>OU015603.1:11310035-12620070 GCA_907165245.1 Habrosyne pyritoides | reverse complement strand
AACCTAACCTAACCTAACCTAACCTAACCTAACCTAACCTAACCTAACCTAACCTAACCTAACCTAACCTAACCTAACCTAACCTAACCTAACCTAACCTAACCTAACCTAACCTAACCTAACCTAACCTAACCTAACCTAACCTAACCTAACCTAACCTAACCTAACCTAACCTAACCTAACCTAACCTAACCTAACCTAACCTAACCTAACCTTTTTTTTTTTTTTTTTTTTTTTTTTTTTTATACAGGGGAAATGCTTTGCGCATACCACCACGCCTTGGGGAAAGACGCGGTGGTTATGTGGGACTCCCTTCCCGCAAACTCCCCCCCTCATATCAAAAATGAGAGGGGGCCCGGGAGGTTTACCCACTAAAACCCCTGTTTGCCGTCTGTGTCATTCTCCGCCGAGACAAGGGTACGCTCTTTCGAGCACTCGTCACTCGCCCGGCGGTGACCGGCATGACGCCACGTCTACTTACCGCGGGTGTTTCCACCCGCGGCTACGCCGTCATTCGCGCTGAAGCGCGCCCTCGCTGACTCTCTAAGAGTGGCGGGCGTCCCCGAGCCCGCCACTCGAGTCACTGTGATTTTTTATAGAGGTTTTCTCCTCGCAGCCCAGGCCATGCATGACCCGGGCCCCCGGCCCCGATTGCTCGGGATTACGGGTTGGCAGACGGCTGGACACAAAAACCAACCGCCGCCCTTCCGTCCCCCCACGCTGCCGCCGGATGCCGGACAGACGCAGCGCGGGTAAGACGCCCCCCTCCGCGGCGCGAGCCGCCCACCTCCCCTCACTGCGTGCCCGCGCTGCCGCCGAATGTCGGACAGACGCGGCGCGGGCACCAGTCACCCCCCATCACCGGCGCAAAGCGCCCTCCTCCTCACCTTTCACTGCGTGCCCGCGTCGCCGCCGAATGTCGGACAGACGCAGCGCGGGCACCAGTCGCCCTCATCTCCGGCGCGAAGCGCCCCTCCTCACCCCCGACTACGTGCCCACTGCCGCCGGACTCCGGACAGACGCAGCACGGGCACGAGTCCCCCTCTCCGGTGGCTAAAGCCACCCTCCATCGCGCTGTGCCGCGCTGCCGCCGAATATCGGACAGACGCAGCGCGGACACTAGTCGCCCCCTAGCGGCGGGCCTCAGCCGCTCCGACACCTACCACCATAGGTGCGGTGGCGCAATTGCGCCCCCTCCCCCCGCGGCGCGAGCCGCTACGACCCCCGCCGGCAGCAGGTTTCCAGGTGCAGGGCACGGAGCTCCCCCTTTCGGGGTATCCGGTTGCAGAGCTGGCCTACCCCGCCTTGCGGGTTACGTCGCGGCCTCGCAGCCGCCTCTCCCGAGTGGCGCAGCCACTCCGCCGCTCCGATCCCCACCGGCAGCAGGTTTCCAGGTGCAGGGCACGGAGCTCCCCCTTTCGGGGTATCCGGTTGCAGAGCTGGCCTACCCCGCCTTGTGGGTTACGGTGCGGCTTCGCAGCCGCCCCTCCCGAGTGGCGCAGCCACTCCGTCGCTCCGATCCCCACCGGCAGCAGGTTTCCAGGTGCAGGGCACGGAGCTCCCCCTTTCGGGGTATCCGGTTGCAGAGCTGGCCTACCCCGCCTTGTGGGTTACGGTGCGACTTCGTAGCCGCCCCTCCCAGGCGGCGCTAACCGCTTCGACCCCCACCGGCCGCAGGTACCCAGTTGCAGGGCACGGAGCTCCCCCTTTCGGGGTATCCGGTTGCAGAGCTGGGGCTTCCCCGCCTTGTGGGTTACGTTGCGGCTTCGCACCGCCCCGCCCCGAGTGGCGCGAGCCACTTCGCCGCTTCGACCCCCGCTGGCAGCGGGACTCCGGATGCGTAAGGCTGATCCTGCCCCCCCCAGGGCTGGTTCTGCCCGCAGAGCCGGACGTCCCCGCCATTGCGGGTGAGGAGCAGTCGTCGCGGCTTTGCAGCCGCCCCTCCCGGTGTTGAGATTAGCCGCCGGCCCAAGTGTGGTGGCACTTGAAACCGACGTTGCCCAGGGTGCGCCACGAGGAGGCTCTCAACTTGCACCCCAACCTAACCTAACCTAACCTAACCTAACCTAACCTAACCTAACCTAACCTAACCTAACCTAACCTAACCTAACCTAACCTAACCTAACCTAACCTAACCTAACCTTTTTTTTTTTTTTTTTTTTTTTTTTATAGTTGGGAAATGCATTACGCATACCACCGCGCCTGGGGAAGACGCGGTGGTTATGTGGGACTCCCTCTCGCAAACTCCCCTTCTCATATCAAAAATGAGAAGGGGCCCGAGAGGTATACCCACTAAAACCCAACTTGCCGTCACTGTCATTCTCCGCCGGGACGAGGGTACACTCTTACGAGCACTCGTCTACTCGCCCGGCGGTGACCGGCTGACGCCACGACTTGCTACCGCGGGTGTTTCCACCCGCGGCTACGACGCCATTCGCGCATATGCGCGCCTTCTCCGACTCTCTAGGAGCGGCGGGCTTCCCCTTGCCCGCCGCTCGAGTCACTGTTAGGGTGGAGGGGCGTTGCGCGCGTACGCGCGCCTTCGCCTCCCCACGCGGCGGCTTCGGATGGGGTCGAGAGTATTTGCCTCCCGCTCCCTTTCCGCCTCCTCCTTCAGGCCCATGACCGCCTCAGCGAACTGCTGGGCGGCACCCCATGCACGGTCAGTCTCCACCATGGAGGTCACAATGACCGGCAATGTAGGGTTGCCGCCCACGACGGCCACGAGCTCCCGGCGCTGGTCTGCCCACGCCGGACACACTTCCAGCGTGTGCTGGGCGGTGTCTTCCGGGCAGCCGACGCAGTGGTGACACACCGCCGATGGCTCCCTCCCGATCCGGTGCAGGTATTTGCCGAAGCAGCCATGCCCCGACAAAACCTGCGACAACCGGAAGGTGAGCGCACCGTGTCTCCTGTCCATCCACTGCGTGAGCACCGGACGAACCGCTTCCACCGTCCAGGCACCAGCGCTCGGGTGCCGGAGGTTGCGCCGCCACTCGATGACGGCAGCCGCTCGCCTCTCCACCCTCACCCTCTCGACCGCCTCCACCGCCGGCGGGAGCCGGTGTGTGGCGATCTGGTTCTCGCGCCAAGAGAAGACGGACGCGAGAACCCCCGCCTCCAGCTCCCACGGCAGGGAGCCGGCCAAGACGCACGCCGCGTCGTAGGACACCGTGCGGTATCCACGGGCCACCCTGATGGCCATCGCCCTCTGCGGTCGATGTAGGAGGGCGATTGTCCGGCTATTCAGGGCGCCGTCCCACACGGGTGCCCCATACAGCGCCATCGATTTGATGACGCCCAGGTACAGGCGCCGGCAGGCCGCCTTCGGACCGTTCAGATTCGGCAGAAGACTGCCGAGTGCGGCCGCCGCGCGCAACAGCCTGGGCACCAACCGACGGAAGTGGCTCTCCCAAGTCCAGCGGCTATCGAGCGTGAGCCCCAAATATTTCATCTGGGGCGCCACGTCGATTCGCACACCGCCGACCACGATATGGGATCCCGAAGGTGGCCCGTTCCGAGGTCCGTGAAAGCACAGAGCCTCGGACTTGTTTAAGGCCACCTCGAGACCCAGCGCCCGAATGCGGCCCACGACCTGAGCCACTCCCGCCGTCGCCAAGATGGCGCACTCGCGGTGCGTACCGCCCCGGGCCGTCACGAGGGTGTCGTCCGCGTAGCATGTGACGCTCACCCCGCGGAGGAGGACACCCCGCAACGCCCAGTCGTACCCGATGTTCCACAGGAGCGGCCCGAGGACCGACCCCTGTGGAACACCGCACGACACCTCGTGGTGGCACCACGCGTCGCGGCCCCGATACGCCACGGTCCTGCTCGACAGGTAGTCGGCGATGATGCGGCGGAGGTAGTTCGGCACCCGGTGATACCGGAGTGCCTCCCTAATGCAACTCCAGGGCAAGGTGTTGAAGGCGTTGGCGATGTCAAGGGACACCGCCAAGACGACCTCGCCCTGTGCGACTGCTTCCTCCGCCATCGCCTTCACCCGCAGGACCGCGTGCACGGTGGACCTTCCCACCCGGAACCCGTACTGCTTGTCGTCCAGGCCCGGACCGACCCTCTCCAGATGCTCGACGAGGCGGTTCGCTATGACACGCTCGAAGAGCTTCGCCGCCTCGTCAAGGAGCACGATCGGCCGGTACCCGGACGGCGAGTCGACTGGGCGGCCTTCCTTCTTCAGGAGCACAAGGTTGCCCGTCTTCCACAGCTGTGGGAAGCGGCCCCGGGCGAAGCAGGCGTTGAAGAGCCCGCACACCCTCTCCTCGTACGCATCCGCGGCTAGCACCCACGCCCGGCCGGGAACACCGTCGGGGCCCGGGGCCGTCCTTTTGGCGCGAAGCCGAAGAATAGCGGCCCCGAACTCCCCGGCAGATACCGGCGGTATGTCCCCGGGCTCGGCGATGGGCTCACTCCTCACGGGCGGCGCCATGGAGGGAGGGGTGTGCTCGCCCCTGCGCGGAAAGAGCGCTGCCACGACCGCTTCCACCAGCTGTGGCTGGAGGCTCTGGGTCAGGGGGGGCGCCCACTGACGAAATCGCCCCTGCACCATTCGGTAGGGGCGGCCCCACGGGTCAAGGTTGAGGGACTCGACCATCTCCTCCCTGGCCCCGTCCCTCGACTCGCCGATGGCGACACGTAGGGCGCGTTTGGCCGCCCCGTAGGCCGCGCGCAGCGACGACTCGGCCCGCTCGTCCTGGGGTCTCCTCCGCCGTTGCCTCTGGTACTGGCGTCTGGCCGCTACGCACTGTATGCGTAGTTCAGCGATGTCGGCCGACCACCAGTACACTTGGCGTCTCGGCGGAAGGGGACCCTGCCGCGGCATCGACGCGTCGCAGACTCGAGTCATCGACTGCCGCAGCGCCGTGGCCTCCTCGTCGACGCTCCTAGAGGCGTCGGGGGGCGTCCATGTTTCGACCAGGGAGGCTTCAATGAGGACCTCCCTGTCGAGACGCTTTAGCGCCCATCGGGGGCCGTCGCCAGGCAGCGCGCCGCGTCCCGAATGAAACGGGGCCGCGGAGGACGCAGACACCTCGAAACGGATGTAGAGGTGATCCGAGAGTGTTTCTACGCCCTCCACGACCTCCCACCCGTAGACTCGGCGCGCTATTGCAGGACTGGCGAACGACAGGTCCACTATAGAGCTGCCCTGTGGCCGAACGCAGGTCGGCCGCGATCCGCGGTTTAGCAGGCTGAGCCCCGCCGTCAGCGCCCACTCCTCGAGTACTGCACCCCGTGCATCGGTGGCCAGGCATCCCCACGCGGAGTTTTTGGCGTTGAAGTCACCCATTACCAGAGCTGGATGTGGGTGACTCCCGCCGATGAGGGCCTCGACTTGGCTGAGGAGGCCCTCGAACTCCGTGAGGGTTCTGCTCGGGGGGCAGTACACGCCGACGACGGTGACTCCTCCCACGACTGCCGCGACGCAACCTCGACCCTTCCGGACGCACTCGACCACCGGGGAGCCAGTGGACCTAGGCACTATAAGGGCCACCAAGCCGTCCTCGTCCCCTATCCAATCGTCCCTATTGGGGAGGACGAAATAGGGCTCCGCAACCACCGCCACGTGCGTCGACCACTCGACCATACTCTGAAGGAGCAGGTCTTGGGCTCGAGCGCAGTGGTTAATGTTGGCTTGAAGAAGGTGTAGGGCCATTATTGTTCGGTGGTTGCGGATCCGTCTCCATTGCAGTCTCTACAGGCTGCTGGCGTTTTAGGGGGGGCTGGGATGCACCCTTCCTCCTCGAGACTTTAGGGGCTGGTGCGGGGCAAGCCTTGCCCCCCAGCAGGTGATCGGACGGCTTCTTGACCGCCGCACAGATAGTGCAGTGCGGCTTCGCCGTGCATCCCTTTGATTTATGCCCGGCCACCCCGCAGCGGAAGCACTCCTGGCTTCGGTCGGTCTCCGCGCTGCATTGAGCCCTGATGTGCCCCCTCTGCAGGCATCTAAAGCACCGCAGAGGTTTGGGCTCCAGGAGCTTGACGGAGGCCGATATCCACGTCAGCTGGAGGCGACCCGCTGCGGCGATTTGCTTGGCGGCTGCCACCGGGCACTCCACCCACATATGTCCCACGCCGTATGGGTCTTTGACGACCCCCCCGCTGTTCCGCAGGCTGCCTTTGGGACAGCCCCCCGCCTCGGCGGCCGCGCTCAGCACCTCCTCAGCCGAGATGGAGTCGTCCAGGCCGGAAATCTTGATTTCGGTCGACTTAACCGGCCTGGAGACGCGGACTGTGTCCCGGCTGAGGACCTCCTCCAGCTTCGCGGCGAGCGCATCGGCCTGGGGGCCGCTATCCGTGCCGGCAACCTCGAACATCCGGGCTCCCGTGGCACTCACGCGGAAGCGAACCCCGGTAGTGATGCCCAGTTCCGAGAGCCGGATTTTGGCCTTGGCCTCCGCGATCACCGACTCATACGTCACCCCGTTTGCGGTGGCCTCTGGCGTGAGGGTGACTATGACCGCGGCAGACTTCGGGGGGATGAGCTTGGCTGGCCCTTCTTTAGCCCTCTTGCGTGGGGTAGGGGGATCCTGCTTGGGCTTGCCCTTCTTTTTCCCCTTCTTGACCACTGTGTTCCAGGCCAATTCTGCGGGCCGGGTTGCGCTCGCCTGGTCCACGGGCTCCGACACTGATGATGCTCGGGGTTGGGGCTCCGCAATCCTCTCGCGGGGAGTGCCCACCGAGGTTTGCCCCTTCTTTGCCGGCTTCTTTTTTGGCTTCGGAGCCCTTTGTGGCTTCGGAGCCTCCGGTCCGTCAGAGCTGACCCAGATCGGAGCAGCCTCGGTCGGGGCGGTCGAAGGCCCAGGAGTGGCCTCAAGAAGGTCGTCCGCTCGCCTGTCCGCTGCCAATGGAGGCCGCACTCTTTTCTCAGGCAGCAACCTTTCTTCGAACGCCGCGAACCTGGCGTTTACCATCGTGCCCACCTGGCAGAGGATGGTGCGCACCAGGTCGTCGGCGTCGAGAGGCGCTTGCCTGGACTGAGTCGGCGCTGCCACTTCCGCCTGAGGGTGTTGGCGGTCAAGGCGCTCCCTCATTTCCGCCATCTCCTTGCGGAGCTGTGCGACCTCCGACTGCAGGCGTGCATTGTCCGCCTGCAGTCCTCTCGTCTCTTCTGAGGTGCAGCGGCTCTGCAAGACGGAAGCGACCTTGCCGATGTCGTCGGCGGCGTCCTTCAGGGCCTTCATAAAGGTACCCTTGAGGTTCCCCGACGTGGCGGCGATCCTCTTTATTAAGGCGACGTTGTCCTCGATCGCGCGGCTCAACGCGGTCGCCGTTTGAAAGTCGTCGTCGCCACCCGAGGACGCCTCCGACAGGGAGAGATCCCGCGTCCGCGCCCGAGTTTCTCGAGAGACTGCCGACACCTCAGCCTCAGCCCGCTGTTGTTCCGCCAGTCTCTCAGCCTCTACCAGGGCCAGCTTTGCCTTTGCCAGGCCAACATAATGGCCCGTGGTTGGCGGCCGACCCCGTCTTTTCCTCATCGTAGGGCTCGCGACCCCCTCCAAGTTGGAGTCTGGGTCCGAGTCGCTGTTCCTTGTCCGTTTGAACGTTTGCCGGTTCGTCGTTGATGCGACACTGACTATTGAGTCAGTGTCCCCATCCTCCTCGCTGCTCATCATCATTTTTCGGTTTGAGTTGCCATGTTCCATTTTTGTTCCCACGAGTATGGGACGATAAAAAGGTCGACCCCCGGGTGACGCCCTTTCCGGGGGCAAGGCTAGTACCCTTGCGGGCTACTGTACAGGTCGCCTGGTGTGTACAGGGTTTTTACGTCTTGTCCTGACGGGTTTTTAGAGAGTTTTCCTTTCTCGCGGGCCGGCCAATCAAGGCAAGCCCTCCGCTCCGGGTCCCACTACTCCACAACGCCATTTGGTGGAGGTCGTTGCGGGATGCCCGGGCTACGGATCGCAGAGGAGCGGCGTACCTCCTCCGGTTTTGGGCGGTTATTCCCGACGACAGTGTTACCTGCCGCCGGGCCCGCCGGGGAAGGGGGAAGGGGGGGTGGGAAGGAGGGGGGGAAGGATAAGGGTTTTCCCTTAAAAGGATGGGAGTGGAAGGATGGGAAGAGGACCGAAGGGAAGGATGTGAGAGTCAGCCGCCAGCGCCAAGTGTCCACCAAAAGCTGGTGGGCACCTGGAGCTGACGTTGCCCAGGGTGCGCCACGAGGAGGCCTCTCACCTGCACCCCATAACCTAACCTAACCTAACCTAACCTAACCTAACCTAACCTAACCTAACCTAACCTAACCTAACCTAACCTAACCTAACCTAACCTAACCTTTTTTTTTTTTTTTTTTTTTTTTTTTTTTTTTTTTTTTTTTTTTTTTTTTTTATACAGGGGAAATGCTTTACGCATACCACCGCGCCTTGGGGAAAGACGCGGTGGTTATGTGGGACTCCCTTCCCGCAAACTCCCCCCCTCATATCAAAAATGAGAGGGGGCCCGGGAGGTTTACCCACTAAAACCCCTGTTTTGCCGTCGTTGTCATTCTCCGCCGGGGCGAGGGTACACTCTTTTGAGCACTCGTCACTCGCCCGGCGGTGACCGGCCTGGCGCCACGTCTAGCTGCCGCGGGTGAAAAACACCCGCGGCTACGTCGCCATTTGCGCAGAAGCGCGACCTCGCCGACTCTCTAGGAGTGGCGGGCTTCCCCTAGCCCGCCACTCGAGTCACTGTGGTTTTTTATAGAGGTTTTCTCCTCGCGGCCCAGGCCATGTATGGCCCGGGCCCCCGGGCCCGATTGCTCGGGATTACGGGTTGGCCGACGGCTGGACGCAAAAAACCAGCCGCCGCCCTTTCGTCCCCCCCCCACGCTGCCGCCGGATGCCGGACAGACGCAGCGCGGGTAGGACGCCCCCCTCCGCGGCGCGAGCCGCCACTCACCTTTCACTGAGTGCCCGCGCTGCCGCCGAATGTCGGACAGACGCAGCGCGGGCACCAGTCGCCCCCCATCGTCGGCGCAAAAAGCGCCCCTCTCACACCTCGGTGGTGGCGGGGCCCGTCTCCATCGCCACCTCCACAGGCAGGGGCTGTGGGGCCCTTCCTCTGCCGGCTTTGGGGGCTGGCGCGTGGCACGCCTTGCCCCCCAGCAGATGGTCTGCCGGTTTGTTGGCGGCGGCGCACAGTGAGCACCGTGGCTTCGCCGAGCACCCCTTTGACTTGTGGCCAGCCACCCCGCAGCGGAAGCACTCCTGGCTCCTGTCGACCTCCGCCTTGCATTGTGCCCTTATGTGCCCCCTCTGCAGGCATCTGAAGCACCGCAGAGGTCTAGGCTCAAGGAGCTTGACGGAGGCCGACACCCACGAAAGTTTGAGGCTGCCCGCTGCGGCAATGCAGTAGGCGGCTGCCACCGGGCACTCCACCCACATGTGCCCCACGCCGAATGGGTCCCTCACCACCCCGCCGCTGTTCTTGAGGCTGCCCCTCGGACAGCCTCCCGCCTCGGCGACCGCGCCCAACACCTCCTCAGCCGAGATGGAGTCATCCAGGCCGGAGATTTTGATCTCGGTCGTTTTGACCGGCCTGGAGACGCGAACTGTGTCCCGGCCGAGGACCTCCTCCAATTTTGTGGCGAGCGCGTCCGCCTGCGGGCCGCTGTCCGAGCCCGCAACCTCAAACATACGGGCTCCCGTGGCGCTCACGCGGAACCTTACGGCGGCGATCCCGAGGTCCGCTAGCCTTATCTTGGCCTTTGCCTCGGCGATCACCGCCACGTATGTGATGCCCTTATTTACGGCCTCCGGCGTGAGGGTAACCACCACCGCAGCCGACTTTGGGGGGGTCAGCTTGGCCGATTTCTCCTTGGCCGGCTTGCGGGGGGGGGCCTGCTTCGTCTGGCCCTTCTTCTTGGCTCCCTTTTTGACGACCACGCTCCAGGCCAGATCCGTGGGCTGGGTTGTGGCCGCCTGGTCTGCGGGTCTCGGCGCTGTTGAGGTGGGCTGTGGCTCTGCCGCCCTCTCACGGGGAGTGCCCACCGAGCCTCGTCCCTTTTTCCCCTTGGGCTTCTTTGCCCCTTTTGGCTTTTGAGCCTCCGGTCCACCAGTGTTGGCCTGGACCGGAGCAGCCTCGATCGGAGCAGAAGATGGCCCTGGGGAGATCTCGCGGACCTCGCTGGCCCGCCTGTCAGCCGCCAGGGGAGGACGATGTCGCCTCTCGGGCAGCAGCCTCTCTTCGAGTGCCTCAAACCTGGCGCTCACCATCGCGCCCACCTGGCACAGAATGGTGCGCACCAGGTCTTCGGCGTCGGGCTTAGGCTGGTTAGGCACAGCCGCTTCGGCCTGCGGGCGCGGCCTGTCCATGCGCTCCCGCATTTCTGCAACCTCCTTTCGGAGCTGCGTGACCTCCGACTGCAGGCGGGCGTTGTCCGCCTGTAGTCCACGCGTCTCCTCCGAGGTGCAGCGGCTCTGCAGAATGGAGGCGACCTTGCCGATTTCGTCGGCGGCGTTCTTCAGGGCCCGCGAAAAGGTCCCCTTGAGGTTCCCCGACTTGACGGCGACTTTCTTGATTAAGGCGACGTTTTCTTCGATCGAGCGGCTCAACGCGGTCGCCGTCATGAAGTCGTCGCCACCCGAGGACGCCTCCGACAGGGAGAGATCTCTCGTGCGCGCCCGAAGCTCTCGGGAGGTCGCCGCCACTTCCGCCTCAGCCCTCATCTGTTCTTCCTCCCTTTCCGCTTGGATAAGCGCTAGCTTAGCCTTCGCCAGGCCAACGTAGTGGCCCGAGGTTGGCGGCCGCCCTCTCCTCTTCCTCAACGTTGGGCTCGAAACCCCATCCAAACTTATGTCCGGGTCCGAGTCGCTATTCCGAGTCCGTTTATGAGATCGCCGGGTTGTCGTTGATGCGACACTGACCATCGAGTCAGTGTCCCCATCCTCCTCGCTGCTCTCCATCATCACCTTTGAATGTTTAGCCATAGTCATTGTTGTTCCCACGAGTATGGGACGATATAGAGGTCGACCCCCGGGTGACGCCCTTTCCGGGGGCAAGGCTAGTACCCTTGCGGGCTACTGTACAGGTCGCCTGGTGTGTACAGGGTTTTTACGTCTTGTCCTGACGGGTTTTTATAGAGTTTTCCTTTCTCGCGGGCCGGCCAATCAAGGCAAGCCCTCCGCTCCGGGTCCCACTACTCCACAACGCCATTTGGTGGAGGTCGTTGCAGGATGCCCGGGCTACGGATCGCAGAGGAGCGGCGTACCTCCTCCGGTTTTGGGCGGTTATTCCCGACGACAGTGTTACCTGCCACCGGGCCCGCCGGGGAAGGGGGAAGGGGGGGTGGGAAGGAAGGGGGGAAGGATAAGGGTTTTCCCTTAAAAAGGATGGGAGTGGAAGGATGGGAAGAGGACCGAAGGGAAGGATGTGAGAGTCAGCCGCCAGCGCCGAGTGTCCACCAAAAGCTGGTGGGCACTCGGAGCCGACGTTGCCCAGGGTGCGCCACGAGGAGGCCTCTCACCTGCACCCCAACCTAACCTAACCTAACCTTTTTTTTTTTTTTTTTTTTTTTTTTTTTAGACAGGGGAAATGCTTTGCGCATACCACCACGCCTTGGGGAAAAGACGCGGTGGTTATGTGGGACTCCCTTCCCGCAAACTCCCCCCCTCATATCAAAAATGAGAGGGGGCCCGGGAGGTTTACCCACTAAAACCCCTGTTTGCCGTCTCTGTCATGCTCCGCCGGGACGAGGGTACACTCTTTTGAGCACTCGTCACTCGCCCGGCGGTGACCGGCCTACGCCACGTCTACCTGCCGCGGGTGTTTCCACCCGCGGCTACGTCGCCATCCGCGCTAAAGCGCGCCCTCACTGACTCTCTAAGAGTGGCGGGCGTCCCCGAGCCCGCCACTCGAGTCACTGTGATTTTTTATAGAGGTTTTCTCCTCGCAGCCCAGGCCATACATGACCCGGGCCCCCGGCCCCGATTGCTCGGGATTACGGGTTGACAGACGGCTGGACACAAAAACCAACCGCCGCCCTTCCGTCCCCCCACGCTGCCGCCGGATGCCGGACAGACGCAGCGCGGGTAAGACGCCCCCCTTCGCGGCGCGAGCCGCCCACCTCCCCTCACTGCGTGCCCGCGCTGCCGCCGAATGTCGGAC
The DNA here is from genome assembly GCA_907165245.1 of Habrosyne pyritoides. Taxonomy (NCBI): domain Eukaryota; kingdom Metazoa; phylum Arthropoda; class Insecta; order Lepidoptera; family Drepanidae; genus Habrosyne; species Habrosyne pyritoides. The sequence continues at coordinate 12,607,971 of OU015603.1, read as the reverse complement.
AGACGCGGCGCGGGCACCAGTCACCCCCCATCACCGGCGCAAAGCGCCCTCCTCCTCACCTTTCACTGCGTGCCCGCGCCGCCGCCGAATGTCGGACAGACGCAGCGCGGGCACCAGTCGCCCTCATCTCCGGCGCGAAGCGCCCCTCCTCACCCCCGACTACGTGCCCACTGCCGCCGGACTCCGGACAGACGCAGCACGGGCACGAGTCCCCCTCTCCGGTGGCTAAAGCCACCCTCCATCGCGCTGTGCCGCGCTGCCGCCGAATATCGGACAGACGCAGCGCGGACACTAGTCGCCCCCTAGCGGCGGGCCTCAGCCGCTCCGACACCTACCACCATAGGTGCGGTGGCGCAATTGCGCCCCTCCCCCCGCGGCGCGAGCCGCTACGACCCCCGCCGGCAGCAGGTTTCCAGGTGCAGAGCCAGGAGCTCCCCCTTTCGGGGTATCCAGTTGCAGAGCTGGCCTACCCCGCCTTGCGGGTTACGTCGCGGTCTCGCAACCGCCTCTCCCGAGTGGCGCAGCCACTCCGCCGCTCCGATCCCCACCGGCAGCAGGTTTCCAGGTGCAGAGCCAGGAGCTCCCCCTTTCGGGGTATCCGGTTGCAGAGCTGGCCTACCCCGCCTTGTGGGTTACGGTGCGGCTTCGCAGCCGCCCCTCCCGAGTGGCGCAGCCACTCCGTCGCTCCGATCCCCACCGGCAGCAGGTTTCCAGGTGCAGAGCCAGGAGCTCCCCCTTTCGGGGTATCCGGTTGCAGAGCTGGCCTACCCCGCCTTGTGGGTTACGGTGCGACTTCGTAGCCGCCCCTCCCAGGCGGCGCTAACCGCTTCGACCCCCACCGGCAGCAGGTTTCCAGGTGCAGAGCCAGGAGCTCCCCCTTTCGGGGTATCCGGTTGCAGAGCTGGCCTACCCCGCCTTGTGGGTTACGTTGCGGCTTCGCACCGCCCCGCCCCGAGTGGCGCGAGCCACTTCGCCGCTTCGACCCCCGCTGGCAGCGGGACTCCGGATGCGTAAGGCTGATCCTGCCCCCCCCAGGGCTGGTTCTGCCCGCAGAGCCGGACGTCCCCGCCTTGCGGGTGAGGAGCAGTCGTCGCGGCTTTGCAGCCGCCCCTCCCGGTGTTGAGATTAGCCGCCGGCCCAAGTGTGGTGGCACTTGAAACCGACGTTGCCCAGGGTGCGCCACGAGGAGGCTCTCAACTTGCACCCCAACCTAACCTAACCTAACCTAACCTAACCTTTTTTTTTTTTTTTTTTTTTTTTTTTTTTTTTATAGTTGGGAAATGCATTACGCATACCACCGCGCCTGGGGAAGACGCGGTGGTTATGTGGGACTCCCTCTCGCAAACTCCCCTTCTCATATCAAAAATGAGAAGGGGCCCGAGAGGTATACCCACTAAAACCCAACTTGCCGTCACTGTCATTCTCCGCCGGGACGAGGGTACACTCTTACGAGCACTCGTCTACTCGCCCGGCGGTGACCGGCTGACGCCACGACTTGCTACCGCGGGTGTTTCCACCCGCGGCTACGACGCCATTCGCGCATATGCGCGCCTTCTCCGACTCTCTAGGAGCGGCGGGCTTCCCCTTGCCCGCCGCTCGAGTCACTATTAGGGTGGAGGGGCGTTGCGCGCGTACGCGCGCCTTCGCCTCCCCACGCGGCGGCTTCGGATGGGGTCGAGAGTATTTGCCTCCCGCTCCCTTTCCGCCTCCTCCTTCAGGCCCATGACCGCCTCAGCGAACTGCTGGGCGGCACCCCATGCACGGTCAGTCTCCACCATGGAGGTCACAATGACCGGCAATGTAGGGTTGCCGCCCACGACGGCCACGAGCTCCCGGCGCTGGTCTGCCCACGCCGGACACACTTCCAGCGTGTGCTGGGCGGTGTCTTCCGGGCAGCCGACGCAGTGGTGACACACCGCCGATGGCTCCCTCCCGATCCGGTGCAGGTATTTGCCGAAGCAGCCATGCCCCGACAAAACCTGCGACAACCGGAAGGTGAGCGCACCGTGTCTCCTGTCCATCCACTGCGTGAGCACCGGACGAACCGCTTCCACCGTCCAGGCACCAGCGCTCGGGTGCCGGAGGTTGCGCCGCCACTCGATGACGGCAGCCGCTCGCCTCTCCACCCTCACCCTCTCGACCGCCTCCACCGCCGGCGGGAGCCGGTGTGTGGCGATCTGGTTCTCGCGCCAAGAGAAGACGGACGCGAGAACCCCCGCCTCCAGCTCCCACGGCAGGGAGCCGGCCAAGACGCACGCCGCGTCGTAGGACACCGTGCGGTATCCACGGGCCACCCTGATGGCCATCGCCCTCTGCGGTCGATGTAGGAGGGCGATTGTCCGGCTATTCAGGGCGCCGTCCCACACGGGTGCCCCATACAGCGCCATCGATTTGATGACGCCCAGGTACAGGCGCCGGCAGGCCGCCTTCGGACCGTTCAGATTCGGCAGAAGACTGCCGAGTGCGGCCGCCGCGCGCAACAGCCTGGGCACCAACCGACGGAAGTGGCTCTCCCAAGTCCAGCGGCTATCGAGCGTGAGCCCCAAATATTTCATCTGGGGCGCCACGTCGATTCGCACACCGCCGACCACGATATGGGATCCCGAAGGTGGCCCGTTCCGAGGTCCGTGAAAGCACAGAGCCTCGGACTTGTTTAAGGCCACCTCGAGACCCAGCGCCCGAATGCGGCCCACGACCTGAGCCACTCCCGCCGTCGCCAAGATGGCGCACTCGCGGTGCGTACCGCCCCGGGCCGTCACGAGGGTGTCGTCCGCGTAGCATGTGACGCTCACCCCGCGGAGGAGGACACCCCGCAACGCCCAGTCGTACCCGATGTTCCACAGGAGCGGCCCGAGGACCGACCCCTGTGGAACACCGCACGACACCTCGTGGTGGCACCACGCGTCGCGGCCCCGATACGCCACGGTCCTGCTCGACAGGTAGTCGGCGATGATGCGGCGGAGGTAGTTCGGCACCCGGTGATACCGGAGTGCCTCCCTAATGCAACTCCAGGGCAAGGTGTTGAAGGCGTTGGCGATGTCAAGGGACACCGCCAAGACGACCTCGCCCTGTGCGACTGCTTCCTCCGCCATCGCCTTCACCCGCAGGACCGCGTGCACGGTGGACCTTCCCACCCGGAACCCGTACTGCTTGTCGTCCAGGCCCGGACCGACCCTCTCCAGATGCTCGACGAGGCGGTTCGCTATGACACGCTCGAAGAGCTTCGCCGCCTCGTCAAGGAGCACGATCGGCCGGTACCCGGACGGCGAGTCGACTGGGCGGCCTTCCTTCTTCAGGAGCACAAGGTTGCCCGTCTTCCACAGCTGTGGGAAGCGGCCCCGGGCGAAGCAGGCGTTGAAGAGCCCGCACACCCTCTCCTCGTACGCATCCGCGGCTAGCACCCACGCCCGGCCGGGAACACCGTCGGGGCCCGGGGCCGTCCTTTTGGCGCGAAGCCGAAGAATAGCGGCCCCGAACTCCCCGGCAGATACCGGCGGTATGTCCCCGGGCTCGGCGATGGGCTCACTCCTCACGGGCGGCGCCATGGAGGGAGGGGTGTGCTCGCCCCTGCGCGGAAAGAGCGCTGCCACGACCGCTTCCACCAGCTGTGGCTGGAGGCTCTGGGTCAGGGGGGGCGCCCACTGACGAAATCGCCCCTGCACCATTCGGTAGGGGCGGCCCCACGGGTCAAGGTTGAGGGACTCGACCATCTCCTCCCTGGCCCCGTCCCTCGACTCGCCGATGGCGACACGTAGGGCGCGTTTGGCCGCCCCGTAGGCCGCGCGCAGCGACGACTCGGCCCGCTCGTCCTGGGGTCTCCTCCGCCGTTGCCTCTGGTACTGGCGTCTGGCCGCTACGCACTGTATGCGTAGTTCAGCGATGTCGGCCGACCACCAGTACACTTGGCGTCTCGGCGGAAGGGGACCCTGCCGCGGCATCGACGCGTCGCAGACTCGAGTCATCGACTGCCGCAGCGCCGTGGCCTCCTCGTCGACGCTCCTAGAGGCGTCGGGGGGCGTCCATGTTTCGACCAGGGAGGCTTCAATGAGGACCTCCCTGTCGAGACGCTTTAGCGCCCATCGGGGGCCGTCGCCAGGCAGCGCGCCGCGTCCCGAATGAAACGGGGCCGCGGAGGACGCAGACACCTCGAAACGGATGTAGAGGTGATCCGAGAGTGTTTCTACGCCCTCCACGACCTCCCACCCGTAGACTCGGCGCGCTATTGCAGGACTGGCGAACGACAGGTCCACTATAGAGCTGCCCTGTGGCCGAACGCAGGTCGGCCGCGATCCGCGGTTTAGCAGGCTGAGCCCCGCCGTCAGCGCCCACTCCTCGAGTACTGCACCCCGTGCATCGGTGGCCAGGCATCCCCACGCGGAGTTTTTGGCGTTGAAGTCACCCATTACCAGAGCTGGATGTGGGTGACTCCCGCCGATGAGGGCCTCGACTTGGCTGAGGAGGCCCTCGAACTCCGTGAGGGTTCTGCTCGGGGGGCAGTACACGCCGACGACGGTGACTCCTCCCACGACTGCCGCGACGCAACCTCGACCCTTCCGGACGCACTCGACCACCGGGGAGCCAGTGGACCTAGGCACTATAAGGGCCACCAAGCCGTCCTCGTCCCCTATCCAATCGTCCCTATTGGGGAGGACGAAATAGGGCTCCGCAACCACCGCCACGTGCGTCGACCACTCGACCATACTCTGAAGGAGCAGGTCTTGGGCTCGAGCGCAGTGGTTAATGTTGGCTTGAAGAAGGTGTAGGGCCATTATTGTTCGGTGGTTGCGGATCCGTCTCCATTGCAGTCTCTACAGGCTGCTGGCGTTTTAGGGGGGGCTGGGATGCACCCTTCCTCCTCGAGACTTTAGGGGCTGGTGCGGGGCAAGCCTTGCCCCCCAGCAGGTGATCGGACGGCTTCTTGACCGCCGCACAGATAGTGCAGTGCGGCTTCGCCGTGCATCCCTTTGATTTATGCCCGGCCACCCCGCAGCGGAAGCACTCCTGGCTTCGGTCGGTCTCCGCGCTGCATTGAGCCCTGATGTGCCCCCTCTGCAGGCATCTAAAGCACCGCAGAGGTTTGGGCTCCAGGAGCTTGACGGAGGCCGATATCCACGTCAGCTGGAGGCGACCCGCTGCGGCGATTTGCTTGGCGGCTGCCACCGGGCACTCCACCCACATATGTCCCACGCCGTATGGGTCTTTGACGACCCCCCCGCTGTTCCGCAGGCTGCCTTTGGGACAGCCCCCCGCCTCGGCGGCCGCGCTCAGCACCTCCTCAGCCGAGATGGAGTCGTCCAGGCCGGAAATCTTGATTTCGGTCGACTTAACCGGCCTGGAGACGCGGACTGTGTCCCGGCTGAGGACCTCCTCCAGCTTCGCGGCGAGCGCATCGGCCTGGGGGCCGCTATCCGTGCCGGCAACCTCGAACATCCGGGCTCCCGTGGCACTCACGCGGAAGCGAACCCCGGTAGTGATGCCCAGTTCCGAGAGCCGGATTTTGGCCTTGGCCTCCGCGATCACCGACTCATACGTCACCCCGTTTGCGGTGGCCTCTGGCGTGAGGGTGACTATGACCGCGGCAGACTTCGGGGGGATGAGCTTGGCTGGCCCTTCTTTAGCCCTCTTGCGTGGGGTAGGGGGATCCTGCTTGGGCTTGCCCTTCTTTTTCCCCTTCTTGACCACTGTGTTCCAGGCCAATTCTGCGGGCCGGGTTGCGCTCGCCTGGTCCACGGGCTCCGACACTGATGATGCTCGGGGTTGGGGCTCCGCAATCCTCTCGCGGGGAGTGCCCACCGAGGTTTGCCCCTTCTTTGCCGGCTTCTTTTTTGGCTTCGGAGCCCTTTGTGGCTTCGGAGCCTCCGGTCCGTCAGAGCTGACCCAGATCGGAGCAGCCTCGGTCGGGGCGGTCGAAGGCCCAGGAGTGGCCTCAAGAAGGTCGTCCGCTCGCCTGTCCGCTGCCAATGGAGGCCGCACTCTTTTCTCAGGCAGCAACCTTTCTTCGAACGCCGCGAACCTGGCGTTTACCATCGTGCCCACCTGGCAGAGGATGGTGCGCACCAGGTCGTCGGCGTCGAGAGGCGCTTGCCTGGACTGAGTCGGCGCTGCCACTTCCGCCTGAGGGTGTTGGCGGTCAAGGCGCTCCCTCATTTCCGCCATCTCCTTGCGGAGCTGTGCGACCTCCGACTGCAGGCGTGCATTGTCCGCCTGCAGTCCTCTCGTCTCTTCTGAGGTGCAGCGGCTCTGCAAGACGGAAGCGACCTTGCCGATGTCGTCGGCGGCGTCCTTCAGGGCCTTCATAAAGGTACCCTTGAGGTTCCCCGACGTGGCGGCGATCCTCTTTATTAAGGCGACGTTGTCCTCGATCGCGCGGCTCAACGCGGTCGCCGTTTGAAAGTCGTCGTCGCCACCCGAGGACGCCTCCGACAGGGAGAGATCCCGCGTCCGCGCCCGAGTTTCTCGAGAGACTGCCGACACCTCAGCCTCAGCCCGCTGTTGTTCCGCCAGTCTCTCAGCCTCTACCAGGGCCAGCTTTGCCTTTGCCAGGCCAACATAATGGCCCGTGGTTGGCGGCCGACCCCGTCTTTTCCTCATCGTAGGGCTCGCGACCCCCTCCAAGTTGGAGTCTGGGTCCGAGTCGCTGTTCCTTGTCCGTTTGAACGTTTGCCGGTTCGTCGTTGATGCGACACTGACTATTGAGTCAGTGTCCCCATCCTCCTCGCTGCTCATCATCATTTTTCGGTTTGAGTTGCCATGTTCCATTTTTGTTCCCACGAGTATGGGACGATAAAAAGGTCGACCCCCGGGTGACGCCCTTTCCGGGGGCAAGGCTAGTACCCTTGCGGGCTACTGTACAGGTCGCCTGGTGTGTACAGGGTTTTTACGTCTTGTCCTGACGGGTTTTTAGAGAGTTTTCCTTTCTCGCGGGCCGGCCAATCAAGGCAAGCCCTCCGCTCCGGGTCCCACTACTCCACAACGCCATTTGGTGGAGGTCGTTGCGGGATGCCCGGGCTACGGATCGCAGAGGAGCGGCGTACCTCCTCCGGTTTTGGGCGGTTATTCCCGACGACAGTGTTACCTGCCGCCGGGCCCGCCGGGGAAGGGGGAAGGGGGGGTGGGAAGGAGGGGGGGAAGGATAAGGGTTTTCCCTTAAAAGGATGGGAGTGGAAGGATGGGAAGAGGACCGAAGGGAAGGATGTGAGAGTCAGCCGCCAGCGCCAAGTGTCCACCAAAAGCTGGTGGGCACCTGGAGCTGACGTTGCCCAGGGTGCGCCACGAGGAGGCCTCTCACCTGCACCCCAACCTTTTTTTTTTTTTTTTTTTTTTTTTTTTTTTTTTTTTTTTTTTTTTTTTTTTTTTTTTTTTTTTTTTTTTTTTTTTTTTTTTTTTTTTTTTTTTTTTTTTTTTTTTTTTTTTTTTTTTTTTTATAGATGGGAAATGCATTACGCATACCACCGCGCCAGGGGAGACGCGGTGGTTATGTGGGACTCCCTCTCGCAAACTCCCCTTCTCATATCAAAAATGAGAAGGGGCCCGAGAGGTATACCCACTAAAACCCATCTTTTTGCCGTCAGTGTCATTCTCCGCCGGGACGAGGGTACACTCTTACGAGCACTCGTCTACTCGCCCGGCGGTGACCGGCATGACGCCCCGACTTGCTGCCGCGGGTGTTTCCACCCGCGGCTACGACGCCATTCGCGCGTATGCGCGCCTTCGCCGACTCTCTAGGAGTGGCGGGCTTCCCCTAGCCCGCCACTCGAGTCACTGTTAGGGCGGGGGAGCGTTGCGCGCATACGCGCGCCTCCTCCTGCCCAAGCGGCGGCTTCGGATCGGGTCGGGGGCATTCGCCTCCCGCACCCTTTCCGCCTCCTCCTTCAGCCCCATGACCGCCTCAGCGAACTTCTGGGCGGCACCCCATGCACGGTCAGTCTCCACCATGGAGGTCACAATGACCGGCAATGTGGGGTTGCCGCCCACGACGGCCACGAGCTCCCGGCGCTGGTCTGCCCACGCCGGACACTCCTCCAGCGTGTGCTGGGCGGTGTCCTCCAGGCAGCCGTCACAGTGGTGGCACACCGCCGATGGCTCCCTCCCGATCCGGTGCAGGTACTTGCCGAAGCATCCATGCCCCGACAGCACCTGCGACAACCGGAAGGTGAGCGCACCGTGCCTCCGTTCCAGCCACTGCACCAGGACCGGACGGACTGCCTCCACCGTCCAAACACCAGCGCTCGGGTTTCGGAGATTCCGCCGCCACCTGAGTACGGCGGACGCTCGCCGCTCCTCCCTCACCCTTTCGACCGCCTCCACTGCCGGCGGGAGCCGGTGTGTGGCGATCTGGTTCTCGCGCCAAGAGAAAACGGACGCGAGAACCCCCGCCTCCAGTTCCCACGGCAGGGAGCCGGCCAGGACGCACGCCGCGTCGAAGGACACCGTGCGGTATCCACGGGCCACCCTGATGGCCATCGCCCTCTGCGGTCTGTGTAGGAGGGCGATTGTCCGGCTATTCAGGGCGCCGTCCCACACGGGTGCCCCATACAACGCCATCGAGCGGATGACGCCCAGGTACAGGCGCCGGCAGGCCGCCTTCGGGCCGTTCAGATTCGGCAGAAGGCTACCGAGTGCGGCCGCCGCGCGCAACAGCCTGGGCACCAACCGACGAAAGTGGCTCTCCCACGTCCAGCGGCTATCGAGCGTGAGCCCCAAATATTTCATCTGGGGCGCCACGTCGATCCGCACGCCGCCGACCACGATATGGGATCCCGAAGGTGGCCCGTTCCGAGGTCCGTGAAAACACAGAGCCTCGGACTTGTTTAAGGCCACCTCGAGACCCAACGCACGAATGCGGCCCACGACTTGAGCCACTCCCGCCGTCGCCCGAATGGCGCACTCACGGTGCGTGCCGCCCCGGGCCGTCACGAGGGTGTCGTCCGCGTAGCAGGTGACGCTCACCCCGCGGAGGAGGACACCCCGCAACGCCCAGTCGTAACCGATGTTCCACAGGAGCGGTCCGAGGACTGACCCCTGTGGAACACCGCACGACACCTCGTGGCGGCACCACGCCTCGCGGCCCCGATACGCCACGGACCTCCCACCTGCACCCCAACCTAACCTAACCTAACCTAACCTAACCTAACCTAACCTAACCTAACCTAACCTAACCTGCACCCCAACCTTTTTTTTTTTTTTTTTTTTTTTTTTTTTTTTTTTTTTTTTTTTTTTTTTTTTTTTTTTTTTTTTTTTTTTTTTATACAGGGGAAATGCTTTGCGCATACCACCACGCCTTGGGGAAAGACGCGGTGGTTATGTGGGACTCCCTTCCCGCAAACTCCCCCCCTCATATCAAAAATGAGAGGGGGCCCGGGAGGTTTACCCACTAAAACCCCTGTTTGCCGTCTGTGTCATTCTCCGCCGAGACAAGGGTACGCTCTTTCGAGCACTCGTCACTCGCCCGGCGGTGACCGGCATGACGCCACGTCTACTTACCGCGGGTGTTTCCACCCGCGGCTACGCCGTCATTCGCGCTGAAGCGCGCCCTCGCTGACTCTCTAAGAGTGGCGGGCGTCCCCGAGCCCGCCACTCGAGTCACTGTGATTTTTTATAGAGGTTTTCTCCTCGCAGCCCAGGCCATGCATGACCCGGGCCCCCGGCCCCGATTGCTCGGGATTACGGGTTGGCAGACGGCTGGACACAAAAACCAACCGCCGCCCTTCCGTCCCCCCACGCTGCCGCCGGATGCCGGACAGACGCAGCGCGGGTAAGACGCCCCCCTCCGCGGCGCGAGCCGCCCACCTCCCCTCACTGCGTGCCCGCGCTGCCGCCGAATGTCGGACAGACGCGGCGCGGGCACCAGTCACCCCCCATCACCGGCGCAAAGCGCCCTCCTCCTCACCTTTCACTGCGTGCCCGCGTCGCCGCCGAATGTCGGACAGACGCAGCGCGGGCACCAGTCGCCCTCATCTCCGGCGCGAAGCGCCCCTCCTCACCCCCGACTACGTGCCCACTGCCGCCGGACTCCGGACAGACGCAGCACGGGCACGAGTCCCCCTCTCCGGTGGCTAAAGCCACCCTCCATCGCGCTGTGCCGCGCTGCCGCCGAATATCGGACAGACGCAGCGCGGACACTAGTCGCCCCCTAGCGGCGGGCCTCAGCCGCTCCGACACCTACCACCATAGGTGCGGTGGCGCAATTGCGCCCCCTCCCCCCGCGGCGCGAGCCGCTACGACCCCCGCCGGCAGCAGGTTTCCAGGTGCAGGGCACGGAGCTCCCCCTTTCGGGGTATCCGGTTGCAGAGCTGGCCTACCCCGCCTTGCGGGTTACGTCGCGGCCTCGCAGCCGCCTCTCCCGAGTGGCGCAGCCACTCCGCCGCTCCGATCCCCACCGGCAGCAGGTTTCCAGGTGCAGGGCACGGAGCTCCCCCTTTCGGGGTATCCGGTTGCAGAGCTGGCCTACCCCGCCTTGTGGGTTACGGTGCGGCTTCGCAGCCGCCCCTCCCGAGTGGCGCAGCCACTCCGTCGCTCCGATCCCCACCGGCAGCAGGTTTCCAGGTGCAGGGCACGGAGCTCCCCCTTTCGGGGTATCCGGTTGCAGAGCTGGCCTACCCCGCCTTGTGGGTTACGGTGCGACTTCGTAGCCGCCCCTCCCAGGCGGCGCTAACCGCTTCGACCCCCACCGGCCGCAGGTACCCAGTTGCAGGGCACGGAGCTCCCCCTTTCGGGGTATCCGGTTGCAGAGCTGGGGCTTCCCCGCCTTGTGGGTTACGTTGCGGCTTCGCACCGCCCCGCCCCGAGTGGCGCGAGCCACTTCGCCGCTTCGACCCCCGCTGGCAGCGGGACTCCGGATGCGTAAGGCTGATCCTGCCCCCCCCAGGGCTGGTTCTGCCCGCAGAGCCGGACGTCCCCGCCATTGCGGGTGAGGAGCAGTCGTCGCGGCTTTGCAGCCGCCCCTCCCGGTGTTGAGATTAGCCGCCGGCCCAAGTGTGGTGGCACTTGAAACCGACGTTGCCCAGGGTGCGCCACGAGGAGGCTCTCAACTTGCACCCCAACCTGCACCCCAACCTAACCTTTTTTTTTTTTTTTTTTTTTTATACAGGGGAAATGCTTTGCGCATACCACCACGCCTTGGGGAAAGACGCGGTGGTTATGTGGGACTCCCTTCCCGCAAACTCCCCCCCTCATATCAAAAATGAGAGGGGGCCCGGGAGGTTTACCCACTAAAACCCCTGTTTGCCGTCTGTGTCATTCTCCGCCGAGACAAGGGTACGCTCTTTCGAGCACTCGTCACTCGCCCGGCGGTGACCGGCATGACGCCACGTCTACTTACCGCGGGTGTTTCCACCCGCGGCTACGCCGTCATTCGCGCTGAAGCGCGCCCTCGCTGACTCTCTAAGAGTGGCGGGCGTCCCCGAGCCCGCCACTCGAGTCACTGTGATTTTTTATAGAGGTTTTCTCCTCGCAGCCCAGGCCATGCATGACCCGGGCCCCCGGCCCCGATTGCTCGGGATTACGGGTTGGCAGACGGCTGGACACAAAAAACCAACCGCCGCCCTTCCGTCCCCCCACGCTGCCGCCGGATGCCGGACAGACGCAGCGCGGGTAAGACGCCCCCCTCCGCGGCGCGAGCCGCCCACCTCCCCTCACTGCGTGCCCGCGCTGCCGCCGAATGTCGGACAGACGCGGCGCGGGCACCAGTCACCCCCCATCACCGGCGCAAAGCGCCCTCCTCCTCACCTTTCACTGCGTGCCCGCGTCGCCGCCGAATGTCGGACAGACGCAGCGCGGGCACCAGTCGCCCTCATCTCCGGCGCGAAGCGCCCCTCCTCACCCCCGACTACGTGCCCACTGCCGCCGGACTCCGGACAGACGCAGCACGGGCACGAGTCCCCCTCTCCGGTGGCTAAAGCCACCCTCCATCGCGCTGTGCCGCGCTGCCGCCGAATATCGGACAGACGCAGCGCGGACACTAGTCGCCCCCTAGCGGCGGGCCTCAGCCGCTCCGACACCTACCACCATAGGTGCGGTGGCGCAATTGCGCCCCCTCCCCCCGCGGCGCGAGCCGCTACGACCCCCGCCGGCAGCAGGTTTCCAGGTGCAGGGCACGGAGCTCCCCCTTTCGGGGTATCCGGTTGCAGAGCTGGCCTACCCCGCCTTGCGGGTTACGTCGCGGCCTCGCAGCCGCCTCTCCCGAGTGGCGCAGCCACTCCGCCGCTCCGATCCCCACCGGCAGCAGGTTTCCAGGTGCAGGGCACGGAGCTCCCCCTTTCGGGGTATCCGACCCCAACCTAACCTTTTTTTTTTTTTTTTTTTTTTTTTTTTTTTTTTTTTTTTTTTTTTTTTTTTTTTTTTTTTTTTTTTTTTTTTTTTTTATACAGGGGAAATGCTTTGCGCATACCACCGCGCCTTGGGGAAAGACGCGGTGGTTATGTGGGACTCCCTCCCGCAAACTCCCCCCCTCATATCAAAAATGAGAGGGGGCCCGGGAGGTTTACCCACTAAAACCCCTGTTTTGCCGTCGTTGTCATTCTCCGCCGGGGCGAGGGTACACTCTTTTGAGCACTCGTCACTCGCCCGGCGGTGACCGGCCTGGCGCCACGTCTAGCTGCCGCGGGTGAAAAACACCCGCGGCTACGTCGCCATTCGCGCAGAAGCGCGACCTCGCCGACTCTCTAGGAGTGGCGGGCTTCCCCTAGCCCGCCACTCGAGTCACTGTGGTTTTTTATAGAGGTTTTCTCCTCGCGGCCCAGGCCATGTATGGCCCGGGCCCCCGGACCCGATTGCTCGGGATTACGGGTTGGCCGACGGCTGGACACAAACACCAGCCGCCGCCCTTTCGTCCCCCCCCACGCTGCCGCCGGATGCCGGACAGACGCAGCGCGGGTAGGACGCCCCCCTCCGCGGCGCGAGCCGCCACTCACCTTTCACTGAGTGCCCGCGCTGCCGCCGAATGTCGGACAGACGCAGCGCGGGCACCAGTCGCCCCCCATCGTCAGCGCAAAAAGCGCCCCCCTCACACCTCGGTGGTTGCGGGGTCCGTCTCCATCACCACCGCCTCCACAGGCAGCTGGCGTGGGGCCCTTCCTCTGCCGGCTTTGGGGGCTGGCGCGTGGCACGCCTTGCCCCCCAGCAGATGGTCTGCCGGTTTGTTGGCGGCGGCGCATAACGAGCACCGCGGCTTCGCCGAGCACCCCTTCGCTTTGTGGCCAGCCACCCCGCAGCGGAAGCACTCCTGGCTCCTGTCGACCTCCGCCTTGCATTGTGCCCTTATGTGCCCCCTCTGCAGGCATCTGAAGCACCGCAGAGGTCTAGGCTCAAGGAGCTTGACGGAGGCCGACACCCACGAAAGTTTGAGGCTGCCCGCTGCGGCAATGCAGTAGGCGGCTGCCACCGGGCACTCCACCCACATGTGCCCCACGCCGAATGGGTCCCTCACCACCCCGCCGCTGTTCTTGAGGCTGCCCCTCGGACAGCCTCCCGCCTCGGCGACCGCGCCCAACACCTCCTCAGCCGAGATGGAGTCATCCAGGCCGGAGATTTTGATCTCGGTCGTTTTGACCGGCCTGGAGACGCGAACTGTGTCCCGGCCGAGGACCTCCTCCAATTTTGTGGCGAGCGCGTCCGCCTGCGGGCCGCTGTCCGAGCCCGCAACCTCAAACATACGGGCTCCCGTGGCGCTCACGCGGAACCTTACGGCGGCGATCCCGAGGTCCGCTAGCCTTATCTTGGCCTTTGCCTCGGCGATCACCGCCACGTATGTGATGCCCTTATTTACGGCCTCCGGCGTGAGGGTAACCACCACCGCAGCCGACTTTGGGGGGGTCAGCTTGGCCGATTTCTCCTTGGCCGGCTTGCGGGGGGGGGCCTGCTTCGTCTGGCCCTTCTTCTTGGCTCCCTTTTTGACGACCACGCTCCAGGCCAGATCCGTGGGCTGGGTTGTGGCCGCCTGGTCTGCGGGTCTCGGCGCTGTTGAGGTGGGCTGTGGCTCTGCCGCCCTCTCACGGGGAGTGCCCACCGAGCCTCGTCCCTTTTCCCCCGGCTTTTTCCCCTTGGGTTTCTTCGCCCTTTGCGGCTTTGGAGCCTCCGGTCCACCAGAGTTGGCCTGGACCGGAGCAGCCTCGATCGGGGCAGAAGATGGCCCCGGGGAGATGTCGGGGGTCTCGAGGGCCCGCCTGTCCGCCGCTAGTGGAGGCCGAAGTCGCCTTTCCGGCAGCAGCCTGTCCTCAAGAGCCTCGAACCTGGCGCTCACCACCGCGCCCACCTGGCACAGGATGGTGCGCACCAGGTCTTCGGCGTCGAGGGGTGCCGGTTTAGGCTGACTCGTCTCAACCACTTCCGCTTGCGGGCGCGGCCTGTCAATGCGCTCCCGCATTTCTGCAACCTCCTTTCGGAGCTGCGCGACCTCCAACTGCAGGCGGGCGTTGTCCGCCTGTAGACCACGCGTCTCCTCCGAGGTGCAGCGGCTCTGCAAAATGGAGGCGACCTTGCCGATTTCGTCGGCGGCGTTCTTCAGGGCCCGCGAAAAGGTCCCCTTGAGGTTCCCCGACTTGACGGCGACTTTCTTAATTAGGGCGACGTTGTCTTCGATCGAGCGGCTCAACGCGGTCGCCGTCATGAAGTCGTCGCCACCCGAGGACGCCTCCGACAGGGAGAGATCTCTCGTGCGCGCCCGAAGCTCTCGGGAGGTCGCCGCCACTTCCGCCTCAGCCCTCATCTGTTCTTCCTCCCTTTCCGCTTGGATAAGCGCTAGCTTAGCCTTCGCCAGGCCAACGTAGTGGCCCGTGGTTGGCGGCCGCCCTCTCCTCTTCCTCAACGTTGGGCTCGAAACCCCATCCAAATTTATGTCCGGGTCCGAGTCGCTATTCCGAGTCCGTTTAAACGTTTGCCGATTCGTCGTTGATGCGACACTGACTATCGAGTCAGTGTCCCCATCCTCCTCGCTGCTGTCCATCAGTTGTCGATTGAGTTTTGCCAGTTCCATTTTGATTCCCACGAGTATGGGACGATATAGAGGTCGACCCCCGGGTGACGCCCTTTCCGGGGGCAAGGCTAGTACCCTTGCGGGCTACTGTACAGGTCGCCTGGTGTGTACAGGGTTTTTACGTCTTGTCCTGACGGGTTTTTATAGAGTTTTCCTTTCTCGCGGGCCGGCCAATCAAGGCAAGCCCTCCGCTCCGGGTCCCACTACTCCACAACGCCATTTGGTGGAGGTCGTTGCGGGATGCCCGGGCTACGGATCGCAGAGGAGCGGCGTACCTCCTCCGGTTTTGGGCGGTTATTCCCGACGACAGTGTTACCTGCCGCCGGGCCCGCCGGGGAAGGGGGAAGGGGGGGTGGGAAGGAAGGGGGGAAGGATAAGGGTTTTCCCTTAAAAGGATGGGAGTGGAAGGATGGGAAGAGGACCGAAGGGAAGGATGTGAGAGTCAGCCGCCAGCGCCAAGTGTCCACCAAAAGCTGGTGGGCACCTGGAGCTGACGTTGCCCAGGGTGCGCCACGAGGAGGCCTCTCACCTGCACCCCACCCCAACCTAACCTAACCTAACCTAACCTAACCTAACCTAACCTAACCTAACCTAACCCCAACCTAACCTTTTTTTTTTTTTTTTTTTTTTTTTTTTTTTTTTTTTTTTTTTTTTTTTTTTTTTTTTTTTTATAGTTGGGAAATGCATTACGCATACCACCGCGCCTGGGGGAGACGCGGTGGTTATGTGGGACTCCCTCTCGCAAACTCCCCTTCTCATATCAAAAATGAGAAGGGGCCCGAGAGGTATACCCACTAAAACCCAACTTGCCGTCACTGTCATTCTCCGCCGGGACGAGGGTACACTCTTTTGAGCACTCATCTACTCGCCCGGCGGTGACCGGCTGACGCCACGACTAGCTGCCGCAGGTGTTTCCACCCGCGGCTACGACGCCATTCGCGCATATGCGCGCCATCTCCGACTCTCTAGGAGCGGCGGGCTTCCCCTTGCCCGCCGCTCGAGTCACTGTTAGGGTGGAGGGGCGTTGCGCGCGTACGCACGCCTTCGCCTCCCCAAGCGGCGGCTTCGGATGGGGTCGAGAGTGTTCGCCTCCCGCTCCCTTTCCGCCTCCTCCTTCAGGCCCATGACCGCCTCAGCGAACTGCTGGGCGGCACCCCATGCACGGTCAGTCTCCACCATGGAGGTCACAATGACCGGCAATGTAGGGTTGCCGCCCACGACGGCCACGAGCTCCCGGCGCTGGTCTGCCCACGCCGGACATACCTCCAGCGTGTGCTGGGCGGTGTCTTCCGGGCAGCCGACGCAGTGGTGACACACCGCCGATGGCTCCCTCCCGATCCGGTGCAGGTACTTGCCGAAGCAACCATGCCCCGACAGCACCTGCGACAACCGGAAGGTGAGCGCACCGTGTCTCCTGTCCATCCACTGCGTGAGCACCGGACGAACCGCTTCCACCGTCCAGGCACCAGCGCTCGGGTGCCGGAGGTTGCGCCGCCACTCGAGGACGGCAGCCGCTCGCCTCTCCACCCTCACCCTCTCGACCGCCTCCACCGCCGGCGGGAGCCGGTGTGTGGCGATCTGGTTCTCGCGCCAAGAGAAGACGGACGCGAGAACCTCCGCCTCCAGCTCCCACGGCAGGGAGCCGGCCAAGACGCACGCCGCGTCGTAGGACACCGTGCGGTATCCACGGGCCACCCTGATGGCCATCGCCCTCTGTGGTCGATGTAGGAGGGCGACTGTCCGGCTATTCAGGGCGCCGTCCCACACGGGTGCCCCATACAGCGCCATCGAGCGGATGACGCCCAGGTACAGGCGCCGGCAGGCCGCCCTCGGGCCGTTCAAGTTCGGCAGAAGGCTTCCGAGTGCGGCCGCCGCGCGCAACAGCCTGGGCACCAACCGACGGAAGTGGCTCTCAAACGTCCAGCGGCTGTCGAGCGTGAGCCCCAAATATTTCATTTGGGGCGCCACGTCGATCCGCACGCCGCCGACTACGATGTGGGATCCCGAAGGTGGCCCGTTCCGAGGTCCATGAAAACACAGAGCCTCGGACTTGTTTAAGGCCACCTCGAGACCCAACGCACGAATGCGGCCCACGACCTGAGCCACTCCCGCCGTCGCCAAGATGGCGCACTCGCGGTGCGTGCCGCCCCGGGCCGTCACGAGGGTGTCGTCCGCGTAGCAGGTGACGCTCACCCCGCGGAGGAGGACACCCCGCAACGCCCAGTCGTACCCGATGTTCCACAGGAGCGGTCCGAGGACTGACCCCTGTGGAACACCGCACGACACCTCGTGGTAGCACCACGCCTCGCGGCCCCGATACGCCACGGTCCTGCATGACAGGTAGTCGGCGATGATGCGGCGGAGGTAGTTCGGCACCCGGTGATACCGGAGTGCCTCCCTAATGCTACTCCAGGGCAAGGTGTTGAAGGCGTTGGCGATGTCAAGAGACACCGCCAAGACGACCTCGCCCTGTGCGACCGCTTCCTCCGCCATCGCCTTCACCCGCAGGACCGCGTGTACGGTGGACCTCCCCACCCGAAAGCCATATTGTTTCTCGTCCAGGCCCGGACCGACCCTCTCCAGATGCTCGACGAGGCGGTTCGCTATAATCCGCTCGAAGAGCTTCGCCGCCTCGTCAAGGAGCACGATCGGCCGGTACCCGGACGGTGAGTCGACTGGGCGGCCCTCCTTCTTGAGGAGCACAAGGTTGCCCGTCTTCCACAGCTGTGGGAAGCGGCCCTGGGCGAAGCAGGCGTCGAAGAGCCCGCACACCCTCTCCTCGTATGCGTCCGCGGCTAGCACCCACGCCCGGCCGGGAACACCGTCGGGACCCGGGGCCGTCCTTTTGGCGCGAAGCCGAAGAATCGCGGCCCCGAACTCCCCGGCAGATACCGGCGGTATGTCCTCCGGCTCGGCGATGGGCTCATTCCTCGCGGGCGGCGCCATGGAGGGAGGGGTGTGCTCGCCCCTGCGCGGGAACAGCGCTGCCACGACCGCTTCCACCAGCTGCGGCTGGAGGCTCTGGGTCAGGGGGGGCGCCCACTGCCGAAATCGCCCCTGCACCATTCGGTATGGGCGGCCCCATGGGTCTAGGTTGAGGGACTCGACCATCTCCTCCCTGGCCCCGTCCCTGGACTCGCCAATGGCGACGCGAAGAGCGCGCTTGGCCGCCCCGTAGGCCGCGCGCAGCGACGACTCGGCCTGCTCGTCCTGGGGTCTCCTCCGCCGTTGCCTCTGGTACTGGCGTCTGGCCGCTACGCACTGTATGCGTAGTTCAGCAATGTCGGCCGACCACCAGTACACTTGGCGTCTCGGCGGAAGGGGACCCTGCCGCGGCATCGATGCGTCGCAGACCCGAGTCATCGACTGCCGCAGCGCCGCAGCTTCCTCGTCGACGCTCCTGGAGGTGTCGGGAGGTGTCCATGTTTCGACAAGGGAGGCCTCAATGAGGACCTCCCTGTCGAGACGCTTTAGCGCCCATCGAGGGCCGTCCCCAGGCAGCGCGCCGCGCCCCGAGTGAAATGGGGCCGCGGAGGACGCAGACACCTCAAAGCGGATATATAGGTGGTCAGACAGCGTTTCTACGCCCTCCACGACCTCCCACCCGTATACCCGGCGCGCTATCGAGGGACTGGCGAACGATAGGTCGACTATTGAGCTCCCCTGTGGCCGAACGCAGGTCGGCTGTGAGCCGCGGTTCAAGAGGCTGAGCCCCGCCGTCAGCGCCCACTCTTCAAGTACTGCACCCCGTGCGTCAGTGGCCGAACAACCCCACGCGGAGTTTTTGGCGTTGAAGTCACCCATTACCAGAACTGGATGTGGGTGACTCCTGCCGATGAGGGCCTCGACTTGGCCGAGGAGGCCCTCGAACTCCGCGAGGGTTCTGCTCGGGGGGCAGTACACGCCGACGACGGTGACTCCTCCCACGACCGCTGCGACGCAGCCTCGACCCTTCTGCACGCTTTCGACCACCGGAGAGCCAGTGGACCTTGGCACTATGAGGGCCACCGAGCCGTCCTCGTCGCCCAGCCAGTCGTCCCTGTTGGGGAGGACAAAGTAGGGCTCCGCAACCACCGCCACGTGCGTGGACCACTCGACCATGCTCTGGAGGAGCAGGTCTTGGGCCCGAGCGCAGTGGTTAATGTTGGCTTGGAGGAGGTTTAGCGCCATTACTGGTTGATGGTTGCGGATCCGTCTCCATTGCCTCCTCTGTGGGCGGCTGGCGTTTCAGTAGGGGCTGCGGTGCACCCTTCCTCCTCGCGACTTTAGGGGCTGGTGCGGGGCAAGCCTTGCCCCCTAGCAGGTGGTCGGACGGTTTCTTGGCCGCCGCACAGATGGTGCAGTGCGGCTTTGCCGTGCATCCCTTCGATTTGTGCCCGGCGACCCCGCAGCGGAAGCACTCTTGGCTTCGGTCGACCTCCGCGCTACACTGAGCCCTGATGTGTCCCCTCTGCAGGCACCTAAAGCACCGCAGGGGTTTGGGCTCCAGGAGCTTCACGGAGGCCGACACCCAGGAAAGTGCAAGGCGGCCCGCTGCGGCGATGCGCTTTGCGGCTGCCACCGGGCACTCCACCCACATCTGTCCCACCCCGAATGGGTTTTTGACAATGCCGCCGCTATTTTTGAGGCTGCCCCTCGGACAGCCCCCCGCCTCGGCGATCGCGCCCATCACTTCCTCAACCGAGATTGAGTCGTCCAGGCCGGAGACTTTGATCTCTGTCGTCTTGAATGGCCTGGAGACACGCACTGTGTCTCGGCTGAGGACCTCCTCTAGCTTCGCGGCAAGCGCGTCGGCGAGCGGGCCGCTGTCCGAGCCCGCAACCTCGAACATCCGGGCCCCTGTGGCGCTTACGCGGAAACGTACGGCGGCGATCCCGAGGTCCGCTAGCCTTATTTTGGCCTTTGCCTCGGCGATCACCGCCTCATACGTCACGCCCTTTTCGGCAGCCTCCGACGTGAGGGTTACCACCACCGCGGATGATTTTGGTGGGGCCAGTTTTGCCCGTCCCTCTTTGGCTGGCTTGCGAGGGGGGGGGGCCTGCTTTGGCTGGCTCTTCTTTCTCCCCCTTTTTACGACCGTGTTCCAGGCCCCTTCCTCAGGCCGGGTTGTGCTCGCCTGAACTGCGGGCTCCGGGACTGTTGGAGGGAGCTCTGTTGCCCTCTCGCGGGGAGTACCCACTGTGCTCGATCCCTTTTTCATCGCCGCCTTCTTCGGCTTCTTCGCCCTCTGGGGCTTTGGAGCCTCCGATCCGCCAGAACTGGCCTGGATCGAAGCAGCCTCAATCGGGGCGGAAGATGGCCCAGGGGAGACGTCGCAGGTTTCTTGGGCCCGCCTGTCCGCTGCCAGTGGGGGGCGCAGTCGCCTCTCAGGCAGCAACCTTTCCTCGAGGGCCTCGAACCTGGCGTTCACCATTGTGCCCACCTGGCACAGGATGGTGCGCACCAGGTCCTCGGCGTCAAGGGGTGCCTGCCTTGGCTGACTGGGCACCACTTCTTCAGTCTGAGGGCGCGGTCTGTTTAGGTGCTCCCTCATCTCCGCCATTTCTTTTCGGAGCTGCGCGACCTCGGAGTGAAGGCGGGCATTGTCGGCCTGCAGTCCTCTCGTCTCGTCCGAGGTGCAGCGGCTCTGCAAAATGCAGGCGACCTTTCCGATCTCATCGGCGGCGTCATACAGGGCCCGCATAAAGGTCCCCTTCAAGTTGCCGGAGGTCTTGGCCACCCTCTTTATTAAGGCAATATTGTCATCGATTGCCCGGTTTAGAGAGGTGGCCGTCCGGAACTCTTCGTCGTTCGAGGACGCCTCCGACAGGGAGAGCTCCCTTGTGCGCGCCCTGACCTCACGAGAGGCTGCGGCGACCTCCGCCTCAGCCGTCTGTTGCTCCGCCAGTCTCTCGGCCTCGACGAGCGCCAGCTTGGCCTTCGCCAGGCCCACGTAGTGGCCCGTAGTTGGCGGCCGGCCTCGTCCTCGCTTCCTCATGTTCGGGCTCGCAACCCCATCCAGACTGGAGTCTGGGTCCGAGCCATCGTTGTTGTTCCTCGTCCGTTTATTCGTTCGCCGGGTCGTTGTTGATGCGACACTGACCATCGAGTCAGTGTCCCCATCCTCCTCGCTGCTCATCATCGTTTTTCGGTATGCATTGCTAGATTCCATTTTTATTCCCACGAGTGTGGACGAACTAAAGGTCGACCCCCGGGTGACGCCTTTCCGGGGGCAAGGCTATATACTGTACAGGTCGCCAGGTATGTACAGGGTTTTAACGACTTATCCTGTCGGGTTTTATAGAGTCTCCATCTCGCGGGCCGGCCAATTAAGGCAAGCCCTCCGCTCCGGGTCCCACTACTCCACAACGCCATTTGGTGGAGGTCGTTGCGGGATGCCCGGGCTACGGATCGCAGAGGAGCGGCGTACCTCCTCTGGTTTTGGGCGGTTATTCCCGACGACAGTGTTACCTGCCGCCGGGCCCGCCAGGGAAGGGGGAAGGGGGGGGTGGGAAGGAAGGGGGGAAGGATAAGGGTTTTCCCTTAAAAGGATGGGAGTGGAAGGATGGGAAGAGGACCGAAGGGAAGGATGTGAGAGTCAGCCGCCAGCGCCGAGTGTCCACCAAAAGCTGGTGGGCACTTGGAGCTGACGTTGCCCAGGGTGCGCCACGAGGAGGCCTCTCACCTGCACCCCACCCCAACCTAACCTTTTTTTTTTTTTTTTTTTTTTTTTTTTTTTTTACGCTGGGAAAAATGCGTTCCGCATTCCCCCCCATTGGAGGATGGGGGGGGTATGTGGGACTCCCGGACCCTAGTGGCCCGGTTTACCCACTAAACGACCCAGCGGCGCTCAGGCATCGTCTATGTGGAGAGGGGCTGGGAAACCGGCAGAGCCTTGACGTCCAGCCCCCCCCCGTCGACCGCCCGCCATTTATGGCGGGGCCCGCACGCCCCTCCCCCTGCAAGGAGGGGCCCGGAAACGGCAGCGACTTTACCGTTCCCGCCCAACGGAGATGGTGAACGAGTGCAATGCGGGAGAAGACGCCTCCACGTCTGTCTCCCGCCGTTCACCACCACAAGAGGAGAGAGAAGGCGACTATAATCGCCTTCTCCTACCCCTTCTTCTCCGCCTGCACAGCGGCGCAAGAGGGTCCTCCTCCCGTGCGCGCTCTGCCGCCTCCTTCTGTGACATCACATCCTCACAGAAGGAGGCGACCGCGGCCCAGCCGGCCTCGCCCCCCAGCATGGAGTTGACCACACTGGGAAGCGAAAGGTCCGGCCCGACCACCGCGACCAGGTCGCGACGCGGTTCGTTCCACGACGGGCACACCTCGAGGGTGTGCTGCGCCGTGTCCTCCGCCGCGCCGCAACCGTGGCACGACGGGGCCTCCTCCCGCCCGATCCGGTGCAGATACGATCCGAAACACCCGTGCCCGGACAATACCTGCACCAGACGGAACGAGAGGAAACCGTGGGGCCGCTCGAGCCAATCCCGTAAGACTGGCCCGACAGCGTCCAGCGTTCGGCGGCCGAACACGGCGGAGGCGAGGTCCTCCGCCCAATGGTGGACGATGGCATCCTTCGCCTCTCGCCGGACGGCCTCCCGCACCGTCGGGTCGCCGCGCTCCCCGAGCGCCTTGCGCCCCGCCGACCACTCGTACACTCTGGCGAGCACCCACGCCTCGAGCTCCCAAGGAGGGGTGCCCGCCAGAGCGCACGCCGCCGCGAAGCCCACCGAGCGGTAGGCCCTCGCCACCCGCTGTGCGATTGCCCTTTGGGGTCTCCGGATCGCGGCGGAGTTCTCCCTCCTCTGGAGGGAGTCCGCCCAGATGGGGGCCCCGTAGAGGGCCATGCTCCTCAGGATGCCGGCATACAGCTGCCGGCATCGCGCTTTGGGCCCCCCCATATTCGGGAGGAGCCACGAAAGCGCCCCCGCAACCTTCAGCAGGCGCGTCGACAGCCCGCTGAAGTGCGGGCCAAAGCGCCACCTGCTATCTAGCACCAGGCCCAGATATTTCATCTGGGCCCTTACCTGGACCCCGACGCCCTCCACGAAAATGTGGGCGTCGGTCGGGGTGCGCTGCCGAGGCGCGTGGAAAAACACCGCCTCGGTCTTATTCAGCGCCACCCTCAATCCCAGCCGACGGATCCTTCCCGCGACCAAGGATCCGCCAGCCGAGGCCAAGTCGGCCGCCTCCCTAAAACTTCTCCCCCGGGCAGTGAGAAGAGTGTCATCCGCGTAGCAGATGACACTCGTGCCACGGAGGAGAGCTCCCCGCAGGAGCCAGTCGAACCCGACGTTCCACAGGAGTGGTCCTAGGACGGACCCCTGTGGAACGCCGGTCTCCGCGCCGTACCGCCGGAGTCGGCCCGCCCTGTCTACCAGAAGGACCGCTCGGTCCGCCAGGTAGCTGGCCAGGAGGTCCCGCAGGTACTGAGGCACTCCGTGGTACCGTAGTGTCTCTAGTATCGTCGAGTGGGGGACAGAGTTGAAGGCATTACCTATGTCGAATGACACGGCCAACACCCCGTCCCCCACCCCCACGGCCTCCTTCACCTGGCTCTTGAGCCGGGCCAGAGCGTCGACTGTCGAACGCCCCTTTCGAAAGCCGAATTGAGCGTCCGACAGGTTCGGCCCCACCTCCGACAGCAGGCCATTAAGCCGGCCGGCGACAATCCCCTCGAACATCTTACCGACCTCGTCCAGCAGGACGATGGGCCGGTATGCCGAGGGGGAGTCCGGCGGGCGTCCTTCCTTGCGGAGGAGGCACAATTGCCCCTCCTTCCAGATTTTCGGGAACCTCCTAGACGCGAAACACGCGCTGAAGAGGTCCCGAAATCTTCCCGCCATATGTGTGGCGGCAATGGCCACCACACGCGCGGGCACACCGTCCGGCCCTGGGGCCGTCTTCTTGGCGCGGAGGCGGAGGGCCTCCGCGGCGAGCTCATCCGCCGTGACCGGAGAGATCTCCTCGACCGGCGGACGCGCCCCCCGCGGGGGATCCATCACTGGAGGCGTGAAGTCGGTCCCGGGTGGAAACAGGGACCGAACCACACCGTCCAGTAATGCCGGCTCCAGGGACTCCGTCAGGGGGGGACCGAAGGGACGCAGTTTGTTCCGCGCCGCCTTGTACGGTCTCCCGTACGGGTCCCTGTCGAGGCCCTCCAGCATCTCCACTCGCGCCGCGTCATCGGCGGCCCCCATTGCCGACTTGAGGACCCTCTTTGCCTCTATGTAAGAGGCGTAAAGAAGGTCCTCGTTGTCGGGGTCCCTCCTGCTGCGCCGTCGGCTCCGCGTGTACTCCCGCCTTGCCGCCACGCAGGCGGCTCGGAGGCCCGCCAGTTCCTCCGACCACCAATAGACGGCGCGACGGGGAGGTGGGCGGCGAGACCGAGGCATGCTGGAGTTGCACACCTCGGTGAGGGACTTCCTCAGTTGGGCGGCCGCGGAGTCGACGTCCCGGACATCGACGGGAGGCGTGAGCCAGTCCTGGACGAACGCTGCCTCCGCGGCCGCCTCGCGGTCGAGGCGGGTAAGAGCCCACCGTGGGAAGGCAGGTCGGCCCGGGAGCCTTGCCCTCCCCCGGGGACTTTGGGGAGAGATGTCGAATCGCACATATCGGTGGTCCGACATCGTCTCCACCATCTCTACCCGCCAGTCCACGACGCGGGCGGCAAGGACGGGGGAGGCGAACGAAACGTCCACCACTGACCCTCCCCGTCGCCGCACACACGTCTGGACTGTCCCCCTGTTAAGGAGGGACACGCCGCACGAGGTCGCCCACAGCTCGACCGCGCGTCCCCGGACGTTGCAAGAGGTGGCCGGGTTGCCCCAGGCCACTGACTTGGCGTTTAGGTCGCCCAGCACGGCGACCTGGCGAGGAGCCGCCCTACCGACGACTGCAGTGAGGATCTCGAGGAAATCCTCGAAATCCTGCAGAGGCCGGTTTGGGGAGAAATACACGCCCACCAGGGCTATTTCCCCCCACGCGGCGGCCACGTATCCCGGTCCCCTCTCTAAGAGCGAGAGGGGAGGGGAGTCTGTGGAAGACCGCGCAACCAAGGCCACCAGGCCGTCCGGATCGCCCAACCAACGGCCGGGCACCGAGTACGGCTCGGCGACTACCGCCACGTCCACCAACCACTCAGCCATGGTCTGCATCAGCAGGGCCTGGGCTGCTTTGCAGTGGTTGGCGTTCGTCTGGAGGATGCGATGCTCGACTCTGTCCATCAGTCGCTCATCGCACCCTCCTCACCCGCCACCGAGGTTCCCGCTTCGGGAGCGGTGGTCACAGCGGCAGGCGGGGTCGGCGCCTGCACTTTGCCCTTCTTCGGGGGAGGATTACAATTCCTCCCCTTCATGGTGTGCCCCGCGGGGCGCCCGCTGGCTGCGCACACTGCGCAGCGCGGCGTAGCGGCCTTGCAGGAGGCGGACTGGTGCCCCTTCTCGCCGCAGCGGTAGCAGCTGTCCGTCCTATCCACCTTGGACGGACAAAGGGCCCGCACATGCCCGATTCCGAAGCACCTGAAGCAGCGCAGAGGCTGATCTTCAAGTGCCCGGATCCGGCAGGAACTGAACCCCACCAGAAGACGTCCTTTGGCGAGGACGGCCTTGGCCGCGGCGACGGGGCACTCCAGACGGATAGCTCCCATGCCACCGCGGCCGGGCCTGATGTCCCGGCCCTGCACCGCTGCGACGTCGCAGCCTCCAACTGCTGCGATCGCCGCCACCACCTCCTCTTTGGTGACCGAGTCGTCCAGATCGGTCACCTCCAAGGCCGCCGACCTGACCGGCCTGGCCACCTTCGCCGCGTCCGCGATGACCTCTCGCAATTTGTCTGCGAAGAGGTCCGCGTTTGCGCCGCCCTGGACCCCCGGGAACTCGAAAATTCGAGCCCCAGCCTGGGTCCGGCGGCACGTGACCGCTCCGATCCCAAGCTGGGTGGGATCGGCGTTGGTACGAGCCCGCTTGAGGACGGACTCGTACGTCTCCCCTCGTTCCGCAGCCTCCGCGGTGAGCGTCACCACGACGGCTGCAGTCTTGGGAGGAACCAACGTTTTCCTCCCACCGGCGGGGGCCCTTTTAGCTGCTGAGGCAGCGGTGGTGGGCTTGGGGGCTGCCTTTTTCCCCTTGCCCTTCCCCTTACCCTTGCCGGTCGCCTGGGACGGGCAGGGAGGGGTGACGGAGGGGGCGGCAGGGGCGGCGGCCGTTTTTGTCTTCTTTTTGGCCTTGCCCTTCTTTCCCCTCTTTACCACTTCCGTCCACGGGTTGGACGGAGTGGTAGAGGGTACTTGGGCATCCTCCCCTTGGGAGGATGGCCCCAGCTGGTTCCGCCTCTCTTCCACCGTTAGCGGAGGACGAAGGCGGCCCTCGATGGCTTCGAGGCAGGCTTTGGTGTAGGCCCTTTCCTCCATGACGACCTTGCGGATAACATCCTCAAGGTTGGAGGCAGGGGCCTCAGTTGCCGGACCAGCCTGACTAGGCCGGGCCGTGGCTTCAGCCAGCTTTTGATGCAGCAGGCTAACCTCCGACTGCAGGCGATCAACTTTCGCCTGCAATTGCCGCGTCTCATCAGAGCCAGTGCGCTGCACGAGCTCTCTGATGATACCGCGCATACTCGCGGCTCTGCACTTTAGGGACTTCTGAAAAGTCCCTTTCAGGTTTGAGGACTTGGAGGCGACCTGCGCTATCTCCTCCGCGTCTTCCTGTGCCATGCGGTCCAGCTCGGCCAGGGAGTGGTCCTCGTAGATAACGCACGACTGACCATACCCCGCCTTGGCCCGCGTGGTGCGCGCCTGCTTCTCCTTGGCAGCGACCTGCTCCTCCAGGTCCTGCTGGAGCCGTGCCCGCCGAGTCAGGTTCAGCTGACTCTGCGCGTCAGCCAAACCCACATCGTGGGTATCGGCAACGGCAG
Organism: Habrosyne pyritoides; assembly: GCA_907165245.1. Classification (NCBI taxonomy): domain Eukaryota; kingdom Metazoa; phylum Arthropoda; class Insecta; order Lepidoptera; family Drepanidae; genus Habrosyne; species Habrosyne pyritoides. The sequence goes on along the minus strand of OU015603.1, from coordinate 12,581,106 downwards.
GAGGCCTTCTTGACCTCATCGTCCGCTTGCACCTGCTCCCGGTGGAGTCCGAGCCAGACCCACCCTTCAGAAAGGCCCGCTTTCGTTTCTGTCGAGCCGCCGTTGAACCGGCGTCCGACTCGAACGTAACGGACTCGCTGTCGGAGTCAAGCTCCGATATCTCGTCCGCCCTGCCAAGCAAGCCAACCGTGGCGGTTGATGCGCAGACCGCCGGCGTGCCTTCGTCGGGTTGGCCCTGAGAAGGGCCTTTTTCGGGTTGGCCCTGAGAAGGGCCTTTTTGGGGTGGGCCCTGAGAAGGGCCTTTTTCGGGTTGGCCCTGAGAAGGGCCTTTTAAGAAACGCCCGGAGGCGTCCCGCGCAGGTTTGGGCATAGCCCCAGACAATGTTGCAGTTTTCCGCATAAGTACTACAACGCACAGTGCACTTTAGCCGAGCCCAGTTCTGCCACTCCGTTACGGTGGTCAGAACTGGGTCGTTTCCAGGGGACGCGACGTGGACGCAAGCACTGTGGGGGGTCCCCCACCCCAACCTAACCTAACCTAACCTAACCTAACCTTTTTTTTTTTTTTTTTTTTTTTTTTTTTTCGGAGGGGAAATGCATTACGCATACCACCGCGCCCGGGGAGAGACGCGGTGGTTATGTGGGACTCCCACTCGCAAACTCCCCTTCTCATATCAAAAATGAGAAGGGGCCCGAGGGTATACCCACTAAAACCCCTCCGATGTTCCTTCGCACACTTGAGCGCCGAGGGTCGCGGGCACGAATTCAGCTTCCGCAACCCCCGGCTGGTGCCGGCCCGCCACCGCGGGCCCCGTCTGGTCGAGGGGGGGGAGCGAGGTGTTAACTCCTCCCCCCCCGACTTCTCTGAGGGGCGCGCGTGGAACATCACACGCGCGCCGCCACCTCGGGTCCTTATGATGTTGTGGGGCGACAGACGTATCCCCGTGTCTGACGCCCCTGGACCCATTTAGGGGGGCTGGAAGAGGGCGTTGTCCGCCCTCCGCCGACGCCTGGTGCGTCTGCTGCGGATCGGGTGAGGGGTTGAAATCTCCCTCTCCCTTTCCGCAGCCTCCTTCTGCGAGATAACCGTCTCGCAGAAGGTTACCACTGCGTCCCAGGCCTCTTCGCCGCCGACCATAGACTCGATCACGGCCGGCAGCGAGAGGTCCGGGCCTACTCCGGCGATGAGGGCACGGCGCGGCTCCTCCCAAGCGGCACACTCTGCCAGCGTGTGCCGCGCCGTGTCCTCCCGGCAATGGACGCAGTGGTGACACCGGGCGTCCGGCTCCCTGTTTATGCGACACAGGTACTTCCCGAAGCAACCGTGCCCCGAGAGCACCTGCGTCGCCCGAAACGACAGGGAGCCGTGCCTCCTCCCGAGCCAGCGCTCGAGCACCGGCCGGATCGCCCCGACTATGTCGAGGCCGGCGGTAGGGCGCGAAAGCCTGTCCCGCCATTCCGCCACTAGGACCTCGCGGAGCTGAGACCGACGCAGCTCGACTTGACGCTGCATCGGTCGTTCGCCCCGCTCCGCCTCTTCCTCGCGCCACTGATACAGCGACGCGAGTACTTTGGCCTCCAGGTCCCAGGGCGGGGATCCGGCCAGTGCACAAGCCCCCTCATACGAGATCGTGCGATACCCCCGTATGACTCTGACGGCCATGGCTCTTTGCGGTTTCCGAAGAACCGCAATCGAGCCGGCCGTCAGGTCGTGGGCCCAGATCGGGGCCCCGTACAGGGCCATGGATCGCACGATACCCGTATAGAGCCGTCTACAGACGGAGCTCGGGCCCCCCAGATTGGGAAGCAGCGTTGCGAGCGCTCCCGCCGCGCCCAACAGCTTGGGCGCCAGCCGTCGAAAATGGGGTCCGAAGTCCCACCGGCTGTCGAGCACCAATCCTAGGTACTTCATGGTGGGCTCGACAGCGATTCGGACCCCCCCGACCATGATGTGTGAGTCGGGCGGCGGCGCCCGCCGGGGGCCATGGAACGTCATGGCCTCCGACTTGCTGAGGGCCACCTCCAGGCCCAGGCGACGGATGCGGCTCACCACCTGTGACACCGCAGCCGTCGCCAGCAACGCTGCTTCCCTGTGCGAGCTCCCCCGGGCGGTGACCAGCGTGTCGTCCGCGTAACACGTCAGGTCCACCCCCGGGCTGAGCTCGCCCCTCAGCACCCAGTCGTAGCCGATGTTCCACAGGAGCGGCCCAAGAACCGAACCCTGTGGAACACCGCACGACATCGGGCGCTGGTGAACGCCATCACGTCCCTCGTAGGTGACACACCTCTCGGACAGATAAGCCCCAACTATGCGGCGGAGGTAAGGAGGCACTCTATGGTATCGCAGTGCCTCCCGGATACAACTCCAGGGCAGGGTGTTAAACGCGTTGGCGATGTCTAAAGACACCGCCAACATCACCCCGCCCCGGGACACCGCTTCCTCCGCCAGGGCTCTTACCCGTGACACAGCGTGCACGGTGGAGCGCCCCTGCCGAAACCCGAACTGACTACCGTCCAGGTCCGGCCCCTCTTGGCACAAGTGGCTGACGAGGCGGGCTGAGAGAACTCTCTCGAACAACTTGCCCACCTCGTCCAGCAGCACTATGGGCCGGTACGCGGACGGTGAGTCCGCAGGGCGCCCCGCCTTTCCGAGCAGGACCAGTCGACCAGCCTTCCACAGACTGGGAAACTGGCCCCGCTCGAGGCACGCTGTGAAGAGCCCTCTCAGTTGGGGCTCTAGCTCCTTCAGAGCGAGGGCTAACACGCAGCCGTGGATCCCATCGGGCCCCGGAGCCACATTCTTGGCCCGGAGCCGGATCACGGCAGCCCCCAACTCTGGGTGTGTCACCTCAGGGACGTCGATGGCGCTCTCCGTCGTGGACTCTGCGGCCGAGGGCAATGCCATCTGCGGCGGAGTATGCTCGCCTCGTGCCGGGAAGAGGGCTGCTACCACCTCCTCGAGCAGCTCGGGTTGGAGACTCTCGGTGACCGGGGGCGCCGCGGTCCGAAGTTGATTTCGGACCGTGCGATAGGGCCGCCCCCACGGATCTCCGTCTAGAGTCTCCAACATCTCCTCCCTGGCACGCGTCTTCGACTCGCAGATGGCCAGCCACAGAGTCCCCTTCGCCGCGCTGTACACCTCATACAGCGCGGCCTCCTCCTCCGGGACCCGTCGACGTCTTCGCCGGTACCGGGTGTACTGGCGCCTGACCGCCACGCACTCGACGCGCAGCTGCGCGATCTCGGCGGTCCACCAGTACACCTGGCGCTTTGCGGACTGAGCGTGGACGCGGGGCATGGACGCGTCGCTGATTTGCGTCATCGCCCCGCGAAACCACAGCGCTTCCCGCTCGACGTCGACGGGTCCGTTCGACCCCCGGACCCAGGCCTGGACAATGGCGGCCTCCTCGAGTAGTCCCCTGTCGATGCGCTTGCGCGACCAGCGCGGACCGTCCGATCGCCGGGTCGGCGGGCGGCTGCCGCCCGTGGTCTGGGCGGAGACGTCGAAGCGGATGTATCTATGATCCGACAACGTCTCCACCTCCACGGCGACATGCCAGCCCGAGACACGGCTCGCGACAGCGGGGCTAGCGAACGAAACGTCCACTATAGACCCGCCCCGCTGCCGCACGCACGTGTGTACCGAACCCCGGTTGAGGACGATCAAGCCTGTCGCGACCGCCCACTCCTCCAGCGCATCGCCCCTAGCATCGGTCACTGGGGATCCCCACGCCGAAGATTTGGCGTTGAGATCACCCAGCAACAGCACGGGGCGAGGGTGGAGTCGGCCCACGACGGCACCCAACTCGACAAGGAACACCTCGAAGTCGGCGAGGCTCTTGTTGGGCGAGAAATACGCCCCAACAGTGCCGATCCCATCCACGAGGGCGGCCACCCAGCCGTGACCTCGGGAAGGACCGACCAGAGCCCCACCGATGATGGCCACCAAACCGTCAAGGTCACCCACCCAGTTGTCCCTGGGGGGGACGAAATACGGCTCGGCGACCACCGCCGCACGAATCGACCACTCTGCCATGCTCTGGAGCAAGAGATCCTGAGCTCTGGCACAGTGGTTGATATTGCCCTGGAGGAAATGGTATTGCGCCGTTATGCGCAATCCATTCCCTCCGCACCATCCCTAGGCCGGGGGTCGGCCTGAGGGCCGCCAGGCTGCGGGGGGGGTAAAGAGCCCCCGGCAGCTTTGGCAGCCCCTCTCCTCTTCTTCGGGGCGGGCGCAGCGCACGCCTTGCCCCCCGCCCTGTGCCCCGCGGGCCTCCCTGCAGCTGTACAGAGGCTGCAGTTCGGCGCCGCCGAGCACTCCGCCGCCTTGTGGCCGGCCTGACCGCAGCGATAACACAAATCGCTGCGGTCGACTTCAGCGGTGCACCGTGCCCGGACATGCCCCATGTCCAGGCAGCGGTAGCACCGCAAGGCCCTGGGCTGCAGCCGCTTCACCCGCGCTGCAGCCCACCCCACCAACAGGCGCCCGGCGTCGGCGACTTTATTCGCCGCCGCCACCGGGCACCGCACCCAGATCGTGCCGAGCCCGGATCGCTCGGCGCGGATCTCACCGGTCCGCACCTCCTCCGGCGAACACCCACCGGAGCGGGCGATGGCCGCCACGACCTCACCCGGGGTCGTCGAGTCGTCCAGGCCATCGACACGCAGTTCTGCGGTCTTCACGGGCCTGGACACCCGAACGTCCTCCGGGTTGAGGACCTCCCTCAATTTGGCGGCCAATACGTCCGCCTTCTCCGCGCTGGCGTCACCGGACACCTCGAAGAGCCGCGCTCCCGTGATCGCCGGCCTCACCTTGAGGCCCGACGATATCCCTATGTCAGGGAGCGCGACTTTCTCTTTCGCCTCTTTTAGGACCGCACTATATGTGATGCCCCTTTCGACGGCTCCGGGCTGCAGCGTGATGACTACAGCCGCGGAGCGTGGGGCCCTAGGCGGTCCTTTGGCCTTCTTCTTTTTTTTCCCCTTTGGTGCCGGTGGCGCTTTGGCGGGTGCCGGTGGTGCCGCCTTCTTCTTACGGCGGCCCCTCTTCACGACCGTCGTCCAGGTCTCTGCGGGAGACCCGGACGCGGCCGCCGAGGGCGCGTTCGCCGGGGGTGCGGCCGTCCGGGGAGCGGATGTGGGCTTTCCGCCCTTTGGTTTGCCGGCTGTGGCTGCAGGGCCTGGCCTCGTAGCCTCCTCCATTCTCCTCCTGTCCGCAGCGAGCGGCGGACGGAGGGTCTGCGCGGGGAGGAGCCTCGACTCCAGGCCCTGCAGACGGGCATTCACCATGCCCCCACACTGCAACATGCAGACGCGGACGATCTTTTCGATCTCCGCGTCCGTTCGCTGTGTGGGGGCAGGACGCGACGACTCGCCCGACGACGTGGCCGACGGTTTCGGGTCGGCGACAGGGGCGGAACCGGAGGCAGCAGGACGCCTCTGCTGCCATTCCGCCCTCTGGGCGGCAAGCTCCTGCCGCAGGTCCTCCAGCTCGGAGCGGAGACGGCCGTTCTCCTCCCATAACTTTGCCGTCTCCTCCGAGCTCGTCCTGTTCAGGAGGACCCCTGTCGCCTCCTTAATATCGTCTGCCGCCTCCTTCAGGGCGCGCGTGAAGGTGCCCTTTAGGCTGCCAGATTTTGTGGCAACCTTCAGGATGACATCCACGCCACCCAGAACTTGGCGGCTGAGCGCCACCGCCGACAGGCCCTCTCCAGTGGCCGCAAGTGCAGAGCGTCGCTCTCGAGCCAGCCGGGCCATCTCGCTGACCTCATCTTCTGCGATCGCCTTCCTTTGCGCCCGCTTCGCCGCGCTCGCCTCCGCCCTATTGCTTTGCAGCAACAGCGGGGACGCAGACGCGGCGGAGTCGTCGCTCCGTCTGTCTCCAGAGTGACGCGAGTCACTCTCCACGCCATCTACGGGCATCGGCAACGGTGTGGGGGGGCGTAAGAAGCGACCCCGCAGGTCGCGCGCCACCCGACCACGCCCCCTTTGCGCGGTTCCTATTTTGGGGGCCGTTAGGTCCTCCTCGCTAGAGGAGACCCCTGACGGCCCCAATTCTCCACTGCGGGGACGCTTTCTCCAAAATTTGGAGGAGCTCCCCGTGTCCCTATCGGGATTTGAGCCTACCCGGCCCTTGTTGCCGTCGTTTCCGACGACGGCAAGCGGTTGGCGTGTGGGGCACAGTTGCTCCAGGCTGACCCGGAGCTCCCTTTCTTGCCCAGCACGCGGTTGACGGGAGTCGGCGGTGTTGTGCCGACCCACGAGACTATTGTTGCCCCCCCCAGATACGGTGGGGCAGCCTTCCGAGGAAGGGCGGGATTCTCCCTCCTTTAAAAGGAGGGTACCCGCCTGGGGTAGTGTTTCAATAGCCTTTTTGTCCATTATGTCCTTTTTAGGGGTGAGGTCCCCTCCACTGCGCTAATGACCGGGTTCCCCCCCGGCCACTCATCCCCTCGGCACGCTAGACCTTGGGATTGGGGTTATTTATTATAGAGGTTTTCTTCCTCGCGGCCTTGCGGCCTCCGATCCCGACTGGGATTGCGGATTGTCCGACGTCGGCAAAAGCCGAGTGCACCTGGCACATCGTCGCACGAAATGGCCTTGTTTTTTAGAGAGGTTTCCATCCTCTTGTCCGGCGTCGGCAAAAGCCGAGTGCACTTGGCAAACGCACCGCACCCGCTGCATCCCCTGTTCCCTCTCATACAAAGAGGGATAGGAGCAGCGTCTCCCCCTCACTGGGGCCCACCTCGCCCCTCACTGGGGCCCACCTCACCTTCTAGCGGGTCTCGGCCCGACGGGGCCGGACGCACCGCTTGCCAACCCCCCAATATGGCCCAGTTCCCTTCACCGACCATCAAAGATGATCGGTGACTAGAACTGGGCCCTTCCCCGTGTGTTGAGATCAGCCGCCGGCCGCAAGTGTATTGTGGCACTTGAGACCGGCGTTGCCCAGGGTGCGCCACGTGGAGGCTCTCAACCTGCACCCCAACCTAACCTAACCTAACCTAACCTTTTTTTTTTTTTTTTTTTTTTTTTTTTACATGGTGGGAAACCCATTACGAGTTCGACCCCCGCCCTGGGAGAGGCGGGAGGATATGTGGGCCTCCCTGCATCTGCCCTTCTCCTAGTGAGAAGGGAAGATGAGGTATACCCACCAAAACCCACCATGGCGTGCTACCGCATACCGGTTCGTTGGACACCGTGGTACCGCTGTAGCATTGCCCACGGTGTCCACCGGTCTCGCCCCAGCTAGTGCCGGGGCCTTCCTCTCCGGAGGGGGAGATGGCCGAGCACGCGTGGCCATCTCCCTGACGCCCAGTGACTCGTCGCGGCGGGCGGAGGACTCCCATCCTCCGCCCGCAGTCACTCCGGGTCGGGGCACGCGGCCCCGATCCCTGCCGTCTGCGCCGCAAGTGGCACCCAGCCGCAGGACGTAAAAATGCCGTATGTTGGCATTTAGACGTCCATGCGGCCGTCTTCCACTTCCGGCCGGCGAGCGTCTTCGGCTGCAGGTTGGGGTCTGGGGGGGCGGGCCGGTCTCGGCCTCGTCTCCTTGCCCCTCGTCCCGGGTGGAGAGCACCTGGTCCCTCCCATTACATGGTCTGCCGGGAGGTTGGCGTGGTGGCAGACTGCACACCACACCTTTTCCTCCCAGCATTCCCTCGCGGGGTGCCCCTCCTTACCGCACCGGAAGCAAAGCTTGCTCCGGTCGAAAGTTGAGGGGCACAGCTCCCTAGTGTGCCCGATACCCATGCACCTAAAGCAGCGCATGGGTGCCGGGCCCAACGAGTTGACCCTGGCAGACGACCAGCCTACCAGGATCCGACCATGGTCAAGGAGGGCTTTCGCCGCCCTTATCGGGCACCGGATCAGAACTGACCCGGTGCCGTCATTAAGGCTGCGGATGCCCCCCACCTTCACGTGGGCCACGTCGCAGCCCCCGGCTTTGACGACGGCCGCCGTCACCGACTCCGCGGTCGCCGACTCGTCGAGTCCGGCGATTTGGACGGCGGCCATCTTCTGTGGGCGGCTCACGATGGCGACGTCGCCCACGATGGCCTGCAGCCTCTCCGCGAGCGCGTCCGCCGCCCGGACGTTGTCCTCCCCGGGGACCTCTATCACCCGGCCCCCCGTCATGGAGGCCCGCACCCTCACGTGCTGCAGGCCAACCTCCTCGAGCCTTACGCCTTCGACGGCTCTTGCCATGGTGGCCTGCAGCGTGGTGGCGGTGGTGACGTCCTTTCTGAGGGTTATCAACACCGCCGCCGTTTTCGGGACTTTCAGCGCCCTAGGCTTGGGCGCTGCCTTCCTGACGGGGGGCGCCGGGGCGAGAGGAGTGGGCGTGGCCTTGGCCTTGCCCTTCCCCCTTCCCGTGCCCTTCCGGGCCACCGTGGCCCAGCTCTCCTCCGTCGGCTGCCGGCCCGAGGGGCCCGGTCTCTCGGCCGAGGTTGCCGGGGGGGCAACCGGGGCGTCTCCCGACGCCGGGGCGGGCGCCCTGGTCGACTTGGCCTTTGTCTTTTTGGCCTTTTTAGGCCGGCCGTCTCCCAGTCTCGCCCTCCCCGCCTCAGGATCCGCCGCCACGATCGCAGAGCTCCTATCGGCCGCCAGCGGAGGGCGGACGACGGGCTCAGCGGGCAGGCGCCTGTTCATCTCCTCCAGGCGGACATTCAACATGTCACCCAGGGAGACGAACAGGTCCCTCCTCAGCTCCCCCAGTGCCTCCGCCAGGTCCGATGCGCTGAGCTGCAGGGACGGGGGGGCCGGGGTCTCGTGTCTTGAAGAGGCGGTGCGGAGCTTCTTCAACTCCTCTTCGCGGAGGAGGACCCGCTCTCGCAGCCTCCAATTGTCGGCCTTGAGGGCGCGGACCTCCTCGCTCTCCGACCTGCCAGCCTCCACTTCGTCCATCGAGGCCAGAATGGTGCGGCAGGCCTGATTGATTTGGCCCCAAATCGCACCTTTCAGGTGGCCAGACTTGCGGGCCCCATCCATGATCTGGCCCGCCGCTCTGCGGGACGCCCCAACCGGGTCGACCACCGCGTCCCGCTCCGTTGCCCTCTCCATCCCCCCATGAGGGAGCCCCGAGGACTCCCCCCCGTGGGCGGGGGCAGCGTCATCAACGTCCCGGCCGGACGGGAGACCGCCGCGCTCCGTCCGCGGCTCGGCTTCGGCGGCTTGGGCGGCCCGGGCCCCGATGATTATTTTAGTGGCGGACTGGCATGCCCGCTCAATCCGGGCCCTGACTACTCCGCCTATGCCCTCGTTAGTGGCTTCCTCCAGGAGCCCCCTCACCGACTTGTGGGCCCTTTCGAGCCCCGAGTCGTCTATACGACCACTCACAATGTCGGTGAGGGAGTTGCAGCGGTGGTGCATCCGCACCCGGGCGCTGGGACACATGTTCAGGTCCGCAATCCCAGTGCGGATCGGCCCCAGAACTCGGCTGATTACGTCCTCAACCTAACCTAACCTAACCTAACCTAACCTTTTTTTTTTTTTTTTTTTTTTTTTTTTTTTTTTTTTTTTTTTTTTTTTTTTTTTTCCGGAGGGGAAATGCATTACGCATACCACCGCGCCCGGGGAGAGACGCGGTGGTTATGTGGGACTCCCACTCGCAAACTCCCCTTCTCATATCAAAAATGAGAAGGGGCCCGAGGGTATACCCACTAAAACCCCTCCGATGTTCCTTCGCACACTTGAGCGCCGAGGGTCGCGGGCACGAATTCAGCTTCCGCAACCCCCGGCTGGTGCCGGCCCGCCACCGCGGGCCCCGCCTGGTCGAGGGGGGGGAGCGAGGTGTTAACTCCTCCCCCCCCGACTTCTCTGAGGGGCGCGCGTGGAACATCACACGCGCGCCGCCACCTCGGGTCCTTATAATGTTGTGGGGCGACAGACGTATCCCCGTGTCTGACGCCCCTGGACCCATTTAGGGGGGCTGGAAGAGGGCGTTGTCCGCCCTCCGCCGACGCCCGGTGCGTCTGCTGCGGATCGGGTGAGGGGTTGAAATCTCCCTCTCCCTTTCCGCAGCCTCCTTCTGCGAGATAACCGTCTCGCAGAAGGTTACCACTGCGTCCCAGGCCTCTTCGCCGCCGACCATAGACTCGATCACGGCCGGCAGCGAGAGGTCCGGGCCTACTCCGGCGATGAGGGCACGGCGCGGCTCCTCCCAAGCGGCACACTCTGCCAGCGTGTGCCGCGCCGTGTCCTCCCGGCAATGGACGCAGTGGTGACACCGGGCGTCCGGCTCCCTGTTTATGCGACACAGGTACTTCCCGAAGCAACCGTGCCCCGAGAGCACCTGCGTCGCCCGAAACGACAGGGAGCCGTGCCTCCTCCCGAGCCAGCGCTCGAGCACCGGCCGGATCGCCCCGACTATGTCGAGGCCGGCGGTAGGGCGCGAAAGCCTGTCCCGCCATTCCGCCACTAGGACCTCGCGGAGCTGAGACCGACGCAGCTCGAATTGACGCTGCATCGGTCGTTCGCCCCGCTCCGCCTCTTCCTCGCGCCACTGATACAGCGACGCGAGTACTTTGGCCTCCAGGTCCCAGGGCGGGGATCCGGCCAGTGCACAAGCCCCCTCATACGAGATCGTGCGATACCCCCGTATGACTCTGACGGCCGTGGCTCTTTGCGGTTTCCGAAGAACCGCAATCGAGCCGGCCGTCAGGTCGTGGGCCCAGATCGGGGCCCCGTACAGGGCCATGGATCGCACGATACCCGTATAGAGCCGTCTACAGACGGAGCTCGGGCCCCCCAGATTGGGAAGCAGCGTTGCGAGCGCTCCCGCCGCGCCCAACAGCTTGGGCGCCAGCCGTCGAAAATGGGGTCCGAAGTCCCACCGGCTGTCGAGCACCAATCCTAGGTACTTCATGGTGGGCTCGACAGCGATTCGGACCCCCCCGACCACGATGTGTGAGTCGGGCGGCGGCGCCCGCCGGGGGCCATGGAACGTCATGGCCTCCGACTTGCTGAGGGCCACCTCCAGGCCCAGGCGACGGATGCGGCTCACCACCTGTGACACCGCAGCCGTCGCCAGCAACGCTGCTTCCCTGTGCGAGCTCCCCCGGGCGGTGACCAGCGTGTCGTCCGCGTAACACGTCAGGTCCACCCCCGGGCTGAGCTCGCCCCTCAGCACCCAGTCGTAGCCGATGTTCCACAGGAGCGGCCCAAGAACCGAACCCTGTGGAACACCGCACGACATCGGGCGCTGGTGAACGCCATCACGTCCCTCGTAGGTGACACACCTCTCGGACAGATAAGCCCCAACTATGCGGCGGAGGTAAGGAGGCACTCTATGGTATCGCAGTGCCTCCCGGATACAACTCCAGGGCAGGGTGTTAAACGCGTTGGCGATGTCTAAAGACACCGCCAACATCACCCCGCCCCGGGACACCGCTTCCTCCGCCAGGGCTCTTACCCGTGACACAGCGTGCACGGTGGAGCGCCCCTGCCGAAACCCGAACTGACTACCGTCCAGGTCCGGCCCCTCTTGGCACAAGTGGCTGACGAGGCGGGCTGAGAGAACTCTCTCGAACAACTTGCCCACCTCGTCCAGCAGCACTATGGGCCGGTACGCGGACGGTGAGTCCGCAGGGCGCCCCGCCTTTCCGAGCAGGACCAGTCGACCAGCCTTCCACAGACTGGGAAACTGGCCCCGCTCGAGGCACGCTGTGAAGAGCCCTCTCAGTTGGGGCTCTAGCTCCTTCAGAGCGAGGGCTAACACGCAGCCGTGGATCCCATCGGGCCCCGGAGCCACATTCTTGGCCCGGAGCCGGATCACGGCAGCCCCCAACTCTGGGTGTGTCACCTCAGGGACGTCGATGGCGTTCTCCGTCGTGGACTCTGCGGCCGAGGGCAATGCCATCTGCGGCGGAGTATGCTCGCCTCGTGCCGGGAAGAGGGCTGCTACCACCTCCTCGAGCAGCTCGGGTTGGAGACTCTCGGTGACCGGGGGCGCCGCGGTCCGAAGTTGATTTCGGACCGTGCGATAGGGCCGCCCCCACGGATCTCCGTCTAGAGTCTCCAACATCTCCCCCCTGGCACGCGTCTTCGACTCGCAGATGGCCAGCCACAGAGTCCCCTTCGCCGCGCTGTACACCTCATACAGCGCGGCCTCCTCCTCCGGGACCCGTCGACGTCTTCGCCGGTATCGGGTGTACTGGCGCCTGACCGCCACGCACTCGACGCGCAGCTGCGCGATCTCGGCGGTCCACCAGTACACCTGGCGCTTTGCGGACTGAGCGTGGACGCGGGGCATGGACGCGTCGCTGATTTGCGTCATCGCCCCGCGAAACCACAGCGCTTCCCGCTCGACGTCGACGGGTCCGTTCGACCCCCGGACCCAGGCCTGGACAATGGCGGCCTCCTCGAGTAGTCCCCTGTCGATGCGCTTGCGCGACCAGCGCGGACCGTCCGATCGCCGGGTCGGCGGGCGGCTGCCGCCCGTGGTCTGGGCGGAGACGTCGAAGCGGATGTATCTATGATCCGACAACGTCTCCACCTCCACGGCGACATGCCAGCCCGAGACACGGCTCGCGACAGCGGGGCTAGCGAACGAAACGTCCACTATAGACCCGCCCCGCTGCCGCACGCACGTGTGTACCGAACCCCGGTTGAGGACGATCAAGCCTGTCGCGACCGCCCACTCCTCCAGCGCATCGCCCCTAGCATCGGTCACTGGGGATCCCCACGCCGAAGATTTGGCGTTGAGATCACCCAGCAACAGCACGGGGCGAGGGTGGAGTCGGCCCACGACGGCACCCAACTCGACAAGGAACACCTCGAAGTCGGCGAGGCTCTTGTTGGGCGAGAAATACGCCCCAACAGTGCCGATCCCATCCACGAGGGCGGCCACCCAGCCGTGACCTCGGGAAGGACCGACCAGAGCCCCACCGATGATGGCCACCAAACCGTCAAGGTCACCCACCCAGTTGTCCCTGGGGGGGACGAAATACGGCTCGGCGACCACCGCCGCACGAATCGACCACTCTGCCATGCTCTGGAGCAAGAGATCCTGAGCTCTGGCACAGTGGTTGATATTGCCCTGGAGGAAATGGTATTGCGCCGTTATGCGCAATCCATTCCCTCCGCACCATCCCTAGGCCGGGGGTCGGCCTGAGGGCCGCCAGGCTGCGGGGGGGGTAAAGAGCCCCCGGCAGCTTTGGCAGCCCCTCTCCTCTTCTTCGGGGCGGGCGCAGCGCACGCCTTGCCCCCCGCCCTGTGCCCCGCGGGCCTCCCTGCAGCTGTACAGAGGCTGCAGTTCGGCGCCGCCGAGCACTCCGCCGCCTTGTGGCCGGCCTGACCGCAGCGATAACACAAATCGCTGCGGTCGACTTCAGCGGTGCACCGTGCCCGGACATGCCCCATGTCCAGGCAGCGGTAGCACCGCAAGGCCCTGGGCTGCAGCCGCTTCACCCGCGCTGCAGCCCACCCCACCAACAGGCGCCCGGCGTCGGCGACTTTATTCGCCGCCGCCACCGGGCACCGCACCCAGATCGTGCCGAGCCCGGATCGCTCGGCGCGGATCTCACCGGTCCGCACCTCCTCCGGCGAACACCCACCGGAGCGGGCGATGGCCGCCACGACCTCACCCGGGGTCGTCGAGTCGTCCAGGCCATCGACACGCAGTTCTGCGGTCTTCACGGGCCTGGACACCCGAACGTCCTCCGGGTTGAGGACCTCCCTCAATTTGGCGGCCAATACGTCCGCCTTCTCCGCGCTGGCGTCACCGGACACCTCGAAGAGCCGCGCTCCCGTGATCGCCGGCCTCACCTTGAGGCCCGACGATATCCCTATGTCAGGGAGCGCGACTTTTTCCTTCGCCTGTTTAAGGACCGCACTATAGGTGATCCCCCTTTCGACGGCTCCGGGCTGCAGCGTGATAACTACAGCCGCGGAGCGTGGGGCCCTAGGCGGTCCTTTGGCCTTCTTCTTCGTCTTCTTCGGTGCCGGTGGCGCTTTTGCGGGTGCCGGTGGCGCCGCCTTCTTCTTCCGGCGGCCCCTCTTGACGACCGCCGTCCAGGTCTCTGCGGGAGACCCGGGTGCGGCCGCCGAGGGGGCATTCGCAGGGGGTGCGGTAGCCGGGGGCGCGGCCGTCCGGGGAGCGGACGACGGCTTCCTGCCCTTTGGCTTGCCGGCTGTGGCTGCAGGGCCTGGCCTCGCGGCCTCCTCCATCCTCCTCCTGTCCGCAGCAAGCGGCGGACGGAGGGTCTGCGCGGGGAGGAGCCTCGACTCCAGGCCCTGCAGACGGGCATTCACCATGCCCCCACACTGCAACATGCAGACGCGGACGATCTTCTCGATCTCCGCGTCTGTTGGTGTGGGGGCAGGACACGACGGCGCGCCCGACGACGCGGCCGACGGTTTCGGCGCAGGGACTGGGGCGGAACCAGAGGCAGCAGGACGCCTCTGCTGCCATTCCGCCCTCTGGGCGGCAAGCTCCCGCCGCAGGTCCTCCAGCTCGGAGCGGAGACGGCCGTTCTCCTCCCACAACTTCGCCGTCTCGTCCGAGCTCGTCCGGTTTAAGAGGACCCCGGTTGCCTCCCTGATGTCCTCAGCCGCCTCTTTTAGAGCGCGCGTGAACGTGCCCTTCAGGCTGCCAGACTTTGTGGCAACCTTCAGGACGACGTCCACGCCGTCCAATACTTGGCGGCTGAGCGCCACCGCCGACAGGCTCTCCCCGGCGGCCGCCTGAGCAGAGCGTCGCTCCCTGGCCAGCCGGGCCATCTCGCCGACCTCGTCGGCCGCGACCGCCTTCCGCTGCGCCCGCTTCGCTGCGCTCGCCTCCGCCCTGTTGCTCTGCAGCAACAGCGGAGACGCAGACGCAGCGGAGTCGTCGCTCGGACCATCTCCGGACTGTCTCTCTCCACTTTCCACGCCGTCCTCGCGCATGGGTAACGGCGTGGGGGGGCGCAAGAAGCGACCGCGCAGGTCGCGCGCCACCCGACCACGCCCCCTTTGCGCGGTACCCACTTTGGCGGCCGTCAGTTCCTCCTCGCTGGAGGAGACCCCCGACGGCCGCAGATCGCTACTGTGGGGGCGCTTCCTCCAAAATTTGGAGGAGCCCCCCGTGTCCCTTTCGGGACATGAGCCTCCTCGGCTCTTGTTGCCGTCGTTTTCGACGACGGCAGGCGGTTGGCGCGCGTCGCACAGTCGCTCCAGGCTGACCCGGAGCTCCTTTTCTTGCAACGCGCGCGGTTGACGGGAGTCGGCGATGTTCTGCCGACCCACGAGACTACTGTTGCCCCCCCCAGATACGATGGGGCAGCCCTCCGAAGAAGGGCGGGACTCCCCCTCCTCTGAGAGAAGGGGACCCGCCTGGGGATTATTAACAATAGCCAACTTTTCCATGATTTTTTCCTTTTTTTTTTTTTAGGGGTGAGGTCCCCTCCGCTGCGCTAGGGACCGGGTTCCCCCCCGGCCATTCATCCCATCGGCACGCTAGACCTTGGGATTGGGGTTATTTATTATAGAGGTTTTCTTCCTCGCGGCCTTGCGGCCTCCGATCCCGACTGGGATTGCGGATTGTCCGACGTCGGCAAAAGCCGAGTGCACCTGGCACATCGTCGCACGAAAAGCTCTTGTTTTTTAGAGAGGTTTCCATCCTCTTGTCCGGCGTCGGCAAAAGCCGAGTGCACTTGGCAAACGCACCGCACCCGCTGCATCCCCTGTTCCCTCTCATACAAGAAGGATGGGAGCAGCGTCGCCCCCTCACTGGGGCCCACCTCCCTCACTGGAGCCCATAACTCCCCCTCACTGGGGCCCGGCAATCGCCGGGAACCCTCGGCTCGCGGGTCTCGGCCCGACGGGGCCGGACGCACCGCTTGCCGCCCCCCCAATATAGCCCAGTTCCCTTCACCGACCATCAACGATGATCGGTGACTAGAACTGGGCCCTTCCCCGTGTGTTGAGATCAGCCGCCGGCCGCAAGTGTATTGTGGCACTTGAGACCGCCGTTGCCCAGGGTGCGCCACGTGGAGGCTCTCAACCTGCACCCCAACCTAACCTAACCTAACCTAACCTAACCTAACCTAACCTAACCTACCTACCTACCTACCTACCTACCTACCTACCTACCTACCTACCTACCTACCTACCTACCTACCTACCTACCTACCTACCTACCTACCTACCTACCTACCTACCTACCTACCTACCTACCTACCTACCTACCTACCTACCTACCTACCTACCTACCTTTTTTTTTTTTTTTTTTTTTTTTTTTTTGTTGACGTGGTGGGAAACCCATTATGAGTTCGACCCCCGCCTTGGGAGAGACGGGGGGATATGTGGGGCTCCCGCTCGCAAACTCCCCTTCTCATATCAAAAATGAGCAGGGGCCCGAGGGTATACCCACCAAAACCCACCACGGCGTATTTCCGCCTACCGGTTCGTTGGACACCCACGGTACCCGCCTAAGCATTACCCGCGGGTGCCCACCGGTCCTCGCCCCAGCCGAAGCTAGGGGCGCCCTCTCCGATGGGGAGGCCGAATACGCACGGCCATCCCCTATCCTCTTGGTGACTCGTTGAAAGGCGAGCGGGGGACTCCCATCCCCCGCCCGCAGTCACCGGGGGGTCAGGGCAGCGACCTACCTACCTACCTACCTACCTACCTACCTACCAGAAGTGCCCCTCTTTGCCGCACCGGAAGCACATCCGGCTGCGGTCGATGCTCGAAGGGCTCAGCTCTCTCGTGTGTCCAACACCCATGCATTTGTAGCACCGCATGGGTGTTGGATCGGCTGCGACGACCTTGGCGGATGCCCATCCCACCAGGATCCGACCCTGCTCTTGGAGGGCCTTTGCCGTCCCCACGGGGCACTGGATCGGCCCCGCCATGTTGGGAACGGATGCCCCCCACTTCTATGTGGGTCTCGTTGCAGGCCCCGGCTTTTGCTATGACCGCTGTCAGCGACTCCTTCGTCGCCGACTCGTCCAGTCCACTGATCCGGATGGCGGCCATCTTCTGCGGGCGCCTGATGTGAGCGACGTCACCCACAATGGCTAAGTTTACTGCTAGCGCATCCGCCGCCCGCACGTTGTCTTCCCCGGTGACCTCAATCATCCTGCCCCCCGTCATCGAAGTCCGCACCCAGACGTGCTGCAGGCCCACCTCTTCCAGGCTCAGGCCATTAATGGCCTTGGCCATGGTGTCCTGCAGCGTGGTGGCGGTGGTGAGGTCCTTCCTCATGGTGATCACCACCGCCGCCGCCTTGGGAATTTGCAGCGCCTTGGGCTTTGGCGCTGCCTTCTTAACGGGGCACCTGGGCGGGGGAGGCACGGGTCACTGTCGCCCAGGTGTCGGCTTTCATTTGATGGCCTGAGGGGCCCGGTCCCTCTTTCATGGTCGCCGGGACAGTTGTGGCTGCCGGGGCCGTTTTGGGGGCTTTGGGGGCCTTGGGGGACTTAGCCTTTTGGGGCCGGCCGTCTCCCAGTCTGGCCCTTTCGTGTTCCCTTTCTGGGGCTAGTGCGGTCGCCTTTTTTCTCTCGGCCGCCAGCGGGGGGCGGATGATGGGCTCGACCGGGAGGCGCCTATTCACCTCCTCCAACCTTGTATTTATCATTCCCCCCAGGGAGACGAACAGGTCCTTCTTCAGCTGCTCGATGGCCTCCGCCAGGTCAGTCGCGCCAATCGAGTGCGGTGGAGGGGCTGGAGTCTCGCGGTCGCGCTCGATGTCTGTCCGCACCGTCTCGCGGGTCCTTTTTACCTCTCCTTTGGCGTCTGAGTAGGCGGTGCGGACCGCCTTCAGATGCTTTTCGAGCTGCTCCAGGCGAACATGCATTTTCATGTTCTCCTACCTGAGCGCTCGGATCTCCTCGCTTTCAGGTCTGTCGGCGTCGACCTGGTTCATAGCCGCAATGACGGTGTTGCAGACCTTGTTCATAGAGCCCCACACCCCTCCTTTCAAGTTGCCCGATTTTTTTTGGCCTCCTCTAAGATTTGGTTCGCCGCCTGGCGAGCGGCCGTGGTCGGGTTGACCATTGTCACCGGTATCCCCACCGCTTTTCCCCTCTTGGAGCGGAGTTGCTAAAAGTCCTCCTTCCCTTTCTTGTAGAAGAATGAGGTGGCGGAGATTTCCGGCTCCGGGAGCGAGAGCGTGGGACGGTCTGCATCTCTAGGCTTCGTCCTTGCCGAAGTTGTACCCGCGTAGCCACTCAGCGGCTTACCCCGACGGGAGGTGCTGATCTCATTATCTTCGTGCCCCCCCTTTTGAGGCACCGAAGTCGTCACAGCACGTCATCCTCCGAGTCCGAGTCGGGCTTGGACGCTTCGGCTCAGTCGAAATATTTCGACGTCACCCGCTCGTCTGTGCCTGCCCGTGTTTGTTCTCTTGCCACGGCAGGCATCTCCATTTCCTCCTCCTCTTCCGTCTTCTTTGCCTCACCTTTATTTACATTCATATTTACAACACTCTTATTTACATTCATAATGATATTTCTTCACATTCTTTACTTTATAAGTTCCTCGATGCATAGTTCTCTTTGGCCGTACCTAGTTCTGCCACTCCGTTACAGTGGTCAGAACTAGGACGTTTCCAGTGGACGCGACGTGGACGCAAGAACTGTGGGGGGTCCCCCACCTACCTACCTACCTATAAAAACAATATTAGTGTAAAAATACAAATAAAATTATTATAATACAAAAAATTGCTAAGTGCCTTGTTAATTATAGGTAACCTCAGTATGCGACAAATTTTAATATTAGAAACTAATTAAGTAGTTAAAACATAATTTAAAATAACTTTAAACATAATTAATTTTTAAACAATTCTCTTAAATTTGCAGTTGTAAAAAAAAAGTCACAGTTCTCGTGATACTCTTCATACAACGAGTACATGCGTGATAAAGGGCAGTACAATCTTGAATTGGTAAGACTGTTTGGATGGGAGAACATTTTCTTCCTACACAGTCGAGGGATTTTTGATGGTATATTAAATCTTACCTGGCTGAGCAAATTTGGACAATTAATTAAACCTGTGCATAGCTTTTTAAGAAATAGTAAATCCAAATATTTTCGACGGCATTCTAAGGAGTGCATTTGGGAATATGAAAGCCTATCATTATAAATTTAACTTTTTTAGTAATTCCATGCCTATATGATAAGTGCCACAACCACCATCGTTTCTGCAAACATTCTACCCTTGCTATGTGAGCTTTGTAGTATGGGGACCAAACAATATTCCAAATGACTTCTAACTAAAGAATTGAACATATCAATTTTAGTTGCTGATATTTTGAAGCTTTGCTCTGCTGTATAACAAAACCTATCAGTTTAGAGGCCTTAAGGACCACATCATCAAGGTGCTTATCAAATTTTAGTTTACTGTCAAAGTAAACACCAAGGTCTCGGATAAATGTTACTTCCTCTAGTTTATCACCATTGATGCTACACGATGTTGGTAAAACATTTTTTTTTTTTTTGTAAATTCAATATGGGTACATTTCCTTCTATTTAGCTTCATATCATTACATTTACACCATTCACATAGTCGATCTAAATCATTCTGTAAAAGAATAGAATCGTCTAGTGATTTAATAGCTTTACAGACTTTGAGGTCATCAGCAAAAAGATAAAATGTTGAGTTATGAAAACATTGTGATATATCATTAATAAAAACATTAAAGAAATATGGACCCAAATGCGAACCTTGCGGAATTCCAGAGGATGCGATATAATAATTGGAAGAAAAGCCATTAATAACTACCTTAAGTTGTCTATTCGAAAGGTATGATTGAAGCCAATTTAATGAAGGATTTGAAACTCCACATTTTTCTAATTTATGTATCAATATCCTATGGTTTACTGTATCAAGGGCCTTGCTCAAGTCGGTATAGACTGCATCAACTTGTGTCCTCATATCAACCGACTTCGTAACATCTTCAAAATATTCTACAAGGTTGGTAGCAGTAGACCTATATTTGACAAAACCGTGCTGCATGTCATCAATTAATTAATGTATATGCCATGAAAATTGTTGACACACTAAGGATTCAAGTACTTTTGCCATTACAGATAAGATAGCTACGGAACTATTGTGGTTTCTTTCCAAGTAGCGGGGAAAAGACCATCATGAAGAGATTTTTTGAAAATAGTTGCAACGGGGATGACAGTTTATTGGCCAGATTTGACAGAAATATTTATTTTTATTTATTTATTTATTCAGTTTACCAACGTATATTACACAATGTCTTATAGTACAAATCAAAATTGAAATAAGCACGATCATAGTGCAAATACAATTAAAGGCAAACACAGCATGTTATTAAAACTAATTTAAATTAGTGCAGTGCGGGAACAAAAGGTAAGTAAACAACTTAGTAATAACAAATTTTTAACATACTAAACTTAAATGAAATATTTTATAATTTGTACAAGAACAAGATAATATGTCTGTTTTATGTGTCTTGTAAATTCTATTGTGCTCGTTACAAAGTCTTGTAAAAATGCTATTTACTCCAACATTTCTCAATCTAGCTTCGTACGATGGTAATTCAAGCTGTTTTCTTGAAGGCTGATGGACTGTAAGGAAAAACATGAATCTCTTTTGAATTCTCTCAATCCTGTGAATGTGGTTTTTGTAGTAAGGGGCATTCTCTTTTTTGTGAATTTGATATGCTTACATTTGTCTAAATTTATTAGTAGTTTATTTTTGGAACACCAAGCCGATATGCTATTAAGATCGTCCTGAAGAGATTGAGAATCAGAAGAGTTGTGGATAGTTTTATAGATCTTGAGGTCATCTACAAATAAGGAGAATTTTGAGTTTTTTATGACCGCCGTCTAATCGTCAGAAATTATTAAATCAGAGAAAATTTGTGCAGTTTTATCACAGTTTTATGAGCACTGATTAACACCACAATGTAACAATAATCTTGATGTAAATAATAAGATTTTTTTATAGATTACGAATTAATTTGTAAGACCAAAATATTACGTGACTATATCGTTGCACTGCCAAATTGAAACTCTCGGAAACTCTTCGAAATATGGGCGGTATGTTATCGGGACCAGCACCTTTTGTTAAGTCAAGGTTCTGGAGTGCCGAGAGAGGTTGTGGAGTTTTGATCTGAGTCTCGTGTACTTGTATCATCTGCAAGTTGTTGGAACCAAGACCACCTTCAGTTTCAAATCCTCCGGCCAAATTAGGACATGATGGTGGTGCAGCATATACTGATGAAAAATTGGTTGCGAAAAAGTTAGATATGGCTTTATTCCCAGGAGACAAGTGTTCCACTACATAAATATTTTCGTTGCTTCCACCTATGCCTAACAACTTGCTATGCAGCTTGTCTTTGGAATTATTCTTGTTGTATTTGATGGCAGCAGCGAGGAACGTGTCTCTAACTCGAGGACTACTGAACTGGGCGACGACAGATCTGGGCCGTGGATTGTTAGAATTTATCTTGGCAATACGCGTGACATGGTGTAACTGAGAGTCGGTAAGATCACAAGCAATCACCTTGCCAAGATTGTGTATGGTGTTCACTAGATTCTCTCCTTTGAATTCGGGGAGACATAAAACCTCGACATTACAGGAACGTGATTGCTGCTCAATAACATTCATTCTCATATTCAAATCCTTGATAGTAGATTTTAGTTCTTCGTCCTCTTTTTTTATTACATCAATACATTCCAATTTAGCAAGAACATCCTTTCTTATGTCATCATATTGCTTGCTCAAGAAATCAATTGACGATGTAATCTCTCCAATCTCCACCTTGATAGATTTAAGTTTCTTGTTAACGCAACTCATCAAAGTTTCATTAGATCACCTTTAGCATTCTGGACAATTTTCTGTATTCAAGCGGAAGTGACAGGAGCATTTTCGACGGACTTAGTCGTCGGAATCGTTACAGGAGGCGCACCCTTTTTCCTGTGAGTGATATTGGTATTTTCTCCGAGAATTGATGTAGTCCTAGTGGCGTTTTTATTTTTCGGTTTGCATGCTGGACATACCCATTTAGCCATATCAATGTTGGTCACAGACTGCTTCATTAAGTTTTATTACATATTTCATGGTAATACAATCGACATTGGGTACTAGATGCAAAGAGATCGCCAGACGCAATTGATTGCGAGCAGCAAGCACAATCCGGACAGTCCAACATACTCGTATTAGATTGAATACTTATAACTGTTTATATATATATGATTACAAGGTGGCGGCACAATAATTCTTATAAATAATAATATTAAATCCAAGGATCGGAAAGATATTTGTAGCCTCTCTGTTGAGCGTGTTTGTGAAGTGTCTTGTGCAGAGTTGCAGAACTATATTATTGTTTGTGTTTATAGGCCACCGGCATCCAATTTTTTATTGTTTACGTCTATAATGGAAGAGATTCTTCGTAAGATATTTAATAATTCTAACAAGTCAATAGTTGTATGTGGCGACTTTAATGTAGGTACTCTTAGTAATTCATCTGAAAGTCGGAATTTTATTGCCTTATTCAAATCATTCAACTTAGATTTATTGTTTAGTGAGTCAACAAGATCTACTGCCACTTCGGCTACTTGTATTGATAATATATTAACTAATAGTAGTATACTGGGGAAATCGATTATTAGTGGTGTTCGCTCGGATCATAAGGCTCAATTAATAGAATTGCCATTTAAAAGACAAGTATTTAAGGTATCGAAAATAATTAGACCTACTACTAAGGCAAGATTAGATACCTTTAAAAATAATTTAGAACTGAAACTCTGTAATACAATATATCATAGTGTTGAGCCCAATGTCTTGTATGAAGGTTTATTGTCTGGGATTTGCGATAATTTTAATAGAGCCTGTCCTACTAAAATAGTGAAGGTAAATAGTAAAATGGGATTTAGTGACTGGGCTACAAAAGGTATTCGTAAGAGCAGGGATAGGTTGTATGAACTTTATCATTTAAAATCTCTAACTCAGAACGAGGAATTTCATAAATATGTTAGAAACTTTTCAAAGACTTTCAAGTTAGTGTGTAATCAAGTTAAATCTTACTTTATATGTAATAAAAAAGGGTAATGCTAATAACAAAATAAAGACAGTCTGGAATGTTATTAATACGGAAACTGGTAAAATTAAAAATAATAATGAACAGGTAACTCTTAAAATTAATGATAAAATTCTAACAAATAATTTAGATGTAGCCTGTGCTTTTGAAAACTTCTTCACGAGTATACCTGGTAAAACTACTAAAAGCCTTAAATCATGTCCTATAGCAGCGGAATCTTTACTCAAACAGCATATTCATAATACATTTCCAAGTTTCAAATTTGACCATATTAATGCTAGCGATATCTTAATAACTTTTAATTCTCTCAATATGAAAAGTACTGAAGATTTATGGGGCTTATCAGTAACAATCGTAAAATCAATAATAACAGTGATTGCACCTGTTTTGTCAAATATTTTTAATGAATGCATTGATCAGGGTTGTTTTCCTGATTTAATGAAATATAGTAAAATAGTACCTATTTTCAAGTCCGGTTGTAGGGAGAATCCATCTGATTACAGACCAGTTTCCGTTCTGCCAGCACTTAGTAAAATCTTTGAAAAATTGCTGCTTAATCAAATGTCAAGTCACTTTACTAAGCATAAGGTATTGCATGGTCATCAGTTCGGTTTCACGAAGGGAAGATCTACATCCGATGCGGCAGCAACATTGCTGAGGCACATTTATGGCGCATGGGAGGATTCACAGGATGCGATTGGCATTTTTTGTGATCTGTCCAAGGCATTCGATTGCGTTGACCACCGTACGCTACTACTAAAACTTGACTTCTACGGAATTCGTGGAACTGCTCATCTTATTTATCAAATCGCCAGCAAAAGGTAGGGATTACCGGCATAACATCCAAGGGCTCTTTAGTCGAAATGGGGGTACCCCAGGGTTCAATTTTAGGTCCATTTTTGTTGTTAGTATATATAAATGATTTGCCATATGTTGTAAATGACCTCACAGATATTGTCTTGTTTGCTGATGATACATCATTAATTTTTAAAGTTAATAGAAAAGACAAGGATCTAACTAAAGTTAATCGTACTATGTCAATTGTCTGTGGGTGGTTTGCTACAAATAATCTATTACTAAATTCAAAGAAAACTAAATGCTTAAGGTTTTCTTTACCAAATGTAGCACAAGTAGATAGCCAAATAATAATAGATGGGAGCCATATTGATCTTGTAAATAAAAAGGTATTTTTGGGTCTTACATTAGACAATAAATTGCAATGGGGACCTCAGGTTGATACTCTAGCTGCTAAATTAAGTTCGGCTGCATTTGCTGTTAGGAAAATTAAACAATTGACGAATGTTGAGACGGCCAAATTAGTTTATTTTGCATATTTTCATAGCCTCTTGTCCTATGGCATTTTGTTTTGGGGAGCAGCAGCGGATATAGAATCAATATTTATTATACAAAAAAGAGCAATTCGTGCAATTTACAGTATGGGTCCCCGTGAATCATTAAGAGATTTATTTAGGGAAATAAATATAATGACATTACCTTCACTATATATTTATGAAAATATAATGTTTATACGTAGAAACATAGGAATGTTTGAGTCAAAATTAGATACTCATAGTATAAATACAAGACAAAGGGAGAAGTTAGTTGTTCCATACTTTAGATTAACTAAAGTAAACAAGTCATTTCTTGGTAATTGTGTTAGATTTTATAATAAGATACCGCTGTCAGTAACCAAAATGTCTGATCATAAATTTAAAAATGATATTAGGAAAGTTTTGAACGAGAAAGCGTATTACAAGGTAGTTCATTATATTGAAGATAAAAATGTATGGAAATAGCTGCTCTCTGCACAGTGCACCTCTAAATCTCTTTTTGAAGTTGTGATTACCTAATTATTGTTATTTTCTATTTTGTAGTCTTGTCATATTTTTTTTTGTTTTGATTTTTAATGTTACCTATAATAAGTATTTTGTAATTGTTAAATATAAAATTATGTAAAATTGAAATTATAAAATAGCCAAAAAGTCAGAATAGATAAAAAATTATATAACAAATAAAAAAGAATGTAACCTTGCTGAGTTTCTTGCCGGTTCTTCTCAGTTGAAGGCTGACTTCCGAACCGGTTGTAGCTTGAGTAACTTTAAATTTGACCTTCATAAGTGCCCTCCGAAGGCCTAAACTGAATAAATGGTTTTTAATTTTGGTGCAGGACGGTTGTCACTGATAGCTCGTTGGTCAAATACCAAATCACTACACTACACGAAGCAATAAATCCAACCCAACAAGGTCGGCGAGAAAAAGGTCGTAAGCGCCGTGCAAAATGGAGCGCTTACGTATTGCGAACTAAAAACTAGAACACAAAACGATGTGTTGGTTGATGGCGGTATGTTAATTTTCTTTTGCAATTAATTTGGCCGATTATTCACTGTTCACCATAATTAGTCACTAAGATTAAAACGCTTTCAGATAAGGTATATATTAGTGTTAATAAATAACAACACATAACCACTTCCTGTCCAGTTTTTACAGAAAAACAATAATAAAAAGGAAGAGTGAGACGCAAACAATATGAGTTAAAATGTAATCTCATGTTGTCTTTTGTTTTTTTTTTTTTTTTTTTTATGCCGCCCTTGGCCGACAAACAAGCAGACGGTCCACCTGATGGTAAGTGGTCACCGCCGCCTATGGACATTTGCAACACTAGGAGCATCGCCAATGCATTGTCGACCCTGAGACGTGAAGTTGTTAAGTCTCATGTGCCTGTAATTTCACCGGCCCCCTTACCTTTCTTACCGAAACACAGTAATACAATTGCACTACTGCTTCACGGCGGAAATGGGTAAGGTGGTAGTACTTCCCCGGACGAACTCTGCACTAAGAGCTCTACTACTCAAAATGTTTTGAAATAAAGAACCACTAACAAGTTAAATCAGATAATGTAAAGTCTTTTGACCCCCCACGCAACGCCCTGAGCCCCACAGGGGCACTCTCAGTATGCTTGTTGCTTAAAATCTAAATGTATTTTCGGCCGAGAGCCCTCAGCGCTCGCCGGAATTGTCCGCGTAAGGCTGTAAGAGCCATCTGAGGCTAAAACCTTCGTCACTTCCAAAAAAAAAAAAAAAAAGGAAAACGCAGCGATACATTGGCTCGCCAGTTCTCGTAGAGTCTCTGTGATGTCTCGTGGGAATCAGTGTTGGTTGTTATCAAGGTCACGTAAACCATTTTAATATTCTTGTCCTTAATTAATTATTGAAGTTTGCAGTAGGTACGTATTATCTTTTGTATTAATTTAAGTTAAATGTACTTGTTTAGTTCCCCTTTAGTTTAAATTTGATTCAAATTGTAAATAAACGGATTTCTTGTTGGTTTATGTTTTAAGCGCTAAAAGTAGTATACGCAACGGAATGTTATGCGTAACAAAGTCAGCGCGGGTACATAGATATGTGCCTTGCTGGACTGTAAGATGTAACTCCCACAGAATTACACGCAAACAGATGGGTGTGATTGAGACAGTCACAGGCAGCTCGTTTTCACGTTTAGTATAAATAAATAAATAAATAAATAAATAATTAAATATCCTGGGACATTCTTTACACACGGTCATCTGATCCCAAACTAAGCAGAGCTTGTACTATGGAAACCAGATAACTGATATACTACATATAATACTTTTTTTTTTTCTAAATACATACTAATATAGATATTTACACCCAGACACAGAACAAACAGACATGTTCATGCACACAAATGTTTGTCCTGGGTGGGAATCGAACCCGCGACCTTCGGTTCGGCAGTCAGAGCGCTAACCACCAAGCCAACTGGCCTGTCAAAGTCTGTATCAAGTCATAGACTTTCATACAGACTTTGAGGTGTGATTGAGACAGTTGTAGACTGTTCTTTTTCACATTTGAATATCAAGTCAACAGCAAGATGTAACTGCCACAGAATTACACGTAAAGTGATTATATGGTGTGATTGAGACCGTCACAGACGGCTCGTTTTCACATTTTGCGATATGGCGGTATTTTGAAACTTACAATACTCGTATATTCACTTGAACCACGATATAAATTACCTTGTGGGTGCTGCGGAAAAGGGGAGATTTCCCTCGATGACGGTGATGACGAGGAACATTCGATCACATCGAATTATCTCATATCGAGAATTATAGATTTTTAGTTCAAACTCCTTAAATTGTTTCTTGAAATATTAGAAATGTTTCCGTGTCCGCATGTTGTCTTTTTGGAGATTTTATTACTTTTGCAGTTAGTGTAATTATAATTAACTAGCTGCCCCGGCAAACGTTCTTTTGCAATATTTACTTCATTAAAAACTATACATGAAAATTTATAGTACTACAATTATTATATTCGATAGCTGACCTGACAGTCGTTTTCCTGTTTAAACTATGAATATTGAATTCGAACTGGTATGTACGATTAATAAAAAAATATCCAAAATAATTTATGAATCTAATGCTTTAAGCTACACAACAATTGGATGTAGTTATGCAAACTGGAACCAACCCACATCTTAAAGTGGTAAATCATTAAGTTAAGTACACCATACGATTCCAAAAAGTGTATTTTATAATGCGGTAAAAAGACCTAAGCCGTCGAGTGACTGTTTGTATGAAAAAATACCATCAACCAAAGATACCAAACCACATAAACCAAGGTTCATAAATATGAAAATAGAACCATGCTGCATAATTTCGAATCCTGAGGTAAATAATTTTTCAATGTTGTATCATAAAAAAATAAAAATTTATCTAAAAATTAAAAAAATAAAAATTGGTGTGGCCTACCCTTTACATTTAGGGGAATGAAAAATTTACGTTGGCCTATTCTCAGACTTTCCCAATTTGTCAGTGATACCACAAAATAAGCTAAATAAAACAACAACTATCCCATATATCAAAGAAAAAGACCACGACCCTCTAAAGATTAATAAAAATACGTTAGATATACACATAGCTACTTTCAATGTAAGATCACTAAGAACTACTGAAAAACTCCAGGAACTTGAACTAGCCATAGAAGACATAAAATGGGACATAATAGGAATCAG
Organism: Habrosyne pyritoides; assembly: GCA_907165245.1. NCBI lineage: Eukaryota > Metazoa > Arthropoda > Insecta > Lepidoptera > Drepanidae > Habrosyne > Habrosyne pyritoides. The sequence continues at coordinate 12,553,087 of OU015603.1, read as the reverse complement.
TGAAATGAGAAGATATGGGGAAGGAATTGAAGACTATGGAAACTACATCTTACAATACAAAGGTGAGACCCCGGGTCTGTATGGCGTAGGTTTCCTAATCAAAAAGACGCTTGCTCACAGAATCGAAGAATTAAGAGGCATATCGGAGAGAATAACAATTTTAAACATTACATTACCATTAAAAGAAAACGAAAAATGGACCATCATACAAGCTTACTCACCAATAGAATCAAACAAAAAAGAAGATATAAAAGAAATTGAAAAATTCTATGAAGACTTACAGAACACTATTCAAAACGCGCATAAAAACCTTATTGTAATGGGAGATTTCAATGGACAAATAGGACAGTGTCGCAGTTATGGTGAAGGAAATACAGTGGGAAAACATGGATTTGGTAAAAGGAGTAAGAATGGAGACAGATTGATCACTTTCGCTTTTGAAAATAAATTAAGTATTCTTAATAGCTTCTATAAGAAAAAAGAAACAAAGAAATGGACATGGATCTCACCAAATGGGCTATACAAAAATGAAATTGATTTTATCATGACCAACAAGTCAAAAAACTTCCAAGACATATCGGTTATACATAACTTAAATTTTTATTCGGATCACAAAATGGTACGCGCTCAGCTAACAGGTACACCTATAAAGAAAGTGAGAAAATACCAGGACAGAAAAACAGCCATAATATGCACCGGTAACAATGACCAGCTAAACACCAACTTAGAAACTATTATTAGAAAAGAAAAAGAAAGTACACAACCAATCCAGGCAAGGTATGATAAATTCATTACCATGTTAGCGACTGAAACAACAAAAATAAACTCGGAGAAGAACAAGATGTTTTCTAGTGAGATATATCAGCTGCTACAAGAAAGAAAAGAATTATTACGAAGAAAAAAAACTAAAGATTACCGCTCTAAAATATCTGCCATCAGTAAAAAGATCAATGAACGCATGAGGAAAGATAAGAAAACTAAAAGACAAGAAACATTGAAAAAACATATCGAAAAAACCGGCGGTGTTAAAAAAGCTTTAAAAGAATTAAACATTAACAAGGATTGGATGATACAAGCTAAAAAACAAGATGGAAAGTATACAAACAAAAGGCAAGAGATACTAAAAGTAGCTACCGAATATTACCGAACTCTATACCAAAGCAAGAACAGCAATATAAAGTTAAGCCAAAACATTGAAACAGAGGACGAGGTCATACCAAAAATACTACCAAAGGAAACAATGAGAGCAATCAATACCCAAAAAAGAGGCAAGACACCTGGAACCGATCAGATATCTAACGAAATACTAATAATGACTGCACCGGTGATAGCTGACATGTTAACGGATTTATTCAATGACATTATAGAGACTGAAAGTATCCCAGCCGATTGGACCACATCCACAATAATACTGCTGCATAAAAAGGGAGATAAAGGTGATATAAGTAATTATAGACCAATTAGTCTGATGAGCAATATCTATAAAGTTTTTTCGAAAATTATTCTATCTCGAATCACACCAACACTTGACTTCAATCAACCAAAAGAACAGGCTGGCTTCCGCAGTAAATATTCAACCGTAGATCATATACATGTACTGAGGCAAGTTCTACAAAAATACAAAGAATACAATAAAATCTATTATCTAGGATTTGTGGATTATAATAAGGCTTTTGACTCCTTGGAACATGATTCTATCTGGGAAGCACTACATATGCAGGGAATACAAAGAAAATATATACAAATACTCAAAAATATATACTCAAACAGTAAAGCACAAGTTAGGTTGGAGGCAACAGGAGAAGAGTTTCCTATTGAAAGAGGTGTCCGGCAAGGTGACCCCGTTTCACCCAAACTGTTTTCGGCAACCTTGGAGATGGTATTCAGAAAACTAGATTGGGATAAAAATGGACTCAACATAAACGGTGAAACGTTAAACCATCTACGTTTTGCAGATGACCTGATCCTTTTTTCTGAGTGCCCGAAAACGCTGGAACAAATGCTACAACAATTATCAGACGAAAGTGCGAAGGTAGGACTATCAATGAACACAAACAAAACAAAAATTATGACAAATAGTTCACAAACATACATTATTAGAGTTGATATGGAAGAAATAGAATATGTAGAAGAATATCTATATCTCGGACAGTTAATAGCACCAAACGATACTATGCAAAAAGAAATCGACAGAAGGATAGCCAATACTTGGAAAAGGTATTGGTCTTTAAGTGAAATCATGAAAAACCAAGACATGCCAATAAAAGAGAAAAGGAAAGTATACAATATGTGCATTTTGCCATGTTTAACATACGGATGCCAGACATGGGCATTAACGGAAAAACTAACAAGGAAAATAAATGTATGCCAAAATGGAATAGAACGAAGTGTAATTGGGATAAGGAGAAAAGATAGGATAAGATTAGAAAACATAAAAAGTATAACTAAATTCAAGGATGCGGGCAAAATTTGTAAATCATTTAAATGGCAATGGACAGGACATATGTTAAGAGAGAGAAATGGGAAATGGACAAAAACTATATTAGAATGGTACCCCAGAGACGGGAAAAGGAGTAAAGGGCGACAACCAAAACGTTGGGAAGATGATCTAAAGAAAACTGCTGGCCCTGACTGGATGAGAACTGCGAAGGATAGAGATATGTGGAAATCTTTAGAGGAGGCCTATGTCGAAGGACAAGCTGAGGAACAAGAAACCAATCTACCGCAATAGTAATAAATATTTATGTAATTAATAAGTAACTTAGCAATAAAGGCTTATTTTATTTATTTATTTATTTATTTTATCCCATATATTAAATGAGTACTTAACATTCTAAATGTAATACTTTCATATTTTAAATCTGATTTATTTAAATTTGTTCATTTGATTTCAAATTTAATTATTATATGTAGTTATTATTTTAGTATATTATTGATAATGTACTCTAAGTATATAAAAGTATATAAAAAAACGCACAGCGCGGCAGCGGGCTCAACATCAACTAGTTCGAGTTATCATAAAATGATATGGTCGATATAGGTAATTCAAGTAGGTACGTTGTTGTAAGTTGTTTACATTCACATTGTTTATTCAAGTGTTTGTATGGTGCCGGTGCTCCGGGTACTCCGGCCGGCAGCTGCAGCCCGCGGCGGCGCCCCAGCGCCTCGCCGCCTCGCCGCCTCGCGGCCGCCTCCCGACTCGGCGCGCGGCACTCGCGTCGCGGCATTCGGATCTGATATTTCAGAAGCAGTCAGTCAGTGCGCCGCGCGCCATCGCCACGCTCGTACGCGATACATACTTCGCAAAGGAGCGGGAACCTCGGACGTCTTCCGCGAATCGTTCGCGCCTACAATTTTTTGCAATGTTACTCGACGAGTCCGTCGTCGCGTTTGGAGGTTGACCGCGGTCGGTATACCCGCGACAAAGTTGGAGAGCCTATTTTGTGCAGAGTTCGACGTGCGCTTTTAATTGAAGCGCGAAAGTAGTGATAGTGCGTAGCGGTGGAGTGCGGTGCGGGTGCGGGTGCGGGTGCGGGTGCGGGTCCGCGGGGCGCGGCGCGGGCGATGAGTGCGGCGGCGCTGGCGACGGCTGCGGGCGGCGCGCGCGTCGGCAGGTGAAGCGCGGCGCGGATGGGGCGCGCGCGGGCGCTGCTGGTGGCGGCGCTGGCGCTGCTGGCGGCGGGCGCGGGCGCGGGGCCCGGCGGGGGCGGCGCGGGGGGCGGCGCGGGGGGCGGCGCGGGGGCCGGCGGCGGGGGAGCGGGCGCGTGCGGCGCGCTGCCGGCGGGGTGCGCGTGCGGCGAGGGCGGCGCGCGGCTGGAGTGCCGCGGGGCCGGGCTGCGCCGCCTGCCGCCGCTGCACGACCACCTGCTCGCACTGTGAGTACCACACCATCTCATTCCGAAAGCTCGGGGTCCCGGCGAGCCCGATGCTATCGTCTCTGTTTGGTGTAGTCGAGGCTAAGGGGTCAGTTTCAAAAATAAATAAAATAAAAATACTTCCTATTAGGCCAAAAATCAATCGATACATCATCGATACATATCGATCGACGATTGATCAAGATGCCAGATATAAATGAATGCAAAAAGCTGATATGAGAACAATTTTAGTAGATTAAATTTGAACAGTATTATGTTAGTGCCTCGACACGGGCAACCGGAGAGTGTTTCTGTGCATACCTCTGCTATGCCAACTCTTCGGCTGGGCTCGTTGCTTTCGTCTCCGCCACCAGGAGCCGGTGGTGCCGGTGCTGCCGGTGGTGGCGGTGGTGGCGGTGGTGGCGGTGGGAGGCAGGACGCGGTCCTAATGCGAGTGGTGCAGCGAAGGAACGCGTTGATGTCTTTTGGTTGCGTCGCATGCGCTACGCGCTTGCACCGCTACGGTACTTGACCGTAGCCGTAGCCTGCTCGGCTAAAAAAAAAACATTTTTATTATTTCATGTGCATCACTGAAGGTAGCGGACGTTTCACACTATTTCGTTCGAAGATACTCCCGCGGCTGTATCTATAGTTTGTTAGTAATGTTTTGATTGCGATTTAGTTTTGATAAAAATAAACGGTGTGAAATAAATCGTCTAGTTCAGCTAGCAGCGTACAGAAACCGATGTATACAAATATATAATAAATTGCCAGATTATTGAAGGAATATAGTGATAGTTTTTCCTAAAATAAACTTAAGTTAATTCTAGAAGGGACATGGTATTATAGCATCAAAGACTTCATGGATAATAGAATACAACCACCACAGTTCCAACACTAAATGTTATAAACATAGTTATATTTTAACTGTCAAACTTAGTTGCAGTAAGTCCCACACGCTGCCCCGGGCGTTGTGACGATAATGGTAAGTTAGGTTAAGTACAGCTGCGCTTTTATTATTTACATTGTGCAATAAACGCTTAGCGGCCTTCGTGTGGCCACACGAAACAATTGAGAAATCTATTATCAACACTAGCACATACTTGCAATAAGCAATTTTCCGAGTAGGCTTCCGAGGCGGTTGTCGAGTGGTGGCGTGGTCACATGGTGGCGTGGTCACGCTGTTCATAATGTTCAGATATGTCCCGAATAGGCCCGAATAGTCCCGAATAGTCCCGATGATAACTTTATTAACTTATAACTTGTATTTGTAAATATCCTAAAACAAAATTATTTGTTTTTAATGTTGACGAGTGCGGGTGCGGGTGCGGGTGTTGGTGCGGGTGTTGGTGCGGGTGTTGGTGCGGGTGCGGATGCGGGTGCGAGTGGGGTCACTAAACACTCGTGTGACTAATAAGTACCGTCCGCAGTCGCCAGCCACGTGATTGATGATCGCGGGCCCACCGCCGCCGCCGCCGCCGCGCGGTTACCCGAAGCGTCGGGAACGGGGGCGGGCGCGGGGACGGGGCGCGGGCGGGGGAGAGGTCTGGGTTGAACGTCACGAGAACTCTTGTCAGCTTTTAATCAGAGCGGAATGTAAGCTATTTTTCGCCGCCGACCTGACACATGCCCGACACCAGTCGACACACTTATTAATAATATGTCCTAGCGTACTAGATTGTATACACGTACCTACTGACGGGCCGCGACACGACCGCGACACGACCACGACGCTCACTCGCACCAGCCAGCGCGACTATCGCGGAATTAAATACTAATGTAAAGATCAGCATCGAACTTGGCTCTTATATTTCCAAATACTTTAAGGTCTATATGAAGGGCCCGACATGAGCCAAGGGATGGATGGATCGACTCTCCTCAACCCCATGTGATTTGTAAAATATGTATAATAGAATTGAAGAAAATGCGTAACTGATTCAACGAAGTTCTATACAATTTCCTGCGATGTTGCTGTAATTAATAACTCATGTTTACTGTCTTAAGATCCAAGCCATTTCAATAGTTTTAATAGTCACTTGTTAAACACAATCTGACTATTTGATAGGCCAGTTGGCTTGGTGGTTAGCGATTCTGACTGTCAAACCGAAGGTCGCGGGTTCGATTCCCACCCAGGAAAAACATTTGTGTTCATGAACATGTCTGTTTGTTCTGTGTGTAACTATATATAAAGTGTGTATTTAGAAAAAAAAGTAGTATATATAATATATCAGTTATCTGGTTTCCACAGTACAAGCTCTGCTTAATTTTGGGTCAGATGGCCGTGTGTAAAGAATGTCCCAGGATATTTATTATTTTATTACTATCAAAATCCTTAACAAATTCGGATTTGATGCATTGCATCGAATCTGCTGTGATATCGGAAATCACGTATGACCGCGAGGGACCAAGCAACCCTTCGGCCCACGGCGAATTAAATGATCATAAAAATCCGGGAACTCATCTGATGTCCGGGACGACGCGTGCTGACGCGTGCCGACGCCACGGCGGCGGAGGGCTGCTACAAACACGCAACACGCACACTACGTGTCCACCGTGTGTGTGGCAATAAAACACGGGGTAGAGGCTACTTCATCACTTTACCATTGAGTAGTAGAGCTTTTAGTGCAAAGTTCGTCCGGAGTATTTCCACCTTACCTAATGTGTTTTGATTAAAAAGATAAGGTGGCTGGTGAAATTATAGGCACATGAGACTTAACAACTACATGTCTCCAGGTCGACAACGCATTGCCGATACTTGACTTGCCATCAGTAACTAATAAGTACTTGGTTTATAAGGACACACACACGTAGTTGTTATTGGTACAATCATAACTGATAGTTGGATCGGATATCCGATAGTTTCGGTTCGGTGATCCCTCGTTTTAATGTCTCACGACACTACATACTTGGTGCCGCTAGGAAGCTACTTATTGTGGCAAATTAACGGGATTCGGGCTCCTGCATTCATTTTTCGTTTTAAATAAATGATACTTATTAGTTATTTTTTTGTACATAATATATGATTATCTAGTCAATTAGTAAAGGGATGTCTTGAATGAACAAAGGGCCAGGAATGACTTGCGCCCCGACCGACGAAGAGGATCGCGAGGGAGATCCGCGGGCATGCAGGCAGCGGGGGGCCGGCTGCTCATACAAACATGCACGCCACTCGACAAGAACCTGGAAAACATTGACGATTAGAGCGAATCCCAATAACCATTACTGCATGTTTGTATTTCTATGAGAAATCCATTAAGATGTTATCACTGAGGAAATATTTTTGATAGAAAACAATACGGATAAAATTGGCGAAGAAACGTTGTAGATAAATAAGGAAAATGGCAAATTCGTTTCGGTTCGCGTCATTGGGCCCCGACGGTAAGCCGGGGCCGGGGCCGGGGTCAGTGTGGGCCCGCAGTTTTGATTCACTCTTGCGACACCGATCATTGGGTCGCCTCGTGACGGCAAGTGCGGCGCGGTGCGGGCGCATTCCCGCTATCACCCCGGCCAGCACTAATTGATCGGAATGATAACGGGCACTCTTGGCTATTTATAGAATCGCAAGGACGTCCTCCGCCCCGCGCCCCGCGCCCGCGCCCCCCGCGGACCCTCGCGAAGGCTTCCCTCTCGGTGCAAGTGCAATCTGCTAGTGATGTATACAAAGCCCGACCCGGCCTCGCGCTTATTGGCCTTATTGATCTTCTCCTGATAGGTCGACCCACTCACCTGCCGATGCCGGTCGCTAAGAGCTAAGCTCCTAGCTGCACACTCCACTCCACTATTAGTACCTCTCACTGCCATCGTAAGCGCTCTGAGGGCTTATTTATTCTTCCACAACGTGACTAGGAAAATACTCTGCAGTTTGAATAGAATGCTTTGATAGTTGAATAACATTATTTTTAATGTTGCAGTCGGTACTGGATTATATTTAAATACTCTGTTGAATTAACTATGCCATAGAATGCTCATTCATCTCGAGCATCGGTGACTCGAAACCTACGAACATGAATAAAAAAACCCACGACGTAACATTATGGCGAGGACTCGGTGAAGTAGGACGCGCGAGGTACGAGGCCGCGCTGAGGTCCATGGACGTGCAGGTCGACTGTCATAAATAAATTATAATAAGCAATCAAATAAACGACGAGTATATTGATATCATAATTAACAACCGGATGATAGACGATCGGAAAAGCGATAAGGAAATAAATCATAGCTTTACGATCTGCTGAGGCGCGTGGGAGGGACTCGGTACTCGCTCATTCAATGGGTTATTAATTATTATAATGCTGTATAGAGGTAGTCGGCCGCCGCCGCCGCCGCCGGGGCCGCGCCGCCGGGGCCGCGCCACCGAGCGTTGTCCGAGTAGTGTAGAGGGCTCTGTTGTGCATTCATTTACATAATGATGTTTATGTTACTCTAAATCTAATTTTATAACATGAAAATAGAATATGAGACTTCCTGACTTTAAATTAATGTAATCCTGTCAAACTCGTTTTTGCCACAGTGTTTTAATAGTGCCTTACAAGCCTTACTCATTTCATTTTTAAACATTACTTTTAAATTACTTATGTTTAGTTGGATCTGGAACAGAACCGGTATTTATTTATTTCCCGGCCGGATGCACTCGCTTTTGCTTATTAGATTTTAATGATTTAAATGTCTTCATGGCACCAGGGCGCTCTAGTCTTTATGGTATCAGTAGCTATTTGTAGAGTGGTTTGTTATATCGTAGCCAATTACAACGAGCAGTATCGTGTGTGTAGGTGTGTAGATTGTAGAGTGACACAATCAAGCTGTGTCTGACTATATTGCAGATCGCCGGCTTACAATGTTCGCGTATAGGAACTCCACGTATTTGCTGTCTCCAAGGTGGCTGCCGGGAAATGCTAATGAGTAAAATAAACCACAACTATAGTACTGTGTAAATAAATAAGAAGTACCTATAGATGACTAGAGCAGGTGCAGTTAGCGAAAGCAACAGATCGTGCTAATGTGGAGTATTCTAAATATGTTAGTGAGACGCATGTTTCCTTGACGATGCACCGCTGGCGGGGTGGGCGCGGGGCGGGGGCGGGGCGGTGTCGACGTGCGATGCACTCGTCCGCGTGTATAAATACCGCGCTACATCCGCTGCCATCCTCCTCGATGGGAAAAAGTTATCGAGGAGATCGATCCCTCTCATGTTGCATTTTGGCAATTCACTCGTTGTTTTACAAAGGACACGGTCGCTCCTATGCCCCCCCTTGTCAGACCTAATAATCTCCCGCTCGCGTTCGAGGATGACGAGAAGGCCGAATGCCTAGCCGCCAGCCTGGCGCTTCAGTGCACTCCCAGCTCCCTACACGTTGACCCGAGTCACGTGGAGGCAGTCGTTTCTGAAGTGGAACGGAGAATCTCTCTCCCGTTACCTCCTTCTCCCTCACTCGCCCCAACCCCTCCCGCCCCCGCCCCCGCCCCCCCCCAATGCCACTGAGGAAGCGGAGGACCCCATTCCCTTAGTTACTCCTGACGAGGTAAAATCTATCATCCGAGACTTACATCCGCGAAAAGCCCCTGGCTCGGATCGAATCACCAACCGCGTAGTTAAACTCTTCCCCCCCACCCTTATCGCCCTTCTGGTGGCCATTTTCAATGCTGCCTTGGCGTGCAACCACTTTCCACAACAGTGGAAGGTGGCACACGTCATTGGCATTCGCAAACCCGGCAAACCCCGATCCGAGCCCACCAGTTATCGTCCCATAAGTCTACTCAATGTTTTGGGTAAGATTTATGAGAGACTCATTTATCTCAGACTTAAAGCATATGCCGATGCTAATAGACTCATTCCCGACGAGCAGTTTGGTTTTCGAACCAAACACTCTTGTGTTCAACAAGTCCATAGAATCGTTGAACACATCTCTAGTAAATTCCAAACCGGTATATTGACAGGCGCGCTCTTCTTCGACGTGGCGAAAGCGTTTGACAAAGTGTGGCACGACGGCTTAATTTTTAAGCTTTACTCAATGGGAGTGCCACCGAGGCTCGTTATCATCTTGCGAGACTTCTTGTCGAATCGTCACTTTCGCTACCGAATCGAGGGGCGCGTCCTGTCAACACCATATCCCATTCGCGCCGGAGTCCCGCAGGGTTCGGTGTTGTCACCCCTGTTGTTTGCGCTCTATACGAGCGACATGCCCAGGACCAGTGACACTCACTTGGCCCTGTTTGCGGACGATACGGCTATTTACTCTTCAAGTAAAAGCGAATCCCTCCTTTGCAAACGACTCCAATGCGCAGCCAACGCCTTAAGCGAGTGGTTCCGCAAGTGGAGAATCGAAATCAATCCCCTCAAAAGTCAGGCTATCCTGTTTTATAGAGCCTTCCGCGAATCTTACCGACCCTTTCCCGCGTCACCCATCACCATGTTCGGCGCGCCTATCCCTTGGGAGAGGCAAGCCAAATATTTAGGTGTCACTTTGGATGATAGACTTTCCTTCGGTCCTCACATTAACGCGGTGCGTAACCGCGCCGCGTTCGTGTTAGGCAGGCTCCACTTCCTCATTAATGCTAGGTCTAAATTGGCCCTCAAAAGCAACATCAGACTGTATACCGCGTGTATACGCCCCATAATGACGTACGCGTGTGTAACTTTTGCACACGTCGACCCCAAGCGGATCCAGAGATTCCAAGTCCTCCAAAATAAGTTCATGCGCAGAGCCACGGGTGCCCCGTGGTATATGCGTAATCTCAATCTCCACATGGACTTAGGTTTGCCGACCATCAGGCAATTTATCAAAAGGGCTTGTCGCCGTCATTTCGATCGGGCACTTAACCACAAAAATCCCCTCATAGTGCAGGCCGCGTCCTACACTCCGTCCCGCATTAGTCGCATTCGCAGACCGAGGCACGCCCTCGCCGAGTCTGACGATGACGTGACAAAAGCTCAGACAGCTGCAGCCGAACCTGCAGCTCGCGATAGAGTACACCCGTCACACTCACAAGGTCATCAGCCTCGCTACCGTCCTCGCCGGCGTGGACGTAAGAAACCGCGCTATCCTTAAAAATTAATTGTAAAGTTTTTTGTTTTATTATTCTTTTGAAATAAAGAACCACCAATAATCAGATAATGTAAAGTCTTTGATATAAAAAAGGCCCCCCACGCAACGCCCTGAGCCCGAGGTCCGAGCCACACAGGGGGCACCCTCAGTGTGCTGTTGCTTAAAAATTGTATTTCGGTTGAGAGCCCTAAGCGCTCACCGTTATTGTCCGCGTAAGGGTGTCAGAGCCATCTGAGGCTAATACCTTCGTCCGTTCAAAAAAAAAAAAAGCTGCCATCCTCGCTGAAGTGGCTTATATATACTATAGATACTAGCTTCCGATCCGCGATCCTGACAAATTTAAATTTGCCTCGAAATAAAACCACAGCCTCTACTTATCACTCGGAATAGCGTTTCTTTCTATCAATAATAGTTTATATTTTAATTATTTTTAAAATCAGATATACCAAATGGGCAGACAAACAAGCAGACGGTCCACCAGATAGTAAGTGGTCACTGCCGCCAATGGACATTTGCAACACCAGGGGCATCGCCTTGCGTCGGTGTGACAAGAAGTTAGTAAATCTGACGTCTCTGTAATTTCATCAGCTGCTTTACTATTCTAACCGAAACACACATACACACAAGTGTACTACTGCTTCACGGCGGTAAAGGGTATGGCGGTAGTACCCTAGTACCTACATCTCCGCACGTCCTCCGCTTAATCTGAAATGATTACCCCCTCCCTACTACATACAAACAAATATCACCTCATAATATCAGTGTAGATTGGTAAAATGTGATGAAGAACTAAATGTCGACACATAGTTTATGGCGGGCCTCAGTGAGTGTCCCTCTCCGCCCGGTCAGCCATCCCCGCCCCGAGCGGAAACAATAGAAGCGCTGCTCTGTTGAGACATAAATAAATGACAAACAAACAAACGTGTTTGTGGAAAAAGCCAAGTATAGGACATGGTTTTGAGGTTTTTTGTTAAAATCTCTATTGCCTCTAACTCCGCCAGTCTTCAATAATGTGACCTCATGGTTTTTCTGGTATTTTCATCGGTGGATAGGTATTTTTGAGGACAACAGAGGTACAAAAGGGTGCATCTTTAAAGGGGGCTTCCTTGTAGGGCTCCAAAGTTGAGGTCAGGTTGATGTTATTCAAACCGGCTAACTCAGTAACTTGCCCACATGTATATGGTTCTCCCACTCCCACTTTACCACTGCGCTGTATTTTATTGCTGTGAAATTTATTTTACCATTTTAAAATATTTTTGGCGCAAAGCAAGATGTTATGCGTCGACTATCTGTATGTGATTTCTTTCTCCCGTATATTAACAATATTTGTTGTTAGTAGAATTGCTGTGTTCTCTGTACAGATATAATCGCATCTCGAATGAGTCATGATCTCGATTATCCGTTGAAGTAGCAGATCCGCTCTGGGATTCAAGCGATTAGTCAGTTGGCATCACGGGGAGGATACCTATAGCACATTGTATGTGTGTATGTGTGTAATTTTCAGAAGGTAGTCCTTCGTTATTCTTGTCTATGAGATATCTTTACGCTCAGTGTCTCAATTATAAAATCCATCTCCACCTGAGATATTTCTAAGTGTCAACGTGACATGTGGATCGACATGTCGCTCCCTTAGGGTACCTTACCAATGTCGAGTTACAGGTGATCCTCTCTTAACAAATAAACATTAATTATACTGTGGCCGGCGCGAGCATGAACCCCAGGATCTTGCCATCCAGCTCTGTTGCCGAACTCTATATAACTCGACCACCGAAGTGATCAAGATAGTCTATATATTACTTACTTACCCATATTAATTTTGTAGTTTCTGAAGTAGATGTTAGTTGAAGAATACCTCTAGGTACTTTACAAAATACTTAGGTAATAGCACTGCCTACTTATAATACCTCAAATGCATTTGTTGAGTACGTCGCGCCGCCCCGCCGCGCCGCACGCGCCCCTCGCGGGACCAACACTATATTTGCTCGATACAATCTACAGTCGTTTCGTCGTTAGTTGTTTATGTGCTCTAGGTCTATGTACTGAAGGAGTTCGATTGTTGTAAATTATTCTCGTTAGCTACTTCCATATCACCCAGCTGCCTCTCATTCCTCGTGCTATGTCGGTATCGGTATGATCACCCCTTCGCAAACGGGAACCCACTTCAGTCAACGAATAGATAAGAAGGAGCATCGCAGTCGTGATTTTGTGTATTGTTTGCATTTGTGACTGGAATTGTGAATCTGATCGAAGCACAGATTTGAAGTTGCAACAGAAAGGTTCGACTCTATTTAACCCCATGTAGACGTAATGGGGGCAGGTCTTTAACGGAAGAAATATGATACATCATAAGCACATCAAGTTTCGTGATGAATAAACATTTAGATGAGTTTAGCAGTAATCGTTTGAGTGGTGAGAGATATTAATATACGCGAGGCTCCGGGGTGCGTGCGAGCGGGGAGGGGCGGGGCGGGGCGGGGTGGCGGCGGTGGCGGTGACGGAGGGGCGCGATAATGTCAAGGAGCGATATTACGGCGACGATGATGGATGGATGGATGTTATCACGGCGCGTGGTGAGTGCGTGGTGAGCCCGCGCCCGTTCTCGGGCCCCGCCCGCACGTTCCGAGCGGTGCGTGCGTGTGATGCAACCTGCCGCTGGCTGCAGCGCGAGGACTAGCCCGGCGAGGCCGCGCAGCCACGCGGCGCGACAGCTGTGCTCACACACACACACACACACCGCGCGGTGACCTTCAGCACCGTTGACTTTTGCAACAAGTGGATTCATCAAGACCAATGCCGACCCATATTTAATTAAATCTACCTACTACTGACTAATAAATATTAGTTTTGCATATAGCAAATTAAAATTAATTAGATATGTGAAAAGTTCGATAGAACATATGTAGAAGCTCTGGAGGTAACGAACCCGACCACCAGAGTACCTACTGGCCCTTTGACAAGATCGTTAATTGTATGCAGTTAATATGACACATGCAATGTTCCTATTTCTATTAGAAAAGGAATAAAAAGAAAATCCGAATATGCTATAATTTATTTCAATATAGGGAAGCAGTATAGTTCCGTAAAGAAATTACTAAAGTAATATTTTAAAAGTGAAGAATGCTTTGATAACAGCGGTGTGCTATTAGTAGTGCTGTACATAAAGCGGCTACGACTCAATTAGTAAAGTATCAAATTAAATACATATATCACAACCGCACCGCCGCCGCACCGCCGCCGCACCGCCGCCGCACCGCGCCAGAGCCGCCCGTCGCACCTCCCCCGTACTGACTGACGTTTCCTGTTTTGACAACATCTCACGTCCGCAATAAGAGGACGAGACAGAAACTAAGAGACAAACACCCTTTACGTGACGATATCTGTATATAGCATAAAACAAAAGTACTTCTAATCTGTCTGTCTGTCCGCTTATATAAATAATTTCTTCTAGAAGGTTTATTTATTTATTAGATAAGTATTAAAGTTATATTATAACAGTCAGCCGAAGCCGGAGCGGGTCGCTAGTTATGTAAATAAAAACGTCATATTTTTAGATCCCTAATTCCAGTTAAATACAAATAATATATTTTGTCTATGTAAGCTCAAGCCCCGCACTTGGTACTGTATCGGCGACCAGCCCACCGCGGCAGTAGCAGCGGGGAGCGAGCTGCGATCGTGAACTTCCTGAGCTGATGAGTCAGGGGAACGCGGTAGGATTATAGGTCGTTTTGTTTCTTCGAATTTGAGATAAATTTATTCGATATCGTCAGAGTAGGCGAGACTTGAAATGGCAATCATTTTATTAGCATCCGCGCTCGGCCGCGGTCGCAGTTCGCGGTCGCGGGAAGAGGCGAGGAGTCGCAATGTGGTCGTGTGTTGATTACATCGTACGCGGTACAGTTACGGTTAGCAACTTCGTGAGTGGAACTACAATACGCTCCGTATCGGTACAGCACCCCATTTGCGCCCACTCGGCCCCACACGGCCCCACTCGGCCCCACTCTCCTCCGATGATGTTAATCGCTTCATCGCGTAGACTAGTGTCGTTGCACAAACTTGTGAACAAGAAACAGGGATACATTTTGCGTTACGTTTATTAGCAGATGGTTTTTGAACTTTTTCTGATCGTAACACAAATCCTAGTGCTCGATAGGCAGGGCTGAGCATCACGTCAATACAAAACTCAGTCGACTGTCCAAGTGGATGCCTAAATACCGGATAACAGTTACTTATATTCTGATTGCTTGTATCCCTAAATATTTTATACTACGATGCTTTCTGGTAAATGTTATGTGGCTACGTTTGGCGCAATTGAATGACATCTTATTACCCGTACACCGTCCACTCAAGCTATCTACATATACTACCGCTAACGTCAGCGAAAAGGTATAGCGTACAATACTTTAATTTGTGAAAGGTATTGTTAATTAAAATTCTTCAAATTGACTGAAGCTACCACTGGTTCGGAAGCCAGCCTTCAAATGAAAAGAATCATCAAGAAACTCAAAAAGGTTACATTTATAAAAATATTGAATAATAATGGACCAACAGGGGTCTCCCTGTGGTGTACCTGGGGTTGATTCTGTAAGAAAAATGACACTAACTCGAGGATCTTTCATCGCCGAGGTCTCCGTGAAGCGGCTCGCCGACGAAGTTTGTGTTAGCTGTATAAGGGGGCTGGTGAGGAATAATAAGGTTCCGACTCTGTTGTGGGGGCTGGACTGCCTTAGTTTGATTGTGTTTTTAAAGCATAAGGACGTTTGGGACCACGTTTCTATCCGTGCGTAGCGCCAGACATCAGTAGCGTTACACGTTATTTATAGGTATACAGAATGGCAGCTGCGGCGCGCGATTTTTTTATCGCTTAGTTCCTACGCTTTATGCTATAAAGCTTCGCTTCTTTCGGGCGTCCCTAATTTTAAATTCATAATATTATTGTTGAGCCTCATTTCAAGATACGACTTGCACCATTCCAATATTGTATTTGTAATGCCTAGGGACTGCAGTTTTAGTAATAACAAATGATGGTCAACTTTGTCGAAGGCCTTATAAAAGTCAGTATTTATAGCATCCACCTGCAGGCCCTAGTCTACAGCTGAAGAAAGTTCAGTGATATAAGTGACAAGATTTATGTTTGTAGGATTTTTAACCATAAAGCCATGCTGATTACTATTAAGATAATTCTTGACGTGATCATACAACAGTAGATATACATCTGATTACAAACCTTTGTCAGAGTATTGCGATAGGACGATAATGAGAATAAAACTCGTGTTTATAATTTTTGTGAATTTTGAAATTTTTTGAAATTTCCATTTATTCAGAAAGATGACTGACTGAAGTGAAGTTTTATAAATACTTGCTAATGGGGAAGATAGATGACGAACTCATCGCGCTCAAAATATAGACATTTGACACGTCAAGTCGAGTAAGTTATTTACGTACAGCCTCTGAAGAGATTATCTATTAAATGATCTATAGTTGGAGCCGTAACTTCATCGTCATGGATAAAAATTAACCTATAAGTAGGCTCATCCAAACGGTTAGCGTGGAGTGGATGGTGAAGTGGGCGCGTGATGATGGGTTCGCGTGACGCGTGCGAGTCGCGCGTGGCACGCACTTCGCGTGCGTGTGGCCCATTCACCGCGCGCTGTGGGTCGAGGCCGGGCGCGGGGCAAGCGGCGTGGAGTGGTGAGAGGGGGGGGGAGGGGGAGGGGGAGGGAGCGGGCAGATGCATTCATGCCGCGCCGTACTTGGCTGCGTGCCAACAGGCGGCGCATCTCTATCGCTCGCCCGAGGCACGCGGCAGAGGGCCACCATTATATTTATTATTATTCTGTATTTTATATAACTAAATCCAACTGAAACAATGAATATAACGGTTTGGATTCCAAGATGTTTTTGACTCTAAGACGGCTTTGAATGTTTGTCCCGTACGCAGGCGGACACATAGAACTTTTTTTTCCGGAAAATCGTTAATCCTCGGAGACGCGAGTGTAACCGTGAAGCAGAAGATAGTTTAAAAATAAAGTAGGTACCTACTGCTAAAGATGCAGAGCTTAAATCAGCGATGCCGTCGCCCTCCAATATTAAAAACATTATTGTACCAACACTCTCTTGCTACTTAACAATCATTCATTATCCTAGGTACTTAACCAAAACGCGCAGGCGAGTTCACCCCAACCAAAGCATATAATTGCCGTAGGAAGTAGGTCCTGTGTACGAGATGGAACATTAATAACTGAAACGGGCAGCGGCTCTGTAAACAAATTAAGAGGTGTAAGGTAAAGTGAGGGTGATTGGAGCAATTAACCGAAGGCTAAGGCTCAGCTGACGAGCTCCGCGCGCCAGCCAGCGGGCGAGCGCGGGCGTCGACCCCGGCCTCCCCACCCCCACACCCCGCCACACTCAGCACTATGATATCGACAAAAGTTTTGTCTACGACCGAGCAGACTTTATAATCCATACACCATCTTTATAACGTACTATAAACTAGACAGTGAGTAGTAGCCTAGTAGTGCCTAGGATTTTAACAGGCGCATCGTTCGTTAAGCCGATCTGTCTTTCCGTGTATCCATCGGAACGGCCGAATTTACTTTGTCAACCAGTCTGCGATTGTTTTATCGGCTGAATGCAGTTATAAAAATGGTAGTTACTAGCTTTTTACAAGCAGTACGATAAGTACAGTTACAAGTACATAAAATATTACGTTGATAGAATTTTACACCCGCCTCCAACCACCGTCACCACCGAGCTCTATTTTCATTACGCTGTAGTGAGGCTTTTGCCCAAAATTAAATCTGGCCCGTGAATGAGCCACGGGGGGTTGGATATGAATGCGCAGGGGTGACGTCAGGGCGCGTGGGGTACGGGGGGTGCGTGGAGTGCGGGGGTGGAGCAGCGGTGCGTGTCGGCGACCGCGGCCGCGGCCGATGATGGATGGTGCCAATAACGAGCGCGCTGCGAGCTCGTTATCGGTGTGCGGATGCTGTGGTGTAGTCTGCAGAGGAGTGGGCTCAGCACCCGCGCCGCCGCCACCACCCCGGCACATGACACACACACACCTCGTTTTCTTCATGTAAATACGGAATAGTTCATCCCCTTCACCGATTTGCAAGTGATGATGGCGACTCTCATATCATTTTTATTTGCTGATACCGTTATCGCACAACATTAATACTTTTTAAGGAACTGAATAACGTTGTCAGATATAGATGCCTAAAAATAACCGCTGGAAAGATTTTAATGTCGGGTATATTATCCGGCAGCAAAAAGCGAGGCATTTTTTGCACACGGGTAAATCTCCGTGACGCGGACTATAACGCACGATCCGGAGCGTGAAGCGTGTGATCGACCGCTCGCGTGTCCCGTCCCGCCCGCCACCGCGACACCGAGGCGATAGACTTGCGACAGACGAGAGCTAGAACACTTGACACGACGCGTGCGGCTGGCGGCTGGCGGGTGGCACTATATAATCTTTGGCGAACCAGTTAACGAGCGCTCGTAAATCCGCCGCCGCCGACGGTAACTGCACCGCCTCTGTCGGACTGCACCCTCGGGGCGTGGGGCGACACCACTTGCGCCATCGAGTTCCCATTAATGGACACTTTACGAACATCACTGTTGAACTTTACTCGTAACTGCGTGTCGAGTGTCCCATACTCTAGCTGCGGTGTAACTGGAGTTTTTAACAAGTATATGAATAGATGGGTATGCTAGTTGAGCTTGATGTGGTGTCATTTTTACAGGGACGTGTCCAACAACAACATCAGCACGTTGCCGCGCGATGCGCTCCAGCCCGCCGCCGGCCTGCGCGACCTGTGAGTCTCCCTCATCTATACATTACTTAACATTCGTCACCACACACACACATACATACACATACACACACACACACACACACACACACACACACACACACACACACACACACACACACACACATAACATGCCAAATAACCTACTCTACCTACGCACATGACACAAATCGCAAAATTCAGACCCTGAGCTGGCCTATTGTATTGGAAAGCAAGTGGGTAGGATATTAATATCTATTACATTATTCTGATTAAACCAAAGGTAATTAAGAAAATTAAGTAGTCATTGTCCTTTTATTTTTTCTTTCGTCTTTTTAGTATGTATCTACAAACTATTAGTCGGTAAAAAGTTCCCTTTCATGTTTGCTGGCAGTAAGTCCCTCGGTGTTCCCGAGATTCAACGGAACATGTTAGGAATAATGCGAACTATTCCAAACTGAAGCTATATGGATTTTTGTGGAATAATTTGCTCGTCTTAGACGTATAAACTATTAAGTAATTTGTGGTCTTAACTCGTCATCTTTAGATCGTTAGAATTAGTTCCACCCGTTAGTCCCCGACGCGGCGCGGCGCGGCGCGATGCGACGAGTGCGAGTGCGGTTTAGTGCGGGACGCGGCGACCCCGAACAATTAGTGATCCGTGACACGACGTGCACTCACTCACCCCTCACCCGCCGCGCTGGAACATCGGCCACAACCGATTAACGCGGGAATGTTTAGTGCCGTTCAGCTCACGCTCAACTGTATCCCAGCAACGGGAAAAGACATCTGGCCCGGTTTATTACGCTTCGGTAATTTGAAGAAAGTACCTGTATACTAAAATAGTTTCTACATAAGCCTTAGATACACAAAGACGGGCGACGTCGCCGGTGTTACGATCGAGGCGTAGTTCACAAGCATTAGCACTTGGCCCTCGTGAGTATTCGAAGCGCACGTCGACACTTCATCGACTGAATACATTTCATTATTTAACTATGTATTTTGTCAAGCACTATATGTACAATTTGAGCCGCCACCGAACCGTTGCATAAGCTAAATTCAGTCGAATGTCGAATGGAACACAAACTCGCACCTAAGGCCGTGAGCGAGTAGATATTGGAAATATAATCGCTAATGAATAAGGACGTGTTTTAGATATGTTTTGTATTCGCAAATCAATGAGCGGAAATTTTCATGCTCGCAGCGCAGTCCTAATAAAGATGAGGAAGGATAGGAACGTTTTGCGGAAGAGATGTGAGGCGCTCGGCCACGATGGCGGCGGCGCGGCACTTGAATAACAACTTACGCGCTTATGCCAATAGATATAGAGTCATGGTTAGAAGGAATATTGTTAGACCTCGATTTCTCATTTATACTTTGGTGCATACACTGACGGCGGCGGTATGTAATTGGCGCGTTCATCGTTATTCTTTGACACCTATGACTTTTGTCTCAAAATTATGACCGTTATTTCATGATTTTGGTTCTCTGGCCGGGAGTCGGGACAACGGATACTAAAGATTGGCCAGACACGTAATTTTTTTTTTTTTCGGACGAGATTGCGATTGACCTCAATCACACCTGATGGTAATTTACACAAATACACACACCTAAAGCCCACGAGCCACTACAACTGCTATTCGTGATGACTGTAATGTTGGCATTATGTCATAGACGTACAAAGTAACCCGTGTGTGCGTGTCGTGTGCAGGAACCTGTCGTCGAACCGGCTGGAGTCGATCTCGAGCGGCGCGCTGAGCGGCGCGGCCGTGGCGCGGCTGTGGCTCGACCGCTGCGCGCTGCGCCGGCTGCCCGGCCACGCGCTACGGGACCTGCACCATCTGCACTTCCTGTAAGCTACACATTACTTTTAGATTTTCTCAAATGTTCATGGATACAATACAAAGTACAGAGATGGTCGGGCTGGCAGTGCTTTAGTATTGTCTCAGTGGGTGATCAGCTCAAGTTCACCTATCCCTCAGGTGGCTCTGGCGCGGTGCCAGCGACACCCACACCCACTAGCCCTCCCCTACTTAAGGCGTAGATATAGTGTGTACGCTGTATGTGTACCCCGCGCCGCGTACACACACGACGCGATTTTATGATAAATTATTCATGCAGGTGACTCGCACACATACTTAGTTTTCCTCAAAATAGCCAATATTGGCGACAACCTCGCCTTCCTCGCCCTCTTCGCCCTCCTCGCCGAGTTCCTCTGTCCGAGGGCCACTCTCTAATGTAATTCAAATGAGATGCTCGCTCGGCCGCGCGTGTACCATATTATCTTGATTACAGATTATTCCTAGCGGTATCGGTAGGTGCCATTTAGTAAACCGCAAAATTATATGACTGTTACTAGTAATCTGCTAAGTGGATGAATAAATAAATTTAACGACAAACAACTTCCAAATTATATAAATAATGTATATCGAGTACTTACAGCGTAGGCCGGGTGGTGCAGCGCAATCTGGACGTTACCATAGAATCAAGAATGAGTAAGTACTATGGAGATTTGCCTTCTAGTATAATGTTAAAATAAGTTCAGAATCATTTCTCGTATTACTCATTGAGCCCATGTTCAACTTAAATGCGTATTCCTACTTTATATAATAAGCGAAATCTTGTTTGAAAGATATACATATAAGTTAGGAGAACCTAGAGTAACAATTGAATTCACGATGATGCCCAGCGGCACCGTGCGGCGGAGTGCGGAGACGTTCATGAATACTCGTGGGCTGGTTTGTAAAGGACGGCTCAATGACGCGCCATCGCTACTGGAGACATCCTGAATAACTTTATCAGCAACAACCACTAACTAACGCAACGAAGCTATATATATGGACTAGCTTCATAGAAGTTGTCGCATATCGCCCCCGAACGTACCAGGACGAACTTCTCACCGTGACTCAAACGGAATAAATCCCCAACTCTACTTTTACAGTCATGTTAATAAATAACGTCCATACATTTAGCCAATAAATAGCAAACAGAAGATGCATAGCGGTAATTTAACTTGTCCTCTCCCCCGTCCGCGCGCGGCTGTGAGCAAAGTGATGGTAAACTACTGAACATGGAGGAGTGTAGTCTGCTGCCGGCGCGGCGCGGCGCGGCGAGACATTCACTCCCGCGGTCCGTACGGGACTCGCTAGGCCTGTGCCTCGTTCTGACGAGACTACCCCCCTCTACCCCAATTGCAGGCCGGCATGGGTGCTGGCGTCGCGGCGCCCTGTACGCTATCTCGGGGGACATTGTATTGTAACTAGACGATATGTATGAGGTATTAAATTCTCAGTGTATCTCTCTGATTTCTTTAAGAGCAAAACATAACTATGTATGTGTTTTTTTTTAAATAGGATCCCACCTATTACCTAGGTATATAAGATTTTAACTATAATTTCCCTTAAAATAATGTATGTGGTTTTTGCCACGTTTAGAACATATGTGAGCTACATCGGCCTTGCATGAATTAGAAGTGTGCGGTGCGGGCGGCGGGCGGGTGGCGGGAGACCGAGGGCAACCAATATGTCATGTATCAACGCAAATGCGCTACAAGCACGAGGCGGCGCGGCCGGTGTCGGTGGAGTGTGCGAACTCCGCGCGCTGAGCTTTCACACGCGCCAATAATTTCGCAAGTCATTTGATGTTGCCGCACTCGTTAATCCTGTTCGAGGCTGTAGTCGGAGGAAGCCATTTGTCATTTTTATTTTCCTCATACAACATTTGCACGGTCCGTCCCTCACAGCCCACTGGATAATCATACTCCATATCCGTGGAGCTGTATGTTCCTGTCGCCATTAATGTCGCTGCTGGTCCGCGTAGCAGGCGGACAGCTCCCGCGCGCTGCACTCATTGGCGATTTTGTGCACGCAATTCTATACGCAATACATACCATTCATACAATACAAGTACATTACGTGATCGCTACGTGCTATCAATTTCATGTCAGTGCAAAAAATCTGCAACCGTCGACGGAACCAATCGAGTTAATAATCATGCCGGTGCGGCCGGCGAGCCGCGAGCAGGCTCATCCTCGTCCGTAATGAATTGGCCGTTCGGAAGATTGCCAATTGATCATAGGCGACCGCGCCGTAGCGAGAGAAAGTGATCGACCATTATCGAAGTTGGCAGATACTTTTATTGCGCAACTTATCAGCTATTCAGTGGGGTTCGACAAGTTGTTGACGCCGCGCCCCCGAGCCCCCAAGCCCCCGAGCCCCTCGGGGTATGAACACCGACAACGAGACCCTTTTCCTTTTAGTGCCTATTATTTGTATGTTTATTTACCAAATCAATTTTAACTACTAAGATTTTGTAGATTCCAGACGCTACATACCATGAAAAATTCATTATAAAGTATATAATAGCAAAAATTTATCTCATAATCGAGGGTAGATTAATTGTCGTTCTTCCAGAAATCAAGACACTTTAAATAATGTTGTGTTTCATACATGTGCTCGACCTCAAAGAGGCATGCGTGCGGTATCGACCGTGTCTCTCCTGTTAGATAATCTGCATAATATTGTATCGAGTGAATCGCTCTTGAAGGTATTGCATAACGCTATAGGTCGGCGGAGGACAACTACATCTCGGAGCTGGAGGAGGGCCCGTGGGGCTCGCGCGCGCTGCGCACGCTGCGGCTGGCGCGCAACCTGCTGCGCGACGTGCCCACGCACGCTCTCGCGCCCCTGCATCATCTGCAAACACTGTACGTACTATTTCCCTCCACTTATTATTCTTGGGTGTCTTCCTCTTCTAAAGAAACATGTACTGGTTGGATTTAACCTACAACTAATAACTGAGAAGTATGCGTACACACGCAGACAAAGTTTTACGATTAATTAAACAGAACACCATTATTGAGAAAACACGTGCTGTGTTATGGGAGTGTTGTCGAGGGAAATTAACAGTTAAGAACTCGTTTTGATGAAAATCACCTACGCCTTGCACAGATACATAGTAGTGAGTGACTTGGGTAGGGGTGGTTGGGTTGCTATAGTGACCATAAAGCGCTGCGGCGCCGGTTAGCTGGCTATTTATTTGCGGCATGAGCTTGTTTGCACGCACAGCATTATAGCTGCCCGCCCCACCGGCGGCACCGCTCTAATCATCACCCTTGTCACGCTCTTCATCTGTCGGCTACACTGCCAATGCGAGCCACAGTTTATGTGTCACGAGCCGCACTCGTGCTCATGTCGACGTGTGAGCTACGAACGTCCTTGTCAGGGGCACGCTCCGCCACACTATTACATTCCATCCTCATGTATAATGTAACTCCCTGAAATTCCCAATCTGCCGCGGTCTCTTGGAAATGTTTGCTAGGTGGGAAGTACTTCGCAGCGCCGGCTCCATAGTGCTGGGAAGATTTTTATTAATAATGACTTGAGAAAAATTTATACTTACTCAATAAAATTGTAAAGAGAGAGTGCTAATTTAGTGTGTTTGTTGGAATGTATACGGAGGGTAATCTACGTAGGGTAAACCACCATTAAAAAATATATTTCACCACTTAAAAGGGAACATTATTTTATATGGACATAGTGTATTTTTATAATAAATAATAAGGATAATAAAAATAACAAAACAAAGGGTTATATGATCGGCCATGTCCGGTATCAATTTCAAACATAACAGCAAACGTCCGGTCCCGCGCATGTCGTCACCGCTCTCCGAGATATAAACAGTAACGAATTGTCGGTACATGTTATTGATTTTATCGACCAATTTAGCAATCAGATAATCGCGAGGTCGCCGGCCACCGACCGGTGCGGTAAGTTCGCAGCACGTCGCGCGTCGCGGCGGCACTCCACAGTAGCCAGGTGCGTAGCAGCGCAGCGGAGTACTCGGAGGGCTCGGAGTGCGGCGCGAGCGACTAGTTCCGGCCTTGCTCTGAACTCTCATCGTAAATTCCATCAGCCAACAATATATCTCCGATTCGATGTTGGTGATCGCGGGCGCCCGACGCATGAGTAACTCCAAATAAAAACGAGTGCTGGTATATCGTGAGACGTACTATCGTAACCTATATGAGATTTGAGCATCGCCGAGTTCATATCTCTTTTATATGTAGTGATATAATTCGGGGTGACACAGTTACCTGAGCTTCGGCTATTTATAGCGCGTGGATAAATTGGTTTTATTTTAATAGCGAGTGTCAGCGGCCACTGAATATGTGTGTCGGTCGGGTGAGGTGGCGGGTGGTGTGCGATGGAGCTGGCAGGCGCGCGGCGTCACACGCCACGCGCCGCCGTGAGCGACTGCATCTCCCAATCTGTTTGCGTATACACACTTTATCGAACAAAGAAAATTATGTCAGCGTAAAAACTTTTCGGATTCGTAACATTTCTATTACTTGCCATCTCTACCCTAACAATGCTTACAAACATTCGGATACTTTACCTAAATTATTCGATTTAGCAACATAATAATCTTCGATCGCAGTTTTTGTGAAAAATAAATAATGATTGCATTCTTAGTAGTTTTGTCCAAATTGTTGGTGTCAACCAGTCTGTGCAACATCGCTCGGAGTCGGGCGGCGCGCGGCGGCGGCGCGCGGCGCGCGGGACGGCTCTTGCGTTACAGTATATAAGATCCAACCATTCCTTCATATTTGTGTCATTCACAATTAATTACTTTGTTATAAGCCCTGTGGCTCGGCCACATCGCGCCACACAGCGCCACACCGCGCCACACAGCGCCACATCGCGCCACACAGAGCCACACCGCCCGCGCCGGGACGAGCCTGGCCGCGCTAGAATGCGTGCTTTAATTTAGTTATGCTGGCGTGTTTGATGTGGTTGTGGTCGTTCATAAATAATTACACGCCATTACGTCCGCGCCGCGCCGCCAGTTAGCGTCACCTACACTCCGCTTTGATTTACTGTTTTCACTTACTTATTTTATTTTGCTTCGGACTCGTTTTCCAATCTTATCTATTATGGCGATTGCAAAAAGTTAGATAATATTAGGAGTAGCGAGTGCCGCGGATCGAAACGTGATCTCGATTTTTTCACAACATGTTGGTTTTATAAGTCGGTATACATCATACTTGCATTTCATCGCAGCCGTACTAGCTGTGTGCAGGGTACCCCCAGGGCCTTCTTCGCCACTGGGCAAGCGCCCAGGACCCCGCGATCCCTCCGCGGCCTCCTAGTTCGGAAGGAATGGAAGCTGTTGGACGGCCAGAGGTTATAGAGAACGCATGCGACAGATCGTGTCGTCAAATCGGATCGGTGTGTCGCGGTCTCAGAGTTCTCATAGCATACTCTTAGGGAGCCCAATATCCTAGTGCCAAAGGGGGGCCCCTTATAGACCTGATAGTTTAAAGACGGCCTTGGGTATCTCATTTTTACCAGTGTGTCGAGGATCTTTCACTCTCATGTGTGTGGACACACCTAGGTAGAAGTAACAGAAATTCTATTTTCAAAGTTGAACTAAATGCAGCCAATTTTCTAGACATTTCTACCGGTAGAACTCGATAGTGATACAAGCTGTTATACTCCCGTCCGAGTGCAGAGTAGCCGCACAGAGTAGACGCTCTCTTTACACATACAATTGTGAAGTAATATAACTATTAGCGCCGCTAAGTCCGGGGAAAAAGAACCACCATACCCATTTCAGACATCAACAGCAGCAGTAGAACATTTGTGTTACTGTGTTTTTGAGTAAGGAAGGTGAAGGGGCTGAAAAATTACAGGCATGATAATTAACTTCATGTCTCGACAACACATTGGCGATGCCCCGGTGCCTGGTGCCTGGTGCCTGGAGTTATTTGAAAAAGTACAACATAAGCGATGGTTTACTTTACAATTCTTCAACAAGTTCTCTTTACCCTTGTCATAAGAATAATTATAACCATAAAATTGTCGATTGTACGTTTATTGGTCGGGCACTTTTATAATCAATATGTATTATATAACCTCAGCTTGGGATCATAAAGCCGTGTAAAGAAAGTCCCAGGATATGTTTTTATTGTTATCTTATTGACATTACTCCAAATCATTGTGATAATCGGCACGCGACAACTAAGTTCCGCATCCCGCGGCCATCGATGAAACATTCATGAGCTTTGACAACCGCCGATATATATTTATTAAGTTTATTTTTTGCGAGAACTGTTACTAACTATGGTTCGAGCACCAGCGTGCGTGACGTCACGCGGGTGCCGGCATGTTTGTGTGTGTCGGTACATACTATATGTGTGTGTGTGTACAGGAACCTGGCGGGCAACCTGATCAGCGAGCTGAGCGACTCCTCGCTGCCGCCGCTCCCCACCCTTCACACGCTGTGAGTTTATATACAATAACTAATGCCTAGCTGCATACATTATATCTACATCTAGTGAATATTTTCTGATTTGAAACAAATATCATTCTAAATCTCAAAGTAAAAGTTGTTCAGAATGAGAGGCACCCTAAGTGCCTATAGAAATGAGGACTTTTGAATATAGCTACATGTATAAACCGCACATCTAAATTTGACTGGTTTCCATGACTACGCTAGTTCAGCTAGTGTCCCGTACAATTAAATTGAGAACTATTTAATGTTGTTGTAAAACCGACTGGCTGTGTGTGTGCGTGTACCGTACCGTACTGCGTCCGTGTGTGTGTGCGTGTAATGGAAATAAGCCGTATTGTATAGAGATAGATCTCCTCGAACAGAAGACTCAATGTTTAAATCGAAAATACGAAGACGAGGTTTCAGAACTTCAAAGAAACGTAGGTAATTCGACGCGCGTGTATTGTGATTTATTTTGCGATTTATTTACGATGTGAGTGTGGGAAAGAAATACGATGGGCGGGAAAAAGTCGCTGAAATCGGCGGCGGTATTGCTATCTATTTATCAGGCAAAATTAATGACGTCTGTTCGTACACCAATACTGCTATTGCGATGAAATAAGCTACCTACGAATTGTTGCTGCGTTCAATGTGTTACTGCTCTAAATACCTTTCTTTAAACAAACTATAAATTAACTGCCAATCGTATAACTATATGTTACACTAACTCGCTTAATTGCGTTACTTAATTGTAAAAGCATTTGAAACAATTCACTCCAATTATAAATGAGGTCGTTAGTGAAGTATGCAGGTAGATAGATACACATTAGTCGGCGAAGGTGAACCGGTCGGTGTCGGACTCGCTCATTGACGAGTCACGCACGCGCGCTGCGTGCAGCGTGCAGCGTGCGACGTGACGTGCAGCGTGGAGTGATTAAATCACAAGTTCGGCTAAATTCTTTGTTCGTATTATGTTTATTAGTAAAATAATAAATTGAGGTACACATGGACTTATTATGAGGCGGGACACGAAGGTGCGAGGCGCTTCCTTCCGACTCTCGAGCTGACTCGAAGGCGGATGAGGACGCGAACAGCCGCCACTGCCGCTGAGGCTACCGTGCTGCCATATTTTTAATAGTTTTAGAAATAAAAGCGATTTATCCTATGAACATGTATCTTACATTATTGTCGGATACAGAAAAAGGAGCACCATTATAGCTATAGCTCAATGGGTACCGAGAGAATTTAAGAACCCTACTTTATGAAATGTGTGCCCCGGACGGGGCCGTCGTGAAGGCCGAGCGGTCCGTCTTGAATGTATGTAGGTAACCTTTTGTTTTCATATTCGGACAAATACCGTGTCGGAAGACATGGTCCTATTGCTATATAAATACATCGTATTTATACATAGACCATGGAGCTCTTTTTGTAAATTCTACAAATCGAGGCTGCTTCACGTGATCTATTCGAGCTCTAACGCCGAGCTCACTAGTAAAGCTAGATAAATCATTTGCCAATATATCGTACAACGAAGCCACCCCGCCCCCTTCCGCCCCGCGCCACCCCTTGCCCGCCCGCGCCCACCCCGCCCCGCATTAAGGCGATTAGAAGGGCTCACCGCAATCTCGCCAGCTCGCCACTGTTGGCACCGCACTAGATCGTTGAACTCTCTTAATAGAGTACTACAAATGTATTTGGCAAACAACATATTATACTTATCCACATCTGCCGCAGCACGAGCCGTATGTCCCGAGGCACTCGTCCCATCTCACTACAGCGTCCCACGTGTTGAATCACTTGAAACCACCGCAAAAATGTTTACCGATCACTCTCAATTCGTGAGCCGCACGCAACATAGATTTCTCCTGCTTAGATACCAGACCAGATGGATGGTCTGTGGGACCTGCATTGACAACGATCGGTACTTAACCATGGGGTAGGCTCCTAGCCCAGTACCTACCTTTATGCAGTGTTAATGAATGACCAAAACAACCAATGATTTTCCATCCAATAAGATCTATCACAACAGATTTTGACTGAAGGTCTTGAACTCACGTGAATGCCACATTTGAAGGAAAGTTCAGTGACAAAGGTTATCGTTAAAGAAAAACTCCGCCGAGGGGCTAACTTATATGCGGGTGAAGAACAATGATGTATAAGGCTAAGGTTCGTTACCAAGGGAATCCGGTACCTGGGAACCTATTAATTGTACTTGAGCTGGACGGATGTCTTACTTACGAGGAGACGAAGACAAGGGACGCTGGGACACGATTAATAAGGGGCAGATTACCCGGCGTGAGTGATGGCGCGCTGTCGAACCGCGGAGAGCTGAGCTAGTGTGCGGGCGCGGGTTCGCCTGCCGCCCGCACCGCCCCCGCCCTGCGCCCGCCCCGCGCCCACCCCGCGCCCGGTGCCACCGTCACGGTGAGGCTTGCTTTATTTATTGCACACATTAATAAGTGGATCGCGTACGTCACGACCTCACGCCCGCGCCGCGCCAGCGCCGCCCGCGCTAAATTGCTGATACACGCAGCGGATAAAGTGATCTACGATCGGCTGGACTGTAATGCACGCGTAATAATTACTTACACGAGTACGACGAAGCCACCTCCCTTTTATGGTAGCAAGATTTATAAGTACTGAAGTTTCAGAAGGTTTACATTTTTTTATTCCATATAACGAAAGGGCGAGGGCCGTATAATGAGGAGGAGGCAGGCGGGCGACGACCAGCCAGCCAGCCAGCCAGTCCCCCAGACTGGCCGACCGCTCTGATCCTCGCGGACACTAATTGAAATTCATGAAATAAAAGTCTTAAATTATTCTCTAACATCTAAATGAACCCGTATTTAAAAGTCTGGTTATTTATTGCATTTCATTATTCCCTAAATGTGCGCCCGCTAAAGTGTGGGATGCAATAAAATGTTGAATTTAAACGTTTTTGTTGTAAACATCATTCACATATGTTGTATGACAGTCACTGGATGTAATATCATCTCAGTGTTTACCACTCGTATGTATATAATACAACACGTCCGGCCTCATTGATTGCGAGGTAAATGCAGATGCAGAGCCAACCCTGAGTATAGTTTTATGAAATAAAGTTAATGTTTCTTACTAGCTATTCCTGGCAATGCGTCTTTGAATCGTGATTTGAATGGTCAAGTTCATACAAAATTCCCACAGAACAAAGCACGATCAATTATTCCCGAATTATCTAATTATCAAGAATTAGTAGAGATCTCAATGCAAAGTTCGTCCGGGGAAGTATCCAACTCCGCCGAGAAGCAGCGTGCAGTTGAATCACTGTTTCGGATAGAAGAGTAAGGGGGCCCTTTTAATTGCAGGCGCAGGCGTATGAAACTTAACAACTTCATGTCTTAGGGTCGACAACGCATCGGCGATGTCCCCGGCTTTCCTAATGTCCATAGGCGGCGGTGATCACTTACCGCTTACCGGTGGACCGCGTGTGACACACTTCACATAAAATTAACAAGTACTTTGGATTCGGCTGCTAAGTGTCATATTATAATATATATATACTACTATATATATTACGTATCTTTTGGTTTACGTTGGATTACGTTGGTTCTGCCACATCAGATCATGGTTTCCAAAACTATGTGTTTTCATGAGTACTGAATGCCTAGAAAGTGGTCCAAAACAAGTGAAGGTTAATAAAAGTAGTAATAATTAAATAAAAGAGTGTTTATAAATGTTTCTTTGTCGTGTCGGTGTCTCAATAAATGTGTGAGGAACGGGCCGAGTGCGGGGCGAGCCAACGAGCGGAATGCTGATTACGCACGAAAATAATACCTAGTGGTGTCTGGAAGAGGTAACAAATCGTGTCGTGTGACAATAATATCCTGCGAGAAAACATCCTCAGCGGCGCCGACGAGGGTGCGGGGGTCCGCGAGGGGCATGTGTGGGGCGCGGGAGCGCCCGTGTTCGGGTGAAATTTACATCAGCATCAGTGAATGAGTACGTTTATCACCCGCGAGCAATCGCAAATCCCTCTATGACCACACGCTCTCCCCTCGACACACCGAGTCGCATTTAGGATGTCTTAATATTAGGATATCCCTCTATAGAATTAAGCCTCTATTAATGTCGAAAATGTCACACGACATTGCTAGGACGGACACCATAAGATGCTTTATGCGACATCTTAGGCTACAGACCGGTACCTGCCAGTACGGTGCGGCGCCGCAGCGAGCGCGGGGCGGGCGGCCGGGCGGCGCGGGGTCCGACTCGCGTGGCCACCGACGCGGCAGTCTCCTCTCCCGGGGCCAACGACCGCTCTCCCGCTCCGCCCACGGGGACCCGAGATACACACACGACTGGACGAGACACTGAAACATTTATTGAAATTTCAGTCAGCATAGTTAAAATTAACGTGACACTAAATTGAACTTTAAATAGCGTTCGCAACATATAAATTATCTTCATGCGGTAGATAAAGGACGGATGCCGCTGTAATACTCGTTCATTTAATGCGTTTTTGAATACGAGCGTTATCGTGTAGGTATGTGAGGCTAGGGGGCCGGGGACTCGCCGCAGCGTCTGCGATCCGACTCAGATTTATGGTCGTCACCAAACAGCATCATTATAATATCTGGCCGCATGTTCGTTCATAATCCGCGATCATTACGAGTGTTGCTCGCTCCGCGCCAATTCCCGACCGCGTGATATATCGCTGTCAAAGCTCGTACTCATGTTTATTTACCGCTCGCTGTCGGCTCGTAATAACGATCCTGTCATATAAAGTATTCGGTGTATAGATTGCGGCGTGCAGTAAATACGTCGACGGTTCAACGTGTGGGATCAGCGAGAGGCAGCGGGCGGGCGGCGGGCGCTGTCTGCGAGGCGCGAGGGCGGGCGGGTCGCGGGGGGGCCGGGTGCCGCGCCAGACGGTGATCTGTCACGCGATCCACGCTGCGCTGCTGCACGGCACGACGGCACGGCACGGTCCATAAGGCGCGCGGCGAGACGCGACAGCACATGCATCATTGAATCTCGCGCTTCATAAAGCGGCCAGGCGCGCGGCCGCTGCCTTGCATTAGTTCTAAAGTCCCCTGCGACCCTGGGGGTGTCCACTGAATAATAATGATGGATGACAATATAAACATAATAATAAATATCCTGGTACATACCTACTCCCAAACTAAGCTATTGTATATGTACTATGGAACCAGACCGCTGGTATACTACATTTTTAAATACATAATTATACAGATATCTCCATCCAGATACAGAACAAACGTATAATGATGTGTAGATACCAATTAAAATGGACAATGGAAAATGAATGGGATGGATATTCCTTCTCAGGCCGATGTTCCGGGTCCTTGTGGATAATATTTTCAATAAATATACCACTGTAGGACACAGACCGAAGTAAATGATGCATGCGGGGTCGTGCGAGAACGCCCCTAGATTGTTTACTCACTGGCAGACTTTATTTCTGCGTTTCATTTATTGCCTACAAATTACCATAATGCGATATTCGTTCCCCAAATGGGCATCGTTCCCGGCTTTATGGCGTAACTTCGCGTCGCCCGATGCGAACCTAATTTACGAGCGGTGCTCATTGACGCGGCATTATGTGTCCATTTGACGACTCGATTGGCTGTATATCGAGCCATGAATCCCTCACGGAATGTCTGGAATTAAATAAAGACAACAAAGCGTGCACTACACGCGCAACGTTTCATGAAACACGACGTACCGAATACCTACTGCTACAAATTTCCATTGCATGTAGGCACACGTTACCAGCTCTATCATGTATGTACATATTGATACACAGCCATACTTGTTAACTTTGTGATAATCTTTGTGACGTGTGTGTGTGTGCCGGCAGGGTCCTGAAGCGGAACCGCATCACACACATCGAGGAGCGCGCCTTCGCCAACACGCCCGCGCTGCGCGTCCTGTAAGTACCCGCATCCTCAACCCAACAGCCCCCGACCCCGTCGCCGTGCATCTAAGTGTGTAAGCTACACTTGGCAGCCATTTCTTTTTTGACTCCTGTGGTACCTCATCCAATCCCAACAAATAAGTGCCTTCCTCCTCTCCGTGCGGTGGAGTGCATGTGAAGTGTATTATTGGGGAAAGCTATTCTATATATTTTTACAAACTAAGTAGAAAAGTGAAAATTGTGTATTCAGTAGCAGTAAAACTTATCAACGCTAGACGCGAGCGGGTCACCGGCGCTGTCGATGGACTTATGGCACGCGATCAATTTCCTCTCTTTAATATATTTATCAAGAGTACCTACATTCGTAGCACGACGGACATTAAATCGGTCAAATAAGCTAAGCTCTGATCGTTCAAGATATGTCAAGAAATGCTAATTTTGTTAAATACACTCCACTATATTGCATATCTTTTCAACTTCTCCCTGTGTCCGTGGTGGCAGGCGGCTCGAGGAGAACCTGCTATCGGAGCTGCCGCCGGCGGTGCGGCTGCTGCCGCTGCTGGAGGACCTGTGAGTATGCCTTCGCTCGTGTAACGGCCACCCGGTAACAACACTTATTCCAATTAGTAAGTCTATATTCCTGACACTATCTGCGGTAGGCGATCAATAGGAAGAAAGATTTGTAGGGTGTTTGCACAGATGAATTTGAAATATAGTTCTTAATTTGTTCGAGAAGAAACGACCAACACTATAAATTCACCGCCTTCCAATGACATGACCAACTTTCCGATCATGAAAGGTATCGCGAGACTCTGTTGTTATTCTAAGCAGAACAATGAGGCAGTGTTTGTGTGTGGTGCGCCAGGTCGGTGGCGAGCAACCGCGTGGAGGCGGTGGGCAGCGGCGTGCTGCAGGCGTGCCGCCGCCTCGCGCGCCTCGAGCTGCGCGCCAACCCGCTCTCGCGCCTGCACCCCGACGCGCTCACGCATCTGCCGCATCTCAACACCTTGTGAGTGCACCTCTACACACACACACACACGCACGCACACACACACACACAAACTGTAACGATGCACCCTTCTTCTTTCACTTCTTACCTTTAATGTTACAAATATTTAAATGTACAGGAACCCGATCGGGTTCCCATATAATCTATATCTATCTCCTATATCTACGTGGTGTTTCTGTATATTTAAAATTTTAAGAAAACATTTACTAGGGGACGGAACCCATTTCTACGATTATTGGAATGTTTGTCAGTTTATCTGTTTGTATGCGCACGCATCACGTGAAAACTACTTGTCGGAATGAGGCATTATTATATTTAAATTTGATAGCCCAATTATTGAAAAAGGTTATGCTATATAACATCAAGCTACGATCCTTAGGATCCGAGAACAATTGAAAACCATAAAGGACAATAAATGAAAATGGAGCAATAGTCCGAGCGAGCGATACTACGTGATGGTTCGGTTCGAAGTTGTGTTTGTCGGTTTGTCCTTCTTTCACACTGCAATAAAGCAATGAATCGGCAGGATTTTTTGACAAAAGACATATTCTTTAGTCCTGAGAATACATAGACTACTTTTACTCCTCAAGGTAACGCGGTTGGATCCACGGTGGACAATTTCTATACAATAAATAAAACGACTTTCGCTGGCAATTCGATGTCTGATGTTATAAGGAGTAATTTATGCTAGCTTAGTCCCGGCAAAATTAATCATCCCTCAAGAACGCGAGTGAAGCCGCGGAGGACAGCTAGCCTTCAATAAAATTATTTTTGGAAGTGTAATCGCAGTTTTTTCATTGAACTGTATAATACTGTGACACGACGAAGGGACCGAAGCCTTACCCTACAACTAATATCCCAAGTAGTTCAATTCGCGCTGTGTCAAAAAAGATTGAGTAGCGTAGAGAAGAGTCTTACAATTGCTAGCACAGTTACAGTTCTGTTATTTACTTAATTCTGTTTTGTTATCGTTCTCGCTCCGAAGTTCGTTCACCGGAGCCCGACTTGTTTTCTCGTCGTAGGACACGAAATAACAATTCCTTCTTTGTCGGCTCCCATCACTCATAAGAATAAACAGAAGTTAACTAATTTACTTAGTCGGGGCCGCGTTTATGTTAATTGGGCATACCTTCCTTATTCATAATTTTCGGTCTCTCGTGATTATCAAAGTCGGGAGATTAAATTCTCTAACAATATAATTAACGATAACACCTATTTCATCCAATCACTGATTTTAACACTAATCATACCAACACTTACTAGGCACCTATTTCTACCATAGCGGGTCAAATGTGACTTTATGGTTCCTGCTTGAATGTATGAAATATGGTTGTTAGGAAGGGAAATAAATAGTATAACTGTATATAAATTAGTAAGAAAAAGTCATGAAGTCAAATGTGCAAAAGCAATAAGATGATACGTGCATTTTCAATGCAAAGTTCAAAGTGGGTCATTTGACCCGGTTATGGTATGTTTAGTGTTAATAAGTCCGGGGGGCCCTCTGCCCAAGTTTGACCCAATAACAATCAATTTTAACAAAACAGAGCTCTCGATATGTAAATTTCCGAACTGTGGTTATCTAAGCTTAGCCGTTGCGATGGCAACGAACTAATGGGGTTCATCCGAAGCTCGCCCGTTAGTTCGGGTCGGGGTTCGCATTTCACCGTAACTGCAGTCGATGTGAGCATCGTGTACCTAGTAGTATATGCACATATGTAAGTAGTGTTGTGTCACCGACCTACATACTCCCCCTTCCCCCGTGGTGTCCGGTGTCCGCGCGTCGCCTGCCCGCCGCCGCGCCGCACCCGCGACCTCGGCGCCTTGTGCGGACTTGACATTACACGCCGCACGAGCTGCAGCGCCGACGGGTGACTCACCGCATCGACACACTGCCGCAGATTACTTAACAATCATTGGATTGCACATGCACAAAATGCAATGACATAACTAAATCAACCCGTAAAGTCGTTCAATATTTCCAAAAGAGAAGAATGCTTAAATATTCTACAAATATTATAAATACGAGAGCTTGTGAGTATGGATGTTTGTTGCTCTTACACGCAAAAATTGCTTAACGGATTTGGATGAAACTTTGCTCATAGATTAAACATGCCTTGGAATAACATATAGAATACTTTTTATACCGGGGAAATGAAGCAACCCTCCGGATCGCCGGTGAAACCGCGAAGAACAACTAGTACTTAATTTTATACTAACGTTGGATCTAATAAATAACACACGTTACTTTATTTGCATCGTAAGCTCATCGATGTTTGTGCGAACATGATTTTTTGCGAAATAAATTAAGAGCGTGGGAGAGTCCGGATCCTTGTGACGTCACACGTCCGTCCGGTGTCCTCGGAGCCGGTTCCGAACGATATATTATGTATGTATGACATCGGAAACATTCATCCGCGACATCGGAACTAGTTCCGGTGAACGAAGTCGGTGAGCTCCGGACACACGGACATGTGTGTCAGCGACGCGCGATACTGGTGACACAAACAAGTTTCCGATGATTATTATACATCCGGCGTCTGTCCGGTGCGGGGTGTCCTCCATATAACTATGAGCTCGACATGACGTAACCGAGATTCCGATTTCCCAGCCATTTTACTCGGATCATTGTGTTAAATGATAATGCGTTCCCCAGAATTATTTAATGTATAGGTACACCAACAACGAATGCACACCACTATTATACGATCTAAACATATAGTTATTAAATCTAGAAAATACATTAATAACAGGTGTACATGGTGAAAACAAGACAAATACATCTATAACATCAACTAATCAAATAAAATTAAATAATAGGTCACACAATTAAAACATTGAGATGGCCGACGAGATAGATTTAGGTTTATTTTGTATGATATTAACCGATAAGGTTGTCATCAGCACATATCGGCTCGTTTCGGCCAGTGCGTGCAGGTGATGACAGGTGGTCACGTTGTGTCGTGTCGTGCAGGGTGGTGTCGGAGGCGCGCGGGCTGCTCGCGCTGCCGTCGCTGAACGGGTCGGCGCGCGTGCGCGTGCTTCGCGCCGACCGCGCGCGCCTCACGCGGCTGCCCGCCGACCTGTGCCGCCACGCGCCGCAGCTGCGCTCGCTGTCAGTACAACACGCCCACCACCACCAACACCACCACCAACACCACCACCAACACCACCGCAACACCACCACAACACCACCACACGCACTTGTCATTTATACTATAGAACCTATCCCCCATGGTACTTACCGGTACTAGTCAGTTAAAGGCTGCCTTCCGAACCGGTGATAAATTCAGTACCTTTATAAGTGCCGTTCTATGCCTTAACGGAACTGATAAATTGATTTGAATTTTGAAATTTAACCTTCGTGTCTATTCATAAAGATATGTGGATATGCCGCCACCACATTGTCAGTCACTTCACTACGATCTACAATCAACAAATTGCCCAAAGCTGTGGCCTGCGTGATGTGTATTTTTTCTCTCAGATAGAGCCAATTCACAATAATATCCCTGAATATTTTTAAAAGTAGAGCTTTTTGAAAATCTTGTAATAATCCCCTTAGTATGTCAATCATTACTATACCATTAAGCTTGCGCGGCCGATACGTATAGTAGATACTTGCATTACGCAATACCGCCGCCGCCGCCGCCGCCGCCGCCGCCGCTGCCGTTCAACTCGTCGATAAAGACATTTAAAATCGAATAAATATGTGTTACTCGCATAATAATTGTAAAGTGAATTGAGCAGCAACTTCGAATGCTAAATGAAAGTAGGCACCTTGTCACATTAAGTGTTGCGGTGTCCTCGTTGATATCCCCGCGGAAGTGAGCGACTAACGAGCGCGGAGCGAGTGCGACGCAGTCCCGCTCCCGGGAGGTGATCCCGCCGCCGCGCCGCTCCTGGCCGATGTGTTGTGTGCCCCGCTCATCTGCATACATAATAATAAGCTAACAAAACCTTATGAAGGGGGAAACTTGGGAACACGTGGCTAACTATACCTACTTAACTGTTTGTTTGTAACAAGATAAACGCTCGGAACTCGTTTACAAACGATTTCCCTCAGGCCCGGTAACAGGCTGTCCCTCAGACGAGTTATATATATGCGTCCGGTTGAGAATATTTCCATTCCGTTCAGGAAGCTGATATGCAGCGATGTCGTCAGTAACATGTATGATACCGTTACAGAGACGTCAAGTCAAATTTCCTGGACGCCATGCCGGACCTGCACGAGTGCTCCGAACTGCGCGTACTGTGAGTATATACGCGATCCGCGATTGACATTGCTCATAGCGAGCGTTAGCGCTCCCGTGACCATTTAGCTATGCCCTCAGCCCTGCATCACTACATTCTACCTTCACATTTAGTAGCTAGTTTCCCTCCAGATGATGTTTTGGGCCAAACCCCAATAGTGTCAAAAGGCAAATGATTCCTTATGTGTTTCAGGAACTCTGCTACTCATCTCACCTCTTATTTAATATCTAAGGAACCTTTATGTAGCTCACTGTAATGAGGCCGGTACCATACTGATATATGTATTGTGTATAGAATTCAAAAAATATACATATACATAATTATAACATTAGTAATGGATGTTTGTTATTCTTTCATGGAAAAACTACTGAACGGTTTTTTGGATAAAACTTTTCACATATATAGAGCATGTCCTAGAGTAATATTTATATAGGATACTTTTATGTTGCGAAAATTGAACATCCCATGGGAACGCGGGTGAAACCGCGGGAGACAGCTAGTACCATATAACTAAGGCGGCCAATCGGTCGGCATTAGGAAAATCCTACATTTACGTATAATAAGATATTTATTGAAATGAAATGAAATATTTATTCAAATAGGCCTTCACAGGCTCTAGCACCGGTTCGGAAGGTTGCTTTTACTGAGAAGAGCCGGCAATAAACTCAGCAATTACTCTTTTCAAAATAAGATTTTGTACATAAAGATGTGTCCTGCTGGAGCGAGCGCTACACCCAAGCATTGTCGTCATTAAAATAATCATTTGTGTTGTAGAAAGCCTTTTGTACTTAAACTGTCTTAATTCTTTCCTTAAATTTTAGTAAAGGCAAATTTCAAATTTCAGCAGGGATTTTATTATAGCGTGCACTGAGTCCTAAACAAGAGCCTTGCACTTTTTGCAGTCTATATGCAGAAGTGACAAGTTTATCCTTATTTCTAGTATTGATGGAGTGCATATCACTCTTTTTAACATAAAGATAGACGTTAAGTACAAATATATTGCAAATATACTGCGATGCAACTGTGAGTTTTGACAGGCCAGTTGGCTTGGTGGTTAGCGCTCTGACTGCCAAACCGAAGGTCGCGGGTTCGATTCCCACCCAGGACAAACATTTGTGTGCATGAACATGTCTGTTTGTTCTGTGTCTGGGTGTAAATATCTATATTAGTATGTATTTAGAAAAAAAAAAGTATTATATGTAGTATATCAGTTATCTGGTTTCCATAGTACAAGCTCTGCTTAGTTTGGGACCAGATGGCCGTGTGTCAAGAATG
Source organism: Habrosyne pyritoides (assembly GCA_907165245.1). Lineage (NCBI taxonomy): Eukaryota > Metazoa > Arthropoda > Insecta > Lepidoptera > Drepanidae > Habrosyne > Habrosyne pyritoides. The sequence continues at coordinate 12,513,677 of OU015603.1, read as the reverse complement.
TCCCAGGATATTTATTTATTATTATTATTATTATAATTATTATTAATTATAAATTGCTCGTACGGCTCTTTTTTGCAATATAAAAATTATTTCTATATCAGCAGCTTTACCCAAAGCAAAATGCCCTTGGTCATAACACTATGAAAGGAGCTAAAATAAACTAATCTAGCCGTATCGACATCTGTAATCTGCCTGATTTTTCTAACTGCGTAAGCTGCTGAACTAAGTTTTCCCGCAAGACATGATATTTGTGTTTGACCCCCATTGAAGTTTTGAGTCTAAAGTAATTCCTAAGATAACTGTTGACTCAACAAGGCTAAGAGCTTCATTGTCCAACATTAAACTACAGCCTAGTTTTTTAACATTATTATTTATTTAGACTTAATTTGTCTGCTGGGTATGAACCGGTTTGATTGAACCTTCCGAACCGGTGTTAGAGTCTGACCATTCATAAGTGCCTGTGAAGGCCTATTTGAATAAAACATTTCATTTTATAGTTTCTAAATAATAAGATTTTTATCTATACAGTGGACCCCCGCTAATACGGCCCCTGTCTAATCCGGCACCCCCTGTAATCCGACATGCCTACCACTGTTGAATTTGTTGGAGGCCATATGCATTTGGGTATATACTGGCACAGTATAAATGCAAAGTGTTTGTATTCTATTCGATATTTGAGTGTTGTTCTTTGAGTGTTCAAGTGTCTTTGACACAAGCAATAAATGTTCCTGGTAAATAACCACTGTTTAATTCAGTATTTCCATTTGAATTTGGGTACACAAACATTATTTAGGCAAATCTTTAGATAGTATCTAATCATTTTTATCTGTAATTTTAAATAAATAAATATCGGGACTCTTAAGCAGTACTCTATAGTCCGACAAATTCGATAGTCCGACACTGCCCTGCAAAACGTTTGTCGGATTACCGCGGGTTCACTGTATTGTCATTTGGGAGTGCTCACTTGCACTTTCATCGCATTTGTCTTGTTATTCATTCCAAGTTTTGTTTTTCTGTATACATATGTTTTGAGTTACAACCCAGCTCTATATGTATTATTACTTATTATGTGGTTACCTTTTGGTTGTAATTTGTATTGTGTATCCTAAATATATGAATAAATAATAAAAACATCAACTAATCAAATAAACCAAAAAACAAAAATAGGACACACAGTTAAAACATTGTTATTGACAATTTTAAAACACGGAAGGATGCTGAGAACCTTGCTTTAAAATAAGTTAAATCTATCAAAAAAGATATCCAAATGCAGTTCCGGATACGCCCTGCACAAATCCTCGGACATCTATCACAGATACGTCGTGCAGGTGCATTTTGACCAACTTTAGTCTTCGACGTAGAACCGCAGAACGTGTTTTTGTGTATGTAACGACGGTCACTGAGTCTGTCAATTTTGAAAAAGGCAAGACGGTCCCCATATGATGGACGACTGCTTATACGGGGTGAAAATTTATGATGTACTAAGTACTGATACTAAGTACATTAAAAACAAACTTTGTGAAACTAACTTAGCCATAAATTTTGAGTTTCTGATCGCTTTGTGTAACCTTGTCCTGACTTTTTGACTTAGCAAATTTGTCAGTTGTGCTAGTATGTAATGTGGTGATAGAAGTATTGAGTGTGAGGCGCATTTTCGGTCACGCAGGGACGTGTCGTCGAACGCGATCGCGTCGCTGTCGGCGAGCTCGCTGCGCGGGCTGCGGCGGCTGCACGACCTGGTGGCGGCGCGCAACCGCCTGCGCCGCCTGCCCGCCGACGCCTTCCTGCACACGCCCGACCTTCAAGTGCTGTGAGTGTCCGCCTGCTACACACATTAGCCTCGTCTGCCCTGCCTGCCCTGCCTGCCCTGCTGGTCAGTCGGTTGGCCAGATGTTAAGCGATGTTGATCAGAGAAATAATGCCGACCCTCTTTGGGAACTAATGCTTTTGTTGATGACATGATACTAGGTAAATGTGCGCCTGGTCATCGGTATACACTTTAGTGGTCTAACGTCACCCTGCAGATGAATCGAGGTGGTAGTGTTCGTTGCCGCTACCACTCAATAATGTTTACTCGCGACGTACTCAGATGGACGTACGTTATATTTATTACTCAAACAACAAATGGATGACCTTAGAAAAAACTCGGTTACGATGTTTATAAAACTAGAATGCCAGCTTGTGCAGAATAGGTTTACCAACCTTCTACCCTTCACCCATATCGCCGAGTTAGGCAGGATTTATTACCAGGTATAAAATTCGTAGCACCCCGTAATATCTTTATGTAGTAACAGAGCCGGCGCGTTTATCGACAGGAGCGAGGGTTCAAGATCGTTAAATTAGGAACTCGATATCGCACCGTACCTAACGTAAGTATCAGTTACTCGGTCCACGTTATTAAGCTGCCATTCGGGGTCGTCGTCGGGAGTGCTCGGCCAGGCTCGTTATCGCGATCCTTCCGTCCGAACCGAACTTAGTAGACGCCCGGAACGATTTCCAATTAGATGCGCGAGTACATCGTAAGTAGAACGAAGAACGAGGCAATCCAGTGGTTCCTGATTGGAAAAAGTTCATCGAGCGCTGGCGCTATGGATTCAGAAGTTATACTTTGTAGTTCATATTATTATAAATATTATACCGACCGCCGTAACTTGCTAGTTAATTACTTGAGACTAGTCCTGCTGGCTGACTACAATTTATAACTAGTTTCTAGTCTGCGATTTTACGCGCATGTCCGAGAGATCTAATGTAATACAGTAACAAAACTTTAACAATACCTTTGTATCAGAACATATATCCTATTTGTGTGCCAAATTTTATACGTATTCTTTCCGGCGATTGAGTCGCAGTCTCACACATTTGTTAATTCTCTGTGCTTTATTCATACCGAGCTTTTTTCAGGAACTTAGAAGATAACCAAATTGAACACATCGACATGGAGGCGTTCGTTCCAATATCCAAGTTAGAAGATTTGTAAGTTGACACTTTACATTAAAAGTATCGAAAATCGACAACAAATTTACCCCTGTGATTGTAGTTGGCGTCTAAGAACCGTAATATAATTCTACTGTTGCGGTTTGTACGGCATAAAAGATATTTTTTATTCAGAGAGTTCCTCTTATGCACATATGAACAGTCTTACTCTATTACCTGGTTCGGAAGGTCGTTGTTTACAGAAAAGAACCGGCAATTAGGTCAGTAAATACTCTTCTAAAAGAACTTTCATATATTTAATACCTACCTACTTACAATATTGCGCCGTATGGCGGGAATAAATAATTTTATTTTGATTATGAACTGAACATGTAAAGTTTTCACGACCCTGTGAGCTGATGTCTGGCCTGGCCCGTGTGCACAGGAACGTGGGCAACAACGTGTTCCCGACGCTGCCGGCGAGCGGCCTGCAGCGCCTACTGCACCTCAAGGCGCACAACAACCCGCACCTGAGGCACTTCCACCCGCCGGAGCTCTTCCCCAGGATACAGGTGCTCACCTACTACCTACTCATCTCGCTACGGTCACTACGTGTAGATCCTGTAGGGCACGTTTCACGAGCATTTGTCGTGTGTCAGACGCTGGTGCTGTCGTACGCGTACCACTGCTGCGAGTTCATGCCGTTGATGGAGGGCGGCGCGAACGGCGCGGGCGGTGCGGGCGGCGCGGGGGAGGAGGCGGCCGGCCTCACCGACTACGTCATCGTGCCGCCGCACCACGTCGACCTCGCCGCTTGGGCCAACGCCACCGACGTCTGGACACACTACCGTCAGTTCTCTTCTCTTACCGTTCCTTTTGTGATGACGATCTCGGATTACGGATCTGATATAATAACAATACTACTAATGACAAACTAATAGCTACATAAATTATGTTCTCGTCAGTGAACGCTTCTGTGTCGAGCGACAGCAAGCTGCAAGCGATGCTGGAGACGTGGGCGAGCGGCGCCGTGGCGGTGGTCGGCGACGAGGAGCGCGACCTGCACGAGCTTCCGCACCGCGTGCACTGCCTGCCGCTGCCCGGTCGGTACCGCATGCCCGCCCGGCTCCAGTGCGACTACTATTTTATTACCTTACCTTCTAAACAATCTAACAGGTATTATGTTCGTTCAGGTCCGTTCCTGCCATGCGTAGATTTATTCGACTGGTGGACCCTGCGGTGCGGCGTGTGGGCGGTGTTTCTGCTGGCGCTGCTGGGCAACGGCACCGTCGTTTTCGTGCTCGTGTTCAGCCGCAGCCGCATCGACGTGCCGCGCTTCCTCGTCACAAACCTCGCCGCCGCTGACTTCTTCATGGGCGTCTATTTAGGTCAGTGCTATAATTTACAAGTTCGATGATCTCCTTGGATTTCAAAGAAACGAGGAATTAATATTAATAATAATCGCTCAGGCTTCCTGGCGGTGGTGGACGCGGGCACGCTGGGCGAGTTCCGCGCGCACGCCATCGCGTGGCAGATGTCGGGCGGGTGCCGCCTCGCGGGCTTCCTGGGCGTGCTGTCGTCCGAGCTGTCCGTGTACACGCTGGCCGTCATCACGCTGGAGCGTAACTACGCGATCACGCACGCGATGCACCTCAACAAGCGCCTGTCGCTGCGCCACGCGGCCGCCGTCATGGCCGCCGGCTGGGCCTTCTCGCTGGTGGCGGCCGCGCTGCCGCTGTTCGGCGTGTCCGACTACCGCAAGTTCGCGGTGTGCCTGCCCTTCGAGACCGGCACGCCCGTCGCGCTCGGCTACGTGGTGGCGCTGCTGGCGGTCAACGGCGTCGCCTTCCTCGTGCTGCTCGGCTGCTACCTCAAGATGTACTGCGCCATCCGCGGCTCGCAGGCGTGGAACTCCAACGACTCGCGCATCGCCAAGCGGATGGCGCTGCTCGTCTTCACCGACTTCCTGTGCTGGTCACCGATCGCCTTCTTCGCGCTCACCGCCGCCTTCGGGGCGCAGCTCGTGTCGCTCGAGGAGGCCAAGGTGTTCACCGTGTTCGTGCTGCCGCTCAACTCGTGCTGCAACCCCTTCCTGTACGCGATCCTCACCAAGCAATTCAAGAAGGACTGCGCGCTCGTGTGCAAGGCCATCGAGGAGTCGCGCGTGACGCGCGGCATCGGCCGCTGCCGACACTCGTCGAACTTCAGCAACCGCCAGACGCCCGCCAACACGAACAGCCTCGCGGAGCGGTCGTCGCGCGGCCAGCACGGCGCCGCGTGCGCGTGCCGCCGCCTGCTGCCGGGCGGCGCGGGCGGCGCGGGCGGCGCGGGCGGGGCGCGGCGGCCGGCGGGCGGCGCGCGGCTGCTGCGCTGGCTGCGCGCCTGCGGCCGCCGCGCCGCCCCCGCGCCCGCGCCCGCGCCCCGCCAGGCGGCCGCGGCGCCCGCGCGCGCCGGCTCCGTGTCCTCGTCCGTGGAGTTCTCGTCGTCGCGCTCGGACTCGTGGCGCGCGTACGGCCGGCCGCCGCCGCCGCCGCGCCGCGCCGCCTCGTGGCTGGTGGCGCGCAAGACGTCGCAGGATTCGAACCTGTCGTCGTCGCGCAACGACTCGTCGGGCTCGAACGCGACGGCGTCCACGGGCACGTGGCGCACGTCGCGCTCGGGCGGCAGCGCGGCGGGACCCGGCGGGGCCGCGGGGGCCGCGGGGGCCGCGGGGGCCCCGGCGGCGGCGGCGACGGCGGCGACGGCGGGAGGGGGCGGGCGGCCGCGGCTGACGCGCCAGCCGGCGGTGTCGGCCGAGGAGCCGCCCGGCTCGCCGCTGCCGGTGCTGCCGGCTCCGCGACACCTGCACACCATCCCGTCGGCGGCGGAGGCGGAGCTGCAGCAGGACGAGCCGGAGGCGCGCTGACTCGCGCTGCCTCCCGGCGCTGCGCCCGAGCTATAGCCCGGGCTCGAGTTATTACATTATTAAAGTGTTGATCGTGGTTTCGTAGTGATGTTGCTCGTAGTCGTCGTCTCGGTATTCACGCCGCGATCGCAAGGAGTGTCTTATCGAACCGTCCATTAGACCGCCCCGCCCGCCCTCGCCGCTCGCCGCCAGCCGCCAGCCGCCAGCCGCCAGCCGCCCGCGACTGTGACGTGCCTCACGTCTCCTCACGATACGTTACGTACGTGTCACCGCAGACAAATAATTTATGAATAGTAAATTAAGCAAATATTTTGTACAGTATTAAAACCATGACGTCGTGATAGGTATTATTATAAAATAAAAGTATTACCGAATAAAAAATAATTATTTATTTAGGAAATTTTACCATATAAGACTATTTATAAATCGATTATATTGTTATATTTACAATCGAAATGAAATGTATACTATCGTACTGTGTACGTATTATGTAAGTATAAGTTAAATCATAAATGTTTTTTTTATTACTAAGTTACTAATTAATAGAAAAATTATTACAAAATAGATTCGATCGGAAGATGCGCTGAGTATCTGCTCGATACGAGCCGGTGCGACGCGACGCGACTCGGCGCACAGTCGCCATTTTTGTTACTCGTCTCGACCGATTTATGGAATCCCTCATACCTCATCTCCAAATATGCTACCGTCCGCACCATCAATTAGTTATACCGTGGCCATGCCGGCCGGGGAACCAGGGAAATATGAAACTTTCCCCATTTAATTTCCTCCTTCCTCGCTCCATTGTATAATTTCTATTTATAAGTTCGCCTTGTATTCATTCTCAAAAAGATTTTTTTTATCCTGGGTCATTTTTTATACGCGGTATATCTGATCAAACATACAAAAAATACAATTTTTTATCCTGTATGTATAGGAATCAACCAAGACGCGTGACCACGCCACCTGGCGAGCCGGTCCAGTGCAACAATATAAATAACTATTTGTAAAGTAAAAAGATATAGTCAGGATAGCTTTTGTTTTTGTAAATTAGAACCTATAACTTGGATTCATACACAATATATTGTCAGTATTCACAGACTGACGAACAAGATATTATATTTTTCTAAATGTGTGTTCAAGATAAGAATCTAACGGTTTGTTATATTAGTCAGATTTCAGACAGCCCTATCAAATCCTTATCCTTATTAATATTGTAAAAGTGAAAATGATCAGTCGCTGTACTTTTACGTTTTCGAGGTTCAACTCGACAAGGAGTTAGGACCGGAGAGATAAACCTAAGATTATTTTATCCAGCTGACCGACGGGTGATACTGCGGGGAATGAAAATGATGCTAAAACAACAATAAATGTTACTATGCATTAGTTAATGTACTTAGAAGTATGAGTATGAATGAGCTGCGACGCTCAACATGGTGCCAATTATCTAAATGTAGATTTGTTATTACTTAATTAACATGGTATAATAAGTATTAAGTATATTATAATGACTGTACATTCGACACACGACAGACCGATTTACACAATTGCAAGATTGGTAAAGTTGCCGCGACGTGCGGCGACGTGCCACGACAAGGAACAGCTCAGTGAGCACCACAATTTATACATTACAGTTCAGTGTTATTTTTCAATTATACATAAGTGAATATATGATGTTGTACAGTGTCCGATTTACAGCTACACTTACATGTTATGGTAACAATAATGATGATGGACGTTGAATGAACAGCTGATTGTTGCTGATCGTATGAATCCACATACATAGTAGGGTACATGTAGTGTCTATTTATTGAAGTGTCCGAGAGACGCGTGGTTGAGAGTGCTATTTATTATATTGTACAATTATACGAGAATCGACAACTGGTGTGTTTTAATTCAACCTCACGTCTCCCGTCAAACATAACGTGATGGATACCATCCTATAGAATACAACAAAGGTATGCTTCAACCTGAGTAACGTCCGAACACCAAATGCAAATACGTAGGAACTACTTAGGTACTATGAGTAGCCTACTCAGTGGAGACCCAAGGGAAGTTAAAATTTATAATTGTTTACCGAATTAGCAAGGTCGAATAATCAAGCGAGCTCTGTCTTGTACTCATCATTAATTTAAATGAAATATTATTCCAATCTTCTATTAAGAGTCTAGCTAGAGAGAAAGCCATATGTTTACGTATGAAGGCAGTGAAAGCTTATAATTACTACTACTATATACATACGCGTTACGTACCTATCTAAATAATTACTCAGGAACACAATATTATCGATGAAAACCGCTGTAAGTACGTACACTGACACTAGTGCGCCCAACATGAGGCCTCACAAAGAGATTCTGTTAAAACATATACTACTTATGACCCTGGTGATTTTCCAATCCTGGTCAAGTCCCGGCGGTGGCGGCGGGCTCGCTGGCGGGTCCCGGGCCGGCGGCGGCGGGCTCCGCAGACTTCTGTCGGGGCCGCTCCGCCGCCGGCAGCTCGCCGCCCGCCGCCCCGCCCCGCCCGCAGCTGTCACCCCCCTCGCCGCACTCCTCGTCCACTTCCTATCGAAGCACAATCAACCCTTAAAGTGGAGCCATTTTGTGAATTGGGGTTAGGAAGGAACTGCGAATACCTACCTTAATTTCAGCGAAGGTAACGGGCATGGTGCGGCGTCGCTGGCGGGAGGCGGCGCGACCGCCACGCGCCCGCGCCCGCAGCGCCGCCCGCCCCGCCCCCGCTCCGCTTCCCACGCTCGGGTACACGGCGTCCATCACCCGCGACCGCGCCCGCGCCCGCGCTGAAACGAACATTCGTCAATCATTGCAGTGATCAGGGTAACCCCTCAGTCGCCTCTACGAATACCCACAGGTTTTATTATTAATAAATTTAAAAGATTTATTATATAGTACCACAGTATAAATTTATACTGTGATAGTACCTTGTATAATATATTACACGATATTCTAAAAAATAAAATAATAAAATTAAACACTATCCTAGTGCTAATGGGACCGTACAGGACCGTCCGATTTCCTCGATTAATACATTTCAGAATCCCCTCTGTAATCTCGGAGTAGTCGCTCGGTAGTCGTTTATACATATGTCGGCCGATCGAGCGCAATGACGTATCGAACCCACCTGTGTTTTCAGTGTGTTGTATAAACAAAGTTAGAGCGTGGGCGAGTCGCCCCCGCTCGACACGCGACGCCCCGCGCCCGCCGCCCGCGCCGGCTGCCGACCCAGTGCTCACGTTTGATGTACATATTATAATTAAGCTGACTAAGACAATGCTAAACGCGGGATGGCTAAAAACTAATTATTGTACACCACAAATTAATTCTTGTAGGTCAACGAAAAAGGAGAATAAATCACTCACCTAGTAATCGCCTTAGTATTGATCTAGATCGGTTTAGTGTGGTTCCTTAGAATATGTCCAAAGAACGGAATTGTTGCAATAAACTTTTGCAGAATGGAAAATCTACCAGCGCGCGCGACACGGCGCCGCGGCGGCCCCTCGGCGCTTGCCTCACGCGCGGCCGCGGATGGGGAGCAAGCGAGTAGTGCAAGTACGGAAACGCACGACCTCATTAATTCAGCACCGATGCGGTGGCGGTGAAGCGATCTCGCACGATATATCCGTACTTATTATGAAATGAGTCGTATTACTCGGTAGAAAGAAAACAATTTAAAGACATACAATATATACTACAAAACCGAATCCGAAATAAATACTAACAAAGAGTTGACATAGAATATAAAGAGCAACATAATTATGTGCGTCTGGGGCAACGTGCTGCCGATCTCTGCATGTAATGTTAGTTATTTTTTAACAAGAAATTTGCATGTTTAGTGTATGACCGTGTTTTGGTGGCGTTGTGCCAAAACGCGCGCCGGCGGCGTCGTCAATCGGCCCGAGCACGCTCTAACTAGCGAGTCTGGAAACAGCACAGCCGTCGCGCCGCCCCGGTCTCCCAAAATTCAGCAATCGTGAAAAGCTCTCCGTAAAATGGAACACTCATTCGCCATAATTAAAACCCTAATGATGTATTCTAATATTTCTAAGAATTACATTGAGTAAGGTTTCATCCCCTGACCTGAGAAATATTTCAGTTTCACCACGATAAAATATACTAAGTAATATAATCCTAGAGCATTCTTCTCAAACGCTGATACCAAACTAAGCTGAGCTAATACTACGGTCACCCAACAGCTTTTCCTGAATGGGAATCGAACTCACGATATGTAGCGTCCCAGTAGTAGTGGCCTACCCACCACAGGTTGTAATTGTACTGAAGGTAACGGGTCATAGCTGTTATACATTGCGGACATGGCTTAACAATAATGTTATTTATTTATGACGTGAGGTACTTACACTTCTGGCTTTTGTTGCAGGTCCAGCTTTACAGTAATTCATCCTCTAATATTAACACGACAGTTAGTGATGATAGATGGATGTTCGTTACTCTCACGCCATTACCTTCTAAACGGATTTTGATGAAACTCTGCCCATAAATAGAGCATGTGCTGGATAATTAAATAGCATACTTTTTAACCCGAGAAAATGTAACCTCCCTTGGAAATGCGAGTGCAAAAGAGAGGCAGAAATTATTTTATACTCCTTACTTGTTACTTGTAAAAATCCTCCAAAACACACCACTCTTAAACATGTCTGTCTGTGTAACCTTGCACAAGATTTCAATTTTTTTTGGAATTTTTGTGTTTTCCGACTTCAAAAAGAAGTTTCAATTCTAAATGTATGGTGTTGGAAAAAAATTACGACAACATTTTTACTGCCTGTAATAAAGGAAAAATTTAAAATGTCATTCAGTCCGTGAATTATTCTCTTCGGTCATTACTGAAGTATCCATGAAGTATCTGGTGCCATTATAAAAAGAAGTTAAGTACCTACCTATATTGATTGATTTAACTGCGCTTTTCAAAATATTAATAATTTTTGTTGAAGTGATGATGCAGTGTGTGTCAATTTTTATGTACTGTATTTGTTGCGACGTCGCGGCGTCGTTCGGTTTGGATGTTAGACATGATTTTCGAAATGCCAATAATTGACAGAAGTAAAAACAAGAAATTACTTTTTTTCCCGCGCTTCCACGTCGAGTTCTAAAAATAACCGGAGCTTTGTGATATGAAATTGAAAAGGATTCCTAAATATTAATGTTTGTTTAGTAGGTATATAATTTTGAAGGAGTTGCTAGTATTGTGGTTTTCGTTTTACATCGTTTTATTGACTCGTTCGTGTAAGATATTGTACATGCTATGTGTGATTAAGTATTTTTTTTGTTACGCACGAGTGTTGTTTTAATGTATAGGAATTTATATTGATTTATTCTTGAAGGAGTGAGAAATTTTATGTTTGTTGCATAGACAGTTTGTTTGTAGTGTTAATAAGTATAAATTTTCTTTCATCACTTGATAGTCTACGCTATTAAGGTTGTGTACAGCATATCGATAGTGGGGTTTTAAAACATTTGAACAACTCTAGTTTTAGCATATTTCATGATTTGGTTTGAGTTGCCAACACTATCTGTGACTTGTCTTGTCAGTAGATTTTGTTGTCCCTTAGGGATGTCCGAAATACAAATACAAATTTTCGAGTAGTAGAGCTCTTAGTGCAGAGTTCGCCCGGGGATGTACTACCACCTTACCCATTTTCGCAGTGCACTATGTTTCGATTAGAAAGATAAGGGGGCCGGTGAAATTACAGGCACATGAGACTTAACAACTTCACGTCTCAGGGTCGACAACGCATTGGCGATGCCCCTAGTGTTGCAAATGTCCATAGGCGGCGGTGACCACTTGCCATCAGGTGGACCGTCGGCTTGTTTGTTGGCCAAAGTGGTGTAAAAAAAAAAAACAATAAATATTGAAATAGTATATATTAAGTAATAACGATATTTTTTTGGAAATATCAATATCGACATTAATACTCGAATAAATAATATCGATATATCGATAGGATTTCGAGGTGAATACTGCCGGTCTGATAATCAGATAAAAGTAAACAATTGCTTTAGTATAACGTTAAGTATTATAAACAGTGCAACTTAACATAATAGAAAATGGGTTATGGAAAGGGAAATCATTAAGATTCAATTTTTGGATCAAAGAGCAGCAAATCGAGTCGATAATAAACATATTTTTTAGTTGTTTCCTCGGGAAGCCATAGGTAAAAACCATACACGATTTATATTTGTAGGTTTGAAAACAAAATATAGAGCTTTATACCTTTTTGATAGTTTGTATAGATAAATAGATTTACCAGAATATAATTATACGCTCTAAAATACTGATATATCGAACACATAATATCGATATTGATTTTCAACAAGCCTATAGTTCATAAAAGATAGATCTCTGTGACAGCTGTCAGTGAAATCACGCCTATGAAGCACTGAATTTCTTATTATTACAGATAGTATCTGTTAATATCATACTTTATGGGGATACTATTTTAATAAACATAATTTAAAATATTTTAATATCATAACATTATTTACATTTGTACATACTTGATCTAAAATAATAGTGAGTAAATAAAATCCAATTTCTCACCAACCCATACAACATTCCATCCGTCAACGTCCCATCCTTGGGTTTCGAGAGAAGACACGCCGCATTTTTGTTTGACCTGAACCTCCATCCATTACTCCATTCTCGTCAGTACGAGTGCCGACGCCTTGTATCCGCTACGTGTTTCCGTTCTCATTAAGTAATTTGTTTTGTTACTATTGCTGTTAATTTGTTGAGTTTTGTTATTATTGTTAGTTTCTTGTTGGCACAGTGCGACAGTAATTCGCATCAGCGAAGAAAAGTATGGCAATCTTCAACCGCAGCATTGACTGAAGAAGAGGACAAAAAACTTGCAACGACCAAATAAATAAAATAAAAAGGCTGCTCCTGTCACAAACATTGAGAACTTTGACGCCGCTGTACTAGTAGTCCTAGTACTCCAACGTATGTCTTAAATGATAGCCCATGAAAAGGCTTATTTATTTATTTATTCAAGGTTCATACTATATACATATTATAAGATTACCCCCATACTACTGCCAGTATAATCCGATTGAGCCTATCTGGGCCAAGTCAAAGGTTTGTTTGCTTGAATTTCAGTTATATAGGTGATAGATACTTTATGTATTAACGACTGTATAATTAATTTTAGTAAAAATATGTTTTCTTTTAAGGTTACGCTGCCAGACACAACACAACACCGCTCTTATATAGGCAAATAAAATGTTGCAATTATTAAAAAGTCCGGTCGATAATGTATCTGCAGAAGATTGGAAGAAGGTGGTAAACAAATGCCGTAAACCAATGGATGAAGATTGAGAACGGGACGTCCGATTTGATAATATTTACCAACAAGAGTTTATAATAAATTTCCAAGATTGTTCTAGCGATTCAGAAACTGATTTAGATATGGATTTGGGGTGTACTCCTTTAAGATAAACGTATTTTATATTAAATTATTCGTATAATTTACATAACGTTTGTAATTAAATTAAACCCAACTATTACTTTCCCTGATAAAGCGAAGGGAAATCGCTCATATCTCATATTTATTAAAAATAGCTTCCAATAAAGTAGATTGTTCCGAACTACTTAGTAAAATTAACTAACATATTCCCTCTAGATCCTATCGCTATTATCCTACATTAAATGTGTCATTTGTCCACACTAATTATAGACAAAATTCTTTTCTGTGGAGAGCGAGTAATAACTTCAACAACTTGAATAGACAACACGATTTAGATCTTTTCTGCACAAGCGTTACATCGGCGAAGCGAATACTAAGCAATGATTTTGTTTCTAAATAATATAGTGCGTGTTAAATTTTAAAACCAATTTGTTGTATTATATCAGGATAGTTTAGATTGGGAGAATATATGATTATGTGTTTAAAGTACTACTCAATCAAAGTTATATTTATATCATATATTGTCATCACAGATATATTTATTAATCTACCACCTATGTGTGAGGACCTGTTACTGGCTTCCTGATGAATATTTATATTATTAGTCTGTAAGTGAATCAGCTGTTGGTCTTCCATTAAATAAATAAATAAACAAATTATGATGTTACATTAGAATAATAGTAAGATACATCGATAATTACTATAGTAATTTTTTTATATCCTGACAACCCTAGGAATGTCAGTTTGACATATGTCGCGGAGATCAAGCTATCGTGAACTTTATGATTCCTAGTGTCACTGTCAATGAGAACCGAAAATTTTATTTAACTACTTGTCAATTAAGAGGTTGTAAATGTGGATTTGTATTGTTTGTTATTAATTTAAAGGACTAATAATTTCTAGCTAATACCAGAATATATAAAATAACAAGATGAGTTATATGTTAGGTCATTTACACAACGGTTGGCAAGTGGACCAGGCCATCCTGTCGGAGGAAGATCGAGTCGTGGTGTGTATTTGTGAACTATCAAAAAATTTCTTGTTTATAAACATATGAGTGCTACAGCACTCATAAAGAAAGATATATCAGACTGTAAACGCTCAATAATTCTAAATTGCCAAATGCTCAGGTGATCAGGTTCGGCCATGACTGGGACCCGACGTGCATGAAGATGGACGAGGTCCTGTACAGTATAGCTGAAAAGGTGAAGAACTTTGCCGTTATTTACCTCGTAGACATCACAGAAGTGCCAGACTTTAACAAGATGTATGTATCTTTGTTTCATATTTTTACAATTGCAAATACTGATTGCCATCCTTTGAGTTACAATTTTTATTATTGAAAGAAATCGTAGACATTACTGGTACCTACTTACTTTTCTCGGATCATGTAATCTATTTTCATTTATGTCATCTTATTTTAAGTAGTAAATAGTAGGTCAAAGATTTACTTCCCTCAAATTGTAAATGATATTAGACTACAATATTTAAAACATCAACTATACATAATACAATAATACTTGCAGGTACGAGTTGTATGACCCTTGCACAGTAATGTTCTTCTTCCGCAACAAGCACATCATGATAGATCTGGGTACCGGCAACAACAACAAGATCAATTGGCCACTGGAGGATAAGCAGGAGATGATTGACATCATTGAAACAGTGTACAGAGGGGCAAGGAAGGGCCGAGGTCTTGTAGTGTCACCCAAAGACTATTCTACTAAATATAGATACTAAAACAGTGTTGTGTGTGGAGCTGATGATATAAGGACTGAACTTATGATAGAACATTGTTTTAAATGTTCTGTAAAGTGATTTTATATGTACAGTTAATATAGTATAAGCTTGATTTTGAATAAAGGTTTCCTAATATTTTTGAAACATTAATTATTCCATGTGCTCCTCACGCACCCCTAATGAAATACAAACAAATGTCTGAATCATAATAACATTACAACCAAAACCAACTTTATCATTATTGTTGGTTGCGAACACAGATTAGTATAAGATATCCTATGTCTTTGAAAAATTTGAGTAACTTTTGTAGTCATGTATCATTTCCATAAACATGCAGATCTGCAAAATAGAACTGCTGTAAGTAAGAGGAGGGTAACATTAACAGGGTTGTTAATTCCATTATTATCAGGTGACTATAGACTGCACCTACCAGGTTCATTTAGACCCTGTATCCTGTTTTCATTCTTTTTTCTAGAAGGTGGTAATAACATTTCAGTTAGCACAGAGGGCTTTGAACCGAGGCTCTGCCTATATCGTCTTCTTGTTAGTCTTAAGTATGTCTAACAAGTCCTTAATTTCAAACTTATTTTCTGTCAAGTAATATTATTAGAAAACTTCACTTTTTGGTGGGAGTTTGTATAGTGATATTGTCTCTGTTATAATTTATTAAAATACAATATTAGCATAAATGTATCAGATTGGCCTACTTGACATAAAATGAAACTGAATCTGATAGGATAAGCAGATATCGCTAGTCTCTTCTTTTTTTAGAACTTTTATTTCGTATAGTTGGCCCCTGAGAACTTAGCATGGCATCCCCCCCCCTCGCATATAATAATTTCACCGTAACCGAAACTGATATAATAGTATTCATGTATCCAGACCCGAGATTTAATAATGAAATGAAAATATTTTTATTCATATAGGCCTTTACGAGCACTTATGAATAGTCTCATAGCCAGGCGGTACTTCACATCGGGGCAAAGACTGCAACTATATAAGTCGTAAGTCGCCCATATGGAGTACTGCTGCCATCTGTGGGCGGGGGCACCTGGATACCAGCTTGGGCCTTTTGACTCGGTTCAGAAACGTGCCGTCAGAATTGTCAACGATCCCGAGCTCACAAGCGATTTAGAGACCCTTACTATATATAAGGAGGGACATTTCCTCCTTATGTGTTTTTTACCGCTTGTACAACGGACTGTGTTCTGAGGAATTGTTTCATTTGATGCCCACGGCTACTTTTTACCATCGCACCGCTCGCCATCGACGGGGAGTTCATCCTCACACATTGGAACCAAACTGGTCTCGCACGGTGCGATTCCAAAGGGGCTTTCTGCCGCGCACGCTTAAGCTGTGGAATGAGCTCGCCGCCGTGGTTTTCCCAAGGGAGTACAGCATGGGGTCCTTCAAGAAGGGTGTGAAGAGATTTTTGCAGGGTCGGTAACGCGCGAGTGATACCCACGGTGTTGCAAGCGTCCATAGGCTGCGGTGACCGATTACCATCAGACGGGCCGTCAGCTTCTTTGCTACCTTAGTTTTTTTTTTTTTTTTTTTTAAATAATATAAACTAGTGCTTGACTGCGATCCCACCTGATGGTAAGTTTCTTGCCGGTTCTTCTCAGTTGAAGGCTGACTTCCGAACCGGTAGTAGCTTCAGTAACTTTAAATTTGACCTTCATAAGTGCCTTCTGAGGGCCTAAACTGAATAAATGGTTTTGAATTTGAATTAGTAGTATAAAAAAAAAGTCTGACGCTAATACCGGTTTGGAAGGTTGGTTTTATATATGGAGTGTAGAAGTAAAGGAGGACCATCTTGTATGGGGGATTAGTCGAAAAGGTGTCCCCTTGTAAACAGCAAATTGGGTTTCGAATTCTCACCGAAATAGCGCTAGTGTAGCAAGTGGAATTGATATGAACTTAGCAGCATAAGCAGTTATAAACAGAGTGAAGTGTGCTGGGTTGGTTTCCGGTAATTCTTTGAAACTATATTCTATTTCCTATTTACAATTAATTGGGGTACTTAAAATCACTGTATAATTTTATTCCATACTCATATTTGTCTATATATTATAATAATTATTAAAAATACGCTGTAACAAAACGGAAATGTTTCTTTCCTTTTCTATTAATTTTCTATCCTGCTCTAATAATTTGTGGCGCTCTATTTAAAATTCTCCCACTTGCTATAGTAGCGCCACCTTAATTTGTTCCCTTTCAAGGGACACTTTTTAGTACACTGAGATGGTCCTCCTTTGCTTCTGCACTCCATAGTTTTATATAATATATAGTTTGGCTCGACCATCTCCATACGTTTTCGGATATCCGATAGTTTCGGTTACGGTTACGGAGCTCCATAACATTCCTGCTGTACACCAATATTAACTTCCTTAGCCCTTAGTGAGTGGTATGGACATTTGCGCGTCGTCGATCATAAGACTTGAATTTGTTGTGCCTCATGTCCATGCATTTCATCGGTCCCCTTAATTTTCTGGCCGAAACACAGTAATACAAGTGGTTACGTGGTTAGTTTACGGTGGAAACCGGGTATGGTGGTAGTAATTCCCCGGACTGACTCTGTACAATATTGAGATATATAAAAAATCACACAATAATCTATAGGCATTGGTGTGGCTAACGTGGTAAATTGTGGAATAAAACATAAAATAATTTGAGAAATGTAAGTTTATTCAGTCTTGAACAGACAATCGAGTAGGGAACACTGTAACACATAAGTGACCGTGAGCGACGAGTCGCGACTAGAGGCGGGTTAGCGCGGTGGCGGCCCGCTTACCTTACAATACTACGTTACGTAACGGCCGCGCGCCGGACAGCGGGACAGCGGGACAGTCGCGGTCGGGAGTCGGCGGGCGGGAGTCGAAGTCGGGAGTCGGCAGTCGAGAGTACTCTCTCTGGGAAGCTTCAGTTGTCGTCGGTGGGAGAGTCCCGGCGCCAGTCGAGCGGCGCTCCGGGGGCCCAGATGGACGCGAGCGAGTGGAAGGGGTCGAAGGGGCGCACGGGGCGAGGCGTCACGGCGAACCCGGGCGGGGGCCGCACCGCGCTGCCCTCGCCCACCCCCGAGCCCGCCCCGACGCCCACGCCCACGCCCGCGCCCAGCCCCGCGCCGCCCCACGCCCAGGCCGCGCGCGCCTCCAGCCCCGGGCTCCACACCGAGCCCAGCGGCTGGTACCCGCCACCCATGCCCACTCCGCCGCCCACGCCGTTCGGCTCCTCTGTAAATGGTTATACACATTATTATTCAATACCTATACCATACCATACCCTCTATACCATAGTAATGTTGGAAATAACATTTTTGGAGGTTTGTGAAAGACAAAAGAGTTTTGCGTAATTCTATACCAATAGAACTGAAATTTAAGGATTCCAAAATCACGAATCTATTCGCCAGGCAATTTTGTTGCGTATAAAAAATACTAAAATGAATAATTCTCATGCTCATAATAAGAAACACCTGGATCCACAATGGTCAGGATCCGCAAGAATGGGAAAATCTCGAATTATTCCTACTTACAAAAAGGGCGACATTCATAACGTTATTAATTATAGACCCATATATATTTTATCATCACTTTCAAAATTATATGTATCATTGATTTGTCCAATCATAACAAACCGCACAAAGAGCTCGGTTACAGTGAAGCAACATGGTTTTTTGTGTCGGAAAATCTGTGGTTACTCTATTTGATTACGTGGGCTTCTTGGCTGTAGATGAGGGGGTCAAGTATACACTGACTTTTCGCCTTCGACAAGGTTAATCATCAGATTCTAATAAATAAACTAGAAAAATCGTATGTCGTTAGCGGCAGGGTGTTACAGTGGTTTATGTCGTACTTAGCAAAGCGACCTCAACAAGTTATCATCAGAGGACATGTATTCGATTGAATACATCGCTAAATCAGGTGTACCTCAGGGCTCTCACCTCGGTCCAATATTGTTTTTCAATGACATAAAACATCATACAGTAATTACCTATTGTATGCTGACGACATGCAGGTTTACAACAATATTCGTTCTCGAATGACGTAATCGGACTACAAAAGGACCTTGACTCCATTTTTACGTGGTGACAAATTAACGGAATGGTAATAAATGTCCACAAATGTATTTACATTAAAATAACAACAAAAAGAAAATCTTACTCTCAGTTTTACTTATAAACGGTATGCACATTCCTCTTTACTAAAGATTTTATTTATTTATTCAAACGGAACACCAATATTTAGCATTTTCTGCACCCGGTATAAGCAGTCGTGCATCATATGAGGACAGTCTTGACTTTTTCAAAATCGACAGACTCAGTGACCGTCGTCGCATGCTCGATTTGTCTTTCCTATATAAATTGCTTAACAATAAAATCCAATGTCCAGACTCGTTACACACACAAAAACACGTTCTGCGTTTCTATGTCTAAGACTAATGTTGGTCAAAATGCACCTGCACGACGTATCTATAATTCTTACGATGATTTGTGCAGAACTTATCCGGAACTGCATTTGGATATCTTTTTGATAGATTTAACTTATTTTAAAGCAAGGTTCAGCATCCTTCTCGTGTTTTAATTTGTCGATAACAATGTTTTAACTGTGTGTCCTATTTTTGTTTTTTTGGTTTATTTGATAAGTTGATATTTTTACTAAGTTTATTAAATTTTTACTCATTTTTGTTCTGTGTTTTGTAATCACCAACTTCACTTTAATTATTTTTTTGTTATCCTACCCATACTGAACAATTACCCATAAATGCTGTGTACACCTTAATTTACATTAATAATGTAGTCTAGATGTTATAAACTTATGTATAGATCTTATAATCGTGGTGTAGATATATTGTTGGTGTACCTATATACACATGTACATAAATAAATAAATACCTATAATAATATATTAAATAAATAAATATGAAAATTTTACGAATATGAAGTTTTTGTAAAACGTGCGCTGCGGAAACTATTGATGATGGAACAAAAGTATGTTCTACAATATTAAAGAACATATTAATATCTACAAAATAGTAATATTATAAATGTGACTGTAAGTTTGTTTGTTACGCTTTCACGCGAAAACAACTTGTCCGATCATCATGAAACTTTGTACAAATATTCTTGTAAAGTATTAGAAGAAATATAGGATACTTTTTGTGCCGGGAAAATGTTCCATCCCTCGGGAACGCGGGTGAAACCGCTGGGGACAGCTAGTTTATTAGATAACCGTTAATTAAATTTAATTATTAATATACACAGGGTTACAGGTTAAGTCGGCCTAAATCCTTTAAGAGGTGGTAGTTTCCATCATTCCTGACCGATTTGACTAGGGAACCCCATATCCCAAACATAACCGTTCTCAAGTTATCGGCCTTTGAATTTCTTTTATAAAATTTCCAGATTTTTTGTCGATTGCCCCCTTTTTTGTGTTTTGTGTCTCAATTTTGTTTTGCTATTTTTCTTTATTAAATTAGTTTCTTTATTATTTTAAGCACTACAACTGCAAGTAACTTTACCAACAGAGTCGTAGTAAAGGAAGGATTATAAAAAAAAAAAGTGATAATTTTTTTTTTCTCAGTTAGATATTTTTTTTAAAGTCCATGACAAATGTGCTGCAGATGTACATTTAAATATCTACGATTCTTCAGCTTTCTAAAAAGTTATAACATGCCAGGTTATTTTTAGGATTCTCGGAAAAAACTTCAACCTAAGTCGCTCGCAGCGCCTATTGTCCTGCACTGCTCAATGCAGATTTAGAAGATCCGTCGTTTTTTAGAAGCATCTTGTGGACTGATGAGTCAAAATTCGATCAAGACGGGATAACAAATTTTATCATAACGCACATTATTCGGCCCCAAAATCTCAAAGAAATCCCAATAATAAAGGGATCACAGAGATGTTTCAGTCTTAACGTGTGGATGGGAATAATTTCTAACCATTTGATTGGGCCCTACTTTACCTCAAAATTTATCAGATTTGCTCGACGATTTACCATTAAACCTCATTCGTGACATTTGGTTTCAACGCGATGGGTGCCCCGTGCACTTCAGCAGAAGTGTCAGAGAGTGGCTAGACACTAATTATTCCTATAAGTGGATTATACCTTATCGGAAAGCTGAAGAACCGTAAATATTGTATAGCACATCTGCAGCACATCTGTCATAGAATTTTTTAAGAAAATCTTACTAAGAAAAAAAAACCTTCACAAATTTATTTCTTTTTTAATAGTCGTTCGTTTACTACGACTCTGTTGGTACAGACACTTGCAGTTGTAGTGCTTAAAACAATAATGCTACTAATTTGCTACACAAAATAGTAAAAACAAAACAAAATTGAGACACAAAACACAAAAAAGGGGGCAATGGACAAAGGCCTATAACTTGAGAACAAATCCCTGTATAATATATGTTATTAACATATAATATTATAAATGCGAAAGCTTGTGAGGACGTTCGTAACTCTTTCACGCAAAAACTACTGATCGAATTTTGATTCTGAAAAAATATGACATCTCTCGGGAACGCGAGTGACCCCCGTGGCGGACGGCTAGTATTTAATTAATTCATAAAAAAACAATAATCATAAAATAAACACTTCAAGAACTCATCACTCACCGAGGAAGTCTATCGCGGGCGGCGTGAAAGCGGGAGGTCTGTCGGCGGGAGCGAGCCACGAGTACTCGGGGTCCGTCGCGTGATTCGGGTCGTTGAAGAAGAAGAGCGAGTTGTCGGCCGCCGGGGCCGTGGGGTACGGGGCCGTCGGCTCCGGGTCCACCCGCCGCCGCACGTCCGAGCCGATGGGGCCCAGCGCGGGGCCGCCGGGCCCCGCGCCCGGCGCGCGCGCCACCACCGCGCTCCACGTGTCGCCCCAGCGCACGCCCGCGCCGCGCGCCTCCAGCGGGGCGGCCGGCGAGCGGCGCGGCGGCGTGGCGCCCGCGCGCTCCCTCTCCCTCTCCCTCTCCCTGTCTCTGTCTCTGTCGCCGCGCTCCCCGCGCTCCCCGCGACGCTTCGAGCACTTGTCCTTGCGCACGTGGTGCTTGGCCGGGCGGGCGGCGTCGGCCCGCGAGCGCGGCGGGGCGCCGTCGGCGGCGGTGGCGCCGCGCGCGCGCTCCGGCCGCCGCGCGGGGTCGGCGTCGCGGCGCGAGCGGGCCGCCCGAGGCGCCGGCTCCACGGGGTGCGGGGGCGACGGCGGCGCCGGCGGCTCGGCGGCCGGCGCCGGTCGGAGCGGCGCCGCGTCGTCGCAGTCCTCGTCCTCGGCTTCGTCGCGCTCGTCGGCCGGCGACGACGTCGACGACGACACGGACGACGACGCGATCGACGACGCCGACGAGGCGGACGCGGAGCGCGCGGAGCCGGAGCCGGTAGAGGTGGCGTCGTCCTCGCCGCCCGTCGGCGGCCGGTCGTCGACGTCCACCGTCGCGTCGACGTCGGCGTCGAACTCGTCGGTCGGCGTCGAATGCGGGCTCGGGGTCGGCCGATGGGGCCGGTCCGTCGGCGCGGGCTGGGGCTCGGCGTCCTCGCTGGAGGGGTCGTCGTCGCCGCCGCCCCCGGGGTCGGCGCGGCGCAGCACCTCGGCGCGCCAGCGCTCGAAGGCCCGGCGCTCGGCCTGCGGGTCGAGCGCGGCGGCGGGGCGCGGCGCGCGCGGCACGCGGCGGCGGCGCGGGGCGGGCGGCGCGGGGGCGGGCGGGGCGGGGGCGGGCGGGGCGGGCGCGTGGCGCACGGCGCGCAGGTCGAGCGGCGCGCGCGCGGCGGAGGGCGGCGGGGCGCGGGCGGCGCGCGCGCGGGTGAGCTGGCGCTCGGCGTCGAGCGTGGCGGCGGCCAGCAGCAGCGCCAGCACGGCGAGCGCGAGCAGCTGCGCGGCGGCGCGCGCGGCGGGCCCGAGCGGCGCGGCGGCGGCGGCGGCGGCGGCGGCGGCGGCGGCGCGGCGGTGGCAGCGCGGCAGCAGGCGCGCGGGCAGGGCGGCGCGCAGGGTGAACTCGGCGGGGGCGGGGGCGGCGTCGGAGCGCAGGCGCAGGCGGGCGTGCACGCGCGCGAGCGTGTAGTCGGGCGCGAAGGCGAGCGAGAGCGCGCGCGACTCGTTGGGCTGCAGCGCGAGCGGCGCGCACGGCTGCAGGCGGAAGCCGCGCGCCTGGCAGGGCTGGCCGGCGATGCGCCAGTCGCGCAGGCGCACCGGCACGAGCCCCGTGTTGCGCGCGGTGAGCGAGCGCCGCACCGTGCCCGGCACCGCGCCGGCCCGCGCGCCGCTCTCCTGGGGGCACTCGGTCACCTGCGCGACACCGAACGAGCGTATGAAGCGGCGTTACGACCACACGACGTGCCTAGCGCTCCGGGGCCGGGACGCTCACCTCGAACAGGAGCGGTGTCTCGTCGCCGGGCCGAAGCCCGTCGAGCTCGAAGCTGGGGTATGCGCCGCGACCCGTCAGTTGGATCGACTCCAAAATAGTCAAATTATTCCTGAAAGTAAGTAAGTAGTCATTTTTTAAGTTAAATCTTCTAGTTAACAAAAGTCCTAAAACTCGCGTCGTCATCACCGCACGCTTCCCGCGAGCTATATGTATATTGGTATACTGGGTGACTTTATTTACCGTATCGAAAAAATAGGGCGTGACAGGTAAATGGAGCAGAAGCCTTTTTGAAGTTATACTTGTTTAGGCGCGTTGTGAAAAAATGATGAGTGAAATATTAAGATTTATTTATTGGAAGACCATCAGCTGATTCACTTACAGACTAAAAAACGGGTGTGTGTACTTATGTACGCACGTAAGAAGTTATACCCGAAATTATAGGTGAGAAAAACAGCACTAAAAGCATTTTTTACTATCGTCGTGATATTGTAGTGTCCAAACTCTTTGCACCTGTCTGTAGCAACGAATAACAATTTTTGACGTTGTTGGTTATTATTGACAATAACATCATTACTCACTCATTGACACTGACAATTGCGATTTGTGCGATGTTCCGGAGATACAGTTATCAGCCAACTTCATCCGTGAGAATTTTGTGTTATACTGATGCGAGCGCATCTTAAAATTTCACTCTCATAATTTTTTCATATTTTTCATAACGCGCCTAAAGAAGTATAACTTAAAGTTATTACTCGCTCTCCACAAAAAAGAATTTTGTCTATAATTAGTGTGGACAAATGACACATTTAATATAGGATAATAGCGATAGGATCTAGAGGGAATATGTAAGTTAATTTTACTAAGTAGTTCAGAACAATCTACTTTATTGGAAGCTATTTTTAACCTTTAATTAGGCGCGCCAATAAACTAACATTGTTAGTCGCGCGGGGTCTGCAGTTACCAAATTGATAGGTATGAAATTAGACACTAGACCTAGAACTAGGGGACAAGAGAGTTAGGAAGCTAGCAAGAAATTCGGGTTGACAGCGTTAATAGGTATAAAAATAACTTAACTTGAAGATCACTTGGGGTCGCGCGCCTAATCAAAGGTTAATAAATATGAGATATCAGCGATTTCACGCCGCTTTATAAGGGGAAGAATATGAAATTTTCTACAGGTGCCTAAGTAATCTGAAGACTTAAATGGAATCTTGAAACGGAAACATAGAAACTTGGTAAACCTCATTTGAATCCTCTCCAGTCGCACTACGTATTTATCATAGCGGGGATTCCATACTTGGGAGGCATACTCCAATATAGACTGGACGAGAGTACAGTACAGGATTTTAAACGTTTTGGCATTCTTGAAGCTAGCAGAGCTGCGCATTACAAATTCTAGCGCTCTAGAAGCTCTGGCCACTATATTATCAATATGTCCGTAGAATAGCAGCTTAGAATTGTGGATTACTCCTAAATCACAACAGTATTACTTCTCTGAAGAGTTTAATTTTTTTATATATATTTAGGAACATATTATATACAGATTTCTTACGAGTAAATGTACGAAGACTGAAGAGTAATCACGCCAGTTGCTTGCAACTTGCGCACCACGCACCACGTTTATGTAGGTACTACTGGGACCCGTGTGGAATTAGAACTTCCCCCAATATGATTATAAAGCCTAATAATAGCCTAAGCCAAAAACCTATAAAAACTTTATTACTGTTTTTGGGACTGTATATTTCCAGCTCTTTTTTTATTGAAAACGTTGGTCGTTAAAAGATATTATGTGTTCCGTTTGACGTCTGAAGTCCATTATGAGAGAGTACATCGTTCTTTTCCGCATTACGTCACTAGATGTCGCCGTTTTACGTGCCTTGTCCCCACCACGCGCCTACCTTGCCCCTACTACTAGTACCTGTCGACTCACTCAAGCCACCATATCATTTTAATCATTGTTGCGTCGATTTTCGAACCGTTTGGACGGTTACTAGTAATTCGCACATTATTTAAACTTTTCTTCAAAAATTTTCGAGATAAAAGTAGAAAATTCGGTAGTTTTTATTTTTAAAAGTTTTACGTGTGTCTACATCTTGTAATATTTCATCATGGACATTCCTGATGATAATGATTCGAATGGAGTTACTACACCGAAGGAAGATTCGAGAAAAAAACCACGTGCCACGAAAAGACCACGTGCTTCGAGATCATCGAGTTCATCGAAAAGCGATTCGTCTGAAAGTTCAAAATCTGACAACAGCCGATCAAAACGCAAGCGCCACCACCGATCCAACCGCAGCCGCGGGAGCTCGTCTTCGCGGGACTGTGATCTTGATCGGAGGTTTGAAATGATTTCTCAGCAACTAGTAAGTCATGTGAACAATATTTTGAGTGCTAAACTACCCTCATCTAACATTGTTTCCGAATGTCCACCGCAAGAACAGTTCTTAAGGCCTCCTGAACCATTACAAAGCCACGGTAGCATTGCTGACCTTTCGGTTATTGTTAAGGAGCCGTCTGTCCCTAAAGCTAATACTGATCGACTTTCTAAAATTACCTCCTTGCAACGTTTTGATTCCCCTGATTGGAATTCAGTTCGTTACACAGATGCCCAGAAAAAATATGTAGCTTACCCTGCTTTTACTGATTTGAGAGTCAATGAGGAACTTAGACGCCTAGAGGACCCAGTGACTCCACTGCGTTGGTTTCAAATGGAGCGTAGCTTTGCTGCCCTGTCCAATGCATTTATGGCCCAAAATGAAGCCGTTAATAAGGCTTTACAGGGCCTCATTGACTCTTCTGTCAACCCAAGCGTACCTCTTACTGCTTCCTCACTATATGATACATTAAAAGAGTTGTTTGATAATCAATCGAATTACAAAGTTATTTCAAATGACATTCTTCAAATTATATGTGGGAAGCGTGCAGAATGCTTAGAACTCCGTAGACGGTCCCTGTTGAAGTCTCTGAAGTGTAAATACATGCGCGAGGATATAGAAAAGATCCCTCCGTCTTCTGAATATTTGTTCAGCCCTCAGTCTCTGTTCAATTATGTTCAGAAAATAGCAGGCATCGAAAAACTCGAAAGCCAACCTACCTCTTCATTACCTAAAGAGAATTCCCCAGAGCCCTCCACTTCATTTCATGGTAAAACCCACTTTCGGAACCGAGCAAAGAAACCAAAACAATCTGAAAGCAAGAATTCAAATTTTAAAAGAAATAATGAAAATATCTCGTCAAAGAAAAAGGGGGGGAGAAAAGATAAAAACACCAGAAGACCCTTTAATAGAAAATGACTCTTTAGTATTCTCGGGAGGTTGTCTAAAACTTTATCAAAAGAATTGGTTAAATTTCAATCCTCCCAAAGCTATTCTCAATATGATTTCTTCTGCTCGGATCCCCTTCAATCGCAAACCCCCGTTGATTTCTCCAACACCAGATGTTATGAAGAAATTTCAAACTCCAGAGTCTCAAGTCATGTCATCAGAAATCCAGATTATGATTCAAACTCACGTTCTCGAAATAGCTCCACCATCTCCGAGTTTTATATCCCCTTTATTTATAACAATAAAGAAAAATGGAATGAACAGAATCATATTCAACTTAAAAGCCCTAAATCAATACATAAAACCAAAGCATTTCCATTTATTCAATCATCATCAAATGCCCAAATTTCTGCAACCACGCGACTGGATGGTCAAGCTGGACCTCAGTCAGGCATATTATCACATCCCTATAAAGCAAGGTCACAGGCGGTTCCTTCGCATCAGTTACCGGGGTCAGCTCCTACAGATGACGTGTCTTCCTTTTGGTCTGTCCTCTGCTCCCAAGATGTTCTCTTGTGTGACAAATTGGATAGCCGAACAGTTGCGCTTGCGAGGTCTACGAGTCGTAGTCTACTTGGACGACTATCTAATAGTACAACAATCCAGAAGAAAACTAATTGCTCATGTCAAAATTGCAATAGGCTTTCTAGCTTGTCTGGGTTGGAGTGTCAACATGGAGAAGTCCATTCTAAACCCAACACAAGCAATCGAATTCTTGGGAATACACTGGGATACATGCCGAAACGCAAAATCCCTTCCCATAGAAAAGGTACGAAAGATCCGACAGTGCATATTGAAGCGTGTAGCAGTAGGCAGTTGGACCCTCAAGCAGGCTCAAAGTCTCTTAGGGTACCTCAACTTTGCAGCCTTCGTCACCCTCCGGGGAAGGCTACATTGCCGGACTCTGCAACGATTCTGCAATCAACTTCGCCACGCACCTTGTTCTCCAAAACTACACCCACAGGAAGTGGTTTTGGAGCTAGAATGGTGGCTGCAGAACATTGCTCAAAAGACCCAGATTTTTCACCAAGTGACGGTCACCAATTACATAACTACAGACGCGTCCGACATTCAATGGGGAGCTGTGATAAACAACAAAAAGATTCAAGGACCTTGGGATCCCTATCAAGTAGATTGGCACTGCAACTTAAAGGAGATGTATGCAGTGATCGCAGCGATATCATCACAAAGCGCAGTACTGCGGCATTCGACGGTGATACTACAGAGCGACAACAAAACTGTGGTCTCATATATAAAAAACGAAGGCGGAACCAGATCGAAACTGTTACTACAGCTGACGAACCAACTCCTGCTTCTAGTGGACAGTCTCGATATTGTACTTTTACCTCATCACCTTCCGGGAGTGTACAATGTACAGGCCGATCAGCTGTCACGCAACCTGATCATATCAGAATGGCATCTAGACGGCGCAGCAGTGCGAGGAATTTTCAATCTGTGGGGCACCCCAGACATAGACTTGTTCGCCTCCCGAAACGCACATGTCGTTCCAAGATATGTTTCACTAGACTCATCAGACTCGAACGCCTTCTTTCACGACGCTTTCAGCAGGTGTTGGCAGTTCGGTCTAGCTTGGATATTTCCGCCGCCAAGTTTAATGCCTCGAGTCCTACAGCACCTCAACAGAGCGTCGGGCCAGTTTATAATAATAGCACCCAGGTGGAACAAACCCTTCTGGAAAGCGGATCTAAAAAATCGAGCCATGACACGACCAGTAAAGATTCGAGACCTAGAGCATCACTTAGTGGACACCACGACGAGACGTCCCCCAGCTCATGTTCGCGATCTTCAACTGGACGCTTGGCTCATTTTGGGTGGGACTCCTTAACAGAAAACTGGTCCTCGCAAGAGAAAGAGCTTCTTACATCTTGCTGGCGAGCTTCAACACTTAAGACTTACACCCCTATTTGGAACAAATGGTTAATATGGTGCCGAAGTAATAATATCAATCATCAGTCACCTTTGCCGGCTGATGTCGCAAGATACTTGGCTAAATTGTACTTGACTGATAATTTAGCATATCGCTCTATCCTAGTTCATAAATCAGTTATAGCTTCCGTTTGTGAGACTGTATCAGATATAAAAATTTCCTCTAGTCATATTGTGAAACATGTACTAAAAGCAGTGTCGCTAGCCAAACCTATTCCACCTAAAGTCCCGATATGGGACGCTAGAATTTTAATTAGATATTTAAAAAATACCAATCCCAACATTAATAGCTTATTTGACGTTTCTAGACGAACAGCCATACTATTATTGTTAACTTCGGGCCGTAGAGTACATGACCTGACCCTTTTGCATATCGACTCAAGTCGTTTCATTGACAATAATAATACAATAACTCTACATCCAATTTTCGGCTCTAAAACTGATTCCTTGTCTCATCAGCAATCAAGCTGGACACTGTCAACTGCCCCGGATCGCAATATTGACCCTGTGTTTTGGCTTAGATCTATAGTTAACATTTCTAAAGATTTGAGAGGTCCTGTAACGAACTTGTTTTTAGCAACACGAGGCCCAGCTAGACCTGCTTCAACTACTATGATTGGTGGTTGGGTTAAGCGGCTTCTCTCGGAATCAGGTATACAAGCTTCACCGGGTAGTTTCAGAGCAGCAGTCTCCTCATTGAACTGGGTTGAAAATTATTCTATTAATGACATTTTGGAAAAAGCTAACTGGCAACATGAATCCACCTTTAGAAAATTTTATCATAAAAACATTCAGCCCTCACGCACTTTGAATGTTTCTGAAAAATCGTTATCGGAATACTTTACTGTACATTAATGATGATTCTATTTAGATTCCTTTATCATTAATATTCTAATTTAAGTTTCTCTATTAAATGTAATTATATCAATATTCCTTGGTCATTGATTGTTATCATAAACATATTATACCAACATCAATGTACTTTTAATAACCCTTTTATCACATTGTTGCATTTCCAACTACACACAAGCCACCAGGAGATAACAAACAAATCTCTCATAATGGACTTCAGACGTCAAACGGAACACATAATATACAAATTTTACCTTACAATAAAATTATTATTATGTTTCCTAAGACGTCTGAAGTCCCAGTAATCCCTTCCTGGTTATTTACTTTCGGCTCATTATGAGCTTAACAATGATTAAAATGATATGGTGGCTTGAGTGAGTCGACAGGTACTAGTAGTAGGGGCAAGGTAGGCGCGTGGTGGGGACAAGGCACGTAAAACGGCGACATCTAGTGACGTAATGCGGAAAAGAACGATGTACTCTCTCATAATGGACTTCAGACGTCTTAGGAAACATAATAATAATTTTATTGTAAGGTAAAATTTGTATATTTTTTTATTGTAGATCCATTTCTGGTGAAATTAAAGAAAATGAAACTGGAAATTCTTCCAACGGCGTAAGTTGAATTTATAGTAATAATACTAGCCTGTAACTGTTTTACAACAGAGCAAAGGCCTCTTCTCATACAGAGACGGTACGTTCGCCACGCTTGCTCAAGACGGGTTAGCGATTTCTAACTTATATTATAATACACATATTCCAAAAATCCAGGTTTCCTCACGATGTTTTCCTTTACCGGTGTCACTGATGTCCAAGATACTTACAAAAAACTTAGAAAGTACATATTAATTTGAAAAAGTCGCATTGCCTGGATTTGAACCCACGACCTCAAGCACGAGAAGCGAGGCCAAGGGGTCACTACGAAATTTTAAATTCATTATATTTTATTACGTTTTAGAAAATGCTGACCAATAAAGATCCTTGCCAATACGTTGCTGAAGAACCTTGCCCATACGTTGGTAAAGAACCTTCAGTTAGTGATGATATTCCATGCAACAATCTCGATGTAAGTTAATTGTTCTTAGATACATTTTTAAATATGTCGTGGTGTTAAAAAAAATGGAATTAAAAATTGTAAAGAACCAGATAGCTCTACAGACCTAAACCTGAACGATAATGCTGTAAGCATCTTCCCGTGCAGCTTCCCTTGACATTCCCTGTATGTCCAACAAATTATACGCCAAGTGTCATACCAAAGTCTGTGGACCATGGGAATTAGCCAAAGAAAAAAGCATGGAGGAAGCAGCTAAAGAAGAGTACGATCTAGCTATTCTCAACGGCGAAGTGGATTTGAACGGAGTGCCGATGATAACTGTGGTTGCTGATGGCTGCTGGTCTAAAAGTTCGTATCGAAAAAATTACAGTGATTTATCGGGTGCCGCAGTAATAATAGGCTATAGGACAAACGAAACGAGAAACGAAAACTAGAAACTGAAGAAACAACAAAACGCAAAGAAAAGCGCAATAAATCGCATGATCAAATTCTTACATAATGCACCAGTGTTTGAAAATAACAATCATGTTATTAAATGAGATCGATATTATCCTTTTTGTCTCTTTTCTCTCCTAATTTTATTAAAAAAATACTCTTTTTATCTTGTCCCCACATAAAAGAAAACGCCCATTTATAGCCCATCTATGTAATAATTACTAAAAAAAATACATCAAAATAATAAATATTCGTCTTTTCAACTCACTCAACACAACGACTCAGATTTAAAAAAACCCAAGTTATTTTGTCGTGCAACTGCAAGCGGGGCTCGAGCGAACTTGTCATTGTGTGCGTGACGACGCACACGACTAGCGCGCTGTAGCAAATACCTAACTGCCGCGTGCCGCGTTCGCTCGGCGCAGTCTTAAAGGAATGGCATATAAATTTGTATGATGATACAGGTGAACCATGTTGTGAAGGAGTAAGGTTCACTTTTGTGTGACTTTTCAAATCTTATATTTCAATATTTGATTGAATGTGCAATGTAATCAAGAAGGATGCTTTGTGAAAAGTTCGAGACATTTCGATGTTCAAAATTGTCATAGCAAAAACAACCGTATCGCTTCTCGATAAGATCTTTTCTTGACCTTTCGAAGCCGAAGATTTCCAGAATAGCTCACCTTAAAAATAAATAGGCAGTTAAAGCGGAGGGTTCCAGGGGTGCGAAGGTAATCTTGATCTCGATCTCCGCGTCGGGCGCGAGCAGCAGCATCGGCATCGCGCGGCGCGTGGCGTTGGGCGGCGCGGGGGCCGTCGCGCGCCACTGGGCCGCGTGGCCGCGGACGGCGCGCCACTCCGCCAGCTTGAACGCGTCGCGCGACCACACGCACGCGCCCTCCACTTTGCAGAACGGCAACTCGGCGCTGCCGCCCCTGTCGGAGTACGAACGTTATCACCGGCCTGGATTGTGTGACGTGATAGTGTGATAAACAGGCGACTGGATGCACTTATTTTTCGAATGAAACGTTATAACGTTAAAATTACGGACGGCACTCGGGCCCTTGAGATCCTTTTATTTTATGTACTCTGTGCATACTAACAGCGTGACGTGTCTGTTGTCGCTGATGAGGGGCTGCAGCAGCAGCGCGTGCGAGGCGGAGGGGTTCCGCGCCAGCACGCGCAGCGGCACCGCGCCGCCCACCCCCGCCAGCCCCGCCGCCCCCACCCCCGCGTCCGCCAGCCGCGGCCACCACCACGACGACGAGCCTGTAACCGATATACCCAGCACCTGGCCACACCGGGACCACGTTAGCCATTACATTTTCAGTTCAATTCAGTAAATATCATTTTTGTGATTATTTACTTAGTTCTTTGACATAATACATGCTTCTTTCAATTCAGTGCGATTCAAAATTTACTTTTAACTTATTCCTTTTCTTATAATAATTACTAATTCTACTAATTTATAAATGGAACAGAATTTTAAACTAGTTGCATGTAGCCTTTAAATAAATCATGAAAAAAACAAACCCAATAATAAACCATATCATTTAATTTTCGAACGTAACAATATGAAAAAAAGTTTCTTTACAACGCGCGATAAGGAACTTCGTTCCAAAAATATATTTTTCTTACAAACTGAACTAAACACATTTATAGACTTTTGATGTGAAACATCATAGGCGGAGGGTAAACCTGATTGTTGGCGTGGCGATAAGATGAAGCGCTATATGATGGAATATATGTACTATACGTAGTCTATAGGTAATAAAGTGTTAGACATCGCGCCATGTCTGTAATTTTTTAATAAAAAATAATTGTATATGAAGAAAATAAATGTATATTTAATAAGCTGTCATCATCATCTGGAGTAAATCCGTAATATTGTATTTTTTATCATGTCATATTTAGTTCCTGTCATAATCCGTACTTTTGTGCCTATCACTTGTACAAAATAATTTCGATGTTTCACATTTGCCAGGCGTCACGTGACGGCTTACAAAAATAAATGTCAAACCATCATCCATTAAAAAAAGTAACTCAAGGAGGGTCAAATTCGTGAGGTACTTGGTAATATTTTCTTTATTATCTACACCGTGAAATTTTAGTGGACGTTTTTATAATACGGGCATAAGATAGACGCGGGTGTACCTGCGTGGTGTGCACTCGCAGCGACACGTTGGCGGGCCGCTGCGCGTGCGCCAGGTACGCGGCGTGCCTCGCGCGCTGCAGCGCCGCGTCCGCCTCCGCCCAGCCCTCCGCCTCCTCCTCCGCCTCCGCCTCCGCCTCCGCCTCCGCCTCCGCCTCCGCCTCGCGCGCCGCGGCCTCCCCGCGACGCACCCACGCCGTGCCCTCTGTTAATACCACAAGTACAATTAAAACGACCGAACGAGGAAGAACAAACAGACTTCCATACGGTGCGTACGCGTGCGCGTATAGGTACCGGGGGAGAGCACGTCGAGGCCGGTGTAGCAGTCGGGCTCGCAGAGCTTCTCGGGCGCGAAGACGACGGTGCCGACGACGTGGCGGCCCGTGGCGATGTCGAGGTGCTCGGGGTCGGCGGGCGGCTCGAAGGCGACGGCGGGGTTGGCGGGGTCGGCGCGCGCGGCCGGCTCCACGTCCAGCACGCGCATGCGCAGCGGCATGGAGTTGTCCAGCAGCAGCGGGGCGCGCGCGGGCGCGTAGGGCGCGGCGGGCGGCAGGCGCAGCGCCGGCGCCAGCGTGCGGCCCGCGTGCGCGTGCAGCGCCAGCGCCGCGCGCGAGCCGCCGTGCCGCGTGGCCACGCGCGCCCAGCCCGCCAGCGGGCCCGCGCGCGCCGGCGCCACCACCGTGAGCCACGCCTCGGCCCACGCGTGGCCCGCCACGCAGCGGCACGCGTGGCCGGCCGGCGGCGCGCGCGGGCACGCGGCCAGCGCCAGCGCGGCGCCGGGCAGCGACGCGTGCAGCGCGCGCGCGCACAGCGGCACGCCGTGCAGGTTGCGCACGCGCACGCGCACGCGCCGCGTGGACGACGTGCCCACGGCGCCCAGCCACACGGCGCCCTCGTCCGACGTCGCGTTCACCCAGTCCCACTCCTGCCAGCGACGACATTCGTTACCATCCTACCGAACTCTTATTGTTACGTGCGAGAAGTAAAATAATATGTAGGGGCACTGACGAATGTGAGTTTCCCGCTGTAGACGCGCAGCGGCAGCGTGTAGTCGGTGACGTTGGTGTGCAGCGTCACGTTGGAGAGCAGACCCGCGGCCGCCTTGGCCGCCGCGGCCATGGCGGCCGGCGAGTCGGCGGCGGCCGCCCGCAGCCGCAGCCGCACCACCGCGCCCGACCTGCCCGGCGCTATCACCAGCGGGGTCAA
Organism: Habrosyne pyritoides; assembly: GCA_907165245.1. Classification (NCBI taxonomy): domain Eukaryota; kingdom Metazoa; phylum Arthropoda; class Insecta; order Lepidoptera; family Drepanidae; genus Habrosyne; species Habrosyne pyritoides. Next base: position 12,479,368 of record OU015603.1, on the reverse strand, counting down.
CTCGCTCACCTGGAGATATGCGCAACGTTTTATTTTAATGAGTGTGCAGAATCCAGGTGCGTATGTACGTATCCTTCCGAATCGATCTCAAAATTGATAAAATCTCACACGTTGCCGTATCGAACGGAGACGGTCATACGATCCTTCCTAATACTTCCTATCCTTTTTAAAGTAGATGAAACCGCGGGGCGCAATCTCCGAAATGAATAAAACGACACTCACGTAGAAGTGTCGGAGCACGTCTGGTCCGTAGGAGAGGGACGAGACGTGGACGGGCACGGGGAACTCGTTGTGCGCCATCACCTCCTTCTCACTCGCGCTCCCTCTATCTCTCTCCTCCGCATCCTCGTCGTCCCCTTCCCCCTCCGCGTCCGGTTCCAGCTCCGCAGTTATGAAGCTGTACACACAAACACTTAATTGATTCTACTACACACAGACGCAGTGCTACGGCAGCGCTACGGCAGCGCTACGGCAGCGCTACGGCAGCGCTACGGGCGGGCAGGCGGCACTCACTCGAGTATCTCGGGGTGTATGCGCAGCGTGCCGGGCAGCAGGCGCACGCTGTAGGGCAGCGCGGCGCGGCCCACGCGCACCCAGCCCGCGCACCACGCGCCCTCGCCCTCGCCCTCGCCCGCGCCACCCCCGGCCCCTCCTCCGCCCTCCGCCATGTACCCAGCCCACATGGCCGCGTCTACGAACAATTAAATGAACATTGACAAAATTATCCCAGGCAAGAAAAAGCAGAGCAGTGCGTAATAGGTCATATTAAACTCAGTACGATAGCTTAAAAACAAACTCTTGGTACAGCGAACGCGGCGATACGAAACGGTACTAACAGTCGAACGTGACGCTGGCGACGGGCGTGGGCGGCGAGTGCGGCTCCAGTAGCGTCTCGTGTACTGTCACGCTGACACCGTCCGATTTCACACCTGCGCATGTAAAAAAATGAGCATGCATTCATATAGAAAAATATTACATATTACAGAGCACATTTTAAACTACTCACTACATATTCAGTGTTAGCAGACCCGTGAAAAATTATCATCGTATCAGGGCCGTAAAATTATTGAATTTTCTATAAAATTATTATACATTGCAAAATTAGATTTAATTGTCCTCTGAAAGCTTTAAAAGAGAATCACTGAAATCATTTTATTTTAATGATACTCCGGCAATTGTTAAACAATCATTTTTTTTAATACAGTTTTTCAGTCAAGTATGAATACTTGAGAAGTCACTCAGTTAACGGTAAGGCGGGAAATTTGAATCAAACATTTATAAATTATTTTATATAGACAATTGCTGTCGTTCAAAATTATTGTATTTATGTCAAGATTTTACGCTTAGGATTGAAGATTGAAAAATTCATGAGATTATGATACATGTACAATAGTTATTGTACGTCTGCTGACACTTCAAATATGTAACATATTTGAAGATAAAAAATATACTACGTCCCTCCCGAGTCGTAGTAAAAACGTGCGCCGTCGCGGTCGAGGCGAGAGGCACGAACCAACGTCGAGTGTTAAGTCTTTTTCAAATTATTCAAGAAGGTACCGTACCATTAGTGGTCCCCTTGTCGGGGTGCCCGTTGTGTGTGTGCGTGTGCGGCGCGTCGGCGGCCCCGGCGGGCCCGGCGGCCCCGGCGGCCCCGGCGGCCCCGGCGGGCGCGTCGGCCGCGTCGGGCGGCGGCGGCGCGTGCGGCGCGGGCCCGCAGCGCTGCCCCGCCGCGCCCCACGCGCCCGCCGCCACGCGCACGCCGCCCGCCGCGCTGTTGCCCGCCGATATCTGCACCTGACCACGCAACCGTTCTCCGTCAATCGAGTAGTTCATGCGATAGGATCGCGCGTCGGGTCGCTGCGGAGCTGCACGTACCGTGTAGGGCGGGTCCCGCTGGCCGCGCGTGCGCAGCCGCAGCTGCAGCGGGTGCACGTGCTCGCCGCCCGGGGCTCCGCGCGCCTCCACACCGACCACCAGCGCGCCACCCTCGCCCCCCAGGTCCCCCTTGATCCTGCACACGCGACCTCGCACGATTAACCACGTGGCCTTCCGAGCCTCACTCCGTGAAGCGAAACGCTTCGGCTCTCGGTGAGTGAGTATCGATGGTATTCGTTAAGCAGAGTGAGTATGACGGTGGGTGACGGTACCTGACGTAGGCGGTGAGGCCGCCGCCGGCGTGGCTGGCGGCGGCGGCGGCGGGCGGCGCGAGCAGCAGGCGCACGAGCGGGCGCGTGCAGTGCGGCGGGATGGCCCACAGCGCGCGCGCGCCCGCCGCCGCGCCGCCCGGCAGCTGCAGCCCGAGCCACGCGCCCGACGAGTACACCTCGCGGATCTGCGCACCCACGCGACACGTCACTACACGGTCTTTACGCGGCACACTAGCCTATCGAGACACACCGTCGCTTGTGTTCCGTACCTACTGTTACCGTTTTTTAAAGGAAAGCCTCATGCAAAGCAACCATGCACGCGAGGAACCGTGATGAAATAAAATAAAATATTTTCCTTTAGTATTATAGTAAGATTAGTAAACGCACTTACGACCGCGACGGCCGTTCGACAATTTGGGGGCGGTTCTATATCGGTAGCGGCGCAGCAAAGGTGCGGCGCGCGCAGGTACTGACTTGTATCGTTTTGTCCGTGGGGTTGTGCATGGTGAGCAGCGGGTCCACGGTGGCGTTGTGCGGCACGCGCACGCCCACGAGCGGCCACAGCTCCCACTCGCTCGGCACGCCCACCGCCGACACCTGCACCACACCACACCACATCACACCACACATTGTCAATATTGGGGGGCCTACAGGGTACGAGAAGGCCTTAGCGAAACCGATAACACGTCACAAATCAATTCACACGGAGCGTGAAACGATTTTAAATTAGTGAAAGACTGGGGTCACTATCGTTAACATCAATAAATATAGTCTGTGCTATTAATATACCACGGTACTCGAACCGATCCCCTTATGATAAACACTTCAACGCCACTTCAGTCAATTTAGATCGTCAGAAACATTTAATAAGTGCTTACGAGAGGAGTGACATGATATAGGAAAAAAAAATGTTTTCGGTTTGGATAACAAATAATCAAGAAACAACGAGTGCACTGACGAGTCTATTACGTATGGTTCTTGCGATCAATTTCTATTAGCAACTGATTAAATAGACTGTAAAAATGAGGCACATTTATGGCACATGGGAGGATTCATAGGTTGCGATTAGCAATTTTTGTGATCTATCCAAGGCTTTCGATTGCGTTGACCACCGTACACTACTTCTAAAACTTGACTACCACGGAATTCGCGGAACTGCTCATGATCTTGTTTTATCTTATTTATCGTCAACAAAAGGTAGGTATTACTGGCACAACATCCAGGGGCTTTATTTATAATTTAGTCGAAATGGGGGTACCACAGGGTTCAATTTTAGGTCCATTTTTGTTTTTAGTATATATAAATGATTTGCCATATATTGTAAATGACCTCTCAGATACTGTCTTGTTTGCTGACGAAGAAGTTGTCTTTGTAGATCTAACTAAAATCAATCATACTATGTCAATTGTCTGCTACAAATAATCTATTACTTAATTCAAAGAAAACTAAATGCTTAAGGTTCTCTTTACCTAATGTACCACAAGTAGAAAGCCAAATATTAATAATAATAGATGGGAGCCATTTTAATCATTAAGAGATTTATTTAGGTTATCCATAGAAACGGAATGTTTGAGTCAAAATTGGAGTCATCCATAATATTAATACAAGACAAAGGGAGAAGTTAGTTGTTCCATAATTTAGAGTAACTAAAGTAAACAAGTCATTTCTTGGTAATTGTGTTCGATTTCATAATAAGATTCTAAGACGCTTTCAGTAACCAAAATGTCTGATAATAAATTTAAAAATTATATGAGAAATGTTTTGAAAGCAAGAGTGTATTACAAGGTAGTTCGTTATATTGAAGATAAAAATGTATGGAAATAGCTACTCTCTCCACAGTGCACCTCTAATTTGCTTGTTTAAGTTGGAAGTAATTATTGTTATTTTCTATTTTGTAGTCTTATTATTTCTTTTTTTTTTTAGTTTTTGAATATAACCTATATTAAGTATTTTGTAAATGTTAAATATATAAAATTGATATTATAAAATAGGCAAAAAGTTAGAATAGATAAAATTTATATCAAAATTATTTAATAAAAAAAAAAAGAAAAACAATGTAACCTTGCTAAGTTTCTTGCCGCCTTCAATAACTTTAAATTTGACCTTCATAAATGCCTTCCGAGGGCCTAAACTGAATAAATGGTTTTGAATTTGGTTTACATTTTAATATACATACAAATAACTTTTTTTTTTTTTCATTTTATTACAGGCTCAAAATAACAATAAAATAGTGAGTACATAGTAGCATGTAAAAACCACAAAGGTTTGTGACAATAGACAGGCTTACTGATGCTGGTTTGCAAATTTCGTGATGTAATATTTCTATGGATTAAATTAATTGTTTTGAATTGAAAGTGATGCATGTTGAAGATTTTTTTTTATTGCAAGCTTTCAGTTTCAATGATAATGCATTTTTATGGTAGGTATTGTATGTAGCATGAGAGGTAGCGGTCGTCCTAAGGAACACTGGGCAGACAAGGTCAAAAAGTATGTTGGAGACGACTGAACTATATAACTAACTATATGATTTAACTACGCAATCTTAGAATAATCAAAAAAAAAATACTTAGTCTGTAAGTTAAGGTAAATAAAAAGGGTTTATTATTATTTTCATAGTATGTCCCACGACCTGATTCTACACCCAGGATTACCTCCTGACGAAGGAACTCCTCAACGGTCAACAGCATAGGCACGACATTTTGTAGACACATCATTTTGATTGCCAATTTCAAATCGCACCACTATCTAGCTGGTACAACCAGTGCTGGCAAGCAGAGACAAGAAAACGTTTTTAAAAAAAAAAGTATCTACTATTTTGTTAATTATCATTCGTTATGCTGTTAGTTCTGCGAATAAAAAAACCAAGAAGGTGTACTGACAGGATAGTTGTGCACGCCGAGCGAGGTGTGTATGTAGAGGTGCGCGGAAACGGGCCCCTCGCGCCGGCCCAGGTACACCACGCTGAACGTCGTGTTGGCTTGGGGCGGCAGCGTCTGCAACACAACACAAAACATTCATATATCTGGCAACACCGAGTTCAAACTGTCTGACTAAGCTGTAATGCAGTTGTAATGTATGTGAATGTGTGTATTCACGACACAAATCATACGAATCAATTTACTCTGCGACTGTTTTCTGTGACCTTATTTACGAATACAAATTGAAGCAATGCAATATAATTGCACGACCATATTGGTTTCGAGCGGTGCAAGGTTTGAGTAGTGACCGTGGACTTGGGTTCGATTCCGAAGTCGGGCTATAAAGTTTTTTTTTTAACAGATTACCTGTACTTACATCGGTAATGTGCCCGAAAGACGGCTACAATGCTCACCACATGTCGCGTTGGGTCTTTATCATCGCCATTATCTAGCTTATTATATATCTTCTGTGATATTATCTGTTTGTTCACTGTATTTGTTTGAATATCTATATAACTATACGTTTAATAAGTATATTATGCTGTTATCTAGTTCCCATAGTACAATAATAACATCACACTACGACCAAACCGGATAAAAATATTCTTTTTGAGAGCTTTGCGCACCAATGGTAATTCGCGGATTACAGATCTACTCAGAATCCGCGGGGGACAGCTAGTTATACATAAAACCCCTTGAAAGAACTAATCCCGAGGAGCAGTTAGCCAGAGGAAAATAAGAGATGTCTTAGTCGTACACCAGAGGGCGCAAAATATGCTCCTATGCTGTACGTACTCTAATAATGCCAAAATGATGTTATTATAGCTGAAAAATATTTTTTCTGAACCATTACAGTTTAGGTGCGTATAAAATATCAAGGTCATCAGTTTTTATCGACTAATGATAAATTATGCAACAGTAGTGCAATCTCCGACATTTAATTGTGCATTAGTAATAATGAGGGGTGTGTCTAGTGGTGATCGATGCCTCCGATAACGGAGCACGAGATAGCAGTCAACGGGCAACGGACTAGAACTACACAGTTCTACGACAAATCCTTACCAAGTCTAATCGTCACTCTTTAGAAAGGTGAGTCTGAGGTCAAACACCTTCAAGTCTTCATTGAATTGTTGGAGAGCTTAAAGAGGAAGAGAGATTTTAATTCAATCAAATGGCTAAATTTGAAATGTCACTTATAGACTCGGTTATGGGTTTGAATTTGTTGAATTTTGATACTTCGTATGAAAATTATGGAGGAGCGAGGTGTGAGATTAAAGGGGATTGTTTTTCCATTGATGATGAATTTATAAATAGGTGTTTTTATATTTACAAAAATGTACTATTACGTACTAGGGCGCGGTAGGGTCCGCTAGTCTCATTATCTACCTGCCCTGCTCCCAATCATTTATTCTAATCAAAAAATACTGTTTGTTGGAAAACGCAGTTGTTAAGAAGACTGGATCGATTTTTTTACCTAATATGGTTTTTAGGGAAAATTATCAGAAACGGAAAGAAATTAATGCTTTTTTTATATTGATTATTTGTATTCAATCAAGAGCATAACACACGGTTCGAAGACGCATTGCAACGCATGCTAACCCTAGATAGAAATAAAAAGCTTTACATGTCTACTCACTCACCGCCCCCCGCGCCGCAGCCGCAGCCGCAGCCGCCAAGCAAACGAGCATTCTTACATTAAATTTCATTGTACATAACATAATTGAACGAAACAATATTCAGATTATCGCAGTCACTTTCTCCCGAGCGTGAAACTTTTGTAACAATTACGTCAGCCTCGTCCGACTCCGAATCCTGACCAATATTTTGAAAATATAAATAACGAGTTATGACACGGCAGGCTCCGCTGCGACGCTGTCTGTCTAACTAAAGGATGTCTGAACAAACGCGTGCCATGATTCGATGCCATACCGAGTAGGTGCGTCCTTAATCATTGCGCCTTGCTTAGTATATTTCAGATACATTCATGTTATGGGTGCTTAGGTTATTGTCGTATATTAGTACCTACCACATTACGTCACAATATCGCGTGTTACTAAAGTTGAGAGGACAGTTGTGACGGACCACGTCAGCTCAGACACACGAGGAAATATAACCATTAATTTTGTCCTGTATTATTGAAATGTGACGCGATATGTCACATTCCTTCAATTTCATTGATTGCCGCTCCGGTTTAAAATGCAGAGCCTTTAATTTAGTATTTAGTCCAGGAAGAAACGCCAACAAGGAAAAAAAGACTTAATACATTATTTTTTTAAGAATACCGTGACCTACTTCAGATAAAACTAAGCCTAGCATAGGTTTAACAACTTATTCCGGGTCATGTTTATTTATATGTAGCTAAAATCCTTGATGGTTCGACCCACGAGTCACGAGCGCGCACCAGTTACCCACACTGATATACTTGTTTGTGTTATCAATATGCGATCTATGCCATTTATCCCACTAGTATTTTAAACTAGCGCCAGTCCCGGAGTTTTACTCACATTCCCGAGGATAAATTTTTCTCGGAGTAAAACTTGCGGCATATCACTCGTGAATAATGTAGCTTTTAAGCATTGATGGTATTGGTTCAAATTGACACTTAGATAAAATATAATATATTTATTGCTCAATAAAAGTTTAAAGAGAAATCTATTTTTTGAGTTACATTTTAAAACACAATAATTGTATTTTGACCGTTCGTAATAGTAATTAAATAAACTTAATAATAATATGATTACAGTAGAATCCCCGGGCGAAGGCTAATAAGATAAAAGATTCCCAAATAATACTTCATTGAAGAAGTGCAGGAGCCTAAAATGTCAGTCAGTTCATCCCATACTCCGATCACGTGGAACATGCATTGTCTACCGATGCATGTGTATAGTTAGACGGCGGACAATTACCGCAGGCAGCCTTTCGCGATGGCTCGTTAATGGTGTTAGTCTGTTCCATATAAGTCGTCCACTTCGACATATAAGTAGGCATGTCACAGAATAATGAACCCTATAACTTAACAATACGGTTCATCCGCATCATCATACAATTGAAAATATAAATTTTCCAACGTATTATATATATATTATTTACTTGTAAATTGGATACCAATTTTTTATTTTGCGAAATAAATTTGTTTTCTTAATGGATAGCATATAACAATGTCACAGTTTTCAATATAATTTTGAGAATTTCTGCCGGAAGTTTTAAGTGTATATTACCTACATTTATATTATCCCACCCAAGCGAAGCCGGGGCGGGTCGCTCGTAGAACCTATTTGAAATTCGTCCCGTACAAAGCGCCATTTCACGGTTGAATGGAAAGATAAACCTTTGCTTTGAATGAACAAGGTCAGAAAACTATTAAAAAAATAAAAGTGACAGACCGAAGTGGAATAAACAAAGGGTAAGATCACAAAACCATTCGACCGTCTTGGTGACGTAATTTTTAATTCATAAGTTTACCGTTCTTTCTCGCTTTTACATAAAAATACAGAAAACGTTTAATAATTTTTTTGGAAATATTTTTTGGTCATATGAGGCCATATAAGACAAGAAGTGTTGTCAATTGGCCATGTGATCGAACAGGCGAAGCTTATTTGATGTGACAAACAAACAGTAGCGTAATGTAGTTGCGTCATTGATAGCGGGCGGCGAGCGGCCAGTGGCGAGGCCGCGGCGACCGCATCTCGCGACAACTGGATCTCGAGTCACTTGACGACGAGCCGCCGCCACCCGCCTCCAGGCGCCACATATCGTTGGAAATCTACACTAGATTGCTCTATTTAAGTAATCCAATTGTTAACCGATACAATTTCCTTCGTTTTATCGACCTTGACTATTGGTTATTAGTCAATTATTCGATATTAGATGAGCTACATAAGACTATATAATATTGCATCGTAATACACTGCTTCATGTCTCAAGCGGTTTCATAAAGATTTCCTTCCGTGTGACGTGACCGTGATCACGCCACTGCTTACGATGGACCTTTTGATGTTTGAGAAAGTCATACAAAAATGGAATCTATTGCTTTACTAGCTGTCCCCCGCGGTTTCACCCGCGTTCCTCAATGATGATACCGAATTTTCCTGGGATAAAAAACCTAAGTTACTCCATATAATATCAGCTAAATGCCAGTTATAGTCACCTCAAAATCGTTCCAGGCATACGACTTTGAAAGGACGGGCATACGGAGATTATCCAGAACAGACAGACAATTTTTTTTTAAATAGTTTTTTTGTTATATGTACCATATAGGTAGGTATACATTCCTATCCACTTTATAAAATGCTGTTATTTTGACATTACAATTTCATTTAGTTGTATCATATCTTAAATCGAAGGTGTAAAGTAAAAATATTACTGACATTTGTGAACGTCAAAACTGCCGTCATAATATATATAGCTTGTATATAATATGCCCAATTTAAACCACCCCTACTGGCATTTAAGAATGTTAAAGAAAAATATCCTTCTTGCTCTATGAAAAGGATTATTTACATAATCATAGTAATCGTTGTATCTTATTTCTATAAACAATAAAGTATTTTTTTCTATGCTAAAGTGGGTTTCTTATATCAGACAGACTATAGTGACCGTAACTTCACAAAGGCGGTAATTAGGTACAGTCTCGACGATTGGTCATTGTTAACCTAAATAAATGAATATGTTTGATTTGCTGTCACACTGACAGCTATCAGCAAGCATCAAAAAGTAGGCATTTGGCATAATAAAATGAATATTTGAAGGGAAAAGGAAACCGCAGGCGCCGCAGTGCGAGCGAGCCGCTAGCTGCGATACTTGGTGTCATTACATCATAAATAAGTAGGTAACTACAAGAGTAAACGAACAATGATATTGTTTCAATAAAAAACAATCACAGCTACTTGTGCTCGTGCTCGCTCCGCGTCTGGCAATTTATTTAACAATTTAGTGACCTTGTACTACGTCAATCGATGCACTATATTAAACATACTTATGTGATATTTGACAAGTCGGCCGGCAGGTAGTGGGTAGGTGCCCTAACTGCTAGCCAATAGGTTCGATTCCCACTCGGGACAAACAACGGGATAGTGGTCGAGGGACACGAAGGGCATACGAAAAACATGGAAATAACGTATGTTTTCTACCATACAAGAAACGTTATTTCGGCTTTCAACTTAATTTTATCATTGTTTTAGTATACAAAATGTTTGCTATCTACCTATTACTACCGTCTACATACTCGTACTTGAGATACACACCGCTGCCAGACAGACGGACAGCGGAGGCTAAGTAATAAGGCCCCGTTACCCGGTACCCTAAAAAGCAGTTATGTAAAACGGATTACTGAAGAATGGCCAAGGATGGATTGAAATAATAGTATACGACTATTCACAATATTTTAGCCGCCCACCGCTGAGGTAAATGTGATTTACAGCGTTCATGTCATATAACAAATCAACAATAGTATTTATTGCTGTTCACACACAATGCGTGAAACGTTTAGCATCATGCCGACGACACTCACACATAAATAACTAGCATGTGCACAGAGTTACCCTTTACCTAAAGTTAACACATGGTATTACAATAAACAGAGATAGTCCGCTAACGAAAATTAATCTTACTACAGAGTCAATATGTATGTACGCAACTAATATGTCCGTCTGTTACTCGTTTAGTTGTATGTCACACGGCGTGCGAAGCGATGACAAATTAATTGGCAAAATTGTCATAATAATAATTTATTTCACATATTCGAAAAGAGTGAGTATTTTTAGATGTTTTCTTACTAGAGCCAGCCGTACCGTAGTGTATTACGTCATTTATTATGAACGGAAGTAAAACCACTGCGTAGATAATGAAGAACTTAGTAAATTTTAGGAATTATGCTATAGCGACGGCCGGCCCCCAACAAACAAGGAAACTCTGTGGTGGCAGTGCCGGGAGACAACGGGCTTGTGTGGCCCGCCGCCGCCGCGGCTTCCGCGCGCCCTCCCCGAGCCGGAGATAACGACTATGTATACAACACTTTCAAATTATAAATAAATAATACTTATCGTGCTAGTATTGCGCAACAAGACAACACTGCGCAGGCAAACTTCATTATCTCACTGTTGTCTTTACACGAGGGGGGGAGCAGAGCTTAATTCTTAATATTGTATCGTATTTTAATATAGTACCTATAGCTACGTAATTACATTTTTTGTGGTTATGACCGCAATAAATATAACTACATGTCGATGATACAAAAAACAATTATGTCTGTAGGGTTCACCGAGTAACACTAGGGAACCAGATGCTCACAATAAGATAGAGTTTGATCTAACTAGCTTACATTATTATTTATATTGCAGTGCCGTGGCGTCAGAGGTGGCGGCATATTATTAACATATTTACTATGATTATTATATACCACCGAAGTCGATGAAATGTCACGGCATATGTTATGTAAGTATCATGTTTTGTTTTAAGGTGAATTACTAGTAGTCAACAGAGCAGAAACTCTTGGGGTCTAATTTTGAAGGATGGAAACTTTTTCCGGGCGGTAATGGAGCCCCGGGGGACCGGTGGGTACGACATCTACACGGAGACATGTAGAGTATAATTAGATATATGTATATAACTAATCCGCCCCGCTGTTTCACCCGCGGTCCCGACGGAAGTGTGCTATATGTTATTCCGGGGCATGCTCTATCAAAGTACAGAGTTTGATTCGAATCCGATTAGTAGTTTATGAGCGAAGGAGCACCAAGCATCCTCACAATCTTTTGCACTTAATACATAAGTATATTAACAGTAGGAATGGACAGTACCTTAGAGTCAAAGAAGGAGGCGTGGAAGTCTGGCGTGGTCCCGGCGACGGAGGCCAGGTGCATGGTGGTGTTGGCGGTGTTGGTGAGCGTGACGGTGAGCGCGTGCGGAGCGGCCAGCGCGGCGCGCCCGAACACCAGCGCCGGCGGCGACAGCGCCACCGCCTCCGGGGGCACGCGCCCCGCGCCCTCCTTGCCCCATTCCTCAACACGACAAGACACACCGTGAGAATAAGTCACCAGCCAGTGCCGCATGCCGATGGGCTCACCACCTAAGAAGGTGGCGACATATTCGTCAAACCAGCCCAGCTAAGTAAAATCATTTAAAACTCCCTAGATAGTAATACCATTGGTCTTGCCTGCTTACCGCAACCCAAAACCCGACCGAGCTCGACTCTCTTCAGGTTGCAGAGGTCACGACCCATGGAAGAATAGTCTATGCAGGAATGCAGTGTCGCGTTTCAGTACCTAAAGAGTAGCATGGCTGTTGTCCTACCACTTGCTACGATTTTATGCCTATAGAGAATAAGATTAGCTGCATGTATACTGTATAGTTACCAGAGAAGCAACAAGATTTTGCAAATGCTGGGATTCTTGTACAGGACGAGGTTATAGCTTTCTTTGTATGAATATCTCTGAAGAAGTTGGTTGAAGTGAATCACCATGATAAAATTAATAAGCAAATCGATTGCTTTAATTTCTTCCCATGCAAGGTGATAAGATTAGCATGTCGATTAAATTCTAGAGATAAAACTACTTAATGTCAATGTTGCATTGAAAAGTTGTATTTCATTGTTATTTGCACTCAGTCTATGATAAGGAGTTCATGCACATAGTGTTTATACAGTGGGGTGAGTGACCGCTGCACTAGGACCACTCGGCTGTGGTTGCCGCTGCAAATAGAACAATGAGGAAACAACTCCACTAAATGTCAGATAACACCACATCACACACACATACACAATATACTGTACATTTATAAGACAGCTAAGAGGATACATCTATAACATAAATGCTCACAACTATATACTATCCTGTTGTGTATTTGTATTCATCCAATTAGTGTCTTACTAAGCAGAAATAAAGTAGGTGTAAAATAGATGTAGATACCTGAAATGTGAGTCCCTCTATCAGGGATTCATGAACTGTCACACCTGTAAACAAAATCACATTATCAGAAACTTTTCCATTAGCAATATACAGTATGAAGAAAATTTTATATTTAAAAATAAAATAAGGAAATAATCATCTAACATCTAATTATAACAAGAAGTTCCTGATCTATCCACCATGACTGTTGGAACCTGTACAGCCTATAATCATAAAACTATCCATAATGGCTGAATTGATTTACATTTAGCTAATGAATTTAATTACTACTGTTAGCCAGTATCAACTATTTGTAACCAGCTTGACAAGTCTGAGCTTAGGAGCTATAATCAAGTAATTATATGACAATAAAAAGATACTAAATAGACTACATAATGATAATTTTGCTATTGTTCATCATGCTGTGGCAAGGATATTGTGGTCTAGAAAATTATGTTGGCATGCCACTTCATACCATTCTATTATATACAACTATATCTGTTTCATTAGCCATACTTGGCTCACTTTGAAAATGTGCATTTTTATGATTTCAGTGTTATTTATCACAGTGAACATGTAAGGCTACACTCCTGTCTACAGTTTAATAAAGCTGCTTGGTTGCTATCTGTATAATTATCTCTACATCCAACACTACCTGCTGAATTAGGAAAATGTTCTAAGTTTTATTTTCTATAGGTACAGATAATATATAAGCTATTATTAATGGTAAATTGGACTTTTCTCCTCATCACGATAAGAACGTGAGCATAGTAAACATACGATAATGTAGAGCGAGTCTGGAACATCTGGCGCGTCACCTGCGTGCGAGCGTGCTCAGAGCCGCGGCCGCGTGCTTGCACGCTCCTGCTGCATTCCCACCGTGACCAAAATACCATATACATAGTGAAAGAAAAACGACAAACAAACCGCCTCGGCCCCGATCTAAAATAACATCGCGCGGCGCCGCGCACTACTGCCTGGTGATCGACATGCCAAGATATTTGTTGCTATTCTTTCTACCTTCCACCGCTTTCTTTCATAAAGCCCATCATATTAAAAAAATACGGTAGTAAATACTAGCGATTTAATAAGAGGTAGTCAAATAATTTATTTTTTTAAATTGATTTTACCATGGCTTTTTCCCTGGGCTGACAGTTTTGTGTTCAACGATATATCCAATAGTGTCAATACAAAAACATAACACCACACAAATTTTCTATACATTTTGTAAAGATTGTTCTCAATTAAATGTTATTTATTCACATTTCTTTAAGCTTAGTTCGATTTTTCTTTTCTCAACAACTCACGAGACGTGCGTTCGCAAATTTGTAAATGGCACAGATAAAAACTTTCAGTCAATTCAATCACCACATACAGATAACAAACAGATTGCGACCAGCGAACATTAAATTCTTGTTCATCGTTTGCTACTCACTCATTCCTTTTGTTTATGAAGGTAGCCTAAGGAGTACTTTTTATATTTCATTTGCTAGAAAACTTTCATTAAAAAACTTACAGATTACTTTCACATATAACACATAAGTAACATATAAGTTTGATAATATTTATCACACTTATACTAGGTACATTTTAATTTTGAATTATAGATATCATAGTTACCATAATAAGTATGTATCATATTACAAACCGTTATTGTAAACGTATCTAAACATTAAAACAAGGAAGAAAGAATACGAAAATATTTTCAACCATAACTTAATTACATCAGTAAATAATCTGTATTTTTTAAATCTCAATATACTATATTGCAACAAATAGCAAAACAATATCAAATTTTTCAGACTAAAAGGCTATAAAAAGGCTTCAAAATTCCGCTCCTAAGAGATCTTATCCGAAGGATCATGGAAGACAATGGTCAGTAAACAAACGGAGGCCGAACGATCAGCCTAGCGTCTCTCTTAATAGCCCCCGTATTGTTTACTGGAAATTGGAAATTATGAATAGTGATTATTATTATCTTTGGGACTTAGTGGCGGATATCATCCTTATTTATATCCTTCATGAAATATTTAGCAGCATAGCTCTCAGTTTTCAGGCTGACGATGCAATCATTATTATAATTATCGGTACACGAATATTTCAATTGATTCACAACACAAAGCAACTCCTATAAAGTTCTTTGCATGTATATTTTAGTAGGGTTTGATTTTGATGGCATTATTCAAATTCTTTTCTAAAAAAAGTAGCATTTTAGTTGTTTGTAGTTAATGAAGATAACTTGTACAGGGGAGGGGGACCCGGAGCCGGTAGAGCACGCGGGTGACCCCGACTTCGAAGGCGGCACGGACGATGAGGAGCAGCAGTTTGACATATCCCTAGCAGCTTCACATTCAGTAAGTATCTTAAATATTATAGTTTTAAAAAAATGATTTACTCCTTAAATGTATCATGCTGAATTAATTATTGTCATATTGTTTGGGTCTGGGACAAAATGAATTGAATAAATAGCTTAGATTTTTATGTCTAGAAGTTCAGTTTAATTAATTAATTAAAAGGAAAGTAAGATTTATTCATTTATAATGCTAAACCGGCAACTAGAAGCTAATTAGTTGAGTATACATATCATTGAACAGTGTTGATGCGGTTGTCCTTTCTATTTGAATGGTTCTACAACAAAATAGTAAATAAGTCCTTATGCTCATAGGTACATAGAGTTATTCAGCTACTAATATTATTATTTATTATTAGTATTAATCACCTCAAATTTAAAGTGGGAAGACCATATAATCTCAATGGCAAGGAAAGCAAATTATTTTGTATATATCACCCGAAGATCTTTGGTGGCGTGGCAACCTCAATGAGACATACAAAATCATTATGTGAAACTATAACATTCCTCATTCACATGAAATATGTGTAATTAATGTGTGTGATATATCCTCCTATGGGCTCTGGCCAATGGTTTCTATAGTACAAGCTCTGCTTAGTTTAGGATCAGATGGCTAGGTGTATAGAATGTTTTATTAGTATTATTATTTGCTTGTGTGCAGAGGTGGCCTTAGGGGGTGGCGAACGGGGCGATCGCCCGGGGCCTCGCTCTTAACCACATAAAAAAAAATATGGATTTCAAATTTTATTTATTTGTATAACTTTAGCATTTCTTGTCAAACATGACAAATACCTCAAGCAAACAATCAGACTTACTTTCGCATCACATACTTTTCACGAAGGACAAAGGGCCTCGCAATGACCTGCCGCCCGGAGCCTCGCAATGGGTAAGGCCGCCGCTGCTTGTGTGGTTACTTACACGTAAATATGTACCAAAAAACCTGTTCTAATTAAGACTGTTCGATAAATATCAATATTTAAAAAAAAATTATGATTGTAATTTTATTTATCGTGGGTTACTAAAAATACAAGTGATATACATATTTTAATGACTGCACTGGGAATCGTCTCGTCGTTCGTTCCACTCGCAGACAACACAGTCGACGGTGTTCACAATCCATTAATCAAAAGTATGCGTAGTATTGCAACGGTGGGTCGGTCGGTCGGTTGCAGTACATGGGCCCGGGGCTGGTGGCGGTGCGCGGGCGCTGCGTGCTGGAGGCGGGCTGGGAGGGCCGCGTGCCCGCCGTGGCGCACCACGGGGCCGTGTTCCCGGGCGAGACCGTGCCCATGCTGCTGCCCAACGCCAGCGACGCGCGCCTGCTGGCCAGGGCCATACACCAGAACAAGCTCTTCGGCCTGCTGTGCCCCGAGTTAGTGTTCACGTTCATACATCCGTCCGTAGCCGTCCGATATGGCTGTCGGTATACCTACGTAGCCATTCGACTATTTTGAATAGTGATCTTTTTTTGTATAAGCATGTCATCTGTGTCAAATTTCCACGTCGTCGTGTAGCGAGAGCGGCACGATGGTGTCGGGCTACGGGGTGCTGTGCGAG
The DNA here is from genome assembly GCA_907165245.1 of Habrosyne pyritoides. Taxonomy (NCBI): domain Eukaryota; kingdom Metazoa; phylum Arthropoda; class Insecta; order Lepidoptera; family Drepanidae; genus Habrosyne; species Habrosyne pyritoides. The sequence continues at coordinate 12,462,513 of OU015603.1, read as the reverse complement.
GTGTTCGAGGTGTGCGACCTGGAGGAGGCGGAGCTGGAGGTGGACCCGATGCTGCGGCCGCCCGCCGCGCCGGCGCTCAGCTTCAAGGCTCGCGCCAACCACCGCTTCCGCTTCGTGGACATGCCCAAGACCCCCGTGCCGATACACCTGTACTCCAGGTGACGCTCGCGCTACACCCTACACCTATCTTTGCTGGCTACCACTGAATAATACAAAACAAACTTAATACATACGTCCGGTTGCATGTACACCTCGTTCCTCTAAGCTACACAATAGATTTTTACTACTAATTAGAGAATCGCACCCGGAGGGTTTCCTCAACTGGTATTTTAAACGGAGCGAGTGGATTTTATAAGTTTGCTCACATGTAGGTAGAGGGTAGAGGGTCTCAGGTCCGCGCACCCATTTGGAACACTCCTGCACTATTCATAAGGTACATTATTCCAAATGTATTTTATAATAAAGGTGAGGAAACCGCGGGACGGCGAAGGCTTATAATACACTGAGAGGACGGGCGCTACAAGTGTACTGTGTGACTACTAGCAGTGTCAGTGTCGCGTGCGCTGTTGCAGGATGCGCGTGGTGGCCGTGCGCGTGCTGCCCGAGGTGCGCCTGGGCGCGCCGCTGTACCCGCCGCGCCTCGCCAGCCTCGACCCGCTGCGGCCGCGCCGCCCGCCGTACGTACCCGCCGCGCCAGCCCCGCCAGCCCCGCCAGCCCCGCCTGCGGGTGTACGCACTGTACAGTACACGCTCGTGTTGCAGGCTCGACGCGCGGCTGCGGCAGATGGACGCGGCGGTCACGGCGTGGCCGCTGTTCGTGTTCGACATCTTCGACTACAAGCGCATGCGGGACATCATCCGCGACTACTTCAAGACGCTCATGTTTGGTAGCTATACGACACACGCACGTTCGGTTCACGAGCATACTTTTTTTTTATAATTGAAATTATTTTTATCAGTACGTATATTAAAAATTGTTATTGTTTAGAAAACACTACATAGAGCCCCGCTACCTGATATAATGTAGGTATGTATCAGAATCGTCGAAACGATACAATGCAGTCGATAGTTTGACATTCGTTCATTTGAATCTCGCGATAATTTGAATTTTTATCCCTGTCCCTTGAAAAATACTTGATAAATTGAACAAAATCTAGGTAATTTGACGTTAAAGGGATAATATCTTGCCGCCAACATGCAGTAACTTGAAGTCAGGCCTTCCATATTCTCTATAATTTGAAGCTTTTGTGATCATCAGTTAAGACGTTTATTTACTTATTACATGTAGGTACCTCTCAATATATGAGTGAGTTAGCAGTTCGCACTCCAGTCTTCCTTCAAACGTTAAAATGAGAACTGACACAAGCAACGATTTCTTTGCAGTTCTCATCACTATCGAATATTTATAAATCTCATTGGACCATGATAAACTGAAGTCGGTCTCTCAACAGAAAACTACGGACTACATATCAGTAAATAATCTTGATTATACTCCTGCTATTTTGAACTCTTGATAATTTGAATTTTTTTTTTGTTCCTCGAGTTTCAATTTATCGAGAGTCGACTACATCAAAACTTAAAGGATTTACTAATAGCCACTGAAGAATTCCACTTCCCGCCTCCTGGCTCCGTCATCAGACCCTCGTTACCGAATGTAATGTAAGAGGCTCCACAAAACTAACCTAAACTCGAGGGATTTATTTGTTGCTATTGAAAAGCTTCACTATCCCCATGAAATGGGAATGGGTATGGAGGTAGTACTTTCTCGGACGAACTTTGCTAAGAACTCTACTATTAATAAGCTTAACCACCTCAGCTTATTTATACTCTTTAAGTACAGGATCTGATCAGGCAGGTAGAAGTGGAACCTTCAATACATAACGCGTCGGGTTTGGGTGCAGAGAAGCTGCCCGAGGACGCGGTGTCGCTGTCGTTCTGGGTGGCGTCCAACCTGGCGCTGTCGGCGCGCGACCGCCTGGCGCTGCTCGTGGCCGACAACGCGCTGCTGCGCCTGCACATGGAGGAGCGCTTCATCGCCACGGTACTGCCGACCTCCTGCGCCTCTGATCTACGTCTTCCTTGTATCTACTCCAGAATGGAAGAGGAAGCGGATTTTTACATTCTCCAGCACCACTAGTGTTATCTCTCCTTCCTAACTCTAAATCCTTCTATCACCTTCGACTTTGAATTCGAGAGACGTACACAATTCTGTAGATAAAGCATACTACCGATATTATAAATCCGAAAGTTTGTGAGGGTGGACGTTGGATACTCGTTCGCGCGAAGACTACCGAACGGCCCTGGATGAATATTGGGACATAAATACAGCAACCCTGGAATAATATATACATACTTTTTATCCCTCGGGATCGCGTGTGAAACCACGGAGGACAGCTAGTTTCACATTTACTATACAGTCATAGTCGAGTAAAAACATTGTAAACATCTGCGTTACAATTACTCATAGCTTGTTTTCAGTACACTTCTAGTCGTTGGTAATCTATTCAAATGGTATCTGACGAGGATCTTGTTTCAGAAATGCGTGTTGTGTTGCGCTTCGTGCCTGAACGAGATCGCGCGCCGCGAGAACATCTTCGCGATGAGCAGCGAAGGCCTGCATTCCAACTACACCAATCTGGGTAACGTTCAACGTATTTTTTTACACAGTAAAGTTTCATATAATCCAACTTATTGGCGCATTCGATACGATGACGCTACGCTTGCGATAGATGTTCGTGCTTCGGCGTGTGCTCACATAGCGGCTAGCACGACCATTACCATCACAGTATAATGATCGCCAAGTAACACATATTGCATATAATTATATATTAATAGGTCCCAGTCCAGATATGGATGAGTGAATTCACTTTTAACATACATTTTAATACAGGGTATGTCATAAATCTACATTAATCCCAAGTATTTGGATAGGGTATGAACATTCATTTTGCCCGTTAGTGGTGTGGGCAAAATGTTATTGGCTGTGTTTTAGAGTTTGTCATTATAGATAAACGATTATTTTATGGAGAGATGGATCTACTACTGAGTCTTAAAATGTGATTAATCCAGGCGGCTACATGCACGACATAGTGACAGTGTCGACGGCCACGAACACGGTGCTGAACGGGTCCGCGTCGTCCGAGTACTCGTGGTTCCCCGGCTACACGTGGACCATCGCGCTCTGCGTGGGCTGCATGGCCCACGTCGGCTGGAGGTAACCTCGCCCGACGCTTTGTCTATCATCACTCACCACTCAAAAACATTTATTTTTAAATTTCTTTAAGCCCGTGGAGGGTACTAAAAGGTCAAAAAGGTAAGGTAAGGTGGTAAGGCCAGTTGGCTTGGTGGTTAGCGACTCTGACTGCCAAGCCGAAGGTCGCGGGTTCGATTCCCACCCAGGACAAACATTTGTGTGCATGAACATGTCTGTTTGTTCTGTGTCTGTGTGTGTTAATATCTATACAAGTATTTATTTAGAAAAAAAGTAGTAAATGTAGTATATCAGTTATCTGGTTTTCTTTGTACCTACAAGCTCTAGTTTGGGATCAGATGCCCATGTGTAATGAATTTCCCAGGATATTTATTATTATTAATGTTACTAAAATAAGAACCAGCAAGAAAATCAGCAAGCTTAATTTTTTTTATCCTTAATCTGAATTTGACCGTTTTTTATTATTACTACCAGCCCAAATCGTCCACTGCAGGGCTATAATTTATTTATAAAATATTAAACATTTTCAAAATACACAATATAAATAGTAAAACAAAAAATTATAATACCCTAACCAAGCATCTGCAACGTGCACCTGTGCAGAGTGCAGAGTGCAGAGCGCAGTGTGTGTGAGTGTGTGTGCGTGTGTGCGTGTGGCAGGTTCCGCGCGCAGAAGCGCAACCTGCGGCCGACGCAGTTCTACGGGCTGTGCCGCAACTACGTGCAGCCGCGCTACGACGCCGAGCCCGAGCCCGAGCCCGAGCCCGAGCCCGAGGCGGAGCCGCCGTCGCCGCCCGCGCCCGCCGAGGGGCCGCGCTCCGTCGCCAGTTAATTGCACTCGCCCGATTTCAAAACAACACTCGTCAATTTTTACAAAACGTTGACTCGAGACGCTACCGCCGCGGTAGTTTTAGAATTTAAGTATTGGTAATACAGGTAGTAATCTAATATTTTTATTCTCACAGCTAAGATTTCACTATCGCGATTCGAGAGCGCGCTTGCCCGATTGCTGAATAAAATAAATATGTAATATAATGAAATATTTATTTATTTGACTTATTCGAAAATCAGTGTTAGGTATGTATTATTATAATTAGAGTTAAGATAAAATTGTGTGTGATTTCTTATGCGTGCCTGTTACATGCTACTACTTTGTCTTTTATATTAAGTACACCTATATATTTTCACACTAATGTTTATGTGGAGGTCATTCCACGAAACGACTTGGCATATTTATAAAAAAATATTGAACGCTTCCACTACTGCATCGAAGAGAATGAAACAGACTAGTAATAGATACATTAACTGTGTTCAAAATTGTATGTTAGGAATGGGTTATGAATATATCACTTAAATTATGTTTGAATTTAAGTATTTTATGATCATCACACTCTTCACATTTGTATGTAGTTCATTTCATTGAGAAAAACATTGTGAAAATGTAAATAGATTTAATATTTTTTTGTTACCTACAACTTACATAATAAGCCCATAAATGTATTTAATTAAAGCTTGTATCTTTTAATTTCGTCGTAAGTGAGAAGTGTGAGAACATAGCAACAAAAAAATATATTGGAACATGCAGTCGAGCATCCCAAGTATTTTAGGTATCTATCACATATATAATATTGTAACGAGATCTCTAGAATAGATAATCGTAATTTCTTTGTAATCAGTGAATGTACTATAATCCATGTCACTGGTGACAATCATCCTTAACTCGCGAGCGTATAGCAGGCGGCTCTCGGCGGCTTTCAACATGGCGCCGATGTCGACGCCGATTCCGTATCTTCCTGGGTGTCCGCTTGGTCGATTATTACCTTCTTCAATCGCGACTTTGGTTGTTTACCTAAAAAAAATATTGTCACTAGATCAATAAGCAAAGGGATTCGGAAACATCGAAATGGTGATGGAAACCATAGTAAGGTACTTTGTAGCTTGGATATCTGTCACTCTCCGAGCTACATAGGAGGTAGTTTTATAAACATGAATGGGGAACATAAATGATACGTTACGGGCAGATTGAGGGCTAGGGGTTTTGTGCGCGTCGCGGAGCACCTGCGGCAGGTCGTCGCGCAGCATGGTCCGCAGCGTGGTCCGCGGCAGCCGCAGCGCCAGCGCGCGCGCCCGCAGCGACAGCGCCGGCGCCGCGCTCACGGACGCCAGCACCTCCTCCATGCGGCTGCCCCTGCGCGCACCACGCATCGTATACTGACGTGAACGTGACTCGTGACTCGTGACGTTCACTCAATGCTCAGGTTCCTCTGTTTGAGAGGCATTCGTTGGATATAAATGGCTAAGTGAATAATATATATAATTTTTCATGCCAAGTGACTGAAAAACATGCCGTCTCTACCACCAGTGGACATTCGACCACCAGAGGCATTAGCTATAGTCCGTTGTTGAACTTGAGGTGTGAAATTGTTAAGTCTCATGTTTCTATTTGGTACTTCCCTAGACGTTCTGTACAGTTCTCCACTAGGTGGCTGTCGACTACTTCTACTTGGGCTACAAAAGCTGGGCCGACGAACCTGTTGTTAGGTCGTCCAGGTCTGGGGGCGTCGCACACATTCCCCGTAGCGAACAGCTTACGCTCCCACGCCATCAATGTGTTCTTAGCTGGAGGCTCACGCCCAAACCTTTGTCGGAAGTCATGCTTGATCTGTTTTTAATAAATGAGTGATTGTTGTCATTATTTTATTTTAGTAAGAAAAGCGACAGCACAAATCTCATAAATAACAATAATATGCTTCAATTACATATACTAGCAGGCCGCCACATTTGAATGCTAGTATTTGGTATTGCAAGGTCGCAAAGTGAGAAGATTTGATGTTGACTCTATGGCTAAGAATTGCAACAGATAGGAAACAGTGGAAGACGTTGGAGGAGGCCTATGCCGTAAGGCACACCGAAATAGAGACTTATTGTGATAAATGCACTAGTGATTATTTAGTAGAACGAAAAATTGTTAAATTTTGGAAGCCATTTAGGCTTATTTATTTATTTTATTTGTTATTTAAATATGCAGAGTACCACAAACAATTTTTTATGCCTTGAGTGCCAGTTCCCTTCTAGACTTTGTATGCATTCCACTTATGGTCACATCATGACATGCCATAGTGAGTTTCTGGTCAAACATAAAACCAATTGGTGGTACTAGACACAGTGTATATAGCATTAGCGTGAGACATCTGAGTAGAAATGTAAGATTTACATGCAAAATTATTTTTCCAAGTTGTAAAACTCTGCAAACAACAGTTTGTGCTTACTTGACTCATGCTACTTCTGTTCCTTTTCCTCTCATGCACCCAAACAGCCGCCAGCAGCCGCTCTTCAATACTAAATGTGGAAGTATCTACAACAGTCTTCTTCAACAGCATTTTCTTACTTTTATCACTTTTCACACTTACTGGTGGCTGTAGTTCATTTTCAGATGGTCTAGGAGAGCTATCCGGTTCTATCGCAATTGTATTTTGTGCAATAATCTGTTCATATTGCTCATTTTGTGAAGCTATGTTTACGTTTTCGCTCTTAGAATGATCCAGATCCACATATACACATTGTTGATAATTGTTGTGGTGATACAATGTTTGATTTGGAAAATGGTACATGCTGTTTATTTTATTGAGAACGCTCTATTGTGAGAAAATAGCTAATCGATTGAATACCGTAGAAAACTTGAAACATTCACTTTTTTGGTTCACGAAATATTATTCACTCCATCTTCGAAGTACCTTTTTACTTGACCCTTGAGTACCTCTCTATTCTGTATTTGTTTGTTTATTGAGCACTCTTTGGCTTAGAAGTCACGTACAACATTAAAATTAATTGAATACTGTATTAACTGACTGAGGTAAGGTCACGTATTACTTCTCTTTAAAATACCTCTTTATCACGTTCAAACACTAACTTGATCTGACCCGAGATCAGTCCTTTGAGGAAATTAAATATTTAATTATACGTCTCCTATGTATATGAAAATTAAATAAGTCTTTGGAAAATTATAATACCACGAACCATTCATTTTCCTTATGTCAAAGTCAAGTCAAACAATAATACTGAACATTAAATAAATAAATACAATTTTGCTAGTGATGTCGATCTGAGTAGACTAGACTCAGTAAGAACTCGGGAAGTTCTCATGTTAAACTAAACTACACGGTAACCCAGTAAAAATATCTTTCTTCCCAACTTTCTTGAAGAAACCCATGCTGCACTCAGTTGAGAAAACTACGGTATCTCTTTTCGATACATAGGATTTGAATACAAGACAAGACCCGAGTACTTAACTAACTTACAGTTACCCGAGTTACTTACATACAACACACTAATCGTTGAATTATTTGCTTTTTGCCAGAGTTTTTTTAATAATTCGGCACTAATTCGGCTTTGTTTATAATTTTTGGGCATAATAATAGAAATCAGATCTTTTAAACGTTGTCACCAACGATCACCAAAATATTCGAAGTTCAAACACTAACTGCCCAGAAACATGAACACTCAAACTAAATAGTCGACTTGGCACCAGCGCCACACTACTTTGATTGACAAATTTAATAAATACTCTACAACTTGAAACAAATAAGTTTGATCCCAGAGATTAAAACAATCGTCTTAGAAGTTAATCAATAAAGTTTACACGAAAGTTATCGTCTTCATATTTACATTAATTACCTACATATCTTGTCTTCTCATAATTCCCTAAGTCTCTTTACAGAACACTATAAATATGCTAGGTAAATCCTAGAAAAGGATTTGATCGGCTATTTAATGCAATAATAAGTATTGGATTAAAAACATCTCTTACAGGCTATAAACGAAACTTTAACACCGAAATCTAATGTCTGCGAATTTGAGTATCAACTTAAAAAGAGCTAGTAAAGTTTATCATGAGGGGGTAAGTTTTTTAAGTTACAATCGTTAACCTCGATATCGTACTTGCAATGTCCCACCCCATCTCACGTAAGTGCGGCCCGATCCGCCTCACAACCTGTTGAACACATTTTTTAAATTCAATTGGCTTCTAAGGCTATCACTGACTACTGTGGTTACATATCCTATACTTGCCTATTCCAAAAATTACATATTCTTTCTTATTTAAATGTCTATTTTTTTCTATGAGTCTTAATGTTGCTTTTAATCAAAATACCAGGAGACCCTAGCAGGAGTGGCAGTGATAGATAGCAGCAGTGACGTCCGGCATGAGGGGCTCTCATTGCTGATGGAGGGCTCTGTCAACTTGCAGCTCAGCACTAAGAATGTGGGGATATTTGAGGCTTTCTCTAATAGCATAAAAGTAAGCCAAACTAATGTTTTATAATATCTTACAGCTATCCCTGAGAATTACATCCATTTCAAACCAAGTAAGCCCATACCTAAATACATTTTTAAGTATTGATTGATGTCTTGTACTGTTTGGCTTTATACTATATGACTGCAAAATATATTTTTTCATTAATCATTAATTTTAAATGAAATTTATTTAGGAAAACAAAATGCCTAAATGTTGCTATCAGCTAAGTTTGAGCTGTGACAACCTTATGTGAATCTGTTTAGTAATAAACAAAATACAAAGACCAATAACTTTTTTACCAACATATTACTAGTACAATGTCCACAATGATTGAATAGTTTTATTATATTCATTTCAGCCAATCAATCTAATAAGTACATCAATAGAGTTGGCCCCAGCTGGGAAGATCCCAGTTGGCATAACAGAGATACCGTTTGAGTTACCACTCCGTGGGCGGCAGGCTGTGTCCCCTGGGTACCCCGGCCTCTTAGAGACTTACCATGGTGTGTTTGTGAACATCATGTACATGCTCAAGTGCCACATGAAGAGGTCCTTCTTGAACAAGCCACTCAATGCCAGTTGCCAGTTCTTTGTGCAGAATAAACATGTATGACACCTTTACTATTTTTTATATGTGATCAGTTAACTACCATTTTATCCTAGACTTATAGGAATAACCTAAGGAATTGTTCTTACATTAAAGCTCAGCATTGAGTGGTGATACATGTTCAGTCATATGTATATCCAAAAGTGAGGCAATTTTCTTAAAAAAAAGCTTGTTATATTCACTCCTCCAATAAACAGTTGTGAAAACAACAAAAAATAAACAATTCACAAATACACCATCCTCGCACCACATAGCATTCTAACAAGTGCTTTTCTAGTGCTTTATCTGAGAATCACTTTGATTTTAGGTAAATCTTGATAAAAAGAAACAGTCAACAGTCTTAGCAACTTCAACAAGAAAAGCTCTGTCAAATAGTGTAACACCTCATATATAGAAGCACCTTAAGTTGTTTTCCAGCAAGATCCGCCCCCGGTAAAACCAGTGCGATGCGAGATCACCCCTGCCTCTATCCGCGCGGGCGCCGGCCGGGGGGGCTCCGGCGCCGCCTGGCCAGGCCCCGGCCCTGCCCCCGTCCCCGGGCCAGGTCCCACTCGGCAGGGCCCCACTTCCGCCACACGAGCTATGCCGCAGTTCCAGATCTACACTGAGATCGACACTACCCTGTGTCCACTTGATAAGCCGCTCACGGGCAAGGTACGTTAGCTTTTGAAAAACTTATTGACTAGCATTGAATAGCTTGGAATAGGTATAAAAATCTGAATGGAAGAAGATTGTATATTAATATATTCTCATCAAACAGGTTCGTGTGGATGAGTGCTCTGTTTCCATAAAGTCTGTGGAGATGCAACTAGTGAGGGTCGAGACGTGCGGCTGTGCCGAAGGGTACTCTAGAGATGGTAAGTTTCAAACTTTAACTATTATTGGGGCTCCGGTGTGGGTTTGTCCGTCCCTATCTTTGAAAACCTTATTAATTACACACTTGAATTCCTCACGGAGTGTTAGTCACAAGTTAATGTGCATACAAGGAATGTGTACGTTTCGAGGTTTTATTAAATGTAATGTCTTTGTTAAGAAGTATGCTTGTTTAATTCCAGCGACTGAGATCCAGAATATCCAGATAGGCGACGGCGACGTGTGCCGCGGCCGTGACATCCCCCTTTACATGGTGTTGCCGCGCCTGTTCACCTGCCCGACCACCACTACGGTCAATTTTAAAATTGGTTTGTGTTTCACTGGCATTCCCTCTAACTAAGGAGTAGTCCCTGTACTCATAAAATGCAATTAAACTAAAAAATAATTACTATGGAATGCACTTAATTTTGAAGTACCCATTGTTAAAATCATAACGTAACTAGTATTTTTATATACTTAAATGTATAGATTTATTACTTAAATAGCGTTTGGTAAGTTCATTAAACCTCATGATTATTAATTTCTTTTTCAGAATTCGAATTGAACATCGCCGTTATATTTGACGATGATTATTTGGTGACTGAAAACTTTCCAATATTGCTCCTCAGGAGCAGGTAGCTGTAATAAATGAATATTTCTCAAATGAAGATAGTTTTTAATTTCGTTGCGACTTACTTAATCGGATATTTAATCTATGTATCCCTATTTTTGGCTTGGTGGTTAGCGACTCTGACTGCCAAGCCGAAGGTCAGGGGTCCGATTCCCACCCAGGACAAATATTTATTTGCATGAACATGTCTGTATGTTTTGTGTCTGGGTGTAAATATCAATATAAGTACATATGTATTTATAAAAAAAGGAGTTATCTGGTTGCCATAGTACAAGCTCTGCTTAGTTTGGGATAAGATGGCCGTGTATAAAAAAAAATGTCCCAGGATATTTATTTATTAAGTACTAGCCGACCCGACAGACGTTGTCCTGTCTTTACAATGAATATTGAATTCGAATCTTCTGATTGAATCGACTGTGAAATGTGCAATAAGAAATTAATTATTTTATCAATATAATTCCGACCCATGCCTCTATTTTAAATCTGAAACAATATTTGCAGCGCGCATTCTGTCAATCGCGCCAACTGTCAAACGACTAACAATAATTTCAAACAGGTTACATTCAAAAAGTTTATAATGTGAAAAGCGCTAGTTTAGTGGTTAAGTGTTCTTAAATTTTCCGAGCAACTTACTTAATTTTTTCGTTCATAAGAACCATCTGACAATAACAAACACAACAAAAAAAGCGAAATCGGTCCAGCCATCTATGCGTGATGCCGTGACCAAGGGAAATAGGGATTCATTTTTATATATATAGATGTAATCTTGTAAAATTTAATAAATCATTTATTATTTATAAAACTATTATTATAATTGACGGCTTGCTTGTTCGGGACCTTTACAGCGCGCGACATGTTGTTGTTACTGTGCATCATGCAGTTGCCAAATGTCGTCATGTGGAGATAGTGTGGTCCCACGAATATATTATTAAAGTAATAAAGATCCATAGGATTATTGTTTTGTTAGTCTATTGTTAATCGTACTGTCGTGTGCGGGTGACTATCCAATTGGGTTATCTATTTTGTAATTCCTAATTTCAGCCAGCATTCATTTCATACAGTAATTTTGTTCCTATTGATCCCACGGGGCACAGAGTAGGTATTTCAAGGAAGTTTTTGATATTATTCGCAAATAATTGGAAATCAACTAACAATAAGTGTATGTTGTTTGGCAATAGTAATCATTTACTTACGGGCTCATTATAACATTGGCGGAGATACCTTGCTTTAAAAAAAAAAAGAATTAGCGTTTTCATTTTTGCGGTTTATTAAACGCAATTGGCTCGCGGTAGGCTAGTTAGTTAAGTTACCGTAATTTTCACAGTAGGTAAAGTTCGCAATGTCATATAAGGTGGACGTCGAATTAGTTGCTCCTGTGTCCCATATATGGAGTGTAGAAGTAAAGGAAGACCATCTTGTATAGGGGATTAGTCCTAGTAATAATACTCTAAGGATCGGACAGGGTTTTTGGTACATGGTGTATATTATAATAATAAAAAAAATGCGCAGTAATAAAACGGAAATGTTTCTTTTCTTTTTTATGAATTTAGTATCTTACTATGGAGTGTAGAAGTAAAGGAGGACCATCGTGTATGGGGGATTAGTCGAAAAAGTGTCCACTTGTAAACAGCAAATTAGTTTTAGAATTCTCACCGAAATAGTGCTAGTCTAGCAAGTGGAAATGATATGAATAGAGTGAAGTGTGCTGGGTTGGTTTCCGGTAATTCTTTAAAACTATATTCTATTTCCTATTTACAATTAATTGGGGTACTTAAAATCACTGTATAATTTTATTCCATACTCATATTTGTCTATATTTTATAATAATTATAAAAAATGCGCTGTAACAAAACGAAAATGTTTCTTTCCTTTTTTAATAATTTTCTATCTAATAATTTGTGGCGCTCTATTTAAAATTCTTCCACTTGCTACAGCAGCGCCACCTTAATTTGTTCCCTTTCAAGGGACACTTTTTAGTACAATGATACGGTCCTTCTTTACTTCTACACTCCATAGTCCCCTATATGCGCATTTATATAAACGTTCGAAATAAAACCAAAAGGACCTGAAAATATGGTGAATCATAATTAGCCGAGTAAGCTTAGACGTGTTCGTGGTGCCATTGACGGGTGAAAAAAAACAGGCAAATCACGAAGCTTCGAAAAATATGAGAAACGGCTTCACACTGCGCCTTGTCGCTCGCGGTATTCGCATACGATCCGTGGACTGTGTGGAGCGGCCTTTACATGTACCACAGACAGAAAGATAACGTTACGTAGGAATGTTAACAATATCGATATGCGATCGGCTTTGAACATTGCGGGCCTTTGTTTACCTTTTCTCTATTAAATAAAAATAGTTCATTTTTTATTATTATGTTCAAATATCATTATGTGATCAATCTTCCTACTACATAATTTCAATCGAAGCTTCATTTGCGATACAATCATATCTATTAGTTCTAGATACAAATCAATGAAAAAAATCACGGTACTGCATTTAATATTTAAAAAAAACAGTTTAAATACATGATATTTGAAAAGTCCAAGCTACAGTTTTAGCAGTGTATATAGTATAAATTTAAGTAATAAATAATATCTCAAGGTTTGTACTAACGATTAACCGATAGTCGTTTTGTAGGCAACACTGGTTGTGCCGTTTTATATGTTCACATCACACACCCAGTGGTTGAAGCGACCAAATACACCTGATCCAGACGTAGCATGTCCGCACCATGTAAATCCGTCAAAGTGTGACCCTTTAAGAAAACTAATTGAAGTCCATGGCATGTACATGACATATGGCAATGCCGTCTTTAGTGTCAAGAAACGTATTCCAGCTGCTGCATGTTTGACATTTGTGTGTTGTATAGTCTACCACTTTGGTGATTAAAAAGTATTAAGAATGCCATTCAATTATATGCTTAATATAATATGCGGTAAAGTTCAAATAAAAAAAGGCGTATTAGAAAGTTTATCGTTGGTTAGTTGCGTCCATACCATGTCTGTACATCACTGATATTTTGTTTTGTTTGAACGAACTCGAGCAAATCAAATAAAATAATCAGTTGAAAAGAAATGTCCGTTTGTGGCGGTCTGTTACTGAACGTCTCGTAACATAATTTACGATTTTTATTTATTTTGTATCGTTTATAAATATTTAATCGTGTGTTGTTAATTTTATTCGTGGCCGTTTTTATTTTGACCATATTGTTTCGTCGTCTGTAAAATCGATTGGAACAGGTGATGCCGCTAGGGGCTTTCCGAATGGATCGATATCGGTGACTTCAAGCTTGGACTGAAAAATAGCAGCCGAGGAAGAGGGTGATCCACGATGGAGAAGTCTGCACGACCTCGCACCGCTCTCAATGAGTGTGTGAAGGTGGTGGTGCGCTGCAGGCCGCTCTCAGGGAAGGAGAAGAACGAGGGTCACGAGGAGGTGAGTCCCTTCGCTGTGTTGTTTGTGTCGGATGCTAGGGGTGCGCACACTCGGTGCGTCGACCCGTCTCCACCTCCAAACACCTTACAAATATTGTATAATGTTTTACTTCTTAATCCACAAGTCTAGTCAATTGTTTTCGATTGATATTTAGCGCGCGATCGCGCACTCGCCGTCAACTCACTGTTTTATACTCAACGTGTATACGAATCCTCTTGAATGTTAGTTAAATATATTAGGTACTTATTTGTTGGATGATTGATTGTGTGCAGTTATTCGGCATTTACTTAAAGAAAGGGGACCGCCGTGATTCACGCGCGTGGGTGAAATACCTCGCAAACTGACGCCTAGGCAAACATGGTCTGCTAGGTCTCATTTCAAGACACAATGGGTCTCATTAATAAATTAACAACACAATGAACATTCATATTAAAATTGCTATTATTATAAACACTGCCACTATGAAAACAGGGTATATTTTTAATTAATTTAAAGCCTGCACTGATTGATTACCCTCACAATAAAAAATAAATAATAAAAAAAAAACCATTTTACAAAAGACTATTTCCAGTGTAAAAATATGTTAAAAATATTGTGTCCATTTCCTACATGTGTATCTTCTAAACAGAATGTATCTATGAACAGAGTCAATGACCTCTAATTTTATGATTATCTCAATGCATTGTTATAGCTTATCAGATGTGTCAAATGTAAAAATGTTTAAAACTACACAACTACTAAACTAGATCAAATGATATCATATTTAAAACAAGTTTCATATATTATTCAATCTAGGCTCTGTACATTATACAGGCATACATTATGTTAGTTGGCTCTTCATGAGTTAAATAGTCTGTTAACCAAATGAGTACCCTGCAACCTCATCCATAGAGATACAAAAGCATGTAATAATTTGTCTCTGTAAAGCAAACACATGGCAAATAATTATCACCCTATTTGAGTGAGTACTATGAGAATCTACATATTTTCTGAGTCCTTTTGAAAACAACCAGGCTTCAGGGTTCATTGCTCATTTTATTATGTAAATAAAATAAATAGGTGAATATTCATAAATTAGTTTGCATATGATTGGAGCAGCATAATTCCTGCATTTACTATTTTCTAAAGAATGCTGGAGTGTTGGTGACATTGATTGTGATAATACACAAGCACAGTGTGTTATTGGCTGTTGAACAAAGAATCATTCTTTGAGAGCAATGTCTTTTTTATTGATCTAATGAAACAGTAGAAAGAATGCAGTGTCTATTATTATTTGTCTTATAGAGCTAAAACAAACAGCTTTCTATATGTAACCTTATTGGTTTTCAATAGAAATGTTTTGCTAATCTGATTTAAAACAAAGGAGATGTATTATGTTTGAATTGCGCTTTCCAAATAAAGGCATGTGCCTATAATATTTCTTTGTTCATATACATGATCTACTTAGCCTACTTACTGACTATGACAGTTTTCAGTGTGTATTAAACTGGTTTGAAACATGCTACTTAATTGTATGGAGTCTTCTGTGTAGCTCGTCAGCTCATGTGACAGTAATAAAATATCCTGAGTACTGACGTGCGTCTTAGACGTCCACTTAGCTGTTGTAGACATCTAATTATATCCCTAATCGTATGCCATTTGTTACCATATCTTTAGATAGAGATACGAGTCCGCGCATTCTCATTATCGCATGTTTATTGTAACACCTAAAATACCTACATAAATGTAGTTGCGACCTTTTAGGAAAAACGAGTAGGTAATCGTCATCTTGAATGATCGTGTTTAGGGAGAACAAGGCGTCTTGTCGGTAACTCAGTGGCATTCGACTCGACCATATTAAATGACGTAAGGAAGGTAGATTTCCTCTTGTTTTCATCCTAAAATGAGCCTGAATTATCGGTAAGTAATACTTGCCTGGGAAACACTCTTAAATGTGTCGTAAATAAGGCACATATTTGAGTTTTCAGGCAGCTGCACCCGAGACCCAGTTATCTCCATCAAACTAGCCTATCTTAAGTAAAGTCTCGAGTTAACGTCTCACAGATCAATACTTTATTAAATATAATTGTTTAATAACCATATTGATGTCTCTATTCATTGCCCAGTATTAAAGTCATAAACACTTAATATCCAAGAATCAAGTCTCTATCGAACATTCTTGTAATTCAATTAATCAAAGCACAAGTACGCGCAACAATCTTGACCCGATCTATGTAGGTGAGCACTAGTACCAGTATAAATATCCTTACACGGTTGCTCCATATTTAGGCTTAGATCATCTGGCCGACGAGCACGCACCGCGGCCTTCTGCCCTCCGTCCACTGCCACACATACATTGTTCGTGTATTGTGTTGTACACGGCCATTAGACCATGCAGGAAGGTCATAACTATGATGGTTCAGTAAATGCGAGCTTGGAATGGAAGGTGGACCACCCCACTATAGGGCGAAGTGGAAATGGAAGAGAAGGAATGCCAAATCGCATGTGTATTATCCATTGGAAGTTGATACTATTTGTCATTTACTTTCATGTATACAGTATCGGAAAATATCCATTCAGTTGTTTCCTTTATAGTGCACATGAGTGCTAGGAGCGTTCAGAGTAATGGTGTAGTATGTGGTACTTTTTTATGCGATTGATACCAAAAATTGTTCACTCATACGTCGCGGCGTAATAATAGAGTGTACAGAAAATATCAAATTTATATCCACCCCTCTGATAATGACGTATCTGCTTAATTTAACGGATGTAAATTACCATTTCTGATGTTTTCCAATCACTCGAGCTACGTGAAAAATAACTGGCTATGAAACATTTGGCAATATCTCTATTGTAATGTAGAGTGAAATACGAGGAGTATTTAATAGCCTGTACTGTACTTTTTTACATTTCGCAATCGCGAAACATCCGAAGGTAACATAAAAAAGGTCCGCAAAGAATGGAACCCCAGTACTGACTGATGCACTACGAATCGATGATTGGTAGTTAATATATTTTTTCTCTAACCGAAAAACCTCTTTCCTTTGACCAGATCCGAATCGTATTTTTTGCGGGTGAGGCGGTGAAACCTAAGCATTCCTCGCCAGTTTCAGAATTGCAATATACCTATCTGGTTTGCAATTCGGAAAAACTGCAGCTTGGAAATCGACCTTGAGTGTTCCAAGATTAGTAGCTACATTGACTGAAACTTGCGTAAGGAACTAATGACTTCTTGTTCAGTGGACGTGCATTAGATTGCGAAAATAAAGTACCAGTTATTCGCTGCGGTTGGCGTGTGCCGTTCATTTAAGTGGCTCGATGAGTAGGACTAGTAGTAGACTAGTCATCATAAAATTCGTAGGCACAAGGCTTTAAAGTCGGTCATTAAACATTTATAGACCGGCTTCATTGTTCTACTACTGTTCAATGAAAGGTATCGTCGTGATTTAAGCAATAACCGTTAGTATGGTAAATGATAGGGGTAGTATTACAAACGGACCATTTGTTACGACAGAGTCGATAACAACTGAAAGCGGGCGCCCGCGTCTCGTGCGCGCGCGCAACTATCCGTGAAAAGCCGCGTTCTGTGTATTTGATTTCCTTCCATGACGCACTCGATACGTGTAACGCAAGCATTAGGGTACCGAATCTTCATAATCAAATATTTAAACCGCCGAGGCTGAAACTGCCTAGCTAGTTTAATAAGGAACCTTCAATATATACAGACTAGTTCAGATTTTACGGATGAATTGTACGAAAGGCAAAGACATATTCGGGATTGTTGAGAGCTGCTCAAGTCATCTACGGAATTTAATTGTGTTTACTGTGCTATTTCCTTTTGGAATGCGGCAGTCGATCAATAAAGATATGACGTCTACCACAGCATCAGCGCAAGATAATAAAATTATTACTACCTGAATATTGGAGATAGTTTTAAAATTTTATAGCACTTCTTAATTTCTATTTCTAATGTTGTGAAGATTTGAGGCTGAAGATTATTTATTGGTCAATCAGATAGAGTTTTACACGTGTCAAAGTGCAATATCCCTGACCTTCAATAAACGCATAATCTTCACCTGTAACCTGTGTTATCGCTTTAATCCCTCGTTAAGATTTATTTATATTAAGAACACGTATACAGTTAGAGGACGTTTGAGATCCTCAATTGTTTTGTAGCATTTCGCGTTGCGATTTGCATGATGTTATCGGTACAGCACGAGCATGTATGGCAATTGGATTTGCTGACAGTCACCGCAATGTTTCAGTCAAAATATTGTGATGTTTACGGTAAGGGAACATGCCAGGACATGCATGCGATGCCCCAAATGTACAGTGGGTTGATGCCCCCGCTCTTGACATCTGGACAATACATCCTGGGAATAGAATTGAATAATGTTTATTTTGCAGGAAATCATGGTACGCAATTCGGTCTTATTCTAATATTATATACCGTGGCCTCATATTTCACCAGAAGCTGGCATGCAAAACTGTATTGATTAATATATTAATTTGAATTTATTACCTACTAATATATACAACAAAGAAAAATTAAATAACTACATATTTATTATTACATAAATTTTCTACAACACTTGAAATATTCATGTACAGAATAAAACATGTGTTAATATCTTAGGAATTCTGAATTTGAATCGATCATAGAATGAATATAATATATATTATGTTCCTGGTTTTGATTATTTGTAATTGCATGCTTAAATTGAAAACGTGCTGTATTCCAAACATATAAAACTTAATTAGTCTTGGCACGTTACCAAACAACTCTACAATTTAAAGAGGATGTTTATTTATGCGAGTTTTATAACCGTTGTGTGTACTTATTATGTATTTGTTATGTATAATATTGAACTGTAACAATACTTTTTCTACTATCTTCCTGAAATAATTTCAATCTTTTGTATAAAATGTTAGGGGAACAGAACATTTTGCACTCTGTTTTTTTCTCCGCAGCATTTCTGAGGACGAAACCACTAACACGTTTCCTTCTCTAGGTTAAGAATAAGAAAAAGCGGCACGAACAGACGTGGTACGAGCGGCTTTCCACCAAAGCGCCGTCAGTGGATAAAATTTTGGGTGACGTCCCTTTACAGGTCTGAGTATGGATCGCTCCGCGGTCAACTAACACCAGGCGATCGGATAACAATGCACTAACGCTAGTAACGGAGTAGCTGTACATATCGAGAACATCTGGAGGAAGGGCATCGTTGGGTGAAATTTGTATTGTGCCAATTTAAACTGGTAGTGTTGCGTAAGGGACGCGCGGACGGGCCGTCGACGGAAAAATACTGTTCCATTGAACTGCATCGCTGATTCATAATATTTTGGATTACTTTCAATGCATGTGCGTGTACACGTTTTTAAACGAATGTCTCGAGTTTTCATTAGCACAATACGTACTTCACTACAATATTTAAGTTGCTTAAGCAGTTAGAATATAAGTTTACGCTGGTAGATGGTTGTTGTAAATATGGTGGTGGTCAAGGAAGCTGCTCATTCATAAGTCCAGGGAAATAGTTCCAGCTGCATATCCTCTATGCGCGCACTCACGAAGCACGCGTTGGTATAATGGTCACTGATCTAGCGGCCACACGCTATTATGACCATTTTGGCGGCATTAGAATGTCTTGGAAAAATAATCCTATTGCTCCATGACAAGGTTTACCTGCATTATCATAAAGTTAGCTATTCTATCAAAATATGCACCTTCTTTCAAAAGTGATGAAATTTTCCTATAACATTTTTTTTAACGGTCATCATAGCGTGCAGCAAGTTGTATCGATTATGCATGTTTGTCCAATACAAGAAACCTCTTGTGATTAAGAATATTAAAGAAAATATACCTTATTGCTTCGTGATAAGCCTTGTTTACATCATCATACTATTAATAATCATTGGATCAATGGATAAACCTTATTTTAAAAGTTATAAATATTATTTTCATGTGACATTCTGAAACGTTGGCTTCTTATATTGAACAGACTTTAGTTCGTAAGTCCTTATAACATTATTATTTAATATCTGAGAGGTTCTGATTTCTCTCTTTTGAACACTATCTAGTTGTAAGTTTACCTCATATGTAAGCAAAACTGCAAAACTCAATATAAACGTAAAAAATCCTTGTCACGATTTATTTCTTGAATTGTTCGCTTTAAAAATAGAATTATATTGTCTCTATTCGCGCTAAAAAGCTTTGCTAAGGTATAAGGAAAAATGTAGAGGTATTTTAATTAACCATAGTTGTATATCTATTATTGGATGCTGTAAGGCCATTCCCGTATCCATAGCATCTCACAGGTAGTCCTGGTGCTGGGGAGAAAGCGTTCAGTCATCGTATACAATGGGGATGGGATGCAATATTAATAGGTTATTAGGTTAACTAATTTGATGCTTTCATGTTTTATTTAAGTTCTATTAAAAAAATCTATTAAACTTTTATTTCATCATCTTTTGAATATAATGAATTGTTGATAACTAATGGCATTTCATCTTCCGAAACGGTGGTAACTTTAGTAGCTGTCAAAGCTCATTGGAACCTGTAGGGTCTTAAATTAATAAATGGGTGATCTTGACTTTGACATCCAAAATTAGTTTACAGACCATAAGTTTTGGGTCTTCAAGGACGGGTCCTAACGAGCTTTGAATCGAAATATGTTGTACCTATTACAGTCATTATTTAAGCCTATATTCATCATTTGTTTTAGAGATATTAAGAAAGTTTTCTGTGTATTTATTTGCATTTATATTATCCTAATTAGACAATGGAGCAGGTTGAAAGTCAACTATTAGTTTATACACTTACAATTACTAATATTTTCATTTTTGTTTGTAATGAATATAGTCAAAAATTACTAGACTGATTTTATTAATTCTTTTACAAATTCTATTATAAAGCTACTTCACCCAGGTGTAGCGGATCCTTCGGGAATCTTGACCTGTATGGTGAAGCAAAGAATATTCCGTAACAGTGTTATATGCTCAGGTGGTGAAGGTGTGGCCGGAGCGCGGCGCGGTGCAGGTGCACAACCCCAAGGGCCAAGACAAGCTGTTCACCTACGATGCCGCCTATGACTGTTCCGCGGACACGCAGACCATGTACGACGAGATGGTGAGTATTCACTTCTTTAAAGGGGATGTTTGGAAACCTAACGGTTAGAATCAATGATATATAAACTATGGGTGCGTTACCCGCGCTCAAAAATGGAAACATGAAATGGTGGTAATTGACTCAATTCCATCAAGTCGCGCACAAACTTCGAGTATAAGTAGCTACCCAGTCTATTATTTACGCTGTTTTTGAAAACCGTGAGAACGATGTTTCTATATTACAATACGTCGTTGGTTATAATCCTACCTATGTTGAGACTGGGCTTCCAGTAAAGGAAATCATAGTTAGCCTCACTTCAGAGCCACCGGGTACATCGTCACTAATCATAATGAGATTGTGTATGGGTACACTAGAGAAGTATTGTTCGTAGTGCAGAGTTTGTCCGGGGAAGTACTTCCACCATACTTTCCGCAATGAAGTTGTAGTAGTGCACTTGTAGTACTGTGTTTCGGTTAGAAAGTTAAGGGTACCGATGAAATTATAGGCACATGAGACTTAACAACTTCACGTCTCAGGCTTGCGATGCCCCTGGTGTTGCAAATGTACATTCAAAAAAATTCAAAATTCAAAACCATTTATTCAGTTTAGGCCCTCAGAAGGCACTTATGAAGGTCAAATTTAAAGTTACTGAAGCTACTACCGGTTCGGAAGTCAGCCTTCAACTGAGAAGAACCGGCAAGAAACTCAGCAAGGTTACATTCTTTTTTATTTTATTAAATTCTTTTTTATCTATTCTGACTTTTTGGCTATTTTATAACATCAATTTTACATATTTTTATATTTAACAATTACAAAATACTTAATAAAGCTAACATTCAAAAACAAAAAACAAAAAAAAAAAGAAATAACAAGACTACAAAATAGAAAATGACAATAATTACTTACAACTTAAACAAGAAAATTAGAGGTGCACTGTGCAGAGAGCAGCTATTTCCATACATTTTTATCTTCAATATAATGAACCACCTTGTAACACGCATTGACGGCGGTGACCACTTACCGTCTAGTGTAGGTTCTTGACACATTTTACAGGAAGATAATCTAGTTGAAACGGTATTATAAAGTTATACTAGTGCAGTAGTTTGGATTACCCTCTGTCACATTGACCTAGTTGGCAAGTTGGGGTAATAGCTTTAACTTCAGTTTTATCTGTTCAAGTTTATACATTTCTGGCGTCGATACGGAAGTTCTATATCAAGCTCCTATTGCTCACTTTCTTTTCATCTGAAAATGCCCGCTGCATGTGTTACAGATTGCATTTACGCGAGTAATTTTTACTCGGATGTATCACTTTTATGTGAATATCTATTTGCGTCTTTGACGTTTAGTAGTTATTTCGAGAATTCAGCGATTCCGGACCGGTAGCGAGTGATAGATCGGTACTTGGCGAGCAATTGAACTCGCGTTGGCTTAGTGGATATGTGTTTTTTCAGCTGAGCATTGTCGGGTAATAATTACTATTATGTGAATCATTATAAACTGGGAATATTTATAGGTATTAACTTAATCTGATCCCAAAGCAAAACTAGTAGTATGGAAACCAGATAAATGAACTTTTAATTTTGAAATTTACCTACATATTGACATCCAAATACAGCACACATGTTCGTGCACACGTAATGTATTTGTTCTCGGAATCGAACTCAAGATCTGTGGCTTGCCAGCCGGTATCTAACCACAACTCTAACCGGGGCGTCATTTATTATTATATATTATATATATGCAGTAAATGAAGAGAAATCTCGCGTGTCTCGTCGCACGCCCCCGCCCGCGATGTTCCGCACGGGGGCCGTTGCCAGTGCTGTCATATTGTTGCCAAAAATATGTTGCTCACTCATTACACCACGCCAAATGATATGAGTCTGTGAGAAAGTCATACAAAACGTCCCACCATCCAGATGTTTGATGGATTATATCTATAAAATTGCTGAAATTTTATATAACGCGGAACTGTATAGATGGGCACTAATCTCACCACTATGATAAATGCAAAAGTTTGGATGGATTGATGTTTGACATTTAATCACGCCAGAACAGCTGAACAGATCTGGTTAAAATTTTGAACGGTTATTATAGTCTGGAATAGCACATAGGCTACTTTTTATACCGGGAACAAGTAATACTTTTAGGGAACGCGGGTGAATCGCAAGAGACGGTAGTTCTTCACAAAAGCTGCATAAGACTTTCTTTAATAGGCCCGTTTCACAACTGAGAGTGTTAAAGAAGTGTGTGATAAGTTCCATCACCATAATCATTTAATTAAACATTCGATCAATAAATGAAACCTTGTTTTGAAACCAATAAAGATGGTTTTTCTATGCCATTCATAGCTGCCAAAACAGTCCTATTAGACTATGACGATTTTAGTATTATAGTGCCTACATTGTTTAAGAAAATGAATCACCTTCAGGTTTTTACTTTAAAATCAACAGTGAACGATCAAAGTGAACGTAAAACTGAAAGAGATTGTTAGATTTTTTTATGAAATACTTACATTTTACCTAGCTTGATTAGGGACCCCGTATGTGTGGTACAGTCATTAGAGCTCGTTAAACGTGTGGTACCGAGGACGCGTCCGATTACTCATTTCATGAATTAGACACTGGAACTGGAGTTTGCTTATTTCTTCTCTTTATTAGTCTAACCATCGCATTTATGTTGTTTAAATTTGCCAAGACTTGAATGTAATGTTTTAAGGTGTCGAGATCTTAAGAGCCGTTTTGACAACTAGAAGTGCTATATAAAAATTTACCCTATGGCGAATGTGTTAAGGGTCATCAGGATCATCATACAATGAACCATTGGACCAATAGATGGACCTTAACTGAGAAGCAATAAAGATGATTTTTCTTTGCCGTCTACACGGGCCTATTAGATCTCGCAATCTTCAACGAATAACACGCTCGGAATGATTATCTGAAAGAGCGCTGCAATGCACAAAATAAGCTAAAAAGGTTTCTAATTAGTCGGAAGCAATCACAACGCTAATTAGCTGTTTAAATTACACTCCGTTGTGAGCTGTAATGGATCCTACGCGCGATCCGCCGACGAGGACCGTCCTCAATTTTACTTTCAATGGCGAGCCTTGACGCCGCCGAAGGTTTCTTCGCATTTTTTTTACAAAACTGTGATTCAACAGCCGGTAGAGTGGGCGACATATTTCAAGAGTACGACCTCGATAGCTTCGCTTAGGTGTTCGTTTCGTATCTATGATTAATTATACCATTGTATAGAGGCATCTGTAAGGGCATAACATGTATGAGCGGTCTTGAACCGCCCACTCGATGCCGTTTAGACCTAAATACGATGAGCACGTTTGGTGTTATTATATCACTTATGAAGTGAAACTTATCGCCTGTTTATTATTACTTGAAGTGTTACTTGTTTTTGCTTTGTTGCGAATATAATGAGAATGTCGCTTGTATGGTAGTGTCGACGAAAACTACCACCCCAACTCACCTCTAGGTAGTAGGTATGAGACGACTACTGAGTATACCGATGACCGCTACCCTAAGAGAGTTGGCGTCAGGCGGGCTATAAAAAAATTGCCAGATCTTTGGAATATGTAATGCAGCGACAGGACAGAAAGCGTATGTTTAACGAGCCAAACATTTGTGTCCACGGATTCGATACCTATCCAAGACAAACATTTGTGTGCATGAATATGTCTGTTGGTTGTGTGGGTGAAAATATATATTGGTATATGTAGTTATCTGACTTCTATAGGGTACGCTCTGTGTAAAAAAATATCCAGGTATATTTTATTTATACATATTGCGTTGACTTCTAATGATCGGGGTAGGCAGATGTATGATTGTTGTGTTGTTTTCTCCTCGGTTGCTCCTGGCGGGGCTTACAGCATTGCTGATGGCACACGAAACGTTCCGACCAGCTTCATTGCACAAGACAATAATATTTGCTAAAGCATTGTATTTATTATAACACATGGGTCTTCGTGCCCGAGGAAAAAAATGTCTTTGTGTTCAGTGATTACCTTTTGTTAGTAAAATAATTCATTGTCCGAGTGTGCAGCGGTGTCGGTAGTGTAACGAGCGCGTGTTGTTGGTGCGCCGCTCGTCAAGGCTGCGCGATGTGTTCGAAGCTCAGTTACGTCATCGATTCTATATTATCGACCTTTTTCAGCGCTCGACGCATTCGATTTTTTATCGGGATTTTATCTTCGAATCGATATTTTAACAGCTCCAGTGAATATCGCTTTTTGAGAGGTGCGCGTTATACTTCCTCACTGCGCTGCGCTGGAGATAATGCGGTTCCTCATTACAAAAATAACTTTTTATTTCCGTATGAGCGTTATGTTATTTCCGTTTTAAATTATAATTTACTGCGCCGGTGATTATTTTTAACTTGTATGATCTCTCTTGGATAAATGAAGTTAACTAAGCGATGCATGTGCGGGCCAATGTTTCTTCTGCTATTGAATTGTTTTCGTCCCCGCTGCATATCGTCGCAGTATGACGTCACTCACGCAAACAGAAAAATCTCGGTCAAACTAGTTGAGTTGCGTACAGTCAACATAAAGATCTCGTCGTCCCGAATGGCTCTTAGGTTTTTTAGACGTCTCTCAGTTGTTAAATAAGTTAATTTATTTCTTTGATAGCATCAGATTCCTGCAAAAAATTAAGTGCTAGGCTGAAATCAACCAAACGGACACTCATATTTTTGTCGAAAATGTTCAAATTCTGACATGATATGTGGTGAGTATTGTCGCCGTATCTCGAACACACCAATCCTGGGTCAATCAACTTAACAAAGAGACTTCAATTGTACCTTGCCCGATCTCTGGTCTAGTTGGGCTTTTTAGTCTCATTTTATACAATCTGTGCTTTTATGTTGTTTTAATCCTAAGCACGAAAATCTATCGCAAACGTAGCGTCATCGTGCAGAGTGTGCCAAAAAGCTGTTTTGTTTTGAAAATTAGACATCACGCATACCGTGACGTTGCGCGATGTTCAGTTTCCCAATGCATTTGGTTTTGCCGCACTCGATTCGATGAATATATGCTTTTGATATATTTTCATGCTTAGGGCACTGATCTAAGGGGTTAACTGAAGTGGTTTAGTGGATTGATTGACGGTACCGATGTGCCCGCAGGTCCGGCCGCTGGTCGCGTCCGTGCTGGACGGGTTCAACGGGTGCGTGTTCGCGTACGGGCAGACGGGCACCGGCAAGACGCACACGATGGAGGGCACCGCCGAGCACGAGGGCATCATCCCGCGCGCCTTCCGCCACATCTGGGCGCACATCGAGAACAGCGCCTCGCCCGACGTCACGCACCTCGTGGCCTGCTCCTACGTCGAGCTGTACCTCGAGGACGTGCGGGACCTGCTCTCTAAGGACTGCAAGAAGCTCACCATTAGGGGGCAGGTGAGTGATGCTTCTATGAACATTATTAGGGTGCATTTCTTTCTTTGATGTCAAAGCTTCTTTAGCACCGTTGTGATTTGAAACTCGATGAAATGAAACAGATACAAACATTTAAATCTGTAGGATTTAGCTTGCGAGAGAATGAGATAGGTAAGTAGTTTTCTGAAGGTTTCTGAGTGTGTACTGCACTCATTAAACTTTTTTTATGTCAACGGACCGTCTCCCTGATTGTCGGACCTGGATACCCGGTCCGTATCAACATTGTCAAAACCCTTTTGGTTAGACTTGGAGTGTGTATGTCATTGATGTTTTTCTTTAACAAATGATAGCAACTTAAAATTTGGCACAGTTATACAATCGTAACCTTTGCTTGCCCGCATCTATGAATTTATGAAATAAAATTAAGTATAAAAAGCTAGCTATTCCCGGTATGCGTTGCGATGCGATTAAGATTAATCTTCTTACCAAGGAATAGCATTAAATTATTTTTTTAAATAGATAAACAGTTCTTGACGAATTAAACTGTGTGTCGAGATTTACTTAAGTCAAACAAGGGACTCTCCGTGCGCGACAACAGCACGCGATTGACCGGCCTTCTTATTTTCTTATTGTTTTTTTCTTATTAATGAGCGTATAAAAACAAATAAAGCACAATTCTTTATAGACAAATATCATGAATTAAGTATAAAGCTACATACTTAAATAGCTTCATGTGTATAATGTTACGTTGTAGTGCTAAGTCCCCGCGACAAGTGCCTGGCTCACTGAAGCTTCAGTTGACACAAGATAGCCGCGGCTCGGCCGAGAGGAGTCAACATTTGCGAAACGTGTCTCCCTCATAACATGCTCTTTGTATTTGGTCATTGTAGTTGATTGTATAATGTGTGACATAACAATAGTTGGTTACCAATGGTTGGTTTACATTACCATTTAACGAGTGAGCTGGGTGCTAGTTGTGCAGCTGGGCTGTATAAATTAGTAAATATCCTAGGACATACCTTACGCACGGCTATCCGATTCCAAGCTTAGCAGAGCTTGTGCTATGGAAACGAGGTCTTTGGTGTGATAAGCCGAAGTGTTTATATTTAATATTAAGCATTCGAAATATAATTATAGCCAACTAAGTCTGTTTATAAAAAAAGAAAATAATTTACCTCATGAATTTCTTATTAACAGCTGCGCCCTGCGGCTTTGCTCGCTTTCAATCCTGGTTATAAACCTCTCGAATTACTCTATCTATTGCTGAAAACTGCATTAAAATCCGCTGCATAGTTTGCGATTCTATAAAGGACATACAGACAACAATTCATTTTTATTCCGAACCGGTGTTTGGCCTGACCGTCCATAAGTGCCTGTGAAGGCCTATTTGAATAAATATTTCATTTCACTTCATATATATATATATAGATTATTAGCTACTAATAAGTTGATTTTGACGCCATAAGTGCCCTTTACGGCTTTGAGTTTTGAAGGTTTTAAGTTTGATATAGCATAACGCTAAGTACTCTTTAGGATTCCGTACCCAAATGATGCCAACGGGACCCTATTACCAAGCCTCCGCTGTGTATCTGTCTTTCAGCGGGGTGATCCTCATGAACCGTTAAGACAGTTAAGATTATTTCAGTGTAAGAAATATTTTCAATGATTGAACTACTATGGCAAAAAATAATTTAATTAAAATAAAGTTAATAATTACAATGTACTGCGATGTTATGGAATCCTCAGACTCTTACGTACAGTGCCGGATTAAGCAAGCGCGGGGCCCGTAGCAAATTCTGTCGAGGGACCTTTGGCCTGCTATGGGTTCTTAAGTATAAAGTGTTAAAAAAAAACAATCGTAGGTAGGATAGACACGCGGGGCCCCCTTTTGCGCGCGGCCCGTAGCAATTGCTACTCTTGCTACACGGCTAATCCGGGACTGCTTACATAGCCGCTTTCGTCTAAACACATACTTTTATAGATATTTACATAGAACTAACAGTCATATAAGAATAAAAATGCACCATGCTCTGGGTGGGAACGGAACGGACGATCTGCGGCGTGGCAGCCTGGCTGTCTAACCAACCCCTCAATATACCCGTAGAATATAGACTTTCGGCGATTGTCCTCTTGTTATCCGTTGTTAGAGCAACCTTAGTAACAGATCCAAATTTACCTCGGCCTACTCTAAAACTAATCTATTATGTACAAATTTAATAGAATATAGATTTATGTAGACATTAACAAACACCTGTTTATTATCCTTCTATCTTCTATATTCTGGGCTGGACTAGTTGTGCTCGCAACTACGTACGCGTGATAACTTTAAATTAGGGTATCCTTTGTTTCGTGAGCCGATTTTTATGAAATAAAGCCTATAGCCAAGCTACGTTTCAGTCACCACAAGACATTACCAATTACAAGACCATTACAATTCGTCTAGTACTGTCGAAGATCAGCGTGTTTCAAGACAGAGTTTTCAAATATGGTCTTATGGCATTCTGTTGCACCCCCTACATCATCCGCTATTAGTTCTTGGCAAATATTTTCAATGAAAACGAGGCTTCTACAGTTTTATGATAAACTAACTGTCCCTCGCGGTTTCACCCTTGTTACTGAGGGATGATACGTTTTCCTGTCGTAAAGCGTTTATGTTCTTCCAAGACAGGTCTATCTGTGTACCTACCAATAAATAAACATTCATAAGAATGCAATACAATATGATCTTACAATAAATTATCATAAAATCTAAAAGACTAGAACTACTAAAACTATCAATATAACTAAAAGAAAAAAAAAAGAGTCCGTAGAAAATGTAAAATGAAAATAAATATATAATATTACTACGAATTATGTAGAAGGATAGGATAATTTAGGTACGTATGTATGTACCTAACTGTGCCATACATCGTGTAATTATTCTGCTCCTAATTTAGTCTCGTCAAAGCTCGGCTATAGTTGTGGATGACATTTTGATGAGATAAAATCTCTTCATAGCTAAATAAAAAAAATAATCTTTCAGTTGGCATCTTTTCAAGGTTATAATTCAGTAATAGCTTAGAGAAAATATTGAATGAACGAAAACAGAAGTAGGTGCTTTGGATTCCGTAAGTCACAGGTTCGGTTCTAAGGAGATATACGAGTATTTGTATGCGTATACGTGTCTGATTGTTCTGGGTGTAAATATCTATACAAAGTATGTAACAATAGTATTATTAGTATCAATTATCGCATGTTTGAAAAAACAGATCAGGAGGTTTTATATAGACTAGCTTCCGCCCCCAGTTCCACTTGCGTTCCCGTGGAATGTCATGTTTACCAGTAGAATTAAAAAATATGCGCTATATTGTTGTCATCCAGGAATAGTATGCGTTTTATCATATAAGAAAAATAATCGGAGCGGACAAACAACACTAGAAAACCTTTAAAATATTACTGTAGCATTAAAACAAGGGTATTAAAGTTTTGACATTGGCCTGAAAAAGAAAGAATCCTAATCTCGAGGGTTTAGGTCATGGCACAAGGTCGCACCCACGCGTTTCGCCGCTGGTCGCCGGGCCGCGACGACCAACACCATGGTTAACCGACTCAATCGATAATAAACTCTATGTATCCTTGGAATACGGTATAATTTGCATACAAATGAATATAATTCACTTATCGATTGAAGACTTGTTACCTACGATTAAAGGATAAGGTTTTTATAAATCTCAGCTTGAAGAAAGGGAAATATCCGTCCTTACTATTCACTACATAGTATAAAACAAAGTCGCTTGCCGCTGTCTGTCTGTCCCTATGCATGGTTAGATCTTTAAATCTACGCAACGGATTTTGATTTGGTATTTTTAATACCATAGATAGAGTGATCCAAGAGAAGGGTTTTTATGTATGTACATACATATTATACAGTGTAAACTCTTTATAACGTTATCCTTTATAACGATAAACTCCCTATAACGTTGAAGTGAGCCCAAGTTGGTTGGTTTGTTCACTTTGTTTTGTTTTTTTTTGTTCACTCCATATAACGATAACTCTCTATAACGACAAAAAATGCTCAGTCCCTTGAGTTTCGTTATAAAGAGTTTACACTGTAGTAGAGAAAAGGCGAGAATTTCAATGAATTGAGAATGTTTTAATAACGCGCGTTTGACAGTTTGCGTATTACAGACTTCGGGTACGCGAGTGAAACCGCGGGGTACATTTAGTATTATACTATATGCAAAAGTAACTCAGGTCTCTCTGTCTTTTTGTTATTTTTTCACGACTAAACGGCTGAACCGATTTTGAAGACGTTTAAAACGCACGTAGCATTTCGTACGGAGAGAAGACTTTTTATCTTTATAAATGCGTGTGAAACCGCGGGGCGGATGCTAATTGTCTATTTCTAACTAACTTTTTTTTTATAACGATGATATTACAACATTATAAATAAGATAAACTTTTATTACTGTTTGTTTTATAGTAGGCAATATAACATTTATCAGATAAATGTTAAAGTATCTTAAATATATAAATATACTATATCGGCAATCATATTTTTTTACATATGTATATCCAATATAATATATGCAGTCCTATCAATTCCATCTGTGCAGCCGTTTTCAAGTTACAGCTTTAATCAGTTTTCAGTTCATATCCCTGTAAAGTAGTTTTAAAATAATTTTGAACCTTATTATTGCGAGTAAACAATTTAAAATCAATCGCAACTTCTTACGGTTTCATGGTCACGTTATCGACGTACTTAGTACAAATTATTGATAAGTTGATATTGATTATCGTTGATACTCAGTCGGACGGACGATTGTTGTACACTTTTGTTCCTTCCTTTCATTCATTTTTGTTATAATGAGTGTTGCGTTACCGCTTTTGGCTGGCTGCCAATACAATTACATTATGTGGCTATATTACGCGTGTTACAAAACGGGTTCGGGAGAGACGTCACAACGAAAGGGAACTCGTCACAATCGAACAGCCCCCTTATTCAGCTAATGCAAACTTCGACGGCGAGCCGCTTTACGGTGGCCTCGGAGAGCTTATCTCTCACGTGATTAGTAGTATTAGCGTAGTTAGCGAAAGAGATAGAGCACGGAGGCCGCGACGAAACATCCTCGAGTTAGTGTAATTTTCCTTACAGAATCGAGCCCCAGGCCTGTGTTGACAGCTACCAATGTCATTAAAAAATGTACTCTCTCCCTTTATGATAAGGTTTATCTTCATATTTTTACATCATTTACTATTGGAACAATAGGTGGAACTGTATTTCATGAGCAATAAAGTTAATTTTTCTATAACATTATTTGTTATCAAAACAGGCGTATGAAATGGTCTCGAATTTAAGCTGTAATTTCTTAGACGCAAAGGGATGAAAATAACAAAAAACAATAAAATGTTTCGTGAAGGCCAGTCATAATAATAATAAAAATATCCTGGGACATTTCCAGATCCCAAACTAAGCAGAACTTTTCTTATGGAAACCAGATAACTGATATACTATATTATATACTACATTTTTCTTCAATATTCAAATGATGGATAGTAATACCTAGATGAAGGATACTTATATTTTAATAAAATATGCTGATCTTATCGTACAAAAAAAAAAAACAGTTTCGCTCGGAAATTCAAACGAATACAAAAAATGGTTTAAAGCAAGTGTAGTAAACCCAAGTTTTCAAATATATTTGTCACTCTCTGACGTCATATACAACAAAAAGAGACAGGTATCTAAAAATCTTTTGTAATAAGACAGATTTGGTTTGAAATACTCTCGATATATATTTTTTACCGCGTAATTTTTCTGTCCTAGTTACAATGGACGATTGTATTGTTTAAAAAATCAGTTCCACTTATTTTCTACGCCACAATAAAAGTGGGTAATTGTATTGAATAAGTTAATAGTAGTTGCTGGGGCACGTAGGGCGGCATCGGTGACCCAGACTGTCTTTAGTTTCAAATTATATTATGAGGAAAGAACTACTGGCTTGGATTATGAGAATAATTATGATATCTTGGGACATTTATTTTACACGCAGCCATTGATACTTCCCGCAAACAAGGTTTCTTTAGTTTGGTATTCTGATACCAAACTAAAGAAACCTTGTTTGCGGGAAGTATCAATTATCTTTACAAATTTTGTATCAGGAACCTTCGCGTTCAAGTACAATACATACCTATCCGTAGACGTACGCGGTGTAGTACAAATATAAAAACATTTTTTTTTATATGAATAGATCAAAGTGAAAATACATGTAAAAGAGCCAGGCCAACCGGAAAACAGCCTAATGCATCGGCCAATTTTCTAATTTGTCATCATCGCTGGGATCCTTGACCACAGTCGACGAACACGCGTAGCATTGTGCGACCAGCGGGTCAAGGAGATCGTTTAACTGCTCTCTTATTTAAACTGTAACAAAATCTTTTATATGTATATATATAAATATATGTTTGTCCCTTATGCCTATAGATAGTATTCATCCGATCGCATACCCTAGAGATGATAGTTTTCTCGGTATACTAAGTATCTTATAAAATATGTATGTGCGCCAAGTTTCATACATATGGGTTTCGTAAATTTTACGTGAAAGAGTAACAAAATTCAAACCGTTCCACCCTTACAAAAATCTTTCGCATTTATAATATTAGAAGGATTAGAAGATGCCTGTTTATATCTATTCGATCGTGGTGGAACTCTAGTGAGTTGTTTTACGTACGCCTGCAAAGGTTTCTGAAAAGACGCATTGCAACACATACCGGGAACAGCTACTCTATATATATATATAAATGATTGTCTGTTTGTTTGTCTTCTAAACGCACTTATATATTTCCTCCAATTACAATGAAAACTTGGTTAGTTGTGCCCGGGAATGTTTCGAAACAAAAAAAGATTAATGTTAAATTCAACAAAAAATTCTAATTGTAATTGGTGGTGATTTATTTATGTCAAACCATACCATGTAGGTAAGTAATTAGTAAGAAAAAAATGTGTTAGCTAAGTAAGACAAATAAGAGGCATTGTAACGCAACCCGGGTACATGTATATAGCATATCATAAAGCATTGCGACCTTCACGTGACCAATTTGGTGGCTGCTTGAAATAATTTCACTAATGTATGTTTCTTTCGGTTGGCTTGTATCGCGGTTACGATCAGATAAAGCTGTAGTCGAGTGTTGTTATCGCACTTACTGAATATAACAACTTGTTCGTTTAACTTGCTTCTATTATGCGGTTTTAGTTGTTTTTTTTAGGGTATCGTATTAATGGGTGCTAACGGGATCCTTTTACTAAGTCGTTCACAGGGATGTACGCAATGAACCGAAATAGGGAGGCTATTGCATTTTTAACAGAGTATGTACTTATTACTTTAGCCGTAAATCACTACATAGTATAAAACAAAGTCGCTTTCTCTGTCCTTATATCCCTATGTACGAGTAAGCTTCAATCTTTAATGTATGCTTAAATCTTTAAAACTACGCTACGGATTTAAATGCGGTTTTTTAAATAGATAGAGTGAGTGAAGAGGAAGGTTTTTATATATAATACATGTGATATCCCACGGGAACGCGGGTAAAACCGCGGGGGACAGCTAGTATAATATTTAATGATAAACACAAATACTTAAGGGAAGGTTCTAGTCCAGAGGCCCGAAAATGTGCGTAATTTCATGATTTTTCTTTGAGAGTACATACGTATTTTTTTTTTAAAAACTTTTGTGGCATTTATTTGTCTATATTTTAAAAAGTTTAAAAATTTTTTCGCGCTCTCTCGTCTATACGCTATAACTCGTAAAATCAATTAGATAGGGAAATATCCTTTTGCCTACACATTTTTAAGACCGTAAGGATGAAAATAAAGCAATAAAAAATTTTGGTCGATTTTGACTGGAACCTTCCCTTAATAAAAATAAAATAATGTACACATTTTTTGCACAGTGGTACGGAACCGATCGCGTGGGAATCCGACTCGCACTTTCCCGCGTTTATGGTGTTAACCGTGGTGCTATCACCAGCTAAAAATAAAAAGATCTCTTATAAGTGTAGTGTAGATGATCCAATAGATGTAGTAGGATTTGTTTTGATTTCAGTGGATACCAAATTTTAACGTAGTTTTCCAGTTGTTCCAGTTGGTGGTTACCTAATATTGATATTAGACGTAGCTCATATGTTTAATTATGAAATGTCTAGTCTTAGTTAAGCATTACCTAAGAATAGTTAATTACAGTGCATTTGCTGTAATTAAAAAAAAACATTCTGAAATGAGCGCACGGGTAATGTGCCAAATTTTTGTCTGTGGCATACTTTCTGTTCCCAAAAAAATATAAGAATTTCAAATTTATATCATCTGCAAAAAAATCTTTAGTTACGTCTGTCACTACATAATTACTTATTTTTACAAATTGGTGTTAGAGAGCAGCAGTATGTATTTCGTACAATAGACAAACGATTAGCAATATTTGCCATCGAGTGTTTCTATTTACTCTCCACGAAAGTATAAGAGAAACTTTTCACTCAGTATTGCTAATTATGGGCGAGCTTTAAGCTCGTTAGCGAGCTACCCGTCCGTGTCGCGACGCTTAGCAATAATTACAAGTAAACAGTCGACACATGACACGTGTCAATTGTAAGTGCTCGACACGTGTCGCCTCGGTACACAAACACCGCGTGTGGCGAAAACGAAAGCGCAATTTAGTCGAAATTCATTAAAAAACCGATGTTCGCTTCTCAACCACTGAATAAAACATGAGATTTGTAATACAATTTGAACTCGTCAGATGTTTGATGGATTATTGTAGAAAACAATGCGAATACTGCTCTATAAGATTCGCAATAGGGTACTGTTTTGGCTGCGAGGTCCATATAAGTGCGAATTAGGCGGACACTCGCAATAATACAACATAGCCTTGTGTAAATATGGCACTCGGATGCGTCCGAAAATTGCTCGTTTCTATACGAGATTGCGCAAACAGATACACAAAACATACGTAATATATCATTTCGTTAATTTTGTATGGTTTATGCAATTGAGTAATTATGAAGTTTTAGCAATAAAAACTAAGAGGTCTAAGTACTGACCCACACTCCACTCAGGATATTTTCCGTCCCAACATGATTTGCGGTAAGGACTGTCGCCATCTCTCGGACACATTAGCCATTCTGGGTTATAATTTCTAATAAAGTTTTCAGAACCGTTTATTCAGCTTAGACCCGCGAAAATGTTATGAAGAGTCAAAGTTGCTTAAGAGACAGTATCTTGCTGAGCCCATAATAGGGATGTGTCCTGACATGTCAAATCAGCAATTCTTTATGAAATGTCAAAACGCATCCCAATTGAACCCAGGTCCTCCAGCTAGTTTTACCGATTGAGAATGAAACAATGTCATATATACAAGAGTAGGTATAGTTCTCAGCGTCCCCATTACGAGCCGCACTTGAGATCAAGGTTGCAATTATAGTTAAACTTGACGAAATGTCGTAAACCATACGTAAGTATGAGACAACAACTTATGATGTTGAGAGTAAACATATTTATTTGTCATCTACACTAATAGTAATGAGGTTATAGTTTGTTTGTATGTAGGCGCTAAAATTAAAAATCTATTCAGTTTAGGCCTTTGAAGGGCACTTATGAAGGTCGAGGTTATCTGAGAAGAACCGGCAAGAAATTCAGCATGGATACTTTTTTCATATCTTTTTATGAACCTACTTTTTTGGCTCGGTATCGCGGATGAAACCTATTGTGTGAAACCAAGTTAGTCACCTCCAAGTCAAATCTCAAATAATAAAATCTTTTTCTGAACATTTGTTCACTGACAGAAAGGTAGATTATACCCTAGCTAGATAGAAGGGATTTTTTATTCTGGGGAAACATTTGATCCCTCGGGAACGCGGGCGAATCCGCGGAGCAGTAGCTAGTACGTTATTATGATTATATCACACAGTTGTAGTTAAACAACATTGTTAGTTGTAGGAAGTTGAGTTTACATCTAAAAAGTTGTTTTACGAGCCATTTAAGTGAGCATTACAATATAACTGTGCGACTGTATACTGTAGGCATATTTATACACAATCGCATAAAAACTGTTTATACCGATAACGTTTACAATTAGATACGGAAACACTTTGAATTTATTTATTTATATAGTTTTATATGACTAGTTATTTTGATACTCTCCAACCTACTGATCATCATCATCATTAGCCTATCCATCTCCCTAAGAAGGGAATCTCAGTGTAAATTTAAGATGTTTTAATATTCAAATAATTGTAAGAACTGGCATCCGAATTACATATTCAAGTTAGGGTACAGATGGCAGGAGAATGACTACCAAACCGGTGGCAACTTCAGGAGTTTTGACCTTTATATATGACCTTCTAGGATATAGTTTTGAAATGCCGATGACCTTAACAGTAGACATCCCCCAGGAGCTGAACGGCTTCTACATCCCCGAGATGACGTCGGTGGTGTGCAAGTCGGCGGCGGAGATGGTCCGCGTGATGCGCGCCGGGAACCGCAACCGCGCGAGCGGCCGCACCGACATGAACGAGCACTCGTCGCGCAGCCACGCCGTTTTCCTCGTCACCGTCGAGACCGCGCATCGACGGACCAACCGCATACGGTACACTTCTACTTCTCTTTTTTTTTATAGTTTAAAAGTCCCTAAGTCTTATTTTCAGCTCGTATTTTTTAAGTGAAAATGAGAATTCCTTGAGTATTGTTGTGATTTGAAACTCGATTAAACGAAAAAGTAACCCTAAAAAGAGACAATCTAAAGGATTTACCCTGCAAAAGAATGAGGTAGGTAGTTTCACTTATACCGCGTGTGAAAAGCGCACATTTTTTTTTTTTTGTTTAATTTTGGTAATTTAAGTATGTTATTTCCTAGTCGACACTTTTTTATATCTACTGGCCGACAAACTAAGATAGTCGACCTGATGATAAGTGGACACCGCCGCCCATGGACATGCGCAATACTAGAGACATCGCCAATCGTTAAACTACAGACAACAAAGAGAAATATTACTACTGACGCAAGTTTTCGTTTAAATAAATTTTTCGCTTAACCACTCTAGACGCTGCCATGTCTGGGCAATTTTCCAAAGTTATAAAAGTTAATTCATGGCAACTTACTCTATAATAAGTTTTATAAATTACCGTGAAGTAAGGTCTACATAGACTGGATAGCAGAATCTTAAACTTATAAAGGACTTTAAGGCTATTAACATAGCCTTGACAATACACTGATTTATTCAACATGCATAATTTTTTATCGTGTCCAGTAACACGTTCGATAGAGGTGAAACACAGGTCGATACCTAAGTTTGTATTCAGTTTGATTAAAACCATTAATCCTTATTAATTCATTTGATTGTTCCCCAATAGGTACACGAAAGCAGTAAGACAATTTGGCAGGACAATTTACTTTTTACCTTATAAAAAAGAAAGAGATGAACATAGATTTGATGAAGTTTGGTCATGCATGATATAATCGGCACCATTGTATGTAGAGGGAGATATAAAATAGTAGCATGAAAGTCAATATCGAGGAACTGATTACTGTTGATTGAACTCTTGCTGAAAATCCAATTAGCAACCCGTCAATTAGTGCTCCCCTGAAGTTGAATGTATTGTGCGAATGCTCCGCGAGCAACCTAAATGTTACTCATCCACCGAGCTGGATCATTGCCCCTGCTTTGTTATACCACTTGATATCATTCGGGTATCCTAAAAAAGAGTACTTGGGATCACCTTACCTGGCGTTATTCCAAATTGAATGAAATCATCTATTTATAGTATGTTTAGGTTGGAAAACTAAAAATATGCCAATAAACTGTAAATACCTTCCTATTGTGAAGGTTAAAGAATAGACAAAGCGAAATAACTAAAACTAAAAAAGTCGTGGGTTAGAATTGTGAGCTTTTTTGGTAGAGGAAATCGTATCGCGTGGAAGCGACCATGTTTAAGTACCCACCTGTATGTGTTCTTCCCTTCTTAGCTTTGTGTACTTATCACGTTAGGCAACATCATCATCTACCAAGATGTTGGACAAAAATAGGCTTTACTAGAGTAAATATAAACCTCAATATGAGAGAAGTCGGAAAGTCATTAAAAACCATTCAACGCCACTATCACCAAGCTATCATCGCTTAAACTTTCCCATTTACCAAACTTATCCACGTAATCTACAAAATGACTTTACATAATTTCGCTTTGACGTTAATCTATTATTATGGCTTCCATTCACGTTACGTTGTAGTTACTGGAAGGCGCCATCTTAATTTCACCGGCTCTGAAGGTTTAGTTCATGACCGCGTCAGTTTTAAATTGAATTCATCGCATATTAACATCAATAGACATACCAAGTGGGTGTCTCGACTCCAAAGGATTAGTTGCTCCAATTTAGTGATGATGCATCCCGCTCCTTCAAGTATTACGTGTTCAACCTTCGGTAACTTGATACGCTCTGTGTCTAAGCCTTGTTTGAATTTTTCAAATTCGTGTGCGAAAGTAGATAAAAAAAAGAGATTTGAAAATGGAATCGTGGTTAGAAGCGACAGGTGA
Source organism: Habrosyne pyritoides (assembly GCA_907165245.1). Taxonomy (NCBI): domain Eukaryota; kingdom Metazoa; phylum Arthropoda; class Insecta; order Lepidoptera; family Drepanidae; genus Habrosyne; species Habrosyne pyritoides. The sequence continues at coordinate 12,423,456 of OU015603.1, read as the reverse complement.
ATGGACTGACGAAGTGGATCTTTATTTGAGGTACGATCTAACCTTTTTTTACCTATTGTCATATTTAACTGGCATGTCAAATCAGCAACTTTTTATCAATCAATATTTTGAATAAAGGATTGTTGGTATGAAAGAAAGTTGTTACTATTATAGTACACATCAATACAATATACAGCATCAATACAGCGACTCTTGTAGTTAGATTATGAAAAAGAAATTACAAATAGCGTCAATAATAGAACCCATTTTAGTTTTATTATGTATTTCTGGATGTTTTATTAACTGGTTAGTGTTTGATTATTTTATAGTAAATATATTCAAGTTCCCTCTTTTCTTTATAACTCCAATTTATCAAACGTCAGAATGCTATTCAAATCAACGAGCAGTTTTGATTAAACATTTCCCCCAAACGTTATCGTGACAGTTGAAAATACAAATTGCCGTGCATTTCATAGAGGCCTTAAAATTGAACAACAAATTGGTACCTACTTACCGTTTAATATGGTATAAAATACAGCCTGTTTCATAAAACGAGTCCTTTTTGAAGGTTTAATAATCTCATTGCAAAATGTGTCCTATTGGTTTATGGTAAGGTGCTTCAGCGTAACAATTAGCCATTGGATCAATAGATGATCTTTATTTTAAAGACTTTAAGGTTTGTTTTTGTTGTTGCTAAACGTCAGCGCAGGACTATAACAGTACGCGGGGCGAAGCGATGGCATCCATCAAGTGCAGAAGTTAATAAAACGATGGGGAAGTCACGACACGAGACACGACACGACACGTGCCCCGTGTAAAAAGTTAATGCAGTCGTGAATCAATCATTGCAATTGTGCTCTGTTTTGGTATTGTGAACGAACAATATAGAAAAAAAATATCTGAAAGGCAGAAATTGAAATTTTTCATTTATTTGCAGGAACTCAATTTTAGATCTTAAACAAATTTTGCTTTTGTATTACAAATTCCAATTTATTTTATATATTTGATCAAGTTATAGTTTTGCAATTTTATTTATGAAAGTATAGTTTTATTTTCCGTAGAATTTTATAAACGGTACTTAGCATTTTGATGTCCGCATTGAATTGCGACCCATTCGGACATCATCAACAATTTCACACAAGTAGGTACCGCAATAAGTTGCACAACCACTGAAAAATGTATTATTACGAAATAGTTCTTAAATTTTGAAACGCGACGTTAATGCATTCGCATAACCACGCGCTACAACTTATTATGTGCCGAGTGAAGCCTGACTGATGGCTTACTAGACTGGTGTGTATGTGTGTGAGTAGATTAACCCCCTTAGCCAATGTGCTCATTAAATAATTCGCTTGGCACATTTCCGTTTAGGGGCGCCTATTGCTTATCCAAATGGAATAAAGTTGGTGTTCGATCTCCCCTACAACTTTTCTATACTAATGATGAAGAGGAAAATTTTGTAATGTTGCATGAAAGAGGTAATCTAGGAAATTTCTCATCAGATTTTGATAATTAGAGAATTATTAAAAATAATATATTACCATAAGAAGATTTCTATTATTAAAAAAAATTATCTTATAATATGTATATTATTATGATATAATTAATCATTTCACCAGGCAGTCAATTTATTATTTATACTAAATATATTTTTACATATAGAATTAGTAATTAGTCACACAGCCGTCCAAAAAATGTTAATGGCTTATCAGTTAGTTTCGCTATGCCTGTATAGGACTTACCTACCACAAAACTTAGATCTAGATGAATTGCGACTTAACTCTACAAATATATGGTAAAATCTAGTTCAATGCTCAAAATCGCCCTTGAAGTAATTAAAAACATAATTTAGACCACAGATTCATTAATACATCAAATACTAAAGATTGAGATGTAATTGATACTAAATTATTGTCGTTGTATGTACTCTACCGTCGCATTAGATATGTTATCAATTGTTTTAGGTTTTACGTTTGATAAATCATTTATTACATTTCAATAATAATAAGTGTCAGTACTCAGCTGATATCAGATTTTACGAAGAGAGGGCTTTCGAGGAAAGCAATAGGGAAAGGGTTTGAGGTCTTGCTCGATTTATTACGCACTAGCTTTCCGCGCCGCGGTTTCACCCGCGTTCTAATGTATGTAATATAGCCTATGTCCATCCAGCATAATGTGTACCATTCAAATGGTGGAAGATTTTCTCAAATATGTGCCCTGGCTCCTGAGGTTAGGTAAAAAGGTAGTAGTAGAGCTCTTAGTGCAGAGTTCGTCCGGGGAAGTACTACCACCTTACCCATTTCCGCCGTGAAGCAGTAATGCAATTGTATTACTGTGTTTCGGTTAGAAAGGTAAGGGGGCCGGTGAAATTACAGGCACATGAGACTTAACAACTTCACGTCTCAGGGTCGACAACGCATTGGCGATGCTCCTAGTGTTGCAAATGTTCATAGGCGGCGGTGACCACTTACCATCAGGTGGACCGTCTGCTTGTTTGTCGGCCCAAGTGGCATAAAAAAAAAAAAAAAAAAAAAAAAACCTACATACAAAGTCATAAAATTTCCACTCTTTTAATAATATTGGTATAGATCTGTATCGCCTCGTTGGTCGAGTGGTATAAAGCTCGGCTAGAGACCTGGTCGCCTAGGCTCGATTCCCAGCCAAGGTAATATTAATATAATATATAATGATTCATTTTAATCACTACATAGTATAAAACAAAGTCGCTTTCTCTGTCCCTATATCCCTATGTAGGCTTAAATCTTTAAAACTACGCAACGGATTTTGATGTGGTTTTTTTTAATAGATAGAGTGATTGAAGAGGAAGGTTTTTATGTATAATACATGTGACATCCCACGGGAACGCGGGTAAAACCGCTGGGGACAGCTAGTCTATTCATAAATATTTCAAACTGTCTATGTGCTAATTAGTGTAGGGCGCCCTCCAGCTAGATGGAGCGATGATATACGCAAGCTGGCTGGTAGCGGATGGACACAAAGAGCTGAAGATCGAGCTCAGTGCCGTGCCATAGGTGAGGCCTATGTCCAGCAGTGGACCGAGATAGGCTGATGATGATGATGATGTACCAAGCTTCAACCGAATAGTAGTGTATTTAGTATATCAGTTGTCTGGTTAACATTGTACAAGACTTGCTTCGTTTGGGATCAGATAAACGTGTGAAAAGTGTCCGGGATTAAAAGGCTTTCCTTCAACATAGACTATGTGTGTCAAATTTCAGCAAGATCGGTTCTCTCATGAGCCGGGAAAGCGTAACAAACAAACTCACTTTCTCATTTATAATATTAGTAAGGATATTATTTATTAAAATTGTATGAAGCTTCACCCATATGAGGTCATGATGAACTAATTTAGTATTAAAGTAAGTAATTACGCGCGACCGGCTGGTGGCGGCGACGCGACGCACCGTAGGCGTCGCGCGTCAAATAAATGGCTCCAGCCGCGATCGATACTGTCTATCATACTATCTCTTGATGGATGTCTCTATTGTGACGTCAATACCACAGCTAAGTAGCTCACCTGACAACAACGATTCAGGCTTCTAATGGTGTGAATGTATTGCACAAATGCACTCCTGTATATATCAAGAGGCATTCTTTAAACACGGCTATCTGATCCCAAATTAAGAGCTTGTAGTATGGAAACCAGATTTCTGATATAGTATTTTTTTTCTAAGTACATAATACATACTCAGATAATTACACCCAGCTACAAAACAAGCAGACATGTTCATTGTTCATGCACAGAAATGTTTGCCCTGGGTGGGAATCGAACCCACATGTGGTGTGGCAGTTAGTGTCTAACCACCGAGCCACTAGTTGGCTAGACGTTTCTGATAGACGGTGCTATTTAGGTCAAATAATTTCATGATATTTCAGTTAGTTCAGCTAAATATGTTACATTATTAAAAATATAACCATATTTCATTTAAATTTGAATTAAATAAATTGAATTAAAGAAAGAACTAATAATATCGGATGATGGTAAATACACAAAGCCTTCGAAGGTGCAACTACTACAGCACCGGTGTACTCCTTCAGGCGAGAGATTTTCCACCAGCCAGGTGGCTAGCTACCACTTATACTCTAGTAAATAACTAAGTGGTGGTAGAATTGAATTTACTTAAATTGTTACCTTTTGTCCCTAAATATATAAGACCTAATCAGTCTACGATCTCCACATGTTTCGTTCCACGGTCTCAAGGAATGATGACGTCAGCAGAATGTTCTTTTTTAATTGCTAGACATGAGCGCTCTCATGAAAGTCCAATGGGCGATGATACATTACGCGCGTTCGGTTTTCAATATTTCAGCGGCCGTTGTGTACCGGAGCGGAGCGCGCTACCATGAAAGGCGATCTCGGTTCTCGCAAGTGACTCACTTGTGAAATATCAGATATCTGACATTTCGAACACTGGGTGTCCTGAGTCACTGGCCCTTACCTTAAACTGATGTCGATGATCTAAGATCGTACCGTCTTTAAATTCTCGATGTTTTGTGTAATAATATGTATGACCATATAAAATTAGCTTTAGTTGAATGCATGCAACAAATCGAAAATGTTTAACCGTAATTTATGAATATAGGTATTTATATCAGAACTCTGTTAAAAAAATTAGACATTAAACTTTTCTTTACATCGTCCTTTTGCTGACGTAGTTTAAGTTAAGTAATTATTACTAACTAATTATTTCTCAAAATTTTTGATTATTGAATAAGCAGATTAATTCGTGATTTCCTAAAAAAATTTGCCTCAAGGTACGTTCCACTTTCCTGTGAAACCCATTAAAATTCGTTTGATAATTTCGAAGATTACCGTGTTCAAACAAAGTTTTTAAAAATGGTCTTATTGTATTCTGTTACACTCGACCGCAATCAGTTTTTGGCAAATATTTGAATGTTTATTGAATATTTTTATTTGATGGATAAAAAGATCGTCATCAGCTGTCCTGATATAGCTTAATGTCTTTCGATATCTTGTCATGTGCGAGTGCCTAGGTACCTACCTACTTCAGTGCGATATGAATCGAGTTCCCACAGTAGTGCGCGGGAAGGGCGGCGTACCGTGAAGGCTTTTCGTTTTTCACCGCCTTCAGCGGCACCTCCTCGCCACCACCGCGCCACCACCGCGCCACCACCGCCTACCACACTACAACCGACACATTATAACCTTGTTCTATTCGATACAATGAGCATTTGGAACACGTGCACCGTCCGTACGAAAAACAATAAAACGCGTTTTTTACACACGAATATTACTAAAGTATCCTGTTGCGAAATGGAAAACTTATTATGCACAAGGTTGTTTATTTATATGGAAGTAAATTGAGCTGTTGCTTATTATCTATACTAATATTATAAAGTCGGAACTGATTCGAATGTTTGTTTATATTTATAGGATAATCACCGAAACCACTATACCTAGTTGTAGAAAGTATATTATTCCAAATAGACAGGGTGTCTTATAATCCCTGGGATTCATTGTTTTATGTCAAGTAGAACGACAAATAGATCGACGCCCCACCTGATGATAAGAGGTCACCGCCGCCGATGGATATTTGCAACACCATAGGCATCACTAATGCGTTGTCGACCCTGAGACGTGAAGTTGTTAAGTGTCATGTGCCTGTTACTTCACCAGCCCCCTTACCTGTCTAGCCGAAATACAGTATTTTTTTTGTGTACCACTTGGGGCGACAAACAATCAGACGGTCCAGCTGACGGTAAGTGGTCACCGCCGCCTATGCACATTTTCAACACTAGTGGCTTCGCCAATGCATTGTCGACCCTGAGACATGAAGTTGTTAAGTCTCATGCGCCTATTACTTCACCGGCCCTCTTACCTCTCTAGCCGAAATACAGTAATACAATTGCAATACTGCTTTACGGCGAAAATTGGTAAGGTAGTAGTACTTCCCCGAACTCTGCACCAAGAGCTCTACTGCTTCTAAATCCCTCGGGAACTCGGCTGAACCCGCAGGACGGTAGTAATTGATCATTTACATTTGTATTAGGTCGCGTGTTCGGCGTATAAATGCGGTAAGAAAATAAGCAGGAAGGGTTAAACAACAGGATTGTTACAATGTTTCTGTATTCGTGTGATGGATACGTTAAATTTAATAAATGGTATTCGTACCCTGGGACGTTCATCACACGCTTATCAGCCCCTTTATTCAACTACCTAATACGAAACATCGTCGGCGAGCTGGTATGAAAATTGATACGTATTTGAGCAGAACAGATGTAGTAGACGTTGTAGAAGTAGATAGATAGAGAGATTACTCTTTATTGAGACAAAACAGTTTTTTGTATAAAATAACAATAAAGCGTCCTGAAGTAGAACTCTTAGTGCAGAGTCTGTCTGAGGAAGTACTACCACTATACTTACACATAAGTATTCTATTGTCTTTTAGTGCAAATACATTATTGTTATATATTTTCTATGAAATACAAACTTATTAGTACATACATAATAGATATTTACACCAAGACAGACGAAACAGACATGTTAATGCACACTAATGTTTGTCTTATTTGGGAATCGAACCAATTGCGGTAGAGAGGCTCTTTTTCCACCAAACCAATGGCCCCTCATAAATAGTTGTACCTAACTTCAGAAAAGTACCTACAAATTGCGACAGTAGCTTGGCATGATGTGTAACAAAAAACACGCAGCAGGTAACTTAAAAAAAAAATAAAAAAAACGATGTTTCGCCCATATGGCAGGTGTCGTCACCGGTAATCAGATAATCGTCCGCTAATACTTGTCGTCAGTTAATGTTTTAACAATTAGCGTGACTGACAGCGAGTCGCGCGCCACATGTGTACCGAGGCATTATTTATATCTTCTTTAGGGTACGTCCGAATTTTAAAAAAGTAACCCTTAACCCTCGTGTGGCTGTCTGTTATCTGAACATGTGAATTTCTGTGACCCCAACACGAACGTGTATCGTAAATAAATTAATTTTGAATATTTAGGTCACGTTTGGGTAAATTAGAGGCTTTGCAAATTTTTACCGTATGATATGATATATTAAATGAAACGGCAATATTTCTAAATAATAGTATATACAAATGTTATTAAGAAAATATGAAATATGATACCATGCATTTGCAAATATATACATAAAAAAAGCACATCTCGATTTTTACCAAAATACTGCCTATGTCCCTCTCCGTACCCCACGTAATCATAGGCTAGGTGTATGGCTAATTCCATCAAGGTTGCTCCATCCGTTTGTGAAAAAGTAACAAAGAGACGAACAGACGAGCGAAACACTCGAATTTATAATATTAGAGTCAACTTATACCCAAAATCTGTACCGACATACGTGCACAATTCTGGGTTAGATTGGAACCCACGACCTTTGGGCTCTATCCACTACATCAACTCACATTGATAAGATGCTCGGTTCTTCTTAAAGTATGTTTATGTTTGTGTTTCTACACATTTACATATGTAAAGGAAATGTTATATTATTTACATAATAGTGTGAAATCTAACATTACAATAATGGAATTTTTAACTGCACGTAGTATATCCAGTGTCAACAGTGTTAGTACAAGGCTGCGGTACACACAACCTGACTAATTTACATGTATGTATGTTACAAGTGTCTCTAATCTGTCAAATTGCATTTTAGTTTCCGCGAAAACAGCTGATCAGAAATTTTTCACATTTTTATAGTAGATAAGGTGTTCCCCGCGGTTTTACCTGCGTTCCCGGGGGATGTAACATTTTCCCCGAATAAAAGGTAGCCTATATGTTTGTCCAGAATATGCTCTATCTATGTGGAAAAGTCACTAACATCCATACTCACAAACTTTAGCATTTATAATATTAGTGGGATAAGCTGTCCCCCGCGGTTTCCGCCTAACTTTTCCCCAGATAAGAAATATGACATGAGATATTATAAAACATATTCTAGCGAGCCAAGTTTTTATCTAAGTCCGTTAAGTTACGCGTATTTATTATATTAGTCTGATAAACTGTCAATTCTGTTGCAGACGATTAGAAGGGACAATTCTAGAGGTTAACATGAAATCGCAGACTAATACTAATGTAATAACAGGCTGACAGGCCAGTTGGCTTGGTGGTTAGCGACCCTTACTGCCAAGTCGTAAGTCGCGGGTTCGATTCCCACCTAGGACAAACATTTGTGTGCATGAACATGTCTGTTTGTTCTGCGTCTGGGTGTAAAATATCCATATAAAAATGCATTAAAAAAATGGTGTATGTCCTATACCAGTTATCTGGTTTCCATAGTACAATCTCTGCTTAGTTTGGGCTCAGATGGCCGTGTGTAAAGAATGTCCCGGGATATTTAATATCCTATACTTTTCTTTTAAGATCTAATAAAAATCGCTGCAAATAAAATCAAAATTTACTTAGCATATAACTGATACACCTACTACACAAGCTGTCCCCCTCAGTTTTACCGGCGTAGCTATATATATTTAGTAGGCCATCACAGGACATTATAAATTATTATCTATACATATTTTCTTATACATTAAAAAGAAAAAGTAACATACTTCGAGAACGCGGATGGAACCGCGGGAAACAGCTAATAGTCTATACAATATCTAGATACAATATTGACTTAGTTTTTACATCCTATCATATACATACATAACACTTATTCGTACTAACAAACTGTACCGTCACTATAAGGAAGCCGAGGTATTGATCCAATCATAAAGCCGGCAGGTGTCAAAAACCATATTGATCAAGCACGCCTTACAAGTGAAGCCGCGGGAGTGAACTGCCGAGTGTAGGCGAGTGTACACAGCGCCTCACGCAGCTGTGCTTTGAGGCTCGCCAGAGGAGACGCTTAGGTTGTGTTTTCTTTATTAGTCATTAGAACCCAAATAAATTAATATCCTTTGACACTACGGTTATCTCATTCAAAACTAAGCTCTGAAAATTAGATGGCAGGTACACTCAATTAGTACTTATATAGACACACTTCAGACACAGAACAAACAGACATTTTGTTCATGGACAAAAATGCATGACCTACGGGTGACCATCTCGCCACCTGACCAAAACTTGGCAAACCTTAGCAAAGATATACCAATTTAAAACCTCGGGGATATACATTACTTACGTAAGGCGACTTTTCGAATCCCTCACCGCCCTCACGGCCCTTGGTGAAATGTTGTGAGATTTTTCCCCCCATCTTTCATCATTTAATCTCACATGAGATTTGTTACTGTTACTTTGTGGCTATCCCATTGCCGCGATAAATATTATCTACTATTTTTTCATACTTTAGTGGAGAAACATTTGTTAAGTCTACTTAATCTATTAATGTCTATTCTGTTCGTTTATCCATTGGGTATATTTCGGGAATTAAATGAGACTATATGCATATATTATGCACTTATTGGGGTTTATTCCATTAGCGTGCGTCTACGACCCGAGCTTAACAATAACTAGTTGACTGGCTAGCTAAAACGAGCTGTCACAGCGTAATCATATACTTTGTGTCCCTACATATTTTTTTTACTAAATTTCCCTAGTTTTCTCGCAATTTTACAATGTTTCTTGCGGATTGAAAACTTGGTGATATTTGCCGAGACCTCCCCTCTGCCCCACGTGCGGTTGAGCTCGACTCCCTCGGTCCCCCCTGAGCGCCTCACTTTATTAATGGATGCCCCGCTGCGGCAAAAAAACACCCTATATGTTAAGAAGAAGATTTATAAATTTTAATCTAAATCCGTTTAGCGGTTTATGTGTAATTGATTGGTGTGGCGAGGTGGTCAAGATATCGTGCCCTTGGATGGCAGGGTGGTAGGCGATAGTTGTGAAATATTTGAGGTACCTCCTGTGGGACGCTAGAGTGAGGGGAGAATTATTTTTATTGATTTCCTATATTGTTATTCTAAATTAGTATAATTAGTGTTTTTGATGCTGTTCTAATCCTACTAATGGATAATAAAAGGAAGTATGTTAGTAACTCTTTCACGCAGAAACTACCGAATACAGTTCGATGAAATTTGCACATAGATAAAGCATACCCTAAATTAACATATAAGATCTTTTTACCCCGGGAAAATGTATCATCCCTTCGAAGCCTGGGTAAAACCGCCGGGGGTTGGAAAGTTGTTAAACTAATAAATGACACCTCATTCTGTCTCACCCCATTGGATATAGAGCGCCAATTCATTCAATTAATTCTAAATAAATCATCGATTACAAGCCATCTGCGGCGACACCTACATGTTAAAAAATAGCAGTTGTGTCCTTCAACAAGAACAGGCGTGGGTCTGTGCGAGGCGCTAACCTGACTTTAACAGGTGTTAATGAATGACATAACGATTTCACTTCCCGTATATAATTGGCGAACAAATAATGTGGGTTTATAAGCTAAGAAAAAATGCATGCAAATGGTAATCTTTACTGAAATTATTGTATAATTGTTCCCGAGGATGTAGACAGAGGTTTTCCACTGAGACCGAAATTCCAATTAAGATACTTACTTAATGTGGTGAGCATTAGGGTGCGTTCCACTGACGCGTCCCTGGGCTCAAGTTTGAAAGAGTTTGTTGAGTACATTTCGAGCACTATGATTGGCGGTCCGCTCTTATCCAATCCGCCCAGCGCCGCGTCAGTGGAAACGCACCCTTAGAGTTCAGTACAGGTAATATTTCTAACAAAGAAATTTTAATAAGGAATAATGTCGCATTCATAATGATTAAATACTACATTAATCAAATTTGATCAAAATTTCAGAATGAATATCCAAGAGTAGATGTTTGATCCTGTACAATTATGACGTCACAACTTACTATTCATACAAAACTCCATACAACAATCGTTTTACATTAAATAAAAAGTAGCTGATTTGACTTTATAGTCACCACCCCTATTGTACCCTGCGACTTTACCTGACCTGGAAATCGAACCCGTCTCTATTAGTAGTAGACGCTTTATAACGCAGTTATAGTAAAGAGGATTTAAACAATTGTCCCTGAATAGATATTAGGTACCTAATCCGATAATGCCTAGAGTTAACAGAACAGCTTAGCTGAAGATTTATTGATGCTTAAGCGATAACGTATGGAGTCTATAGAATTGGATATAAATATTGACTTGTAACGTGTGTTTTCATACAGTATGAAATAGCCTTCTATTATATTTGTCCAAGGTTTCTTCTGTTTACAAGAGCATCAGATTACTTGTAAAATACCAGGCAAGTGTGCTATGAATCGTACACGTAGGGTTCTGAACAAAGAAACTCAACATTATTTTATACTAGCGTGCCCCGCGGTTTCACCCGCGTTCCCGAGAGATATAACATTTTCCCGGCACAATATCCTATGTGTTATTCCAGGGTGTTTTCTATATATGTGTCAAGTTTCATCCAAATCCGTTTTGTAGTTTGCGTGAAAGAGTAACAAACAATCATACATTTTTTGATACTGAAATTTAAATTTAAAGATTAAATTTTTTTGGTATGGGACCTTAAAAATGATAATCGTCAGAAACATATTTCGACACGGAATCTCAACGCTAATGAATGCAAATGCCATTTTAAATATTCGTAGTACTAGAGTAGCAGTGAAGTGCGGTAGTATGTATTGTGACGCGTGTACACACGGCGCGGCGCGCGAGCGGGAAACGTTTGGCCGCTACGGCTCGCGCTCTAATGTAATTTCACACTCATTATGCATCTACAGCCGGAATAGGAATGACATGGACTTCAATGTAATTAATAATCTATCTTTTATCTAACTATATAATATATATATAAGTAAAATAGGGTTCCTTTACGCACCATCAATTTAAAAACTATTGGACATATCGGGATGGGACTGCTACCATTCGACGCGGATTTTTTCCTAGATTGATATAGGCTATATATGATATTGATAAACGCGGGTGACAGGTTAGGTTAGGTTTTTAAGGCAATTATATCTCTTTGCCGATACATTCTTTACACACGGCCCTTATCCCAAACTAAACGTAGTTATTACTATGGAAACCAGAGAGCTGATCTACTATATTTTTCTTAAAACATACTAAAGAGATATACACCCCAAAGATTAAACAGAAATGTTTGTCCTTGGTGGCAAGCCAACCCACGATCTCTCTCGGTAGTCAGGATCTCTAACCACCAAACCAACCCTTAAGGGCTTCCAAGCGTGTGCTTACCACCTTACTTTAGTAAGAATATGGTCAAACACAACCCTACACAAAGTTATAAAATGGAAAAATCATGTTTAGTAACAGTAGCGCGTTTGCAATCAAATAGTGAAGCGGAAAACGCGCGGTAAATGTAAAATGAATGGCGCTAATTAAAAGTATAAATTACGAGCGAAGTTTAAACATGTTTGCTTATTTATGTTTGTTTACGTGTTTTGTTTCACCGAGGCGGTTGGCTAGCCGGTAACGTGATTCAATGGATGCGTAATAGTGCACATAAATGTTGACTCGTCTTCCTGGAACATGAATTTATTGTTGCATTTTTAGGAACGTGTCTTATCACCGCCCTTTTTATGTCTTAAAACAATGCGCGGTTATCGTCAGTTTCAGGTGTTGGGCCTTTATCGCGGTTTGTTGGGTCGAGTGGCTACTTTATGAATATTGGTCAAAAACTTACTCGTATAAAACTTACTTAGTGTTTCTGTCTGTTTGTGTGATTATTCCTTTTAAGTCACGAAAATTCTTCCGGAAGGTTACTATATCTACACCAATGTTATAAAAGTAAATTTTATTTTATTAATATTTTAGTAAAGTTTGTAAGTTTGGATGTAGGAGGTAATTTCCAAATCTTGTCATTCGATTTAAAAAAATCTTTCACTGATAAAATGCTACACTATTCACGAGTGACGTAGGCTATGTTATAATCCCGAGGTGCGTTCGATCCCTTAGGAATGCGGATCAAACTGTGGGATGGAAGCTTGCATATTATATTCGCGAAAGTTTATGAAAATGTTTCCCCACATATCAACTGCTATACTATAATTAAAATGATGTTCTGGTTCAAAAAAAATTGTATGACTTATTAATAAAGATCCTATTTGAACAAATTTGGCGTAATCATTTAAAGATAAACAAGCATAAATCGTGTCTAAAATTTTGAGATCTACAAATTTGCCCTAGGAAGTACTTACCGTTGGAAAGTAGGTAGGTACCCAGTTAGAATCCGCTCTGTATCTTATCAAAACTAAACACTCGAGCCGAGTCGCGAATCGCAATGACTCATTCGCTGTAGTTCCTACCTATTGTTCCATTAATAAAATTTCCTTGTGTAAACAAAAAATACAATACAATAAATTATAGTCACCGTTCCGTATTTGGCAGTTTGCTTAAAAACTTATGAATAGACTGATTAGACTGTAACCCATATGTCAATTTTTGACGTTTACGACGGTCATAGAATTATGAACCCTATTGTTATCAGTAATAAAAATTATTATTATGTAATATCCCGGGACTTTCTTTACACACGGGCATCTGATCCCAAACTAAGAAAAGTTTGCAGTACAGTGGAAACAAGATAACTGATATACTATCTTTATTTTTTATTTTTTAAATACATACAAATTTGCTGGTAGAAAACTCAATTTTGAGTTAAGCTCGCCTTTGTACATGACATTTATTATATTTCTTATAAATTTGCACGCATTTCTTTCTACAAAATGAACCTTCCATCTAACATTGGATCGATAGATGGACGTAATTTTAATGCCAATAAAGTATATTTTCTCTGGAACATCGTATAGTGGTGGGGTCATTGCCGGACTCAGTGCCGGATTAAGCAAGCGCGGGGCCCGAAGCAAATTCTATCGAGGGGCTTTCGTTTCCTGTGGGTTCTTAAGTATAGTGTTAAAAATAAAACATATGTACGTGAGACTCTTGCGGCTTAGAATTTTAACTTCTTTAAAAAAATCTTACATTAAATAGACAATTTCAAAATTTTTATCGAGCCATCTGAATTCTGCTATCACACGCTTAACGCATCCACACCGATTGTCGTGTACGGGTGCTCGCACACGTCAGACTTTTTGTAGACCGATTATCGGACCGATTCAAATTTAATACATTTATACGAGCGACTTTTTGTAGAACTTGTGCGTTTATCGTATGAAATTCAGATTTATTTTCGCCACCGAAATTATCGTTTACCGATTATCTGACGTCGATTGTCTTAGTCTGAAAAGGTGTTACGTTCAATTTTTTTGTGACATCAAGTAAATTCAATATCGACCTAATCAATTTTACGATAAAATGTCGCTTAGGCGCGGTAAGGCCCCCTTTGGCGCGGGACCCGTAGCAACTCTTACTACGTGGTTGATCCGGCACTGGTCAAAGTGGGGTGCATGAATACAAAAGAATCTGCTCGTCAATGTCTGTCGTTGATTTGTTGACGAGCGAGTTCGAGTTACATTTAAATTAAACGCAATGAAGTGCCAACGACCTTATAACAGGCTACTGTCAAAAGGATGTCCACAATCAATGCGGCTGTTACTTTTGTGCATCGCTAAACTTACCTATGTAGATCTCTTTCTATTTGGGATAAGTTGAAAAGAGTAAGAACATCTTAAATTATAAACTCGCTTTTTTTGTCACAGAGTTTTAATAGTTGCGTATCGCTGAGTATTAGAATAGTGTTAAACTGTTTGTTTTAGAACAGGGATCAAATCGACAGTAATTAAGTCTTTCTCACTTTATTTAAAAGAAGAGAAAGAGAGGTTCAAAGATTCTAGCTGAGTTTAGTTTAATGCACTACAGAAGGTCTCATCAATTGACCAACTAATACTAGTTTTCCTATTTTCTTGAGAAAAAAAAGTTGTTATTGCTATTCCTGAACATGCTCTGTCTACTTACCCAATCCGTTTAGTAGTTTTGCGTAATAGAGTACAAAGCATCCAGATCACAGACGATCGCATTTATAATAGATTGTTTAATCTAGTATTGTGTGTTATAATATATTTGATTGAAGAACCTAGCTTTACATGTCTATGCTTTTGTTATATTATGTGTTAAACACAAGCGTGTGACTGTCGCACGTCGACACGCGCAGGATATGTCTAATAGAAATGCGACGTTCATTCATTGAACGCCGCCATCCAATATGCCCGGAGTATGAAGGGCTCCGCGCTCATTGAGGCCCTACTGGGCCCACCATAATCGCCCCTACTAAAGTTGATAGATACTCCAGAACTATAAATCATAGCATCACTTTCTCAATTCCAATACCTCGGTATTATTCTTTTGTATAATTTAATTTTTTAAACTTTTTTTTAAACTTTTTTTAAAGAGTAATTCCTAAATTCAGATAGCTTTATAGCATTATACTTTGGATTAGAACTTTAACAGATAGGTATAATTTTTAAGAGTTGTTTGCAATTCTGATTTACTGATACAAGATAGAACTTTGAAGGGTGGTTCCATATTCATTTAACTCGGTATGACGTTGCAGTGTGATTTCTAAAATTCCAAATTCAAATAGCGCTGTATAATGAATTAGGTATATATAACATTACAGCGTGGGCAAGCTTAACCTGGTGGACCTGGCGGGCAGCGAGCGGCAGCGCAAGACGGGCGCGTCGGCCGAGCGGCTGCGGGAGGCGTCGCGCATCAACCAGGCGCTCTCATCGCTCGGGAACGTCATCTCCGCGCTCGCCGAGAACAGCCCGCACGTGCCCTACAGGTACGACACGACATCCCGACACCAGCGCGCTCACTTTGTACTTTCTTTGATGGTTAACACGTAAGGTTTAGGAGGCTGACAACGGTGGTACAATACTCACCAACGATCGTTATGGTTCTGAACATAGAAACAAGACGCTGCGCAAATGAAATGAAACAAGTATCTATATTTATTCAAATAGGCCATCACAGGCACTTATGTATGGTCAGTCCCTAACGCCGGTTCGGAAGGTTGCTAGCAGCTAGAGAGGTAAAAGTTATAAGGGGCAGGCGAAAAGGTAACAACGTCGTCGTTGCTTAGCAACAGAGCTGCACAAGGCGCTAATTCAACCCGCAGCTCACTTCTGACACTAGGATCCACGGCGACTAGTGTAATTATACCACGACGTGAAAGAAGAATGTATCTACAGGATAGACGTTTGTGGGCATCATGTATACAGAATTAATTTCGGTTAAATATGTTATTTCAAAGTGTTGTCGGAGTTGGTAGGGTAGTGCTGAGAAGGAAAATTTAACTAATCGACAATTCATGCACACTTTGAAAATTTACAAATACATAATAATCGTGCTCACATACAAAAATACGTCTTTTGACACGAGCGAGTGATAATGGACACAAGGGCCTCAAGTAGACTCAATTTAATTTTCATTCAAAGCTAACGTTCAAGTTCGGTTTACCTAAAACCCATAGTCCTTGCTACATCGCTTTGGGACTATAGTCCCGTCAAAATTTGAGACTTATTAGCATTTTGCGTAAGGTGCACTTTGCAAAATGATTAGATGGATGTATCGTATGGAAGGTGCTGTATATGTGTATGTGTATCAGAGACTCGAAGCTGACGCGCATCCTGCAGGACTCGCTGGGCGGCAACAGCAAGACCATCATGATCGCGAACATCGGGCCCGCCTCCTACAACTACGACGAGACCATCACCACGCTGCGGTACGCGCACCGCGCCAAAGGTACACATACCGGCTATACCATACTATGTACCTACTAGAGATTGGACTTCACGATGCGGCCACGCTCTCGGCCTAAGCGCCCAATATTGCTTAATTTTCCATATTAAAAAAATATCACTGTCCGCCAAACACATAACGAAGTGGCACGATTATCTTAAATGTCTTTCTAGATAGAGCTTTCGGCCAAGGAAAACATCGTGAGGAATCGTAGGATACTCCGTAATACCGGCTTCGCTAGCTACCCACAAGTTGAAAATCTGTAGCACCAAAGATGTGTTCCGATAGCTGCATTTGAGAGCTAGTTCCCTGCCAAACGTAGATAGAATATGCAATTTTTTAAATCTTTAGGTCGTATTTATCACGGACAAGTCGCTACTGTCACTGTATCGGTACTTAAATGTAGTTTAAAGTATTAATTACTTATGTAATATTTGCACATGTGGCGTGCAACCGCGCCTGCACTCACTCGTACCAGATGTACGCTACAATTATCTACTGAGAAATACGCGTAATAATGTCTCGAGCACTCGACCGTGATCTTGGTTGATTTTTTTAAATTCGGGTTTATCAAACCCTACCAAAATATTACAGGGTTTATCATTAATTCATAATGATTATATGATTAAAGTACCATTTAATTCCGATATTAATCAAATGCAAAGCTCCATCTGCGAGAAGGTAGAATCGGCTAACCGGATAAGGTACGATACCTTCTACCGGTAGGCGGGTACAACCCGAGCTTCCTAAATCAGCATAAGATAGCCGAACGCGGGTAAAGTCAGCCGCTACATAATATCGTTCGGCTTCCACTCCGCAGCGATAAAGAACAAGCCGGTCCGCAACGAGGACCCGAAGGACGCCAAGCTGCGCGAGTACCAGGCGGAGATCGAGCGCCTGCGCGCGCTCATCCTGCAGCGCGGGGAGCGCCGCGACAAGCCGCGCCCGCGCCGCCCCGCCCGCCCCGCCGCGCCCGCCCCGCCCGCCCCGCCCGCCCCGCCCGCCCCGCCCGCCCCGCCCGCCGACCGCTGTACGTCCCGCACGACGAAGGTACTTTATATTCTACTCACCTATATTTTAAGTTTTCTCAAGGACCCCTCCGTGTTTCAGCCGAGGAGGAAACGGTCAGCATCGAAAACGAGAACATCCTCGCGGAGTCGACGATCGAGCAGGAGAAGTGCAAGACCGAGGAGCTGGAGCAGCAGATCCGGTCGCTGGAGGACCGGCTCGTCCGGGGAGGGGGCGGGAAGGACCTCATCAACGACCTGAACGAGAGCCAGCTCATCCTGGAGCAGAGGAACCACGAGATCACCGAGCGCAAGAAGCGGGAGGTGGAGATGCAGCAGAAGATCGACCTGGAGGAGGAGACCACCGCCATCGTCACCAGCACGTTCACGACGCTACAGCAGGAGGTCGACCACAAGACACAGAGGTGGGTCGCGTGCTCCCACCCGGGGAACATTTCATCAGAATTTTGAACGTCTTTCGCCAAACTTTGTTGCCTATTCGAGATCTCATCGTCTCCTAGAGTCATCGCTAATGCATGTCGAACCTGAGATGTGAATTTGTTAAGGCTCATGCGCCTGTAATTTCACCAGCCTTTCTAACTGAAACACACGTATACAAGTTCTTCATTACTGAAAGTATGATGGTTATTCTTCCCCGGACGAACTTTGCACTAGGAGCTCTAATACTTCTAAATCATTATTAATCACTTTTAACCAAACTTATTAGACAGTATGGAGTGTAGAAGTAAAGAAGGACCATCTTGTATGGGTGATTTGTCGCAAAAGTGTCCCCATGTAAACAGCAAACTAGGTTCGAATTCTCACTGAAACAGTGCTAGTGTAGCAAGTGGAAATGCTGGGTTGGCTTCCGGTAATTCTTTAATACTATTTTCTATTTACAATTAATTGAGGTACTTAAAAAACACTGTATAATTTTATTCCATACTCATGTTTGTCTATATATATTATTATAATAATTAAGAAAAATGCGCTGTAACAAAACGGAAATGTTTCTTTCCTTTTCTATTAATTAAGTATCCTACTCTAATATTTGTGGCGCTCTATTTAAAATTCTTCCAGTTCCCTTTTAACGGCCATTTTTTAGTACACTGAGATGGTCCTCCTTTACTTCTACACTCCATACACAGTTGTGACTGACATGACACGGCCGCAACATTCAACGGTCGATCTAATCTAAGTAATCAAAGTGACAATGACAGTATGCCAGACCGGGGTTGCCAGAGCTTAAAAAAAAATATTGTCGCGAATTATTTCATGACGAGTCTCGAGAGTATCTCTGTGGTCACCGCCGCCTATGGACATTTGCAACAATAGGAGCATCGCCAATCGCCAATGCGTTGTCGACCCTGAGACGTGAAGTTGTTAAGTCTCATGTGCCTGTAATTTCACCGGGCCCCTTACCTTTCAAACCGAAACACAGAAATACATGTGCACTGCTGCATCACGGCGGAAATGGGTAAATTGATAGTAGCTTAGAATATTTATTGAGTGGAGTGCAGAGCTAACCCGGTCGTGTCGTCCTAGGTTGAAGAAGTGTCTCGCCAAGTACATGTGTCTGCGCGAGGAGATGGTGGAGCAGCGCGAGGCCCACGACGCCGAGCGCCGCGAGCAGGAGCAGCTGCAGGCCGCCGCCATCGCCGAGCTGCGGCGCCGCCTGCTGCAGGCCGACTCCTTCGTGCCCGACGCCGGCCGCCCCGTCGTGCTGCGCGCGCGCTACAACGACGACACCGACGCCTGGGACCTGCGCGACCACGGGTACGTGTCCCGCCAGCCCCCGGGCCCCGGCCCCCCGCTCCCGCAGTGACCGGACTGTCTCGTTCCAGCGGCGCGGAGCCCCTCGCCGAGCGGCCCGTGGCGGGCGCGGGCCGGCGCCGCCCCACGTGTGCCGCCGCGCTGGCGCTGCGCCTGCCGCGCCACCGCGCCGAGAACACGCTCGACCTGCTGCCGCTGCCGCTGCCGCCCACCACGCGCGCCTACACCATGCCGCCCCGCCCGCCCGCCGCCGCCCCCGCCCCCGCCCCCGCCCCCGGCCCCGCCCTCGAGCCGCGGCGCTCCGTGTCCAAGAACGGGCTGCGGTTCCAGAGCGCCGCGCCGCAGCGCAAGGAGGACGACGCGCCGAGCATGTCCTCGAGCATGTCGTCGAGCATATCGCGCAAGTCGGCGCGCCACCGCCCCACCACGGCGCACCGGCTGGGCACGGCCGGCGTGCGGTAGGCGCCGCCGGCCCCGCCCGCGCCCCGCCGGCCCCGCCCGCGCCCCGCCGGTGACCCCACCGGGCCCCGCGCCGACCCCGCCCGGGCCCCACGCCGCACCTCACGGTGAAATTATCGTAATTTCGAGATGCCCGCGAGTTGCGGCCGCGTCGTCCCGACCTCGCCCGAGGTGTCGCGCTGTACATTGATTCATGCTGCGATATTTTTATACGATTTTAACTAAATTAGGGACCTCGCCGCTTGCGCCGCTTAGCGTGTCGCCCCCGGCTCGTCGTCGGAGAGGGCGACTCCATCGACCAGGTTCTACGTTACTACCTTATAGAAAGGTTTATTACAGAATTGTATAGTTTTACTTTTGCTTTTACACAAAGAAAACTTATTTAGGAAAAATAAATAAAACTCGACGATGTAAATTTTCGTGTACCGCGAACGCCGACGAGATGTTAGTGACTTTCGAGAGCCGGACGATTTATACCTTGTAGTAATATTATAGAGGGATAGCGTTAGATTGTCACAAATTCCAGCGCCCCCCTCCCCCCCTCTGCTCGCGGACAGCGAGGACGGAGGACGCGCGACCTTGATCTCAGTCGTATTAATTCCCAGTATTTAGAAAGGGCAAACACGCTTTTGTATATTTATATATTAAGTACCTAGCCATTTGTATGTCGTGTAGGGAACTCGCCAGGGGCGTACTGAGACGTTCTTTTATATCCGAATTTTGGTTTGTTTAGTCAATTTAGTTTGTCGTTTGTTTTATACGATTTTATTTTACCACTTGTTGTTGTTTTTTTGTAAATTTTATTTTGGGTTCCGATTCCCACGTGATTTTCGGAGCGAGTGATATTAGATAGTTTACTATAATTATGTATTTAAATTCGTATCGTAACGCGTAAATTACCAATGAATTTGTACTGTGTTAAATTGTTAGGAGTCTTCATCGTGTCTCGCCTGCGCCGGTGACGTCACACACACGCCGCGTGACGTCACGCACACGTCGGCGCCCGCAACGTGATGCGATCCAAATATTGTATGTTCAAATGTGTTACCAAAGATGGAAACTGTCCATTCCATGAGTTATGCCCCACGAATGATATTACCAGTGATCATGTTCCTCATACTTGTAACATTTCATTTGTGGATTTGTTATTATTATTTCTAGACACGGTTTCTAGTCAATGATTCTTGTATACAAATATTGTAAATAATTATTATGTAATTATTAGGTATTTAAAAAGTATATAGGCTGTAGTATAGATAGGTTGCTAACGTTCGCACAATACTTTTTGAATACCGATCAGCTGTTGAGACGACATCACTCGTTGGCAACAGACACAGCAGAAGGAGCAAAGTAATATTACGCCTGCGACCATTTATTTATTTACTCATTAAAAGATCGACAAAACAAATACATATTTATTGTGTTATGAATTTAACAGCTTTATACTTTGTGGATGTGAATAATCCGATGTAATCTTTGCATTCGCTTTATATTTATTTAAATTATCAATTGAAGAAGGGAATCATGTGATATACCATTTAGAAACCGCTAGTCAGCTGTGCCGCGTACACGCTTATACTCACTAATAAAATGTTTTAAATTTTCACTGTTGTTTTTTTATATACCTATGCTCAACAAAGCCGACGTGCAACTTCTTATACTATAGCCGCAGTTTCATTAGCGTTCCAGACGGATTTGATGTACCCCGGAATGATAACATACCCTATATCCATCCGGAATAAAGGACCTTTCAAATAGTGAAAGTTTTTTTCCAATAAGTGGGCTGGTGTCGAAGATTACCCTCCGCATACAACCTTAGAAACTTCGCACTCTTTTCTTTATAATATTAGTACCTATACACTATATTTTATTTCAATCCAATCGACCGTTTCAGAGCATGTTCGAGGCAATCTAAAAATCAAACAATAAAAGAATTTTCATTTACGATTAGGCATACTAAAATGTTGGCATTTCTTTTGAAAACACACTTTAAAATTATTACATCAGTATAGATTAAAACGTTTATTACCTACTCAAGTAAACAGCATTAAGTATACCCTGGATGAAGCATTTAGGTCCTCTGGACCGAAAGTAAACCACGGGTTCCACCCGTAGTTAGTAATAAAGTAGATTTTCATGATAAATGCCTTGAATTTAAACTCACTCCAGCTGAAATAATGAAAAAAGCGAATGAAATAATAGCTTCGCTAATACCGAGCCCCAAATAATCAAAGCTATCTGATTATATAATATCGGAGGAGTACGAAGAGTTAGTCAAAAAGGTTTACTTTTTCAGTATCAGTTTTATTTCTCTTTTATATTTCATTGAATTAATTCAATATCAGTAACAAGAGTACCAGGAGTTCAGAAGCCCGGAGTAGTGAAACCTGAGTCGTTTGAATGAGTCTGAAAGTGTAGGCACTAGACGGATAAACGATATTTTGACGATGTTAATTAGCGAAACTCTTGGATGAATCAACAGTTTGTTTATCACTTGAAGATCCAATAATCGAAAAACAAAGTACATGTTCATCCCAGGATAACAGAGAAGTTTACAAGAGTTACCTAAACATTAAGTCCGATGAATCATATCAAAGAAAACATTTTATAGTAGATACCTACTAGCTTCTACCCTCCGATTTAAAGTCGTCACAATCCTATAGACTCGTTTTGACATTTAAGACAGTCGTAGAACAATGCACTTTATTGCAGTGTTGTGGTATATCTTCATTAATAATTCTATGATGAAACAGATGAACCTTACTGCGTACTTATAGGACTTATTTTTCTATAACATTCTTAACTGTCAAATGGGACCATAGATTATGGCGACTTTGGCCTCCTACAAACACTACAAGCTTATGAAATCCTAGTACCCAAAGAAGGAGTTTTTAAACTTACAACCAAACGTGCAACCATAATATTTTGATTTTAATATCTTAAAAGCAGATAAACCACTGAAAGACGCCCATAGATAGGAGTAATAAAAAAAATAATATGGGCGGGCAATTGACAGACCGAAGTAAGACGACCTAGAGTGACTGAATTAAGCCCATCTGAATTATTGTAATCGCCTCTTACAAAAATCTGCTAAAAATAATGGGGGGGGGGGGGGGGGTATTTGCGCTTATTGCCTAAATATGTATTTTCTTTGATATGTAAAAAAGTGCATCACAGTATATAATTTGTATTATGACCGATGTGGTCTACTATACCATAATAATAATGTTTATTTGCTTTCTCCATACACTGGATACAACTGGATATTTTTGAACAAGGCTTAAAAATGACTTATAATATTAAAGTAACTGGAAAAACATAGTAGGTGTATGTATCTCACATGTACTTGAAACACCTCCTAGAACTGAATTTACTGCTTACCATGAGGTGGGATCGCAGCCAAGCACTAGTTTATATTATTTAAAAAAAAAATAATAACGGCAAAGAACAACGCAGTTTGATTAATAAAATATGTTTATTTCAATAGTATTCCAAGAAATCATTTATTATAAAACAAAAAAAAAATAGTCATTTTTGTTGTCAGATACAAAAATCTTCGTACTATAAACGCGTAGCAAAGCTAATTTTAATGTCAATTGTTATATCTGTGGCAAAGCATAGTTTTTTTTTTAATATATTTAACGTATATTTAGTGATGTACCATTTTTGTTTTCAATTCTGTCAAAGAATATAACAAAACAACTTTTATCAACGACATTATAATTTTGAAAATATGCCACGACATCTAAGGTTTTTCAAATGCTACTTGCTAAGATTGAAATCATCGATAGACTAGTTATTCTTATTTACCTATAATGTCATTATCATAGAGTTATGTCAGGTTTGTCGTAAAAAGTCCAAACTTCATTTTTTATTGCCTTGCCAGACCTACAAACAAACCAAGGTAATATACGACACAGCACTTTTACCTATCCAAGTTTTTTTTATAATCGCACCCCAGCTGACAAACTACATCGTCTACAGAATCGAATGGCTTCTGTTTGAAAGTGCCATATTTTCATCTGGATAGAGAACAGTCGATCGGTACACGACAATGTAATAAATACAGCGACAACTAGTATCAAATCAACTTAAATATTGTATAATAAAATGGTTCCTACTGATCGGATCGAATTGGTTGCAAAAAGCGTGATTGTATTTTAATTTTTCAAAAATATCTCTATTTATAGAATTGCTCTTTATTTCTAGTGAAATGGTTTTACATCCCTATTATTTAGAAAAATATTTTGTTAATTTGTTTTATCGATACTATAAAAACCGTTACATTTTATCGACTTTTTAAGATAATTTACCTCACTACGTTATAACCGTCGTTTAAATTCAAAATTCCGTCCGCTTTGTTTCGGTTGCAAAATGTGAAAATTTTAGATTATTTAAGAATTACTTAATAATATGTCGGAAAAATTAAGGGACTATCAAGTTATAGACGTTTTCTGCGGCGGTACGTTCTACAAAGTGAGGCACAAGGTCACCAACAAAATATTTGCGTGGAGGGCGTACAATTGCTCTTCTTACACCGACGAACAAATACAAAACGTCATTAACGAAGTAAAAATATTAAGCAAAGTGACATCAGAGAACTTGTTGCAGTACTACGACACCATCTTGCACGCGCCGTCCAAGACATTGTATTTCGTTCTCGAATACAACTCGTGGCGCAGTCTGCAAGAGTTGAGCGAAGTGTGCAAGGCCAGCGAGCGGCACCTCGCCGAAGGGTTCATCTGGTACCTGCTACGGGAGCTGGCGAGGGTATGCAAAGCCGTGGAACACCTGCAAACTGTAGTGTTACAAAAATGTTTCAGTCTGACGTCTATTTTCGTGGACGAGACCGGGGAACTTCGCATCAACTGCTTCGATTTGACGCCCTCGACCACAACCGACGTGATGCGCCAGGTCGGGGAGGTTATTCGCACTCTGTGTTATCGCCCTGGTGCCAGCGACGATAAGCTTACGGATTTTCACTATAGTGCTGACCTTCGAGACGTCGTTGACTTCCTCAACGACTATAGAAACGCCAATCTCCGTCCAGATGTAGTTCTCTACCATCCAACAGTCCTTGCAAACCTGGAATCATTGTCAGGACCCAAACATTTGAGTGAAATTCTTGTATCAGTTACAACATTAAACTCACATCCAACAGAATCAGAAGTTAACAAATGTGATTCAGAAAAGGTTGTGGAGCTCTGCAGAATTGTAAAGCCACAACCGAGGTCCCATATAAAAAAAGTAGACAGCCCTATCTACTGTAATATTAGTCCGAAACATAAACCTAACAAAGAAATGCAGGAGGGATACACAGACCACAATTCTCTCTCTCCAACAATAGCTGCCCTCGCTTTAGAGCTGCCAGGTTTTGTGCCACGTAGCAGAAGGCCCTATAGTGAAGCTGTGGATAGATATAACTGTCCTCAACAGGTCTCCGAGGACACACTGAGTCATCAGTGGATGTCTCGACTTGTGGCGCTCCGACAACGCGAGGAGTCCCTCAACAAGAGGGAGAGGGACCTGATCGCCAAGGAAATAGTGAATAGTCCAGCTATTAAGATAATTCCACTGAATGATTCCTTGGATATGTCCCGTGAGGCTGGTAGCAATGGTATTACTCTTCCGCCGGTGATCACGCAAGTGCGAGACGACAGAGAGGAGTGGGTGTCTCGGCGCCGGCACCGTCGCGGGGGCTCCGTGCGCGCCAGGGGCCGCAGAAAGAGTTACGCGTATGAAGACCTCGACAGCTCCCTCTCGGCAGACCCGGGCGACGGTAGCATGATCATCACAGCAACTAAAATCACTAAAGAGAACATGCCTCGTCGCAACATCTTTCCGGAAGTTTCAACAAAAAAAGTGCACTTTACATCTTCAAATCCATTTGCAGAAAGTGATGAGAGTGTTACTCTAACGTTTTATGAGTTGGAGAGTGTGGATGGAGATGGTTATCAGGTGCCAAGGCAACAGGAGAGATCTAAAGATATAAGTAAGTTTAAATATTTAGATTTGGAAAAGATGACATCTGAAAAGAGAGCTTCGATGCAGTGGGGCCACTCCTCACCTTCAAAGCAGGCTAAGGTAACAAAGAATATATTCAGTGACATCACAAACACAGATAGTAATATGAGAAAAACTCCATCAAAGAGTAGCCTCACATCTAAGAGCTCCAATACATCGAGAGGCTCAGTAATGTCATCCAAGAGCCAGTGGAGTGTAGATAGCAAGGTGACTGAAGGCAGTGTATCTAACCGGACTCGCTCCAATGTGAGGCAGACCCTGGCTCAGACACCTGTTGCACCACCTGATTTGAAAAAATCCAAAACTCGGAAGTCTCTTCTTCCCTTTAAAACTCCATTTAAGTTTAGGTCATCAACAAAGGTTTAGGTAGGTACATAAGTACAGTATAAAGAAATCTAAGTTGTGATTTTTGTTATGATCTCTAATGAAAATGATAAATGATTGGTAATGAAGTTGTCTTCATATATAATTTAGTTACATATCTTTTTATGACACTAAAAGTACTTGGTTGTGGTGTAGATAACATTATTTTTAGAAAAGATTTATATAATTTAGAGCTTCTATGAATAGTTCCTTTAGAAATATGATATAATTTGGAACAAGAGATGCAATCCATGAAACAACTTGAGTACTATAGATCCTTTTTATATAATTTGCCCTATTTGCAACCCATATTTTCAATATGATTTTGAATATGTTGTTCCATGGATAATTCTTAAATATTTTTAATAATTAATTGTTATTAAGTAACAATGAAATGAGATACGGACATTAGCCCACCCTAACCCTAGAATAGTAAAAAAATTATGAATAAAAATACATATTTTTATAAATCAAATTTTAAATGGAATTTATAATAAGATAAATTGCTTTATTTGTGAATACACACTATTATATTATGCTTAAATGTACATGATTTAAATATAATAAGAAATAATTGTAAGATTTTTATCACTCTTGGATGGAATGACCGATGAGTTCATCTCTGTTGTTAAAAAATGATGTGAATAAGCATGTTCCAACTATTATTAGTTTGTAATTATGTAGCAGATCTTAGAAGGTTTACATGTTTTTTAGTCATGATGTCTTCCATTTCTGAAACATTAAATAATGTTTAGTTCTTTTGATTGTTTATATAAAATAGATCTATAAAATATATTTTAGAATTAGCATTAAAAATATTGTGATTTTATTTTTTTTATTAAATATTAAGTAAACAGTAATGTTGCCATATTTCTGTAAATCGTGGTCATGGTTTATTTTTTATAAGTAACCTCTTTATTGAGGCATGTAGAATAAATAGTTTTATGACATTAGGGTAAGCAAATTAATTAAATAAATATTAAAAACCTCAGGTTCTCGTTTTATTTGTGGTCACACTTTATCACTCGCTCACATTGATCGGTATATCAAACTTGAACACCATTAGCACACTATCACTGGTTTCTTACGAAATTTAATTTCTCATTGTCCATACAAAAGTCAACATATCATTTTTTCTTATTGAGCGCCTTGTCTGCGCCTTCCACGAATTTCTTGGGTAACCCATACTTCTCTATCAGTAATTTGGCCACAAAGTGAGTCTGAAAAAAGAATAAATAACTTTGATTTTATATGGTCCATGCCAGCTTAATACTAACAATTTTTGTGATATCATTAGGTGCTTTTCGCAAAGATAAAAATCATTTGGAGAACTAAATACTCATGTAAAGCTACATTCTACTAGATTTAGGTACACAATACTGTCTCTGTGTATTTTAAAAAAACAAATGGTATTTGATTTAGTTTTTTTTCATAAATATCTTGGGACATTCTTTACACACGGCCATCTGATTCCAAACTAAGCAGTGCTTGTACTATGGAAACCAGAGAACTGATATACTACTTTTTTCTAAATACATACTTATATAGATATTTACACCCAAACAGAACAAACAGACATTTTCATGCACATAAATATTTGTCCTGAGTGGGAATCGAACCCGACCATTGGCTTGGCAGAGTCACTAACGGCCAAGTCAACTGGCTTGTTGGTTTGGTGTGTAGTTTACCTGGTCACCCTGCAGCATGAGCTGGTCGGCCTTGGCGCCCGGCGAGCGCGTGACGCCGCACGACGCCGCCACGCCCAGCTGGCACGCGTGGGCCAGCTCCGGCAGCAAGAACCCGAACAACTCTAGGTTCGACACAAGCGTCACCTGCATACACCGTCACAACAGCTATTATATTTAAATTCTTATCTCTAAAGTTTGCCAACCAAATCCTATTCTTTAATTTAATTTTGTTCATTTGAAATTATAGATATTGACCGACTAAGTCAAGTCAGTCACCGTTCCACACAAGTTAGGCATAAGTAAAGTGGTGACCTTTCTTATGTAACTTCTCACATCACTTCACCGGGTTCCCTGTGTTGATCTGATTGATTAGAAAAATATCGCCTTAAATTATGAATTAAAACTATAAATCAGAAGATTTTATGTTAATAAAACAAACATCTAGAGTCACCATACAAGTTCGTTCCCGCTAATAAGTCCAACATTGTTTCTGGAGCTACTGATCCGATTTTGAAAATTCTTAATGTTTTACTAATAATAAGAATCATTTTTCCCCGAGGTCTATTTTTTAACTCTGTAAAAACATTACATCCCAAGACTCGAATAAAGTAGTGTACCTTCTTGTTGCCGCTCCTGTTCGCAACCTGCATCTTGATAGGCTCGAGTCGCGACTTGGAGAGCCGCACCGTCCCGTCCGCGAACCTCATCTCCGTGCTCGCCGTCATGGCCGCCAGTACCGCCGGTATCAGCTCCTCCCATTTTGTAACATCCTGGTACACACAATATAAAAACTTCATTATGAAATCGAGGTGTTTATGGCACATGCACCCAGGGCCGGATTTAAATTTGTGCCGCCCTGGGGCACTGAAGAAAATGCCGCCCTATGACTTAAACTTTATTTTAATAGTTTTGATATCTTATTTTTAAGAATTAGAATAACTAATTGATTGCAGGAAATTTATTATGTATTATATAGCATTTATTATACATTATGTTTTATTTATATTTATTCTTTACTTATTCATATATTATTTATTATATACTATAGTAATATAATAAAATATTTGTATTTTTCTTAGAATTATAAGATTTGCACTAAGAACGACGTATATTAGTTTTGAATTGCAAACTGGTCGATTAAATCTTCACAATATAAACGTTGAAGCACATCTGATTCTATGCATAGAATAGCTAAGCTATTGAGTCTATTTGCACCCATTGTAGAATGTAAGTAATTTTTAACTCGTTTTTCGATATATAATACTTGAATTATATTTCTTGAAAGATAAAATGTTTATTTAAAAGAATTAGTTAATTATATATTGTATAGAAAATTTTATCTCACTTTCCAAATTTTGCCGCCCTGGGCACTAGCCCCGACTGCCCCTTGTATAAATCCACCACTGCATGCACCCACCCTAATGTTAGTTAACTGCCTTGGGACATATTATAAGACCGAGGATGATTGTTAGGCATACTTCCTAGTGTTTACTGCGCGCCTGGTATCTCGTATCAAATGTTTTTTCTTGTCTCTCTGTTTTCTTCTAATACGACATAGGTTTCCTACATACAAGTAAATAAAAAAATTACCTAAGGGGGAGAAAGAGCTTTTTGTACAGATTTTTTATACAAGCCATCTCCCGCGGTTTAACCTGCGTTTCCGAGGGATATAACATCATCTCGAGATAGAAAGTGTCCTATGTGTTATTCCAGAGTATTTTCTATATATGTGCCATGTTTCGGCCAAATCCGTTTGGTAGTTTTTGCGTGAAAGAGTAACAAAAACATTCATACAAAAAAACTTTCGCATTTGTAATACTAGTAGGATTTCACATGACACTAATCTAGCAAGCAAAAAAGTCAGACTAAAGACTGTATACGTTTTCCACAAAAAGTTAAAAGCTCAAATATAAACCTTATTGAAACAGTGGTTACGTACATTTTCCTTTTTCCCTGTAATGTTAGCGAGCGTGCGGTCGAGCGAGACGGCGCCCTTGGAGTGCGGCGCCGTGAGCCCGCGCGCGCGCACGTACTCGCTGGCGGCCGCGCGCACCTCCGCCGCCGCCAGCGCCGTGCCCTTCCTGCGCGCGGTCTCACTCAATACACGCGCATTTGACAAGGCTTCGAATTGAGATAAATAAACAAATATCCTGGCACATTCTTTACCCACGCCCATCTGCTCCCAAAGCTTGTACTATGGAAACCAGATAGCTGTTATACTACCAAATAAATATTATTTTTTGTTAATACATATAAAACGATATTTACACCTTGATAGAATAAACAGCCATGTTCATGCACAGAAATGTTCGTCATGGGTGGGAATTGAACCCATAACCGAAAACGCGGCAAGGCTACTGGCCCATTATTAGACGTTATTTGCGTTTATTTCAGGTTTAACTAGGGAAAAAAGAGATTTCGTACGCACTGGTTTTAAGCGTTAATAATTTACTCTGAAAAAAAAAAGTCTTTTGGTGACTAGCAAATTTTAAAAAGAAATCTTTATTGTACGAGTTGACGTTAAAAAGAAAAATGTCTTTTAAAATCGCGTTTTTCCAAATAAGATACTCGTATAGAAGTAGAAAAACAAAACGATATCAAAGTACAATTGCCATTTAAATCGCTAGAGCCGTTTCCAGAAACCTACGTATAACTTTAGATACTAGATAGTTTAGACGTCTCACTTGACAGTCGCGAAGATATCGGCGACGTGTGCGGTGACGCAGTACACCTCGCGCACCTGCGGGGGGGAGTAGGCCCCGGAGGGGGAGGCGGGGCGCGGGGGCCCCCGGGGGCGCGGGCCCGGGGGGGCGCGGGGGGCGCGGGGCGCGCGGTGGCGGCGCACGGCGGGGTGCGCGGCGTGCAGCGCCACGAGCGCGTCCACGCCCTTCTCTATCTCGCGCATCTCGATCAGCCCCTCCTGCCAATTATTAACGTGTCAAATTAAAATGCTCTCTCCTTTCAGTGAAGAGAAAGCTCTCTGAGGAGCCCGTACCCCGTGGTAGGAGCCCTCTAGCTGACTACCACCTAACACTGTGAGCGATACTCACGGAGCGGATTAGCGGTAGATCTCAATTCGAAATAATGCAAACTATTATCAAAAATCTGTACATAGTACCTACACATTATAATGGAAATAAATTAAAATATTAACTCTTTCAGTCACACGTTTACATGCATAATAATACCAATATTTTAGTAATTGCTAGATGACCGATTTTAGGAGAAATGTAGTACTCAGTGTTTGTCAAAGAAGATGTGTTAATACACACGATAATTCGTGTAAGTGCAACTAACGACCGAAAGAAAGCGCTGATTATAATTAAAAACATCTGGAAAAGGTGGTTAGTGACACTGACAACTATGACTGAAAGAGTTAAAACACTTGAAGTAATATGACATGCGAGTTGGGAACTGTAATACACACAGAAAAGTGTATCTGAGTAGAAAGATTAAAAAAGAACTAGTATTAGTACCTGTTGCATAGCTTCTAGAAACTTGCTCATTTTCTTGTACGATGATTTTTTTACGTCCAATGTGCGATCTGACGGGCACAAGGGGATGAGGTGATTTCTGAAAAAAAAAAAAATTATTTAATTATTGGCTGACCAACTAAATACACACTAAACATTATCATAATATAATACTATAACAGTTACTTTTCTCGCATGCATAAAAATTAAAGGAAAGAATGGCATTGATATATTCTAGGACATTCTTCTCGCTTATCCGACAGTACTAGTTCTATACACAACTGTATATATGATATGTATATCATGAAATTCGCATATAATGTTCAAAACAATTCAAAGCCATTTAAAGGTAAAAGCTACTTAATTTATCTCAGCGTAGCTCTCAGCAGGCTTATAAATAAATATCCTGGAGCATTTTTTACATCCTAAACTAAGGATAGAACTTGTACCATTATAACTGATATACTATATATACAACATTTTTCTTCTTCTGAATACATATTTATACAGATATTTACATCCAGATGTAGAACCAACAGATATATAAGTATCTAACTAAAAAATAAACTGGCAAATCATAAATAATGTAATATTCCAATAGTTTAATTATAATTTGTATGCATTAAAACAGGAAAAAAGATATGTAATAAATAACATTACCTGTAAAGCAGACTGGAACGGAGCGGCAACTCCACGCTCTTCCCCTCCAGCTTGAGGAACGAGATCAGGCACCAGCGCAGCAGCCCTTCCATGTCCGCCGGGATCTCGTCCTCCACACAGCCCTCCTCTGGAAACGAATTTATATGTACTTAATGTAAGCGATTTGTAAAGCATTGTCTGTTGTTTCTTTTTTCTTATCGCATTTTTATTTTTTATTATATATAATTTTTTTTTCCATGATTTTATTGGGTTGTGAAATATTATTTTTTAAGATATTTTTTGGTTCTGTTATTTGTCTTTCTTTAATGCATGCGGTCGTCACCTCTAATTGGGACACCATTTATGATTAACTTTTTGATACCTGTATTTTTTAATGTATTAGTGTGTGTCTTGTTGGTGATCTAAATAAATAAAAAAAAAATATCATAATAGCTTGTTTTCACCCGCGTTCCCGAGGGATGAATCGTACATAGCTCATGTCACACAAAATTCGTACACTTTTTTAATAATATAGATACCAACTGGAATTTCTGTATATCCTGATTGTTACCTCCATATCATAGGTATCTAATGAAAGGGAGCAGCATACTTGACGATGTCAGTTTATTTATTTTATGGTATAGTTAAGGCTTTTTTAACCACATATTTTTCTTATTTTAAAACTTTAAACGTTTCCAAAGATTTAAAGAATGACATTACCTGTGACCATACTATCTTCAGCCATAGTCTCGTCATTTTGATCGTTATTGTCTGAGATGAGTCGCGGTTCATTCGGCACCGGCGCCAGTGTGTGGGTGGGGGTGGATGTAGGGGTAGCTATTGGGGTAGCTGTAGGGGTTGGTGTAGCTGTGGGCGTGGGAATCCTCTCCTGTTTACCGAGACTTGGCCACTCTTCGCGGGGCTTTTGGATGCTAAGCTGGAAGTAGACAATAAAATTTCTTTATAATAGTATGTGGCACTGCGATTGAGTTCTGGGAATATGTTAAATAAATTAAGACCCGATAGATTGTGCGATAGTTGAGTTACTTTTAGATTATACCGGGCAGAACAAAGTCTGCCGAGTCAGCTAGTATATAAATACAAAGCAGCAATGGTAAACTTTACCCTCCCACATATGGTTTTCAATGAAATGTAAGAGAACAGAATTTAAGGGGTTACTACGGCAGTGAGAACATCGTATGTAGGGGTTAGTTTGGACATTACAAATCATTTTTTGTTGTTGTTGTCAGTGATATAGTTTTGAACTTATGGACAATATTTCTCCCCCTGTCTTCCGAAGTTATTAGGAATTGTAGGAGTTGTTAATCTCATCTCACCTGACTGACATCTGCTGTTATCCTATCTGTTATGTCGTTGTAAACCGCCGGCGCCATCTTGGGTCGCACAATCTTGGAGAACTTGGCATCTTTGCACAGCAGGTCACCTAGTACATGCAGGGTGTCCAGGCACACTCCCCTGAAATTGTCATTAACAAATCAATTTTGCCAGTTGCATTACTTGTAATAATTTAACAACTGTTTCTTTAAAATGATGTACGAGTATTACTCACCCAAATCAGACCATTCATTGTTATTTATAGAAAGTTATAGTTAATATAGTGAAAACAGTTTTAAGAAATTAAGGCTGCTTTAAATGTGGTTTAACAAGAACCAAGATAGTTAAGTGGTGCTAAGTCTTATTGTTGCCATTTATGTACAAAATATTGTTAATCTTAGCTTTTACGAGACAACCAATTAATAGGATCATTACTCACATAAACTGAAGAGTTTTATTTCATGACTAAAAGTGAAGGATATGTAATTTTAACGGAAATGGCGAATATTAAACTTACGCAGCTCTAAGCAGCATATCAGCACTGGACATAGTAGAACGGCCAATCACACCAGCAGCAGAGTTGTCTGTTGTGCATGCAGCAATGATGGTGCCACGTTGGAACAATGGGAAACCAATACCACCAGCGGGTAGTTCCACACCTGGTAGGTAGAGGGGAGCTCCGCCTTGGATCTGAGAGACATACCAATTATTATTTCATCACTTTTGTATCAAGATCATTACTGTTGGAATTCTTATTTAATTAGAAACAAGATAATTACATATTTAATAAAATCTAATTATTGATTTTCATGCCAGTTCTTCTCAATTGAAGTTGACATCCAAATCAGTACTAACTTTAGTAACTTTCAAATTCAAATTCATTTATTGCAAGTAAGTTAGTTAAGTTAGTAGAACTTTGATCTTCATAAGTGCCCTCTGTGGGCCTAAACTGAATAAATGGTGAAGAATAAAAAATAGGGAGTTGAATAAATAGCTTATAAAGCCGCAGAGACATTTGCAATAGCACATATATTGTCCAATATACAGTTAAGTCTTATGTGCCTGCAAGTTCATCAGCCACCTTTACCATTCAAAATTCAAAACCAATTATTCAGTTTAGGCTCACGGACGGCACTTATAAAGGTCAAATTTAAAGTTACTGAATCTACCTTTCTAACTGAAAGACAGTAATATAAGTGCACAACTGCTTCAGACCAGAACTAGGTATGGTGAGAGTATTTGCCGAAACAAACTATGAGTACAACTACTAAAAGGTGGTGATTTGTATAAGCAAATATGTGTCTAGACAGTATTTATTTTATTTAATTGCTTAGGAGATGAATGCTATAAAGCATACATACCTTACTTAACACAGGGCTATGAATAGCAAGTGTTGGCACTAAATCTGGAACCTTCCACAGTGCACACACGGTGGGAGCGAGCCCGTGCTCCATCTCCAATATCATCGGCACCCCGTCCACAGCGTACACGTTCACCATCTCCCCTGAATGAAGCACCAGCTTCATGCAGATACATGTCGACTTTACCGGCACTATTTCCTTCACTTTTTCTTCAGTGGCCTGTGGAAACTCATCTTGTATACGTTTCGCTAGGTGTTTTCTGAAAATAAGAAGTTTTTTATAAGTAATCGTTAATATATTCATATTGAAAAACAGGAAAATATATACTTTTCTGTGTTTTTCAGCGTATTGTTAGATTTTAGCTTGTATGGTTTGGCGAACATATTGCGAGATGTTTAAACGTCGATTTTAAAATCGTCAATAGGTTTAAAAGTGATTTTTCTTATGACACTCATAGAAAATACTGGTGTAATTTATTTTCGCGGTTCGGAAAATTTTCGGCGTGCGAGAGAGAACAGCTGTCTTGTTATTTTTCGTTGACACTGACGTTTGTTGGATCAGTCAGTGCTACCAACTGCTATAATTATTCTATAATGGTTTATAACCTATTGATAATTTTTTTTTGAAATATGATAGAAAGAAAGAAACATAGCTAGTAGGGTGGTAAAATCCTGTGCTAAGTGTTTTATATTATGTTGATGAACATGAACTCTGAACCTAGTTATATGTTCCGAGAAAAACATACTCAATCAATAAAAGTTAAAACGATGCATTTTTTATAATACGTTTTCCTTAGATTTTCAATGCTTGACAAAGTTTTAGTGGACATCAATGTTGCAATATCTAGGTACAAAGGAGCTTAGGTGGCATCACTACGATTGACAGTTTCTCTACTCTGTGACAGTTAAAAGTCCGTTCTGAAATATTTTCTTCATGAAATATATTAATTCAACAATTTAAAAATTGTATTGCATTATATATGCATGTATTTAACTTACAATGGTAATTAAAATTGCAGATAACTTACATGAACAATTTTGCTATGCACTGAGACACAGGCACTTCTTAATACATCTATCGTAGATATGGGAAAGAATATGAACTTCACATAAATATGCTGGGGCATTTTCACACACAATTATCGGATATCAAATTAAGCAGAGTGTACTGCTTGTACTATGGCAACCAGAAAACTGGTATACTACGTTGAATACCTACATTTTAAATACTTACTAACTATTTACACCCAGACACAGAACAAACAGACATTTTCATGCGTTCATCGTAACTATCAGAGCCCCTTACCACCAACTGGCCCGTCCAAGTACAATTCACATAATATTATGTCCTTTAAATCAAGGGATAGAACTTTTCATCATTAATGAATAACTTCATATGTAGCTTTATGTATAACTAGTTGTCCTCCACGGTTTCACTCGCGATCCGGATGGATATTACATTTCGCCGGGATAAAAAGTCTCCTAAACATGTTATTTCAGGGCATCCTCTATCCATTGGCCAAGTTTCATTCAAATCCGTTAGGTGTTTTGGCGTGAAAAAGTAACAAACATCCGCACATCTATACATCCACCCTCGCAAACTATCGCGTTTATTATTACAGTGGACCCCCGCTAATACGGCCCCTGTCTAATCCGGCACCCCCTGTAATCCGACATGCCTATCACTGTTGAATTTGTTGGAGGCCATATGCATTTGGGTATATACTGGCACAGTATAAATGCAAAGTGTTTGTAATCTATTCGATATTTGAGTGTTGTTCTTTGAGTGTTCAAGTTTCTTTGACACAAACAATAAATGTTCCTGGTAAATAACCACTGTTTAATTCAATATTTCCATTTGAATTTAGGTACACAAATATTATTTAGGCAAGTCTTTAGATAGTATCTAATCATTTTTATCTGTAATTTTAAATAAATACATTTCGGGACTCTTAAGCAGTACTCTATAGTCCGACAAATTCGATAGTCCGACACTGCCCTGCAAAACGTTTGTCGGATTACCGCGGGTTCACTGTACTTTTTTTACCCGACTACGGCGAAGCCAAAGGAGGGTTATGATTTTGACCGGTATGTATGTGTGTATGTATGTTCATCTGTTCCCTCATAACTTTTAAACTACTTATCGTAATTTGGCATACGAGGTATCGTTCGAAGCGTCTGCTCGTTATAGGATATGTGACGTCACAATAAATTAGATATGGCGCTCTCTACAGGACATAAAGGTATTAACTATAAAAATTCTTATAAGTGACACGATAATGTTTATTTATTGTTATAATTTGGCCATCAAACTATTGATTACTTCTTAATATTATCAATTTTGTTATTGTTAACTGTAGTGACACTACAATATAACCTAAAAATCTTAGCTTTGTACGTGAATACATCAAATAAGCTTTGTAACTAAAAAAAATAATTATTACTTTAAATTGCAAAAAAAAACATTTCTATAATCATAAAATAAAACATTAGTTATATTATAATTATAACCCCAAAATAATTGAAATAAAAAAAATAAGTTCAAAAACTAAAACCCGACTACGAAAAATTACGCTTTAAAAAGTATGAAACAAGAAAATATTCTCATGTGAAATTGTTATATACAAACTATCCAATATTTATTGTCTATTATTATATCTCTTGGGCAGACACACAGACAGACGGTCCATTTGATGGTAAGTGAACACCGCCGCTTATTAGTCTTGGGCCTAGTCGGTCACCACTGAGAGCGCTCAATTTAGTTCATAATCCAATGGCGAACTAATAGGTTGGGGAAAAAGTTCCTTCGCATTTTTTAAGAAAATTCAAAACATTTTTAATATAGTTTATTTACATTTAACTATAGTATGTAGGTACCATTTTGTTCGATAACTTTTTGCCATCTTGTAGGTAGGGACATGATCCCATTGCTATAGAAATTTTGGGACTTCTTATCAAAATACTGCGACAAGTGGTTTTGACAGTCCTCTCGTGATGTTAACCTGACACTGCCTAAAGAATTCTGAAGAGACCGAAACAGGTGGAAATCTGAAGGTGCAAGGTCAGGAATATACGGCGGATGCATTAATACCTCCCAGCCAAACTCTCTTAATTTTTGCTCAGTGGTTAAAGATGTGTGAGGTTTAGCGTTATCATGGTGAAAAACCACACCCC
The DNA here is from genome assembly GCA_907165245.1 of Habrosyne pyritoides. NCBI lineage: Eukaryota > Metazoa > Arthropoda > Insecta > Lepidoptera > Drepanidae > Habrosyne > Habrosyne pyritoides. Next base: position 12,385,540 of record OU015603.1, on the reverse strand, counting down.
TTCTGTTGATTAATTCCGGCCGCTTTCTCTCAACTTCTTGCTTTAATCTCATCAGTTGTTCGCAGTAGAGTTCAGAATCGATGGTCCTGCCTGGTGGTAGCTCATAATGAATAATGCCCTTCCAATCCCACCACACACATAGCATCACCTTGTTGCGGGTTAACCCGGGTTTCGCCACAGTCTGTGAAGCCTGACCGGCCTTTGACCACGACCTTTTTCGCACGTTCTTGTCGTACGTGATCCACTGTTCATCACCAGTTATCAGCTTCTTCAAAAATCGGTTTCATGACGTCGTAATAAAGAATCACAAATGAGTACACGGTTCATTAGGTTTCTTTCAGTGAACTCGTGAGGTACCCAAATATCTAGCTTTTTTGTGTACCCAGTTTTTTTTCAAATGCGCCAAAACTGTTTTGTGGTCAATTCCCAGTTCTTCAGCTACGTCGTAACTACTGATATGCCGATCTTGCTCCACTTTTTCAAAAATGGCATCCATTTTATCCGTAATGGGGCGACCAGAGCGACGTGCATCTTTGACATCAAAATTTCCGGATTGAAAACGCTTAAACCAAATTTGTGCTACTCTCACAGACACTGCACTAGGTCCATAAACATCGCAAATTTTTTTCGCGGCTTGCGTTGCATTTTTACCTTTTTTGTAGTAAAATTTTAAAATGAATCGAATTTCTTCATTAGATTCACTCATCTTGGCGGTACGAAAAACAAATGCAAATCACACATTTTCCTAATTTGAATTTGAAATTATGTTCTTTAAAATTTAAACTTTCAATGATACCAAAACCAGCCACATACAACTAGTATAGCCAAAGAGATTTTATTACAAGTTCATACATACTATAATGCGAAAAGACTTTTTCCCCAACCTAATAGTTAGCTCAATTAGTGCATTAGTTCTTTTTTGGAAATAATTTAGTAAAAAATAAAAAAGAAAAAAAATATATTTATGATGATTGTTAGTTCTGTTTATTTTAATTTAAAAAGTACAATGTATAACATGAAAATTTGACACGTCTATTTATGTAAAATAAGATTTTTTATTTCAATAATAATGAAAAAATAAAATAATTTATATTAATAATAAATCAACATAAACATTAGATGTGGATGTGAAGTTGTTTAGTATAGATATCGAAATATCAAGTTGCGCACAGTAAAAGTAAATAACTCGGTTGGTCACATAGCGCCACTATCTAGTAAAGCGGACGTTAAAAAAATATAAAAAGAACTAAGAGCGAGATCATCGATGAACTAGTTCGCATAGTTCACCTAAAGGAGCGCTCTTCCCACCTAGGTCGTTTGCGAACTACCCAAGACTATCGCTTATGAACATTTGCAACACCAGGGGCATCGTCTACGCGTTGTTGTCCCTGATACGTGAAGTTGTTGTCTCACGTGCCTGTAATTTCACTGACCCCCTTACCTTTGTAACTGAAACACAGTACCCAGTACAAGTGCCCTACTGCTTCTCGACAGATATGTGTAAAGTAATACTTCCCCGGACGAACTCCGTACTAAGAGCTCTACTACTCCAATTAGGATAGGATAGAATAACTACCATTATTATTATACGAAGGGGTAGGTACTTATGCCTACTTACGTAAATAGAAGCCACAAATTTCTTGACTGACATCCAGTCACGTCACCTCACGTGACGTGAGGGCGAGATTGCGCCTGGCGGTGCCGGTGCAAGGCGATCGAGGTCATGCCACCAATAACGCACCGTTTACATGAAACTGAAAAAGGCCGTTGTAACTTTGTTTCTATTTAATTTGATTTATGTTCCACTTATGTTAGCATACATATACATATTTGACATAGAGGCCTACATACCCCAATTAGTGCGGTAAGATAGTGATTAAGATAAACTTAATTTATATAATAGAAACCAATCAAACGGAAGGCGACCCATGAAGATGATTCCTGGCATATTCGTTACACTAAAATATCTGATACAAAACTAAGCAGAGCTTGTAACCAACTAACAAATATAATGCTTATGTACAACTTTTTTAAATACACGCGTATATTCATGTAATTAGACGTTAACTAAACACACACCCATAACAACACAACAGGCATATTTATGGACTAAAATATTTGTCCTGGATGAGAAACCCAATACCAGTGGTATCATTGTCAGGGTATTTAACAAGAAAGCCGACTGGCCCGTCGAGTTAGTTAAGTTCGAGAGTAGAGGTAGCTAGAGCTTGGATTTCTAACAGTCACACGAACCAGGCCCAATGCCAAAATACATTACAACTATATTAGTACTAATATTATAAATACGATGGATGATGGATGTATGGATGTTTGGATGTTTGGAATTATCACGCAAAAACTACCCAACGAATTAGAATGAAACATGTCACATAAATAGTTTTTAAGCTGGACACATAATTTGTGTGTTTTTTTTACCTCATAGCTTTTGAATAATATGTATTTTATATTATTCATAATAATATGTTTTGGATATATACGTACACTTTTTATTGCTAGAAAATTGGACATCCCTCGGGGACGCGAGTGAAACCGTGGGGGACAGCTAGTTTTAAATATAGCAGAGCTGATGTTGATCAAGTCAATGCAATTCAGACTTCAATTCAGTTTACGCTGTTTGTAGGGAAAGTGGAAATGAGTTTAGATAAAATGTATGTACCTTGTAGCCTGAATAGAGAACATGAAAGAGTTTGAGTCGCGTGCTCCGAGACCATCAAGTTATGATATCGACGTATTGGCTCGAGCTCGTAACATCTATGTGGTTAGCTGTGTCCGCGTCATATATTTTTTCATCGTTAGCAGATTTTATGGTACGAGTATATAGCCAATATGTTGCCCCAAGCTGAATGTAACTTAGAGCAAGTAAGTTAGTTACCTGTGAAACTCCACTAAAATTCGTCTAGTACGACTTTCAGAGAAAAGGGAAGAACAGACAAATGGACATAAAGATAACGTTTTCATAAATGGTCTTTTGGTATTCTGTTACACTCCCTACACGTTTCATGAATGAGGATATGAGAATAATTATCTTATTAATAATTATTGTCTTAATTTTATTGTATTAATTTTAGTTAAGTTTTGTTATAGCAGACAGAAAAGAGCACACTACGTGTAAATTTTAAGTGTCTACGTCTTGAGGCACAAAATATACGGGGTCCCACTACGGACCCTGATAATGTGCAAACCACAGATTTTAAAACGTGCAAACAATTCCTGTTCATGAGACATTAAATTTTCTGTAGCAAACTTACTTATAGATTTCGTCCCCATTTCCAAATTTTTTAATACTATTTTTGATTGATGAATAATAAGATGGTAAATAAGTTCTACAACTGTACCAAATTTCAAGTCAATAACGTTAGATAGTATTTGCGAAGAAATGTTGTGAGATAGAGAGGTCTCGGAGGGATTCCTATTTTCCCATTTGGGTACGAAACCCAAAAATAATATGAAAAACTTTCATGATTGCTTGGCAAACGGCCAAGTTGTAAATCCATTAAAAAATTGAAGCACACAATTTGGGCCGTTATTTGAACGCTGCAGCAGTGCTCTTCTATACCGAGAGTTGCGCAATGCAGCATGCAGGCTTAATTGTGGGTAACATTTGTTACAGGACTTACCTGTAGACTACAACTAAGCCAAGTCCCATGATCCCTAGCCACTTTGTCTCGGATAAGCCTGCGTGAAGAAACACATATTTCACTAACCAAAGTTTCTCCTACTAATATATTTCCTGGGACAATCTTCACAAATGAATGTCTTATCCCAAATTAAGTAGAGCGTATACAATAGCAAGCAAATAATTAGTCTACTAGATATATACTACTACCTTTTAAATACATGCTTAAACATATATTTTACATCCAGACATATTCCTGCACATAAATGTTTGTCCCGGGACCAGTCAGGGTCTTTAACCACCAAGCCAACTGGCCGACAGTGTCGTAATTTGTCAACGTATTTGGAAAACATTTTGCTCATAAATATAGACTTGACTGTTAATCTCTGGCAGGCGGTAGCCTTAAGTTGGTCTAGTGTAGTCCGGCAGTTGTACTTGAAAGACAGTAGCATTTTAGGCTATTTTGAGCCGGGGAGCTCATTAGCAATCCTCTGTATATACTAGTAAATCAATCAGCAAAGATGCTTTTGTTGCGAAATTTATATTACTGGCTACAATAATATTGTTGTGTAAAATCTCATTGGTATATTCTTTTTGTAAATACAAATGAATAACAAAAAGTTATTATTAAAATTATTAATTTTATAAATAAATCTTAAAGCTGCCACGAACATATGAGGTTAAAGTGTTATATACCGCAAGGAAAATAGATAGAAAATAAGATTGCTACTTCAATTTCCAACTGTGACATGAAGCAGATAATGTTTTAAAGTTCAACAAGAGCCTGTCTCTAACATGTAGCTAAGTGAGTCTTTCGTTTGTCAGCAAATGCACAAGCTGTGTCCCGCTGGCCTGCTCCCGTTTCCAGACGAGCTCCCGGCGGTGCAGGACACTTGACACAGCCTCTTAGCTTGCAAGTTTCTTAAGCTTCACCGCGGAATGGGCGGAGTAGCCGCCTGAAGGAATAGCGGTGTTTGAACGATGGAAATGAGGTCGGTGGACGCTGGTTAGATGGACTTCTTTATAAATGGTTTTGAAGTATTCAAGTTGGTGTCTTAATTCAAAAGGTTTATGAATAGAAATATAAATATACAAGTATTATTAGAAAACTTATGTCCTTCCTATATCTGTGGAAATAGTAACACAAATATTCCAAATTTGATTAGACTATGTGGTTCATGCGGCAGTGTTGTGGTCGAAAGTGGTTAGCGGCACAAATCCTAGAAGGGAACAGGCTCTCCCGTCCATCTATCGAATTACAGGGTAGCATATTACATTGAAGTTACAGATGTCTGTTTCTCATGCTTGTTTAATTTATTATTATACTAAAAATAAATGGAATATATATATATTTTGATTTTCAATGTTTCAAAGTGCCGCGTTTGATTTGGAAATCCAAGCAGTAGTTAGTGAAAGAGTAACAAACATCTATACATCCAGCATTTAAAATATGTCATATTAGGCGGGGCAGTTGGCTTGGTGGCTAGAGACCCTGACTGCCATAAGTTGTAGGTTCGATGCCTGACCTACGTGTGCATGAACATATCTGTTTAATAATAATAATTATCCTGGGACATTCTTTACACACGGCCATCTGATCCCAAACTAAGCAGAGCTTGTACTATGGAAACCAGATTACTGATATAGTACATATAATAATTTTTTTTTCTAAATACATACTTGTATAGATTTACACCCAGACACAGAACAAACAGACATGTTCATGCACACAAATGTTTGTCCTCGGTGGGGATCGAACCCGTGACCTTCGGCTTGGCAGTCAGAGTGGCTGACCACCAAGCCAACCGGCATGTTTGTTCTGTAAATTATTTAGAAAAAAAAAGGCTATTATATCAGTTATCTGGGGTTCATAGTAGAAATTACAGGCACATGAGACTTAGCAACTTCACGTCTCAGGGTCGACAACACATTGGCGATGCCCCTAGTGTTGCAAATGTGCATAGGCGGCGGTGACCACTTACCATCATGTGGACCGTCTGCTTGTAGGCACAAATGGTATAAAAAAAAAAAATAAAGGTACAAGCTCTGCTTAGTTTGGGATCAGATGGCCGTGTGTCATTGTAATTGTGCTGTTTTTCTATGACATTTTTTTATTTTTATAGTAGGATATACAACGCTGTTTACAAGCTACGTCGTACGATCTAGTAGTGGGCGTAAGCCACGTGCCTGTAAGTAGGTACCTAGTGGTTATTAGTTATTATTGATATCATTAAACCGTCCGCGTCGTGCCACTTCCGGGTACAAATTAACATGTCCACCAGCGCGAGGTTGGCCGGTGTGGGATTGTGTTTACTTTGCTTTGGTTAATCCCTACTGGAAAGACCCGGCGATGTTTATTATAGAAGGCTGCTGCCGAACCGGCGATAATCAAGCTTTTACCTTAATTAGTGCTCTCCGTGGCCTCAATCGATTATGATTGTATTTTATAGCCTCCGTGGTCGATTGGTATAAATCTCGGCTAGAGATGTTTCTTTGCTTAGGAATGATTACCAGTATGATCACCAAATGTCCCGCTGGCACTTAAAATATCTTCGGTGGAATATGGGTTTAATGTCATAGCCTCAGCCTTTCTCTTCGGAAATAATGGGCGTGAGGAATGTAAGAATTTTACATGCCGTCGTGATGACAGGCTGGTTGGCATGGTGGGACTCTGAAGGCCACAACAGGACATTGGTTAGATTCCAACGACAAATATTTGTGAACAAATTTAAGATCTATATACCGCTGGCCATTGAAAAAGTAGGTAACGAGGCAGTGCGTCCATGAACGTTTACAATGAAAATACAAGAAATTACAGGAAAGAAAACATCTGCTACAACTCATCATTAGAATATAGATTTTTCGGTTAGAAAGGTCTTTTGGGCCAGTGAAACTGAAATTACAGGGACGATGCTCCTGGTGTTGCAAATGTACATAGGCGGCGGTTACCACTTACCATCAGGTGTACCTTCTGCCTGATTGTCGGCATGCACGAGATAAAAAAATTACTATAGAGCAGTCCAAGTGCCTGTCATCATAGAAAATTATTGATTAACAAATAAACATAACCATTCTATTTTACCTTGATTGATGAATGATCTGTTTTGCAGATGAAAGATTTATTACTCGTGCAGAGTTATGATGAATAACGTATTTATGAAAATAAACATAATTTTATAAGCATAAATTATAGTTTTTATTATGGAGGTTGTGTATTAAATATTGGAGACCTTGGCGGGCAAGTTGGCTTCGTTATTAGAGACCCCGACTGCCATGCTACTGGTCGTTGGTTAGATTCCCACCCAAGACACACTTTTTTGTTCGGTGTTCGAGTGTAAATATCCCGCCTGTATGCTACCCTCAAGTTGAAAACGCCAAGCACCTGTCGGTGAGTTGAGACAACTGCACTTGAGAGATAGTTCTCTTCTACGATTTTTGTGCTTACCATCTTTAACTATATCATCGGTTACCACAATGACAGCCCCCTGCGCTCCCCTATTACCTGGGTTGAAGTTAGCAGAACCTTTATGTACATGAAAAAATGTCTTGTAGGTATATCAAGTTAAAATTGTGTCAACAACAACGAAGTAAGCCCTCACGTAGAAGCGATATCCCAAAGTCATTTCCGAAGCGGCAGAATTGCGGCTAGACTTTAAAAAAAATACGAGAGGGTGTGTATGATCGAATGCAACCAAGTCTAGTCACGAACATCCGGCCGCCGGGCAGCGTGGCGGCGCTCCCTGGTCGCCCGGCCCCCGTCTCCCGGCCGTGGATTACGTTACTTGATTGCAATCAATTTCAAATTGAAACAACTTCGTCATCAATGCAATATGTACTACTGTATATACTTGGTAATATAGATTTTTGTATGACGTCAACCCTTATTTACATGCCTTTAAAGACCTTACGGTGCAAGGTGTAATGACCATAATCTTTAGTCGCCTCCTACGAGTTGCGACACTCTATATAATAATTATTTATTTATTTCTCTCTCTACAAAGGTTCTTAATATCTAGGTAAATAGATAAAATTAACATTACACAGTTTATCAATGCTACTCCTTTGTGAGAGACTGATGCCTGCACTAGGATACCATGTTTTACAGATCACCAGGACCTCACGCCGCGGACATATGTACTGTTTATTAAATAGTTACTTGCTACGAGCAAAACATAAATATGGTAAAAATAAAATGAAAGGAAGTAAATTTAAATTTAGTTAATAAGGTAGGCAAAGCAAAGGTGTATTTGTATGTATGTGGGTGTGGCTATGGAAGTGTGAATATGTGTATCTATGAAATACAAGCACTTATGAACAGTCTGACTCGAATCCTCTAGAGATGATTTTGTGTAATATTCGTGGTAAAGTAAAGCATAGTATTTTTTTTGTTGCTACATCTGCCTGTTTGATGTTTGACAGTATGGTAATGTACCTATGGCACACTTATCCATTTATTAAGGAGAAGTTTATCCTTTGTCCATTAGATATCGCTGCGACATACCAACATCTAAACCATTTAACCGACCACCATGAAAGTTGTTAGACACAACACGTAGGTATTTGAAGATTTGCATTTCTTTACATAGTGTAATTACAAATAGGCAGTCGAAAACTGTTATTTAAGCAGTTGCAAATTGAAATTGATTGCAACAACCTTACGTAATAGGCCGCCCCGCCGTGTGCGGCCGCACCTGTTGCCGACACCTGGCTTCATCCCATTAATTCACACGTGTTTCCCATTACCTGAGGGTGTGTTCCACGCTAGTATTTTCGTTACGCGAATATACTGATGCTTGTCAATACATTGGCTTCATGATTATTGCACGAGTTGAGTTCTCCGTTGATTGATTCGATCAACATTTAAGTCGATTCCAATTAATATCAGTTCAGCCCCTCTTGTTTGGCTAATACTTCATCGGCGTGCCGGACGGACCTCTCACGTAGTTGCTTAGTTAGCGAAAGAGAAAGGAGTTAGTGTAATTTATTTAATTAACACAATAAATCGCAGCCTCTAGGAAGGGTACTGCCATCAACATAAGTAGCTGAACACAAACCAATTTATAAAACACGTGTAAGTACATATTACAATATCATACAATACAATGTTTGTGTATATCTGTGTTTTTAACACTTTTTTCCTGAACAGGCTTTGGATTTGGATTAAATTTGCGATAGAAAATGCACTAGATTCATCCGAAGGCCCTATCCGTAACATGGTAAAATAAGTAATCGAGTAACAAAGACCTACATTATTTAATTTCTACACAATGGCTTAGTTTAGGAGTGATAATGTTGCTGACTGTACAAACAAATATATGCGAGTGAAGTTACCGCCAGTTCCAAAGTTAGTTTTCAACTAAGAAGAACTTCGACGCTAACTTAAGAACCCATAGGCCATCCCACAGAATTTGCTACGGGCCCCGCGCTCGCTTAATCCGGCACTGGCTCCAGGTCAATTCTTCCGTTATCAGATCATCTCCCGATATCCTTACTTCCTTATACCCTTATTTGAAGTGATAAAATGTTTATTCTGTAGTGGTAATTATCAGTTTTTTAATGTACCTATGTTAATATACCTATGTAGCTCCAAGATAATATTACCCATCTTGGGACATTCCTTTACACACGGCCATGATTACCAGCTTGTACTATGGCAACCAGGTAATTGTTATACTACATAATCTTATATTAGGTACTTTTAAAACCTTCATTTATTGATATTAAACTAAACAGAAAACTAATTATGTTTGTCTATGGTGGGAGAGACTGAACATATTGTCTTCTCTTTTTTCTAGAGACTTTGTTTCGGAAAGACCTTATAAAGAACAGTCGAGTGGCGCTTGGCATTAATTTCCTCCAAAATGATACGCTAAATGCATTCCAATATGGAGTTTGCAATTAGCGAATTACGTTGGAATGAAGTTGGTGTTATGCAAAGGCCTTTTCGTAAGTCGTAATTAAGTGCACGCCGCCACCACTAGGCAACTAATTTGAACCTGCCCCACCTACTTGAATGAAGAGGTAATTTCGACTATTCGACCTATGAAGGATTTAGAAGGCGGCATTTAAATGAATTCAAATCCATTTAATTATTGGTGAACAAAACCGATTTATTCAGTATAGGCCCTAAAAGGGTCCTTAAGAAAGTCAACGCTACTGAACCACCGGTTCGGATGTCAGTATTTAATTGAGAAAAACTTAAAAAAATCAAGGTTACCTTTTTTACAATCTCCAAAATGCTATAGTATATGTTATTAATCCTAATGCTAATTAATTTTAGAGATGGAATCATTCAATAAAGGATTTCTGAATCAAAGATATCAGGACTGTCAGAAATAATTTTATAAAAAAAGCATGAGGTAAATTAACAGTGCATTTCCAACTCGCTATCCTCTGATCACTTTATTTGTCGGCTCATACTGGTTTTGGACAGTTCATTGCTATATCTTGATTTATATCCATACAGTTATTATCTCCAATTGTCGCACGGATCTCGATTGATGTATTTTCGTTCAAGGATTTTAAATTATATAACGTTATGAAATAAATCGGCGGTGCCTTTGTGCGGCGCCGGCGCAACTCGGCGCAAGCGTCTGTAATCATCGAGGCGGGCTGCAGTATGATAATGCGACACTCTCCGTATGCAGATTTGATGATAAACTTCTCACTCGTCTCGTACAATATCATAATACTACTTTATGAACGGCGGACAAAGGGTTGTAGACTGTGTAGATGACGGTTTTTGCAAACGATTATTTATTACACGCCCATTTAGTAGAATAATGGGTCTATAAGTATTACGTCTTAGGGCTATATCTTCTACATAAACAAAACAAAGCGATCCAGTACTATAAAAAGGCTTTGGAATTCCTGTGAAATACTTAAATAATTTTCGTTAATAGTCTCAATCAAGTAGCCCACTTGTGTAGTAAAAAAAAATAGCAGTCACCACAATATTGAGAATTAAGCAACGTGTATATAACTTTAAGCTGCAATTGTGAGTTCTAAAGCAGACTATTTCAGCCGTGAAAGTTTTTTCATGAGAATTTTCTCAGATGAGGAGACCAAAGCAGCTGTCTCATGTTCGCAATTTAAACATGAGGTAGATGTTTTGGGTGCGCTTCCGGTCTCACGGCACAGTGCGCGCGCGACGCGGCGGGCCCGCAACGTGAACGTTTTGAACAATGCAGTGTCAGGATCAAGATCTCATGCGCAATACCATTGTGCGACATTACGTTGCAGTTAGCGGTAACCAAGTAGTGGAAAGGAAATATTATTATGGATTGTGCGAATGTTTAGACATATAACTTCTTTCTCTTGACCTAGACGCTACAGTAGCACAGTTTATGTAGTAGTGGCTCTACAATATTTTGACTATACTGAGCTGAATACCAGTTGCGTTGAGAATTTGATTCATATCAGTTTTTTTAAATACATTACATTCCAGTTTAGAAGTAAATGTTTGCAGAACCAGGAAATGATACTTGACTAAAACTTAGGATTTGTTGTTACTGATGTTTTTTTTTGCTCTATTCACGACATTAAAAATTTCATAAAAATCAGAAAAACGTTTCGTGCCGTCAACTCTGACTGCGAGGGAATTCTTCAATTAGTCATATATCATTTGAATGTTTCGCTGCTTTAGGTTAATCCCTCGACTATAATGTTGCACAGCAGCGTGCATTATGCATCTGACAGGATTCGGTTTCGACTGTGTTATGAAAAAACAAACCTCTAGTATTTCGTCATGAATCCTATTTTTTCTTTTTATAATAATTTTTACACCAGATTTTATAGCGCGTTCTCACGTTATGGTACTCGGTATATATAGAGTTTTTTCTGTGATGATTTTAGAATTCAAACTGGACTGTAAAGTTTATCACTAAAAGTCATCATCCAATTATAGCAAGGGGTATAATGAATTGTAAAACAAATATACAGCGATGCTAAAGTAAAATTAACAATAGGTCAATTTTTAAAATTTGAATTTAGAACTTAATCTCCGAAACTGCTCTACTAATACAAAAAAAAATCATATAGAAAATGATTCCGAGTTTAATCTGCGATTACACTTGAGAAAACCACGGGATGATAACAAGTCCTATTTCCTACTAATATTATAAATGCGAAAGTTTGTATGTACTATTTATGTTTGTTACTCTTTCACGCAAAAGCTACCAAACAGATTTGGATGAAACTTGGCACATATATAGAAAATGCCTTGGAATAACACATAGGATATTTTTGGTGGCGGGAAAATGTGACATCCCTCGGGAACGCGGGTGAAACCACGGCTAGTGCATAATAATAGACCAGGTACCCATGAATCAAAAGTAATGGATAGGTGAAGCATGATGAAGATAAAAAAAGCTGGACACCACAGGAACGTCGCTACTGCCACCCGCACCGCAGCGTGACGGGTCGACGGCGCGGTGGCGCGGTAACAGTCGCAAGGAAGGGGTAGGGTATTCACTTATTCAGTTTTAAGTCATATAGCACAGCGCAGTCGCGCGGCACGCACGGTCGTATCGCCTTTCACGAATCGCGATTTAATTTCGTACTCGCACACGCGGACTTTTAATTTCAGTTTAATTTAACGAATTTTAGTGAGTGAGAGTTGTACGTGACGTTTGATAATATTTTAGTGGGACTGCTGTAGTGTTATGTTCGGAGCGCGTTGTTCATAATATTTGGGTAAGTTTTTAATTTCGTGTTAATTTTATGACGGTAGTTGCAATTTATTTTAATCGTGTGATTTAATTGATTCTGTTTTTTTGTAGGCATGTAGGTAATTTGTTGTTTTACGAGGAGGAATGCTATTTAGTCATATAGTACTTAAAATTATTTTGTAGGTGTAATATGTGGTTGAATGTGAAACAACAGCAGTTTATATTGTTTGTCAATTTTATGCCAACGAGATATGTGTCTACTTAGAGGTATTTGAACTATACCAGTATTTATTAAGTTGTTTTTCTTTTACTAGAAAATAATTAGTTGTTATTTAAACCTCAGTATTTAAAAAGGTCTGTACTAAAACCTATCCTGATAGTGTCCTGTCAGCTGATTGTTTTTTTTCTTCTAAAATAATAGATACCTAACCTACTGTAGGCAAAGGATCTATAATATTACATGCAGTAAAAAAAAAACCATATTTATTTATTATCAAATTCATAGATTTTATAAAATGCTTTTTCTGATATTATTTTGTGATAAATAATTTAATAACTAAACCACATAAGTATGTAGTTTATTAAAATAGTATGAAAGCTGGAAATTCATTGCCAAGGTTTTGTACTTAAAATAATTTTAATTTATATTTTAAAATTACAAATGAGAAAAAGTACTCGATGATAGTTAAATATTATAAATACTTACATAAATAAACTTCAAACGAAAATAGTTCTTGCGGTCTAGATTTTATGATATAAGATTAGTAAATAAATAACACGGTATCTGAAGGTTCATTGTAACACTTTGCAACTGATAACATTATGCAGTTATCTGTGTTTAGTTAACGGCTCTCTAAGACAGGTAAACGACGACAGGAACCTTCTGGAGCTGAACTCATTCATACTTTACCTGACAAAGGCATTTTTTTGTAAGAATAACAGGAAATGCCTAATCAGGGGTTCGAATTGTAAATTTTAATATACAGAGCGCGAGTAACTATGCTGAATTAAATTTTAAGGCCTTCTTATCGCTGTTTTCCTGGTATTTTACTTTTATCAGGAATATGAATAGGTACTTGCGGTTAAGCTTATCAATTATTAGCACAATGGGTAACTTTTTAATTAACACCAGTACTGTGCATTGTCAAGTATCCTAGAAAGGACCGTAGAAAGTTTGTGAGGATTTGGTACTCATTCACGCAAAAACTACCGAACAGATTTGAATGAAACTTGGCACATAGATAGAGCATGCCCTGGAATAACGTATAGCCTACTTTAACCTGGAAATATGTAACACCCGGGATCGCAGTTGAAACCGCGGGGGAGAAGTAGTATGTACAATAACTCGGTACACGTGACAGCATATCACATGTAAAAAAATATGAGATTTATGTATAAACTAATTCAATTGCAGAAGCAACGGGATGCGCAGATATGATAAAATGTATTTACAGCTCGAGTTTGATTGAATAGTCAAAGTGAAAGGAAATATTTACGTAGGTTAAAAAAATGCGATAAAACTATCGATACAACACATTCCTTTTGCAATGTTTTACAATAAGGGCATTAAATTACTAAATAGTTATGAAAGATGCATATTAGTTGCATATGTGTGATTATATGTAGGTTGTGTAGAAATGTGTGTAGCGATGTGGGGCTAGATTCTGTAAGGAAAATTACTCTTAACTCGAGGATGTTTCGTCGCGGCCTTCGTGCTCTGTCTCTCTCGCTAACTACCCTAATACTACTAATCACGTGAGAGATAAGCTCTCCGAGGCCTCCGTGAACCGGCTCGCCGACGAAGTTTGTATTAGCTGAATAAGGGGGCTCTTATTGAAACTAGAAGTGATTCATTGAATGTAATTTGTACACAATTAATTGCTATTTATACGTGAATAATGGCTAATTGTTACAACACAGTCTTAAAACGATAATTAAAATAAGGCTCCTAATTATTGTCAAGGCGTCAGAAATTCAAATTACATAATTATTTGAGCACTGCGCGTAACAATTACGATTATCATTAAGTAATTACAATTATAATATAACGTAACGACTGTGTCTCACCTTGGAATGAAACAAGGGCTTCCATTAGGCAATTTTCAACTATATTACATAAAATAGGATTCCGTCGGGTATGTTTTTAAAAGGGACTCTCATTGGTGTTGTGGAGTTTTTCACAATAAATGCTGTTGACTTCCAAATATTTTTTAAGTCACTAGATTGGAAATGTCTTATGTTGCTACGGGATTAAACTGCTTATTTGCTAATCCAGAAGACATTTTATATGTGCCATGTTTATGTGTATAAGCGTAACATTTACAACATAAGTGTGATTAATTAATTAAATTCAACTTTATTGTCCCGTTCGTTGGTTCAATTTATGTCTGAGTGAAATATTTCCCGCATAATGCATCACGGAGCACATTCCCGCGGACAGCCGGCACGCGTTAATGAGCGATGCTGTACGTTACTCACGAATTTTCCTTTCGTGGCATTTCACCGACGAAACGGACCAAAATTGTCGCACGCGCAGCTTGATCTCACTCGTTCTAATTGAATTTGCGATTTATCTTCTTCTGTGGTAAATTGAGGATGTAAATTAGTAGATAGAAGTTCCGGGAAAATTTGCTATTACTACGTTTTTCAATTTAAATTATTGAATGATTAGTTGTTTCGTGTAATAAGGCAACAGGTAGTCGGAGGTATTTTAATTAAGGTGTCGGCGGCCGATGCTAGTCGACCTCGGTTTTTGTTGCCCCGTACGTCAATATTCGTTCCCTATTACGCTGGACATGCGGAAATGCCTCTTCATAGTTTCTGCAAGCCTGGTACTTTGATGCACAAAAAAGTCATTGTTATAAAACGATGGTCATTGTTTAATTTTAAAATAGAAGACTGGAGATGGTTTTTAGAGGCACGCGGGCTTGTAATAAAAATAATGTATTTTTTTCTTAATTTGTAGTTTAAACTTTGTTAAAGAATGAACCAGTCATTAAGCTCTGTACGCTATACTAAGAATCAACAGAATGCTGCGTATTTAAAGCACAATTTATTAGCTCGTAGCAAAAAGTTAAATTGGCTAACATATCGTTTCTGTATAACGATAGCTTGATTGATATCGATGTCGGATCGAGGGCCGCGCGCTTTGAGCTCAATCGTGATTAAATGCGGACTTGTTTTTGCTATCCACTTAATTACAGCTTACATACATAGGATCACTTAGCTTTTTGCGCACGACACTTTGGATAAACTATTGTTCAATTATCTGAAGTTATTGATATAGATCCTGACAAGTCATAAATAAAACGTGGGTACCTCCTTCATGTCGAATAGATACAAGTTTAAGACTCCTGTAAGATCGATCATTGACCCATGTTTCAAACTTTATAAATTACCTTTTTAATATCGGTCAATCTCTATTTTATTTCATATCCTCTTCATTCAAATAGATGCTTTGATAAGCCAGCCTAAAGCAAGACGCCTTTTTTGTAGCTAGTTTGAACGCAGAGTTATTGCAGTTCGGCACAAATTTAGATGAGCTAGATACTCTGAAGATTTCATTTCTGATTGGCATTTCCTAATACTAGCATTTCTAGCACTAGCTAGAAGTATTAAAGTCATATCTAGTCTCTGCTTCGTGGGTTTACTCGCGTCAAACTTAACAAAATAACATTAAGTAGCCTATATCCCGATTCGTACTATTTGTATACTAAATTTAAGCACGATCGGTTCAGCCGTTTGGCCATAAAATCGTAACAGACAGACAGATAGTCACTTACAAATTATATTCAAATTCAAATATTTTTATTCAAATAGGCTTTTACAAGCACTTATGAATAGTCAGACTCTAATACATATAATATATAGTATTGCAAGGATGTGATGAGACATTACAGAAAGTGCTAGAAATGCTAGTGTGGTGATGTCTCGTGGCGACATGCCTCGGTGTTGATCAGGCAATCAAGCGAGCCGCCCACGCCCGGCCGCAGCCCACGGCCGGCGCGCTGGGCTGCGCACGCGCATCAATGACTTAGTTTTTGTCACAACCACTACTCAACAACATGTGATATCACGCCACCATATTTTGTAAGCACCTGTTTGTTTATGCGGAACAGTATGGCATGTTTTGCGCCGTTGAGACTAGAGGCATAATCAACTGTTATGGGGATCGAACTCAGGTTTAGTAGAAATGTTAAAAGACGAAGATGGAAAAAAGGGACTTTGACAGAGAAGTAACTCCAGATGTTACGTAGAAACGCAAGAGGAGGAATTGGTACTGAGGTAGTTTATTTCGCAGCGTTTACTTTTGGCCATGTGTTGGTACTTAAAGTACATACTAGCATTTTATAAGAAGTATTTGTTGTTATTAATTGTATGCAACACTACTATTACTAATAGCATTAATTGTATGCAACACTACTATTACTAATAGCATTAATTTAAAAGTAACAAAATTTTTGTATTAATTTTGGTAAAATCAAAAACGTTAATAATTTGTTAATTAGTTAGTAGGTAATTAATTACCTAACTAATTAGGTAACTAATTAATAAACTAAAATTTAAAATTGACACAACATGACAATAACACCCCAAAATATAACGATTATAATGCATCCCTACTATTAACAATTTTCGCTAGAATAATTTACTCTGTTATATTTATACTCCTGTATAGGTTTAGCCATAGGTCTTCAACTAGTGTGGCAGCCAGAGTCAGACACCAAACTGAGTTATCATCACCTGACGAAATGTTTATCTTAATAATATTATTACTATTATTCGTGACATTACTGCTATTCTATATGTTAGTAACAAGTCCCCGACGTGACCCGCGTGACGATTTCATCACTTCCGGAGCCACTGCTCATGTACTGTCAGCAAAAACTGACCAGGTAGAAATGTAGGATTTTGCAGACATAAAAAACCCGTCTACTTTATCATTCCATATGACGGATAGTTGTAATATCTTATATCTGTTGCTGTCTATCGGTTTTTTTATGTATATTTTTTATAGAAATCTGCTGATGGTCTCAGGAACTCTGCCAGTGTCGTGTAATGTCTGAATTACCAATGAGTATATAGTTACTGGCAAATTTTAACAGAAAATTCAATATTATTGAACTGTGGTGCATATTACCACTTTGGACACATGGGGCTTGTGACACGTGCTTTGTGACATTGAGCGCGCCGGCTGATGCGTGGGAAATATAAATACGCCATAATGGCCGCACATGACAATCATTTGATGACCAAATAATTATCGTGTAGTTATTATTTTGCGTCATTTATTTTGTTCCGCCATTACTACTGCATTTTGTGGAGGTTATGTGGTGTATTTTGTGGTATTTTGAGTTATTTTTGTCATGTAAGCTGACAAACAGTCAGTCGGTCCATCTGAAAGTGGTCTCCGCCTTTGGACATTTGCAATGCTGGGGGTACCATTATTTAAGTTAAAATTACAATGTTATTTATTAAGTACTTTTGAGTGTCAAGAACTGTACTAAGCTTAACCATCCAACGGGGCAACGCCGCTAAGTATCATGGGTACCATGGAGCATTTAGAGGGCCTTTTATTTTAGATATATTTTCAGTTTTGTTTTATTAGTGTAATATAGTATTTTAATCTTATGTAACAATTATAAAGTGATTATTATTTGCCTAATTTGCTATTGTAAAGGTATTATTCTCTCTGTAGTTAGTATTAAACAAGCCAGATGACAGAAAATACCTTGATGAGTTTCTTGCCGGAATTTCTTCCGAACCGGTGGTAACTTCTTCAGTAGCTTTGCCCCTGAGTAGTTCCCCACCTGAATAATGGTTAAGGAATTTTAAATTGATCTAGTTAAGGATATTTAATTATAAAAGATGTCCCTATCTATTATAAATGTTGACACGTCGTGCTTCTCTAAGCCCGTTCGGCTCGAGCCGGAACGGAAATCGTACAAAACTGTGGTTCCTGCATTCTAATAACATCCTCTAACTTTGGCTCTCTTACACACATATACACCATACACACACATATAAGTGGCATTCAATATATTTATTTATCATTCTTAATGGATTGAGTTTCTTTGCTATTGTTTCGTGATTTAGAAATCGGATGTATTTGGAAATTGTAGATTAAGTTTGATGGAAAATGTTTGGCATTTCAATCAGTATGCACTTACCTATACATATTAATGTGGGTAAACAATTTTGTTTTTTTATACTTGTTTAATTTCTGAATACATTTGTCAGTTGTGCGTCACACTTGTGAATAGGTGCTGCTTGTGGGAGCGGTCTGATTGAGTTAAGTAAAGTGATTAAATTTAATAACTCTTCATTAGGTACTTAAAATTATTTTTTGCGGAAATTTACGTAGTCATTGCCTGTGAGACAAAAATATTTTTTGTGATTAATACATACTTAACTAATAAACATTACAAGTCTGGTTTAAAAAGATTAATTGCTGAGAAAAAATGAAAATACCCCTAATACCGGTTCAGAAGGTTGCTTTTGCATTAACGATTCATAATATGGAAGACTACGGAGAGGCAACGTCTCTCGAGTTTTGATAATATTATTGTCCGAGTTCTGAGAAAGTGCGTTCGTCGCCCGAATACTGTCCCATATGTGTATTAGGAACATTTAGGTCAAATCATTCTTGTCTCTCTCGTGCATAGTAGTTCCGCGACCATGCACCAAAGGTTTCATGTCTTTTGCACATCATGTGCAATCTAAATTAGTACCTACATAGAAATAATTGAGATTTATTTCCCTTGCAATGCGTGGCCTTAATTTAAGTGTCAGTTGTAATTTGTAGTGCTTTATTTATGTTTCTTGGTCATTAGATGAACTTATCTAACTCATTTATCATGTTCAATTGATTATAACACAAGTATTTTGAAAGTATGTATTCTTTTCAAGTAAGACAAAATCCGTGGGCGAGTTCACTCGACCACTAATGCTGTAACTTGTCAGTGAGAGACTTGCCGCAGTGTGGGAGGAAAGTAGAGGGCTCGTGACCCACGGGTTATCTCTTACTGTCTTACAGATTGGGTAATGTTACTTTATTTGTGTTTTTTTTAAATGGAACACAATTGTGTTCTAAATTTAAAAATTATATTGGTTGTAAACGACAAAGAGAATAAGGTCTGCAGATATGACATGACATAAAATTGCTTCAACTGACTTGATATTTGACTTTAAAGAATTTGAGATAACTCATTGACTCAGGCTTCCAGAAATCCATTGTAAGATTATACAAAAAATTAATATCTAGTAGTCAGTGACAGCGGGCCTAATACGTCCTGAAGATGCTTCGCGTAGAAGGGAAACATGTGTTGATTTACTGTGAAATTTTTTTGTTTGGGACTTGTATTGACAGAGAAGGAGATCCAGCGGAATTTGTTACTAGATATTTGTTTATTGTATTATATAATATTAATTTGTGATAAGTAAATAAACGTTCCAAATGTGATTGTAATCACTATATTAGGGCACAATTGGAACTTACTATTTTGAATGGAAGAATGTTCTATTAATTATTTGTCCAATTCAGATAGCAGGTTGATAATGACGGAAAATAAACTCTAATCAACTCGGACGGACGAAGTAATATTTTTTTATTGTCTACCCATATTTGTGTCTATTTCGATGAGACTTTCCGTTTATAGCCGAAGGGACTTTTTTATTTTTCTTGAGCACCGCACCGCACCGGGCGCGCCGCACCGCGCTCGTGAACATGCTTACTGCATATTAGTGATGTGATACTAGACAACGTACTATTGCAAAAAAATGTATATGTTTAACTTGGAAAATTTGTACATAAACCTTAATACGCTGTTGGGTCTGTAGGACAGTTACTCCTTCGACTGGATTAGGGGGGTGATCGTGTTCAGGAATATGAAGGATCATATTATGTTACAAAAATAAGACACGTGTACTAAACTATTTTCAGATATTTTATAAATTTTTTATTCAAAAGCCGAGCGTGTAATATAAAGAAATAGCTAAAGTTCTTCACGAAAGCGGCTGAAATAGGGGCACAGAAACCTAGTACATCGATAAAATAGTTTTAAATGTCACTCGGGGACAACACTAGTGCCCATAAAAGCTCCGCACGAGGGAACTTGTTAATAGAATTATTTGTGTTATGTATCTAGATGCACCGCGCGCGCACACCTAAAACGCATATGAAGTCATTTCATTGCCTCTTTCAATTACCATTTAAGTTCTCGATAAATTAACCTACTATATTTATAATGGAGACACGAAAACATTGAGTAATTGGTTTTTTTATACCTTTTGCTTATCGTGCTCGTGCCGCTAGCTAGCTTAACTATATTGCAGTCCCAAAGACTATAAAAAGTAGTTATATCAGTTAATATATTAAAATTCATATTACTATGACTAGACATACTATAACATGCAATTTATTGTTGCTATTTACGCTCATTATCCCGAAGAGATAAGCAGACATCTCCGTTATGTTACCCATATTTTTTAGAAGTTAGAAGATGGGCATTGTCACCGTCTCTGGGGTGCTTTACCAATCGCGGGCCGTAGATAATAATCATTCTTCAACTGTACGTTGCCCGACCTGGGAATGGAACTCAGCCTTACCCTTCGGTCTCTGAGCCTAAGCTTATAGCGCTCAACTACTGAGGACACACTTAATGTTTTTAAAAACTACACTATACAAATATTATAATTACTTTTGTATCCTATTCTATTACATATTTAAATCAACGATAAAACCTCTTTATATAGTTATAGGTATGTCGAAATCGAAGATGCTTCATTAGAAACATGTAACAAAGCAAAAAAAAAAAAGCAAAGATTTCACTATCCATAGAAGAGATCTAAATTCAAATTTGAATGTAAAAAGCTGAAGAGTTTGATTGTGTTTTAGTTATATATTGTTCATACAAGAAGAATTTTAAAAATTGATTTCTGTAGACAGCTGTGCGTGCTCATACATAAAAAATATACGGGATGACCTGAGATCATCCTACTCTGTTTTTCGTCAGTTAAAATCTACATCAATCCAATGATTCTAGATCTGGATCGAATATGAGTTTAGGCAGTTAGTATTGTAATTTGGTATCGAGGGATCGGCTCGCACTTGTACCCGCAGCATTGTGCTCGCGGTGGCGGTCGCGGGTCATTATAGTGAAGCACCCATTATTCACCGCGGTCACACAGCGGCTCATGTGCCCATTTACTTTCAGATTTTGCTGATTTGTATCACTGTGATGTTCACTTGCGTCATTTATGCAATGGGTGTTCGAAGTTCAATGGAGCAATAGACTAGACTAGATTATCTTGATACTATAGAACTACTACAGAATGGTTAACAATGCAGCTTAACAAATCCAAATTTTCAAAACACTTCAACTCTAGAACTATTTCAAGTGTAATTGAGCTATAGAATAAGTCGGACTCGATTATCTAAAGTACTTTTTTTATGAGGTAAAGTCAGCAACATAAGTAGCTTAACAAATCCAGATTAGCGATACACTAAACCTATTCTATTATGTAGAAACGTAATTGTAGCTCTTGGTAGCAGGATTTTACAATAGATTAATCTTTCCACAATTATGTAGACTGTAGGGAACAGGTGTTTCATCTGACTATACCTTATGCTCCTGATAGCTAATGTGTTCCGAATAAAATAGTGTAGAAGAGAACTGCATTTCAAGTCCATTTTTCAGTTTATACAACATTCGTCAGCGAGCCGTTTCACGGAGGCCTCGGAGAGCTTATCTCTCATGTAGTTAGTATTATTCGCGTAGTGCTAGAGACAGAGCACGGAGCCGCGACGAAACATCCTCGAGTTAGTGTCAATGTTCTTACAGAATTGATCCCCTGACGTAGGTGTTTGAAGACAAAATTTAAATATGACGATAGAAGTTAGACAGGCGGGTACGGTTTCACGATGTTATCTCTCAAACTCATACACTTTCATCACGATTCGATGTGCTACTACCTACTGTACTCTGTGGTAGTGTTATGATAATTACGTCCTAGTTCAGAATATAGCGCGCGGTTTCACTCATCCTGAGGGATAATGTATCCTAGGAATATAACATAGCCTATGTTTCTCAGGAATATTTAGCTTCCTAAAAATTTTTAAAATCAGATAAGTAGTTTTGAGAGCTACTTCCTACATCAAAACTTAAAAAAATCCCTCTTTATAATATTAGTATCGATGAAAGGTCTACAAAGCAGGCTTCTGATTGTGAATCGTTTATTTTTTTATTTATTTTGTTTAGTACCTTTTTATAAGCTTTAGTCCAAGCCTGCAAATCAATAAATGTTTAATGCTTGTGTGAATTTCGACCTGTAAACAAACACTATTACTTATAAAATGTCCAAAGTTTCGTTCTAATATTTTTGTCAAACCCATAAGTAACTCTAAACACGTTAGCCTAAGATTAAGAATTGATTAAACACTTCCGTATATGGGTTCGGCGTGAGTTGTGAAAATAGACTGTGTACACATAAACTGACACAATAATCAGCGAACAGACGCCGATCATCAATCAAGTGGCAATAACTGCTCTCGTAACGCACGTAATGTCTTCTTCGGCTGCCCACGCCGTGCGCCATGCGCCATGCGCGGCGCAACCCACGCCCACACGTGGACCTTCTATTGTCTCCAATTACAATGAAAAATACACTCCTCTATCATTGTAACTAATTTTACAAACCAGATAAATTGTAAGGACAAATTCACTTTAACGAGCCATTTGATCAAAAGTCATTTGTGAGGTAGCAGGGGAAATACACACACCAGAAAAAGTTTGCGTTCACTAGGAAAATCTGATAATTCTAAAGTTTTTGTTCTTCGTTAAAAACACAAAAATATAAGTACTAAATATTTTGTAGCTACGACTAAAGTATGTATTAAAACAAAGATAGGAATTTTAAATACCGTAGATAACCATACAATATTTTAAGTTCTCCAAGTAAACGCAATGCAGTTATTTTTTTGCTGTGGGTAGGTACGACCAGTAATCTAAGAAAAGAACCAAGTTCTGCCAGCGTCATAACAATTACGGTATCTGTATTATTAGTGCAGCTACGTATGTGCTAAGATTCAGCCAGATCGGACACCGTTTAGCCGTGAAACCGTAACAAACATACAGCCAGGGACACTTTTAAACTCATAATATTATTAGGGACTAGCTGTCCCTCGCGGTTTCACCCGCGTTGCCAAGACATGTAACATTTGCCCAGGATAAAAAAATATCCTATATGTTGGCTTCTGCTTTACAAAACTTTTTAATCAATCACTCTCATTATCAGGGTCGGTATTTATGTTCGATAAGTACTACATTGTAGTGCTTGTATTTATCGCGGAGTTAAGTCTTTTTTTTTAATTTTTTTTATACCACATGGGCCGACAAACAAGCGGACGGTCCATCTGATGGTAAGTGGTCACCGCCGTCTATAGACATTTGCAACACAAGAGTATCGCCAATGCGTTGTCGACCCTGAGACATGAAGTTGTTAAGTCTCATGTGCCTGTAATTTCAACCTTTCTAGCCGAAACACAGTAATACAAGTGCTTCACGGCAGTAATGGGTAAGGTGGTAGTACTTCCCCGGACGAACTCTGCACTAAGAGCTCTACTACTCGGTAAGTTTTGTAATATACATTACAGACACCTAGTAACTGTTATGGTGTTGGTGTAAAAGTAAAAGTAACAACACCATAAATTGACGAGGATTACACTCGGCCTGCCTTTTGCGACTGTAATTTGAACAGGGCCATAACTTGATGACTTTCTTTGAGAAACCTTACGAGTACTTGCTAGAGTTATAAGTAAAATAATCATACTATCCTAGGTAATATTATAAATGCCGCAGTGAATTTGTTTGTTACACTTTCACGGCTAAATGGCAGAACCGAGCTGTAATTTGGCACACTTATAGTCTGTAGTCTTGTGGCATAGGTTGCTTTATCCTGATAACGCGGGTGAAACCACGTGAGACAGCTAGGAATAATAGGATGGATGGACTAGTGAGTCTAGCTACTATTTTGATCCAGGAAATGAAATGTAAAATTTCGTAAAAACAATATTAACACATACGATAAACATGAATAACATGATTTTGTATTAATTTATCCTTTCTCAATGCCACTTTCATACTGTGAAAACTAACTCCTGTTAAGTAGTTGATGGATGATTACAGAGAATAAGTGTGCTAACTCTCCCTGTACCAAAGCTACATGCTGTTCCAAAGTTTCAAGGACTTCACTTAAGTTATAGACACAGGGAAAACTAAAAGTTGCTCCTTACTACGACCGTAAACTGTACAAGCATCTAACGAAGATAGTATAAAGTTACAACACTTCAGTAACTTTGACCTTCATAAGTGCCCTCCGTAAATCCAAACTGAATAAATATTTAGACATTTTTAATTAGGAAATAATTTGGCTTATTTGGTTTCCATGGGTTTGAAGAATGTTCCAGAACTTAAAAAGTAAAAAATAATTTAAACAAGCAATTAATTCAGTTCAGGCCCTAGAACGGCATTTATCAAGGTCAAAGCGACTGTAATTACAACCGTGTTAGAAACGACAACTGAAAAGAAAATTACAATAATAGAAAAATAAACAAAAAAATATATAATCTATTAAAAAATAGCACAGTGTTGTTATTTCAAGCCTAATACATGTCATCATTTCATAAAATAAAAGTAGACCATTTACGATAACAAACAAACTCCACAACTGCGGCAAGAACACTTTCCCTGTTTGCGATTCGGTAGTGAGCTCGTTTGACTTGAATCGACTAATTAATTAAGCTTTCTCGCACATTATGCAACTCATACCGCGATGATAGCACGGGACATTAATTTTAACATAAAATTTTAGGTTTTTACTACGTTGAATTAGCATTAGAGCTATTGTTTGTTCTATTAATTCGCTCGAGGATTTGAAAAACAACCAATTTTTTGTTTGTTTTCCCTGTCAAATTACACTAGCATTGTCTTATGTCTTAATTTTTTCGGGATACTTTTCTTTACAGATATCTCATAGTAAGGTCTGAAGCCATACTTTTGACGTCAAAACTTCTGAGAATCATCGATGTATTGCGAACCCAAAAGCATAGGTGTATGCAATAGAATTAGTTGTTTTAATTTAACCACATTACTCAAAACCAGATTATAAATTAAGTTACTGCATATTTGTAGTTATTCATTTCAATTTTGACATTACGTAAAAATGTATAAATGAATTAAGTCGAATTTAAAATTAGCAGTTTGATTTGATTTTCTGTTGTATTACGAAATATTCGTGTTATGACTTTCATCAATAAATTAACATAGTAACCGGTAATTATCAATCACTACAAACTGACAACTTATTACTTGTGAATTCAAATGGAAGCTATTTATGCCAATTATGCCGACAAAAAGGCGGTTTACCTGTGACGCGTAAGTGGTCACCGCCCCGCATTGCAACATTAGGGGCATCGCCAATGCGTTGTCGACCCTGAGACGTGAAGTTGTTAAGGCTCATGTGCCTGTAATTTTATCAGCCCATTTACCTTTCTTACCGAATTACAGTAATACAAGAGCACTACTGCGGTAGAAATAGGTATAGATACTATAGGTAAATAACTTCCCTGCGCTCTTAGTGCAGAGTTTGCCACTAAAACGCCATTCCATTGGAACTGCTGCTTGAAGGAAGACTTTCCTAACTACTTAGTGAACTAGTCTATATATAAAAATATTAGGGTCCTTGAGATGTAAACTTAAAATACTAGGACAGCAGACTTCTTAGCATGTAGAAAGCAAGCATGTGGTCAAATAAGCAGAGTTACTTCCTTATCTTTTACAATAACTGTCAAGGAGCGCAGTGGCCGAGCGCGCCGTGCGTACAAAAAGGAGTTGCGTGCGCAGACGCACCAGACCGGTCAGGGCGGATATGCGCGCGTGCACCGCTATGCGCGTACGTACAGATTCCGCATCTAACTGGAATGGGACCTACTGGTTATAAAAAAACCCATTTTATTTCTTTCCCGTTTTTCGACACTAGAGAGTTACCTGTTACTGGTTTCCGCACTAGTATTAGGTCGTCACAGATGCTATCTCTTTTATTAGAGTGATAAAAATATCAACACTTGTTTTTAATGACTATTACCACACCAACCAGCCTAAAGTAGGATTTCCTGGTGTGCTTTATTGTGTTCTATATCTAGACAGGTTTTGGCTACAAAGGCTATAAAAAAAGTTGAAATACCGATGAATATTGGGCAAAAAGATCTCCAATGGCACTAATTAGATTATTACCTCTATCATTGATTAGAAAAAATATCTAACAATCAATGAATAAAGAGCCGAATATTGATCCCTCAAATTAGATCAACGAATGACGTTAGTTTCATGTACAAACTTTGTCATGTATCCATTACATTAGATGCTGGCAGCATTATAATATTGCAGTTGCCATACCACAATACAAAAAAAAGAACGCGCTGCTACGAAACTAATTGTAACAGATCTTATGAATCCGGACCACACGGACGAAGTGTATTTAAGCATCTATCACCTTCGGAGAATCAAATAAACAATTTGTAAGTAACAAGTGATGTTCCTTTCAGTAAATGCTTACATATATACAGACTGACAGTCACAAATATTGATATTTTTGTCTCAACTCCGGGAGCGGGTAACGCACTTCCTCCTCGTCCCAAACGGACCGTGAATTCGAGATGTTCTTCACAAATAGAAAACACAACATTTATTTTATTTTAACAGTGTTTATTTGTCAGTCAGCACTGTGTCGAATACGCATAAACTGAGATAACTGTTATTTATCGCGATTCCAAACTTGTCTAATTAGAATTAATCTTCGCCTTTATCAAGATGGTTATTTATTGGATTCTTACATTGAATTAGTTTGGACATAAATAATAAAGAGCTCATTGGCTTAAAGGGAGAGCTATTTAAACAAACATATGCCTTCAGAGGGATTTTTAAAAACAGCTACATTGTAATGATACTATTAAACATTTAGAAAGATTGCTAAATACTAAACTCATTTTAAATATATAAAAAAAAAATTACCTTACTCGATTTCTTGCCAGTTCTTCTCATTTGATGAAGTCAGCTTGACTTCATTTGAGATTAACTAATAGACTAATAGATATTTTTATTTTACAAATCAGGTACTGAACTCGTCGGGAAAGAATGTGCCATTGATTTTTTTTTCTTGTTTTACAACAGCCAATTGACCATAGACAGCAAATAGTGCGTTCGAAAATCGAATCAATCATTCAGTTCTCACAGTCATGGAGGTCGCAACAGTGATGTACCCACCTTTATTCAAATAAGTTTTACCGCCACAGATTGAGTAATAGTTGCTACATCATTTCAGTGCTGTAGAATAGTTAGTCAGCTTGAACTGATGTTTTATTTTTGCGGCAGATCAAGAAAAATTGTGATGTTGTCTTTTGTTTGTTTTCATCACAATATTATTTATTTTTATTCTATTGACTATGTAAGAATAGCGTATTTAAGATAGGTACAATTATGTACTCTAGAGAAAGTGGGGGCTACATACTAGTGTAGATCATTAAATCCATCGTCACCGCGACCCTTCAAATAGCCTAAGTTATTGAGTGGTTGATGAAAGAAAGGGAAGTAGATAGATATATCGAGGGGTTTTATTGACAGGCATGCCCGCATCCTCCCGCCAATTATATTGTTACACTACGAGACCACTTCATTATAGTTTATGACAGCCTAGTACTTTTGAAGTACGACGGAGTTTTTATACTTCCTGTGTTTGGCTCTAGGGACCCCCCGCATGTTGGTTGCCAAATTGTGATGTAAATGATGATTAAATTCCGAGACTGGCCAAGAATAAATAAGTTGACAATAGACACAAATAGTGATTCATAAAAGTACCTAATTTGTTAGTAGTTTTTTTTATTTAATTGTTATTGAAGAACTATTTTCGGCCCTCGGTTTTACCCATGTGCTCGCAGGATTGATAAAAAGTATTCTGTGTGCGCGCGAAGCTTGAACAAAATCCTTTAAGACTTTTATGCATGGTTAAGTTACAATAACAAACATACACAAATTTATTCACATTTCTATTTTTAAGATCAACTAGATGAAATAAACGCTCTGATAGTTCAGAGTGTTGCCAAATTATATAAAACAAAAGCATTTTCATTCGATTGGTTCATTAAGAGTCAATTTTGTAAATTAAACAACAAAATGTCGACTTGATACTCGACGGTTTTCAATAAAAAATGCATACAAAACATTTCATAGCCAACATATCCAGCCAGACACTATTATGTCTAGAAAATAAGCGAGGTAGAAACGATGAATTCCACTTCGCTTTACTGAGAACCCCTCTGCTCTAATCCCTGAAGTATCACTCAGTAAGCGGGAGCGAAGAGCAGGCGCTGTCAGGAATAACATTTTGTTGACAGGATGAAAGAGTACCACGACGCGCATTAAACATTCAATCTTGTGTGGCTTTACAAATTGGCCGCCTTATTTTACTGCACAGATAAAATAAAGGGGTTTTAGAACGTTAATATACCAATGAATTCCATAAATACTTAACAACATACTGTGGTACGGACTACAAGAAAATTAAGAAAGAAGTGCTACCGATTCTTTTGTGTTTAACTTAATTTAACACTAAATTCTAGTTGGAGAAAAAAATTGGTTTACTCCTGTTATACAAACTTTTGCTACGCTAGTAACATTATACACCACTAACATTACCATGTTTTGTGAAAAATAAATATTTTTGTTCAAACTGACCGAGCTAAAGATATCCCCAACTTATTTACTTTATTAAAGTAGAGATTTTAAAATACAAACAACGGTAGCTCTATCTAATGATACTGCATATTGTGTTGTTCCATTATCGTCATAAAAGAAAAATGGTGTATTACCTGGCCCAGTAAACAAGATCTTGCGAGATAAAAGGAGTCAGCTCTATTTAAGTCTGATTCCCAATCGTTTAAATTTATAGTACTCACGTTTATTGTCCAAATAAACATAACGATCATATTTGCAGTGCGCACGTCTCCCTTGGAGTCTTCGCAGGATGTCGCGATGTTAAGTCGGCCAAATTATAACAGACTTGACCTATTTAGCACTCAGAGAAGATCTCCCGTTTCCTCAATTTAGGCTAGGTCTCAATCACTCGCCGGGCTGAACTCTGATATAACACTTACAGATAATAATAAACACGTCGTTATTACCTCACATCCTAGTCATATTATAAATGTGGATGTGTTATTCGCGCATAAATGGCTAATCGGAATTAACTGAAATAGATAATGTTCAGCATATGAAATGAAATGAAATATTTATTCAAATAGGCCTTCACAGGCACTTATGAATGGTCAGACTCTAACACCGGTTCGGAAGGTTGCATTTACTGAGAAGAGCCGGCAATAAACTCAGCAATTACTCTTTTCAAAATAAGATTTTGTACATAAAGATGTGTCCTGCTGGAGCGAGCGCTACACCCAAGCATTGTCGTCATTAAAATAATAATTTGTGTTGTAGAAAGCCTTTTGTACTAAAACAGTCTTAATTCTTTCCTTAAATTTTTGTAAAGGCAAATTTAAAATTTCAGCACTTTTCAGCAATTTATAAACACATTGAACACCTTGGGAACTCGCTTTAAGCCGCGGGATGTAAGCTAACTTACTATAATAAAAAGCAAGTACTATGTACCTCTTATAAGTATATAACTCCAAGTTATAAGTCTTTCATTGCGCTATTTGCATAACAAATAGCTCCTGCCTGCTAATATACGTTTTGGTAAGAAATATGACTCAAAAAACAATAAGTATAATTAATATCTATATCTAGCTAACATTTCAATATTCAAAAATTTCATCAGTAACCTATACATTTTTCTCAAGATACGATCCTCATACATGCACATTCGGTAAATTTCATCGCGATTAGATAAGTAGTAAGAAGGCATAAGAGACAAACATACAACCCATTTTTTTTATAAATATAGGTACAAATTGTTTATTAGTAGTTAGTATTGGCAAGGGTCGTGCGTGGGTGTGTACTCGCGGACACGCAGTCTGGCGACACAAGAACAATGGAGGTCGAGCGTCTGCACTCGGGGGCGCGTCACGTTTCGGCGTCGGCGTCGGCGTCGGATTCGGCATTGGCTTCGGCGTCGGCATCGTGACGTCACTCTAATGAAGAGGCGTCATTATGAAATGTTTTCACATGTAGGATTGCCATTGAGTACAGGCTGAAAGGGCCTACTTGGCTTGCGGTGAGCGAATTGTCCACATAAGGGTGTATAGGCACCTGCGGCACAGCCTGCGGCTAGCACTTCATTAAAAAAAACATCTAAAATAATTAAAATGGATAAAATATGTTTGAAAGTTATGCAATATATAATGTCACAGAAAAGTATATTTTCAAATAGGACGGTAGTGTTGGCTAAGTGGTAAGATACTTTTAACGCGCAAGTCGCGGTCTCGATTCCCACCCAGAACAAACATTTGTGTGCATCAACATAACTTCATTGTTTGGTGTCTGGTGTAAAGATGTATTTATCGATGTATCTTTAAAGTGGTATATCCGCTATTTGGTAACTATAGTAGGAAGTGCTAAATTTGGGATCAGATAGACGTGTGTATGGAATGTTCCAGGATATTAATTATTATTTCGTTTTATGTTTAGAAGGGGTTTACACCTACCATTGAACTTTTTTGAAGGACATAAAGTAACAAATAAATAATTAGGTATCCAGTTTAGTAGTGGTTCTATGATTGTTGTTTCCATAAATAGTAAGGACAAACCAAATTAACAGATTACAATATGAGATAATATCAAATACTAAAATGACCTTTTTAGATATTTTATTTTAATTGCACATTATGCAAATGAGTTATTTAACAAATAAGGTAATATCAGTTATTTCGGTGCATATCAAAGAAATATACGCTGATTATTTTTTTATAAAAGCGTTGGCGTTTCGGTTTAGACGTGTTCCGGAGGGATTTGCCGCAAATTGCATTTCAGAGATACTTGTGGAAACAGATGGGGGATACTTTTGCACAGCTGTGGGAGCATATAGGTAGGTAAAATATTTCACTTTTGCTTTTAGACGACTAAAGAGTATATAGTGCACTTTTTCCTTGCTCGAGTTAGCTAGTTACCAAAAAGGGGGTTGTATGTAAGACAATCGATTCTGCCATTGCCAAAATTGCAATATGAACTTTATTAATTTTAGAATAAGGCTCATTTATTGATTGATCTAAACTCTAAAGGTATATGTAGGTAAATGTATGAAGTTGTAGATAAACCCTTATACCAAAGCAACAAAGTAAATATTTCTATGACATTGATGATTGTTCAGGTGAATTTCAGCCTGTTTTTCATCTACAGAAGATTCGTTTATGAAAGCATTTGTAATTGTAATTTATTCCTCGGCCATTGTGTGCGATGTTTTGCGTTTGTATATTTTTATGTCAAGAGCGAATGTGACAACTGGATAAATAATGATTATAGGTACCAGGAGATAATAGCGGCAGGGGCACCTGTTCGTCGTAGGTACACACATTTAGAAGTACATTGAGAAATATTTGAATGAACTAAATCTTTTGTTGAAATAAACTCGTCTATTTAAAAAGTTACTTAATCTATACGAAGACAATAACTCTTCTAATAAGTCTCTTATCCCTGCATCACACTTAATTGTTACACGCTTGACTTACAAAGTATTATGATCATTATAGGAATGAGGCTTCACTAATATATTTTCGGAATAATGAAAAAAAATATCGTATTGTCGAGTGATGAAATTATAAAGTGGTGATACTGAGTGATCTGTAAATGAAAGGTAGTATGGATCTACACAACTTTTTATGGGCTTGAGTCTTAAAAAACATTTTACATGTAATGTTTTTCAGTTGTTTATATTATTTATGTGATACTTGCTTTGTTAGTAATATTTTAGGATACGTAAAGTTTATGTAACAACCAACACATTGCCACGTAAGTGTGAAACATTGTCTATAAAAGTGACTAGGAGTTCAGCAAGTGCAACGCATATGGCGTTAGAAGAATTGATAAACATTTATGTACAAAAATAACTCGGCAGACACGACGAGCGGATTTTATATGGCATCCATTTACAGGCCAACGGTTATACCAACAAACATCAGTCAACACGTCCAATGCATCAAATGTATGAGATCAAAGATGGACTTGCATCAAACGATGTTCTCCTGGTACTAGTCGTATACTTTTATGGGTGAAATATGATGATGAAAAGTTGCAGTTAATTGAAGTCGAGTGGTTTCGAAGAGTATTCATCACGAATGACTAAATGGATGTTATGAAAATGGAATGGAAAAAGAAGAAAAATAAATAATTTTCGAACCAGCTTGCCGTCACTTTAAGTGCCAGTGCTTATTCCTTTGAAAAATAGTGGACAATTTCATAATAGTATAAATGAAAGTTAGTGCGTATAATTTTTTTAAAACTATGCAAAAGATTTCAATACGGTACACGACAATGCCGAGTCGTTAGTAATTTTATAAAGCCCGTATCAAAATTTTTCTAGCAGACATTTTCAATTTTATTTTCCAAAAGGTATTCCGTAAGTCGGTAATATTTCTCTCATAGGTTTCCATTTATTAATGTCGCCCCCAGGTGTAGGTTCGTAAACTGAATTCCCGGAATGAATCGGTGCGGGAAGCGGGAGCGGGTGCGGGCGCGGGAAAGACGCGGGTGCGCTGCCGCTGCCGGTGGCGCATTGCTGCATTTTACAACACTATTTACGCACGTCTAGACTGAATACGCTTCTATACATAAGCTTCAATAATAAAGTGATATTAGTCTATGTAGGGCTGGTCTGCTATTTTGTTCTGAACTCCTGATGTTACGTGGTATTATGTTTGAGAAACAGTTGGAAAAAGGATTTCATTTTTATTTTATTTTATAAATGATACAAAATCAACAGTATTTTATAATGTTAAAATAAATCATGCAGTTGTTACTTACTGCCAATTAGGGATTTACATTCTGTAAATTAAACACGTATTTCCAGAGTGGAAGAGAAAAATAATTAAACAATTAAAAGTTATCTAAATACTAAGGTATATTTTTGTGTGTGTGTGTGTGGGGTGAATATGTGAGTTTACGTGCGGGTGTGTGTGTGTGTGGGTGAGCCTGGTAAAGAATGAAAGGGCGCCTTACTTATTTAACTAAAAATATATCATTAAAAACATCGATTCTTGTATACATAGTATATGTATAATTATAATAATAAATTGATTTATCTCGGTTGAGGATCATTGTTACATTATTGCGGAAAGGAAATACCTAGGGATTAAAAGAACACTAGAATTTTATATGTTACTTCGGGCTCCTACTGTAGACAATTAATGCCTCTTAAACTAGAGTATCCGTTCTCTTAAACCTGTATCTTAAGAGACAGATTACGGTAATAATAATTTGGATGAAAATTTGCACTTTCATAACGTTTTGCTTTGTAGATAAAAATCTATTCAATGGAAAAACGCGATTTAAAAATTAAAATAAGACAGCACCTCATTCGTCCAGATATTTATTATTATTGATCATGCTAGTTAAATTCCTACTGTAAATTTATTTATTACAAATCTGTAAAATTGGTCACGAAAGCGCCGCAGATTACGGCTTCTGAAAATGAGTGCGTAAAGGCTTTCTCTGTGGAGCAGATTTGTTTGTTTTGCGCGTCGCGTCGCGTCTCTCGTGCCGCAGATTTCTGATGCATCCGACAAACACGGAGGATCAATATTTACGCTTCAAGTTTTTGTTTCGGAAGTGAGATTAAATGGGGTTTTTGTATGAAATGGAAAGTG
This sequence comes from Habrosyne pyritoides, assembly GCA_907165245.1. Taxonomy (NCBI): domain Eukaryota; kingdom Metazoa; phylum Arthropoda; class Insecta; order Lepidoptera; family Drepanidae; genus Habrosyne; species Habrosyne pyritoides. The sequence continues at coordinate 12,351,372 of OU015603.1, read as the reverse complement.
AGGAAATCGTTTATGTCATAATATGCAGTCTATGGATTTTATGCTTATTGGACACATTCATGGAGATAATATATAGGATAATAGATATTATTATGAGCTGAACATGATAGGAACTAAAGTTGTTATTTATTTACGTAAGTTGTCCTTATTCTACTAATATTATAAACGCGATTTGTAAGTATGGATGTTTGTTCCTCTTTCACGCAAAAATTACTCAACGGATTTGGATGAAACTTGGCACAATGAAATAACATATAGGCTTTTTTTTCCCGGGAAAATGTTACATCCCTCAGGAACGCGGGTGATTCCGCGGGGGACAGCTAGTCTTCTACATATGTATGTATATATGTGAAACGAAGTCGCGTTAGTTACACAATTTATAACTTAGTATTGGCTGCACAGATTTCAATGATCCCAATATTGGTTTTCTCAAACATTTTTCAACGCTATCTCTGAGGACAGAAACTACAATGCTCGGTAACGCGGGTGAAACTGCGGGGCCCAGCTAGTTACTTAATAAAATATGATAAAACAATATCAGTATTAAAGGTTAATTTGTGACATCGTCACTCTAACTACACATATTCTCTAACAATAGAAATTTTGCACCTTTTACATATTAGTCAGATAGTAACTCATAACTAAGTAATTAAAGTTAATATACATATGTACCTATAATAAGTGTTCCTATGTATTACAAGTGTTTACAAAGTGTCGTTTACACGAATTTCTTTAGATATTCATGTTTATCTAGAGCACATGTAGGTGCGTGTGACGAGCGGACTGGAATATCAGTGATATCATCTCTGGTTATCAACACCAGCGACAGGCTGGATTAATTTATTATGGTCATGTGGAATTAATTGGTAGCACCCTTGTGATCACTGTACGCTTAAATGCATTGTTTATGGTCGAAGGCTCTCAGACCACGAGGATTATCAGCTAATTGCTTAGCAGTCTCAATTCACGACATACTATCTATATAACGACAGGCCAGTTGGGTTGGTGGTTAGCGACCCTGACTGCCAAGTCGCAGGTCGCGGGTTCGATTCCCACCCAGGACAAACATTTATGTGCATGAACATGTCTGTTTGTTCTGTATCTGGGTGTAAATATCTATTGATGTATGTATTTAGAAAAGTAGTATATATCAGTTATCTGGTATCTAAAGATCAACAAGCTCTGCTTAGTTTGGGATCAGATGGCCGTGTGTAAACAATGTCCCAGGATATTTATTTATTATACATAAACCAAAGATTACATTGGTTAGCGCATAATTGACACAAAAATTGTTTTAGTCCGAATAGGTCAAGAATAATTGGAAACGTTGTCTGGAAATTTGGAAATTTCGGGGATAAGGGGTAGACTCATGTGCCCAGTCAGCTAGTTGATTATAGGTATGTATATTTTTTACGGTGTATGTTAGTTTTCATAAAGAAATATATTACTTTGAAAGTCGATACGTTCTTAGCGCCATTTAACGGTTGTATAGTATATACCTTCGCTTTGACTGTTCAAAGCTAGTAAACTATCAAAAAAAAATTACAAACTGCAGTGACTAGACATGGATAGATAACTAAGCCATTCAACCGGCATTGTCACTTTTAAGGTTTTGTTTTTTTTTTTCTTCGGAATTATGCGTCGAGTTCAGAGTCCTAACCACGTACATCGTAAGCATATCGTCATAGAATCGAGTGCGCCAAAAGCTGGTTTGTATGAAAAATAGAACACCGCGCACACCGTAGTAGCTTCAGTAACTTTAAATATAACCCTCATAAGTGCCTTCCGAGGGCCTAAACTGAATAAATGGTTTTGAATTTTTTTAGAACCGTAACGTACCGCTATGTTCACTTTCCCATTGCTTTGGTTTTTGGCGCACTCGATACGATGACGATACGCTTCCGATAGATGGTCGTCCGCGGGGCAGCGGGCAGGAAAAACAATAAGAATGCTTTTAAGGTTATATGAATTATGAAATGTCATTGATTTGAAACAACCTCTTTATCGATAGTACCATAACAGCAATTTCGAAAATTTATCCTTTTTCAAGTCATTATGTACTATACACATCAATCAAATGAAAACAAAAATCCACCGATCTGCCAAAAACAAAAAATTACATCAGATGAAAAAGACATAAACAGATGCCCCAATTTAGTACAATAAATAAAAACATTATCAAATCCTAAGTATGCACAGCAAAATATCACGAAATTTTATTTTATTTACTCACGACCAAAACACATATTTCCTATTAAATATATAATTACTCTTGTTAGGTTATATAACAAGCAATCGTTCCTGGTTCCATATTTAGTACATAAGTGTCCATCTATTCTAATAAATGACGTGTTATGAAACACTGAATCTAGCCTAGTTGTTGTTGATTGAAATGAACTAGATCTAAGTTGTTGCAATGTTCTACGATTAAATACTCATATGTTCATACTATTTGCGTTCTTGAATCGACTACCCAAATGTCCCAAATACATCTAAAGATAGATTTTATATTTCAGTTATACAAAAATATTATTTACTTATCCGTGCCGCGTTCTTTAGGAATTTAACGTGTCCACAGATTATAAAATAGTTTATGAAAATACGGAATAGTGTATGTTTGAAATGGTGAAAGAATTTTTCAAATAGATGTCGTACATCCAGATATATAAAAACTACAAAAATTGTACTTTCTCTTAAATATCCGGGGACATTCTTTACACGTGGCCATCTGATCTCAAACTTAGCAGAGCTTTTAGTATAATTATATTATCAGTTAGCAAATATACTACAAATATAAAAAAAAAATACAAATTTTTACTGTTTTTCTGATTGGTTTCAAGAGAGTTTTATGATTTAACCGCTGGCTTTTACATTGTTTGCGGACAAAACTGTAAGTGCTAAGGGTTGTGAGTTATACAAGGGGTCGATTCTGTAAGGTAAATGACACTAGCTCTACGGTCTTTCGTCGCGGCCTCAATGCTCTGTCTCTTTCGCTTACTGCCAAATCGCGCAGAATAAGGGCAAGTCATACAGACAGAGGTATTTGCTTTACAGAATAAATATGTGATTAAAATTTACATACATTTATTATGACAATAATTCACCTACCTAGGCCATTGTTCAATTAGGATAGGTCCGTGCATGCACTACACTAGTTATTTATTGCTAAATCGCGCAAATTGGTTACAATTAGTGTGATACGGAAACGTTATGAAAGTTAGTCGGTTATTCAAGTTGAACCATACACCTACATGTACTTACTTAGCCTTAATAATGTTCACCGCTGAAATGCTGATAATTTAATTTGTTTTCTACTAGCTGTCCCCCGCGGTATTACCCGCATTCCCGAGGGATGTTAAATATTCCCGGTATAAAGAAGCCTTTATGTTATTCCAAGGCAAGCTCTATCTATGTGCTAAGTTTCATCCAAATCAGTTCGGTAGTTTTTGCGTGAAAATGTAGCAAACAATTTTCCCAAACTTTCCCATTAATAATATAAGTAGGATGTGCAAAAATTATTAGTTATAACCAATGATAGATTAAGTAAGTAAAACACGTGTATAATTTTGATACATCGAATATCAGTTACCAGGCTGTCAGTAGATCGAGAGAGAGACTTGAAAATCTGGACCACTTTAACTGTTGAGTATTCTAACATTTATTCTACGGAATAAGCCGCCATTTATCTCTTAAGTGTCTAGCTGGGTGGGCTTGCTTGTGATCCATTTCGCATCATCCTTATCTGCCAGGTCTATTGCAGGTGGCAGCCGTTTAAATACGATAAAGTATTAACGTCAAGCCAGTACGGACAACAACGACTCCTTGAGGGATTTGCTCCTGTTCTCCGCGTTAACAGAATTCTGCTACCCTCTCGGATTCACTGTGGAAACTTATGTTGTAATTGATTGATGGTTCGGCGCGCGAGCAGTGTGGGACAGCAGCCGCAGACCCGTCAATGTAATGCCAAATTTACTGTAACGATGATTCGATATTTCACAATTGCCCTGCTGAATTATCTGTGAAGTTAGTGGCAAGTAAAAGGGGATTACCTCTTTTTAATATAATACAATATAATGTATGTTTTGATCGATCTATGTGTAATGTTAACATAGATTATTTACTCTAACTGTGCGTCATACATGTGCCGCCGAACAAAAGATATTAAGCAAATAATTATGAAGCGACGCCGTTGCGCTGTTCAATTTGTAACAGAAACAATACGCTCTGTTCTATCATTGTTATACACAGTTCAAACACCGTTTGATATCAATAATGTTATGTGTGAAGATAATAACCAATAATGTATGTAAAATTTGTGAGTAATTAAATAAATATCAAATACAAACATGAATGGAATTTGACAATTTTTGATATCTAAAAAGACATGTGACCAGTGTATCTGTAACCAGGTGGTATTATCGGAACATTTTGTTCCTTCAGATTTACTCTACACTACTGGAAGAAGGAGGATAGCCAGCCGTACCAGCTTTTTCTCAAAGCTACTCAGGGCATTTAGACCCTGTAACTTTGTTGTTGTATGTGAGTTTTTTGTGATATACTTGACAAATGATGATGGTAATGATCATAATCGTAATCTTGAAACAAGCAAACTATTGCGTTGCCCATTGAACCAAAAAAGCTTTGTCAAGTAGTGAAAGTAAGTACCAGGATAACATACCATGTTAGCAAGTCAATGTTGTTCAACGACTCAGACTCAAGGAAGTCTTAGACGGCAATTGAGATTCTTAGTCATTCATAAAGTCCTAGTATTCAAGGACCGAGTTACAGAAGGAATTCGTATTATCGGCTCATTGAGTTGTCCACTTGAGAGATTAAAGGGAACTAACTGTATATCGTGGGAACAGAACTCGGAATATGCCTCAGGGGTTCGCGTTATCACATTATAGTTATTTATAGGTTTTTCGGGACGTAATTTTATTAGTGCTGGCGTATTCTATAATATAAGTAATTGAAAAAATTATGAGTTATATTTCCGCAGAGGGACAGCGTTTCATATTAGGATAATCCACTCAAAGGGTGAATAACCCATTAAAAGGGTTAGTTCAAACATTAATGTAAAACCATTGTTACTTTGATACTTAAAGCGTATTAAATTCATGTTTAATCTATTCGCGCATAGCTTTCAGTCTAGACGGCCTAGTCGGCGCAGTGGTTAGATACTATGTCTATTTCGCCGCAACATATTCGATTCCCACATTTATTCCACATGAAATGTATGTATGTTCTGTGTTCTGTTGGTTTAGTTTACATATTTTTAATATCACCTACTTAATATATTGATTTAATACTTTACGCAAATAGAGTCGAAAAATCAGTATCAGCATTAAAAAAATTGTTAAGAGATTGAAAAGAGAGAGCTAGTCTACAAATACAAACATTTTACTTGACAAAAAAATAATTAAAAAAAGCTTCAGGACCTTCGAGGAATTTCTGAAAAGAACGTTCTTATAATAGACAACGTGTTTTCACTTACTTTAACATCTATTACGGTTCTCATCTCGCTATTTTAAGTATATTGATTGTCAAAAGGGGATTTATTCCTTGCGTCTGCCCTCAGTATTTTAGGGGAGGACTTGCGCGCTGCGCATTATTCTATCTCTTTCCCTTATAGGAGAAAGGGGTGAGAGTGAAAGAGAGGGCCTTGAGATTGATTCACGTGCTGCAGATGCTGTGCGGCTAATGATGCTGAAGTGAACCAGTTTTCAGTTTTTTTGGCCGTTTTTAAATAACTTGGAAATGTTGTTTGTTTTTCCTGAATGGTGACAAAGCGATGGGATATTGCTGTAATCTGAACGTAACGTAACTGAACAAAACGTGGGTCTTCATCAGAGATCAATTAACATAGTTAAATTCAAATAAATTGTTCCCTATATTGCTGGCTTAGCCAATAAAACAATTTTTTTTTATAGATACTGACAGTAGTAGATATTATCACGGTGTGTTTGGATTTGTAGTCATATATGGCTTAAGGTTAAAATATTCTTTTAACTGTGTTTTTTTAATAGTTTGGTTATTGTCATTAAAAGACATCGTACTGACATTAGTTATAAAATGTTTCTTCCTCTAGCCTCTTTCAATCACCTGATATAAGCCATGGCTATCCATATTAATAGAAGCCTATAAATATCCCCTGGTAGACTGTATATGTATAAATGTGATTTATTTAGATTTGTCGCTATAAATAAATACCCTTTGACAATCACAACAAATCATTGTTAATGCAGTGTGGCGACGTCCTATTTGCTACAGAACACATTGGCGATATTAATCAAATGTTTTACATGCATTGCACGGTGTAAAGGTCGGACACTACTAAAATGTAGAACACGCCTCAGCCTGGATATCTGGCCTTAAAATTTAATCTGAACTTGACCTTCCACTGGCTGGGTGTCGCATAGCACCATCCACTTTCCCAGATGTGACGGTACTCGACTCGTACACTATTAGTAGTCGGCGCGCCGCCGTCGACACAGGCTCCGTCCTGCATGTGGCCATCCTCGCAATATTTATATCCACGGGGGATGATCACAAATAGAACGCGAGTGTAAACCCGCCTTAATGTACACGCGGCTGTTAATCGGTTAGTGATGTGTTATAAGTATTGTACAACGAATTTATTATAGAGTAATAGGTTATATAGGTAGCATATAAGAAGAGAGCTACGTTTGGAGGAGGATAAAAGGTAAGATTTTCCTTAAAATGATTTGTGTTGAATTTTTCTTGGCATCTCTGTTCGCCACCCTAGTATATTATATAGAAATATTTTATAACGAAATTAGATAATATTTTATAACAAAATCAGATAATATTTTTTAAATCTACTTCTTACACACAATTGTAGCTAAATTCACTAGCATTTTAAATCTCAATAAATCCAAAATATTACAACGACAAAGCTATTTGTTGAAAATGTTAACATAAAAAAAGATACAAGACAAATTTTCCGATAGCGTAAAGTTCTGAAAAACTACGTCAACATTTTCGCATGAGACGTTCACAGATCACGTTTAACTGAAGTAAACATTGGAAGAAAACCGATTTAGCTGCAACTGATAAGCCACGTTATCTCGCAGTTAATGTGCGTAAAGTTATGACCAAGTACGTACATACTGACGCATGCTCTCCTGGTGATGAGATAAGCTTGACGGATAAACTGTTCGCTTTATTGTAAAAAAATAATATAAACTTTGATAAGATTTAATTAAAGTCTTAATCAGCTTTATTCATGCATAATATTTGTTCGTCTTATCTTTTTTTATCTAACCTACCTTGCATAAAAAAATGTAGTTCATTTATCGTGTTATAATACATTTCAAATATCTTGTTTAGTTCGTCCGGGGAATTACTACCACTATACCCATTTCAGCCTTGAAGATGTAGTGCACTTGTATTGTGGTTCGGTTAGAACGGTAAGTCCGGGGAAAATACAGGCACATGAGACTTAACAACTTCACGTCTTAGGGTCGACAACGCATTGGCGATGCCCCTGGTGTAATATGGTGGTGCATATGACTATGGGCGGCGGTGAACATTATCATCAGGTGGACAGGACATCAGTCGTTAGCCTACTTCACATAATAAAATATTCTCAGTATTTTTTCCGATTGCTATTTAATCCGAGCATTTCGAAGAGTGTGTAAAACACAGAGGCTTTACAGTAAGTTGACCGAATAAATGGGTTCTCCAAGAAGTAGCCAAGGCCAGCTAGTGTTGACCGTCGCCTCACGTCCTCACAATGTAATAAATAATATCGGAACAATGGCCTCTCGACAGGCGCGGTTATTGGTGAAATACTAGCGATGAAAACTTAAAAATATTGTCGATTCGTGGGGGTCTATAAATGCCAATAATGCAAAATGCATTTCTCGAATACACAGTTTGAATCTTTTTTTTTCTAAAATTGTCATTATTTCATAAAATGTTTTTTTTTTTTTTTATACCACTTGGGCCGACAAACAAGCAGACGGTCCACCTGCCTGATGGTAAGTGGTCACCGCCGCCTATGAACATTTGCAACACTAGGAGCATCGCCAATGCGTTGTCGACCCTGAGACGTGAAGTTGTTAAGTCTCATGTGCCTGTAATTTCACCGGCCCCCTTACCTTTCTAACCGAAACACAGTAATACAATTGCATTACTGCTTCACGGCGGAAATGGGTAAGGTGGTAGTACTTCCCCGGACGAACTCTGCACTAAGAGCTCTACTACTACTAAATGTTATCTACTTAGTCTTATTTTGCTCGTTTGTGGTAACACTCGTGCTAAGCTCATTAGGTTTCTTTAACATCTGGCAATTTCTAATTTTATGATAGTATTGTCAACTTTTTTGAATCTGAGAAATAAAACATCACTGGCATGTAATTCTGAAAAATGACAGTAGGTATTTCATACTTAAATTTCCTCAAGAAAAAAACATTTCATCACATTGAAACACTTAGTTCGGTGTCCACATACCTCCACTTGAACACTACTCTCCTGGTACCTAACTTAAAATAATGAACTGTAAATAGCCAACGAAACCAAATCTTATTTTGTTAATTAGAATGTAAGTAAGTAATTGTTTGTTATGTCGTCGTAAAGTTACAAGCCCCATTATGTATTGTGATGGAACAATACAATCATTGTGGTCGTACGGTTATTGTACAAGTGACATTAAAAATAATGTTTTTTTCCCCGCTCTTTAGAGTTCATTGTTCCAAATCAAACGAGTAAACTCAGCATTATGTAACTAATCAATTAAACGTTTTAGTTCTAAAGTTCAGAGCGTAACGACTGCACTTTATTAATTGTAAATTTGTAACCTCTGCCTACACGACTTAAACGAATTAAGGCTAATTAACATTTTGCAACTCAAGGTGATTCGATTGTACCATAATCGGTATTCAATAGCTCGCTGAAAGCCGTGATTAATCGAATCGTATCGATTGTATCGATTATTACGAAATTAAGTTACTGTAACCAAATAATGTTCGTGATATGTTCCCATTGGCATATTGAAGCGGTTTCAAAGATTTAGTTCTCAGGGCGTATTAGTCGCACTCCATTAGATTCGCACTCTGAATACCAATCTATATTTTTTCTTTATTAAAAAGATATATCATTAAAACATTTGTTTTACCGATAGTTATAACAGTCGGTACTTTTGATAGTTGTTATAAAATAACGAGCGAGTCGGATTTCAAAGAGTAATTAAAATATAGTGAACGAAATTCCATATAATCGTTACTTATGTAACTAGACACTCGACGTACTCAGCCATTTGGCAATGTATTATTTATTGAGAATATTGTTCTGTGTAATCGGTTCCGTGTCTCAGACATTCAGTAAGATTCAAGTGATGCTTCTGAATTTGACACTCATTGAACATTTCAGGCAAGTACAATCGAGTTCATTTTTTATCACGCCAAATACCACCACTTGAACACTACTCTCCTGGTACCAGTGTTTGATTACAGGAAATAAACTTAACAGTATATTTTCCCTCAAATGAGTGGATACATGTATAGGGAAATTATTGCTTTTCCGACTAGGGAATGGAAATTATAGCAAAATAAAAACCTAATTTACCGAAAACTGACTATCCCGTTTACATTCCCTATTTCAAACTTGGACATTCTATGATTTAGCTGAATTTAAATAAATAATGTAAAGGCGGTAAAGGTACTGAGTCGCATACTTATTTCATCGAAGCTATTATAAATCCGTCTCTGGCAACATTATCAATTTGGCCAAAATGATCATTTCAAACATAAAACGCGACCCGGGAATCAAATTTCGGTCACGACTACTGATACGTATCTTTCACAGCTTGGTCATTTTCCGCCTGTACGCCATTACCATCTGCCAGATTTGTTTGTAAACATTATAGAAATACGAAACAAATACATTTTCGAATTACCGAGGCGAGTTTCGATGCGCGATCACGAACCATGAAATTCGCCGTCGGAATGAGATGAAAGCGTGCAGCGAGCTCGTTACCGTGCCCACTGATTCAGATGCTCTTCTTATACAGCGTTAAGTAACCATTATCTCTGTTATAACTCTTTCATTAACTGTTTTTAGTTCCGTTGCCGCTTTCCCTATAAGGTTTGTGCGTTATATGTTGTTGTAACGAATGTAGGCTACGTTTCTGTACTGTGTGTAAGTCTGGCGATTTGTCAGGTTTACTGCTGTCTATTTGCGCATTAGGTATACTATTGTATCGGTATTATGTGTGTTCCTCTGTTGTCTTTGGTTTTTCATCATTTATCATCAACTTTAACTTGGTGACATAAGAAAGATTTATTAACTTCTTAATCTATTTCTTATTATATTGTTATTTTTAAGGCGTTAATAGCTAAGTTGTGCTCTCGAATGTCATGTTAAGGTAAGGTAAGTTAATACGAGTTATACATACAGTTAACATCATCTTTCGGTGAAGGAAGACATCGTGAGGAAACTATAAAAACGGTGGTACGTAACGTGACCTACGTTGGAAGTCCAGTCTGGCTTACCACTTCAAGGTGATAATCTGTCGCCAAGCAGTGGGACCATGTAACACAAATGTTTTTGTTCGATTTGACAGTGTCATACCTCTATGACCACCTTCAGCCACATCATCACTGATCCTGGTGATAACGATGTCACACAAGTTATTGGCATCCCTTATCCATTTAGTTTTCAAGAGTTTTGTGTGGGGTCGGCAACGCGCGTGTTGCAAGCGTCAATAGACTGCGGTGACCGTTGACCGGTTTATTAGACGGGCCGTCAGCTTGTTTGTCACCTTTGTGGTATAAAAAGAACTATCCATATTAATGCTTTGATTCTATGTTTTTGCCACATCTTGAAGGTGAACAAAACCTAATTAGGCAATAACATATACAAATAAATATAAGCATGCTAATTTCAGAGATCACACTCTGACAGATAAATCATTAAAGAATTTATTTTCTGTTCACGACCACAACCGAACTGTTGCAACGCGTCTAGACGATGCCATTTGAATAATTAATACAATTGAGTAATTCATTAATAATAGTACCATTTGATGGTTCTGCTTAAAATTTTAATCAACATTAAAGGTAATGCGATGCAGTCGGTGCATTAAGCGGCGTTGATGCGTCGCGTCGCGGTGTGGACCGAGGCCGCCTTACGTAATTACAATCATTGCACTTAAAACGCTCATAAACTTACCAATAAAAACAATATCATGCTCTAACTGTTACATGAGTAGACTCATAATAAAGCTGTTTGTGTGAATCCTTTTTAGGAGGCTTGTTAGTCGAGCGAATGTAACCTCTTTAGCTTTACTATGGTCCTAGTAGGACTTTGGAGTATTTTTGTTGCTACTCGCTTCTCTTTTGTGATTGCGTTTCTGGGTAATTCGTTAAAACGTGAAATTATGTCACTTGTACGGTGTAACAGAGAGTGCGCGTAATTCTTGTGTATCACTGAACTCCTAAACGGCAGAAACGATTTTGATAAAAAAAAATGGGTGTGTTTAGTGGCCTCTGGATGGTTTTGATTTACAATAAGCTCCGATAGGTTAAGATCCGACGAGACATGACGGCCGTCTCTTGGCCATTTCACCAATTTCGGCTTCAGGCAATGATCTCAAGTTAATAAATGGCTCGAAAGCGCATGTCAAACGTATTTATCCAGTTCATCGTTGCAGATTTAATGGTAATAAACCACTGGAATGCGATGCAATGCTAGTCAAGTAATTATGTTGCATTACGTAGTAATTACGGGAACTATGATAGTGGCGCGTGCGCTGCCGCCATCGCGCCGTCGACACAGTTATGTAAAGTGTGCCTTCAGCGCGTGCGCCTCGACGCACCACAGCTCATTATGTCGAAGAGAGACATTACTGAACTAGTTTATAAGAAAATTAGGAAGTACAGTTTAAAACAATGCATTAAGATAAAACTTATTTAGGTACAATTCTTATTTACACGAAAAAAGCCCAGCATTTTTGGAAGTTAAAAAACGGACAAGATAGAATGTGAAAAGATCTTAAATAATTATTTATTTATCTATTTGAATCACAAGTATAAGAAGAATTCCAGCTCAATCGGATGAGCTTATGGAAAATGCTGATAATACAAGATTTAATTTAAGTTAACTGAAGTCAAATCTTACAATTAGATTTTAAACTGACGAAGCTTAAAATCAAAAGCATTATCGGGATGCTTTACAAGCTTTGGCTACACTATCACTTGGCGAAAGCGATGTTGGCTTATGAAGTAAAATGTTGTGGTTTTGAATTTAAAACCAATCGATGCAATTCTAGCGGAAATGTCACAATAATACAATTGTTTAGTTGACCGGCGCGCGTCGCGTCGCTCGGTGCGGTGTCGGTTCGCTCACAGGGCTCATAATGTCCACTTTCACTGCTTTTCACTTTCCTAACGATTACACAAATGATGTAAATAAACAAATGATTGGTGTTGATTGATCAGCCATTGCATTCAGCCCCCTAATTCAGCTAATACAAACTTCGTCGGCGAGCCGCTTCACGGAGCTTACCTCTCACGTGATTAGTAGTATTAGCCTAGTAAGCGACAGAGATCATAGATGCCGCGACGAAACATCCTCGAGTTAGTGTCATTTTCCTTACAGAATCGAGCCCCTGTTTCAACTTCGCCGGCGAACCGGCCTAAAGGCTTCGGAGAGCGGGACCTCTCACGATTTGAGATCGAGAATCAATATTAAATTTGAACTTTTCTCAATAGGTTTCACACTTTCAAATGAAATGTGTAGCAGAAAGATAATAAGGTCTTAATACGATAAAACACAAACCGAAATATAAGCTACCATAAGCTAAGCTAGCTCCTTTAATACCACTTGAGTTCGCAATTAAAGCTTCGTTAATCCGTGAAGTCCACTCGTGAATAAGATCAAGGCCACGTTCCATTGCGCGCTGACGTCGACCAATTAAAATAAAATTTTATTGACACTGCGCCACCCGGACGGTATTATTTTAATTAACTTTATTATATTGGTGCCCTTGTTCCGAGTGACATTTCCAATGCTCACCTTAGTTGCTAGTCGCCGGACAGTTCTGGGCCACTAATTTCACGCATCTATATTATTGTACATCAATGCCACATTGTCATTGAACGGTTCGTTAAAATGATGACTCTGTAAATTATTTGCTGATTTCGCTGACATAGTTTAAAAATAATATCTATGTTAAAGTTATTTGAGTTGCAATTCTCATGCAGTTGCATTTTTGATGTATTGTTTTTGTTGGAGTACATAAAAATTGCTTATCGAAGTAGTTTAGAATAGAGATGGGCCGAAAATGGGTTTCAGCGAATAAAAATATTCGGCCGAATGATTCGTGAAGCTTTTACTGAACCAAATATTCAGCTAATCAAAATTCATAACAATTCAACCCCTTAGATAAGAACTATTTTCTGTCAAGCTAAGGAAAAATAATCCTTAATCCTTGCTGAGATTCTTCCTAGTACTTCTGAGATAAAGGGTGACTCCCAAATAGCTGGTACCTTCATAATGTTGGATTCCTTGGATTTAAACTGATTTAAAAGTATGTAAGACATTGCATTAGTCAATCATACTCAGTACAATTCTTTGTATAGGTAATACATTGATCAAAATTAGGTGATCTAGCCGAATATTCGGTAAAACTTCCGCATATGCCGAATATAGAATATTCGGCCCATCCCTAGAACCTAATAGGAAATGAAATACCTTATAAGTGAATTGAATTCAAGTCTAAATAGCAATTCCAGCGGTATTTACGTTCTCGATTGATTAAACTTGCCAAACCCGTATGTAACATACATTTTAAATTGATTAATCTAGGTGCACAGTCTAGCGGTTCTCACAGAAATGTGCAAATTGAGAGTACAGTGTATTTTAGAGGACAGAACCTTGATAAATATTGAGTACACTTCGATTTTTCATGTAAATTTTCGATGTGTATCAAATGCAACAATGGACTTCTGATGGATCAGCTAAAATCCATAAAAATATTTAAACTCGAAAGTATTTCGAATTCTATCTATTTATTACATTTTCTGGAAACTATCTTGCCGAAATTTGGCTCACACGTAGTCTATGGTACGTAAAGCGGCATAGGCTATAGTATTTTTTGAACAATTTTCCGCGGATGACACAGCGGGCGTTAGATAGTATAAAATTTTACTGAGTTACAATAACGACTCGGATGTGAAACAATTTTGCAGGATATTTAATTGATTTATAATACTGGCTTCTGTTCCGGGGTTTTAACCGTGTTCCAGAAAGATTAAACGTATCTAATGTCCTTGTCCATGCCGCAGATTATATTTTTTTTGATTCGTTTTATGTCAAGAGGTAACTCAAACTCACTGTCAAATTTATTTAAAGGTTTTACAATTTGAAAATGTCACCTAAGACATTAAATAAAGCAATAGTCACAAATTTAACATTATTGTCTACTTCAGGCTTAAGTCCCAATGGAGTAACTGAAGCCACGTATTCTAGGAAGTAAGATTTGACGCGTTATTTCAATCATAAAATATAATATGGTTATCGATTCTAAGAGAAAGTGAAAACCACTTTGCATTCGTCATTGCAACTCCACCGACCTTATGGACAATTACCATAATGTTCCATAAGTCACATATCGTGTGGTCATTCCGATTTGAATGGCAAATTCAATAGCTATTGAGGGAGGCATGACATGCAAAACAATATTTTATGTTTTACGAAATAAAGTTAAAGCTCTATCGATTTTGTCATTTTGTGTCGTTTTATAAATTTTATTGAATGCTTGTCGAGATCTGCAAACCTGGTACTTACGTTTCATAATCATGTCCAAATGGCAATTTTTTTGTTATTTATTTGTAAAAATTTATACATTTGCAAAAAACGTATTGCTGTTGATGAAGGGAGTGTAAAAGAATATAATAATTTTGGTAAATCTAGTCCAGTTTGTTTTTTTGAACACCCTCTACGAAATTACTAGACGAATTTTAATAGTCTTTATAATATTTAAGGGCTTCTAATTGTAATAGTTATTAAGGTATACGGAACCAAGATCGAATATGTGAACGAATATGTATACCTTGGTCAAATTATATCCCCTGAAGATTCAATGTCCAAGGAAATAAACAAAAGAATAGCCTGTGGATGGAAGAAATACTGGTCCCTAAAAGAAATATTGAAAAATAAAGATCTAGGCATGCATATCAAGAGAAAAACTTTTAACACGTGTGTTCTCCCCTGCATGACATACGGCTGCGAGACATGGACATTAACAGACAAACAGAGAGAAGCTTACTAAAACAGAAAGAGCAATGGAAAGAAGTATGTTGGGAATCAGGCTTAGAGATAGAATCCGAAATCTGGAAGTGAGAGGGAGGACAGAAATAGCAGATGTAACAGCTCGTATAGACCGTCTAAAATGGAGATGGACAGGACACATGCTAAACTGTACAACAAATAAATGGAGCAAACAAGCATCCCTATGGTACCCAAGAGGGGACACCAGAAAAAAGGGGCGTCCGAAAACATGATGGAGTGACGATATCCGCCTAACCCTAGGACCATACTGGACCAGAGTTGCAGAAGATCGAAGTCAGTGGAGAGAGCTGGAGGAGGCCTATGCCAGAAGGCACGTCGAACTGCGAGATATATTATAAGAAAAACAAACAAAAATGTTAAACCTGTGAATTGTTCGAAAATAAAAGGGCTTTATTATAATTGTAATAGTTAAGGTTTTCACAGAAAACTGGAACATAGCTTGGGGAACTATATCTAGGCTTTATTTAATCAAAATCAGCACGATAAAAAATATACTTAAAAAAATAAAGATAATATGCGTAAGGAGTTGCGGTAATATATAGTTTTTAATCCAAACCATGAAATTAATATTTTAACTGCAAAATGAGTTTGTTTGTCTGTTTATTTGCTATAGTTTGAAGAGGGATATAGCCTACTTTTTATTCCGCGGCAACGCGGGTGAAACAGCGGCGGTCAGCTAGTAAAAGAATGATTTTAGAAAACATCTTTGCGAGTATACATACATACATACAATAAACAATGCCAACTTAATTAAATCGATTAGATTGGAAGCTGATTACCGATTACTAATCGATACGCGGAGCAGTTTCACTATCGACGAAGGCGCGGCGGCGGCGGCGGCGGCGCTGCGCCCGCGTATCGTCATGGTCAAGGCGATCGTAGCTCGGAATTCGTTCGCATTGCCATCCGTTATTGAAATATGTTGTCCTGATCTGATCGAATCGGATCTCGACACCGAATATATTAGTCGACCCTATCAATGTCAATCACAGTGACTAAAACAAACAAATTATCAACTATTTATATGTATAAAATATTTTAAGATAATTAAATTCAATTCCTATTCAAATCCACCGCAAATACGAGACTCAAAATCTTTATTTAATCAGATTTTATCTATATCTAATATTAATAAGAGAGTGAGAGAGAGAGAGAGAGAACTATGGTATAACCCCGGTATACATTAAATCACTCGGGTACGCGGGTGAAACTGCGGAACGAAAAAAGGTTGCATTTATAAAGATAGTGGATACGCGCATTTTTGTTTAGAAGTTCCATCAAGCAACGCACGCGCACGCGCTCGCGCCGCCGGCTGCTCTCAATACTTACTTCCGGAAAGATTTATAGCTTCTCGCGAACCTTCCGATTGGATCAAAATACTATGTTAATTTTATGTAAAAAAGGAATATATTTGCTTATTTATTATGTCATATTATAATCTCTATTGCGTAATATTATTTACTATTTGGAAAGTAAATAGACATAGATACATATATTATTTGTGTTAGTTTATTAATAGTTTAATTAACTTAAGTATTATTAATCGCATTTAATGTTTTGGTAAAGTCGGTTATGTATATACGGTAAAATATGTGTGTGTGTGTGTGTCAAACGCATGGTAGTGTGCGTCATAATCATCATCATCATCATCATCATCATCATCTGCATCACCATCAGCCTATCTCCGTCCACTGCTGGACATAGGCCTCACCTATGGCACGGCACTGAGCTCGATCTTCAGCTCTTTGTTTCCAACCGCTGCCAGCCAGCTTGCGTATATCATCGCTCCATCTAGCTGGAGGGCGCCCTACACTACGTTTACCAGGCCTTGGTCTCCTATCTAGAACACGTCTACCCCGTAGCGTGTGCAAAGCTTTTTTATTAATTTCATGAATTTCTAATACACTCCTCTTTATATAAACATAGTTAAACAGTAGCAAATTTCATACTTCTCCCTCCGCATAATTTTTTAAAGATTAGTATAAAGTTTTTGCTTTTCGTTTTAATATTCTGTTTCATTCAAATTGAAGTCCTTTTACGTTTAAAGAGAGACATTCTAAATTTGCCTTATTTCTTGCGAATTAAGTGTTATCTGTTGATCTAATTACTAAAGGCTAGGTTATAAACATCACTGATGTTAAAAAAAGAAGAAACAGTCATGTGGATCATGTGACTATTTATCGACCTACTTGTCTTAAAAAAAGTACGTCTACAAAGCTACCTAACTAGCTACTATACTATCACGCTAATTGATTGTGAATTGACTGCAGGGAAAAGGAACTGTGTTTATTTATGTACTAGCTGTGCCCCGCAGTTTTACCCGCGTACCTAAGGATTGTAGTTTCTGTCTTCAGAAATAGCGTTGGAAACCACAAATGTTAGAGAAAAGCTCTCTACAGGAATATTTTTGTCCTATATAAATGTACTATTTAACACGAAAATAATTTTTCAAATTCGAACCAGTAGTTCCAGAGATTAGCGCTTTCAACCAAACAAACAAACTCTTCAGCTTTATAACATTAGTAATATTAGTATAGATAGATAAGTTACCGAACTAAGTGCTTACTGCATAATTACACACCCATCATAAAATTGCGCAGTGTTAAATCATAATGTCCACATTCAATGCAGAGTTATTGCTTCCAATCTGTCTCAGTGAGATAAGGAAGCGAAGATCGGGTATCGATACTGTGCGGTACCGTATCCATGTCGATACTATCAATGGACGAGGGTTGGCCGCAAACCATGTAAGGTTTAAATACGTTAACAGTGAGAAATGGAGTTAATAAAATATTGCTTCAATTTCGTAGCCTCGTAGCTACCGACTACGGAATTTTAAATATGGCAATGGAGTGTGAGACTCCTCTATTAAAAAAGGGATGATCTTCCTCCAGGATCAGTCAAATTGTTGATGTTGGAAACTTCTATAAATGGTCAAATTTTGAGAAAAATTAGATACTGCGATGTAGGATTCTCGCGTGTTTTTTAGGTGTCTACAGGCCTATTATTCCTGGTTTTTCGATGCAGTAGACATTTCGGATAGTGAAATACATAATATTTTGCCCATTAACAGGTAATTTTCTTTGGAGACAACTTATATACATAAACATTTATAGGAAATAGACAGGCCTGTTGGGTTGGTGGTTAGCGACTCTGACTGCCAAGCCGAAGGTCGCGGGTTCGATTCCCACCCAGAACAAACATTTGTGTGCATGAACATATCTGTTTGTTCTGTGTCTGGGTGTAAATATTTATATAAGTATGTATTTAAAAAAAAATTTTAGTAGTATATGTAGTATATCGGTTATTTGATTTCCATATTACAGGCTCTGCTTAGTTTGGGACCAGGTGGCAGTGTGTAAAGAATGTCCCGGGATATTTATTTATTTAAATATACGTTCCTGAAAAAATATTCAGATTTCTGTGCGGGCTAGATAAAATATGCTACACCGTTTGTGGACGATACCTAAGTATTATCGATACCGGTGCAGAAAATATCGAGTGCAGCCAATGACCGGAGAAAGCAGACTAGTTACATTTAACGGGTGCGGGTCGCTGATCCTGTTCATATCGCCCGGGATTTGCGATCTGATTAGGAATCTCGTCTTCCCTTTTCAATTAGTTTACGCAATAGTATATTAGCTATGCTGTTTCATAAATACCCTTTCCTGTTAAATAATCGATTGATCACAACAAGATCGAGTAATGTTTCTGATTGGGCTCTTGTTGGAACTTGGGAGCGGAGATAATTCTGATATATGTGAATGAGTTTACTACTATAAGTATTTAAATGGAAAGTTAATATGTAAAAGTGTTAGTTTGAAAGAATATGCATAGGTACTTTCCTTGATTTGTACTACCAGGAAAACATAACCACTCTGATATACTAGATTAATATATACTAAAATTTTCCTTTCTTTTGTTACAGTTCAACATTTTCAAACTTAGAATGCGACGTGTTCTTTGATTCTCGGTAAGTTTCCATATTGTTTTTCACAAACTATATATTATATACAATCGATGTAGGTATGTATGCTTTCATATAGACTCCAAAATGGCTCTATTTTGACAGGATTTTCCCATAATAAACATAAGTTTCTTTTTATTCCGGGGAAATGTAGCATCCCCTGGGAACGCGGGTGAAACCAACAAATAGAAAACTAACTTACTGTACATGCTCGATATGTTTAAACACTATTATTTTCTCGAGAAATAGTGCAAAGTATCACTTTCCCGAGCGTTTTGCGCCGACTGTCTTGTTTAGTTGACAGCAGCTGTGTCTAATGTATAATGTTGGACATCTATCGGAGAAAACATCCTTCGCTTTTTGCGCTATTAACTTTTTACTTTGCACATTAGTTTCGCACGAGGCAAATTATACATACTTTTGCGAGAAGAAACTTTCGTTGTAAACAAACTTTTAATGATTTATGTACTCCTGGTACTTATGAAATAATTCCAGAAAATTTCTATTCTTTAGGTAAAGAACTGTTTGTTCTATAGATATGAGAAAATATAATAAACTTGCTGCGCCCGGCGGCTTTGCCCGCCTCAGTCCTGGTTATAAACCCTCCTCTTGATTACTCTATCTATTGCTGAAAACTGCATTAAAATCTGTTGCATAGTTTTTATTCTATAAAGGACCTCAGTAATAACTGACACAATATGGTAGATTAAACTCACATTATATTATAATTTTAAGTTTCTCATTCTAAGTGAACTATGTAATGTTCTTTTTGGGAAATAAATTCTTTAAACCGAAAGGACATACAGAAAAACATTCATTTTTATATATAGATACGATATAGATACAAAACGGTATCAAATAAATATTTAAGAAATCAATTCACTTACATTAGTATCAAATCAACTTCACATTGTTTAACATGTTACTTATCGCGAACGAGTTACTTCGCCACACACGACTGTTAAAAATAATAACAGAATATTCCAAAAATGACATGTTTATTTTATTTTCGACTAAAGATGAATACCGACACTTATGAAAGGGCATCGGATCTCAATCAAGCGGCGATTTCTGAAGGAGTTTACGTATTTAAAATGGCGTGTATAAGTGGTGTGGACACATATGGTATTGTTGTAATTACAGACCACCACGATGGTTGTATTTTTATTTAACATAATTTTACTGTGAATTGTTCTATGGCAAAGTCTTCACGCCTTATCTAGACAAAGGTTACTTGTCAGCAACAATACAGGTAATTTAGGCAAACACTTCCCAGTCGTGAGTCTAACTAAAGTACTGAATACGAGTGCCTATCCGCTACGTATGACGTAATAGCGGCGAACTAAACTAGATGAAACGATACCGTCGAGTGACCACAATCCATTTTCCCATATACGAAACAAAAGGATGTATTTACAGCAATTACGCTAAAAAGGACGTTACTTACGTTAATTACGTAACTAACCTAGCATAAACTGACACCCGTTGACGGCAAAATTAGATCATATTACGGAACCTGACCGAACTGGAGTCTGATGAATCTTAAATAGGAAACAATAGGGTTCATAATTGTGTTCTATTGTATAACGTTAGCTTTCTACGCGCGCCCTGAATAATGCGCACGAGTTAATGTAAAGTTTATCCGCTTATCGGCGCGGCCGGGGCGGCGGGGCGGCGGGGGCGCGGGGCCACGGCGGCGGAATGGGCCTCCGACCCTTTTTAGGCACATTCAAATAGCGGTCCACTCACACGGTGAAGGATTACTGCACTCTTTACGACTGGGTGTGTCCGAAAATTGTCATCGCCACTATTGTGCTCGGTTCATAAGTAGTTGAAATTATTGAGTGCTTACTTATTATGCGTACAACTCGCACCGACAAATGATTCACCGTCAATTTCTAGACTCAACACTAATTCTATAATAACAAGGCACTTATTCGCGTTTTACTTGTGTTTTTTATTGATTAATATAATTTCTTTCTAGGCATGTTCTCCTGGTTGGAGGCCCAGAATATTACGGGAGTTCATACTACTTTTATAACATTTTTAATAGCTGTGCCCTGCGGTTTTTCCCGCAATCCCAGAGTAAAATATCCTAAATGTGTATGTGCCAAGTTTCGCTCAAATCCGTTTAATTGTTTTTACGTGAAAACAGTAACAAACACCTATACATCCATACTCACAAACATATTAGAAGGGTAGTAGGCATATACAATTACTATTACTAGTAATCTTTGTCCTTCAAATATTAGTCACACTGTTACTAAACATTCACACTTCACTGGCCAAAACAGTAAATTGAAAAGCTTCACGGCTATTATTGACATCAAAAATGCCAGTGCGCAGGTCAGCGTCAGATCTTACGTCGATATCGTCAGTAATTGTAATATTTCTAACTCTTTCCTTGTAAATGTGGGAATAAATATCCTGGGACATTCTTTACACACTGTCATCTGATCCTAAACTAAGCAGAGCTTGTACTGTGGAACCGAGACAACTGATACACTATATTTTTATCATTTAAATAGATACTTATAGCTATTCACCCCAGACACATTGGCGTATCTAGGGTTAGTTTACAGCCTCCCATTAAAAAAACAAAACATTCGTTAATCCTGTGTGCCCAGACACTGAACCAGCAGACATGTTCATGAACAAAAATTGAACCTACGGCCTCTGGCGAGGGAGTCAGGGTCTCTCACCACCAAGCCAACTGACCCGTCAATTGTTACCAAATTAAAGGCATCCCAAAGAAAATTGATTAACTGAAACAACATGTACCTGCTTTAATATCCTTAAATACTTCGCGAAGCAAAGTAAAACTTTTAATACCTTTTGTAAAGCCTTTAAAAGTGACACGAGGAAGAGTAATACAGACTAGATCTAGTAGCATTTTATGTGGTACGAGCAGCTTTCATTGGCTGTATCTGTTGGTATCTAGCATTCGATAGCGAGTTTAACAACTTTCTTGCTTTATTTCAAGACACTGGTTGCTCCGTAAATAGCGCTGACTTTCTTCCTTATTTGAATAAGTATAGTATTAAGCAAACAAACATTACTGCGGAAGCGTAAAGTAATAAAGTATGTTAATCACACATTTTTCGGTTAGTGAAATAATAGACTTTTAGGTATGTATTTTATTTCTTATTCGTATGCTGACAAAGTCAACACTTGCCCTAAGTTCCGAAGAAAGAGACAAAGGAACTATAGCTAAGATAACGAGAGCGACCCACTTGTCATTCCAGTCTCCTAATTACCGTCGGTCTAGTAGCCAGTCGAGTAGTGGTCGAGCAGTGGACGCGCGGCAGATGTTTGTGACGCAATCAGTTCCGCTTTCCGTGCTAACTGTGCTGTCGTACAGAGTAAGAAATACAGCCTTCACACTACTATATAAACTAAGTAAAGTTCAATTACGAAATACAATTCGTATGCAACGACGAAAACAAATGCAAATCATACAAAAAAATGTTTATTTATTACTTATGCCGCTTATGGTAATGATCTGAAAATGCATATTTATAGCGCTGTGTAGTGATATATCTGTTTTAATTAAGCCATGTTCTCGTGCCTGAGAAGTGTTGAGAGCCGAATTTAATTACTAGATGCACTTTCACAGTGCGCACGCGCCGATTATTGGAATGCGTGAGTGAATTTAAACGCTTTTTAATACAGCTGAGCTTTATTCGCGGACGTGTCTACCAAGCCTTCAGAGAATGAAGAAGCTAAGGTGCTAAAAGTTAACAATAACGCATAGTAAATTATACAATATTATAACATAAAAACCATTACAATTTCATATATGTATTGCTTTTCAACAAATAGAATACCAACTAGATGGTGTAGTATTCTTTGTAGACATAACTCCCTGTCGTCCCGCGGTTTCACCCGGGTTCACTTTGGTCGCTCGGTTAAAAATCTATTAAGAACAAATTTCTATATAAGAGCAAAATTTCATTCAAACCCGAACAGCCGTTGCATATTCATACACGCAAACATTCGCATTTTCAATATAAGAAACGCATCTTTTCGGCAGACCGACATTTACAAAACAATAAATACATACCAATCTTAATAATTGAATGGTAACTAATAAAAGAAAACTCCCGAGCGTGCGTGCGTGCCCCTTATTTCTTACTTCGCGTTAAATGTAAGTTTTAATTAAAGTTCGGATAGCTAATACGCCACCGTTAATAGATTAATTTGTCTAACACGAGAATCGAATGGCCATTAGTTCCCCGCCCCGGTGCCGCTGCCCCGGTCCCGCCGCCCCGGTGCCGCGGGCAAGGCCAACTATTTCGAATGCATTTCATTTGACTCACGATCCAATGTCAATTAATCAAGTCGTGATCTTAGAATCGAATATCTGTTACCGTTTATGGCCGTAAATAATAATATATGGTCAGATCTGCCGATTGAAATATTGTAAGGACATATATTTATTTAAATTGCAAAAGGATTTGCATATCTATGTTCTTCGTTGTTTAATGATACAAATCTAGTGTAAGTTATGTATGTCAAATATCTGCAATATAAACAGTTTTTTGCTTAGTTTCCAAGTTGATTTTGTGTTGATTAAATTACACGTACATTGGATCGGTTACTAAGATTGCAGAGTGCAAATAAGGCTTTGAATGGACAGTTTTCCTCAATTTTCCATAGTTTGCACATTTATTAACATTTTCAATTCAATATGATGTATTGATATGTGAGAGTATGAGTCATTGACAAAAAAGAAATGCAACTATTCGCAGAATGCTACCAGGATATCATAAAATGAAGCAACTAAATTTCCTGAAAATAAATGATTTATGCACCAGAAAAATTTTGCTATATTTCCGTTCTAAACCACGACATGAAGACTTCACGATATGCCAAAACAACAATTAACTTGAATTAAATTGTGGTGGTAATTCATACACTCTTTTCACCTTTTCAACGTCTTGGACGATTTTGTAAGCTAATGGTATGGTAATAACGCTTATAATATGTGTGTAGTCACGCATGCTGTAATTAGTAGGTTATCAAGCTGCATAATGCATTATAATATTGTCTTGATAATTATGAGATGAGGATAACTGAGAAAATGTACTAGGAGCTTAGGATGCAATGAGGGTAAGACAGTTATTAATTAATTGTTCCAATTTAAAAATTATTCACGTATGTATCCATTTGCTTTACATTCGACATTAATTCCTTACAAGGTTAAATACCAGATTATTTTTGACAAAAAAAAGACAAACAAGTTTGTATAAACAAAAAATCTGACGCCATCAACTAATTAGAGACGAATTCGGTTACCTCTGCTACAAATATGAATGTTTTAATGAATACCGAAACGGTCTCTAAAACAGTCTGCCAGTGCCGACGAACATCTGGTGACCGGTCACACATGTGCTGTCTTACAAGGGGCTACTGGTTACTAACGTACGTTTTAAGTAACGCTTCTTGTCTATTTATGAACGCCTAGTCCGAAATGAGAATCCTTGTATTAGAGGCATCACTTGTTAGATTTTCACTTACTGAACTGCATGTCAAGAATTATGTTAACAGAACGAAATCTGCATGCAAATAGTAATTACAGTACGAAACAATAGTAGGTACCTATGTACAAAGCAACTCGATCAGGCCAATAGGTTATCAGGGTGTTAACATGCTACGTGCGGCGCTGCAAGCCTGGTACCGCTAGCTGAGCATCTCGCTTTCATCATCGCGGCCAGTGGACCGCGGACACGGTACTTGAGCTGGAAACACTTGGAATAATAGATGGGTTTTAACTTTGTGTTTATGGAAACCTGCCACAAAAACAACAAATTTACATCAAGCACCCGTTACTTTTTCCATGACTGAACATTTCTATAGTTACTTGCGAAGGATTGCATAAAGATTCGTAAATTTATGAACTTGCAGATTTATCAAATGATTCTATAAAATTAATTGGGAACACGTCTCAATTGCTGCAAAATGAATAAAAGGCGCATACATAACATTACTTAAACGGTTAACTGGTTTGATGGGCCGTTCCCCTCGTTACGAGGAGTTAGTAAGCACATTGTGCGAGTGGGTGTGATCGTGTGCCGTACAATGTAGATGCTCGAACACGTTCAGCGTTAGAACACGAAGTATAATAGGGTAGAGCTGCGTCGCTGTGGGCGGTTTATGTCCACAGAGGTTATTTATGAAGCGGGAAATGCGGATGTCTTTCTTTCAAGCGTCAAATGAATCATGTTGCGAGAAGACGCGCTGAAAACACCAGTGGACCCACATTATGTAAAATGATATCATAACCTTATTATTTGGTGGTATTATTATGGGTTCTTTTCGCACATGGGCATCCAATACCAAACCAAAAGAAACTATATTAAAGAAAATAATATCCGTGGCAAAATAAGCCGCCATATTAAAATTAAATAGGATGGCTATACACGGTATAATCATATAGTAACAGGAGCTCATAAGTACGCGGAGTAGACATGACGACAGCCCATTGACTGAATGCATTCGATCCATCAATGAACACATCAAGCGCAACGCTGGGGGGAGGCGCGGGGGAAGGTTGAGAGCTTCCGCTGCATATCGCCCTTTGGGTTTGGTACAAAGTTAAAAGCGAATCGGTTAAGTAAAAGTACCTACAGATATGTTAGATCATACTGGAAAGACAAATGTCGTCTCATCCTCCCGAGAAAAGGAAGGATACAATACTAGATCAAAACCATGTGAAACATAGTCTAGTATAAAAGACATAAACGCTCCGGTTTGTACTTGCGCCCAGACTACCACTTCATATCCCCATTGTTGCGCAAAGTAAAAAGGTAAATAAACAATACTACGTCAGCCCTGTTACGTCCCACATAGAGTCCACGCTGAATGCACAAAGCCAGGCCGTCTGCGCTCAGTTTACAAACGCAATTTATATTTTTACGTGGAACCGAACACCGAACGAGCGACGGTAACCAGAAACGGACCGGATTTTTTATTTTTTCTATTTCGAGAGTGTTTTGTTTGAGCACGTAGGAGTGCGTATGCGCAGTGAGCAAGCACCAGAGACTGTTTGTTACATCATTGTTGACGGACATTGATCAAGTGATCGACCTTTTTGTTGAAATGTGTCTGTTTTAAGGACTAACGATAAATCTGTCTCGAGTGAGACTGTGCTGCCGACTCTGTTGTGCATCGCTTAACTTTATGATCTATCTACATTATTTTTAATTTAATAAGATTTAAATTGAAAGAATGTCTTAGGTATAAGTTCTATACAGTTAATGTAGCTTATGTTAAAATCGCGGAAGAAGATTTCAATTTAACCGCCAGGACTAAAAATCTCCCTTATTCTATTCAGTTTCAGGAAAAGAATGAGAGGTTAGTACATCTATATATTGCATATCCTTCAGTCCACCAAAGTATACGCATTAAGCTCGTTCACTGCTTTGACCAAGTTAGAACACTATGTAGCTATAAAAGAAAACTTTTCAAGTACTACTTCATTCTGTAAAATTGTTGACTACTATCTATTTGGCTCAAATCGTGTCGAATCGCTAATTTGTGTCTGTGTGTTGAAAACCTCAAGTGCAATTCTGTATACAATTCCAATATTAGATTTCTTCGTAACAGTGTCCAAATCCGTGAACAATATAGAATGCCGACCGCAAACTTAACTGACAGAGAACGAAAGTGAGTATGTGTGTCTTGCGGTAGGGGCGCCTACATACTAGACGCAAGACACCGCTAGGAAATCATAAAATTAAGGCGGTACTTGCGGTCACGCCCGGTGTAACATGACATGACATCAAGCACAAGGGATTGGGCAAAATGTTATTTTAATTTTATTGAGTTAAGTTTTGGTTTCCTCAATACTATTCTAGTGGAGTTTTAGACGTTTTGTTTTTTACCAATTCATTGTTTATGTGTTGCTGGTAGCCTGGTACCATGGTGGTACCGATTGTAGTTTTTGTCAAGGATTATGAGTTTCGAATTCGTCGCACAGAGCTTAAATCATATTTGTTATGACAATAAATTATAAATCTTTATCGTAGATTTACCTATTTTAAAATATCGAATAGTTACACAGAATATCAATTTCAGCTTCAGTATTGTCAAACGTTGCAACACTTTCATTCCTTTTGTCATTTTCAATACACTTTGCATATCTTTAACAAGTTTACAGAACTTTGTTTGTAGTTCTCTCATTGCGAGTCATTTACTGAAACGGTCAATTATCTTCAGTTGCATCATGTACAGACAGACTGCATGCTTTCTACAAATAAAATGATAATAGTTAAAGTATCGATGTGGGTACTTATCTAACATCGAGTAGACTAACGATTGCAATCGAGCACGTCCTGGACTCGCTTCCCGGGTCGTCGGCTGCGCGCTTATATGAGGCCAATCATTGTTGACTACGAAGAAAAGGGACTATTATTTCATGGATACACTTATGTATAAAACAGCTGCTGTTTTTTCTCTGTTACGTTTATGACATCCTGGTACAAAAACATTGTCGAGAAGTCAAAAATTCAATTCAAAATTCAAAACCATTTATTCAGTTTAGGCCTTCGGAGGGCACTTATGAAGGTCAAATTTAAAGTTACTGAAGCTAAAGTCGTTATTTACATTATTTATACGTATTAAAAAACAGTTTGTTAGTATCCCTGTTTGTCTATGGTTAGTTCTTTTAACTGCGCAATAACTTTTGATGCAAGTTTCACCATAATTTATAGAATTTCTCGAAAGCCGGGTCGGTAAGTAATTATAAACGACGATATTTCATGTGCCTTCTTGGTCGTGTCTGGAATTTCTGCAGGACTTTGTCCTGAGCAAGAGGAAATGTCCAAAGCGCAGATAATGGCTATCATTATCAATAATCTTGAAACAACGTTTATCTATTCATGGTTGGGCTTGAACCGTCCAAAGGCGCAGTCCATATGGGCGGCGTCACAATACCACAGCTGAGTCACGAAACGCGATAGCGTCTGCACTCGCGTCGGTATGCCATGCCGATGCCTCTGTCCGTACAATGAGTGCACTACCAATATTTCAATGAACTATAACACATCATAGGTTCTTTAACAGTTCTTCCGGTTTCAAATTACTGAAGAAACCGTCGGACACCGGGGGACACCGTTGCAGTCTAATCAAAACAATTCTTGTCTTAGAATCTTTGCACTCGAGTGCAACACGTAACTTTTCATCCCATCTCAGCGAGGAAATTACTAAATGCAAAAAAAAAGAAAATGGCGCGCGCAAAGCAAATAAAAAAAAAGTACACCTAGAAGGTTCCGAGTCTGAGTTTTTAACAAATTAAATAGGTTGTATGGTAATTCGGCACCATGGAGGTAGAGGTAAATAGGTTTAATGACTCAGTTATCGAAGAGAAAAAATACTCTTTCCGAGATGGGGGGATGAATAATATATATTATTCAAGCTTAACCATCCAACGGGGCAACGCCGCTAGTATCATGGGTACCATGGAGCATTTAGAGGACCTTTTATTTTAGCAAAATTTTCGGTTTTGTTTTATTAGTATTATTCAATCAGTTGATTAATAAAAAGCTGGTGTTGTGAGCCAACACATACAGTTTATCTCCTTCTAACATAAAATTATTTTCGAAGCATTCTACGTAAATGTTCAGCCAATGAAAAATATCGTGCCGAAAAGCAATACTTACGTCAAATGCACTTCTTAACACCCGTAACTGGGTCAAAACAAACGCGGATACGCGGCAACAAAACAGAAATGAGAACAAGCTAAAACTAAATCCGTCACAACTCGCAAGTGAAAACAAATCGAAGTTTAACAACGAGCTGGTAGCGAGTGCACCCGCGGTAGTGCCAAGACGAGTATGAAACCGGGAGCGAATGTGATTATCCAATTAAGGAGAGTCGTCGGGAGCAACGCACTGTTGTCGCACTATTCAGATCGTTAAGCTTTTAAGATCGTTGTCACGAACTTCCCCCTTGTAAAGGAAGGAATTATTGGCGAAATCATATCTGATTGCGTTTATGATTTATGATTCTTAGCTTGATGATTCATACATTCCTCGATTGGTCAAGTGAGATGAGAGTACTGTGTTAAGGTCTGGCTGAGGGATCTTTAGTTCATTCAATATTGATAACTTTTAAAGCGAGAATGCGACGGGATCGGAGACCTTCGACCGTAGTTGTATAGTTTGCATAAATGGAGGATTTTGTCGCCGCGCAGTCGCTCGCTCAACTTGACCTATTCGTGTAGTAGTAGCTCGAAGGTGCGCGTGGGTACGGTACCTACACCTCATAGGTCCCTGGTACTTTGTAACGCGAAGTACTGTCAATTTGTATCAAGGTTTGGCATCATTTCGAAACGATTGATTGTGGCTGTCATTGACTTCAATGGATGGAGCCGTGAGAAAATGTAAATATATCATGCTTCTCAGAAAATGGATAAGCTGTTTAACGTAGACAATCACGAATAATCCACATTATGAGTACGTGACATTGACTCATAAGCCACTACAACTTATATACATTATGTTTAATCAATACCAGTTCACAGTTCGTGGCTACTTTTATGTTACGTCTTTTCAAGAAAACTTTGATCCGCCTGCACCAAGTCTTGCGTGCTATCTCTCATCAAAAATATTCTTAAGGAATAAACGACGCTAAGTTGTTGGCATAGAATTGAAATTCCTGCAAAAGCATAATAATGGCATGCAAAATATTGTCCCA
Source organism: Habrosyne pyritoides (assembly GCA_907165245.1). Classification (NCBI taxonomy): domain Eukaryota; kingdom Metazoa; phylum Arthropoda; class Insecta; order Lepidoptera; family Drepanidae; genus Habrosyne; species Habrosyne pyritoides. Next base: position 12,321,392 of record OU015603.1, on the reverse strand, counting down.
ATTCGGTGGTATCGATTTTTATAACGTTTCCGTGTGATGTACCGTTGGGAATGGGGAGCGGTGCCGGCTCGTCCCGCCTGGAACCGAACCATCTTTGTAAAGTATTAATTAAAATTTGCATCATGTGATGCCGTACGTAACACAGTTCATACTTTTTATAACTACGGCAAATTGTGACATTCTTCATTTAGTCGATTTTACACGTTAAAAATTACTAAGCGCATCTTCAATACCCTTTTTTACCCTCTCTAGCACAGCTCATGTTATCGATGTTCCATATTAGGCTACTTGTAGTCAAATTATCAGATGGCACGATAGTCGCTCATGGAGGATCACGGAATACATGTTAGGTCCCGCGGCGTGGCGTGGCGCGGTCACGCGTCCGTGGCGCGGCCGCGCGGGGCGGTGTGGCGAACAATGGAAGCGCCGCACGATGCGACCTGAAAGCTCGGCCTCCTTCGCAATTTTAATGAGGATTTTTTTCACTACTCATCCGCTGTATTAATTATAAGCCTGCAAAGGCAAAAGCGTTTGGCTCCTAGAAATCGGTATTCCTACATTCAACGAATGACTACGAAAGGCAGTGACCCCATCGGCCAGCAATTGTCCTCAATTTGAAATACATTGGCGTCTTGTTTGTATCAATAAGTAGCAATAAATAATCGTCAATCTAAACTAATACGCATGCAATTTCTCACAGTACTTCAATACGGTCACAGCAAGTCTGCACACGCCTCAGTTCCCTCACGTACAGCGCTCATATCACGAGCGTCGCTTATATGGTCATCCTTGTGATGTAACCGCTCGAGCCGCTGCTCCCCTATTACCGGTTCTCGCCGCGCATCAGGGTTCAAGGTTTAACGTAGACATAAACGTGAAATTGTTCTGCGGAACCATATTCAGAGGATTTGGATTCCATAGCGATAACGTTCGTATGTTAGATAGAGCAAAAAATTGACAGCCGACCAGGCAAAACAATAAACAAAAGCATGGCGAAAAAGTATGAATATGACAGTTGTTTCCGTTAAATATCGAGTGTGATTTATTTATAGCAAAAACTTAATAATCAGTCTAATAATACACAGTGATGTTTGACGTTTTGTACAGACGTCAAACATCACTGTGTATCTATAGAAGTTAATTATTAAATACAAATTCGCAGAACTCATAATAGTATACAGTAAAGTCCTTAACTTTGATATTCTCATTTTGAAAGGGTCAAACAAGTTACCTTGTTCTATTAATATCCGAGGAGCATTCATTAAAAGGTGGGCGCCACCAATCAAAATGTTTAGCAAACGAATCTCAGATCAGCCCATATCCAGCGAGAGTAAATTAGCACCTGTCAATGTTAATATTTCCCTGTCAAAAAGATCTGTCGGCTTTGTGTCTTAATTGCAGTCTGTCAAACCGACCTTCGTCTGAGAATTATTGAAAAAAAAAAAAGGATTTTAACGATACAGCCCTTGTCAGACATGTAAATGAGATGCTCGCCGAAATATGGTTACAGAGACAAGTACTTACTCTTTCTATGGATTCTTTTATGACTTCATATTAGTTCAGAAGGCCATTTATACAACTACTAAATGTGGCACAACGATAGCTATTAACAAGCTAATTACCGATGATCTCATGCCGGCCAGAAATATATCAATATTTGAGAAGTTTCTGTATACATTTTGGACATTTCTTTAATAGGTCCTGCTAAAGAAGTACATAAAACACAGATTTTCTGCCATACAGCTAGTTTTACCTAGTAAACCTAATTTTAATAGACCCTGCTTATATTTGTTTCAGGGTTGCAAGCCTTCAAGATGGCGTTCTATCGGTGTGGTCCAACCGCCATCGGTAGCCGCTCGTCCTGGGGGCCAGTCTCGTCCCCCGGGGCCAGCTTCGTGGACAGGCCCCTTAGCGGCAACTACGATAGAATATTCAATGCATTCGAGAGGACCAACGCCTTTGAATACGTCCGGAATACCTTCGAAGGTGGCAAAGATGATGAGGACAGGCAGATCGGACACGGGGACATTGTCGTCAACAGAAAGATGAGCAGTAGTTTTGAACGAGCTGACTGCGCGCTGGCGGCTCAGACCCCCTGCTCGGAAGACGAGGACTTCTACAGAGAGAAGATATTGTACTCGCAGGCGAGGCAGTTGTTTCCTCTTCAGGAGGATCTCGCAGACTGGATCAACAAGACCATTGGTAAGCGATTCAATTATATAAACCAGAATTCTGTAAACTAATTGTTGGTTGCGTTTGTAGGATATATAATTACACAAAGTTATTTTTATGACACTTTAATTGCATAAAAATATGACTTGTAACGTTATAGTATATACGTTACCTAATTGTGCGCGAACAGCGTGGAAATTGCAATTTTACGAGTTTCTCTGACCTGTAAACATGCAGTGAGCCTACCGTCTATCAATCACTTGCCAGCCAGCCGATCAACATTCTGTGCACTAAAACCATCGTCATGTTATACCTTCTCTATGATAATGCGGCCCTGGTGATTTCTTACAATTGTAATAGACTACTAGATTTCTCACAAATTACGACAACTCAGTACTAAGCCTTGCCTAAGTAAGTCTAAAATTTTGTTTATTTGACACTACGCTGTCCCCCCCGGTTTCTGCCGCATTCCCAAGGGATGTCACATACATTATACATATAAACCTTCCTCCTGAAACATTCTGTTTTTTGATGAAAAAGGCATCAAAATCCGTTGCGTAGTTTAAATATCGAAGCGTATCTACAGACGGCGGATACCGACTTTGTTTTATACTAGGTATGTAACCAATATTAATTGTATTTTTATTATTATTTTGTGTAACAAGTGATTGTATCATCTCGCCTTATACGACTTATGTTTTTATGAGATGCCGAAAGGATGGCGACGTATGTACCGACTCGACTCCAATCTCGGATCGTGTGGGCGGCGCCTAATGAATGGAATACATACATGCATGTTTTTATATAATGATGATTAGAAAAAATACACTCTGACTGAATCCTGCTAGCCGGGTGTTTGTCAACACTTATAGATCGATATTCAAGTGGGTGTCGTAGTAAAAAATTATGGACGATCTCACCAATGTTTGAAATGATCGCCAAGCTGTAAAAATGTCAATAAGAATGCCCCACAATTTTCCTTGGATTAGGCAAGTGAAGATGTTTCACAATTCATTCAATTATTCTTACGAATCTCAACCCTTTTAAGGAAAACAATAAAAAATACCTTCTACAATGGCAATATAAATAGTGCATAGTAATAGGTCCGCCACACGGCGCCGACACATACCACCCACGTTCATATTTACGAGCGAACTCGCACACCAATCCACACGTGCGAATTTATAAAGTCCTAGTCCTAGCTGAGATTTACGAGTGTCGTTATGTGGTGTCACAACCGTGACACAGCATTCTGATATTGTAATGGGAAATACTGTGTTGCAAATGTAAAAAAATACAAGATTTTTCGTCCATATATGAAATTTTAACGAATATTATTTTTATTGATATGATCATGTATATCATATATAAACTAAGACAAAGTGCTCGAAAAGCGCGGATTTTCGAGCGGAATACCCAGGTGTATGTTTGTTGCTAAGACATTTGCAACAGTACAATTTTAAATCTTCCCGGACAGTATTCAAAGCCCCACCTAAACAAGGACAATCAAGGGAAACCCGGACTGATGGCAGCATTGACTTATGTCAATAGAAAAAGATAAAACGACACTATAATCGTGGTACTCTCGGAACAACATAATTCCCCTTGAGTGTGCTCATTATCGTATCAAAAACCAACACACTGTCACGATACTGCCATTACGTTCTCATCTCACATGTCGCCTCAATCACTTTCCTTCTTCTGAAGATCATACCTCCATTGTTACTAATACAATATTTAATTCTCAACCTTACTACCTGGTCTTAGTCAAGTATTAAATACGATAAGATGACATGTTCCTTGTTTACATGGTCGCCGTATTCCACTCCTAGCACTTATTGTTAGTTGACTATACGTTATAGGATCAATATGTTTCAGAATATAACAGCCTGTACCTTCAGAACAATGTACTAGGCAAGCAACAGACGCAAGAGCCGTAACAATGACGTGAATAGAATGATATGTTTATTAAAACAGTTTTCAAACACAAATGTTACGCATGATAGGATACATTATTACTCCGGGTGGGCGCTGCTCGCCGGGTCGTCGTACTGCTCGGATCAACATTATACTAGGAGTTATGACACACAAACACTGCTCAATCAATCTGTCATCATCCATCAAATCGTAATTTAAGTAACACCTAATAATAAACTCATTTGCACATGCAGATTGTTAAATAATGATTTACATTTCGTGGTCGATTGTAAGTAGAGTGGCGATAATACGTTTCATAACTTTATTAACTCATCAACTACGATGTGCATTTTTTGAGTCCCGTATTATGTTCTCGACACCCCCTGAATATCAATCGAAATTAACTATCTAATACCCTAGTACTTAAAAGTGCCGCTGCTTATTGGCTAGGTAGACGTTATGTCATGAATATTTAAATACAAATTAGCTTAGGTCCAATTTTGAAATCTGAAGCGATTTGCGTAGTAGTGCGGACTTCCTCCGGGGAAGTACTACCACCTTACTAATTTCGCGCCTTGAAGCAGTAGTGCACCTGTATTACTTTGTTTTGGGCAGAAAGAAATGAAAAAAAAAATTGCAGCTCTTGTCAACCATCTGATATTAAATCATAAGTGCCTACCGTTTCCATTCCAAGATACGACATGCAATAATCCTCTCGCTAAAGCTCGTGATTTACGCTACGACTCATGTTATGGAAGGCAGCAGTACTTATAAATTTATTATAATTGAAATATTAAAGTCCCGTTGGAGTCCTCCGTTAGCAGTTCGATGTTCAACGCCGCACCGGTCTGATTGCCTGGTCACATAGACGCCCTTATTTATTGAACCTTGTTATATAAACGGACCGGTACTAACTACTAAGCTCCTTTAACATATAACTGCCTGGTACTATATCTGGTTACTGATAGATTTTTGTTCGAAATTCGATAATGGACAATAAAAACTGAAAACCTTAAATCAGCTGATGACTCAAATATAATACCGTTATATTTAGGAATCAGTCACATTAATCTTTACTGTATTTGGAGGAATATGTAAATATCGTGGATTATTTGGTTTTGAACTTTGTTTTGCTCGTGATCTAAGTTGAATTCCAGTAGAAGTTTCGAAGTAGTTTCTAGTAGACGTGAAGCAGAAATGCACTTGTGATAAGTTAGAATGGTTAGGGGGCTGGGTAAATTACAGTCACATGAGACGTAACAACTTCATATCTCAAGGTGGAAAAAGACCATAGGTGGTGGGTGACTACTTACCATGAGGTGGCCCATCTCACCGTTTATAAAAATGTTTCAACAGGGTGTAGTAAATAAGATAATTACATTTAAAAAAATACATTTCTGTGCTACTTTTCTACTCCCTCAACAATTTGTGCCAATTTAAAACCGCTTACAACAAAAGCATTCACTAGAGTCCTTGCCGCACAACAAATTGGTCAATTTATTGATTGTTTATTTATTTTGCGAGACAAGACGCTGCCTTCAATACCAATAATTATATTGGCAAAAAGTGCCTAGCCTCATCGCAGACCGGTCCAGGCCGCGACTATGAAATTTATAAAAATAAAATGCAATGGAACTTCTGTTGCAATTATACGGATAACAATCAGACACGCTTTATTAATTCGTATCATATTATTGGCCGACAGAAAAATATTCAGCTGCCAATTATTGTATTTTTTACAACTACAAAATGTTACTCTAATTGCTTTCTGTCATCCTAGTACATTTTTCACGATCAGCCATTTTCTCAAGCCATTTTTTATCTATTTTAGGTATAGGTCTATTTTATTTTAGGTAATATTTATTAGTTTGATTTAGAAGGCAAATTCGCATCCATAAATGCTTGAACTTCACGGGTGGTCCTGTCGTTCTTCGGACTACGATAAAACACGAGGTATCTGTGCACTCATTACTTGGTTCGGTACCGATCTACATAGATGTTGATAAGTGCCGCAGCTTCAAAAAGCCGGTTCTGCAGACCTCGCTGCATTCTTTCAACGACGCCCTGCACATAGTAATTACTTCATTCGCCAATACTGCAATGCGATGCATCTCTCGACTGACTTGCATTCATTCTCAACTATATTTTTCTGTGCTGCAACTGAGATTTGTAGTTTTTATTCAACAACTCGATTCGGTTTTCCAGCTTGTAATTTATCACTAGGCTTTTAGATATTCGCTCCTTTTGCTTCGCAAGTGTGGGAGAATATACCAGGGTCTCATAGATTCAATGGAGTGGTAGTTAATAGGATATAATCAAAGCCAGTTTACGGCCGCTTGTCTCGCCTGTATGGTATGGCACACGTCGCTCGGTTCGACGCTCCTATAATGAGATTGTGGGAGATTGTCTGTCTGTCAGCGACATCGACACGTGCTACTTACCTACTTAAGTAATTTACGAGTATCTAATAATGTGAAACTTCTGTAACTTGTTTGTATTTAGATGCATTAAATTTTGCATTAAATTTAGACGTAATATGTGGATTCTCACTGAAAAATGTTTATAAATATAATAAAATTGAAGGACCGTCCCGTCTATACATTGAAAATATTTGCCAAATACTGATTGGTTCATGTAGATACAATAACACCATTTTTGAAAACACTGTCTGTTTGTTGGGACACGCTCATCTCCGAAACTACCAAACTAATTTGAATTAGGTTGCCAGAGGAAACTGTAATAAACTGGGCATATCTATTTCTTATCAAAGCATTAGCAAATCCAAACTACGTAATATTGAGAAAAATATCTTATGTTAAATAAACAAGAAGATTTCACCAGTAATCAGCTACAAATTCCAAATAATCCCGCGACAGCATCATGAATTTTTTCAATCCAACGTAGTTTTGTTAGGAATCACCGTAAAACCTTCAATGAGAACAATCAATGTACACAATGCATATATTTAGGGGCATAAGCGCATAACGTGGTAGGCACTCGTATGCTCGCATTTCCATAATTCATGTGCGGCATACACTTGGCGGCAGCCAGCAGTCGACTGCACGCAGACCTGGTACTGGTAACTTATTTGGCGAAACTAATGCGACTGAAATGCCTGCTCGTTGATTTACGGATAAATATTTCACAATCCAGCGACTCATACTTTCAAATTATAATTGTTCAACTGTGATTTAATGTTTACAATAAAATTGTATGAAATCATTGTCAGAATATATTCGTAGTAGTCAAACAAAAAAGGTGAAAATTTTCATCCATTATTCTATTGCATAGAATTTATAAATTTTAGCAGCTTGTTTACTTGTTAGCGCAAATTGATCTTCTTGGTTCGACCCGTGACCCGGGATAAAAACCTGGGTATCCGAGGATCTATTCCAGACTATAATCCATCTTTATGCCAAGTTCAATCCAGACCTGTTCAGCCGTTCTGGCGTGGTCGATTCACAGACATCCATCTAACCAAACTTTCGCATTTCTAATATTAGTAAGATTAAAACTGTTAAAGCGCATCCTTCGGGCTGCTGATATCCTGGTACCCAAGCAAGGCGTAACCTCTGTTTATGATGCAACCACTGGCTTCATTATTTTATTTATATTTTAAAAAGGCTTGTGTTTACTTCGCTTGATAGTTGAGCAACAATAAAGCTGCCTTAATCTCATGGGTCAAAGGTGTTTGATTAGCCAACTGGCAGCAGGCAGGGTGCGCGACGCAGGGTCACGGGAACGCGATCGCCCCGATCCCGGGTTCATTCGTGTCGTGAAAGTTCAGCGCCCTGTTTGGAAGTCATTACTGTGACCACTGCTATACACGGTGTGTTCTGATTACTCGACTCATGAGCTTGATTGTCCCGCCTTCTCTATAGTGCAATTGTTGTGCAATGTTTAGTTAAGTAGTGTGCCTAAGGTTGTTCATAGGTTACTTCTCACTAAATGATAACGTGAGATTGTCCTTCTTTCACATTTGTAATAACGGACGGATTTTTGCGCGAGGATATATGTATACTTTTTATCCAAGTATAGAATAAACTGATGGTTGATATAAGTTATACCCACTTGACAAGTAGTTACAACACAAAGGTAATCAAATAAAAAATGCAAAGATCTCTGCGCTGCTGGCATAAAAAGTCCCTTTGACGTATAAAAATTGTACAGCAATTGTCAAGCGCTCTCGAAGGAGCAATTCCTTCAAGAGCCCTTGACAATTGCTGTACTTTATGAGAGAATCATGCATAATACCTTTGCCCATAAGCTTGCTAATATTATAAATGCGAAAGATTACACGTGGGTGCATCACCGAAGCGGCTGAAAGATTCATATGTGGCTGAGAGAGAATATGAAAATATTTTTATTTAAATTGACCTGCTTCAAGCACGCCCGAATAGTCTAACACTAATACCGGTTCGGAATATTGCTTTTACTGAAATGCCGGCACTGAACCTTTTTAAAACGAACTTAGATTTATTACATATATTTTTGTTATTATTTTAATATTATATATTAATTTAAAATTATTTTTATTTAATCTGATAATATTTTCGTGTCATCGCGGAAGTGAAAATGCTCTAAATGAACCCATAGGAGGAAACTTTTATCACTGACTATGACGCAAGCTAGTATTCTATGAATTATCTGAAAAGTCTCCGTGTAGTGATTTATGAGGAGTGCACACAAATGTAAAGGATATACAACATGCAATGGACGCACAAACGCGAAGCTGCTCTCGGCGCGCGCCGCCATAAACTAGCCATATTAATGTTCAGCGGCGCTTCGGTGGAGCAGTAAACAATGCCAATAAGTTTAACAAATTTCACAATTACACGCTTTGAATTCAATATTGCCTTGTTTGCATATCTTCCCGCAGTATCTCGCATGAATTTATTCGTAATATCAACCGCGTCTGAGAACTGCCTACGGTAAATACAAGCGGCGTGTATTTATCCATATTTAGTACGTATTCAGTACGCGGCAGTAATTGGTTGGTTTGTCGCCGTGTTTTGGAATCAGAGTACCATTTTATCGAAGTTTTATTTAAATCCTTCTACAGATTGGTACCAGGCGATCATAAATTAACAAGATGTATTTTTGTTGTTCAGGTATCACTTACCTAACTGGTGAAAACTTTCTGGATGTGCTGGACAACGGAGCGGAGCTGTGTCAGCTCGCAGCTGTCATTCATGATCGTGCGAGGGAGGCTCTCGACCAGGGCCTTATAGTTGGGGTAAGGATAATTTATCAAATTTTATTAAAAAACGAACGTTCATTGCATAAGACTATCAACTAATGTTACTCTCGCTGGTCAGCAGACGTAGGCATTAAGAAAAATCAGTTATTTTAAAGTCAATTGTGACTTATCACTTCAGTGGCCATATTACCCGTTATTCCAGATAAAAGAAGACATGTTTTTAAATTGATGCCCATTACAGCCGGTGCCACAAATCCGCGGTCGCTGTTGGCAGCGCGCGGCGCGGCGTAGTTTCTTCTCGAGGGACAATGCAGAAAACTTCATCACCTTCTGCCGCGAGTTGGGCGTCCACGAGAACTTGCTCTTCGAGAGTGATGACTTGGGTAAGATTACGGTCTAAGTATATACAGTATTGCGTAGTTATAGTGGTGGATTGAAATGACTTTATATTTGAGTTTCAATTTATTGAAGATAATTTAACAGAGGCGTAATACATTAATTTAAAACTAGAAATATCTACCAATATCTTCAAGGATTCACCATAAAATGTTAACCAATGACATAACAAATATAATAAACTGTCCCCCGCGCACTAGGATCGCCGCAAGTATGGCAGGATGTAACCCTATAATGTATTGCAGTGCTGCACAACCAGCCGAGACAAGTGATCCTGTGCCTGCTGGAGGTGTCCCGGCTGGCGGCGCGCGCGGGCGTGGAGCCGCCGGCGCTGGTCGCGCTCGAGACTGAGATCGCGCTTGAAGAACGTGACTCCGGCCTCGACTCCAACATGTCCAACGCCGCCTGGCAGTTCAGGGACACGTCGCCGGTGCCAGAGAAGAGTGCCAGACAACAGTTAGTACACCAAATACATACTCAACTCTCATTAATATCCTGTGTGGAAACGGTGGCGACTACTACCGCCCAAACTCATCTCTAGGCTGTTTTAATAGTGCCGATAGGGCAGGTGGTTTCATATTAGTCTGGTGGCCCCTTCGACCGAGAGATAAGGAACACAGGGCTTTAGCGAGTAAGAGTCTCAAATAACCATCAGGATTTCCTTAATCTTCAGAATCAAAATTTTAAAAAAATTGGTCGCGATCTTATATCAATGACCACATGCACTTTATGCCTTGCATCGAATGGTTAATAAAGTATTACCAAAGAAAACATACTTTTAGCGCAGACTCCAAATCATTCAGAACAGGTGGATGATGTAAATGGATTTACTATAATCTGTAAATTGCAAATATACATAGTTATAATTGTTTTGTAATTCAAAACAGACGAGGCAGAACGTCAATAAACAAACATACCATTCCTTTTTTCATTAAATGAAAATAACGCTGACTTCTCCCACCCCCGTAGATCGTAATAAATTAAGAAGAAAAATAACTTTAGCTAAGTAGCTACTTACAAGTTCAAGGCTTATTTTCTAAAAAAGCTAACAATCATTTACAGATCTGCAACCGAGCTCCCACCTTCGTCGCCAGACCCTAATGATGACAGTAAGTACTAAATTAAAGATTAATCATTCTAATTTATATACAAAATACTCAATGTGTGCAAGCATAGCTAAAGGATCTTAGGTTGCATTTTAATTGTAGTCCACAAATTTCAATTTACACTCGGAATTTATTGAAAGACAATACTAACTCCAGTACCTAACCTCTTTTACAAATAAACCTTTCCTGTCCTACTAGGTACTAATATTATAAATCCGAAACTTTGTGAGGATAGATGTATAGTTGTTTGTTACTCTTTCACGCAAAAACTATCAAACTGATTTGTGTGAACTGAGTGGGTGACCTTTGTTCCTGGAAAACTTAACATCCCTCCCTCGGAAACGCGGGCGAAACCGAGGTGATAGTTAGTAAATTTTAATTTCGATACCAACAGCTCAACTATCGGGGCTTGATAATGATAATGCAGACGCAGAGAGCACCAAATCAGAAGGAACAGTCGGCAGCACCGACTCAGACGTGCCACTCAAACCTACTAACGAACTGGACAAGAGGGTGAGTGTTTCCTGTTATGTTTTATTATTTCTTTAGAGAACGAAACTATCAAAAACTACTGTAACTAAAATACATAAAAATTTGTGTTGATTATGTTTTTGTAAGTTATTCTACGTAAGACCGCAAAAGGTGTCTAAAAAAGACACATTGTTATAGTTTGGTACAGCTACTAGTTTACTAATAACTATCAGTGGGTAACGTGTCTCCAAAATGTTCGCGGCATTGCCACGTTGAATGGCAAAGCTATTGTTACTGAATCGTTGAACGAGGTATAGGTACGACTGTATTTCAGTCACAAGACGCTTTTTGGTTTGTTAGTCGTAGTCGTTTTAAAATTAAATACTTAACAATACAATACTTTGAATAAAAAAATATTAACACTATTTATTATCCAGCAAGTTTCTGTCAAAATGCTCGAGCAATACGCGGCGAACGATTGGAGAAGATTTTTGCAAAATCTAAAACAATATAACATAAAAAGAACCAAGATCGTTCATCTAATCTGTGTAATGCTAAATTCGCGAGTAACGTATTCCAGGTGCAGCTAGTGACGCGGCTGATGGAGCGCGGCTGCAACTGCAGCTCCGGCAAGTGCTCCAAGCTGCTCAAGGTCAAGAAGGTCGGCGAGGGGCGCTACAACATCGCCGGAAGGAATGTTTTCATTAGGGTAAGTTACTTAGATCTTCACCTGTCTAGTTTAAATGTTTTGATGCTAAGTGCCGTGGATAATCCGAAATGTATTTTTTGCCCCCATTATTATCTATGGTGTAGTCGTGACTACGTTTAATATAAAATTAATCATAAATATGATATCAACAGTTGCTGAAAGGTCGTCACATGATGGTGCGCGTGGGCGGGGGGTGGGACACGCTGGAGCACTTCCTGTCGCGCCACGAGCCGTGCCAGGTGCGCCTCGTGACGCAGGGCCGCCGCGGCAGCGTGCTGCCCGTCGCGCTCCCGCACCCCGCCGACCCGTCCACCGCCACCGTCTCACCCGCCAGCAGCAAGGCATCCCTCACCAAAGAGCCGTCCGTCGCCGGCACGGCCTCACCCGTAGACAGTAAAGCTTCCTCCACCAGCGGCAAGCGATCACCCGTAGAACTCAAAAGCGGTAGGACTAGCAAAGCCAGCAGCGGCAAGAGCTCCCCCCTGCACGAACCTCGACGCACCTCCACGCCGAAGCCGGCCTCGGCTCGCAGCCTCAGGTCCGCTCTGACGCTGCCGCTGCGGACGGACTCGGTCGACGGCCGTCAACCGAAATCCCCCGCACCGCGCACTAGGAAACAGTCCGCACCCCCTAGCTTCAGCACCCCCGACACGCCGACCGGTCGGAACGTGCGTACTCCCCCCGCTGAGCACAAGAAGTCTGTACCGGCCGCCACCGTGTTCACTCCGAAAAAATCACGCAGCATGAGCCTTGCACTCGGGCAGAAGGAGGAGAAGTCCTTTTGCGGCACCGACCGGCTGAACCAGGCCAAGAAGAACAGGAGCCCGAGCGTCGCGAGCTCGCCCGTCAACTCCGCAGCCTCGAGGAAGGCTCGCAGCCAGAGCCTCGCGTCCACGCCCGTCAACGAGCCGAAGAGAACTTTCAACTCGACAAACGGCTACGCCAAAAAGACGAGGAGCATGAGTCTGGCGACGCCGGTGGACTTCAAGCCGCTGAACGGTAAAAGCGCGTCTGTGAATGGAGCGCTGACGCAGGCCGCCATCGAGGAGAGCATTAGGCAGTCGCTGGAGGCGACCATCGCCGACGACCACTCTTCCAAAAAACCCTTTCTGCACATAAAAGCCAAATATAGAAGCCCCCCACCGCGCGAGGTGCCACCCAGATAATTCTTCCGGAGCAGATTGTGCTCATATTATTCCATTAGTTTTAAGATGACTTTTAGTTGGAGATCATCCGGTAGACCGAGATACGAATCTTGAACATTCGATGTTTTCTACATAAGTCGATTTTTTGGTGACACGTCGCGATGATTGACTCGCAAGTCTCGTAATATCAATAATGTCTCGGAATATAAGCAATACCTACTTAGATCTCCTGAGTAATCTCATGGTTCGCATTAGTTTAGTTCACATGTTCAATTACGCTCCTACTGCCAGACGTCCCCCGCACTGCACAGCACGGCGCAGCAGTCGCAGCGTAACTAAACATCACTAGTCAGTCATAAAGAATTTGTTTTAAATAATTACAATTATGTGTTATGATTTAATTATAATGATTATGTAAGTTTAATGAATGCAAAGTAATTTAATAATTCCTGTTCTGCAATAATTTAATTCAACCAATTTATGTTTTTTATTTTTTCATTTTGTGTTTAATTATTTGTAAAGATATTTAAGTTGATGGCGTAGACAGCCTTTCGTTTGGCCAACAAGACAGGATCGTACCACTAGTTCCCGATAGATTGCACAACCAGTACATGATTAAAGCGTTTTATGTAGTTTTAGTGTAGACACAGGAGGCCTCACGTACACTGCACGGTACAAATGTTGATTAGTGCCCACATATGGTATATTTTGATACGTGACTATAGAAATATTTTCTGACATTAATAATTAGAGAAGCACTAAATAGCTGAGTAAGTCTTGAATCAAATGAATATACACTTTTAAATAGGTATGTAGTATACTTGCAGATAACTGTTTACACTTTGTATTCAAACACATACAAACTACTTAAGGCCTATAAGAATATTGCTATAAAAAGGGCAAGAATCTTTTTGCGTTTTGAATTTCTTTTTTTTTTTACAAACGTTCTGACACGAAACACATTAAAGATGTGGCCCTACATATTTGTACTATAGAATCGAAATTATTGTATTTACTTACTATAAATACTCTGTACTTCTTTTTTAAATATATTATAAATTTCGTATCGATATCATTAGCTAATGTTAATTGTAGAATTCACTGTTTATTTCTGACTTATAATCACGAGAGCTTATTCACATATTATATTTCAAAACGTGATATTCATATAATGCCAATCTACCTGCTGCAATTTTGTGCCAACGTTTTAATAATTGTGTATGGTTGCAATAAATTTTTGATATTCAGTATTTACGTGTGGTTTTTTTGCACTGCTAAAGACATCTCATTATCCGTGCGAGGCGATTGTGTAATGTTCTTGGAATCGAAGGACTTCCGAGCTGGTGGTAACTTTGCTAGCTGTCTGTAAGTGCCCCTTAGGCCTATAATAAATAAATATCGATGTTTATGAAGCTAATACAATCTTACTGCACGCATCGGCGATCCTTTGAATCCGAGAGATTCACAATTGGGGTGCATTTCAGGGGATCTCATAATCACTCGCTTGTTATCGAATATCCCACAGTCAAAAGGTAAGCAGCAATATATTTTTTAAGCAATACATGGATCAGGATGGTAGTACTATTTCATAATCACCTTAGTTATTAATTCACTATTCAAAGTATTCACTTTCAGTCTTGTGTGGACCTGAAACTGGCGTGTTATCTTAGTTGTTGTAATGATCTCACTCATTCTTTTGACTTGCAAATGTATTAGTTGACGTTTGTAAGAACAACTCTGAATTCTTGTTTGCATCGCTAAGGGTTAATAAATCTCTTTTGTAAAAAGAAGCTGAAATGAAAAAGTCTAACTCATTAAAAAAGTGACAGGATTAATTTCCTCGCTTTTGTTCCTATATTATAGGTTCCATTTTTATTTTAATTGTGCAGAGTTACCTACAGGTCAGTTGGCTTAGTGGTTAGAGGTAGACGCAATAGGTGGTGGGTTCGATTCCCACCCAGAACAAACATTAATATAGTATATCAGTAATCTGGTTCCCATAGTACAAGGTTGCTTAATTGGGGATCAGATGACCGTATGTAAAGAATATCCCTGGATATTAATTGTTTATTAGTGTCTAGTGATTATATCTTGTTTGGTATTGGGTGTTTCCAGTGCCGCAAGTCGTCGGTCGCGAGGCCCGCGGCCGCGGCCGTGGCCGTGCCCGTGAAGGCGTCCGTCACTCCGCACAAGCGCCGCTACACGTACTACAAGAAGATGTTCAAACCCATGTGCTACGAACTGCCCAAACCTTTGAAAGTATCCCTCGTTTGATACTGATTCATTAACGGATATTAATGTTTTAGTATTTTTAAATTAGCGTTAATTTTATAACAGTATTGAATAGATAGACCGAATAAAATTTAGTTACTTTATTTAAATACCTCATTAGGTAAATACAAAATAAGATTAAAAATAAGTATAAAATTAATATTAAGGTAGGAATGAACGAATAAATGCGAAGTGTACACACGATGCTCCAAAATACTACAGTTTTGGTGATGTTTATGAGTCAATCGTTATAGAGAGCGGGCTAACTTAAGATACTAGTTTATTAATATACTTATTTACTTGCATGACTTGCAAAACTCTTAAAAGATTATTCACTAAGTGATTACTGGATTTCTAGCGAAATATCAATTACGTATGTATAAAAATTAAAGTATTTATTTAGTCACCGACTGCCGAGATGAGTGACTGCTATTCTTACAAGTGATATAAGATCAGTACACGATAAACTATTCAAACACAACTATAGTTTATTTGCATATAAAAACTATATTCTATGCGATTAATACTCGATTACATTATATAAGCATTTACTTTTTTGTTTGTTTTTACGCGCAAATTCAGTATTTAGCGATGAAAATACTAGAAGCGTATTTAAAAATCTAAATTGATACGGCTTTTTAAAAAAAGCTTTCAAAATGTTTACAGAAACGTTTTTTTGTAATATAATTTTGATAATCTATTAACTATGCCTAATTAACGTATTCGAGTATTAGTATTCTATCCAATTATAAACTACATGTAAATAATACATAGTCATATAGTTTTAATACATTTTGGTAATAGTTTAAAACCATTTGTAACTGGTTTATATAAATTATTTGGCTGATTTAACTTATAAACTAGGAAAATTGCATATAAACCGTCGTGTAGGTTTCGTGTAAGATGTGCATTCAAATATTATGTATAAAATATGTCACAGGCATTAACATTCGTTACTGCAAGCGTAGACGACAAAGAACGGTCAGATTACTATACTGTTTTTCAACAACCATGAAAAACTATTTGTAATGATTGATTATCCACTACCTCGACACATATTCAAGTTGATTAATCTGAATATCGTTATGGTATTTATTGCAATTTATGTCCTGAATACATTTATATAAATAATATACCTTTAAATGTCAAACTGGCCCGTACTGAAGCCGTCCCTTACAATAAATATATTAATTACATATTAAAAAATGCGTATGATTTTGATAAAAACTTTGATTTTTGAAAGCCACAATGTTCATAGCAAGCGCAGAACTATTCGAAGTAGCAGGGTAT
This sequence comes from Habrosyne pyritoides, assembly GCA_907165245.1. NCBI lineage: Eukaryota > Metazoa > Arthropoda > Insecta > Lepidoptera > Drepanidae > Habrosyne > Habrosyne pyritoides. The sequence continues at coordinate 12,304,715 of OU015603.1, read as the reverse complement.
CAGAAGTGTTGCTCGGCGGGCTCGGGCGGCGGCACGGGACGCTGTACGCGTTACTTCTTCTTGCTCTTGCCGAGCGTGAGCGTGTGGTGCGCCTGCGCGCTCTGCTGCTTGCGGCGGTTGAACTCGATGGTGTCGTCCTCGATCTTCTTGCGCAGCTCCTCTAGCCGCTTCTTCTCGTCCGTGTGGTCCTTCTTTAGTTTATCGAATTTGGCATGCAGCTGAAAATTAATAATTTTAAAAGGTGAATAATAGTTAATGATCACTGGGTCTCCTTCCTTATTTCTTTGTCATTCCTTACATAGCTTCAGCAGTGGATATTTAATAATAGGGAACATCATAACTTGTATTTTACTTTTTATCAGTAAAAGATATGTTAAGTCTATTATTGACAGGCTAGTTGACTTGGTGGTTAACGCTCTGACTGCCAAACTTAAAGTCGCGGGTTCGATTCCCGCCCAGGACAAACATTTGTGTGCATGAACATGTCTGTTTGTTCTGTGTCTGCGTGTAAATATCTATATAAGTATGTACTTAGAAATAAATGTAGTATATCTGGTTTCCATAGTACAAACTCTGCTTAGTTTGGGACCAGATGGCCGTGTGTAAAAGAATGTCCCAAGATATTTATTTATTATGATAACAATTATCAGCTGGATGGATAATGGATTGAAAAACTCAACCACTTTCCTATTATTGTATTTTTATAATAAATCGAAAGATGATATAAAGCTATAGAACCCACCTCTTTCTCAGCCTCCTTGAGTTCGGCTTCCTTCTCCTTGACTCGTTGCACGAACATCTGGCGCATCTCATCTTCCTTCTGCTGTAACTCAGCCAGATGCGCACTTCGTTTCTGCTCAAATGTTTGTTGGAATGATACCTGCAGAAATGAAAAATGAAAATGAAAAAGATTTATATGCAGCGATTATCATTTTAACAGAAGAATAAACTTATACATTGCGTTGTTTCTAAAACCATGCTAAAAAATAATTTTGTCAATTATTGTCTAAATAAATTAAAGAATAAAATCTGAAATCTACTATCCACATGTTAAAAACTGTCGCCAAGTACCTAATGGTGTTCTGGTTGCAATACATATGACCCTTTCTGGGCTGTGCTTATTACCTCTGACCACATCGATTGCCTTGGTGAGATTGTGGTCAGGTAAGCTTGCTTTGGAATAATAGTTAAACTTTATACACGAATTTTCAGTACGACAGCAAACTAACTAGGTATAGGCAGGGAGTATCTTGCTTCCCCCGGGTCACGTTCTGAGCAAGGTGTCTACAGCGTGGATGAGTACCGTGTGGTTTTACTACGATCTCGGTATGGCCAAGTCATTCATGGGATGCACAAAGCTAAAGTGGGAGGTGTGTGGGTATATGTATTGTGTAGGTACCGGCTTGTTGTCGGCGTCGACGTCGGTGAAGCCCATCTGCTGCAGGCGGCGGCGGCGGTACAGCTCGTAGTGGCGCGCGTGCGTCTTCTCGCGCATGTCCTCCATGTTGGTGCGGATCAGCATCTCGCGCAGCTTCACGAAGTCGCAGTGAGACTCGTTCTCCACTAGAAGTCATATCATTTATTTATTTGCACACACATTTTCTCACAAAAATAATATATACATACAAAATACAGGGATGTTACAATTTCGAACTACTCCCTCACCTAAGACAACCCTGTATTCTAAGCAACATTCCCCAAAACTGCAGTCATCAACATTCCTTGAACTTTTAACTAAGAATAAAATATATATTATATATTTTTGTTTTATTTATTATATCAGTTGGTAATGTTTAGTAGATTTTTGTCAAAAGGTGGAGAATCAAGGTAGCTACCCATCTAAAGGTATTTGGTAACAGTCGCCTATCGGCATTTGAAATACCCAAAGGGAATCTTACTAATTTCTAACTGAATCAACAATACAGGTGCACTACTGCTTATACTATAGATACATAAAATGATAAATATATACTAACGATAATAACGAAATTATTTCGGAACGATGGTAGCTAGTCGCTTTGATATAAGTGCCCTTAGTAGCCTAAACTAAATAAATCGCTGTGAATTTGTTATGGAATGTCTGTACCAACCCTGCACGGTGCCCCACGGGTACTGGCGGGCGCGCGCGGTCTTGTTCCCGATCTTGACGAAGTCCGTGCTGCCGACCACCGCGAAGGGGATGTGCGAGTTCATGCTGGTGTTGACCTCGGACACCGACTCGTCGTCCACCGGGAACTGGTAGATCTCCACACCGTTCGCTTGCAGCTCGTGCATTATTTTCGACTGCAATTTATTTAATAATAAAAATATTTATTCCATGAAATGTTTACGGCACATCAAAGTGTCGCTTTAGGGATTTTTTGGAAGGTTATTGTGACATCTGTGAGTGTGTGACTATAAACAATTGTTTTACATGAAAAGAATCAATAGCTTTATTATTTTAGACTAAATCTAAAGGAAATTCGCTCAATGCATAAGGCTCTCGAAATGCAAATCTCTACATAGTATGAAGCAAAGTCCCTTCCGGCGGTCTGTACGCTTAGATCTTTTAAACTACGCTACAGAATCGATGCGGTTTCCATCAACAGACAGAATTATTATAGATGACGGTTTATATGTATAATAGCAGAGAAACGGCAAGAATTGCGCAGAAAATTGGGAAATTACAGAAAACTTAAGATTTACTGCGCCCGTTTCGCAGTTCGCGCATTAAAAACCGAGTGAAACCGCGGGGGACAGCTAGTAAACTATAGATGGCTGTATTATTCCTGCTGACACAATACCTTGTACAAATAAAACTGTAGAAATAGCTCACTAGTAAGTTAGTATCTAGGGATCAAGTTATAGTTTAATACCTTGAATTTCTGGAGCTCAGTTTTGGAGATGGTATCAGCCTTGGCAATGATAGGGATGATGTTCACTTTGGTGTCCAGCTTCTTCATGCACACCAGGTCGATGGACTTGAGGCCGTGACCTGGAATTCAAAAGTATACCAAATTAGTTTGTGACATTTTTTATTTTGGTGTGAAATGTTTAAGGAAAAGCAGAATTTTTTAATTTTAGATAAATAGAAAGACGACTATTATCACAGAAGTGGTAGACAGGGGTGTTAATACTTAGTGTTAACACTTATTCGAAGATATTTTCAAAGTGAGACCTTATCCCCGATTCTCAGGCATGTTACCAATTCAAATTCAAAATTCAAAACCATTTATTCAGTTTAAGCCCTCGGAGGGCACTTATGAAGGTCAAATTTGAAGTTACTGAAGCTACAATCTCAGACTACGGGTAATAATTTCCAGCAGACTTTTTTCTCAACCTGGGAATCGAACCCAGGATCGATGATAACAAACAAAAATGTATTTGTAGCAACGAAAAAGATCACCCTTGTTATTGTTTACAGCTAACTGTGTTTGGAACTAAAAAGAGGAAATAGAAAGAATGTGCATCCCAAAAACAACATACTCGTAAATGAAAACAGAAATCTACATAGCGCTTTTGAATTAATAATGGCTCAATATCAACAACAAACAAGTAGACTGAATGTTTGTATATCATTAAATACACTTGTCATTATGCAGTGTAATCACCTGCTTGGAATGTCGAATGGTTACTTTTATCTAATGTGTGTAACGTGTATACAGCAAATTAACTGACTCAACAACCACATTGGAGAAATCACTTGGCATTTGATGGGCCAGTTGGCTTGGTGGTTAGACATGACTGCCACGCCACAGGTCGCCGGTCGATTCCCAACGACGACAAACGTGTGTGTGAAATATATAAGTATCTATTAAGAGTATATAAATAAAGTTGTATGTATGTTGGATATCAGTTTTTGGTTTCCATAGCATAAGCTCTGCTAGTTTGGGATCTGATGGCCGTGTGAAAAGTATGTCTCAGGATCTTAATTATTAATTTGACTTTGGATATCTTTATATCTAATAGTATAAAACAAAGTCATTTTTAGTGTCTGTTTGTCGGGTTATATATTTAACTCTACAACAGATTTGGATGTGGTTATCAAAACAATTTAGATATTTTTTTCGGGTAGGCTCATGTATAATAAATATCCTGAGACATTCTCTTATCGCCATCTGATCCCAAACTAAGCAGAGCTTGTATTATGGAAACCAGATAACTAATGTACATATATTATATTTTTTCTAAATACATACTTATATAGATATTCACACCCAGACACAGAACAAACAGACATGTTCATGCACACAAATGTTTGTCCTGGATGGGAATCGAACCCACGACCTTCGGCTAGGCAGTCAGAGTCGCTAACCACCAAGCCAACTGACCTGTCATATAATACATTTATTTTATCCCACTCGGGCAAAGCCGTTGCGAATTGCTAGTTCATTATAAGACTGAAAACCCACAACAATCATTGTATGTTTAAGTAATTTATGCCAGAATTTTACATTTTGTCACTTCGGATTAAAATTGGGTCGCACACAACCAATTTTTGACAACAGAGGATGTTTAGATTTCTTTTGTGACCAAATGAGTAATCTCCCGTTATATCGCTGGGGAGCCGTGATACTGAATTCGAGGACATCAGTACAGAGCCGCGTGCGCCCTGAATACATGTACCAGGCGTGCATAATAATGAAGGCGTTATGTCAAGGACAACACAACATCGCTCACTCACTAGGTCACCTATGGTGTCCCAGCGCAAAGCTGTGGTGAAAGTATGTTATAGTAACCCAATAACTCGCGCCAAACAATAAAAAATCTGATACACATTATTGCTTTAAGCTACTGATTTCCTTATCAGAATAATTAACTTAACAAATCCAGATTACTCAATAATTTCAGCATAATTGTCGTGACCATTGTTAGCTTTAGTTTATTTTAGTCACAGAGGATACACTAAAAGAATGAATGTGGCAAAATTTCTAGAAAAAACTGGTATTTGAGGTTCTCATCTGAGATCAATTACCATGAGTCATGGACCATTTATGTAAATTATGATTCATAAGGTATTAAGAAATGCTCCAAATTTATTGAAATCTGATCACTTATAAACATATTTAAAGTATTTCTTCAATTTATACATACATAAGATTACCGCGTTCAACCAAAGAAACTTTAGGTTTATAATACATATCAGTATAGATTACACATTTCCACTCACCAGTAGGACAAATGAAATATAAGCACACATGTAGACGGCTATCATGGTAAGTGGGCAGAGCACGCTTGATCTTGAGTTCCTCCTGCAGGTAGGCCTCGAACTGTGCATCTATGTAGTCAACAACTGCCTTGAAACTGTCTTCTTTATTCACTTGATCTCCGTAGCCGACTGTGTCACAGATTGTCAGCTGTTGAAGACATCATGGTTACAATATCATACTCGGGCTTACAAACCACAAATAAAATTTGTTAATTATCTGGATTAACACATAGGGTGCCTCAAAACTCCAGGTAAGTCCTGGCTAGATTTAAGTTGGTAAGACCTAATCTTTAATGTTTGAGTTTATAATTAGGTGCACCAGCCAGCTGGCTTGGTGGTTAGGGACCCTGACTGCCATGCAACAGGTTATGGGTTTGTTTCCCAACCAGGACAAATATTTGTGTGCATTAATTTGTCTTCTGTGTAGAAGAAAAATAATTTTATATGTAGTATATTAGTTATCTGTTTTCCTTAGTGGAGGCTTTTCATAGTTTGGGACCAGGATATTAATATTTATTAATAAATAGGTATAGTTTTCCTGCAATATGACAATAATTCAAAATTTTACCTTCAATCTGACGTTGCTCTCCTGCAGTTCATATGTGTGAGCTTTTAGTTTAACCGTGGGCAGGTTATGGGGACTTGGTGATGACTCAAAGTTTGTGTTGAACAGGGAGTCCATGAGTGTAGACTTGCCTAGGCCTGTCTCGCCTGGTACATAAAAAATATTGTTTAGAATATCAGCTGCAAGTATATTTTGCAATAATCAGAATGATTTTAAGTTCCGAGGAAAATGTATCATTTAAAACTATAAATTATCTATGCAGAAGCCAGTTCCAATGGTCAAGTATACCTTACATAGCTATGAAGTAGAGTTCAAGATGTTATAAATCTTTTAAATGAATATGTTGACAGCAATTTTTTTTTTACATTCTGGATTGCATGATGATATGGCAAACAACATTCACTCTACATCTATTAATATTCTTAAGAGATAACAAAGGTGTTGAAACTGCACCCAATCTGAAGTGATAATTCTAACATTATGGGTGATTGTAGGTAGGAGTTACACAAACAAAAAGGTGATTCATTACTCACCTATACAAAGTATGTTGAACACAAATCCATTCTGGACACTCTTGTTCACCAGCTGATCTGGAAGGCTGTCGAAACCGACGTGCCCCGACAGCTTTAATGTACGCAGAATGTTTTCCATCTAAAAAATACAACTTTCCTTATACAAATAAGCCCATAATGAGGGACGACAAATTCCCGCGACCTGCAGTCACAAATTACACACAATTGAAACAATTTTACACGCAACTTCATTGTTTATTGTTTACATTCCTCCACCGGCTCTGTGGAATGTTATCGGCATGAATTAATAGAGGTTTTTATAAAAAACGATTCTCTGAGCACTGATTTCTGATCAGAGGAGCAACGCCCAAAACTTGCAAGGTAAATAGGCAATATAGAGAGAATTCCAGATGCCACAATGTTTAATGGAGCCATAAGTTTTTAATATAATAATTTGATAATGTATCACATTCAATTACATTAATAGATTTAATTTTCTTACTTTCGGTAGTTCAACATCGATCGCCGCCATGTTTACTTTTTGACTGACTGTCACTCGATCAGTAAGTTTGTTCAGTCTGCTTGTCTAACAGAGAGAGTGAAGTTAGCTACGCTTGATTAGTTCAGCAAAGTAAGGCAATGTTTTGCTAACTTCATGTTACGTAGCAGCCAACATTAAAAATCTAACAAGTCTAGTGCTTCAAATGTAAAACTTTAAAGGTGTTTTATTTTTTCTAATAACTATTACTTTATATTTACTTCTAACACAATAATATTAAAAAATGATTAGCTCTTTGATTAAAAGATATCAGACACAACTGACTGATGATTTATTATTATTTATGATATGAAAGATTTGTACATTCAAATAAAAATCATATTTGATTTACAACTAATGTTGGTAAGTCTGCTTGTTCCCTCAAATTGTCAATACCAGTCACAAAATTTAACAAGTTTTCTGAATTTACCGTCAATGATTTCTGAAATAGATTCTTTTAAGTTTATTCTTGTTGAAACATCTTAAAAAAGTGCAATAATGCTAACTATTGTTTAAGTATTTCCTTATCCAAGAAACATTGAACTTATAAGTTAAGTTATTGCATAATTATTATTAAACATTTTTTTTTCATATAAATAATCACAGTTATTTTGTGTTCAAAAACTAGGTGTTTTTTATTGCACAGATTCTACGCAACTTTTCCGTTAATCGCCATACAATATAAGTAGGCAGCTATTATTCTGCAAAATATATTTTTATAGTTTCTAAGTACATAGCTTCGGCATAATTAAAATAATTAAAAACATGCCATGTGATCAAAAACTTCTAAATAAAACCTACTAAAAAGTTAGGTAGATTTAAAAAAATATGCGGTACAATATCATTATAAATAACAGGCAACATTGATTAATTCCAAAATGGCAGAATGCGACTTCGGTGTGTTATCATGTGAGCAGAGAAAATAATGTTTTCTTGAATTTCATGGTCGTGAGTGGATTATAAAATCGTGTTATAGTGAATTGTGACAAAATAAACCATGGCGGACCTAAAATCGCCGCCGTTTAGTGATATTAAAAGACCTGAAGAGGTGGTCAGGATGACTGCGAATGATAGCCTGAAATTTGCAGTTCTTATCGGGCTCATTGAAGTCGGACAGGTTACCAACCGGGAGCTGGTCAACACAGTTCTGCATCTGGTAAGTCCTGTGCTGCATATCCTCACCAGTCGCAGTATAATTACCTGAGTGCATTGACGCGAAGTCTTATTAGATTCATCTTGGAAAGGTTATTGGATTAGATACCATTCGATGTTTTTTTTAATTCGTATTTCATTACTTTTGTTAACAACTTATGAGTTTATCGTTCACGTTTATTTGATAGATTGTAACTGATTATGCAGGAACGTGTGGGTGACGGAATGTCGCGTCTATTTTCATTGTTTTTATCGATCGCGTTTGTTGGTCGTGAATCGCAGGTTCGCGCGGGCACCTCCGGCTCGGCTCCGCGGCGGCAGCGGCCGCGGCCGGCGAGTGCTCGCTCGCTGTTTGTTTTGATATTTTATTGCCGGCGGCGGTGCATTTCTTGCCGATAACTCTCTCGGCGACAGGTGACTAACGAGCATCTACCTACCTGCAATGTTTATGTTTTATGTGCCAACAATTTGGTGTTAATTGATGCGTAAAATAATGACGTGGGGTTACTTTGATGGCTGTTTACATTACGACGTGGAAAGTTATCTATTTACGCGACGAGTTCAATATGGTAGAGGTATATAAATTATAAAGTTATGGTAGGTCTAATGACTTTGTAGTCTACTTGTACGTAGACACGAATGATAAACCTACCTACCTACTAATCGAAATCTAAAATTTATTAATTAGGTATGATAAATTTGCCAAAGATAAGGACAGGTGAGATAATAAAATAAACGTCGACGATTGATTACCGGACAGCTAATCCATTGTCCATTTTATCCTTTTTCCAATCACAGAGCGTGGGAAACAATTTCCGCCGATTTGGTGCTCATCGTTATCATAATGGCTGGTTACCCCACCGTGCCTTACCTGTCGGAATAAACCTAAGTACCTAGTAGGGATATATTCTTTCTTATGTTATCTAGATCTAAGCAAGGTGGCTAAAATGTATGTCTCGCCACTCACCGATATCTCACCCATCGTTGCTGAGTAGCACATTGACGAAAAATATTTTTCATGCTACAGAAAATTTGGTGATTTGTTATAAATCAGTATTTCCTAAAAATAGTGCCCTTACAAAATTTTGCGAGCGGTGCACTACTTTGCAGTAGTGGCCATATAATCACAACACAACAGACTTGACTATGGTAAAGTGGTAACTCCTGCGGACAACGCAGGGGTAAAAGTTTCGTCTTGCGATCGCAAACCATTCATACAATTGCCAAACAAACTGTTTGCGACAGGTCGATTTATCGAACTGAAAACCAAGTCAAAGTCTAGACTACACATCCAAATAGAAAGAACTTAATATATCTAAACTCGTGGGCTAAATCCTTTTCATTCTCTTCGTATCGTATATCATTCTTATCGGTCTAAACCGGGGGATCATATGAGACCTGGCTCCGGGAATTAATAATGGTGGGCGCACTCCAACCTGCAACCAATTTTCTTGTATTATTTTACGTAACTATTGGGAAATAACCAAAGGTACTTGTCCTAATATTATTAAAACCAACGTTTCGCATCATCGGTGAAGAAAATTCATGCATGGAAAAATAATAAGCCACATCTCACACTTCACAGGAATGGTGAGGGCAGTCTGACAACCAAAATGAATTTTCGATCCCGGTTCAAAATCTTTGGATTGATGTACATACTTTATGGTAGAATTTTCAATGTGGGTAGTGTGAAAAGTCGGCATCGGTCCAGTGTTTTTGGATCTGATTGAGGTATCTGTCCGTCTGTCTGTAAGCGAGCTGTATCTTATGATCCGTAATAAGTAGATTGTTGAAATTTTCACTGATTATATATATACTAAAATGGCCACTATAACAACAAATGATAATAATGAAATATAGTTAAAAATGTATGGGATCGTGATTTTTGCGGCGTCAAATATTGTACGGTGTTACGGAAGCCTCCGCGAGTCGGACGCGGCTTAGCTATTCTTTTTTTAATTATTGACTTGATGGTGTTTGCCGCCTTTTACACTCTTATTCGGACAATCAAGTGCGATAGTACCAATAATAGGTACACGTGGACGACAAAATAGTTAAATCGATTAGTAATGTAATTTCACACATTTTACGTACTCCCATGTAATACGGTACAACTAATCTTGCACAAACCATTGTGTTACAAGTTTGCATAAATATTCAAAACTGAACAATGTATTGTAGTCCTTCATCTTTCATTAGTCATATTACAATATCGCCTCAACGAAGTCAAATCTTGTAAAAACGTTGTTAGAAAACATTTATCTGTGCCATTTCGTAACTAGTTAGATATCAAATCACTTAAGTATGAATCAAATAACCTAGATTTCTAGAAAGAAAAAACCGGCCAAGTGCGAGTCGGACTCGCGCACGAAGGGTCCCGTACCATTATCTATAAAAACGGCAAAAAAAATCATGTCTGTTGTATGGGGCTCCCTTAAATATTAATTGAATTCTGTTTTTTAGTATTTGTTGTTATAGCGGCGACTGTTATAAATAATCTGAAAATTTTGACTGTCTAACTATCACGGTTCATGAGATACAGCCTGGTGACAGATAGACAGACAGACGGATAGCAGAGTCTGTCTGTCCCGTTTTCCGTTTTACTCTTTGGGTACGGAACCCTAAAAGATATGCGCCTTCAGGTTCGGTCTCTGTGAGCATTATCTAAATCGCCCGTTTTAGATCTCGTCAACAGACAGCTATGAATATAATAGAAAAATCATCCTTATTCTTTTTCAGATAGGGTTCTATGAAGGCCTATTTGAATTAATTTATTTCATACTAGCGCCCCCGCGGTTTTACCCGCGTTCCCGAGGGATGTCAAGTTTTCCCGGGATAAAAAGTATGTGCCAAGTTGCATCTAAATCCGTTTGGTAGTTTTTGCGTGAAATAGTAACAAACATCCGTACATATAAACTTTAGAATTTATAATATTAGTAGGATTTTGGAAGTTTTATGAAATTTATTGAAAAGTTATAAGGACATTCTTCTGTATCTAATCTCCTGTTCTTTAATGCTCTTCTGGTATCAGTGGCAGTACCGTCCACGCAACAGTTATTGACCACGACCTTGCGCAGTGCATCGCAATTCGTAACGAGTGTTCGGACCGGTTCTGATCTGGTTATTGAGACGTTACCGGCATGCAATAACCTCTTTCTCTTCACAACTTTTTACTGCTTTGGGATCATCATTAAATTATAGCCTTTTATATACTTTTCCTTCGTCTCTTAGGCGTCCTGTTTATTGCTAGTTGATTGAACTTAACTGATGTTTATCATAATACTGATACCCACATAAAAAAGTCAACTGAAGATATGGCATTTGGCGAGCATTCTTGCGGTTTTTCGAGCACATTACCAAACACGCTCAACAAACAGAAAAACGAGTCAACTGTTCCTTGCCCGATCTGGGAATCGAACATCCATGGTTCGAACTTGTCTCCAGTATCTACTTTTAAACCACCTATCAGTTATCTTCAATCCTGTTGAAGTAAAAAATATGAAATAAAACGATAATAAACGCAAGGAATGAAACGACCTTGGAGAGGATCTTGATGGTCATTAATTAAACGAAAAGCATTATTTATGAGCAAGCAAGTAACCCGTAAAGGTCCCGATTTGCGCTCGACGTTACGTAATACTCATTTCGTTAATTATTGACTGGCGTAGCAAGCGCGGAATCAGCGTAGCGCACATCGGATATATTTCCGGTCTAAATGGCATTACTAGTATGTAGGTACTCGGAACCAATTAAATGTGACCCCCACACCGGAACACAATCTCTATCGCTCTATCTGCCGGTGCGACGTCAGGTAGGCCCTTCCCAATTACGTAACTATCTACAAAAATCAATAGAGCCCTTGAGGAAAATTTAAAACTCCGAAATTTCAGCGCGACCTTACATTTTTGTGAGAATCTTTAACATAACAAGAGCCCAATCTACTGTTGAAGACTACTTTAGTATTTTTAGTACGATGTCCGAAATTGAAGGCCCCTATACTATGCCGCATATCAAAAAGCTGCGGATTATAACTCTGACGTGTGATTCTCTAAATATAGAGCAAATGGATCTATTTTAGGAATGAATTGTCATAGTAATATGTGAAATAAACGAGCATATACGATCTCAAGGCAATATCTCAAATCTATACAAATATTAGGAATAATAAAGAAATAAAAATTCACTTTGCCATAAATTACAAATTACATACGTAAAACAGATGACAATTAAATGAAAAGAAACTTATCAAAAAACATTACAATAGTAATGCTTGTAAGTTTGTATGTAGCAGAGAATTTCTGAAACTTCACACCCGATTTTTTTTTTTTTTTTTTATACCACGTGGGCCGACAAACAAGCGGACGGTCCACCTGATGGTAAGTGGTCACCGCCGCCTATGGACATTTGCAACACTAGGGGCATCGCCAATGCGTTGTCGACCCTGAGACGTGAAGTTGTTAAGTCTCATGTGCCTGTAATTTCACCGGCCCCCTTACCTTTCTAACCGAAACACAGTAATACAAGTGCACTACTGCTTCACGGCGGAAATGGGTAAGGTGGTAGTACTTCCCCGGACGAACTCTGCACTAAGAGCTCTACTACTCTTTCAGTAATTCTTTCACCGGAATAAAGCTACATCCGAAAAACATTGGCTATGTTATCCCGCGATATAGTAATTCCCTCGAGAATGCGGGTGAAACCGCGGTACGGTAACTAGTGTATAATGTTTCATAACAGAATTTATTATAGAATCTAATATATCGTCTGTCGAATATACCTAAGCTAATATTGTGGATGGTTGTGTGTATAGGCACTTTCGATAAAATAAAATGGATTCATTGAATACCGAGTGTCAAAAGAATATTCGACGTCTACAGAGATTTATCATTTTCGGGTCTGAGTCTCTCGACTAATATCATACATTTTTGTATTCAAGTCTATGTAAGAATTGTAACCTGAATCATAACGGAGGGTTCCTCTATGACTATTGTGGTCTTATATATGTTACATATTTGAGTTTTATTATATAATATATTTTATACTCCAAATTATTTATAAAAGAATATAAGATTATATATTAATACTATTAAGGTTTGCGTTATGTGGCTATATTTACTTTATAAATAGTGCTTTGTACAGTATCTTAAATAAATCAATAAAAATAAATAAATAAAATATTATACTAAACGGGAGATTCCGGAGAACACTATTTTCCTTCGGGCATATGAGCTATTCTAAAATAATTTCTATCTGTGCGCAATATTTTCATTTTAACAATTTATAATTACGATTATATTAATTAATATCCTGCGAATTCTTTACACGCGGTTATTTGATCCCAAACTAAGTTGAGCAAGTTACAAAGGTACCTTTAGAGAACAAATATACATTTTCATGCACGCATATCTTTGCCCTAGGTGGGAATCCAACCGACGACATGCAGCGTGAGTCAGGGTGTCTAACAACCATGCCAACTGGTTCGTCAAATTTCTTTGACAATGTTTAGTTTTATACAATTTGACGCCTTCTTGTCCTAATTGTTTCACAACTTGTTACTTGCACAAAAACACCAAAACTTTGTGATAAGCCTTTTACTTTGCCCTTTAAATTGAGACTAAGATCAAAGTTGTGAGGGACAAAAGTAAAAGTCGAAATAAAGTTACAGATTTTTTCAGTAAAAGAAAAAGGTCGTCATAGGAATTATTTTCAACTTAGAGATAATAATATTAGCTGAAAGAATCTATCTCTATTTATTTAGAAGTGACTTACTATCTTAATTTCATATTGACTCCAGAAAATTTCGTACTTACTAAAGGTTTTTCCGACGGACCGCTGGGCTTGGTTTGTCACCCTGAATGCCAGGGCGTGGGTCGCGAGTACCACTATAACTTAGGATAAATATTTGTTTGTATGAACACGTCTGGCTTGTCTATAAACTTTATAAGAATTTATTTTCCAGTAGAAGGAATATCCTAGTTTTTGTACCACAAGCTCCGCTTAGACTGACGGTATGAAAAAAGAATATCGCAGGATATTTATTTATTGAGAAATAATTCCGTGCTATACTCGACTTGGCAATTCTGTAACATACCGTATTGCTATTGACAATCAATACGGTAGGCATACAATATTTGTCAAGTATGATATAAAAGAGTAGGAACCGACAATAAATTCCGATTAAACGATTGGATGCTTCTCAGAATCGTTGGAAAGGCTTCGCGAGCGATACTTGAAGATATTGGGTAAATAGGTACTCATAACTTGGGACGCGAACATAAATATGTGAAGGGTATAAAAATGGTAGTATGAGACAACACTACTTATTGACGTTTCACTCCCGCACTGGGCACTGACTGTTCTTACGTAAGAGAAAACTGCACTCGAGTTCCCTTACACGGAGCGATCCGAAAGTTGTATTGAATTTTGATGTATTATTTACAATAAATGGAATGTGGTTAAGGCGTTTTTTATAATAACAACGGACGTGACAGAAAACCATCACAATGACAAGCCAGTGGCTGAAATAAAAATCTATGTATATTTTTGTTCTGCCAATAAATACTCTAGAGAAAGTCTGTCGAAAGCCTGTAAAAATTTATCCAGTGCCCAGTTTCATCCAAATCTGCTAGTTAATTTTTGCGTGAAACATTCCATTGATATTATTAGTCTTATCAGCCCATAGTCTGCCACTGTCTTTGTCCGTTACTATCAGATCTCTACTAGACCACTCATTTAAAAGTATTAATTAACTACATATAAAAACATTAACAAAAAAGACTTTACTAACAGATCGTTTATTGAAGCGATCATACAATACTGCGTAATTGTTGGTAATTGTTCGAGTTAATAACGCATAAGTTCCGTGAAATTTACTCCGGTATAATGTGGAAGTGTGAAATCGAACGCGTATCGAGCGGACTACCGATTTCACCAACAGGTGGCGCCAGCTGGGTCGGTTGGATAATGCGCGTGCGCATCCGATTTGTTTCTTTACAGCTGCCGTGTTAACTCACTCGGATAGCGGAGCTTTCATCAGACTAGAGCTCAAAAGAGAGACGGCTAATATTCGCTTTCTTGAATTCAACGTCGCGTTGAGTAGAATAGCGTGAATGGACCGGCTGGCGGTAAGAGCGCCGGCCGGCACCCCGAATCGAGAAACCTTGGTAATCCTGTAAGAAAGTGGCCACATTTCACTTACGCTACGTTATAAAGTCAAAAATTTACAATTTGGAATGGATATATTGATTAGTAGTCAAAGTAACTTCTAAGTAACAAATTATTATTGAAGAATAATTTATAGATTTAAAAATAACGAATTATTATAGTCTGTGCTAAGCTAATTAGCTATGTATAATACTAACCACTTTTATACTTAGCCAGAGAGCTCCTGAAATATAATAACACAAAGACTTACAATATTATTGGCTCGTGTTGACAGCTCATAATGTCTAGACATTCTTTTGAAAGAGAGTTCACCTATTGATGCAATAGTTAATGATGAACCTTATCATTAAAACAATAGGGTTTAATTTTTCAATGACATTCTGATTTATCAAAATGGGTCTATAAGAATCTGACGACTTTTTTAACCGTTTCATGAAAGAGATGTGGTTACTTGAACTGTAATCCCTACTAATATTATAAAAATGAAATGGTTTGTTTGTTACGCTTTCACGCGCAAACTACTTAACTGATCATCATGAAACTTTGTTCACAAATTCTTGGTGGTATTAGAAGTAACATAGGATACTTTTATTCCAGATAAATAATACATCCCTAGGGAACGCGGGTGAAACCGCGGGGGACAGCTAGTTTATATATATTATTCAAAAAGAATAATCAATACAAGTTAATCAAAAATTATACAAATCTGGTAATTAATCAGATGTGTCCAAAATCTGAAACAGATTTGAAATTGGTATATTATTTGGGTTGTAACAAAATTACGAAATCTGATTGACATCCTGTGATGTTAGCTGCCGTCATTGTTCTGTCAGTATCGGCTAATTACGTAATTTGTGGAAATACTCGGATATATGACCAAATCGAGTTTCCGGCGTTAGATAAACATGATATTTATCTGCCTCATTTTGCTCATCTTCTGGCTGCTCTGTTTTATTTGCCACATAATATATAACTCGATTTCAAAATTAAATAATTAAAACAATAATAATAATTAAAAGAAATAATTATTTAATGAATTTTAAATAAACATGAGTAATTTTAATAAAATATAAATAAAAAATTTGGACGTGCGCTACAGCAGCAAAATGGTCTCGACTCAACATATATCTAGTGGTTGTAACAGCAGACGCAGGTATTCTGCCGAAACCGTTTCAACCAGTCGCCTAACCCCGCGAGGACAGTATTACCTAAAATATCAATAAATTAAACATGTAAAAAATTCTAATCGATCGGAGTGGGAATAATATGTTTGATTTTTGTCCATTCAGCCAAGAGATCTAGTGGAGTATTGAAGGCAGGCCGCCTGCCCGACGCCATCTCTCTTTTACCACCGTTACCACACAGCAAAGCTGCTTTTTTCTATCAGCGATTACTGAACACTAAGTGGCATGCCCACTGCAACAACAGTACATAAGTAGCTTCGTTTAGTGATGGATATTACTCGAACGCTCCATTCGAAGTGGCCCATTGACGGGGTATCAATAAAGATCAAAGCCTCGACATGACAAGGGCCCGCCTTCCGGTTTTTCCGTCACCCAACGTGAAGAAGACGTGACCTTGTTTCATCAATTGTGCTTTAAATAGGCAATTAAAATGCATTAGACGCTGAAGAGATGAAACTGCTTAACTGAGCATTGTTGGAAACGTCGCGCAATATTCCCAGCTTGCTTTTGCATTATTCTTTATGTACTCGGCGGTGCTGTGTAATACTTTTGTCTTCCCGTCTGAGGATTTTACGACTGTACTCCACTAAGCAAATTGCGCGCGGAAATCTCTCGGAAAGTTTCCTGAAAAATACTACTCTCATCTCACTTCTTGGTAGCGGGTTTCTGCGACAGGAAGATGAATTAGAATAGTTTATTTGCGCCACCTGCACATGACATGATTCTGATGGTTAAGAACGTATTACAAAAGTTTTTGTGTTGTTGAGTCACTTGACTTTAGTTGTTATCTTGACCATGGAATGTCCTTTTCGAATTAGTGATCATCACATGTCTTGTCCAAATTATACGATGATTGTTTAAAATTCTACGTTGTCTTAAATAATAGGGGATGTATGAATGTACTCTTCTGAATCGATATTTGTTGTATTATCTGTCCGCGTAATAACACTCGGATGTTATTATTGACTAACTACCGTCCCACGGTTTCACAATCGATGTATACCGGGATTATAACATTGCCTATGTCACTAGGGAAGAATGTAGCTTTCTATTTGTGAAAGAATTTTTGTAATCGGATGAGTAGTTTCGCCATACTTTACCTCTTTATAATAATGTATGTATTAGTGCAAGTAGACCGTCGTCTATGGTGTCATGGTAAGGTGCATCAGCATCATTATTCAATTTTGTAACCATTGGATCAATAGATGAACCGTATCTCATAAGCAATAAAGACGATATTACTAGCTGCCAAAACTGGCCATTTCGTTTTGGACGACTTCTTCAGTACCTAATGTTTGTAAATTCAACGGGCGCATACTTATCAACGCAACATAGCGTTAGATTCAAATATTCAGATATCAGCACCAACCAGATTTTTTTTATAGTTGTTTTTATACCGCATTACCTTTCTAACCGAAACACAGTAATACAGGTGCACTACTGCTTCACGGCGGAAATGGGTAAAGTGGTAGTATTTCTCCGGATGAACTCTGCACTAAGAGCTCTACTACTTGACTGGTGGACAGATATTTTTAAACATTGAAACTAGCTACCTGAAATAACATAAACTATAGGCAGCCATAGCTATAAGTTCCGACGGCACTACGACACTCGCCGACCGAGGACGGTCGATATGACGCGATGCTTCATTAGTCCAGAGCGCTCATAATATTTCACTCGACATTTTGAGTATTCATTTAAATGCAAGTTATTTTAACGTAAATGTATGTTCAACTTACAAATTGCCAATTAATTTGCTTTCATACACTACGGGTATGTACCGCTGCACACTGATTGTAGATTCCCGTATTATGATATCTAGGCTAAAAAACGGCAAGAAAAATGATTTCTGTTGTATTTTTTTATTCTGTTTTTTTTGGTATTTGTTATTATATATGTATATTGTTAGCTGCAACAGAAATACATCATCGGTGAAAAATTCAACTGTCTTATCATGGTTCATGAGATACAGCCTGGTGGGTGACATGCGGACAGACATACGGACAGTGGAGTTTTAATAATAGGGTCCCGTTTTACCCTTTGGGTACGGAACCCTCAAAAAGCAATACTCAACGTGATCTTTATCATTACTCTATTGTTACTGAAGATACACACCTGTCTGTTACCTAAATAAGTAGGTATTATAAGCATCCTAAGTTACTTGCTATACTTTCTTATTAACCTATAATATTATTCCATCTTTTTATTTTCTTTATTATAGTCTGCAGCCATCTAGACGGCTTTTAAAACTAAGGAAAAACGCTGCGAATTATATATTATATACAATCAGCGAAGTGAGTCCCTGGTGACCTGTAGTACTGGTTTTTCATAAAGCTACATCCGGCATCTCTCTCTAGCAAAACAGTTTTACATAGTTAGTAGATTACCTTTGTGGAGGGATAATAAAAAATCTTTATTATTATCCTTTCTTATCTTACAAAGACGCTACCGCCGCTTGTACGCTTAGATCTTTTAAACTACGCAACGGATTTTGATGCGGTGATTCCTCAATAGACAGAATGATTCAAGAGGAAGGTTTATGTATGTTTATATCCCTCGGAAACGCAGATGAAACCGCGGGGGAGAGTTTACTAATATAATAAAGCTGGAGAGTTTCCATGTGTTTAGATCGCACTATTCTCTGAAACTACCAATCGGATTTAAAATTTCTCTTAGCATTCCGTAGCCTTATTCTTGAGGAAGGTTATAAGCTTATTAACATCACTCGGAAGTCGAGCAAAAAAATAAAAACAAGAAAAACGCTTAGCGATAACTGAATCGTCATAACAAATCGTGAAGTCTGCGCCAGCGAAGGCAACTGGCAATTGCTAGTTTACCAATAATCATTAACTAGGGGAGTATCAGAATCTTATCACAAACCCATCGGCAGGTAATGGACCTTCCACATGAATGCGAACCTAATTCAAACCTATGATCCTTTGTGTGGGAGCTCAGTCATTCTCCGTTGTGTTGTGACGTTGCAATCGCATAACCAGCTAAGTAGTTAGTGTTGCCAATTATCACCAATGAGTTCATTAATTAACATCAATATTGACAGTTTACTTGTGTAAGTAACTCAATATTAATACTGTAATTACTTTTCAATGGGTATGCTATACTCGGTTCAGACTGATTGTAAAATCTATACAATAAATTACCTGTCCCCCACGGCTTCAGCCGCGATTTTGGGATGTTATATTTTCCAGGGATAAAAAGTATCCTATATATTATTTCAGTGCATGCCCTGAACGATTATAGATTTTGCGTGAAAGTATAACAAACATCCATACTTCAAAACTTTTGTTTTTATAATATTAGTAGGATTGGAAGTGTCTGGCAGCTAAATTTTGCTAAAATATAGCGTAGCCAATGAAGAGTCATGGGCTACTGTTATAAATCTTAACGCGAGTAAAACCGCGGAGTGGAGTATAGTGTATTGTAAACTTGTCTTACGTATGTAGTATGAAATGGAATAAATTTCACATTGATTTACACTAGTGGTTCACTATTTTGAACTTTCCGGAATAACGGAATAAATTCACATAAACGTTTTATTTTATCAGTAGGTAAGTACTACAGGTAGGTTCCTAAAACTACGTTCTGTTTTGGGATTTTTGTTTACATATCCTGGAACATTCTTTACGCACGGCTATCTGATCTCGAACTGAGCAGAGCTTACGAATGTGTTTATGCACACAATTTCGTTGCTTGGGATGCGACCAATAAACCAACCGGCCCTTTATTTAAATATATAAAAAATTTTAATACAAAAAAAAAAAAAATATACGATATAAAACTGTCATTACTAAAAATCCACTGGAAAGGCGTCGCTTCGAATTACAAAATACAAGCTGTACCACTTTGTTTGCGGTTTCACCCGATTTCCCGAGATAAAAGTATCCTGCAAGTTATAACCTAAGTAAAGATGTGCTTTAAGTAGTTTTTGTGTGAGAGAGTAACAAACATCCATCCGTCTATCATCAAACATTTTCACGTTTTTTTAGACTAGGACTAGGAGACTATTTAAAGTTTGGCAGTAACTGTTATACCTCATTACATCACCTATAGATACTCATCTCCATATATGCAGGTATATGACGTCACTGTTTGCAATAGCGCTGCGTGTGACACCGATCCTGTGCAACCAGAATTGCATATAACTAGTCTCTTATTACAAGGAGTTAAAGTTGCAAATCGCTTGTGCCGTACCTCTAGGTACCTAATAATGTTCACCTGAGCAGTAATATCGCAGTTTGTTCAGTAGTGGTCACCGATTGATTGATGCGGCGGGTGTGGCTGTCCCTTAGTGCCGTGAAACACTACCCTTGCGATGCCACGATGGCGTCGGGCGGGTAATTGATTTGTTTTACCTTGCTTGTCCAAGCTTGATCGTCTCGTTACGCCATCGATCGCTTTACCTTAGAACGTAGGTATAACTACTATATTATGACCTCTAGTTAAAGGTTAAGTCTTGGGTTGAATTTCCATTTGTGTGCACTATCTTTAATTACTTAGTGTTTGCATACTGGTTGAAATTCCACCATATTGGAACATATATGAATTTTCCTGTTAAAAGTAAATAGACTGTTTCCAATTTTGTTTTATTGTTATCAATAAAAAAAAAAACAGAATATCGTTTCACAAACAAATTTTGTCTTCGCCTATTTGTATTGGAAAGTAGTTTTATGTAGCACGTCAGGTAACTGGTTTCCACAGTAGATCAAGCTCTGCTTAGTTTGGGGATCAGATAACCGTGTGTGAAAAATGTCACAAGATTTTTATTTTGTTGTGTGAATTTTATACGAGGCGTGGGCTCTATAAAAATATTGTTTCGTTGTACATATTATTTTGCTGAAAATCCGTCTTGATTCTTGAGATTTGTCTCGAATAGAATGTATTATATTTAATGAAAACTTTAAGATGAGTAATATTGAAAGTGAAAGTAAATCTTTTAATAGAAAATGGCCGATATTAGATCCGGTTTTAAAGTGAAGATGGTTTAACAATTTCTAAGTAAAGTTTGTGAACAAGCAAATTCATCGTACTTTAGTTTTATTAAAGTTAATGTTTGTTCTCGTTATAAAATCCACATAGCTTAAAACAAGGTACTCAATTACACCGTTAGTCGCGAGCGTTGCTTCAGTGTATCTTGTCATTCACTCAAGAGGCACTACACTCGGTATGGCACGTGTAAATGCAAATGTGGCCGCTGGCATTCGTGTGAACAGCCCTCAGGTGTGTGCCGGGATCGATAGCACGCCGTGCATCGCTTCTGCACCTCACACGCCATACCACGTGACCGTTTGTTAATTAAATATGTGAGCAGCACCAATTCATTGGCGTACCCTTTGTTGCTCCATTGTTGTATGTTACCCTGGTACTTTATATGGTTTTCGATTGCTTCATAAATCAAAGGGTGTTTAATTAGGATGGGTATTGTGATAAATAAGATTTGGTCGCCGATAATTATGACTTTTTTTATGAAAATATAGCTTAGGATACAGACTTTAAAGGATAGAGATTTTTAGATTTTTTTCAGAGACAAAAAGTAGCTTATGTTTTTGCTTATGTTATTTCATAATGATCTGCTGAGCTGTTTTACCGTGAAACCTTAACAGATAAACAAACAAATGGACAGACAGGAGGCTACACTTTCGGAATTATGATATTAGTATAGATAAGAAATTTATTTTTATGTAAACTTCTAAATAATTTCGAATGGAAGGCATCGTAGAATAAAATATTGAATTTTTATATTTCGTGCAAACGTGCCAACCAATCGCCTGAGGCAATTTGTGTCAGACGCAAGCCTCGCTCGGATAGTTGGAGGAGCGTGGATTTTTCTAGGATATTTTGGCCCCCAGCATAAGTTTTCTACGCGCCCAGTTAAATTGTTTTACTCGTGCCCTGGGGCGGGTTTGGAATAAGGGAATTGATTCTATGTTCTACGAATTAAATGCTACAGTTTTATTCATAATAGTTAAAGTTTGATAAAAATAGCGTCCCAATTTTTCTCGAAAACAATTATTGCAAAGTATATGCCAACACAGTTTCGTTCCTTCCAATTATGGTAAATAAGTTATTAGAACGAATCGAAATTATAAGGGAGCGGTTGGACTGTCACGACACACGAGCAAAAACTAGGCCGTGATGGGGCGGAATTTACTGTTTTGTGTCAGCTCAGCCCTGCTGGAACCCACGCAGACAAGCTGAGTAAGCTCCGTATATTAATTAAACTCTATTTATTTTAGGGTTGAAAAGCTGGGTTGAAAATAAATTTTCTATCTTGGTACCCATTTCATATTGCTCTGATCTATATATCCTTTCTTGGATTTTTTTGTAACGGTCCTAAATACCGTTCCAATATTAAGTACTATTTTCGAATATATATAACATATTAATTACATTTGATGTGATCACATTGTTTTGTTTTTAATTATTAACTAAAAATCCTGAAAATGTTTGAATTTTATTTTTATGCGCTTGTTCTTTGTTCTAAAATATAAACTAATTTTAATTTATTTTGTAACAAAAAGCCTCATTTATATATTTGATTGTAGCCATAAAATATGTTAAGTTTTCCAAGTGAACGCAAACGTTTTCTTTTTGTGCGTAAAGCCGCTTTTAATTATAATACGTAGTCGAGAAGACCGTACACAAATACATATTTTTATTCCTTTACAGATTCCCTTACCAATTGAATCGATTAACAAGAGTTATTCCAGCTTCAATATTTACAGGCGAACGCAATATATCCGCTTCCCATATAATCACGATTCGCACTCAACAATAATGTTATATCAAACGCATACTCATTATTAACACCTCAGGTACAATTTGTGCGTAAAATATTAACTTTATTTGTGGTTATTGCTTGTTTCCCAGCACTCTGTCGACCCATCGGCGTTAAATGAATATTTTATGTAGCCCCAGTGAGCTGTCGTAAATAAAGTGGCCGGCTGTTCGAAATGCGGTTATTGCTAATCTTATTCGACAAGGAAATACATCTGTAGACCAGAATATTAAGGTCGATTTGGATAAGTTTCGCTTGGAAATAAAGCAATTGTAAACCATTTGAGAGACGATTCATAACAATTTCAGAATTTAGAGGACATTTAAAATGGGGCAGTTTAAGATGTCAGGCGATGAGTGTGATTGTTTACACGGGCATTGAACAAGGTGTATACCTGCCTGAAACAATTTTGTTCACTACTACCCTCGTAATAAGGGTCCATATAGAAAATCTTTAGTTGTATATATGGGGCATACAGGACATACAGTATAATACATCCTTAGGTTTAATATAATAATGATGTGATATCATGCTCTTATTACTTGCATGTAATAAAAGTCAGCGAAAGATATTTGCGGTCAATAAAAACTTAACTAGCTTTTGCCCTGATTATTATTATTTAGTCGCTGTCGAGGTTTCACCCGCGTTCCCGAGGGATGTAACATTTTCCCGGAATAAAATGTATATATATGTAATTCCAGGGCACGCTCTATCCATGTGCTTAGTTTCATCTAAATACGTTCGGTATTTTTTGCGTGAAAGAGTAACACACAGACATCCATAATATCCAAATATCCATACTTACAAACTTTCCCATTGAAATATATTATAGAATTCTTCCTTCCACTTTAACCTTGATTTCGTCAGGCTAGAGTGGATAGGCATGTTTTAAGCAAGCGTGCTACATCTTGTAGCTCGTTGTGGCCAGCCCAACGTGAGTCCAGCTAACATAAAAATGGCTCCATTCAGCGGAGGTCGTTCTACTTATTTCCATTTCATATTTATATTCAATAGCCATGGCGCAGTCTGCCGCAATTACCTATGGAAAGCAGAATAAACATATCGTAATTTAAACGGCACACAAATGACTATGACTTCATTGCACTTAGACCTTATTTTCTATAATGACAGCTTCTATTCCTTAGATTACAACAATAACTCTATATCAATGTCTTTCTTATATTACTTCGTTAGAGTTGTCAGCCTTCTGCCAATAAAAATGTAATATCTTCCTGTTATGTTTCTGAATAGAATTTGTTTCACTGTTCAAAACAATATAATGCTTAAGATTATTGTGGCTTTACGAAGTACATGTTAACTTAATCAAGCACCAAGTCCATTCCAGTAATATCTGTCGTCTCTGTCGGTCCGGAACTCGTCTGTGAACCGGGACAAAGGCCGACCCCCGGGAGTGATCATTTAATGAATCCCCGTCGCCAATTTGCGAGATATACCTTTGTGGTAGCAATTTTGATTTCCGCTTGTATTAAAACAAAGCGACTTTGAAACAATTGAACGGTGTGTCTATTTAACTAACCCAAAAAAGGAATATTCCTTAGTATTATCATATCAATTTATTGTTTTACTTACACATATACATTACTGGTTATTTTAAAAAGATTGATAAATTTACCTTCATTATTTGAAGTTCGGTTTATGCTAGAGATCCTATAGTAACCGTTAATTTAGTTCAAAATATGTCAATACAAATCCTGCTAATTAATTCAGCTAAAATTATAATACCAGTTCAATTAATAGGTAATTGGCTCTATTATTCAATTACGAAGTACCCGAGAGAATTAATATTGAAATTTGCAATAAAGCACCATTATAGGGCATCATCAATCGACCTGTCAAATGTAAGAGTCGTGTAATTGAGTCTGCAAGCGGTGGTCATTACAGCCCGGCTATGGTCCTTCAATTAACTGGATATCGGTCGATCGACAACGCCATCGCCTCCCACTCCACGTCCACGTCCACGCCACGCCACGACCACGTCAGCGGACAACACGATAGTGCCACAACTATTGACTTCCTATCGCAGACTGACACCTAGTAAATTGCAGCTGGATTTCAAACTAACGCTTTAACACTAATAATATCAATTACCAATGATTTATTACCTACATTGTTAGATTGAAATTTGATTATCGAATTAATAATTAAGCCGTTATTTTCAAATAAAAAGGTTGTACTTATATTTTAGGTTTTTTTTATACTGTCACGAACAAGTTTATTGTTTTGTGTCAAACACTTTTATCGGGTTAGTACCTACTGGCCATTATATTTTTTGGGGCGTAGTCTAGAATATAACAATGTTACATAAAAATCAGACATGAAAGGCCACTCCCATAGTATTAGTTGCCATTGTCAGTACCTATAGTAACAGCATTTAATTTAGTTTCTGTTAGAATTTTAGATATTAATCCGAAATATACTCCTCTCTTTAGACTTACAGTTTATTTTCAATTAGAACTTAACGTTTGTCTTACTGTCCAGAGATAGCTTTGGCTTTGTGAACAGCAAATTAACAGCCTTAACTCGAAAAGGATAAGACGGATTTAGGATCTTTGTATGTTCTTTTTATGTTAGTTAATAATTCTCAAACGATCGGGTCCAGTCGGGTAGAGGCTGGAGCGAAATAAGATCTAACAATAACGATTTAAGAAACTCATTCCGAAAGTCTGCCCAAGTTTCATTACCCTGAAACTGATTAAGAGATTTCTTTATTGGTATACACTGTGCGTAGATAACGGTGTTACCGCCTTTCTTTTAACTAAATTGTGAGAATAAGTATTTCCATTTATTTGTATTTAAATAAAAGTTCCTTTTTTCCCTTAAATCGTTAAGAAAAGGTCCGCACTCATTACGAAAGCGTTCATTTGACTGAGTAAAATCTTCCATGGTTCTATGGAGAGTGAATCTGCTTCTGTTAATTAAAATGTCTTTCGACCGTTTTTTATGGAATTTTAAGTTATAAATTTATAATTTGCCGCACAAAGATACCTACTCATAAAGTTTAACACCATGTTTAATAACGGACGTCCATAAAGATAGAGAGAATTAAGTATGCGCTCAAAGCCCCACGTTGGGCGCCATAAGTAGATTTGTTGCCGTAAGCCGTAGATCAGGTCGTAAAATATAAAATATATATCGCCACGGTAAACTGCGGAATTGACGTATTTACGCGATAAATTTATTTATGCCGAGCGTTCCCTGCCTCTGTAATAGATAAACCAGCCCTCTTCAGTATATGAGGTATTGGCAACCCTGAGAAAGATGTGTCAAATACATTGAATTGATTTTATAAAACAGTTCATCCAATAGGATAAAACTTTTCATGAAATTAAGAGGTACTATCTCATGTCATATGATACGCACAAAATTCTTTTTTATTTTCATTTCATAATGATGATTTTTTCAAACAATATCTCGTATTATGTCCTATGTAGAGCATGATATAACGAAGCTTATGTCTCATGTCGACAAGAAAACCATAGACAAAAAAGCTAAGAAATATTATACTGGTATATTAGGGTTGTCACTAAAACAATAACAGTAATTACGAGCTCGATCTGTTAAGCGAGATATTGCGACCGAAACAGCATTTCTTTCTGTTTCCTAGTAAATTGTATGCCATTAGGGATGCTTGCTGGCTCATAATAAAGGGAAGTAATATTCCCTCCGCAGGCGTAAGTATTAGCGATGTTATGTCCTTTTATTACACGTTACTGTTCCTTTTGTAACCTATGAAATGACCACAGTTTATTGTTATAAATACATTAATGTTTTTGTCAAGTGTCCTCATTTTTTATCGTGGTTGCTTTTGTCCCGAGAAATATTAACACACCTTCTACAAAGCTTTTACTTCTGTAGTAATTTTTAAGCAGAGTCGGTAGAGATTGCTTTGTACATTAACCAGTGAAAAAGTACATTCTGCCGTACTCGTGTACAATTTAGGACAAGGGGTTAAATGTTCAAATATATTTACAGTTTTTATCGTTGAACTTGGATATTTAAGTTGTATAAATCACGTTGAAATGCTTCCAATAAAATGGGTTTGATGGCTGACTGAGTGTGTGGCGCTATCAAAACTTGAGTTTTATTGCGACTTTTTAAGAGGCACTTCAGAACGAGAATAACTCGTTATTATGGAACCGCTGTATTCAAACTTTCTGCAGTTGTCTCGATTAATTTGAGTTCGTCGTTAATCGAGACGCGCAGCTACGCCGTAGACCGATACGCTACGATCGTAGAAAGTCTTTTACTTTCGTAGCTCCTTACTAATTATCGTGGTTACGTTAGTACGACACGTCTGGATTATATAACGAAAATACCAACTGTTCTTCGTAGGTACATAACTGTTATAGAACAATATTTTAAGATGAAAATAGCAGTACAATTATGGAGCGTTCTCCGGTTTCATTGTCCGGGGATGTGAGCGTCTGGCGACTGTCATTTGTTTCTTCCATAAATTCTGTCGCGTATTCCGGAGGCGAGCTCTCGGCTCAGATTTTCTATGTCGGTCGGCGGCTGCTTATGTACCGTGTATTTGTAGGTTGCACTTGAGATAGACGCGCGGGTTGGTTCTGTTTACTTGGAGTCGTTTTGTTAATGAGCGCTCGGCTTCAATGTTCCGCGGGGGCTTTCATCAACATTTGCACGATATAAAACCGTTTGTGTTTAGAGTCGCGTGAATGATGCTGCGTTTTTGTACCAACCTTTTATCTTTTGGTTTTAGTGTTAAATATCGTGGTGGTGGTGATTAATATCATCAACTTCTCTATGGTGTTGTTAGAGGCGTCCGGCAAGCATTCGACCGAAGAAGCGACAAATCTTGTGAGGTGTAATGCATCGAATAGACAGAAAGTCATGCGTATATGACACCGACCCCAAATACCTTAAAAGTAGGTAGCCTGACGTTGATTAAGAACCTTTTTATTTTATGAACAGTAAAACTACTTAAATTAATGAAGTCTCGTAGGTATATTTGTAAAGACAGTCGGCGCACCAACGATAGATAAAAAGTTAGAAAAACTAAATCAAACTCGTTAATACTTTGTTGAAAACAAGCTGTTACTTATAAAATTTTCATAGTTTTGATTTCATCGAAAAAACTGAAATGTTTTAAATATAAAGCCCGCACGAGCTGACAAGCGTGAAAAATATATGAGATTCCATTACCAATCGGTCCAACTATCACATAACGCCTAAATATTAATTAAACTCAATTGAAGTTACAGACAAAAGCGAACTACATACTAAAGTTCTTAAAGCATAAATTAGTTTGTTAAATAATACGCCCGAACCCGAGTGACGCGAGCTAATAATGCCATACCCTGCCGTGAGTGTAGTACATCAAACAAATAATATAGGCCCGGTGAATTGAAGGGTGAACGCCCGGGTTGGTCTATTTGTGACCGGGGATGTTTTGGGCTAAAGGTACTCGGCGCTTTGTGTACAGGTGAGAGCGGTGTAGGGATTTGCAAAAATGTTCCAGAGGGTTGTATTTAAGTCATTAGATAATCGAATCTGTAATACATATGAAGTATAAAATAATAATGTAGGGTAATGAAGACACGTGCTCGCGCCGCCTTAGAACACAAAATAATGGGACCAAATGTATCAACATTATCAAAATCTGTCCAGATTTTTCGGCGATATTGTGTAATATTCACCTCCCTTACACATATTGATAAAGCCAAATAAGATTTGTCTAGTCTCCTGAGTTATAATTTCCGTGTCGAATACTTTGATTTGAATTTTATCAGTTTTTTTATTACTAACAGATATATTTAATTTATAATATTATCGTTATTTTAAATTAATTTAATGTAATGTATTAAGTAAATTCAGGTCGAATATGAAGTGTTCAAGTTTGGCACTAAGTCCACGGGCACGGCAGGCCGAGCGCCGCGCGCCGCCGCGCCCGCACATTTCATTGGATGCCGGGAATAAAGTATTTGTGTAAAGCTTTGCGTCATAACCCAGACGATGGTGTTCTCTGAAAGAGCTTATTAAATAACGGAGCAGCTTTGTTTGCTCCGAACGTTTTGGTTTTACTTTATGGGTATTTACATCCTTTGACTTCATTTGTTTCAGTAAATAAAGTCAGACAACTTTTCCACATTCAAAGAAATGGTAATGATGATTTTTTTAGGATTACCGATACATACTAATATAGATGTACGATGTCGATTTCTGATTTCCTTTTTTAATTAAGCATTTTTTTTTTGTTTTAATACTTTGGCTTGTGATAGACATAAATCTCACCATGTTTGGTAGTTTGTGGAAGGTAAACTAGCAATGCCTTGAAAGCCACTGGCTCTCTATTGCTTGGCGACAAATGTAGCCAGGGTTGTAGCCAGGCGAGTACCCAAAGGTACTTTTCCACCGTGCTATGGTTTCCTCACATTGAATATCATCATCAAGCAATCTTTCAAGCTCATTGTAGTATTTGTACTCGCCACTCTCCTCACGTCATTCTACAGAACTACCAACAGAGCTATCATCGCCTTAGTCAATCAAAAACATGTTACCTTTAATCTGAATCGTAACCGAGTTAGTCTGGATACAGGGGATAATCGTATCGAAAGGAACCATTAGAGTTCTGTTGCCTTGACTTCACTGTAGGCATTCTATGAATATTTTATTCATTTATCGAGCTGTTCTACCAGCATGGTAACACCTAATCCTAATTACCTACTGCACCCTACGTATCTGATATTTTATTGCATTTATATATATACCCGCGTTTTCAGGTCGAAAATCTCCTAATCCACGACACAAGTTAAAGTAACTATATACCAAACTTCAAGATCGGCTTGGCCGTTAAATTGTGAAATAACAAACAGACAGAAAAGCAGAGCTACTTTCGCTTTTATAATGTTTGTGTGGATATAAAATCCTTCGGAAAACGGGATTGACATGTTGTGTCAACTAAGTTTTCCCTGTAAACTTGTTTATTGCGAATTTTTAATGAACCTACGTTCGTTTGGCGATATTTTCGCATGAGCTTTCTCAGACTCATACCTCGTTATTTATTTTAACAGAAAAAGGAATGTAGTCAGTTACAGATATATCCTGTGTGACATGTCGAGGAAGCGATGTTAGTCCTTTATCACGTTTACGCTCGGATAATGCCGCTTTGTGGTTTCGGCCAATTACCGGCATTGCGGTTGTCGGCATAATGATGTATATATAGCGTGCCATATGTATTATACTCTGTCGCGCTATCGATCCTCACCACCTCACTACCCATACTTGATGTTATCCTGGTACATTAATATTGTTTTAACATTCTTTTTCAACAGAAATTCTCCACAATTGTAAACTCCTTACACTAACCGAGGGAAATTGACAAAATAGAAGTTGGTTCACAACACGACAACAAACGAGAATAAACTAGACTTCGACAGTTTGCATTGCAGTTCCAAGTTACGTAATAGTGTTGCAGACATGGTGAAACGGTTAAAAATGGCTTTGAATACACTGCTCTGTTTACTGAAACTTCCGTTTGAATTTCAAACTTATTAAAATTGGAATGTGAGTTTTATCTGCTGTTTGCGATAGTCTCTTTTTTAGATTGAAGTTTCTTTTGTTATTGCTGTCGATATTTCATTGATTTATAGCTTTTTTTATTTAATTTGTATTCTATGTGTATAACTAAATATTAAATGCTGTTCGTTGGTAAGCGCATCACTTGAGACGCGGTGGACCCATTGATCAAAATATTAAAAATTTTCGAAAACTAAGCGAACTTTATTCTATAGGGTTTCTATATGAAATCATCGAAACCATGACTCGGAACGATGGAGGTGTGTAAATACTTATCACAATAATTAAATAGATTTTTTTTCGAGTGCGTAATTCGATTTCTTTAAGGGGGAAGTCCATGTAAATGCCAAAAATTCATCATCATCATCAGCCTATCTCCGTCCACTGCTGGACATAGGCCTCACCTATGGCACGGCACTGAGCTCGATCTTCAGCTCTTTGTTTCCAACCGCTGCCAGCCAGCTTGCGTATATCATCGCTCCATCTCGGAGGGCGCCCTACAACTACGTTTACCGAGCCGTGGTCTACCACTCTAGAACACGTCTACCCCAACGGTTATCGGTTCTATTATAGGTAATTTTTATTTTTAAAGGTAATGGAATAATTCTAATGTTTTTCATTTCAATTTTACATGTACTTCCCCCCTTAAGTCAATTAAGTATTTTTGAATATACTTTTTGTATTGGTTTTGATTCTTTATAAAGATTAATTTTGAAATGTTGACGGGCCAGTTGGCTTGGTGGTTAGCGACTCTGACTGCCAAACCGAAGGTCGCGGGTTCGATTCCCACCCAGGACAAAAATTTGTGTGCATGAACATGTCTGTTTGTTCTGTGTCTGGGTGTAAAAATCTATATAAGTATGTATTTAAAAAGTAGTATATCAGTTACCTGGTAGCCATACTACAAGCAGTACACTCTGCTTAACTTGGGATCAGGTAACCATGTGTGAAGAATGTCTTGGGATATTTATTATATCACACATTACACGTCGCCAATATCACAGCGGTACTTCTGATATAATCCATCTGGTATAACACTAGGTACAGTTTTCCATTACTGTAGGCAACTTCTGAATGTCCACCAGCTTGAATGTCCATGCTCAAAATCGTTAATAAATAATACTTCTAAAATAAACCTATTTCTAATAGCTTCTCACAAATGCACAAAAAGAACACACAATTGAAATTTGGGTAATAGTAGGGGAGCCCAAGCGGGGATTTCGGGATTTACTAAAGCGCGGCAGATTAATATACAGGGGGATACCTTGTACCCGGTTAAGTACCTCCACAAAACATGAGGCCCATATATAAGGCCGCCCGTGGAGGATACAGGATCAGATTAGTAAAAAAAAATTGACCATCAGAAATTCTCGAGCGCGTCAGATTAAGGTAGGGTGAGTTAATTACATCCTAAAAAGTGTATATTCCACTAATCTGACAATTTGAGAGTGACGTAAAGAAACGTTAGGGCAGCAAAGTTGTAAAAAAAAACGTCATCTCGACATTCTCGAGCGTAGCAAATTTTTTTTTTATTTTGAAGGAAATAATTCAAGAATAATGAAAAATATATAATCTGACGATTTCCGCAAGCCGAAATAACAAAAATTCGTCGATAAAGTTAAATGCGTGCAGCTGCGTGATGCCTACATTTCCTTCTCCGCGTTTCTATTCCTCTCTCACTCTTTCTCTATCTATTACTCTCTCACTCCGTCCCCACTCTGGTTTCTGCTGCCATGACGCCATCACAGCTGATCATAAAGACTCGTTCGTGGCATACAGTATGTGCGCATGTAACGTGTTTCCAACGTTTTGGCTTTTTTTGCTATTTTAATATTATTGGTGTGAATGAAAGTTTATAAATATTTAATATGAGTGATATTAATTTAAAATGTGTATTTTGTGGTGAAAGTACCTTACAAAAACAATTAAATTTACAGTAGAAACATAAAAAAAAAGTGTAAATATTTCGGAATATCGTCGGAGCAAGCCGGTTATCCGAAAGTCTCGAGGAACATATGATAACCTCGAATTGTCGATGGAGCTTGAAAAACCACGTCTATCGC
This sequence comes from Habrosyne pyritoides, assembly GCA_907165245.1. NCBI lineage: Eukaryota > Metazoa > Arthropoda > Insecta > Lepidoptera > Drepanidae > Habrosyne > Habrosyne pyritoides. The sequence goes on along the minus strand of OU015603.1, from coordinate 12,271,999 downwards.
CACCAAGCTGGTCAAAATCGGTTGATTCGTTCGAGAGATATCGTGAACGAAAGAAACCCGAAAAAGTGTTTTTTCGGGATTACTCCGAAATTTGTGGTTCGATCAATTAAAATGGCTAACCGCGTGAAAATTGGTTGATCCATTCAAAAGTTATTGCGGTTTGAAAATTCCAAAAATAGTGTTCTATGAAACTTCTATCAGACTTTCGAGCTGGGAGAGAAAATCAAATGCATAGAAGTATTATTTCTTTGAACTCAGCGAGCTCAAAATATCACATAAATTATATTTTGAGCTCAAAAATGTCATAGGTACAATTTTAAGCGCCCAGGAATGGAATTAGCGGGAAGTTGCAGGGATGGCCTTTAAGGTGAACCGTTTTTATATTTTTTTTGTCAGATCAGGCGAATCCCTCTAGATAATCGTCAGATTATGAGACAGTTCGTTTAGAACATAAAGATGAACCATATATATCTTAATCTGACGCGCTTGAGTATTTCAAAATGGCGAATTTTTTTTGCACATTATGAAAATGGCCGCGAGTTTGCGTCCCATCGAAATCGTCAGATTAGTGAGTGATAGCTTTTTTTTGGTGCACTTAACACTCCCTTAGAAAATCTGACGCGCTCGATAATTTTTTTTTTTTTTCATTTTCAACCCTTACATACAACCACCCGCATCATGCAAACGATCAGATTAACATACATACATTATTACAAATACGTAGGGCATTGATGCTATCAATATCTGACGTGCTCGAGGATGTCCATGCAACAGTTTTTTTTTACATATTTAAAAATTTATAGCCGCTTCCCCCACCCATGTAAAGGTATATATCATTTAACATTTTTTTCTTGTTATCATCTAAGCTTTGCAACCCAATAGGTCTCTACGACGCTCGAGTAAATCCCCATTTAGCATCGTGGGCTCCCCTACTATAATAACGCCTGACGGGTTAGCTAGTAGGTGATAACAATAATTTATTGTTTTGGATTCTTTTGTGCTAAATCATCACTAAATGATGTCTCTTTCTAATTGAATACGATGAAAAGAGTGAGAAACTGAGATTATTTTTAGTTCCGTCAAATTTGTTTTTGCTACAGTGTTTTTATGGTGAATTGTTTTATTAGTTGTCGAGATCTAATAGGCTCGTTTTGGCAACTATGATTGTTACACAAAAATCATCATTATTGTTTTTGATTAAGGTTCATCTATTGGTTTAATGGTTAATTGATGAGTGATGCTGTTGAACCTTCTCATAACGCCATAGGTAACATTTTCGAATACACTTTGAGTTGTCAAAACGAGACTATAGGTTTCGACTACTTTAGTGTGTATCAGTAATATTAATGGATTTGTTTATACGGACAGAACTAAATAACTCCCCGACTTATTTTATCTTTGGAAATGACGGAAATGTACTTTTTTTTATTTAGTTCATTTTGAAGCATAACAGAGTTGGAAGCTTGTATACGGCTCTTACTTTCGCACTGACATTATCCCAACTAAGTAGCTAATTTCTTTGTTAAAACAAAGAAGTCTAACTTAAACAACCTTTTCAGTAGGACGAGACGTCCTTTGAATGATCAAAGGAAGTCCCTTCAGAGTGAAAATCCTCGCACTAAGTTCCGAACACCAACCTATAAAGTTTGCGATCACGTCTAACTTAATTCTAAAGCTCCAAATATAGATGTTTGCGTCCGCATTTCCCCTTCTGGGCTGGAATCTCCGCGATATCTTTTCAAAGGCTCGACGAACTTGTAACGTCAATCGGCTATCGGAATAAGAGAAATATATGTAAGACATACGACATGATTTATTCGTACGTGACTCTACGCCACAGATGGATGGCTTGATCAGCGCCATTGATCACGCCGGTATGTACGCATAAAAGCGCCACATATTTTGCTTCTTATGAGGGCGAAAGTGACAGCTTAATGTTAATAGGCACATAGTCTCCAAAATGTATCGAGACATACAGTGCACACAAATGCACCGAAATTGACAACATGATTTCGTCTGGGGAAAGAACTATTATCTTACCTATTCCCGCCCTGAAGCAGTAATTTACTTGTATTACTGTGTTTCAATTAGAAAGGTAAGGGGGCTGGTTAAATTACAGGCACATGAGACTTAACAACTTCACGTTTCAGGGACGACAACGCATTGGTGATACACCTGGAGTTGTAAATGTATATAGGCGGCGGTGACCACCTACCATCAGCTGGACCGTCTGCCTGTGTATCGGCCCATGTGGTATGAAAAATAGATAAGAAAATAAATACACTTGTTTAAAATAGATGTTGTTTGAATTGCATCGGATGCTGGTTTAAAGCGTAAATTTCACAATCTATGACGCGTTTGTGAAGCCATACGTTAGCAGACAGTAGCGAGCGATGCCTCGCGTGCGGCTACATCAGTCGGTAACACTTAAGTGAGAAGATCGTTAAGTGCAATTGCGCAACAGTTTAGTTTGCTAATTATTTCGCAATAAGCCAGTACATTTCTGTGACCTACTGGCTGAGGCTAACGTTTCTCTCGCATTGAAATCAAGGCTCGTAAATCATAAAGTGCAGTACACAAAATATTAATCATAACTGGGTTTTAATTAAGAGAACTGTTCTTTCTGCTTCTGAATTATGAATCTGTTATTTGATCCCAAAAGGGTACTTAAATTTATAGCTTATTTTGAACTAGCTTCCACTTAGGGGTATAAGCATTCCCGAGGGAGCTCGTTTTCCCAGGATAATCTCCTAAACCTATTGTATCTGCCTGCTAAGTTTCATCTAAATCCGGTGAGCTGCGTGAATGAATCACAAACATCTAAAATCACACATTTTTATTATGAGTAGGTGGATTTTGGAGATATTTTGTTTATTCAAAACTATTGTAAATCAGAAAAATATTACAAGAATGAATTCGTTCAACGTTCAAGCTACGAGTGTGCCCTTTATGGTTTACAAGTAGTATTTTTTCGTTTTCATCATTTGAGACAAACGTTTATGTCCCTATTCAGTTTTATTATTGTTTTTACAACATCCGCAGGGAATACAAATCTTTCGACCCCTCAAGATCTTTTACAGGCTTTAGCGCTATCATACTTAAAGCATTACAAAAGAATTACGAGTTATTTGAAATTTTATAGAAATTAATTGTACGAGTATTTGGTAAAAAAATTATAAATAGAAATTAGACTATATTTCATTGTTATTTTATTATGATCTTTAAAGGTCCAAGACGTGTAATGTGTCCGGATTCTATCGGATCGTATTACTCACAACGCGGCATCGACAACAAAAGAAAATAGATTTCCCTCATCCCCGAAGTGCGCGAGTACAATGATACAATATAGCTCCCTCCTTTATCATTCCTCATTTATATGTGGCCGTATATCAAGTCTGGGTGTACGTAGCCCCGCGGTTGGGCAACTTGGGCATGAATAATCCCCTGACTGTAACGTTTTACGAGGACAGTTTGACTCGGTCGGCTCTATGGGGCAACTGAAATGCCTTGCCCTTTATGTCCGCCGTGCTACTCCATTAGGTTATGGAGGCAATCTGAAAATTGTGTTGCCTCTAATAGGAATTGACTTGATTGTATTTTGATATTCCTGATTTTAGTCTCCCTAAAAATTTTTTTTTTGTTGTATGCAAATAATGAGCGAACCTGCATTCTTAATTAGCCATTTCGTGTATGGTTTTTCCAGAGTAAAGCAGACATGTAAATACCCTTGACAAACATACAAAAATATGTCGAGAGTTGGTTCACGCTACGCGATTTATCCAGCTGCATCATAAAAATGACAAAACGCAAACTTTTTTCACTTTATACCCTCAAACCAGCAAACGGCAGTGAGCCGTGGCGAGGGGAGGGCCTCGTTTTAATACGATCGCTCCAACCTATTACGGATTCGGGCCGTGTCGGCGCCGTATTAACATTTTACGTCGCGTACGGTTACCATGGAACAGTAATTTCACAAAGGTGCTAGGCTCTCAGAATAGACCAGGATGCCAAATGTTTTTTACGTTTGTTCGCGATCAGGTGACTTGCATTTACACTGTAATTAATCAATCTATTCGCAGTCTTGGATAATGAAATAAATAGACAATTTGCTGGTTTCAATTACACTTATCATCATTAGGTAAATAACAGTGTAGGTTAACAGTTTACTACATCTTATAGGTATTAATATAATAAATACGAAAGTTAATGAGGATTGATGGATGGGTGGATGGTTATTAATGAATAAGTATTTGCATGAAAGAGTAAAAGTTTCAGAAACTTGGCACGTTGATCATTTATAACTTGGACTAACACATAAGACTATTTTCATCCAATTTTAAAAAAGGGAAGCGGGAGAACCTGCTGGGCAGCTAATCTACAATTAATGTAAAATGTATTTCTTACTTCATCATAAAATTCCAGAATGGCACGAAACATAGATAATAAATAAAAAAATATATTTTGACAAAGGTAAGGTAAGGCAAAAAGAAAAGAATTGTGCCGATTCAGTACTCAACAGAATTGAATTTTTTAATTTTATTAATGGTAGTAGGTAAACTACGCCGAGTGACCTGGCAACCATAAACTGGGAGTTCCTTTAATTTCATTAGTAATCAAACTAGGACCGGCCAAGCTCTAGTTTAGGTCCACAGAGAGTTTATTAATGTTAATCTACAGGATCGATCGGCATAGTTTGAGTCCGCGCTATGTAGCTCGCGCCCTGGGACTAAATCGATAATGCTTGAATCTTAAATGGTAATCATACCACCTTCCAAATAATGGTTATATCTTTGAACTAAATCTAAGTAAAGGCCGTTAAATTGCGGTTGATTTTATAACTACATTAGATATTTTTGTGAAGCAGTATATTTTAAAATAGAATAATAATCATCATGGTCTAAGAAAATACGAATGCTACTACTTTTTCTAGTCTTCTTTTTGTGAGTTTGCGGAGTGTAATCCTTAAAACCACTGGACCTATACTGATAGAATATAAAGCATAGATACATTTGATCCCTCGGAAACGCGGGTGTAAATGTAGGACAGTACCTAGTTATTTATTAAGTATCAAAGTATCAGGTATTATATATAGGCATGAAGTTATAGTCGTGCTGGTCAATCTGACAGTTTCATTTCACGGTGACCGCGCGCGGTCATCTGTCACGTGACAGCTCCATATACCCGATTGAGAGTGCCATCTCATGCGACCTATTACACCCTACTACCTTATTTCTGTTGAATTTGAGTTCTATAGAACAGCTGGTTTTTGGGGATCCATATTAGAATGATAAAAACGGTACCCCTAAGAAGACTTCGGTGTCTATAGTAAATAAATAAATATCTTGGGACATCCTTTACACACGGTCATCTGATCCCAAACAGAGCTTGTACTATGTAAACCAGATAACTGATATACTACAATTTTTTTTTAAATGAATACTAATGTAGATATTTACATCCATACATGTTCACGGTCTCTAACCACCAAGCCAACTGGCCCGCCTGTCTGTATGGCATGGCTGTTTTTCATAGCAACTATTACGCTCGCGACTGTAATTTTACAGTAATCGAATTGTATGGGAATATAACTAAATATTAGGTAAGAGATTACGGGCGGTGCGTTCGGTTAAATTGTTCGGGAATAATTAGAATTTTCTATGAAGCGCCTTATTTTCCTTACGTTACGGACTCAAATGCATGCCTATTTGGGTTTTGTTGCTATTATCGATTTAACTACTTATGAAAACCAAAATGCAATTGCCAGTAACATTTTGTCGTCATTGATGTTCGTTCAACTGAAATCAGCACAACGAATGGAAACCGAATGAGTAAATCCGTCCGTGTGCCAGCCTCGTCCGATCTGGAAATCGGGGAATTGGATCAAGCACCTCACGTGTACGGTCAGGCTTAAGTTTAGCGATTTGAAATACTTATTTGTTACTAAGATCTATCGCTGATTGTTAAATATTAATTACTCGGTAATAATAAGAAATGTATTATATCTGCATTGTTTTGGATCATAGATACTGTTAAAATACTGTCCCAGAATATTTATTATTTAATGTTTATGCTGTATTTATGACGCTTTCAGCGGCTGTGCAATCGAGTGTATGTTGTAATGTAACACGACACGATGCTTATACGACGCCTCCCTAATTATTATCCTGTTACTATTTATCCCCGCAAAGGTTACTTTTGCCCGTACTGCTCACTCAAGTATAACCTTTTATGAGGGTGGGTGAGGCTAAAACGTCGCCATACGTATAATTATTGCTTCGGCGCGGCGTCGTCGGGCGGCGATGTGAGGGCTGGCGCTACAATATGCCCGTGTTACATTGTTAATTCAGTTTCTAGGTTGGAAAAAAGTTAAAGCACCTGAGTACGAGCTTGTTACGTACGATAAATGAGCCATTTAGTACCTGCTCACTCTTACCTTTTGTTGCGAACTTTTTTCAGAGAGGTAATTTCATCAATTGAATCATTCTATATGTATTTAGAAAAGAAATAAAAAAGTAGTACATCAGTTAAGTGATTTCCATAGTACAAGCTCTGCTTAGTTAGGGATCATATGGCTGTGCGTAAAGGTTGGCTCAGGATATTATTATATTCTTAGCTTACTCGTATATGTACTTTACTAGCTTGCCACCCCATGGTTTTACCCGCGTTCTCAGAATGAACGTCGTCTATATATGACCTGCCCTATCAGTTAACCTGGGGCAAGTAAAACTAAACAATTAGGAATTGCGTTGAACAGGTAGGTTCTCCCTACAGACAGGTAGATATCTAGATTTTTGTTTTAAGGTATATTTATACGGACTTTCAGGTTAATACGCCAAAGTAATAAGTTTTCTCCAAACAAAGTTCACCACCCTGGGGGATGGCATTAGGACGTTGTGTAGGTACTTCACATTTTATTATTTGGATCAAAAAGTAAATGTTTAAAGCAAATTTGACCATGGAATAACAATTTCAATACGTGTTGACCAATTTAGGGATTTTTCAAAAACATTTTTTTATCTATTTGTAACAGAGTGCGAAACACCAATTTTTAAGACCCTAACTAAAAAACTAAGAGTATAATGACGCCTGCACTAATATTTTCTGTAAATTTCAAACTTCTATCACCAGCGGTGTGAGCTGGTCCTTGATGACTCAGTCAGTCGTGACATTTGGTTTGGTTGGTTTATTGCTTTCCCTCCTGTGTATTTTTTATAAAGATTTCATGTACCCTGAAATGTAACACATTTTTGGATGCTCTGTGCAACCTGCCGTGAATTCTCAACCCGGGCGTGAACTCCGCAGTTTGATAAGCTCGAGGTGATCCAGTGAACACGGATACACACTTACCAATAACACTGTTGATTCTCAATAAATGGCTTATCGCGAGCTCTCGCCTATATACGCATAAAGGTTTACGACACCGCGTAAATCATACGAGCTGATATACGCACGTGCTAAACACAAATCAGGTGAGCTGAGCCGGGTGAGGTACAAGCCTGCCTGCCTTGTTAGCGACGACGGAGAAAAATCTGTAGTATTTGTTGTTAGCTCACCTCCCAGGATTCTTATGGCCATTGTTTTGCTGAAAACGTATTTTTGTTCCCAGAAGTATTCAATTTCATTCTTTATTTTAGTTCTTTCTATTTCAACTCCGCATTTAGCGAACCTTTGATAAACTTAACGGTGAAACAGTCTGTGAATAGCGTAGGAAGTTACGACGTCAACTCCGGGGGTGCTAAAAATAAAATACTTTACTCACGTTCCCGGGATATCTAATGTTTTCCCGGTAAAAATGTAAATTATTCTATGTGTTACTCCAAAATATAGATTTTATCTGTGTCATGGTTTTACCAACTCCGTTGAAGTGTTTATGCGTGATTGAGTTAAAAACATTCGCATTCATAATACTAGTGTAATTATATTAAACGTTGAAATAAATACCCCATCCCAGTAGAACATTAAGCACATTTTATACCACCACATGCAATTGTAACTAACAACATTTCCAGCGCTTTCCTATCAGCCCAGCCAGTCCAATTACGAGAGAGGTAATCTGTGCCCGGTGTACGGAAATTGTCGCGTCGTGTTATTAGTGCACTCCAGCAGATTTGCAGCGCTGCAGCGCCATATTGGGCTGCATGTGCCATTTGCATTTAGCAGTCGCCGGTCTTAGTCTGACCTCTGATGTCGAGAGCAGATATTAAGTCGGTTACTCTAGTGTTTGTACTTTTGTCTTTGTGTTGAGAATCAGTTAAATGTACTATACAATAGTTGTTTCTGTATGTTGGTCACTTCTAACTTGAATAGCACTTTTTAAAACACTTCTTCTGTTTTCTTTATAAAATAAAAGAGCCGACCGGTCTCTACAGATGTCATGTGATCAAGATATCTCTAAAAGATTTACCAGAATGGCAAACCTTTCAAATAAATGTCCGCGGCAAAGCTACGTCCTTGGCCATTCTGCGGAACCCTGGAATGTTTACTCGTCCGCCGCTTTAACGACTAGAGTCTTCTTAATGTGACATGTATTGGATGGACCCTTGAGCAGATTCATTTCTATTCCACCGATAGAAATCGCTATTTACTATGTTATTGATGGAAAATGTTGCTATTCATTCTTGCTTTGTAATGTCCTCAACAAGGTTGAGGTGTCCATCTTTTGAATCTGTTATTCATTGCGATGCGTAATTTGGACGTTACATTAGCTGTTTCACTCATAGAAATAATCAATTCTGGAATCTTTTGAGTATCTTAAATGATGACAGTATTGTTTGAATGGATAATAGAACTGACTGATTCAAATTAGTAATCAACTAGCTGCCCCCCGCGGTTTCAACCGCGTTCAGGAGGACTGTAATGTCTACTCTACTCTCTGTCGGACAAACTGACTAACGAGCTCAGTTAAAATAATTGTAATTCATTTAAATTCTCGCCTATTCTCTACTATATTATGCATGTATTATACATATAAACTTTCGTCTTGGATCACTCTATCTAATAAAAAAAAACCGCATCAAAATCCGTTGCGTAGTTTTAAAGATTTAAGCATACATAGGGACAGAGAAAGCGACTTTGTTTTATACAATTTAGTGATATAAACGATGCTTGAGCTAGTAACTAATGCAAACACATTAGTGGTCATAAGTCTCAACGAAGTGACAATTGATGACCAAAATTTATTTTAGTGAGTCTCTTGATCACAACAATCGAAAAAAATGTCTATACTGGATTGGCATATGTGGAATCTTCCGTGCGGGTAAAAACACTTCCATATGTCAACACACATGGAAATGCATACAACGCGCATGGATGCGTTGGGGTTCAGATGAAACTGTGTGAGTGTCTAAGAATATATTTGTACGTGTATTTATTGAAAGGCTTAACTTACTCCTGTGTATAATCTCTTTGTCGCTTGTCCTTGTCACACCATATCAGTTGAGCAAAAAGGAACGCCTTTTGATAAATCTGAAAGAGCAGTCCAACAATAGCAATGCCAAACGCAAAGAGCGCAATATGAGACGGGGCAAAATGTAAAGGAAGTCTCCCTTCACCCGTTGCTCATAACTCAGCATTGACCTTTACTCGTATAACGAGGGAAAGGGCCTCACTCAGTTCAAATCACATCAAAGCTAAAGGCGTCGGGTCGAGAGTGCGATGAAAAGATGCAAAGACTCGAGGTACACTGCAACTTGTTTGTAGATTTCAAGTGCTTTGGATACTTATAAAATTATATTTTTGAATCACAGCTTATTTCTTTCTATCGAAATATTAAGGCACGCATTAGTCGTTAAGATTATTGATTGAACAGTCCATTACACACCCATTTACACGGGGAGAGTGGTGCCGAAGTAGATATAAAAGCTATATTCTTCGCGCAGAGCTTAGCGTCTGACGTAGGCCGGCAAGTCTACCGGAGCTCTAAATGTACCTAACTTGATATAATGTTCTGTTCCAATAATAATCAATCTTTTGTACAGATGCTACTTTAAAAACTTACTAGACCATTATAAGAAAACAACAATTATATTGCATTACTAACATAAACTATACCAGGGTACTAAGTCACCATAACTTTGCAGAGTTAGTTCCTTATTTAACCGTTGACGTTACGTTCGATGGCTATATTGCGTATTCATCGGTTAACCTTACCACTTGGTTGTGTAGTTGGTGCTCTTCCTGTACAATATTGTGACATCCGGTCCTGTGTGGCAACTTCCGGGACCTGTTAAAGTGATTATGCAATTTTAGATGCAAGCTTGCAGAGTGCAGTTTACAAGGTTTGACATAATAAGATGCGAATTAAGTTATTATGATTCTTTAATAGGTAAAAACATTTATTACAAAAAATGTATTTAAATTCGCTTATTATACCTGAAAAAGTACCAAGAATCAGATTTGACCGAAGATAAGTCCCAACGTGACATGCAAGTACCAAGAAGCTTCAATTGTATTTACCAGCGCTACCTGCAATTGTGTGATACTTTCGGAATCGTAGTTGCAATCCATTCTGTATTACATCGAAAGCGCTACGACTGTTGTCCCGAACTGCTCGCGAACCGAGCCATCAATCTATTATAAAATAGGCTTCCAGATTTATTTTAATCCGAGAGAGTTATACAATTCAGGTGCTGGGGATTGAACGCTCGGCGAACGTTTTATGTTTTCGATTTTTAAATCATTGACGGCGCCACGACTCTATTGATTCATTATTTACACAATTCTGTTGCAGGACCTACTACTTCCTACTTTTATTATTAATTCTTACTACTAATATTATAAATGCGAAAGTTTGTGTATGTATGTTTTCACCTCAGCTGCGAAACCGCAAAACAAACGAATAATAATAAATAATATATGTTCTCGACTAACACATAAGACACTTAATATCCCGGAGAAACATAAGATCCCTCGGGATCGCGGCTAAACGTGCTGAGTGTGCTAGTATAAAAATACCAAATAAAGCACACAAGAGCTAGTTGGTACCGCATACGAAGGGTTCTGTACCACCGTACAATATTTAACAAAACGCCCAATAAGATACGTTTCTTGCTTCCTCTACACACGCGGTGAGAATTTTCAAGTGTCTACTATTTACCCTTTAAAGGTACAGTCCTGTGACAGACTTAAACCGAGCCATCAATCTATTATAAAATAGGCTTCCAGATTTATTTTAATCCGAGAGAGTTATACAATTCAGGTGCTGGGGATTGAACGCTCGGCGAACGTTTTATGTTTTCGATTTTTAAATCATTGACGGCGCCACGACTCTATTGATTCATTATTTACACAATTCTGTTGCAGGACCTACTACTTCCTACTTTTATTATTAATTCTTACTACTAATATTATAAATGCGAAAGTTTGTGTATGTATGTTTTCACCTCAGCTGCGAAACCGCAAAACAAACGAATAATAATAAATAATATATGTTCTCGACTAACACATAAGACACTTAATATCCCGGAGAAACATAAGATCCCTCGGGATCGCGGCTAAACGTGCTGAGTGTGCTAGTATAAAAATACCAAATAAAGCACACAAGAGCTAGTTGGTACCGCATACGAAGGGTTCTGTACCACCGTACAATATTTAACAAAACGCCCAATAAGATACGTTTCTTGCTTCCTCTACACACGCGGTGAGAATTTTCAAGTGTCTACTATTTACCCTTTAAAGGTACAGTCCTGTGACATACTTAAAAACGGACAGCAGAGCCTTAGCAATAGCCCTTTGCGTCTATTGGATATGGAGAACCCTAATAAAAGCAACCTACTTACCTGCCTTAAACACTTTCCTAAGTAACTGTTCTTTGTAGCCAATTGACTTGTCAGACTGAACCGGGTAATATTTCATAAGGTAAGAGCATTAAGTTGGTAAATAAACAGGTTAACTCTTTCGGTTTGTCTCTAGCGTGCACTGCCTACAACACGGCTGTAATTTCCCCAGCGAGTTTAGGTGAATGCGTTTATCCATTGTACTCTGTATTCCGACTTTGAGGCTTCTTTTTATTGCTTTTTATCGAAACTTTAATGTTAGGGAATATATTTCTTAAGTCGATTACTCTAGTTTAGTTTCTTATCTTTTTATGTAACATTTGTTGGCGGTGGGACAAGGCGGATAAATTAGTTTTTCATGAGGTAGCGTTTACTAGGTAATAATTCGATTTCAACAGCTAAGTTTTCTTTATAAATTACACTCTCAAATAAGCTTAAAGTTCTTATACTTACAGTGCATATTTGCTTAATTTATTCATCATCATCAACACCTCATTGTCTTCGATATGCCCTCCCGCCTCCACTCTCCCCCTGCTGAAGCACGTACCTCCCCTAACAACGAGGGAATCAATTTAGATTAAGTTTATCCCTTAGATATTTTATTACAACAAGTCTAGGCGTTGAAGGGCTTCTAAATGTGTGTATTATTTATTTATTACAAAATTACTTCTCTCTCGATCATATCAATATTTTTTTTGTTTGTCGTCTCTATTTGTTACGAAATACTTATATTCTTTATTCATGTAGGCTTTCACAGGCTCTAATAAATCATCTTTACAAGTGTGTTTTTTTTTGTAGGCGCTATTAATATATTTTTTAAGAATTGATTTTCTTTACACTCTCATTTCGCAAATAAATAATTTACGCCGTAGAAATTATTTGGCAACTGGATTAGTTAAGTTTTTTGTTTAAACTTTAGTAAAATAACTTTGATCGTCCTTAGTAAATAAAAATGAAATAAATATGTCGTAAAAAAATAATTCTTTCCCAACCCGAATTCCGGCAGTCAATAAAGTCTGAAAGTGTATAAGTTGGTACAATGGAAACGCGAGCGTTAACCTGCCGATGCTATGGAGAGTTGGCGAGTGTCAATTCAAGTTATTTCGCTTTGTTATTACTTAGTATCGACTGACGATTTGTTAGTGTGTTTCATATAAAACAGTTCATTTTGATGCTTATTAATGTTATTGAAGAATTCATCCTATTGGTTTATGATACGGTTCAATTGTATTGTACCTTATTTCGAGAACTTAAAGTTGATTTTCCAATAAGATTCTTAAACGTTTGAGGGGACTTCTTAATACCTATATGGAACACACCCGCCTTTCCGTTTGAAAAAAAAAAACAACTGTACTATTAAACCATTGAGTAAAGTCGCTAATAAAGATCCCTACTAATATTTTGAATGTTAATGTAACTTTGTTTGTTACGCTTTCCCGCGAAAACTACTTAACCGATCATTATGAAACTTTGTACATATATTCTATTAGAAGGTATTAGAAGCAACATATGATATGAGGGTTTTGTGTCGGAAAAATGTTACATCCCTCAGGATCGCGGGTGAAACTGCGGGGGACAGTTAGTATTCTATAAACCAAAGGCATTAGATATCTACTTGAAAATATAAATCAGTTTATAAAAATTCCACACAAGTCTCGTCCTTAAATTTGCCATATGTCACTTTTTCCTAGAGGTACATTTAATGGTGATTTAGGATGATGTTACAATACAGTGTTTTTCTTTCAAAATCAACGGGTACGATGCCTGACTGCCTGACTAGACTATTCGTTTTTATTAAAATCGAGCCTGATACTCCCTTGTGTATTTTTACCGTTTCCTCATAGTTTCGGATTTGCCCATCCACGTCCATCTGAAATATTCAGCCTGTATATACCATATTGTTTTCCACGACTTCAGACAGAATATTAATGGAAAACTTTTTCTGAAGGACTCCTTGAGAATTTATAGACTTGTTTAAGTTGTTTAGCTTTTATATTTTTAAGTCGAAAGTTTTTCTGTTGAACACGATAGCCAACAATGTATATGATTTTGTTTTTGTACATAGTTGTCATACCTCTAGGTCGGTCTACAAGTTCATGGTGTGTACAAATATTATGTATTTATGGCACAGCGCCAGGAAACTTTGAAAACATTGCAATTTGCGATGTTTGTTGTTCCAACCTTTCATCGGTAGCAGCACAGTACCCGAAGTTATACGGCCATTATAAATATTCAAACGGAATCAATACCGGTTCAACCTATCAATAAAACAAACATTTGATTTGCACGAAAAATAAATGGTATTTGATTTGTCACTTTTATGGGTTAAAATCCCTGGGTATGAAAGCGTTATGCCTATTGATTGAATTCTCCAATATTTTAGCAATTTTTTGTAACATTTATGCTGGCAATATTTTATCGTTTATGATGTATTATCTATTGCGTTGTTTTGGGCGTGGCCAATATGTTAACATATTCGTATCACGTAAATACGAGGTAGTTATTTCATTACATTCAGGAAAAAATAATATCAATTGTTTTACGTACTAATGATTAAATGATAATCTTACTTTGCCACAGGTCGTGGGTTTAGTTTCCACCCAGGACAAATATTTGTGTGCATAAGTTTGTATGTTTGTTGTATGTATACTATACATGGTGTTACAAATCTACCCGTAAAGCCGAAAGGAGGTTAAATAGGGGCTTATAACGAGTCCATTCACAATATTTAAAAACCGTAGTAACGCTGAATAACATACCCAATCAAACCCATCAAAACAACAAAACTGTTTTTTATGAATGAAAATAGAAAAACTATTAAAGTAGATAATTTTTAGGTAAAATAGGTACGTAGGCCTTTCTGTTAAATAATCTGGTTCCCTGACATGACAGCTTACTAGGGTTGTTGGATTTGATAATTAATTAAATTTTTACGGGGTATTTTGTAACATGTTGTATATGATAAATTCATATATCAGTTATTTGGTAGTACTCATTTAGCTTAGTTTGTTATGAGATATCCATGTGTGAATATTCATTAATTTATTAAACTAGTTGTCCCACGTTTTCCCAAGGGATGTTAATTTTTTCCGTCTTAAAAGGTCTATGTGTCTAGGATTTATGTATCCAGGTTATAAACTATTTATTTGCTCGGTTTCATGGAAATATCATTCCGTTTTGTAGTTTTTGCGTTAAACAGTAACAAACATCCATACTTCCACTTTCACAAACTTTCGCATTTATAATATTACTAGCTGTCACCCGCGGTTTCACCCACGTTCCCGAGGTATGTAACATTTTCTCGGCACAAAAAGTACGTTATTTTACTTCTAATACCTCCAAGAATATGTGATCATATTTCATGATGATCGGTTAAGAAGTTTTCGCGTGAAAGCGTAACAAACAAACTTACATTCACATTTATAATATTAGTAGGGATTTAAGTTATTTAATAAATGATAAAGTCAGCTTACGTTTTGTAACAATATTATACCGTGTTTCTCATCATCGACAGTGCCACAGTACAGGACATACATGTCTCTGTGAACGGTCAGTAATGCGTATTCATTCGTTTGTTGGATTTACTGACACAGCCAGCGACGGGCAGCGCTGCAGTTGCTTAGATACTGCGCCGGGTTGACAAACGACCCGTCACGCGCTCAGCGCTTTAAGCTCTTGTAAAAAATATTTACTAGTTTGCTCTCGTATTTGACGTATCTCGTTCCGGAGTCCGGCTGTAATTTTAGCGCTTTTTGCTTTATTGCGCCGGCGATGGTAAGTGAGTTTCGGTGTATATCTCGCTGAGTATTTTTTAAATATTAACGTCATAGAAATGGAACATGCAAATGTGTAGTTGGAAAACCAACACGGTTTAATATGAGCTGGTTATTCTGAGCGTGTGTGTTTGAGGTATGGGTGATTACATCGTGAGGGAACGATAGTATGGTAGTAGGTATGCCTGGCTGCCTTCTAGTTAAAAATCTGTCGGCTTTGTAGAGCCAAATATCCGCGAGCCAGAAATATAAAATATATATATAAATAAATAAATATCCTGGGACATTCTTTACACACGGCCATCTGGTCCTAAACTAAGCAGAGCTTTACAATCTAAAAAACCACGGAGGTTTGTCTCGATTGCAAGAACATACTTATATAGATATTTACACCCAGACACAGAACAAACAGACATGTTCATGCACACAAATGTTTGTCCTGGGTGGAAATCGAACCCGCGACCTTAGGTTTGGCAGTCAGTGTTGCTCACCACCAAGCCAACTGGCCTGTCAATATTTTTTTGAACTGACTCTCGAGTGATGCTTTCGGAACACCGGTAGGTGTAATAGAGAATGATTTTAAACTAAACCTTACATTAAATACTAAAAATACAGGTGCACTGGGGTTACCTCACGATATTTTCGATCAGAGGCCTAATCATGCGTCGTCGAAACTGATTCATTCCTAATATGGTTCTTAATTCTTTTAGATGTAGTAGAGCACTTAGTGCAAAGTTCGTTTGGGGAAGTACTATCACCGCCGCGAAGCAGTAGTACCCTTGGTTTCGGTTAGAAAGGTAAGACAACCGGCCGCTTTGCAGGCACATGAGACTTAACATATTCATATCTCAGGGTCGACACCGGTATGGCGATGCCCCTGGTGTTGCAAATGTCCATAGGCGGTGGTGACCACTTACCATTGGGTGGACTATCTGCTTGTTTGTTGGTCTCGGCTAAACATAAAAAAATCATGCGGCAGCGTTATGTGGCGGGTCGCTCACTTCCCTACAGTATGGCGAGGAGGGCGATGGCTGCCACATGCGTCATGCTTGTGAACAGGTGCTGCTCGTGGGGGCTGGTCAGCTTTAGTTTGTTTGTATATATATATATATTTTTTTATTATTAGATATTCATATTATTATTGTTTAATAATTCTTCACTTTTGCAATACAACACAGGTTTTGTCAGTGAGACTAAATAAATATTTTGTAATAAATCTAAGATTGTTTTTAAAGAGAGTAATTGCTGAGTTTATTGCCGGCTCTTCTCAGTAAAAAACAACCTTCCGAACCGGTATTAAAGTCTGACTATTCATAAGTGCTTGTAAAGGCCTATTTGAATAAAAATATTTGAATTTGAATCAATTTATCCTAATATTATAAATGCAAAAGTTTGTGAGGATATATGTATGGATGTTTGTCATTTTTACTCGTAAAAACTACATACCGGATTTGGATGAAACTTGGAACATAGCTTATAACTTGTTTTGACATTTAGGATACTTTTTTTTCTGATAATTTTTTTCTCGGGAACGTCATACTTAAATTAAAAGTTATATTAAAATTTGACTTTGAATTACTTATCTAAACATATCGTAGATAGAATTTACTGTGTCGGATGTTATCTACGACTTGGCTCGTTACTGTATGATACAGTAATATGGTATCAGCGCTCGAACGGCTCGCAATAAAGAGATCAATTTGTCTCCTTTATGACATATATCTAATCTGAACTTTTTATTCGACGTGTCGTTTTATATTGGATCTGCGATTCTACAGACTTGGCTTTTAATAGAAAAGCTTTATTCTAATGTTTTGATTTCACATTTTTTATAATAGTGAGTTGTTATGGAATATATTGTAAGCCCTAGTTCCTGGAATTACCTTGTGGTTCGATTTAAAAGGATTTTAACTTATAACTGCTATTCTATTGTCTACTATTATTAATACCAAAGTAAAGTACGGGGCGTTAGTTAGTCTTATATTCACAACTTTATGCCATTTATAGTTTAGGGTCTATAGGTTAAAGCTACTTCATTTACCACTGTTTTAGTAGTTTTTATTAGTAGTTTTAGTAGTTTTTTTGTATAATGTTCTAAAAAATAATAAAACTTGTTTGTTCGTTATCCATGCCGTTCATACGATTGCGATGAAACTTTATATGAGTTCGACGCGTCTTCTTGGAAGGTATTTTAAATGAAAAATTGAAGAAGGAATGCAGCACATGCCACGAACAGCGCTTAAAAACTGCTAGACCTATCTGGAAAGATTTTCATTTTATGAAAAGGGAAAATTTCGGGTAAAATTGAAAGTCCCTTCTTTGTCCGTTTTATGGGATTTTCACTATTCAAAGACTTATTGCAACGCTTGCCGGAAACAGCTAGTATTTAATAAATATAGGGTAAATCTCTCCATCCATCTGTGACGTTACATTACCAATGGTTGCCCACTGGGTCCGAATAGTGGCAATAGGCATGGCACGCGCGTCCCGTTACGTGCAGCCGCTGACGGGTCGCGGACGTGGCCGTTCGATTCCGCTGATAAACTCCTCTTCAACCGAGTTGACCATTTTGTGGGGAGATTTGATTGTCGTCCTATTGTGCGCCGTGACGAGGGGTATACTCGCTGTCGGGCTTGAATTTGAATTTGTTTTCCCTAAAAATTCCTGGCATGTTTTCCTTAAGTGGAATGGTTTGCTTTTTTTGTTAAACCGTCGCGTATTTCGTTAATTAAAATGGCTTCGATGGTAGAATTAATTGCGAATCTGAAAATCACTTATATGATTATCAAAGAAGTGGAAATCTGTAGTATTTTTTATTAATTTTAGTGTATTAAAACAATTTATTATAAGCGAAGTCCCCATAAAACTTTTACTTTCGTGGGCACATTTCCCATTGCCCATTTACGTGGTTATAACACAAATGATTATTGATAAATACAGAATTGTCAATCATATTTTGACTGATCTGGGAATAGAATCCAGCTCCTCCGATATCTTTGCAGAGCATTGATACGGGGTCATTATATTCTATATATGTACTCATAAAAAAAATCTGCCGACTCACTGTCCGTTTGAAACAATACAGACTTCGAAAAGGGACAAAGGCGATCGAGCGCCCTTGCGAACAAACGAGTGAATTTGTGTGCTTTATCTGTCTCAGTGGGGATTACCTTGACTTTCCCGCTGCTTGAGCGAGGCAGGGGATTGTTTCATTCAGCCCCGATCGTGCGAACTCTCCGTCGATTGATTCAAACCTCCCTACACAAATACACTTGTGTTCCAAGTACTTTTTTTAAATCTGAGCCCAAAGAGTATTAGGGGATTCGGGAGCAATTCTTATTCCGTTACTTTTGTGTCGGATGATTAATGTTTTGAGTGAAATGGTGTGGACGTAATTAGAAATGGCGTACCTTTATATTATTAAGTAAATCCATTTGCTTTTACTAGTAATTTACTTGGATAATATTATTATTTAAATCTCAGTTAAATTATGATCTCATGGTACGTGCGTGAAATCTGCTGTTTACTTTGTTTTTCCATATGGATAGATGATATGTACGTACAAGTAGGTATAGTCAACCGACATGAGATCGGTACGGCAAGATGCAATGAGATTTTGCGGTTGCTACATCCACTGCAATTATTTTTGATTACTGTTATTACTTGGCGTATGAACAACAATGTTTTGTCAGGTTTCTTTGTACAAAGAATGGTTTTGTATTTTATACCTTTTTGAATAATAAAATTACATCATAAAGTAGGTCTTTGTATTTATCTAATTAGTTAATTAATCTTCAAATAATTATATTCTCTGTGTTAAAATTCTATCGAATGGTGTTTATAACAATTCGCCTCTCGTGTAAACAAACAGACATGAATGCGGCTCACGCGCTCTCCAGCGTAATTGATGTGCTAATATTGGCTTTTAGCATAAATGGCTCAACATCAACGGGAATGGGTTTTAAAGCTGAAAATTGCGAGTAAGAATATATGAAAAGGTTTACTTACATAGCTCCTAACATTTTTAATTACATTTATTCGTATCTTGTTCCGCAAACAGTACCTATCAAAATTTAAAAAAGGAAACCTTCGTTCTGTGATAAAAAAGAAACTTGGGAAGATGTTTCATTTTTCTTTTTATCAAGAATCATCTTGCCAGTGTCGAGTTATATTAAAAGTTCATGTCACGTTTTCTACCATCCGCACAAGTTAGGTTTTAGTAAAATGGTATCTCTTCTAATAAAACTTTTCACAGGCTTTTTGAGACAACACTTTCTTAGTTCTCTGTTTGTCACTTTGACAGTTCCTGCCGAAAAGTCTCAGACGGAATATAACTTAACTGATAGTCGTTTTCAGTAATTCCGAACAACAATGATACGATTAGATACGACGGATTTTATTCTGTGGCCATGTTTATTTTTTATTCTCGCGTTTCTTGCTCGCCGCGGCTTGCCAGTACCAGTGACGACCCGGCTTCCGGGCTAATTTAATTATTCCCCACTCTGTTGACAATTTCACAACTCCTTTATATTATTCCACAAGTTTGAACTTGGAATGTTCAGTGGGGGAGTTTTGAAATGGAAAGTACTGAGTTTTCTCCGCCGGTCCTGCGATGACGAGCGAACAAATACTCTCTTAAACTAAGCTTTTAACACTTCGGACCTCTTAGCGCTTATTCGTTATTTACTTACTTAAGTCTCAATCAAACTTTGGCTTGAATGCGTTGAGGGATTCAATCATGATACCTTTACTCAGACTGTTTGATAAAAATATGAAATTTATTATCATAATGGGCTTTTCGCTCACGCCACTTATCGTGGGTTGGATTACCGACACACATCTATTGTTTGTTCTGACAAGTAAAAAGTAGTAGGTGTATCAGCTAACTAGTAACTACAGTGAAACATAAGCATCAGATGGCCGTATGTAAAGAAATTCCCCAAGATATTTTACTATTTAATATACCAGTCAGAATATAAATGTAGGGAAATTGAGCGGTAGTCGAGTTGGAATAACCACATATAGCGCGTTACTTGTCTGTTTATGTGGTACCATAAATTTGCCTCGTGTTTAACTTTAGTCGGTGAGAAGCGAGGCATTTCCACTTAGAGCTTAAAGTTAATATCACGCGGTGGGTTGGGTGCATTTGATTTCCTCGCTAAGTTAAACACAATTGTACACATGTGCTGTGTTCCTGGTAGTTCTTATCTATGTTATTCCTTTTGAAAGGATTTGTGATTGTGTTTAGTGTGAAATGTTTATTGCATTTAACCTCTATTTTCTTCTTTCAGGTAAGTTCCGGTTAGGCAGCAATAACATTTTTATGTCTTGAGTAAGTTAATCGATAACTCTGTGATATTTATTTGATATTTTATGGTTCGAGTTTCAAAAAGATTAAAAAAAACGTGTTTGTTAAGTGAACTAATCTTTCCAGTTTTCACTGATGTTTGAATGAATGAAAAATGAAACTCTTTGGCGAAGCAAATTTGCTTGGATAAAAGCTTGAAAAGCGGCAGTTAATTTTAAAACGCCAAGACCAAGACAAAAAGAAACGAAAATTATCGAAATGAATAATATTTCTCGTAATTTTCTTGATGAACCTAACCTGTCTGTAAGTCTTCAATAAATTATGTTAATGACAAACTCGAGAAAGTAATTAAAGTTTTAATTTAGGTAAATAAGATTATAAAGAGCCTTTGAGGGCGGTTGTTGAGTGCTGAGCTGTATTTGTTTAATCAACAACTCGTTTCTGGAAGACTCGAATGGTGTAGAGGTTTTGGTACTTTATATTGAGATGTTTCAAGGGCCTATTACAAACAAGACATGTTTAATGGAAACTTAATTTTAAGCGTATGTTAATAAACCTTTATATTACTTATTCTTACAGTTGTTTGTCTATTTAATACTAATACGACATTCGTGACATAATGAGTCGTTCAAGAATTTTTACATTTAAGAATGTTATTGAAAAAGCATATTTATATCATTTGTAATACGGTCCATCTAATGATCCAATAGTTAAGTGTCTGTTGATGCCGATACACCTTATTATTAAAGCAATAGGGTTCATATTCTTATACGTGAAAACGAGCAGTGCCGCTAGTTTAGATATACATATTTCGGAATAGGGAAGGTGATGGAAATCAGCGAAAAGTTATTCAAATCGCATGAGTAATTTCATAGATTACATCCAAACTTACAAACTTTATAATAATATTATTAGTACAGATGATATTAATATTTTCATTCGGTTACACGACGCATCACGAACCGTATAAAAACATCCCACGAGAATCACGTGTTACATGGCGTATACTGAGAGATATATTTAAATAATATGGGAAATAATTCTGTATGTAAAATGTATTTTAATTAAGCGAAGAGTTCGCGTGACCGATGGTGTCCGACGCGACTGTCCTGCGGGGTGCAGGGTGAGGGGCGGCGGGTTGGGGAGGGGGCGGGGATAGGCCCTGGATTGTTTTTGTGATTATTGGCAGAGCGGCCTCCAGACAGACCCTACCCTAATTAATAAACTGTAACGGCCATTTGAACTATGTACCATAGTTTGGGCGGAGGAAGTTACTTAATTAAGGTATTAATTGGAAATAATGTAACGTTTACAAACTTTGGCCTGTTAGGCTAGCTGTGTGCTCGTTCGCTGGTATTTGTGTGCTCCTAATGAGGTCAATGGTGTTTACTTGACATACCAATTTCTATCTGAAAGGATTTAAGCTGCTTGCAAATTTTGTGTATTACATTTATTTGAAGATCTGAAAAAAGATACATGTCGTAATTTTCATTAGTAGGAATATGGCAGTCCACCTCATTACTTACTTACAATAGTCTATAGGCTTGGAAGACTAGACAGAGGTTTGCTAATGTGTTACCAACCTATAGCTTTTGTTACCTCATACCTATACAAAGCTTAGCTTATTGGCTCTTGAGTGCAGCGGTTTAACAAAACTTGAGAGTGGTTGGTAATCAGCTTAGTCTAGATACTCTGGGTATGTGGATACTATAACGTACCCGACCGTGCTATGGTTCCATCAGTTGATGTGGGATTGAATGCAGGGAAGATAGAGTAAAATGTTAGATAAGGACAAACAATAAGAGAACAATATAGCCATATATTTATGAGGTTTTATTCATAACAGTGGGTACAAGGAAGTAATTTTTTTTTTAGAAAAATATGCACTTCAATAGTTTATAAAATGAAGTATAAGTTCCACAGCATACATATTATGTTTTCACTTTGTAAACTGGTACATGGCGGAAAGCAGTCGGTTAATCAAAACTTCAAAGTCCTTTAACTTGTAGTATAAAGTTTGGTTAAAAGTTTATACTTACTGTAAAAATATTTTGTATCTGGGTTAAGTAAATATACATATATAAGTATGACTTTTATCAAATGTTCGACGGTTCAGCTCCTTTGTCTCTGTGGCCAAATGCAAGAAATCCCTCCTTTTATAAATCTATAAAATAATTGGTGTAATTTTTTTGAGAGGTTTGAACGATATTAATTTAATGATCGTTGGCGATAATGTATTTTGTTCCGAGCCCCTCGGAGGCGGCGGCGGCGGCGGTTCAGTAGAATCACCGCTTTTGCCGAATAGTATTCATTTATGTTGTTTTGCTTCGCCATTGTCGCGGTAAGTGACGCAATCCAGTTGGAGGTACACTTTGTTCTGTATTTATGGTAGCTGCTTCACCGATATTATGTTTATAGTACCTACCTACACACACCAAAAATGTCTGCGTTCACTTGGAAAATTTAAGATAATCTATGGTTATGATAAGATATTTAGATACTTTAAAACATACGGGGTATGTCGTAAAGACACACCATAGGAGTGAAACTTTTGTATTACAAGGAAACATTTTAATTATTCATCACTCACTTTTGAATAACATAGATTGTGTTTATCAATTATTTATTTACATAAAATTATTATTACTTTTTTTTATACCACGTGGGCCGACAAACAAGCGGACGGTCCACCTGATGGTAAGTGGTCACCGCCGCCTATGGACATTTGCAACACTAGGGGCATCGCCAATGCGTTGTCGACCCTGAGATGTGAAGTTGTTAAGTCTCATGTGCCTGTAATTTCACCGCCCCCCTTACCTTTCTAACCGAAACACAGTAATACAATTGCACTACTGCATTCACGGCGGAAATGGGTAAGATGGTAGTACTTCCCCGGACGAACTCAGCACTAAGAGCTCTACTACTTCGTGACACAAAAAGGTTGCGGATAAGAATTTCAAAGCCTTTCAGAAGGTTTCACTTCAAAAAGGTTTTTATTAAAGCTATCCTGTATGAATACCTAGATGGTGCTGTAAAATAATTTGATATAATTATGTATTTTTAAACAAATAATGCTTAAATATTACATTAAAAACTTTTCAGTATTTTTTCAAATGAACACAAACTTTTTTGTTATGCTTAAGAATAATGTTCTATCAGTTGAATGCTACCAGTATTGAGTATCATTGGTTGATTATATACCAAATTGAATACTTACCTATTCAACAATGATGTTAACCACATTTACAGTGTACAATTCTGTTCTCTTTATTTTTTAATGAGCCGCGTTTCAATGTAACCACACTGATATATACAGTTTCGTTAATCCCAGTGATTTTTGACACTAGTTTAATTATTTATTTAATTTACAAATTTATGTGTCAAATTTCAACTGCGGATTCGCATCCAAATATATAATAGAGGATATACAGGCACTGGAGGCTTAGTCAACTCTACAAATACTACCATTATTACCATACCATGTACACATATTAATAATTCAATATAGACTCTGCAATATGGAGTGATTTTATGCGATACATGTTCGCGTAAAAACACAACGGCCAATCCTGTAAGCGCGATATCTTTTGTAGCCGAGTTTTCTGTAAACGACGCTGAATAAACAAACATGAACAACTCACCCTATATTGATGAATCGAAACAAAGCAATACTGAACAATTCTTAATGAACATGCATAAGTAAACAAACTAACACATTCATTTCCGAATACAAAAAAGGTGGTCGAGTGCACCGTTATTATTGCAACCAATACAAGAGTATATGAGCTAATATTTGCCCGGAGATCCCCTGGAGAGGGCTGTGTGCATAAGCCATTATGTGGAGAGGATCGAGTGTGTTGAGCCGTGTGTACACTGACGGGAAAAATTGAATGTGCTGTAATGTTACCCTGTTTGTTTTAGATTATACGCGCCAGTTTATTTTAATGGGCTAGCTCCGAGCTGCACTGAGCGATAGCGGTGCCCCCGTGCCAATGCTGTTGTTTGAACTAGTTGTTTACACGTGTATGCGGTTGTGTGGCATACACAAGCTTTTCTTTTTTTGTATGTCAAGTTACCCGACAAATAGGTCACCTATGGACATTTGCAACACCAAACTGTTGATTGGAGTTATTGCCGAGTTGCGTGGCTTATCGTAGCTTAAAGTCAGTCTGTAGTGGTCTGAATATCTAGTCGGAATGTAAAATATATTATTTCGCCGCCTTTGCAATGTTACATATGAAATAACGATGATTGATTAACGTTCTACCTTCGATAAAGAGCGACATCTTGTGTATTCAAGCGGCATGAAAGTCAACTATTAAACCTTAGTTACATCTTGAATTTATGGATACCTTAATTTTACTATAGTATCCGAAATGATATCAGAATTCCTATAATCCATTGGAATATCGGGATTAGGGTCCTCGGTCGGCACCTGGTGCTCGGGACGGCGAGCTAAGCGATGGAAGGGGCTCGGCGGACGCGTTCAGATGACGATAACGGTTACCATTATTACAAGGCTATCGTTAAGACCAGATCGCATTTACACCCTTCTTCGGCTTTACTGTTTCCATTACGGGTAATATTGGACGCGGGAATAGAAAAGATCATTTGTATGTTTTGATTCACTTCAATCTGGACGGCGTTATGAAAAACTTAATTCGTTTAGGGTCGTTCAATCCTAATTATTATTTGAAAATAAGTTTGTTTATTACACTTTCACTGCTAAACGATTGAATCGATCTTGCTGAAATTTGGCTCACACATAGCCACCGTTTTATAACGAGAGAGTGAAGCCGCAGAAGACAGCTATAAACTAAAAATTAATTAATCATTAAAATTAATAATTATAGTCTTTTACCAGACTTTTTTTTGTTATGAATTTTTTTTTATAAAATATGTTTATTGATACAACCAATCCAATCTAAAACGATAGGGCTTTTATTAAATATTAAAATCAAACCATTAAACAATGCCGCTAACGATAGACACACCTTATTTATATAACAAATATCCATAGACTATTCAGTTTAACTTTCCAGGGCATTTGTCTCTTGACTAGAATGACCTATTAAGCGTCAGTTAATGACATGAAACGAGGTTCGGACCCAATTTGTAACACAATTCCCTCGCTATTAATGCCAGTTTACGAGTGCAGGTGAATCTGTGTCATGCAATTATAAACGTTTCCGCCTAATTGACAAGTCTTTTGGTCATGCCGCTCGGCAATAATGTTTCCATATACAGGAAAATTTTAAAATGAACACACGCGTTGTTATTACACATATTGTTAACCCTGGTGTGCTTGCTATAATATATCCCGGGATTTCTTTAGACACGGCCATCTGGGTGGAAAAATCCATCAGAAAAATATTGGGTTTTAGGCAGATTCTGCCAAATTGGTGTAATATGTAATGCCACAAATAAACAGAAAGACATACATACTCGGAACTGGGCTAGTAGATGATGAGTAGGTAAACAAATACAACCAGAATTTCAAAGTAATGAAGGCTAAGAAATTTACCCGTAGTATTACTATTAAATATAAGTCGATTTTTCTTGTATTATAGCATAATTAAAATAAACCTTATTGCGAACCGTATAGAAGTGATTACTACCAACTGATTCGCAAAAACAAAATAAGCCAAGAAAAATCCAGTCATTGGCGTACTTTAGTCGTGTCATCCCAACCGGCCGATACAGAAGTTCCTCGGCTGGAACAAAACTTTCCTTGTTTTAGAATAAATTATATCCGGGTGCTGTTATGTTACCCTGTCAGTTAGGATGTTCCCGGGTCACGTAAATTATTCAAATCGAACTTGAACCCTTATAATCTTTAACCCTTTTGTGTTACATACATACATTTCTGATAGAGCATGTCTTTACGAAACTGGGCGGATTCACCTAGAGTAAAACGCTTTTACGCGGTACTTTATTATGAAAACAGGCTCTGTTATCTTTTCATTTATTATGATACTAACTTCCGCCACGAATTTTCACCCGCGTTCGGGATCTTATGTTTTCCCAAGATATATAATATGTGTTAATGCAGAACATATTGTGCCTACCTTGCAAACACAAACTTAAGCTATTATACCAAGAGTAAGATAAGAAGTAAAATTGTAACGTTGAAGAAAAATATGACGTGAATATAGTAAATGGCACGTGATAAATTCTGTTACGGAACCGAGCGTCACTTCGCACAGTATAACACTTTGCATATAACTTGTTGGGGGACGACTAGTCTCATTAGCCGCGGCGACTCCGCAGATCGTCCCCATTTGTTCAACGGATAAATGTCGCCGGGAGACGTCAACTTCGCCTTTTCGGCACTCGCTTCAAAAGAAAAACTTCACGCTTCTTTACAAACTTGTAAAAATAAACCTTATTGCTCGTCAATAAGTGGCAATCGAAACACGACGCAGGCACCGTGCAGCCGGCGTCGCTCGCTAAACGTCAACTTGTCACAACTCCCGGACAGGATTAAAAGGATGATTAATTATTGCTATAAATATAAATATTAAGGGAATTAATAACTCAGTTTAAATTTTCTTAACTAGGTTTGGGAAGTTGGATTTTTGTGTATAATAAATCTTCGTCACGGGTCGTTTCCAGGTTGCTTTGTAATGCCACCAGATAGCCGAATGCTACTGATTCTTCTTGCTTAGTGATGATATATTTCAGGTTAACCACCCTAATGGTGCTAAGCGAACGTCGGCGGCGAGCCTTCGCTACGAGACCTCGGAAAGCGGACCTCTCCCATGATGCATACTTGGGGAAAGAGACAGAGCATAGCCGGGTCGAAAAATCGACAAGCTTATGTCACTTTGCTTCAGAATTCTAATCTGAATTTGGTTCATACCTACATCAACGGTTTGGGAAGTGTCAGCGATAGGTACTGGAATGCCTCGGAACCCTCGTCGGCTCACTCGGCTGTGTCCCTCTGAACGTAATTAAGAAAACTGACAAACTTTAATTTGTTTCCAACCTCTATGTAATTTGTGTCTAGACTTTTCGGAATTCATTATTATTTTAGTTAGGGAGGCCTTTTCAAGTCTTTCCATAACTTGTGTCAGTGCGACCGGTATAATGAGTTGCACGACATGCGTGCAACAAATAACCTATAGGATTATTCGGAGCACAAGGTAACACACGCAGGTGTTGGATGTTACATTTTTCCTGATAAAAAGTATCATATGGGTTAATCCAAGTCCACTTCCATCCATCCTCATAAACCTTCGCAAACATTTATAATAATATATTAGTGGAGAATAATGGTCACCCCCACACTCTACAAGTGGAATTGTCTATTGATATAACTGACTATTGATAAATTCCCACTTGTCTGATTAGTTTGTTCTGAAATATATTTTAAATGTAATGGTAAGGTGGCCATAATTTCAGTAACAATTTGAGATTTATAATAACATGTTAATAAAAAATTCAACTCCATCTTTCCTTCAGTTACTCTGTGTACTCGTGGTTTAACTAGACTTTTGGGCTTACCACAAATTGACTCTGGGCTAACCAGCCAGCTCCGGCTTTGGCAGATTTGTCAGCTTTTTCAATACCGACGTGTTCTGGAACCTATAATACATTTTCGAAAATGCATACAGTTGTGCCACAAATAATAAATAGACTTTATATAACTATTTCAATATAGTTAGTTAGTCCATCATAGCGAGTCTGTAAACCCCTTTAAGGCGCAGCATTTCTATGATATATGCATAACATCTCAGTAATACTAGCGACTAGGAAACGTCACGTCCTGTTTCGTGTGCCATTACTCGGGAGTGGCGGTAACTAATGTAAATTTATTCGATCCCGCCCTTGAGTTACGACATCTCTATCGAACACCGTGCGGGCCTCACTAACGAGAATTAGACGCTTATTGAGTGATTTACAGGCTTAACGCATATTGGGTCTTAGTTGACGACGCGGTTGTCTGCGGTGGGTTCACCACAAGGGGATTAACCTCTAAGCCTAAGTTTCAAAGGGGTGAACAGCTTTCTTTGCCACTAAAGACGCTGCGCCGTAAGGTGTTTAATAAGTCATTAATATTTCTAATATTATAAATAATAAAGTTTGTGAGGGTGAATGTGTTGATGGTAGATGTTTGTGTCTCTTTCACGCAAAAATTACCAAACGGAACGTTTCATCCCATTGATAAAACTTGGCACGTCGATAGCTTATAAACTGTATCAACAGATGATTGGAGGTCTTTTTATACCGGGAAAATGTAACAGGACAAATGTTAATGGACAGTCAGTCTTCAGTAATATAATACAGAGAGATTTTAATTGTTTGTATTGAATAAATCTAAAACTATTGGACTGATTTGAATAAGCTAAGTATATCCTATAATAAATTCTTCAGAATGCGGGTGAAATATAAAATTTAATTAATGAAATATTCTGGGAACTTTTACGCACTTATATCGGTTCAATTCAAGCTAAACTGAATACAGTACCTTTCTAATAGTGAAAGAGTTATTTAAATCGGTCCAGTAGCTTTTAAGTTGATTAATTATATAAAAGTTCTAATCTTTTCGAAAAGTGTAAATGTATATGGAATTGTGTTTCAAACCAGAAATTAAAAAACATTTTAACAAATATTCTAACATTGATTCTGCGAAAAAAATCGTTAGGTCTGGCGTGTTCGGAAGTGCAATAACTCACGATAACAAGCCCTCGAGTGGCCGAAGGTCGCGAGGACTATCTGAGGCCAGGCGG
Source organism: Habrosyne pyritoides (assembly GCA_907165245.1). NCBI lineage: Eukaryota > Metazoa > Arthropoda > Insecta > Lepidoptera > Drepanidae > Habrosyne > Habrosyne pyritoides. The sequence goes on along the minus strand of OU015603.1, from coordinate 12,242,412 downwards.
CCGAGGGCCACAGAACTGAAACACGAACGTTACTTACTTACAGATGCCATCCATCAAGTTATCGAACAACCTTTTCGATACCTAAAGATTTATTACTTGGAAGTGCCCGATTGATGATCCTTGATTCGATATTTGTTGTAATTATCTATTATTGTCACACATCCACTCTGTCCTTATTTTTGCCAGTTGGCTTGGTGGTTAGCGACTCTGACTGCCAAGCCGAAGGTCGCGGGTTCGATTCCCACCCAAGGCAAACATTTATGTGCATGTCTGTTTGGTGTTTGACAAATATCATTATTTATTTAATATAGTATATGTAGTATATCAACTATCTGGTTTCCATAGTACAAGGTCAGCTTAGTTTGGGACCAGGTGGACGTGTGTAAAGAATGTCCCGGGATATTTATTTATTTATTATTTTATAATTATTGTACGATTTTTCTTATATGCCAATAAGGATGTCAATTAAGCAGCCGCCTATATTAGCTTCAGTATCTTTATGTTTGACCTTCATAAGTGCCTTCCGAGAGCCTGAACTGAATAAATGGTTTTTTAATTTTATAGTCATTTACATGCGTTGTCGACCCTGAGACGTGAAGTTGTTAAGTCTCACGTGTCTGTATTTCCACCGATTGTTTCCCTCCATCCCAAATTTATCGTGTAACAAACTTTAAACAGTACATATACAACTTTGTACCCTGTGTAACTTTACACTGGCTTCTAATTTGCATGGCAATCATTTAATGTTGAGCTAAATTTAGTAGTTGGTTGAGTGACTGTCTGCGGTATTTCAAATTGAACTAAGTTATCGAATACTTTGGTATGTTTTCAATAGGTTTTGGAATAGTTATGTTTCTTCGGATACTTTATGAAATAGTTGAGCTTTAGTAGAGGGCTTTCTCGGGGAAGTACTACCGTCGTACTTATTTCCACTGTAAGCCTGCTCGTATTACTGCGTCTCGTTTAGGTAAGGCTTAAAATCACGTCTCAGGGTCGATAATGCATTAGCGATGCCCCTGGTATTGCAATTGTCCATAGGTGTGGGTGATCACTTACTGACAGCTGTTCTGTCTGGCTGATTCACTCAATGAAAAAAATAACTTATAATAGCTTCCTTTTCTGTCCGATACTGGTTTTAATTCCGTAATAAAACAATTTTATCGAATAGTTGTCCACGTAAAGCGAATACACACGGATTTTATTGTCACACAATGAAAATGAAGCTGGAATCCAATATAGATAGTAGCAAAGGTTCGGTTGAAACTGAAATACCGCTAACCCACCAATATTTGGTCCACACAGTATTTAATACGAAACATTACATTTTTAAATGTAACTTCAGATGAACACTCAGCAATATTAACATTGCTACAACAGTAAACTCTGTGAAATAATTACGCATCTGAAATTGGATTTTCGGTGAATTTATTAAAATCCTTAGCAAAGTTGAGCAAGTAAGTCAGTTTCATTATATGAGCGGCGGCGGGCGGCGGCGGGCGGAGGCGGGCGGAGGCCTGGAACTTGGGTTTTTAACGAAACTCCCGGCAAAAGCTGAAATTGATGCCTTTATGATGAGTTTAGGGTAACGAGATTACAGCACGTGGGCCACTGTTGCAAATTACAAGGGAACTTTACTCGTTTTACGAAACGTTCCATCACTCCTCGCTGCTCCTGTTCGCCTGGTAATGAGGGATTTTTCATTAAAGCAGTTACGGAGTAATCCAGCTTTGCTTTCGCTGAATGAGATTATGTTGGTGTTATGTACACTTGGTCCAACTTCTATACACCAAATGTTATCTGTAGTATATACAAATAAATAAAATTGAAGTGTCTGTTTGTAAAGTTGAAATAACAGCATTTTACAAAGTGCATATGAAAGGATGTACAGTTGGTACTTATAACAGAAAGGTTATGTTTGTTCCGGTTGATTTCCGAAACGAGTAGAGTAATTAGGCAGATAGCTGATGCTATAAGAAGTAACTTAGGCCACTGGAAAATATAACATGCCTTAGTAACGCGGGTGAAACCGCGGGGGATTACTAGTAATAAATAAGTGTCCGTATTCTATTCGTAGTATATTCTTCACACTCGTTTATCTAATTGCGTACGTAGAGCTCATACTATGGCAAGCAGATACCTGAAATAAAAACTGTTTCAAAAAAATATTTTTAGATAATTTAGATGCACCACCGTCAATTATCGTCCCTAAATTTTCTCCATCCTAAGGATTTTTAACGATAAGACCGCCCATTGTACATAGATTTAGAAGGTTTATTGTTGTTTAAGTTCTTCATTTTCTTGTTTGGTGTACAATAAATAGTTATCTATCTATCTCAACATTTACTTCTCTTTCTTCTAAACATATACTCATATAAAAATTAAAATCCAGACACAGAAAAAGCAGACATGTCATGCACCCACATGTTTGTCTTAGGTGGTTATCGAACCCTCTACCTGTAGGGTAGCAGTCAGGGTAATCTAGCCTCAATATCAGCCGACCATCATTAAGAAAGAATGTTGGCAACAAGATGCAAAAAAAAACCTTCTTAAGAGACAATCTTCCGCGAACGAGATAATGTCAAGGTCGGAGCTCTCTCTAAGACGAGATATCACGTAACTGCTTTTAGAGAAAGTAAAAAAACAACGCGCCACTCAAGGTGAGGTGATTTTTCTGATCCTTCCTTATTTTAACCCCGCAGTCATTTTTTTTAATAACATTTACGTAGATATTATTTTAGTTGGGTTCCTGAGTCGCGTAGTTTTTCTGATAATCTTGTATTTTTTTTTCTAGACTCATTGTTTCGTAAAAGGTTTCTTTCCCTTAGTTTCTTAATTAATTAGCCGTAAATTCTGGCTGTAAATTTAAGGAAATGATGATAGCCATGACGAAGTTCATGGGTTCTAAACTCAATGAATTTGCGCTTTCATTGTAATATTGTATCGATGATCTATATATTAAATCCCTCAACCTCTAATCTAAATTATCGACGGCCGCTTGCCTCGAACGGCTTACAGCTCACAGTTTTAAATTGTTTTAAAAATAAAACATCACAAAAATCCACAATCACTGTCCACGGCCCGACGCGTCGCGACGGTTAAACAAACTTGCCGTCGGGTAATATGTGAATTTAAAATAAAAGAACAACAACGCTCTGCGGCGAACGTTTCATGTTTAACTGAAACAAAAAGAATCAGTTGAACAAGGAACAAAAGGCGCGGCTGTAAACGTCCCGTGTGTTTTTATTTAAACTCTACGTGTCAAGTGGCCACCGACCGACCGCTTGCCTCGTATTGTTTCATTCCACCGCTGATTTTTAACACACCAGTTAACTCTTCAAACGGGCTGCAGTTGGCGTCATGGCAATTGAGTATGCAAATACAATCACCATTTGTTGTGACCGCGTGTCACCGCTCCGATGTAGACGAATGCTTCAATTTTTTGTATGTACATTAATCGCATAAACTATGTGTTTGCATTGTCGTACAGTTCGTTATTCGTAGGGTACTCTGTAAACCATTATACTCTTGAGTAGTAGAGCTTATAGTGCAGAGTTCTTCCGTTAACAACTTCACGTCTCAAAGTCGACTACGCATTAGTGATGCCACTAGTGTTGCAAATGTCTATAGGTGGCGGTGACCACTTACCATCAGGTTAACCGTCTGCTTGTTAGTCGGCCAATGTGGTATAAAAAGAAAACTATTCAGTAGCTCCTATATATAATCGACTTTTACCATGGGAGCTTCAGATATACGTGAAAAAGCAATCAGGTTTGGTAAGATACTGTTCACCTTTTTAACGGGTTAACAAATAAGTTAGCTACTATTCATTCAGTTTTTATTATTGCTGACATATTACTGTGACTGTCTACCTTAAAATTTTCTCAAAAGAACTACACTATTTGATATAGTGTACTTTTAACCTAAAGAGATGGATCTCCTATAATTCGCCTTTTCATAGTCTACCTACCTGCCACTTAATTTTAATCACCCATCCCCCATGCGCTCTACACAACACACTATAATATCTCCATATGCCAGTACACGTCTATCCTAATTCCCGCCAGATTGCATTTTCCGCTCAGTGGGCGCTGCGCCGCATCGCCGTCAATGTGCGACGGCGGGGCTTATCGTCTACGGTGCTACGAATATACGTCGGCTACGAAAGCATATGCAAGGCATTATAAGCACTGAAGCGTTGCGAAAAAGATCACTATGCCATGTGTGATTCGGAACGGCAGAAATGACTACGTCGTAGCTGTGCTTGCTACGGCGTAGTACCGTAGCATATACTACGAGTTTAATGCAATTTGATAGCAAGAGAGACTAGGAATATAATTAAATATGTTCCTAAGCAATAATATGACGAAATTAGTTTTAACGCTGAATAGGATTTGAATGGAAATGTGCGTTGTATGTATGGTATATTGGAGCATTGTAGTTAAATTACAAATCTGAAAACTAATAATTTTCTGTCAGATTTGAAAACTACTGAGATTTTCATCGAAGTGTTTAACCAAATTAGCATGTTTTGCTGGCCTTATTGCCTGATTTCCACTATTCCCATTAAATATGTTGTGCTAGCTTCCACCCCGCAGTTTCACCTCCGTTTGCAGCATAAAAGTAGTCTTCCTTCAGTTTTCACTCATTCCACTAATCCCGTGCAAAAATCTGTAAAGGAATGTCACTTTAGAATTTATGATGTCAGCATATTACTTAATTTGTCCCTCGCGTATACTTTCTTTCTTTCCTCTCATTTTAAATATAAAATTCCCGGTTCACGCTACATTTTTATTTGTGTTTGGAAAACGGAACTAAAGTCGTTATAAATGTCATATCTTGTTGGTCGGTGAGATTATTAATTGGTGCTTTGTTGTGCGGTGATTGCGTCCCGGCCGCGTCCCGCCTGCGCCCCGTCCGCGTCCCGGCCGCGTCCCGGCCGCGTCCCGGTCGCGTTGTGTAGTGCGGGCCCACTTCTCGACTAAACTTTTAATTCGCTACAATATCAGCTTGTTTTGCTGCGCTGCAAGGGATGAGACGAAAGCTGAGCAAGGAGGATCATGGTAGCTGAAGTAGTCTGCAAGAATAGTATACTTTAGTCCAGATGGTCGATTACTTGTTGTTTTACGGGATTGTTCTAAATATATGGTCAAGTTATATATAATTGATTTTGGTATACCTTCAACTTCAAAATTTTTTGTTTTTCTTATTATTTTAAATTCCTTTATAGTTTCCATTAAAACTTCTCGATTACATATTTAAAAGGTAGTACAAAGTCTACCTGTTTGGTACACCATTGATTCGACTATGCGTAACGTAAGACATTATTTCTACAATTTTAGTCGCTGACAGACTTTGCAAAAACTAGTTTTCATTGATACTCAAACCTCCGTAGTACGTTACTTGCGGCATGCGACGTGTCCACAGCCCATTAATAAAGCTTTGCACAAACTTGCGCGGCTGTGGAGCGCTGCGCTATTTTTGTGTTAGCGATTGGAGTGAGCCGTCCGCGTCCCCGGCCCCCCGCCCGCCGCCCCGCTCCCCCTGCTCCCCGCACCGACCCGCTGTGTGGACAAACTTACGAGTTTGTGCAGCTTAACTTGTGTTTCCATGCCTTCATTTTATGGTTATTGGTTTTAACTTTCCCCGTTACAATGATATTGGCTTACTTTTTATTTGATCTACTAATACAAATTATTGCTGTTTTGGAGTTGCTGTGTGCGAACTGCGAAGTATTTGCTTTTATTTCCTAAGAGTTGTAGTGTCGCAGGCGCAGATCTATCAATGGGGCTAGAGCTCATTTTAAGGCGTAGATAGCAGTTGGTATTGCCGTCGACTGTCATGACCAAAGTTGTGTTCGAATCGTCTATGAGCCTGAGTTTTCAGTGAAGGCAACCATAGCACTGTTCGGGTACTAAATCCTTCATAAGTATAAAGCTCATTGCATGATCTTAGTCGGCAGGACCGATGCAAAAATCATTGATCGATTTGGAATGCAAATATTTCAGGTAAATCACTTTGTTGTCCGTATGTCTGTCGTCAAGACCTTTTTCTCAGGATGATGTGGAGATATTTAGTTAAAATTAATACAGCGATTCCTTGGAGCTGAAAATCTAGTTCCTAAATCTATCAAAATATACGGCAATTTATTTAAAGGAATAAATTCATCACATGAAATATATTTCAAAAAAAATACGAGACGGACTCGCACTTTTTCGGTATTTTTAATTAAATATTTGTAATGAAACCGTAAAAGCCAAGCCCTAGTTTACATACAAATAGAATTGGAAATCGGTAAGCAGCAGCCGGTAAAAATAATGACTTATTTTCCCTTTTCCGGGAAACAAAATGGCTCAACATTTTATTTTTTATGCAAAAAGGTTCTAATCTTCAATTCGATCAATTATTGATCCTGCTAGTAATATTATAAATGAGAAAGTATTTGGGGGTTGGCCGGATGTTTGTTATTCTTTCATTCATCATTAAAGATTGGATTAGTCTTCGCACATAGATAGATTATCACCTGGATTAACATTAATTCTTTTATGCCCCAGCAATGCCGGTGAATACGCGGGGGACAGCTAGTTATAAATAAATATCCTGTATCAATTTTCACTGCCCCGAAACAACAGAAATTTTACCATAGACACCTTTTAAATACATGCTCGTACTTGTACAGATAAACTAAAATAAAGTAATTCGATTTCCCTCAAACATACTCACAATATCTTATTATCTTTCAATACAAGTAAGTAAGGCTTCAACAAAAATGAATATTGATTGTTATTTTATTACGTACATTTCTCACTCATGTTTTCGTAACATTGAATTGACGTCTGTCAAATAAAATACTTAGGAGGAGGCTACAATTTCCTCTGATATCCTTATTTTATCATGTTTTTCTATCAGGAACGTAAAACGGTGACCTCTTATAGAAATGGTATTCAGATTTCGTGGTCTCCTAGTAAGTGAATTTTATTGTGTATGTGTTTGCACTGAGATGTGTATGGTATCTGAGTTTGAATATTTTAAAGCAGCGTTTCTTAAAGTGGGGTACGTCGGTAGTAGTGTAGTTGGTCTGGGTGGGTTTGAGGTTCGATGTATGGTGGTTGACTGAAAATTTACAATAAATATACCATGTATTGGATGCTTTTTTTTAATGTTAAGAATGCCTTGATATTTTAATATGTTTTCAAATAGGTTGTTATAAATTAAAGTAACATTTACTTTTAAACTTGCTCTTTAAGTTTTCACCATAATATTTAGAATGTCTTCCGGAAAGTTAGTGTTACTTAATTAAAAAAAGCCGGGCGGGTCATAGTATTGAAATTAAGAACATGTAAACCCTATTTGTTAATATAATAATGTTTGATAGATTTTCGTTGTCTATTATAAACGTATTCTTCTGGGTAATTCGATATGGATGACAGTTCGTGACTATAAAAGTTTGCGAACCTGTTTTAAAGGATATAAAAGATGTACGCAGCGTATATGGAATAGAAGGTATGGTTTTCAATGAGTGTGTAAACGTTGTTTGTTTGTTGTCTGCTGCAGATTTTTCTCAATATTTGTTATAGAATACGTTCAAATGCAACCAGAATTTGTGTTCTATAATATACTGGCTGTCCCCCGCGGTTTTACCCGCGTTCCCGTGGGATGTCAGTTGTATATATAAACCTTCCTCTTGAATCACTCTATTTATTAAATTAAAACGCATTAAAATCCGTTGCGTAGTTTTAAAGATCTAAGCATACATAGGGACAGACAGACAGCGGGAAGCGGGATGTTTCATACTATGTAGTGATTTATGAATACGAACAATGTAACCTAAGGTGAAATATGTAAAACAATAAATTTAAACAGTGGTATCCCTGAAACGGCCAGAACGATTTGGATTAAAGGCTATATAGATGTCTATCCTAAAAAAACACGATTTAACAAAAAATACTTTAAAATACACCGTCAAAATGTCGGGCAGGTACTAACATTTATCTATGTATTGTTCAGTGAACCACTTAAGCTCGCTCGGGCGTAGATCGACTCCTTATATTATAATTGCCCCAGGCAGGACCCGTGGAAAAGCTCCAGTATTTATACGGAGCGCCGTGACTTCATCAATATTTCATTAGGGAGCCAATAACCTCCGCCGAGGTGCTCATGTTTTTTCTCTCTTTTCCTTCCAATTCACTCCGATAAAAGCTGGAGGAGTTATAAAGTGATTCTAATTTGCCTAATATGCTACCGTCAAGGTGGACTAAAAATAATACTGCAGACTCGGCAATAATAGTCTTTGTATTTCTTTTGTTTTGAGATTAAAGGCTTTAAAAGTTTTGTGTATTGCAAAATAAGTCAGATTGTAAAAAACAGTTACCGTATCGCTCTCGTATCGGTTTAGATTATTAGTGCACAATTTGGTGGCGTTTCTCGCTGTTTCTGTCAAGTAACGTGGATTTTTTTATATAAATTTATTTAATTGCTACATAAACGCACATAGTATTTTACATAAATTATTTTCAAGAATGAATAAAAATATGAAAAAGAAAAAAAAGGATCAATATAAAAATATTTAATAAATTACCGTGTGTGAAAATACAAGTATAGAAGTTAACAATCTTAAACAATAGTATACATGATAGAAGAGAATGCGAATTACAAGAGAAAGAGATAAAATAAAAAAGAGCAAAAAATTACTTAAAAACTCAAACAAACTACTATTGAGGAATACATGAGAAGATTTACAGTGCAATATCTGCTTGTTCACATAACAGTGGGTGAAGAATGTCTCCAGGTTAGTCTAGTGCCCATCTCCGAGTTCTTGAACCAGACTGCACTCGAAGTGGATGCCACAGTAATGAGTCTGACTTACCATTCCATTCCGTTCCAACAATTACATAAAAGTTAAAACGGAATAAAGCACTTTAATCTGAAAGTTCTCCGCTGGATGGCGTACTATTCTTTTTTCACGAAACGAAAAGAAATACTATCTATTGGACAGGGAATAGGGATGATTTTGGCTCATCCCCCGTATTGTTTAACGAGCGATCTTGAAGCTGCGGCGATTGCACTCGGTGGAACGACTGCTAGTCTACCAGTCGTGATGAAAGTACAGGAGCTATATCGACGAATTAATGTTGACCTATGAATTTAATTAAAATAAAACATATGTTAGGGCATCCTTAACTAAGCAGAGCTTGTACTGTGGTAACTGAAATAAAAAAAAACTTTAAAATATATACTTCCATAGATATTACATTCAGAAACAGAACACATAGATCAATTCATGCTCACGAATGTTTGTCTTAGTTCGAAATCGACCTAGCAGGGTATCCAAACTCTCTATTCATAAAATAAACTCGGAAGTCTACATATAGAGCGAGACGGATGCCTACACCACAGATTAAGTTAAGCCCCGTTTATGAATACAAGCGTAAGTATTTTATCGCGCCACTGCGAGGCGGTGTCGAGGGCGGGTTACGGTATTTGGCGTTTGTCCAGAACATTTTTCCGGCCACTAAATAGATTGACATGACATTAGTGCACAACTTTGTGGCGTTTCTCGCTTGTCTGTCAAGTAACACCATTTTTTGATATAGACATATATTTATGTAATTGCTTCATAAACTCACATAACTCGTTACACAAAAATGAAATGAAGTAGTTCATTAACAATAATCATTTCAAATTATAATTTGAAAATATTGATTCATGAGTTTTCGTTTTATGTGCGCTACAGCAGCAATATGGCCTCATTCATTCATTTAACGTTGTGGAGACAGTGTTTAGTACTTGTAATGTCAATTAATAAAAAAATATTAATTTGTGTAAAAAAATATGTATTGTGCTAAGTAATTTTATATTGTTATCTTTAACACCCTATTATTATAAATGCTAAAGTGTGTGTGAGTGTATATGTTTGTTATCACTAAGCTCTGTTATGGCTGATCGGGTTTTTATAAATTTTGGCAAAAACAGAGAATTTTCTACATTAAACCATAGGCTATTTATTCGTGTCCCAAAAAATATAAGACCTCTCGGTAATACGTGCAAAACTACGGGGCGGAGGCTAGTATTGTTATAATGTAATATTTTTTGTACAAATGTTAATATTCTACTTCTGTCGCTTGTTTGGTAAAGTCTGGAGTATTATACAACTTGATGTAACTTAAAGTTACCGTTTAGGTTTAATTATGATGGCACACTAACTAGCCCGAAGTAGTTTAAGAGTCGCAGACTGACACAGATTAGCTCAGTCGGGGAACTTTGAAAGTTAAGACGCGTAAAATGTGATGTTCTGCAAATGAAGACGCCTCATTATGGAGTTTGCTACTGAATTTGTTTCCGAGGTTACGTTTCCAGGAGTTTGAAGTGTCCCGAATTATTAAAGCTATAAAACTTATCTCGTGCGCTGTAGTTTCGTTAATAACCATAGTTTCTAGAAGCCCTGTTTAATCTGACGTAGATTTCTATCTCAAACAGGCTGTAAATCTCTTTAAATTTCATATTATATTTTGAAACCTACACTCCCGCTCTAATTACGCTTCGGCTAGACGAGTGACGCGGTGCAACACACGTACATGTAATGGCACATGCACTTACACTACACAGTGCACACTGTAGTGCACACGTCTAGGCCACTCAGACGGTAATCATTGGCCACCCCGCACCAGCCCCACATTAATCATTCACACGTGTCTCGCAGTTTGCTCCTCGGTCGACCAACAATCCTATAACTGCCTCCTTAAGGTACTTCTATTGTAGTTCTGTCGTCCTGGTATACTAATGTCACTGAGCTGCTGTTGTATTGTTGCTGACTAAACTGAGAACAAGTATAGAGACATTTGTACCTAGAAATGCGAAAGATTGTGACGATGGATGGATGTATGTGTTACTAAGCATAAGATATTGCATGGTCATCAGTTCGGTTTCACGAAGGGAAGATCTACATCCGATGCGGCAGCAGCATTGCTGAGACACTTTTATGGCGCATGGGAGGATTCTCAGGATGCGATTGGCATTTTTTGTGATCTATCCAAGGCTTTCGATTGCGTTGACCACCGTACACTACTTCTAAAACTTGACTACTACGGAATTCGTGAAACTACTCATGATCTTGTTTTATCTTATTTATCAAATCGTCAACAAAAGGTAGGGATTACTGGCACAACATCCAAAGGCTCTTTAGTCGAAATGGGGGTACCCCAGGGTTCAATTTTAGGTCCATTTTTGTTTTTAGTCTATATAAATGACTTGCCATATGTTGTAAATGATCTCACAGATATTGTCTTGTTTGCTGATGATACATCATTAATTTTTAAAGTTGATAGAAAAGACAAAGATCTAACTAAAGTTAATCATACTATGTCAATTGTCTGTGGGTGGTTTGCTACAAATAATCTATTACTAAATTCAAAGAAAACTAAATGCTTAAGGTTTTCTTTACCGAATGTAGCACAAGTAGATAGCCAAATAATAATAGATGGGAGCCATATTGATCTTGTTAATAAAACGGTATTTTTGGGTCTTACATTAGACAATAAATTGCAGTGGGGACCTCAGGTTGATACTCTAGCTGCTAAGTTAAGTTCGGCTGCATTTGCTGTTAAGAAAATTAAACAATTGACGAATGTTGAGACAGCCAAATTAGTTTATTTTGCATATTTTCATAGCCTCTTGTCCTATGGTATTTTATCTTGGGGAGCAGCAGCGGATATAGAATCAATATTTATTATACAAAAAAGTGCAATTCGTGCAATTTACGGTATGGGTCCCCGTGAATCATTAAGAGATTTATTTAGGGAAATAAATATAATGACATTGCCTTCATTATATATTCATGAAAATATAATGTTTATACGTAGAAACATAGGAATGTTTGAGTCAAAATTAGATATTCATAGTATAAATACAAGACAAAGAGAGAAGTTAGTTGTTCCATACTTTAGACTAACTAAAGTTAACAAGTCATTTCTTGGTAATTGTGTTCGATTTTATAATAAGATACCGCTTTCAGTAACCAAAATGTCTGATCATAAATTTAAAAATTATATTAGGAAAGTTTTGAAAGAAAAAGCGTATTACAAGGTGGTTCATTATATTGAAGATAAAAATGTATGGAAATAGCTGCTCTCTGCACAGTGCACCTCTAATTTTCTTGTTTAAGTTGTAAGTAATTATTGTCATTTTCTATTTTGTAGTCTTGTTATTTCTTTTTTTTTTGTTTTTTTTTTTTTTGTTTTTGAATGTTAGCTTTATTAAGTATTTTGTAATTGTTAAATATAAAAATATGTAAAATTGATATTATAAAATAGCCAAAAGTCAGAATAGATAAAAAAGAATTTAATAAAATAAAAAAGAATGTAACCTTGCTGAGTTTCTTGCCGGCTCTTCTCAGTTGAAGGCTGACTTCCGAACCGGTAGTAGCTTCAGTAACTTTAAATTTGACCTTCATAAGTGCCTTCTGAGGGCCTAAACTGAATAAATGGTTTTGAATTTTGAATTTTTTTGTTTGGTACTCTTTCACGCAATAACCATTAAATGGATTTAGATGAATTTCGGATTGTGGGATTATCGGGAACGCGGGTAAAACTGCGGGGAAGCTAGTTTATATAATACTAACTGTCCCCCGCGGTTTGACCCGCGTTCCCGAGGGATATCACACTTTCCCGGGATAAAAAGTAGCCTATATGTTATTCCAGGATATGCTCTATCTATGTGCCAAGTTTCATCCATATCCATTTAGTAGTTTTTGCGTGAAAGAGTAACAAACATACTTATATATAAATCTTTCCTCCTTATAATATTAGTATAGATTATATAAATATATAATATTCCAATAGATATTAGATTATAATTTTTATTCTTTAATGTGTGTTTATAGTGTGTTATAAAACAATAAAATTTCACTGTTATCATAATTTGTGTGTCAGCATTTCTCCACGATTTCTCTGAATATGTAGATAGATATCTAATATACATGTGCGCACGCATACGTTACTAAATATGCTAAAGACGATTGGTTTCCAAAATGTTTGTGTTGCTGACACTACAGTTTTAAAACACAGTCAATATTATATTAAAAAACTGCCCAAAGCGTACCGTGTAGGCATATAGAAACCGTCCCTAGTTACTTTGTAAACTTACGAGCTGTCGTCGCAGCCATTTTGATCAAGAGGACTTAGTTTGTCAAATGCAATTGAGATCAATTGGATTAATTGCAAGGCAGGTGTATGCTCACACGGTGACATCGCAGACCGCTGGCGGTCACTGTTTGCTTTGCCACAACACAACACAGCCGATCTCCAACTGAACACACAAATCACTCGGTCGCTGGCTCTGCACTATCCCATTCGATTCTATGTGAGCGCTAGCATTCAGGATAACTGCATTTGAACAGTTTATCGGGGACTTTCCGACGAGATTACTTTGAGTGGAGCACGCAGAAATTGCTTGGAGTTCTTGTGATCAAATCAGGGGTAGTAAACAGCTTTATCGGCGTTTAGTATTTTTTATGTTTATTGAGGAAAGGGTAGTCGCACTATTGGAAATTGTTAAAATTATATATTAAATGTAACGAGTTTTTGCCGGTTCTCTTTAATTAAAGGAAGTGCTGTTCTAGACAAGACTCCGGATAGACTTCCGAGACAGAATTTATCTTATATTGGAAAGATTTTTTTGTAAATCTAACATCGTCACGTATAATTTAATTTAAAATACCCTACTCGTAAATTTTGTAGTCGTCACTTTGGCCGAATCCCAAGCGTCGCTCCTGACTGACAGTTTCAAAAATAAATCTAGAAAAAAGGTGAAAATACTGTGAGAACTTGTTAACGTTTTGCTTGTGACGTTATTATTGAGTTCCTGGGGTGAATCCCACTTCGAGCTTTATTGCTCTCTCTGAACCATCGGACCAACAATCGGATTATTTCGCCGTCGCTTGCCTTCGTAGGGCTCAGTAGTGAACTCCACTTAGAGATAAGCTAACTTTTACATAATAGATCCTCTCGAAATGTAGGCATGGCATTTCGTCGAGGTGTACCGAGGTTTTACCTATACGCTTGGGAATGTTTTTTTTGGCTTCGTAGGCAATTGACTCAGTTGTTATACAAGCTTGGGCTCATTTGTTTTCGTGAGAGTATCTTGTTGATAGTTGGGGTAAAGAAGGATTGCTTTTGAGCTAGCTTCCGTTCCGCGGTTTTACCCGCGTTTTCGATCGAATCAGTCCATCTGAAATAATGTACCATTCATATAGTAATATTATTTTTAATTAAGTCCTCAAGAATACCCTTCACATTTAATTAAACTAATAAAATGAACTGTCTTTAAATAAATTAAAAATAAATTATTATAGATTGTCGTTATTTTTAACTGTTGAATTCTTGAGTTATTCTTAGATTTGTAATTATGGGTAATACATTGCTTTTGGAATTTTGTTTTGACTGGTTGGTGTATCCGCTAAGGGTCGTGGGTTCGATTCCTACCCAGTAAAAACATTACAGGGTTGATTTTTATTTCTCTTTCTCAATTGTTTATATATAGGTCTCAAATCTCTCGAGGCAAAAGCGAGTTAATATTTTCGCTGAAGGCTTAATCATTATAAAAATATTCTGAATGTTACAATATAAAATTAGAAATCAGTGTTCATATTGAGAACCAAAGGAAACGTTTTTCTACTAGACAAATGGAATCGCAATTTATAATTGTGAATGTAAGAATGTATGTTAGATCCTTCAACTGATTATAATGGTTACTCCGTAGTTAGTTGTTGCAAAGTATTTCGAAATAAAAACCATTTCCTTTGTAACAAAAACAAACTCGCCCGTCCGGCGCGAGCGCCCGCCTGTCGAATAAAGTAATAAAAATTGTTGGCTCGCCGTTTCGTTTCTTACAACTAGTTAGATTCATTCATTGTTTAGTACTAAAATGTTAATTCTGCGAAATAGTTAACATTATTGTCTCTGCCTAATCTGTTGGGGTCGCTATATTATATTATTTTACTAGCTGTCCAAGGGATGATACCCCTCGGGGCGGCAGGTAAGACCGCGGGTGGTTTGCCCATAGTTCAAATTATGTGTTAATACAGATTTTAAACTATTTATTTGCCTATTTTTATAAAAATCCGTTAAGTGATTTTGCAGGAAAGAGAAGCAAACATCCATACACCCATGTATTAAACCTCAAACTATCGCATTTATGATATTAGTAGGATAGCAGAATTATTATCATTATTTTATATTGACGGGCCACGACACAGGTCGTGGATCCTATTTCCAACCAGGACATACATTTGTGTGCAACAGGTCTGTTTGTTATGCATATGTAATAATAATAATAAATATCCTGGGAGATTCTTTTACATCATCCATCTGATCCCAAACTAAGCAGAGCTTGTACTATGGAAACCAGATAACTGATATAGTACTACATACGTTTTTTTTTAAATACATACTTATATACATATTTACACCCAGACACAGAACAAACAGACATGTTCATGCACACAAATATTTGTCCTGAGTGGGAATCGAACCCGACCTTCGGTTTGGCAGACAGAGTCGCTAACCACCAAGCCAACTGGCCTGTCAAATATACGAGTATGTAATATATCAGTTATTTGGTCTCCATTGTACCTCCAAGCTCTCCTTAACTTGGGCCCAGATGTATGTAAATAATGTCTCAGGATATTTTATATTCGTATACATACGCTTTTTGTCACCATCCTGCCAAGCTTTTTTGGGAATAGTTTTGTTGACCACTTGATGCATGATGAAAAGGTCCCTTCTTACAATACCCTAGGGATGACTTGGGGTGGTATTGTTCGTAGCCGCTACCACACAATATCCTACGGTATAATACCTTTTATTTAAGTCCATTTTCTTTTGCATGTTATGTCCATTTATGATATTTTAGAAACGAAATGTAATACCAATATATTTTATACAATTTCTGTAAACTATTACTAAAGTTGATGAGATCTGATAGGCCCGTTTTGATAGCTGAAAGTGTTATAGAAAAATAAACCCTATGCTATTATGATAAGGTTCATCAGCAACATTCAATTAGTCATTGGATAGATAGACGTTACCTTAAAAGCAATAGAGGTGATTTTTCTTTATCCATATACACGTTTACAATAGGTCATCAAATATTGTAACATTAAAGGAAAAACAGTTACGGAAGCAATACCATTACAAATAAATGGCTGGGCTCATTAACATACGACGTAACAGAAAATATTATGTTGAATATGAAATTATAGATAGGATGCGATAGGTGATATTAGTACACATACATACATACATACACACACATACAAAACTAATATGATGCTCTTTTGTGGAGCCATAGAATACCTGCAAATATCTGAAATTGTATTGCAATAAATAGAAATTATTATGTTAATGTCTTCTGAGGAGTTTAAAGTCTAATTTTAATAAATAGTCGGAGTTAGGTTTCCTCGATACAGGCTTGCCTAGTGAGGAAACCAAAAGGTAATATTTCTGATAGTTTTTATTTTAGCTAACAAAACGGACCTTTTAAGTCTCGAAAACTTTAAGTACATGAATTTAACCTCATTCGAATGATATTTTTTTATTAATCTTGTAACGCTGCTATAAAAATCCACAAACACCTCTAACTTGTCATAATCCTACTGAATATTTAAGCTTAATTATATGAAGGAAGTCCTCGTAATGGCAGCTTATTAAGGTGAGATCTCGCTGAGGCGCATTGTGTCAGCGCTTTTTATACCTGAGGGGCGAGATCTAAACTGTTAATTAACTGAGTTACGGCTCAAACTTCTCAGTAACGGGTTAATAATTTGTAGCAAAATGAATGGGGAAACTGTATGTTAGAATCTTGAAGAAATTGTGTAATTAGTGAAGTCTGTCAGCATTTAGTACATACAAAGTTAAACTGTACCAGCTTTCTACTCTGCAGAGAAGAGATGGAGATCTGAGTCTCGCAAAACTTATAAATATTCAAAAATTCAATTATTTTTATTCTACAGTACAATTATATATTTTAGCGACTCTGACTGCCAAGCTGAAGGTCGCGTGTTCGACTCCCACCCAGGACAAACATTTGTGTGCATGAACATGTCTGTTTGTTCTGTGGCTGGCTCTAAATCTATATAAGTATTTATTTAGAAAAAAAAAGTATATCAGTTATCTGGTTTCCATAGAACAAGCTCTCCTTAGTTTGGGATCAGAGGGCCGTGTATAAAGAATGCCCCTGGATATTTATGTAATATTTACTTATATGTTTGGAAAACCATTTATTCAGTGCAGTCCCGCGGAGGGCACTTATGAAGGTCAAATTTATAGTAACTGAAGCTACCACATATCCTGGCATCCTCCATTCTATACACATGACCACTAATCCCAAATTAGGCAAGGGCTTGTACTGCTTGTACGTCATATGAGCTTCCTACGTCAATAGTTTAATGTTGTAGGCATGGTGACCTAGCCTGCCGGACTGCCAATTTTCTAGATTAAAACACCTCCAATATTGTATAGTGTTATTATTAGAAACACCGCGTAGGTTCGTGTATCGTTCAAATTCACGATGGATAGTTTCATCAATGTAATACAATTTGGGTGAAAGGTTGGAAAGTGATGCCTTCTGTTTATCATACCCTAGTACCGTAACAAGACAGATGGGTTTGCATAAAAGTATTAGATCGCATTTGTACCCATATTTTGATATAACCATTGTTACAAATGTGAAGTATTATGAATAGAAAGAGAGAAAAAATACATTGTCAAAAGTGCCGACAAGTGGGCGATGTGCTCTCGGTTGAAATGCTCCTTTGTTTCGACAGCGGTCGCTAATGTGGAGTGACATTTTACTTCGGTCGGATTATAAGCAATCCATTGTTATTATTCCGAGCGTGAAGATACATCGCACGTTGAATTTGTATGCATTAAATGCAACATTCGTATGAGTTTGAATCGTCATTTTGCATTGAATGGAGATTTGCGTGAGATTCCTTACATTCTGGCGCCAGATTATGCTACTGGAATTTTTTTCTTTATATTTTCAAAATTTCCAAATACATGCATTTCTCCTAGAGCAAATGTTATTTAGCTAACTTCGACATTTTGACCTAGTTGCATAGGAAAAGTAATTTTTTTTAACATACATGTGATTTATTTTATTATTTATTTATTAGTTTATTAACTACTAGCGACCCGCCCCGGCTTCGCTCAGGTGCAATGTAGATACTAATACTTATAAACCTCCCTCTTCAATCACTCTATCTATTAAAAAAAATCGCATCAAAATCCGTTGCGAAGTTTTAAAGATTTAAGCATACATAGGGATATAGGGGCAGAGAAAACGACTTTGTGTTATACTATGTAGTGAAGAACAATTGAGTCGAAACACCAATTGTGTCTGAGTTTAAGATCCCGCATTGATTTTCTCAGTATCCTTAAAAATATTCCATAGTATTTATCCTCGTTACGCCGGCGCCGCGGAAACGAACACCTCCAAAGAACACCCTAACTTCTCATGATCCCCTGGTTGTGCGTGCGTGGGCGGGTGACATAACAAACGTGCCGGGTTGGCAATTTCGCGGGATTAATGACGTCATCAACAACAAAGGCCAACTAAATAATCGTCTCGTGCGCGTGAATTCGTACCTTATGTTGGTGGTGGGTTTGGTTTCCTTAATTATATGGCGGTAATTTGTTTAGGAGACGCGCGTAGGTACCAGACGTCGGAAAGTCTTATTTTAATAAGAAAATATGCCAGGACACATCTTCTTCATTCTTCACACATGGTCCCAAATCAAGCAGGGTGTACTATGGCTACCATGTAACTGATATACTACATATACTACTTTTTAAATTCATACTTATATAAATATTTACACCCAGGCACAGAACAAATAGAGATGTTCATGCACACAATTTTTTGTACCGGGTGGGAATCGATACCACGACCTGCGGTTTGACAGTCAGGGTCTCTAACCACCAAGCCAACTGGTCCATCTTTAGTTTAGTTATTTAGTTTTGATGTAAGTCTATTTTTTTTACTAGATTCAACCTATTCAAGGATTTAAACGAGATTTCACACATTATTTAGTCGAGGCGTTGTAGAGATCTAAAATTACAGTTTTGACAGTCAAGAATGTCATGGAAAAATCATCTTTATAACTCTTGGTTTAAGGTTCATCTATTGATCCAATGGTTAATTGTATGGTGATGTACCTTATCGTTACGGCATAAGGTTAATTGTTCTATAACACTCTTAGCTGTCGATACGGACACTATTAGATCTGGACAACATCAGATGCTTGATTGTAAGCCCGAGATTGTAGAGATGGCGACATCTCTTGGCCACATTTAGGACTAACTGCTCACTTTATGTCACTTATAATATCTTCGGTCTCAATACTGAAAACTCTGTCTATCTGTTCGAGGATAATAGGCGTGAATATATGGTTTGTTTAAAAAAGATTCGGCTAAATATGAATAGTGGTAAAAGTTATGGATTCAATTGAAAATGAGTAATAACGACCAGTAAATCGTTGAAAAGCATGCGTCCAACAATAGTTAGATATAAAATAATATTTTGCTAGCGTCGCGTCGCGTCGAGCTGCAATAGGACATGCTGGCGAGCATTTCTGGAATAGCACATGAATTCACTACAAAATCTCCTTTCCGCGTTGAACATATTTCTTCGGAAACATGATAGTAATGAATTTAGTTACGCAGAAAATTCAAGCGAAATGCGAGCTTTTTACAGAACGGAGCACTGCAGTTAACATTAATGAAATAATGTTTCCTCATGACGTTTTCTTTTTCTCGCGTTACATTTTCTGGTAAGTTATTCCAACTTTGATCCGCTCGGGGTTATTTTCAGCTTATTGTCAGACCAGGCGGACAGCGCACGTAAGCGGTGTATTTTCGGAAACATTGTACTAACTATGAAATGTTTTAGCCTCTGGAATTTTATTAATTGGTCTGGGTTTTTTTTACTTTCCGCTGCCGCATCTGATCTCCGCGTCCTGCACTGAATGGAGCAGACATTTTATTTTAGATCCTGCAGGTTTAGCCGCGTTTCCGAGGGATCTAATGTTTTTCCGGGAATATTCATATATCTAAATAGTATAAAACAAAGTCACTATTTCTGTCGGTTTGTCCGATTATTTCTTAAACTACTCAAAAGATTTTGGTGCAGTTTTAACCGTAATTAAGGACCATTCCGCTCATGCAAAGCCGAGGCGGGCCGCTAGTATTTATTAATCTATTTGTGTGTCAAATTTCATCTTAATCCAATCAGCTTATACGTGACTAAGTTACCAACATCTAAACCTTTACATTTATTAAATATAAAATAAAGATTTGTGTTATACAATAATGTTATTAATATCTCCTACACATTGAGTGAGTCTTTAGCAATCAGATGAGAAGCAAAGAACTGTTTATGTTGGGGAGTAGATGCGCGGGACGCTTTTCACTACGTAATAAAGTGTCGCGGCGTGGGGTCCCCGTGCAAGTTACGAGTGGTGAGCGATGTAATAGGCATTGTAGTCAATATTCTATTTCTAATACTAAGGAATCTACTAAAAGGATGAGAAATATTTAATTCGGTTAATATTATGATAATTATTTATAATTATGTTTTTTCTGGGTGGGAATCAAATAGGCCGATGTCAATGCCTCGCTCATGTGCCTGTAATGTCACCGCCTCCTTCCTTACTAACAGAAATACAAGTCCACTAATCGTCAGGTGGAAATAGGTATGGTTGTATAACTTCCCTCGACGAACTCTGCTCAAACAGATATTTTAGGTACTTCTAATTATAGAAGGATTTTGTGTTCCGCTCCCGCTCTCGCTGCGTCTCGTGCCATAGGACATGTAAGTATTGTAGTAATGGACGGTTATGATTCAGCGACACCTGCCGGCGCTCCTTGTCACGACCCATTACCGAGCGCCGCCGCTGCCCTGATATATTGTTCTTGTTTCATTTCTTTATTTTTATTCTCATACCTTTATTACGCAACGCTAAGAGAACAATGTACCTAACAACTAAGGCACGATCATCTTCAGTGGAATTTCGTGACACGGAGTTTTGAAAGTAAACCTTTAGAAAAAGTATTTTTTTTTGTCTTGTAAGGATTTTTCGTCTTATTTTGATATCTACATTATTTTGTACAATGTGTAGGTATTTGTATACTTGCGTCAAACGGCTGAGATTAATATACTGTTCACCCGACTGCGACATAGATAAAAGGTAGGGTAATGAATTTAGCCTAAGTATGTTTGCTTTTACGTATTTTCCACCATAGCCAAAAGTATTGAATGTAAATAGAGGTATTTATACAGACATTATAGACGCAACTATGTATTTAAGTTAAGTAGTAGGTATACGAGTATGTAGTATATCAGTTACCTGGTTTCCATAGCACAAGCTCTGCTTAGTTTGGGACCAGATAACCGTGTATAGAGAATGTCCCAGGATAGGTACGTATTTATTATTGAGTTGATTTTGATGAATGATATTATTATGTCAATTGATTCTTTATTATGGTCCGGGAGACATCGGCTACATTAAATATGCAGAACATCAATCATTATTTAACGTGATGAATGTCAAACTGCTAAAAGACTTTTATAGGTTTAAATAAACAGGTCTAACATGCCAGAAGACATGTCTGACTTATTTCATACTTTTTAGTTCATTTTATCAATCCCTGGGTGGGTTACAGATTTTCAACAGAAATTTCAACAATCTACATCAATCTGATTGCTGTATGTGTATTAATAATAATAATAGTTCTTCATTGTGACTACTAAGGCACACAGTAACAAATAAAATAAGGTTGTTATTTTTATTAGGTAGTTATTGTTGGTAGTTTATTTCCTGGTCTATCATCCGGTTAAAGAAATAGCACAAACAAATGGTGCTTTGTACAGTATATTAAATAAATCAATAAAGAAAAACCATCATAATTTTTTTTTACATGAGAGTAATGTCATCAAATCTGTTTATGAAAAACGAGTATACAAGGCTTGGACAGTTTAATTGAGTCCCAAAGAATGCAACAATGCAAGCCAACTTTGAATACAGCAATTCGTCATTGTCAATCGTGCCATATGAGACCCAATGTCATTGCACCTTGTTGCACATATAGGTGCTAGCTGTGCCCCGCAGTTTCACCCGCGTTCCCGATGGATCTTATATTTTCTCGGGGAAAATGTATCCTATATGTTAATTTAGTTTAATAATTATTAACTTTTTGTGCAAGTTTCATCCAAATCCACTTTTTTTCGTAAAATGAAATGAAAATATATATTTTTCAAATAGGCGTTTACAAGCTCCTATGTACAGTCTGACAATTACTCTTTTTAAATATGAAAAGTAATGAGACTGATGAATGAAGTGTGAAAAAGAAACAAACACACATACATCCATCCTCACCATCTTCCGCATTTATAATATTATACTTTTGGAAATTGCAGATTTTGTCGATTATGATAAACACGGGTGGTACACCTATCCCTAGCGAGCTATCCCTACTGGTAGGGATAAGTGCACTTTATGTAGATTTATTTCTACCGGTAGAGATAGACAAGATAGAGAGATAGATATACACTTATCCCTACCGCGTTATCCCTAATGGCAGGGATAAGTCCACGTTTACAGGCACATTAGACAAATATATATTGTATATTAATTTAATTCATTTATTAGTAACAAAAAAAAGGATTTAATGGGCACAAATATATATAATTAAAAAAAAATATTTCATTATTTGTATTTGTTAAAAAATTACTAAAATAGTATTATTGATAATTTTTTTCCCTAGCAGTAGGGATAAGTGTACCACACGGTAATGGACAGTGCACTTATCCCTGCCGGTAGAAATAAATTTACAAATAGTGGGGATAGCTCGGTAGGGGTAAGTGTACCACCCCGATTAAAATACATTTTTTTTATTAAAAGTTTAGAAAACCGATTTAATCTTAACATTGGCACAAATTGCTAACTATCGATCTAGTATGCAGATTTTGACAGCTAAGAGTTTTATAGAAACATTAGCTGTCCGGACTAACGTTGTCCTGTAGAAATAAGTTCATACAAAAATACAAGAATCCGATCGCAGCGCCACCTACCGGGTGCTATTGTGAATCTAAACCAGTCTCGAATCCAGTGGTTGGGGGAAAGGGAACACACAAAAAAAAAAATCATGAAAATCTATCCAGCCGTTAAGGTGGAGTTCATTATCGTATGCTTCATTATTCTCAAAAACAGTAAGATTATTTTGTGGGACACTCTTAGGTTTTAAAAAGGCTCTTTTAGATCTCATCAAATATAATTTTAAGAATACAGATCGATGTATCTAATTTTTAACAATATACCCTAAAAGTATCAGTATAAATCTCAAAGTAATATGACCATGACAGACAGACATAATAAATCTATAAAGGGTTCGAGTTAGAACGGATAAAAATAAATCGAATATATTAAGTGCAACTAAGGTATAAGAAAGTAGGTAAAGTCTAAGGCCGGCAACGCACTTATGGCTCCTCTGGTCTTACGGGTGTCCATGGGCGATACGTCTGCTCGTTTGCCTACCAAAATATTAAAAAAAAAAGAGTTTCATAATGTTACCACCGTTATCGAATACCATACGGGGAACGGAAGAATACATTATACCGGATGAAAAATGCGAACCACTATACTGTTCTCTTATCTAGGTACTAGGATCGCATAAAACAGCTGCAGACTGTCCAGGATAAGTAAGGGAAACAAATATTGCTGTCGTTCGAGCCGGCCGCCGCGTCCAAAGGGTCGCATTCATAAATAATTTAGTCGGCGCTCGGGTCCGTGCGACCAAGATGTGAGCTTCGGACGTGCCTGGCTCCGGAAAAGTATGAATGAACGGTAGAGATTCCGCTTAGGTACATACTGTTATGTCAGAAATATGCTTCATTTATTATCTCAACACGCGCGCAGGTTAATTGCATTTTGATGTATATCCTCCTTTGGCGACGTCGGGTCAAACATACCTAATTACAGTGTAAATATCGCACTAATATTATAATTGCGAAAGTGCTTTTTGTTTGTCGTTCGGGCACCATAAAACGGAGTAGTGGATCGAATGCCTAAAGCTAGATGCGAGGCCAGTAGGCTTCGTGGTTAGAGACCATTACCGCCACGCCACAGATCGTGGGTTCGATTCTCACCCGGGACAAACATTTGTGTATGAACATGTCTGTTTGTTCTGTGTCTGGGTGTAAATATCTACATATATAAGTATGTATTTAGAAAAAAAGGATATGTATTATATCAGTTATCTGGTCTACATTAGGACTGTTGATAAAATATCGATATATCGAAATATCGATATTATTATTTCGAAATATTGATATTTATTACTAATATTTTTTTGGACGATATATCGATAGTTCGATATTGAAATGTCGATATTTTTTTAATACATTTTTTTTCGGAATTCATTTTATCTACAAAAGTTAGCCGACACTCATCAATTTCTGATTTTTTTGAAAAATCCCCGTATAATTTTGAGTTTTGGTACAATACCTGCTTAATTAAAGCAGTATTTAGATCAGCCAAATATTTCAAGGTCTTGAAATGCACGGAAATTTTGGATTGATAGTAGGCATTTTACTCCTGTGCTATCAGAAATAGCTGTTGAATATTTGAGATTCTTCTGCTACATCTGTAGCATCTGAACGAGTTGCTTCTACAATCAATCTTTTAGTACCTAATAATCGTAGTAGCCTAATATATCGATATCAATATTTTTTTCAATATATCGAAAACCCGATATTTTTAAAAATATCAACAGTCCTAGTCTACATAGTACAAGGTTAATTTGGGATCAGATGGTCGAGTGTAAAGAATGTCCCAGGATATGTATTCATCCCTGGATCGCGGATATAACCGCGGGCCGAAAGCTAGTGCTATTGTACATAGGCAAATTCTAGGAATCTCGGTTGATAACCATATATGTAATAGGAAAACGAAAAAGTCTCGTCAGTTATGTGAAAACTTAATGACTGCTAAAATAAATGTTTGGCTTTAGGTCTCTGTTATGTGATTACTCCTGAGAATACCTAAGGTAAGCTAGTATATAACAAGTATTTCAATGCCACCTACGCGAGACTGCTGCGGTTTGTCAAGCTTACATAAAACCACTGAATATCGCCATTTTACTTATTGTCAAAGTCCACCTTTATTTCCTTTATTTTGTCAGCGCTTTATTTCCAAATTTTGAACAAAGTGAAAAGAGATTGTTGGTTAATTGATTCACGTTTATTTATAAATCGTGTTGTATAGTTAAGTTGTATTAATTATTTAAATTAATAGGGTCTCTATTCATTTAATTTATTTAACAATTAGAAAGGCTTTCACCAATGACATTAATTACACATAAGTATCTTCTAAAACGGATAACAATAATTTACATTCATTCTTCACACGCGGCCCTCTGATCCCAAAACTAAGCAGGGTTTATACTATGGAAACCAGATACCCGATATACTACATTATAGTACTGTTTTTCTTTGAAATACATACTTATATACCTATATTAGACCAGACCCAAAAAAGCAGACATGTATACAAATGTTGTCCTGGATGGGAATCGATCCCACGACATGTAGTGTATATAGATATTCATGGTTTCTAACCACCACGCCAACTGGTCCGTCATAAAACTACGAAAACATAAAACTGACATAAAAAAGGAGCGCCTAAGATTTGTCGTATGAATAACTAGCTGTCCCCCGCGGTTTTACCCGCATTCCTGTGGGATGTCACATGTATTATACATAAAAACCTTCCTCTTCAACCACTCGTATCTATTAAAAAAACCGCATCAAAATCCGTTGCGTAATTTTAAAGATTTAAGCATACTGTTAATAAACAAGCAATGAAGATACTTTCTATCTATGATATTTGTGTAGTCTATGGGTAGCATCGTGACTGTCTTTTTTTTTTTTTGCATTGCTTCGTCTTTGTGTGTGGTAATGATTGTACCAAGTACTGTTACAATAAAACATTTCCATATTATAAAATACAGTTTCATTTACTCAAAGAACAATAGGTTATGGGCCCAGGCACGGCTACCTATTTAGAAGAAAGAATAAAAAAAAATACATCGTGCGGTATTGAAGACTGACTAAAAGTGAGGTTAAGTTGGCCGGCACGTGCCGACTGAAAATTGTAGTCAGGAGGAATATTAATAACGCTAATTACGCAAGATGGAAGTAAATAATACCACTCATGTGATGAAACTGGAAGGTGCGAAAAATTGGAATGTTTGGAAGTTTCAAATAACAGTATTGTTGAGAGGTCAAGGATGGTTGGACGTTGTTGAAGGGCGGACGATAAAACCAGAAGACGCTGTTGCAAGAGCTGCCTGGGAAGTAAAGGATGCTAAGGCTCAATCATTGATAGTCACCAGGATGTCTGAGGATGTCATGCTGCATATCATAACTTGTACATCTTCTGCTGAAATGTGGCAAAATCTGTTATGTGTCTACGAACAAAAGTCGGAAACCAGCATTCACATTATACAGCAACGTTTCTTTCAATATAAATATGAGAAAGGAGTTGATATGTCGGTGTTTATATCTAAAATCCAAGAAATGCAGAGTCAGTTGAAGCAATTGGGTGAGGAGATCTCAGACAAATTTACAATAACTAAAGTTTTGATGAGTTTACCAGATGAATATAAACATTTTATATCGGCATGGGAGTCCGCACCCGATAATAAACAAACATTTGATAATTTGGTGGCAAGGCTATTAGTAGAAGAGGAAAGGTTGAAGGAAAAGATTGAAGAAAACCAGGAGACGACGTCAGCGTTCGTAGCCAAGAGAAATGTTAAGTGTTTTAAATGTGGCAAACCGGGACATTACCAGTCAGAGTGTCGAAATAATAGAGACAATGAGAAAAACTTTAATAAGTGCTTTTATTGTGGTAAACCGGGACATGTTAAGGCGCAGTGTCGTTCTAGAAAGCTAAAGGACAATAAGAAAATGAGTAATGCGTTCGTTGTGTGTAACTCAGAAGACGAAAAATATGAAAAATCAAAGTGGCTAGTTGATTCAGGGGCTAGCGAACATATGTGCTGTGATAGGTCATTGTTGTCATCATTTTCGAGTGTCTCGCAAAAGTCGGTAATTGTAGGTAACGGTGCTAATATTAGTGTATTAGGATCTGGACAGATGGCGGTACAGGTCCATAATGGGAGTGAATGGGTTGATACAACCATAAACAACGTATTGTTCGTTCCCGAACTAAAGACAAATTTATTCTCTGTGAAGCGCGCTGCAGACCGTGGCTATGTCATGATGACAGACAACAATACTTGCCGGTTTTACAAGAATAACATTGTTTGTGCTGTTGCGAATAGACTCGATAACTCATATTATATGGAATTTCGTTTTAAAAGTGAGCATGTAAACGTAGCTAAAGTAGTAAAGAATGACTTATATAAATGGCATCAGAAGTTAGCACATCAGAACTTTGATCACGTAAAGAAAGTGTTGGCGATAAACAACATTGTTGTGAAACAAACCAATGTGCCACAATGTGAAAGCTGCTTAAAAGGAAAAATTGTTATAAAATAGGAACTATTTTCTGTAACCTCTATCATCGACAATTGTTCCCTGGTAACTGGTTGTTGATTAGTTACTGTTTTTTGAGTTGTCAACGTAGAAAAACGTATTTTGTGTTCTAAATATATAATGTATATATTTTACTTTAAATACAACCACTGCAAGTTACACGAGTATTATTATTCAGGGTAACCTAATTCTAACAGGTTATGGGCCCAGGTATACATTCTGGTTACCGTTTCCGGTGTACTTACGTACATGGGTAACTGACGTACCTACCTATTAAACTCTAATATAATTATCTGATCTCGAATTGTAAAAAATGCAAGCTGTTCCTTATATGAAAAGCTTTGAGAAACTCTCTGGCCAGGCCAATTATGGCACATGGGCTTTTGCCATGGAAATGTTTCTGACAGACGAGGACTTATGGGAGTGCATTAATGAGGATTTTAAGCTAGATTCAGTGGAGGCAAAAAGGAGAGATGCCAAAGCTAGGAGCAAAATTTGTCTTATGTGCACGGAGAAGATATATCCCATGATAATGCATGTCAATACAGCGAGAGATACTTGGTTAGTACTAAAACGAGCGTATGCAGACGGTGGACTACTGCGGCGGCTATATCTGTTGCGGAAGCTGTTCAACGTCAAACTATCAATGTTCAGCACTATGGAGGAGTACTTGAATGACATTCAGACTACGAATCTGGCATTAATATGCATAAAAGCTGGTCTTGATGACGAGTTCGTCGGGATTATAATGCTGGCTGGTTTGACAGATACCTTCAATTCTCTGGTGATGACATTAGAGCATTCGAACATACAGATTTCGACAGAAACTGTGATGGCAGCGTTACTAAAAGAAAGTATGAGAAAGAGCACAACCGAAGACGACTCGGCACTTATGTCAAAGAGTGACAAAACCAAGAAGGTGGTTATATGTCATCTGTGTAAGAAGAAAGGTCATTATAAATGGCAGTGCAAAGACAGGAAATCTAATGACAACAAGAGTAATGCACCACACGATAAGAAGAATAGTAAAGAGACAGTCGGGCTGATTACTGTTTTGTCAGCGACGGTCAGCAAAAGCGAATGGGTTATAGATTCTGGTGCCACAGCACATATGACGTCAGACAAACACATTTTGGAGAATAAGGAAAATGTTAGTTCAAAGGTGGTAACAACTGCGAACAATGATAAAATTGTATCCAACGTAAAGGGGGATGTGTTTGCCATGAGTCGTTCTATCAGGTTTGAAGATGTTTTAAATGTACCAGGTTTGATGACTAATTTACTATCAGTAAGTAAGATGTGTAGTAAAGATTGTGTTGTTGTTTTTGATAAAACTTGTTGCAAGGTTTTTAAGAAAAATAACGTAGCTGTAGGTAGTAATGCTTTGTTAACAGCACCCCTGAAACATGGTTTATATGTTTTAAATAAAGAGACAGCGATGGTTCTTACGTCTCCTCCAGATACTACTTCTAGTGATTTCAATTTATGGCACAGAAGATTGGGTCATTTGAGTAGGCCTTTGATGGAAAAATTGAAAGGTTTAGCAGATGGATTGTCGTATGGAGCAGTTAGGACGGAACCGTGTGAAGGTTGCTGCAAGGGGAAAGAACACGTCAAGAAATTTCCGAAAAGGAAAGGTAAGAGAGCAAAGGCATTGCTTGAACTAGTGCATTCGGATTTGGCAGGTCCAATGGAGGTAGAATCCTATGGTGGAAATAAATACTTTTTAGTTTTCGTAGATGATTTTAGTAGAAAAACTTTTACATATCTTCTAAAATCGAAAACCGAAGTATTTGCGAAATTCAAGGAATTCAAGGCGCTAGTTGAAAATCAAACGGGCAAAAGAATCAAAAAGTTACGTACTGACAACGGGACGGAGTACGTAAATCATGAATTTGGTGATTTTCTTAAAAAGCATGGTATCCAGCATCAGACGTCTGTACCGTATACACCTCAGCAAAATGGAGTGGCAGAGCGGACTATACGGACTTTAACTGAAAAAGCGAGATGCATGATACACGATGCTGGTCTAAGCAAGAAGTTATGGGGTGAGGCTGTTGGATGTGCTGTGTATCTTAAAAATAGATCTCCCACAATGGCTTTGTCGGATAAGATTCCAGAAGAGGTATTTACGAATGAACGAGTTGACTTGTCGAATCTTAAAGTATTTGGATCCAAGGCTCAAGTTCTTATTAAAGACCCTAGCAGAAAGAAATTTGATCCGAAAACGGTTTCAATGATAATGACGGGGTATTCCAATAACCAGAAGGCGTACCGATTTATCGATGTACATAATAACCCAACTAAAATAACTATTGCTCGAGACGCAACATTTTTCGAGAATGTGCCCATATTAAAAGAGAAACGAGATACAGTTTCAAAGAAAAATTTTGTGGACATATATGTACATGATGACATTCCTGGGACTAGTCGTCCTACCACTGTACCAGAGGTACCAAGGTTAACTGGACCTGTTGCAGTGGGGGTACCGGTGTCTAGCCCGAATGTCTTGATCGAAACAAATGAAGAAGATTTCAGACCACGGAGTCCGGTTGTTCACGTAGATGTTCAAGGAAGCACATCTAGTTCAATACACGAATCAGATTCGGGAGAGAACTTCTTCGACTCTGTCGATTCAGAGAGTCCTGTATCAGAAAATTTGCGATTTGCTGATCCTGCAAATGATGTGGTTGCTCCTACTGAACGACGTTACCCAATTCGAAATAGACGTCCCAGGAGAGATGAGGACATGGTCTATAATTTTCATGTAGCTGATATTCCTGATCCTGTATCAGTTCAAGATGCCATGGAGCGTTCTGACAAAAGGTTGTGGTTAGAAGCGATGAAAGACGAGATGAATTCCATGAAAATAAACAACACATGGGAGCTTGTTGATCGACCGATGGACGTAAACGTCATAAAATCTAAATGGGTTTTTAAATTGAAGGTTGGGGCGGATGGTAGCGTGCAGCGCCATAAGGCCAGGCTGGTCGCTAAGGGCTATTCGCAGAGACTAGGAGTTGACTATTTTGAAACGTTTGCTCCAGTTGTAAAAATTTCGTCAATTCGTCTTTTACTTGCGCTGGCAGCTGAAAAGGATTTAAGCATTCATCACATAGATGTGACAACCGCTTTTCTAAATGGAGATATACAAGAGGAAATTTACATGGAACAGCCAGAATTTTTCGTCCAAAAGGGGGAAGATCGCAAGGTTTGCAAGCTAAAGAAATCTCTGTATGGCTTGAAACAAGCGGCTCGATGTTGGAACGAGAAAATTCACGCTCACATTTTGAAAATGGGTTTTACGCGATCTAATTATGATCAATGCGTATACACCAAGATAAAAGGTGGACTGTTTGTAGCTATTGCACTTTATGTAGACGATTTTTATATATTTACAAATAATGAAACTGCAGCTGAAACAGTGAAAGAGCATATTGAAAGTTCTTTTATAATAAAGGATCTTGGGTTAGCAAGGGAGTTTCTTGGAATGCTGATTGAGCGGGATATGGACAAACAAGAGATTCGTCTTTCTCAGAAGACATACATACACAAGATAATTGAAAAATTTGGGATGCAAGACTGTAAACCTGTATTCACACCGATTGAAGCAAATCTTCATCTGAAATGTGGAATTAAGAATGACGATACGCGGTATCAAGAGATCATAGGATCGCTCATGTACCTGGCGTGTTGTACTAGACCAGACATATCATTTGCGGTAACCATGTTGAGTCAGTTCAACAACTGCAATGATTTGACTCATATGGCAGCGCTGAAACGAGTGCTTAGGTATCTGAAGGGGACAGTGGAGCTATCGCTGTGTTATAAAAAATGTAACAAACCTTTGGTTGCTTATGCTGACGCTGACTGGGGAAATGGGCCTGATGCTAAATCATTTTCAGGCTATGCCCTATTTTTCGGTGGTGCTGCAGTAGCTTGGCAATCCAAGAAACAGCGATGTATAGCATTAAGTACGGCTGAGGCCGAATATATCGCGATTTGTGAGGTTGCTAAAGAAGTTATTTCTGTTAAGGGTTTATATGCTGAACTCACTGACCAGACAAACACTATTACTATATTTAGTGATAGTCAAAGTGCTTCTAAGCTAGTTTATACTCCTGCAATAGGAAAACGGTCAAAGCATATAAATATTAGGTATCATTTTGTTCGAGATTTGGCAGAGCAAGGGGTGATTTGTATTGAATATTGTCAAACAACCCTTATGCCTGCAGATATGTTAACAAAGGGAGTTGCCAGACAGAAACACCAGTTTTGTGTTAAACATTGTGGATTAAGTGGGGGTGTTATAAAATAGGAACTATTTTCTGTAACCTCTATCATCGACAATTGTTCCCTGGTAACTGGTTGTTAATTAGTTACTGTTTTTTGAGTTGTCAACGTAGAAAAACGTATTTTGTGTTCTAAATATATAATGTATATATTTTACTTTAAATACAACCACTGCAAGTTACACGAGTATTATTATTCAGGGTAACCTAATTCTAACAAAAATACATAGGCTACCATTTATGAAAAGCGAAAGTGTAAGCACTAGGACATGCGAATTAATACATGGAGACACATGTGGACCCATGGAAGAAGAGTCCATTGGTGGATCGAGATATTTTGTAGTCCTGAAGGATGATTACTCAAATTTCCGAACTGTGTATCTTGTCAAAACGAAGGACGAAATAAAGAAATGTCTGGAGAATTTCTTAAACAGAGCTGAAAATGTAACTGGTAACAAGGTCAAGACTTTTCGAACAGACAATGGGCTGGAATTCATAAACAAAGAAGTGAAAGAAATATGCTCTAAGAGGGGTATCATTCATCAAACAACAGTATGTTATACTCCTGAACAAAACGGTAAGGCCGAGAGGGAAAATCGAACTCTTGTTGAGGCAGCAAGAACAATGTTACATGCTAAGAACTTACACAAGAAACTATGGGCAGAAGCAGTTAATACTGCTGCTTTTGTATTAAATAAAACTGGTAAAGGCAGAGAAGGGAAGTCACCGTTTGAATTGTGGACAGGCAGAAGTTATAATATTCACCAACTGCAGGAGTTTGGTTCACCGGTTTATGTCCACATTCCTAAGGAAAAGAGAAGGAAATTCGACATGAAGGCTGAGAAGGGAGTAATGGTTGGCTATGGCGAAGAGACCAAGGGTTATAGAATCTATTTCTCTGAGAAAAATTGTGTATTGATACAGAGAGATGTGGTATTCTTAAATAAAGAGGAAGAAACTACTGTTATGCTGAATCTAGATAGTCAACCTACAAATGATATGGTTGATTCAGTGACAGTGGAAGAAATAACCGAAAGTGAAGTATCTCAACCTAACCCAAGTGATACTCATACTAGTCTCATTACAGATACGTCCTCAGTGGAAAGTGAGAGTGAGTGTTCAAGTGAATACATACCTTCGGAGGATGAATAGTTGAAGGTTGATGAAATAGTACAGGTTCGAAATGAAAGGCCAAAGCGAACAAAGAAACAAACATTGTTTTATGAGTGCAATAATGTAGTAAGTGAGAAATATGAACCAGCTACATATGAAGAGGCCATTAATAGAACTGATTCAAGTAAATGGAGAGAGGCAATGAATAAAGAATTGCAAACCTTGAGGGACAATAACACTTGGGACTTGTGTAATGTATCAGCAAGTGGAGAAATTATAAACAGTAAGTGGGTCTTTAAAATAAAGGAAAGTAAGGACAACATTCAGCAATATAAAGCGAGGTTAGTCGCTAGGGGATTTGAGCAAAATAGTGAATTTGATTTGGGTGAATTATATGCACCAGTAGCAAAGTTATCTACTTTCCGAGTCTTTGTAGCTATAGCAACTAAGTTAAATTTGCCTATACGTCAAATGGATGTTACTGGAGCATTTTTGTATGGGGATATAGATAGGGAAGTATATATTAGGTTGCCAGAAGGGGCTTTCTCTGGGAAGAACAACATTGTTAAATTAAATAAAGCTTTATATGGGTTAAAAAGTTCTCCTAAAAGTTGGAATGCTAAGTTTAATTCAGTGATGGCAAGAGAAGGATTTATAAGATCCAAGTATGACTCATGTTTATTTAAAAGATGTAATGACAATAACAAGACCTATTTGTTACTTTATGTCGATGATATATTGTATTTTGGGTCAAGTAAGAAAATTGTTTTACAAGTTAAAGCTATTTTGAACAAAGAATTTAAAATGAAGGATCTTGGTTTTGTATCTAATTTTCTTGGTATAAATGTAAAGCAAAATTTGGAAACTGGCACTACAGAGTTAGATCAAAGAAGTTATTTGGAGAGTGTATTACAAAAATTTAATATGGAGAATTGTAAGGAAATGCTAACTCCTATGGACCCTAACCTAAATACTAAAATATTTTCAAATGAAACCATATCTAAATATAAAAAATGTGAAACATTGTGTAGGCAAATTATAGGATGTTTAATGTATGCTTCATTAGGAACTAGGCCTGATTTGTGTTTTCCAATATCTATGTTAAGCAGGTATCAAACATGTGCAAATAATGAGCTACTAAGTGCATTAAAGAGGATCTTAAGATATGTAAAGTATACTTTAGATTATAAGTTGATTTATAAGTGTAACTCTCAGTGTGTAACGGGTTATTGTGATGCTGACTGGGGAGCAGATCTTAAAGATAGAAAGTCTACCTCAGGTTATTTGTTTTTATTGTCAAATTGTTTAATTTTATGGTGCTCTAAGAAACAGGCTTCAGTTAGTTTGTCATCTACAGAAGCTGAATATGTGTCAATGAGTATGGCTGTGAGCGATGCTTGCTGGCTTGCAAATCTACTAAATGATTTTGAATTTGAAAGCATTTATCCAATTAAAATATATCGTGATAATCAATCAGCCATTATAAATGCAAAAACAGATAATATAAAGCGTTTGAAGCATGTAGATATACGCTACCATTTTGTTAAGGACTTAGTTAAGGAAAATAAGATTTGCATTGATTATATAAACACTAGTCAACAACCAGCAGATATGTTGACAAAAGCTTTGTGTAAAGAATTGATTATAAGACACTTAAATATGTGCGGTGTCCAAAACAAATATTAAAACTAAGTTCAAGAGATTGTATTGTGTGTTAAAATTAGAAGTTGATATGTTTGTTATTGTATTATTGAAATGTATTTACATTGAGAAGGGGTGTTAATAAACAAGCAATGTAGATACTTTCTATCTATGATATTTGTGTAGTCTATGGGTAGCATCGTGACTGTCTTTTTTGTTTTTTCTTTGCATTGCTTCGTCTTTGTGTGTGGTAATGATTGTACCAAGTACTGTTACAATAAAACATTTCCATATTATAAAATACAGTTTCATTTACTCAAAGAACAATGGCATATAGGGACATAGGGACAGATAAGGCGACTTTGTTTTATACTATGTTGTGATAATAAGTCATGACTGATTCATTGACTGAGAGATCAGTAATAACCCTGAGCGACTGGTCTTAGAAACATAAAGTTTGCTGGGTAACTTATTTTACCCCTAAGAAGGTGAATATATGTCCGTATGTATGCTAAAAAAAAATTATAAATGTCTGAACTGATTTCACTAAAAACAATTTTAAAAACACAGTTTTAATATAATTTCGATTGCGTAACTATTATAAATTATGATTTTTATTGCCGAAAAATAATAGGTAAAGCCCCGGGAACACGATATGGAAATTGCTGTACACTACACTACAATAGAATTAATTGCATGTTCCAAGAGTACATAATCATTACGTAGGTAGACAACTAACCAACGGTAGCACTTCACTAACGATCATCTCATTACCCACTCCCTTGGGTCCAACTGAAGTCGCACTCCTTGCGGGACGGACCATTAATCTATTGCTTTCCTACATGTTTCTTACGAGTAGATACATTACATGCTCTGTTACTTCACTACAGTGTGAAAAAATATTACTTGTTTATGAGCTCCTACTAACAGGTAATAGATACCGTACTTGCATATTTCTATGAGACCATGAAGAATTTAAGTTTGCATAAAAGTATTCCACGGAGTAATGTCCGAATTAAAATTCAGCAAAGCAAATTCTTATTCACAGCAACTTCCTTATTCATAATTTGTGCCGTCTGCGGTCTAAACATGGATGCTATTGTCCTGGCTCGATGAAACGCCACGATTATGCAAACAACTGACAAGTTTGCCCTACAACTTCTACGTAACCCATTAAGCGACTTTAAACAACGAGTTTAAGTCTGAAATTGGATGCTAGGTATTCGCATACATTTCTACAAACCGAGATTCCCCAGGAATAGACTTTATAGTACATGGAATTAAAGTGTAGAATGCAATGTGATTCTAGATAACTTTAGGATCCATTTAGTATTAGAGCTTATCTCAAAGGCAACCTGTGTTCCAAAGGGGATACTCTATTCACGAATGGAAACTAATTTTGCACTGTAATGCCACAGGTAATGCAATATTAATTAGGATTAAAGTATTGTACAAAAGGTGATGTTGATATTATTATGTTTTCCGACAGGTACATTTTTTGCCAAATATTTATTTTAATCTGTTTTGGTTGAACTAAACACTGCAATATTAGAAGTAATTTAAATGTCTTCTTTTTCTTTTCAGGTAAGTCTAAGAAGTTACATTAAATTTTGAGAAGAAATCGAAACCTGAAAGTAAGAAATTCTAACGATCCTCAAGAACGGTAGGAGAGTTTATATTATTAATTTTGTTGATAAGCCCTCTTAAATGCCATAAAAATTAAGTAATTTTTCTTAAACAAACAATTTATACAAGTCCTCTTAAATTTTTTCTTCTACTAGCGCCACCTCTGCAATTCCCGCCGAAGCTTTATGCGAGCTACGCTCGCTCACACTTTAGAAGGTTGTATATCGCTTCCATTGCAAACTTGTAGCGGAGGGTTTCGAAACGAAATCGGTAGGGGTTCCTACACAACACTGGATTTATCCTCACCGCCTCCGTGGTTCATATAAAACCTCAGAGATGGCGCTGTTTTATATAGGTTCCATATTTGAAGAAGCATCTAGAGACAGCGACGCTCTGTAACTTAGGTGTGGAATTTTTATTTAATAGCCGTGTCGAAATAATTTGTCCTCAAATAAAAGTATTATTTAGCCAAAGTATCTTTCGATCACCAAGAATTAACAACGTACCTCCTCAAACAATTCAGTACATAGGTACTCTAAAACTAAATTAAATTATTGTTAAAAGACTACTGCTAAGTTTGTCGCTGTGAATGCGTTACTGACGTCAGTTGTCAGTTGGTCATGACCACGATGGGCAATAGTAGAGTAACACTATTATTTATGATTCTCTGTCAATCGACCCAAGTAAGGAGTAACGTTAGTTTTAATAATTGCTTCTCATTTCCGAATGTGACTAGCGTAAAGAAAATAAAAATGCGATAATAATATAAGGAAATATTCAATATAAAATACTACTTATTGAAATATTTTGAAAAATTGTTCCAACAACAAGTAATTCAAACTACGATTCGCTTAGGGATTATTTACGATCATCTTCGCCGACATGTGTAATCAATTAATTATAATAGTATTCAATATATTTATCATTGATGATAAGATTTTTCGTATTGTGACGACTTTCGCCCGACTTCATCTCTTGTGGCTTTCGGCTTAAACGTAGCTTATAATAATAATAAATATCCCGGGACATTCTTCACAAACGGCCATCTGATCCCAAACTAAGCAGAGCTTGTACTATGGAAACCAGATAACTTATAATACTAAATACATATATATATATTTATTTATAGATATTTATTATATAGATATTGACACCCAGACACAGAACAAACAGACATGTTCATGCGCAAAAGTGATTGTCCTGGGTGGGAATCGAACCCGCGACCTGCGACTTGGCAGTCAAGGTCGCTAACCACCAAGCCAACTGGGCCTTTATTTCATTTTATTATTATCCAATTATAAGAATGAAAAATGTGTTATTTTGTAGTACATATAACCGGATGGTACACCTATCCCTACCGAGCTATCCCAATCGGTAGGGAAAATATATCAATAATACTATTTTAGTTATTTTTTAACAAATGCATATAGGTAATAAAAAAAAAACTACTTATAAATTATTTTATCGATAATTTTTTTTTGTTACTAATAAATTAATTGAAAGAATATACAATGTATATTTGTCTCATGGTCCTGTAAACGTGCACTTATGCCTACCATTAGGGAAAGCTCGGTAGGAATAAGTGTACCACTCAGTAATGGGCAGTGCACCTATCTATCGGTCGAAATAAATCTACTAAAACGTGCACTTATCCCTACCAGTAGGGATAGCTTGGAAGGGATAAGTGTACCACCCGCATATAACTACATATAACGTAAGTATAATAAAAACTTATTGGATTTGGCGCGAAATAACAAAATTTATCGTAAATTGAACTTAATTATTTGTTTTTAAACATAGTTCGTAATGATATTATTAAGGAAAGATTTTTTATCGTCAAATCATCACCAGTTCAAAGTTACAATGTCTATTCGATCACCTCCTAGGAACGCATTCTGAGCGGCCGCACCGTGTGCGTACTACCTACATAGTGGTTGTCGCCTACTGTTGTTGCTGTCAGATTTATATTATCATTTATTCTGTATTATATATATTTATTCAAATAGGCCTTCACAGGCACTTATGAATGGTCAGACTCTAACACCGGTTCGGAAGGTTGCTTTTACTGAGAAGAGCCGGCAATTAACTCAGCAATTACTCTTTTCAAAATAAGATTTTGTACATAAAGATGTGTCCTGCTGGAGCGAGCGCTACACCCAAGCATTGTCGTCATTAAAATAATCATTTGTGTTGTAGAAAGCCTTTCGTACTAAAACAGTCTTAATTCTTTCCTTAAATTTTTGTAAAGGCAAATTTAAAATTTCAGCAGGGATTTAATTATAGATGCGTGCACTAAGTCCTAAAAATTAGCTTTGCACTTTTTGCAGTCTATATGCAGAAGTGACAAGTTTATCCTTATTTCTAGTATTGATGGAGTGCATATCACTTTTTTTGATATAAAGACTAATATTTTGATGTACAAATATTATGTTTGCATAAATATACTGCGATGCAACTGTGAGGATATCAATTTGTTTAGTACATACATATGTATATTTAGATATTTACACCTAGACACAGCCCAAACAGATATGTTCATGCACACAAATGTTTGTCATCGGTGGGAATCGAACCCGCGACCTTCGGCTTGGCAGTCAGAGTCGCTAACCACCAAGTCAACTAGCCTGTCAAAATAAAAAATACATTTTGCAAAAATATATTTATTTTTATATTATTTATATATTATAACATAACATCCTCACGCCTGTTAGTCGAGCGTTAGCATCTATCATATAAGAAGACATATGTAAGTGTTACATCTACATTAATATTATAAAGGGGAAAGATTTGATTGTTTGTTTGTTTGCATTGAATAGGCTCCGAAACTACTTAACCGATTTGAAAAATTCTTTCACTGTTGGGAAGCTACACTATCTCCGGTGAACATAGAATATATTTAATTTTCAAAAAAGTTAGGGATCTATACTAAAAGTCCAATAATGTAACCATAGATGTGAAAAAAATACTTAAAAAATGCGTGCACCGCGAAAACTTTTTGATGATAGAAAAAACAACATAAAGTAACATCCCTCGGGAGAAAGTAACATAACGCGGGTGAAACCGCGGGAGACAGCGAGTATGTTATATAGATACCTATTGCTAAAAAGGTTAATTCATTTTTGTTCATTAATATTAAAGTAAATTTTTCTGTGATATTCTTTGCTGTCCAAATGACACCGGACCTGACTGCGGCGACTGTAGTCAACAGGCATTTTGATATACGCTCTCGTCACATTTTAAATATGCACATACATATGTATAGCATTGGACATATAGTCAAAACAACTTTTATACTTTTTTTTAAACACCTTTTTAGGGTGTCGTACCCAAAGGGTAAAACGGAACCCTATTACTAAGACTCCGCTGTCCGTCTATCTGTCTGGCAGTCTGTCTGTGACCAAGCTATATCTCATGAACCCTGATAGTTAAACAGTTCCAATTTTCACAGATAATGTATTTCTGTTGTCGCTATAACAACAAATAATAAAACAGAATAAAATAAATATTTAAGGGCCCATACAACAGACATGTCTTTTTACAGTTTTTATGGATAATGGAATGATACGGGACCCTTCGTGCGTGAGACCGACTCGCACTTAGCTGGTTTTTTATTGAAACAGATTGTTCTGTAAAATGTAACCCATTAAAATTTAAAGCAACTCGCCTAGAGTTCTAGGTTTGGTGAAATTAATTCAAATGGGCAAACTAACTGATATAGTTGTAAGTGTGGTGAAGCAATGTTTATTGTAAACTTCATGCGAGTGAAATGAATGATGTTAATTCTTAATAAAATTATGACGTCACAAACTGAAGCACGGTGATGGCAAACAGAAGTTGGACTGTCAAACAATTTATAATTCGTGATCAAATATATAACTAAGTAGTTACGAACTGGACTATAGCTGTCCAGGTGTAGTCATAATAAAGCCGAATTTTGTTTTCCAAACTACCTTCTCTTAATGAAACGAAAAAAAAAAAACAACATTACAAACAGAAGTCAGCGTGAAAGGACACTCAGGAACTCTGTGCAGTGTACTTTGTTCTCTTTGTCAACTCTGGCGGCCTGGTACCACTCGACTCTTACACTAGCACTAGTTATTTTGTTTCCTTGTTTGCCCGCGGGAATTGTGAAGCACTTTACTTTTATTTCAATTTTTGTCGAAAGAGTTCTTTTACTAGATTTAGTAACGATGGTGACGTACACAAGCGAGGATCACTAAATAAATACCTATGAAACTTCCACAAATTCCAAACACGTGTCGTCGACCGTCGTCGTTGTGAAATACCAATGTTGGAGGAACTATGTGTAAATAGGCCGAGGTTTTGGGCGTAAACCTTTGGCGCTTACCCTCGCTCGTTTCGACGAGAATATGCGCCCGCGGGGTCTCTACGGCCATTAAAATTAGTTTTCGCGACAGAATTCAATTTTGCCTCCGAATAGGCCCGCGAGGGGTCAACCCTCGATTCATTGTTTTTTTTCTGCCAGGAAAAAGGTTAGCTTTTTTGTGCACCCGGTAATGTGAGTTGGGATGCTCATTATTTAATTTAATGGACATGGAGTTCATCTTATAAGACTTACCCATAATCATTCTCGAATGCGGGTGAAACCACGGCACAAAAACTAGTTATCTAATTTGAGACCGGAAATGTATAACGTAACGTAAAACCACAGTGTAAGAAAGAATCCTTTCCTTTTGTAAAACCATAGACAGTACTAAAGCAGTTCATGAAATTCGACTCTGAACGATCAAGTAACAAGGGTATAAAGTTTACAACCGCTGTATTTATAATTTATTTTCTCCTTTGGACAACATTAAAAAGCTTTCATTCTTTAATTCAATTTCACTGTTTTATCTGTAATTACAAAAGAGTTTAAGAAAAATAACTAAATATTACGCAGCTCGTACCAGGATATCATGACAGTCAAGGAGACCACAGAGTTGAGCCTCCTTGAAGCGCGACACGCTTTGTTAGCGACGCTTTTCAGTACTGAATTAGTTTCACTAGCAACTGCACCGCATTCAAATTATGATGTCCCTGTGTAATTATGTTGCAATTAAAGCTATACAATATCGCTAACGAGATCTATTGAATATAGATAATCAAGTGGGTACCTACATAGATAGAAATTGTGAACATCATTATTTTAATGGCTTTATTGTAAGGTAGCTTTGTCAGGGTGTATTAAAGGCCTAATCTTGATAATCGGCTATACACAATTTTTAAAATAACCTTTTATTTCGAGATAAAGTAAACATTGGAAACTTCTGTAGACTTGGCAACCGTTTTAGCCACTGTACATCTATATTATTGTGTTTATATTTAACCTTTTATAAAGGGATATTACCTAAATTTATTTTATGATATAAAAAAATATTTGGAGGCGCCGGGTATCGATCCCGGTACCTCTCGCATGCTAAGCGAGCGCTCTACCATCTGAGCTACGCCCCCGGATAGTGCAATGTTCAAATACAAGCTTTGGTTTGGTGGAAATAAATTCCACTCCCATAGCCTCGGGCGAGGACGGACAACTTTATTAAAATGTCTGCTCGGTACCCAATAGCTTTCACTTTGATACAGCTACTTTATTACCGAGTATAGTATAATGTATTATTTGTCATTCTTTAATGTAGTTTAGCATTTGCGAACAACAAATAATTAGCGATATGAATCTTTTGAGCATCATTGATGTGATCGTCATGTAATAGAATTACAGATGTTGATTACAAATAAATAATTAAACTATGGGATCAATAGATGAACCTCATGGCCTTTTGACAGGTCAGTTGGCTTAGTGGTTGACGACCCTGACTGCCAAGTCGTAGGTCGCGGGTTCGATTCGCAACCAAGACAAAAATTTGTGTTCTGTGTCTGGGTGCAAATATGTATCTATAATTGTATGTATTAAGAAAAAATAATAAGTAGTATATCAGTTAACTGATTTCCATAGTACAACCTCTGTTTGGGACCAGACGGCCGTGTGTGAAGTTCCCAGGATACTTATTTATTTATTGCAAATGTAATAAAGCTAGTTTTTCATTGAGATTCTTAGTTGTCAAACCCGGCCAATCAGATTTTGATAATTTTAACATTGGTAGTTTTTTTTTCATGTTAGCCGTATATTTGGAACGACAAGGACACTGCCAATGCTTTGTCGACCCTGATGTGTGAAGTTGTTGAATCTCGAAGCTTCAGTAACTTTGACCTTTGTGCTCTTCGCGAGCTTAAACTGAATAAAGGGGTTTGAATTTCATGTGCCTGTAATTTAACCGGCCCCCTTACCTATCTAATCGAAACAGAAATACGAGTGCGCCACTGCATCACGGCGGAAATGGGTAAGGTGGTAGAATTTCCACGGAGAAACTCAACACTAAAGAGCTTTACTACTTCTAAAATGTTCTTCTTATGTTGTTAAAATTTTCTTAGAGATATTTATTGGGTACCTATTTGTAATATGACTTGTAGCAGAACAACACATACAAGGAAAACATGTAAAAATGTGAAAAAAAGGTTAAATATAAGTGCGATGTAGTCTCATATCCAAACATTTACAGTGGCTACGAAAACATCCTGCCCTATCTGAGGTGCCCCGAGGGCCTGTTGTGACCCATATTCAACATGCATAGTACAAGGCCTCCCCCGCCCGTACCAGGCATTCAGAACCGGCAGGAGGTGAGCCTACCTAGTGTTTCCTTTGATCACGACGCTTCTGCCCCAGTTGGCAAGCACACGGCGCAGGGTTAATTCTTTTGTCGCGAATGGAAACATAACTTTTCTATCCCACGGGAGGAATACCAATTTTAATAACTTAATACTAAATAGCCTGGTGGTT
Organism: Habrosyne pyritoides; assembly: GCA_907165245.1. NCBI lineage: Eukaryota > Metazoa > Arthropoda > Insecta > Lepidoptera > Drepanidae > Habrosyne > Habrosyne pyritoides. The sequence goes on along the minus strand of OU015603.1, from coordinate 12,199,299 downwards.
TACCCTAACTGGAGTTCCGAATTTGCAAGCTACCAATTATCCTCTATTCCAACTTATATTGTATGAATAATCCCATAAATATCGGATAAAGCTATTAAATTGAATCAATTAGCGATCAAAAGCTTCCGGCCGAAACCAATCTAAACTCTTATTGATTCAACGATCGCCAAAACGCCAAAAGTGTTTTGCCGATCTCGGAACAATTCGACCTGTTTGTGAACGCCTTAAATTCCTTCATCGCTGAGGTGTTACCTCCGAGGTATTCGGTGAGTGTTCGACCTCGGTAAATGCCATCACACGGGTTTACGTTGCGTATTTGAAACTGAGGCATCGTGATCGACGAGCTTGAGATAACATTCAGCTATTTTCATAGATTGTTTACATAGCGATGTTGTAATATGACCATAGAGTTACTCGTTTTTAAAAAAGGCAAATTCAATAATAGAATACTGACCATAAATATCAATGACAATAAATTCCATCCTGAAACGGCAGAAGCGGCGCGTTTACGACCATTACCTTGAAATATTTACCACAAACTTCCAACGAGTGTTTTATATAGAGGCGATGTTGGGATTGTTCGCAAATCCCAACTTATATGAAGTATTCTGAAGCTGCTAGTAATTTTGTGTCACTAGTCGTTATCGACAACACATTAGTGGTAACAGCCTGTAAGCTAGGGTCGAAAGTGATTTCAATTGATTGCTTTACAGCTTAGATTGCTTTTCAGAAAGGTATTTATGGTTTTGAAGCCCACAATAACACCAAAGTAACTATTTATGAACCTAGGAAGTTGATAAATTTGCGTATCTGATCCGAAAACTCGAAACACCGAACCTAGCTTTAGCTAAATAACATACATTTTTAACTAGATGCCGTCCTACGTTTTCATCTGTTTCCCTGGATGTATATTATGATTACCCGGGTTCAAACAGACAAAATTTGTGTTAAAAATACAGTCTCTGTGTGCCAAATTAAATTTTAATACGATCGGCCGTTTTGGAACTTAGTGTTATTAACACATCTATGAAGATATTAATTTAAAAATAGTAATGTGGGATAATCTTACAATAATAAGACACAAATCTTGAAAGACTAAAAAGTATGAATATGATTTTTTTTATTTATCATAAACCTTTTTTCAAAAATATTTAATGCTTGTATCGTACACACTAGGCTACATACAGGAGACATGCCAGGAGTTCACAGTGGACAGGCAGTGCTAACTTATGTTGATGTGCACTCACACCAGTTATCTCACTTGGACGACCCTTTGTGACGTACTGGGTACAACATGTGTTGCGTTGTACGAAACCCCTCGCACAATTATGCAACAATACTTTGAAAACTATTTTAGACAATTCCCCTGAATCTGTTCACTTACTTTGTTGCCATTACCCGAATCAGGTGCGCTTCCGAGTAGCTTTGAATAACACCGAATATCTGAATTGAGAATTCTTGTTATGTTCATATAGTTCGTCGTATATTTATTTTAAATTAATGTTTGTAACAAATTCCACTTAAATTTTACGATATTCTACTCAATAAAGCCTTAATGAAAACACAAATGATAGAGACGTTAATAGAACGTTAATACTTTTTTTATCTCTACGAATATTTTTTTCCAATATCGAGAAACATATAAAAAAAAACCCAAAAGAAAAACTATTGGTTCGCAACGAGTAAATAACCCAGCATGAATTCCCCGCCAATATTTTCCACATCAATGGAATTGCCTCGAAGACGACGCTTTTGTATTAACATTTAATCAAACTATTGGCTCGATATAAATAGAGAAGTGAGATTTCACAATTTCTAGGAATCAATATCCAATTTTTCAGCCGTGCATTAATTGTACAGTTTTTCTGCTCTCCTGGTCGATGGTAAACGAAGTACGGACTTGAGAGATCCAATTTAAGTTTGCTCAGCTTTCGGCGACTTTAGCTTTGCCTTTTACGAGCCGGTGTAGACTATAAAAGAGCCGCGTTGGTTAAAATATTTTGGCTATTTCAAAATATATTTACAAAACTTTTATTTGATCAAGAAAGTTTACGTCAGTCATATAATTATAATATAACTAACTAGCTGTTCCCGGCATGCTTTTTTTTTATCAGCCACCTTCGCAGCCTAAGTAGAACTTTCATCGCTATCGGATAAAAAGTATAAAACGCATTATAGTTTTTACTATTATTGGGTACAAACATAATTTTTTTATAATGAAATATAGCTTATATCAGAGCAGGCTTTAATGAAGTGTCTAAGTGTAATGTAGGAATCGCTTCCGCTTGTGCGCTGGGACCGCAGGTGCGGGCGGGCGGCGCAACTGACGCTGGGCGGCCGATCCTTTTCAACCATCGCGAATCGGTTTGAGTCGTTACGAAAGAAACGACCGTCCCATTGTTAGGAATCGAGATTGAATTCGCCAAGTTTTTAATTTTACTTCGAGAGGTCTCAAATAAATTTTCGATCACGAGCACTTTTTTATGTTTATAGACAATTTATTACGCAGCAATCATCATTCTACTTATAGAAATAGCTCGTAAAATCTTATTCCAGCGGCTTTCTGATTCGCGTCATTGTGACAGTCACACTGCATTTAACGTTTTCTTGTTCTTTGACTTGGTGGCATTCTTTTTGTATAATTGAGAGACACGGATTGAGGCGTTTTTTAAATCTTGATAATTCACTTACGCATACAAATTGATTCAATCTTTGATGATAAGAAATTTCGTTTAATCAGTACATTTATTTCTTTGTATCAATTATCCCCTTCAGTTAATTCAATAGTCGTGTTTGCAGTTAATACGTTTATCACGATTGTATGACGAAAGGGCTCGATAAATAAATTATGTGTACAATGAGAAGGACGAGCCGGCCCCGCGAGTTAAGTGGATTAGGAACCCTTCATGCTGAAACTCGTCACGTTTGAGGACACGGAGTGGAGGCTTTTATTGTTACACTTAATAAAGCTGAATGCTTTTCAATGTCAGAAGGTTGGCAAGCTGACCGACAGTCCAGCTGATGGTAAGTGAGCAGTAGCTAAGGACATTTCCCATACCAAGAGAGTGCGAGCTTGTGGTACTGGCGCCCCCTGCCAGACGGTCTCTGCAAAGTATTTAAATTTAAAGCCATTTACTTGATGGGCAAGTTGGATTGGTGGTTAGAGATCCGCAGGTCGTGGATTCGATTCTAACCCAGCAGTATAAACTTTTGTATGAATGAACATGTCTGTTTGTTCTGTGCCTTAAATTAGAAAAATAATATACGTATATCGTTAATAACATCAGTTATTAGGTTTCCATAGTACAAGAAGTATGAAAGAAAATTTATTAAGTTAAGGTTTTAGAGGTTCACTTATCAAGATCAAAGCTTCTGAAGTTACCGCCGGTCAGCATATCCTAACTGCTATGGTTTGCTCTCGTCATTAAGTTTTTTTTTTAATGTGAGCTAAACTCAAGCCTATGCTTCACGATCTCTGAGCTATCACCGCTTCAAAAGTGTAGTGGGTTCTGCTGATATTGGTTCCGATAAATACAAATTATTATACAGACAGTATGATTAAAGGGGTCTTAGTTGTCTCAGCCTATAATTTTCATCCTATAGGATAAACAACCCAATCACTTGTATTTATTAATTTGAGAACCGTTTCTTTTAAACTTCCCAGAGCGTTGTTTGCGCGAAGCATTGATCCCGAAGCGTTTTCGATCCGTTCAAGATTACAAATAAGTTTTTCGCGTTGAATGTTCGCCGCCCGAGGGATTGTTTGAGGAGTCTTGTCGAAGTACGATTAAAAATTTTCCCAAAAATATTTTTCATAAGACGAAGAATCCGACATCACTTCCACTGCCCTTATACAAAAGCTGTCAGAAATACCATTTGGAAGTTATGAACAAATTTGCGAAATTCACTCACGTAGATAAATTCTGTAGCAGATACCTCTTGGTTTAAAATGAAAGAGCCTTCCTGGAATAATATAGGAAGACGTTACGAATTCCGACCGCCGCCGCCGACCGAGGCCCGGCCGGAACTTGCCGAAACACCGACGCGACTGTAGCCGCGGGCTCTTCTATTTTAATTTAATTAAAAGCAAATGTTTTGTAATCATCGCTCCTACAGATTCTCGTCTCGGCTCTTCGACGTTTCGTTCTATAGAAGTTAACGCGCGTTATTAGTCATAACTGCCAGTTTGTTAGCCGAGCTAAGGGGCCTGCAGTCGGACGTGGAAACAACTGACTAAACTTTTATTTGTACAACATGATATCGATCGCGATCCAATTTACACTTTATCGTCAGTGGAGTGGCTAAACGTGGCGTTATTCGATGGCAAATGGAAGTTTGCATCGTTGCAGAAGTGTGTCAGTGAAATGTACCGACTCTTTGTGAAGGCGAAAGTTTCCGAACTTCACGAGCCCGTGAAAAGTGGGGAGCTCTTGATTAGTTTGAACGAGGTTTACGGCGATTCAGGAGAGCTTTCTCTTCACAAAGACCTTATTATGCTTGCACAGAGTTATAAATTACTTTTAAAATGGCTTCTTATTCTATCATCACGGTGGACTCAGGATTTTCCAAGGATTTGTTTGCAGAATGTTTCTGCAGTTCTTTGAATAGTGTCACAGCAATACATTTTTTAGTTTTAATTAGTCTCTGTGTTAACTAACCGTGTGGAGCCAAAAGTCTGTTTCGCTTTATGCAAGCGCGCGTCCTTGTTTGTTGTTCAGTTGCGCATATATTTGGCTGCTGTATTTATTCGTATGCCAACTTTTTCTCCAGAATGTTCGTAGTCACTATTTTTGCTTCAATGGAGTGGAAGCGACGATTTCTTTAGCCATTTTTGTCAGATGCGTGATATTGAAATTGTTGTGTCAAATTGGAAACGTTTTCAGTCATGCACGTAAAGGTTTCTTCCGTATCAGTATGTCGGGGGTGGCAGCCGGCAGCCGGCACCGGCAGCCAAACGCGAGCTTTGGCGAAGATAAGCTGCTTTCCTTTCATACGCACCTATATTCGTTTCCTGCGCTTACTTTATATTTATATACATAACCTTATACATTCTTGTTACACATAAAGAGTATAGTTATTTTTTTGGATTATGGAATGGTATGTTTTGTTTTGAATTTGAACTTTCACCACTACAGGTACAAATTTTAAAATTAATTTATATATGAAAGATATTCAAAATAATATTATAAAGTGGTGAAGTTTGTCACGTTGTATTTTGGATGTTGCTAATAATCTCCGAGTTCACACATTTCAAAAACTCTTTAATTGATAGAAAACTATATTATTGCCGAGTGATAAGTAAAGCTTGTCCCCGGTAAAACATTAATTATCTCGGAAACGTGAGTGAAACCGCAAGGCGGATGCTAGTACGAAGATAAAGTAATCCGGGTATTACACACTATTCAATTACAATATTATGGTTTTGTTTTTGTGTCGGTACAGGTGATTAGTAGTATTAAATCTTATCACCTATTTACGTTGCTGACCGTACATACGCAAGTGAGAAAAGTAAGGTACTTGGTACTCTTGCCAAGATTTATATACATTTCGGGAATTCATATTTTTAAGATGCCTCGCGGTCTCATAGTCTCCCACCGAGGAGGTACCAAATAAACATAAAAACAAGCGCGTCTTGTAAAAGTTTGTCATATTGTGATTTGCAATCAGGCAGCTGGTTCTTACCCGAGTCCGGGAGACACAATCCGCTGTCCCGGCCGGCCGCAGCTCGCGTAATCCCGCCCGGGTATAATTCCTCCTTTGGCTTTGTACTCTGTTTGTTACTGTATGCGAGCACCTCGTAAATTCCGTTTTGTGCTGTATACACATAATGTGTTACTGTTTGCGTTTATGTAACCCTGGTAGCTTGGATGTTCTTGAACATTTACTGGAGGTTGAGTTGATTGCGAATCTGTCCTCTATTCGTGTTTTAGCGTACCTACCTAAAGCTACTTCGGCATAAATGGGTAACTATTACTTATACAATCCTTCACTTAATTATTCTCGTCTTAATCCAAACGGGGGATACTTAGTAAAATAAAGGCAATATATCTTTTCTTATCTGTATGTAATGTACCTACATACGTAATACCTATTAAGGATGGGTCCCGAAGGCCGGGACGTCCTCCTTATCTGCTAGGCTCTTGCCGTAATCCCAGAATACGCTTCAGGAAGCAACATAAATACCTAATAGGTCTTATGTCCTAGTAGCGTACGAAACTATTTTCCGATGCAAAGACATGGAGGCTCTATCACGAAACTTGAAAGCTACCGAGAAAATCTGTTTACGAGTACTTTATGTTTTCCTGGTATTTTGTTACTGGAAAGTATATTTTTCGTAGAGAACGTAGCGTAGGTTCATTTATTATTGGTTGAGTTTAGTTTGGAATTGATTTGCATGCAACGTTTTTACTTGACTATTATGCAATAAATTATTATTATTATTGTCACGTAAAAGAATATAAAAAAATGGCCGCTTAATTCGTTGTTATAAAAAAACACCAAAATATATGCACCTAATTTCCAATCATACCTGTAATTTATTGTCATTCATCCATCAACCCATGGTTTAAAAGGGCTATCGAATCTCTATGAAATGAAATATTTATTCAAATAGGTCTTCATAGGCACTTAAGAATGGTCAGACTCTAACATTCAAAATAATCTTATTTCGTTATTTCGAGACCGACACCACTGTGGCGAGGCCAAGTTTCAATCAAAGTGGAATAACTAACTACAGGTACAGTAAAAGTAATCATAACTTATCTGTGAAGTGTACGAACCAAAAAATCAGACAAATATCTTTCTATATTTGTTTTCACGCGAGACCTACACCTTTGAACACTGATCACCATACCCTAGTTGGTCACCATCATGTCCTGATTGCAACATGTCGATGACACGAAGTAGGAATCATATTTCTGTTACTATGTGGAACTTCATCAATGATTTAAGAGGCAATATAAAGAAAAGTTTATTGCTAGTGAACAACCCTCGTAACCGGCGCTGTAGCAGTTAGGGGCGCGGATCGGCCGGTCGAGCCGGTGGTACCTCCAGGTATCGGCAATCATTCGTTATACGTGGCCCGAAACTAAATGGCAGGCGAATGGGAACGACCCGACCCAAACGACTCTACTTTATAGTTTCCCCTAATGTTACTTCCCAAGATGTATTTTTCGCCAGAGTGACCATTTACCATTGTCTCTTGTTGTTGTTTTCCTAATACTTTTCACAGGTTCCTCTTACATTTTACCTTCGAGCATTCGAAGCGAGCGTTTACGTGTTTGTAAACTGAATCGTTTGTTTTTAAAACAATAAATTGGGGGAATTGAATTGGAAATTGCGAATTGCTCGACGACATCGCCCGAATTTTGTAGTTTATATTTACAAACTAGAGCCAGCCTTGAAACGTTTCGACGCATTGAATACCCCTTAGCTGTCGCAGATGTCCCGGGCGGCGCGGCGGCGGCCACTACTGACTATCAACTAGGCTATTTGCATGTTTGTCATTCTTGTCGCACGCCGATGAAAAAAGTCAAGAAAAAGGCCCCGAAACTAAGAGTATCAACTCAAAATCAAACAGTAATTTGCTCTCGCTCGAAGTATCGTCACATGTGAGTCAATCGATGTTAGATCTCCATGAGAATCGAGTGAACGAGGCTGAACTAACTAAACAGCCACGCAGATTGTTGAGTAATCATAGTATTTTATTCTACGCCGTAGCCATGGATGGGATTATCAGACAACGATCCTGTGGATAGCTCTCGTCTCATTAGCTTTCCCAATAAAATAATTGAGAGTTTCAGTTGCGGGTGGAAGACCGGGAGAGCGAGGGGGCGCGGGGGGCGCCCGGGACGCTTTTCAGTGATCGGCCGCCCGCCCTGGCGCCCGTACGCGTCTGCTCGCGGTGAGTCGCGTGTAACGACACCTTATCGTCATGTATGTTTAAATACCAGGACATCATATAATAACAGTGGTTAATTTATTCGAAACATCAGTGGTGCTTACGTTTGTTTATACTTCGAACGTGGGATGCCGAGATTGAAGGATAACATTGTGTTGTTGCGGAGGATACCAGTATATTGTTAGGCTTCGCGTGTCACGTTCGATTGGTTATGATGTCCGGGTAGTGCGCTTGTTAGATGTTGCTAATAGATTAAGATGAAATATAAAGTATTGATTAAAATATTTGGCTTTCATGTAGGTACTACATATTAAACAGATATTAGATAAAAGCGGCTTTGATGTTGAGATCGGTTTGGTTAATATTTCATTAGAAAGGGGCAAATATGATATTGTAGGGTACTCATTTTTACCGTATACCGCGTTGTTTTTTTGCAATTTAAATTTTTTAATTTAAATTTAACGTGCGTTGTTTTATATTTGTGTCAACACTTTTAGTCCTGAAGTATAAAAAAAACAGGCTGACCTGTCACCCCCTGACAGGTTTCGTTTGAGAAGGTCCCCGGAGAAGGCTTTTTGCGAATTTAATCTGTCATTCTGTCACTCAAAGGATAATACTTTGTAACATCGATATAATTTTTTATTCGGAGTACGATCAATTTTATTTTGGATTTGTGAACATTTGCAGCGTGTAAATGTCCTTAAAAACGTTAACATTAACGTCCGTAAGTAGCGATACGGAAGCGATACCTTTATTCAAACCTTATCTTCAAGTTGTACATTTTAGTATATAAATGGTGAAACAACTAAATGTATTATCTAAATTAATGTTACATTAGCACACAACACATTTGTCTAACAATCGACCTGCATTGGAACCACTTTGTTTCATAATATACAACGCTTCCGATCCTCGTGATGGCTCTATCAATTCCCTTACAGCTTCCTAGAATACTGCCACCTTTGAATTTCTTTGAATTGAACAATGAGCATAGATTTATTTGCTATTTGATATATTTATAAATAAGCTATGATTCTTGGAAAAACTACAATAGAAGCATGGGTTGTGGAGTTTATCTATTATAATGAGATGTTTAGGTCGATTATTTTTAAAATACTAGCTGGTCTCCGCGGTTTTATCCACCTTCCCAAGGGATGTAACATTTCCCCAGTATAATAAACTGTCTATGTGCCAAGCCTCATCCAAATCCGTTGAGTAGTTTTTGCATGAACGAAAGAAACATGCATCCATCCATACTCACTTAAAAACTTTTGCATTTATATTAGTAAGTAGGATATAGTATATTTTCGGATAAAATAGGATCTGACTTTGGCTCAATAATAAGTAACCAAATAACTGATTCAGTAATAAATTATTGTATGCCAGGAGCATCATACAAACAAATAATAGATAAGATTTTGCATACAACGTTTGATGAAAATACCATAATAATAATTTTAATTGGCAATGTTATAAATATAAGTAAAAAAGACTTGATAAATAGTCTCAATTCTTTATCAAAATTAGAGGTAATGAAAATAATGTTATGTGCTTTCCCATACTCTTCCAACTATTCAGATATGGAGAATAATTATATTTGGCATTTAAATAACCATATGCATAATGTTACATGTCATAGTGCTAATTTTATTTATTTTGATACTAACAAGTTTGTTAGTAATTTGAAATTGAAACAGGATACCCTGTTTATTCCAAAAAAACTTAAGAAATTGATTGCATCACTTGTAGCATATAATATTAATAGGATAAGGGATAACACAGTAAGAACAAGTCATTTTAACATTAAATCTCAGAATAGTTCTTTAAACAAAAACTTTTGACAACAGAGAAGCTAAACAGTTCGACTTTTTTATTACATCAGAATATTAATCGCTTCTTTGGCAAAATTCTTGATATTCATTTATTATTAGATAAAATAAATATAGATATATTATGTTTTACAGAGACATGGTTGAAACCGGGCACTATGCTTTTTAATATTAAAAACTTTACAGTTGCCAGTATATTCAATAGATTATCTGCAGAAGGTGGCGGCACAATAATTCTTATAAATAATAATATTAAATTCAAGGATCGTAAAGATATTTGTAGCCTCTCTGTTGAGCGTGTTTGTGAGGTGTCTTGTGCAGAGTTGCAGAACTATATTATTGTTTGTGTTTATAGGCCACCGGCATCAAATTTTTTATTGTTTACGTCTATAATGGAAGAGATTCTTCGTAAGTTATTTAATAATTCTAACAAGTCAATAGTTGTATGTGGCGACTTTAATGTAGATACTTATTTATTTTATTTTATTTATTTTATTTATTAAAGAAACAAACAGCTATTATTTCACATATAAAAACAATAAACTAAAGTAATACAATTGCCAAAACAGTTTCTACAGCTAGGTAATAACATTGCTTTTTATCTTATGAATAGACAGGTGCAAAAATAAAGAAATTACTATAACTAAATTATGTACTTAACTTAAACTAATTATAAAAAGATTAATCATATTTTTAAGCGGAAACATCACGCAGCCCATCGCTGTCAACTGACTTTAAACGGCTGCGGAAGGCGCCCATCCTCTCGTGAAATATATCGATGTGACTATAAGAATGGTTGTAACTATTACAGGCTCTCACTATAAATCGGTTTTTAGTATAGTTAGAACAACAAATAGGTGTAAAGAAAATATGTCTTTTGCGTGCACGAAGCTTGGAACACTCAAAACCTATTTTATTTAAAAGATACGGCGAATCAACAAAGTTGTTTATTATTTTGTGTAGAAAAATTTGGTCCCTATGTTCACGTCGCCTTTCTAATGATACAATCTGATTCATGCCGAGGTTCGTAAATCTGTACTTTAAACGCTTAATAAATTTATTTTGTATTCCTTCTAATTGTTTTATATATTTATCATACACAGGATTCCAGACTATGGAAGCGTATGCCAGTTGCGACCTTACAAAAGCGTTGTAAAGCAAAATTAACGTGTTCATGTCTTTAAAATCAGTACTTTGACGAAATACAAAGCCAAGCATCTTATAGGCCTTAGCCGTGACTTTACAGATGTGTTTGTCAAAGTGTAATCCACTATCCAGGTGAATCCCAAGGTCTCTCACCTCATCTACCCTCATAAGTCCTTTATTATAAAGTTTATAATGATACTCAATCTTTTTTTTTTTTCTTGTAAATGTTATTGTGTAGCATTTTACTACATTTAAGTACAATTTATTAACTGAACAATACTCACTTAACCTATCTAAGTCATTTTGCAAAGCTTCACAATCACTTATAGACTGAATAACAGAAAATATTTTTGTGTCATCCGCATATAGTAATGATTTTGAGTGTTTAAAGCATCCTACCACATTGTTAATAAAAATATTAAAAAGCAGTGGCCCGAGGTGGGAGCCTTGCGGAACACCGGATGTGATTGGAATAAAACTAGAAGTAAAACCCTTGACTGTAACTGCCTGTGTCCTGTTTCTTAAATATGAAACTAGCCATCTGAGTAGATCACCGTGTATACCGATGGCTCCAAGCTTCAAAATTAACCGTGAATGGGAAATTTTATCGAAGGCTTTAGAGTAATCGGTGTACACGGCGTCAACCTGGAATCCTCTACCCATTGCTTCCAGCACGACATCAAGGAATTCACATAAATTTGTTTCGGTTGAGCGCTTTGCAAAAAATCCGTGTTGATGGATAGTAAGCAGAGGGCTAATAGCTGGACAAACAGAGTCATATACAATTTTTTCAAAAACTTTAGGAAGTATTGACAATTTGGATATACCTCTATAATTACGGACGTTATGTTTGTCGCCAGTCTTATGAATCGGAACAACAAAAGATATTTTCCAAACATTAGGCATTATACCACTAGATAAAGACAATCTAAATATAAAAGCTACCGGTGCAGCTAACTCTTTACAACAACGTTTTAAAAATATTGGATGTAAGCCATCAGGGCCACTACCCTTTGAAGTATTAATTCTTGAGAGGTACTTTTCTACAATTTCCTGATTCATATCTACATTACTAATGATAGAGGAGTCAGATTCACAAATACAAGAAGTGTCAATATTGTCACCTGAATCCTTTTCGAAAACAGACTGAAAAAATGTATTAAACATGTCAGCAATGACTCGTCCATCGGTGCTTACATCATTGTCAAGTTGAACTGTGTCCGGAATGCTATTAACATTTTTTTTGACTTAATAAATGACCAAAAATGTTTTGAACAGTACCTTATATTAGTCTCAGATCGAGAAATAAATAAGGAATAGCAAGACGACTCCAATCTTTTTACCGACCGCCTTAGATTTGAGTAATCATCATAATCAGATATTCTACCGTAAGTTTTCCATTTTTTATGTAGTTTTCTTTTTTTATTAATCATTTTTATTAAAGCTAAAGAAAACCAAACCGGGTACGTGTTATTTACTTTCTGCAGTTTAGAAGGAACGTGCTTTTCAATTACGTCATTTAAAATAGAATAAAATATTTCTAAAGTAGTCTCAATATGAAGTTCTGATAGATGTAATTCCCAATCTATTGTACTTAGTTCAGCTTTGATTACTTCGTAATCTGCTGCATGGAAGCGTCGTACAACACGAGGTGGTTGCCGAAGGGAAGCATTACTCGTTCCTACATCTATCGCTATGGACAAAGACGGATGATGGCTATCTTCGGGTTCGGATAAAGGCTCTGTACGAGTTACTTTACAAGCTAAGCTGGAAAAAATTAGGTCAAGGAATCGGTTATTATGATTAAGAATTCCATTGTATTGAAACCAGCCCGTAAAGCACATAAAAGTAAATACCTGAGAGGTTATTATATCAACCGAAGGGTTAGAAATCATATATGTATTTGTAACCGAATGATTTGCCGTCCACAATGCATTCCTAATATTAAAATCACCTACTATCAAAAATTCATCGTCAGAACAATCAACACTAAATTCGGATAGGGACTCAAAAAACAATAGCTCTGAGGAAACCTGGTCTTTAGATTCTGGAAAATAACAACAATACAAATGCAACCGCTTAGATGTCGGCCCGCGGGTGAGCAATATATCTAGGCAGCTTATATCTGCATCAGGAAATGCTGGCAGTATACTGGCGCAGTAAGAGTTCACTACCAGTTCACGACGGACTGCGATCAAAGTGCCACCACCCTTTGTCATTCCGCGTCTATCATAGTCACGGTCATTACGATAAACATTATAACGTGGATCAAACAACTCAGCATCAAAAATACCGGGCAATAACCAAGTTTCGCTAAGACAGATTATATCATAATTGCAATTAATAAGGTTCTTATAAAATATTTTAGTTTTAGTCCGGAGACCACGGACGTTTTGGTAAAAACAATTTAAAGACATAAAAATTTTACTTTAAAAATTTTATAGTATTTATGTGCCCCACCAAGAACGTACTCAATAAATAAATAAATAACCGCAACAAATCTAATCATTATGGAACGGAAATCATCTATTACAAAAAACATTTGAGTTATTTGATAGACATCACAACCATACCCCATATAAAAATAAACTATAATCATTAAAAATAGAACTGTAAATCTCGTAATAACAAAAATCATAACCACAAGGTAATTTAAAATAAAAAAGTAACTCAGAACCAAATCCATCAAGTACTTATTCAAACGTTTTATAATTACCTCCGAATGTATAATAAACACCACACATCTCATATTGCAATAAGTAAACAGATCTACTAGTTTACAGTTTAAAACCATGAACGCGTCAAGTCCCAAGTACATTGCCTTCTCATAATAACTGTCCGTTAAACGCAGGCGGTCAGACAAAGCAATGGTTATTTTCTGTGACGATACGATCCGCATTCCATAGCTGTTATAGTGTAAGTATGCAAACAAAAGCAATGTGAACATTGCTATCAAAAGGGCCCGAGTTCTCAAACTTTTGCACGAAGACACAATAATAATAATTTGATAATTAAAGTCACATCCACATAAATAATTACAGTTATTAGCATATTTTAAACTAAGCAAATACAAATTTTTGTTAATACTTATAAGATTTTTTTTAACGAATCCTCCGAAGTGATATGCAAAACTGGCGACTTTTCGGATTGACGAACCATGACAGTACAATTACGAACCCAGCAGTATGTATAGTTTTTTTCTTTTGCCTTCAGCTTTGCCTGTTGTAGGAGATATCTATTATATGAAGAGAGGTGATCATTACAATAAATTCAGCTGTTCATCCCAGGGAAGCCTATGTCACTCGCTTTCATATCTTTTAATTTCCGGACCAACGCTAGAAAGTCATCTTTTTTATATCTTGACTGCAGTTTTACTATAATTGGCTTAGGTTTTTTATTATCGATATCATTTTTAACTGCGACTCTCGTCACAAAATCAATATCGCTATTTAGGTTAAGGTAAAAACCACTTCGAACCGCAATGCTCTCGACGATCTTCAACAGGTTTTCACCAGCCTTTTGAGGAACACCATTAATCTGAATATTGGAACGTCGCACCCATTGGTCATTCTTGTAACTGTCCTCCTTCATTCCTTTTAACTGTGCCTTCAACTCATCAATTTCACTTTTAACGTCTTCCACCGCTGAAACTCTTGATTCGACATCATTAATTCGAGATGTCAGTTGTTCCAAACCAGAACTGACAGTTGTTTTAAGATCTGCGATAACATTTTTCACATGTCTTATATCCTCCTGTATTGAATTAATAGTTTCTAACTGCACCTGCATATCTGATATCTTGGATGATATATCATTCAACAGGATCAAAAATGGTTTGTCATCAATAGGCGCCACCTTAGGTGTAGGGGAGGTGGATAGACCCTGGAGTATAGGCAGACCAGATGAAAATTTTGGAGTTCCATGCGCAATAATTGTAGGAGATACAATTTCTGGATCAACCCCCTTAGAGACATCCAATTTTGATTGTGATGCACTTCCATCTCTGCAGCTTGGGCATGCCCACGAATTCCTACCAGTACCGAGTCTACTAAAACCACGCTCGGTGATGCCTCCACGTTTAAAGTGATATTTCTCCTTACACATCGAACAATCGGGACCATGCCCCACAGTTTCACTGCAACTGGCACACTTCGTTGTAAACATGTTTGAGAAACTCTGATATTATATTCGCACCAAGAATAAGCGTGTCTATTCAATGATCGCTCACACACTCTTAGTAATTCATCTGAAAGTCGGAATTTTGTTGCCTTATTCAAATCGTTCAACTTAGATTTATTGTTTAGTGAGTCAACAAGATCTACAGCCACTTCGGCTACTTGTATTGATAATATATTAACTAATAGTAGTATACTAGGGAAATCGATTATTAGTGGTGTTCGCTCGGATCATAAGGCTCAATTAATAGAATTGCCATTTAAAAGACAAGTATTTAAAGTAACGAAAGTAATTAGACCTACTACTAAGGCAAGATTAAACACCTTTAAGAATAATTTAGAGCTGAAACTCTGTAATACAATATATCATAGTGATGAGCCCAATGTCTTGTATAAAGGTTTATTGTCTGGGATTTGCGATAATTTTAATAGAGCCTGTCCTACTAAAATAGTGAAGGTAAATAGTAAAATGGGATTTAGTGACTGGGCTACAAAAGGTATTCGTAAGAGCAGGGATAGGTTGTATGAACTTTATCATTTAAAATCTCTAACTCAGAACGAAGAATTTCATAAATATGTTAGAAAATTTTCAAAGACTTTCAAGTTAGTGTGTAATCAAGCTAAATCTTACTTTATATGTAATAAAATAGGTAATGCTAATAACAAAATAAAGACAGTCTGGAATGTTATTAATACGGAAACTGGTAAAATTAGAAATAATAATGAACAGGTAACTCTTAAAATTAATGAAAAAATTCTAACAAATAATTTAGATGTAGCCTGTGCTTTTGAAAACTTCTTCACGAGTATACCTGGTAAAACTACTAAAAGCCTTAAATCATGTCCTATAGCAGCGGAATCTTTACTCAAGCAGCATATTCATAATACATTTCCAAGTTTTAAATTTGACCATATTAATGCTAGCGATATCATAATAACTTTTAATTCTCTCAATATGAAAAGTACTGAAGATTTATGGGGCTTATCAGTAACAATCGTAAAATCAATAATAACAGTGATTGCACCTGTTTTGTCAAATATTTTTAATGAATGCATTGATCAGGGTTGTTTTCCTGATTTAATGAAATATAGTAAAATAGTACCTATTTTCAAGTCCGGTTGTAGGGAGAATCCATCTGATTACAGACCAGTTTCCGTTCTGCCAGCACTTAGTAAAATCTTTGAAAAATTGCTGCTTAATCAAATGTCAAGTCACTTTACTAAGCATAAGGTATTGCATGGTCATCAGTTCGGTTTCACGAAGGGAAGATCTACATCCGATGCGGCAGCAGCATTGCTGAGGCACATTTATGGCGCATGGGAGGATTCACAGGATGCGATTGGCATTTTTTGTGATCTGTCCAAGGCATTCGATTGCGTTGACCACCGTACGCTACTACTAAAACTTGACTTCTACGGAGTTCGTGGAACTGCTCATGATCTTGTTTTGTCTTATTTATCAAATCGCCAGCAAAAGGTAGGGATTGCCGGCACAACATCCAAGGGCTCTTTAGTCGAAATGGGGGTACCCCAGGGTTCAATTTTAGGTCCATTTTTGTTTTTAGTATATATAAATGATTTGCCATATGTTGTAAATGACCTCACAGATATTGTCTTGTTTGCTGATGATACATCATTAATTTTTAAAGTTAATAGAAAAGACAAAGATCTAACTAAAGTTAATCATACTATGTCAATTGTCTGTGGGTGGTTTGCTACAAATAATCTATTACTAAATTCAAAGAAAACTAAATGCTTAAGGTTTTCTTTACCAAATGTAGCACAAGTAGATAGCCAAATAATAGTAGATGGGAGCCATATTGATCTTGTAAATAAAACGGTATTTTTGGGTCTTACATTAGACAATAAATTGCAATGGGGACCTCAGGTTGATACTCTAGCTGCTAAATTAAGTTCGGCTGCTTTTGCTGTTAGGAAAATTAAACAATTGACGAATGTTGAGACGGCCAAATTAGTTTATTTTGCATATTTTCATAGCCTTTGTCCTATGGTATTTTGTTTTGGGGAGCAGCAGCGGATATAGAATCAATATTTATTATACAAAAAAGAGCAATTCGTGCAATTTACAGTATGGGTCCCCGTGAATCATTAAGAGATTTATTTAGGGAAATAAATATAATGACATTACCTTCACTATATATTTATGAAAATATAATGTTTATACGTAGAAACATAGGAATGTTTGAGTCAAAATTAGATATTCATAGTATAAATACAAGACAAAGGGAGAAGTTAGTTGTTCCATACTTTAGACTAACTAAAGTTAACAAGTCATTTCTTGGTAATTGTGTTCGATTTTATAATAAGATACCGCTTTCAATAACCAAAATGTCTGATCATAAATTTAAAAATTATATTAGGAAAGTTTTGAAAGAAAAAGCGTATTACAAGGTAGTTCATTATATTGAAGATAAAAATGTATGGAAATAGCTGCTCTCTGCACAGTGCACCTCTAAATCTCTTGTTTAAGTTGTAAGTACCTAATTATTGTTATTTTCTATTTTGTAGTCTTGTCATATTTTTTTTTGTTTTGTTTTTATTAATGTTACCTATAATAAGTATTTTGTAATTGTTAAATATAAAATTATGTAAAATTGAAATTATAAAATAGCCAAAAAGTCAGAATAGATAAAAATTTATATAACAAATAAAAAAGAATGTAACCTTGCTGAGTTTCTTGCCGGTTCTTCTCAGTTGAAGGCTGACTTCCGAACCGGTTGTAGCTTCAGTAACTTTAAATTTGACCTTCATAAGTGCCCTCCGAAGGCCTAAACTGAATAAATGGTTTTGAATTTAGAATTTTTTTTTGATAGTAGAATTAATTTTAAACCTCAGCACCATCTCTTATAACGTCCATTTTCGATTGTACTGTTTTGATATCAAAATCACAAAACATCACAATATATGGAAAAAATGTGTCAGAAAAGCGAATTAGTTTAAATCAAGTTATATAGCAGTAAGAGGGAAGGTAAGGCCCCTGTTTATCATTCAAATTTACTCTCCCATGCCTCAACTCACATAATATTGGCTAATATAGTTAAAACCGTTAAGTTAATTATAAACACTCACATTTTAGATAATTGGTGTGGGTTTTCATAGTTTGGGCAACAGATGATTGAATTTCTGACGTTGACGCCCACTTGTGAAAATTTACTATGTCGTATGATTGTCAGTAAATTTTCTAAATTGTCTATACCTATAACACTGTAATGCTTTCTATTAACCGAAGTTTAATAAATAATGAAAAAATATCCGAAACTTACACACGGCCGTCCGAACCCCAAAGTATGGAGAGCTTGTTCTATGCTATGGAAACCAGACAACTGATGTACTACTTTATATTTTCCTAAACACATACTTATATTTTATAGATAAGATACTTCTTATAGATAAGTTAAGATTTATTACTTTAAGATAAATTATAGTATATCAGCTATCTGGTTTCCATAGATTCTTTACACTTGATATGTTTGTCCCATAAATTTACACTTGTACTTTCTTTAACCTAATATTTTAGATTTAGAAGAAGCAACTTCAGTCTTTCTTCTCTTATTTGAATGACATCAGATGGGTTTACATTTTAGTGTTGACCGAATAATTTGACTCTGTTGACAGACTCACTTCACTACCCTTCCAGTACTGAGCACTCCACTGAGCTGTCTGTTTTAGACTAACTGTTAGTCCAACTCTATTTCAACTTCGTGCAACGCGTCTGTAAACACGAATCTCTACGTGCAATGTAAATGAGGGTTCAACATAACATGAACAACACTTCAAGTTACCTCACAGTACTTTAACAAGAGAAAACATGATTTGTTTGTTTCGTTATTACATCACACAGTTATATGTTACCAGGAGATCATAGGATTATAATAGTTTCGTTGAGGTATAGCGCTCCATCGAGATCATTATTATTATCAATATCGGTCTTTCATATTTCCCCAATCGAAATGGTCTTGTGGTTCCCTAAGCAGAGTGCTTATTTAGGGTTCGCTTATTCTATTATTTAATATGAATTAGCTTAACTCAGCTTTACTTTGTGCAGATTAAATAGAGCTTTCTTCAGCACAAAGAAGCTTAGCTTATAAAGCGGGATACTGCATTGCTATTTAATAAGATTACTTTAATCCTGTCTTGAACGCTGACGCAGTAACATAATCAGTATTCTGTTTATGTATAGACCACAGGAGGTATAATTCAATGTGATCTGTCCTGTGAGCCTGCAGTAGTGTGTAGATTATTAGATCGTGTTCAAATTAGGCTATGGAAGCATGTCGATGGCCCAATACGCGCCATGAGTGGCATGACGGTCAATCGGAGTGCACACGCGTCGCGCCGCCGACCAATAAGGGTACTGCAGCCGACGCGTTACATGGATTAACCAAATCTATCGGACTCTTGATCCTAATAAAAAAAATAGTAGATTGATTTTAGTTGCATCAGCATTCTAAGTTGGTGAGGATGAATCTATGGTTGTTTGTTTCTCTTTCACGCAAAAACTAACGAACGGATTTGGATGAAACTTGCCACATAGATAGATCATGTCTTGAAATAGCATATAGGAGTAGTGTTTATCGCGGGAAAATGTAGTAACCCTCGGTAACGCGGGTGAAACCGCGGGGACAGCTATTAAATAATTACGCATAGTTGCTTTTCAAGTGTACAAAGATTTCGAAGACACATTTGATTATGACGCACCCTTCAATGTTACATTATTACACATTACAGAAATAATCTAATAAATATTTGTAAAGAGTGTAATAATTGCTTCCCCGCGGCCCTGAGCCCGCCTGAGCCCGCCTGAGCCCGCTCCTGCTATTGGCTTTCAATTCCGAGTTCAATAATTAGTTCTATATCGGGCGTCATACGCAACGTACCTACATGGTATGGCACGTGTGTTCTGGGAACGTGTTTTAATAGTATTTCTCGGAAACTTAATTATAACATAATAGGAAAGGTCTGCATAAAACATGCGATTTTTCATGCTGTTTAAAAAGAAGGTGCATTATCGTAAGAAAGGTTGTGTGCACTTCCAGTGTCTCACGCTCACGAACCATCAGGCGGACATACTGTCTGGCAAACAGTCAGGAAATTTGGCAGAATTAGAAAAAATACTCTTTTTAAACAATATGGAGTGTTTTTACAAGGGGTTTTAATATTGCTTTCGAGGTGTTGTTCTTTCCTGTATTATCGATGATAAATCAGACGACAATTGTATTTATTGAAGTTTTTATAGTGTATTATTTACAAAGAAACATAATAGCTCTAGTAAATATCAGATCCGCCGAGCTATGTAGTCCTAATACCATCGATTTCTCATTGTTTTTAAGCCTTTGCTTACATTGTCTTCATCATTACCATTATTTTATTCAAGCGAATCGAAACCTAATGACAAGGGGTCACGTCTTCAATTCGGTCGGGATTGCTTTGCTTCACCCCGCTGCAAGACTTATGCTAGACATTTATCTAGCGCGGCGTAATCAACGGATCTTTTTATCTTCGTTTCGGGGGACGTTCGTCTTCAGTTGAGTTTTCCTTAAGTAATGTCGAGAGAAGTAACGACACCGCCTCACCCGGCCCGCCGACCCGCGCTCCGGTTGAGCTCGAATGAGACTCACTTAGATTACACTCGGACGATATGACTCCGCCGATATTGTATTCCTTAATACAAACAGATCCTAACCCAATAACATAATTTATATAACAAAATTATGAAAACAGAAGTAAGATAATGAATAATATAAGAAAATGGGGATCAGTGCAATCTGTTATAGGGTCCACGCTCGGTAGAAAAGTCACGTATTTTCCTCCTATGCTTTAATTGAAGCAAAAAAAGTATAATAACTACCCGAATTTCCTATAAACAAAGTTTTATATCTTTTTTTTATTATTATTAGTAGATAAAACAATCAACGAGGATTTTTTACGCAATCAATTTGAAGCAGTTTCAGCATAATTAAAAAAAAATCCGAACGGTTTACTTGATAAATTGATGTTATCCAATTCAAAGCTCTAGTTTCTCAATAAATACAAAATATTACAGAGGATTGTTTCAATTCTGTGAATAAGTCCTTTAATCTATCAGTGAAGCCCCAACCTACACACAGTACGGTAGGTACAGCTGCTTTGAACACCGCATAAGTGAATTATATTCACATTTCAGTAAATCCAAACCACATTTAGCAAAAACGTTAAACGAACTTTACATTTTAATTAATAAAAATGTAGCAACCAGTTTCATTTTAAAACAAAATGTTTGGATCTCTAGAATTTTGTGCTTTCCCATTAAATCAGTTTGGTTACGCTAATTCTCGCCGGTGACATATTTAACCAGTTAGCTTGTTGGTTAGATCCTCGATCACCACGCCACGCGTCGTAGGTTCGATTCCCACCCAGGACAAACATTTTGGTACATGATCATGTCTGTTTGTTCTGTGGCTGGGTATAAATATCTGTATAGGTATTTATTTATAAAAGTAGTATATTAAGTATATCAGTTATCTGGTTTTCCATAGTACAAGTTCTGTTTAGTTTAGGATCAGACTGCCGTGTGTAAAGAATATCCCGGTTTTTTTTTTATTTATTATTATATTACTATACTAGAGCTGTATTGTAGTGACAATGAATACAGTTAACACATGAACTAGGACAAAGATTGGAATTCTCTCCCCGCATCTGAGTTCCCAGATACTTACAACTTGGGGCTCTTTAAGTAAAGAGTGTATAGGCTACTAACGGGAAAGCGATCTCCATCTTCGGCCTCATCTTCACTTACCATCAGGTGAGATTGAGGTCAATCGCAATCCGCGTCTGAAATAAAAAAAAAATGACATCAATCCGTATAATCACTGCCAAATTTTAATCATTACCTATGTTAAAGAAACGTATAGCGATCTCAATATGGGTACGGAGCAGGCAGGTAATGAAGAATTAAGACGTATTGACACAGTTTAGAGATGTGTTTGTTGTGGCCTAGTAGGTATTAGGGAATATGAACTCGCAAGTTGATTTTCAATTTAATTGTTTATAACATGAGGAACTGAAACAATGTTTTATATAAGCCTCGATATACAGGGTGTTTGGTAGAACGTTGAACATATGAAAATGGTGGTTAATTGGGGTCATCTGCTACCCACTTGGTCCATCGTTTTTTTTTTCTTTTTTTTATCTCACAGAAAATTACCATTTTTTTTAAACTTTAAATTCGAATAACTTTACCGTGATGGGTAAATCAAGCAGGATGTTGTTTTGTATTAATGTCTAATAGTAGCAGACTCATAAAAATGACCCCAACTAACCACCACTTTCGTATGTTCAACGTTCTACCAAACATTAGTTATACAGAACTGTAAGAACACTTGTACACTGATTTATTAAATTAATTTAGATAACATTGAAAGCGAAGGTTCTAATTCTGTTAAAATAAACAATACATATCCTTATTGGGTTTCCGTGTAATAAATTACATCAATGGATAACTATCTCGAAGCTACATTTGTTATAGCATAAAAGCAATATTTTTTTATAATAACTGCCGGTTTTGATTGTTCACTTGGGAGCGTCTAACTTATTTCAACTGATTCAAAATCTAGGAATTATTAAAAAAATTATAGATTATATTATAATTTACGCTATCTTTTACTGTAATGACAAAAAGGCTGGGCTGAGTTGTATTCTAAAATATTAATTATAGAACTTTAAGAAATATAATTTTCGTCCGAGTGATTTACGAAAGATAGAATATATTATATTATACGAGTATAATACGATAGAAGAAGTGGCGCTTTGTTTTTAAGGCTTCTGAATAGATATGAATTGCTAGAATAGTAACTCTACAGGTGATTTTATTTTTGCTTTGTATCGATATTTAGATTTATTCCTGTCAGATAAATTGAACATGAAATCTAGAAATTTCAGACTAAATTAGAATTTGAAATGTTAAAATGAAAACGAGCAGTTTTGAGTATTATAAATTCAAGGAATTTTAATATCGGAACACACTATAAATAGAAACTTTTTCAAATATGAACCGAGGTCTCTTCGCAAGTTCGCTCGGAGCGTTAAACGCTTTAAAATTAGCGATATTTTTTTTAATTAATTCGCGGCCCGCCGCCCGCCGCCCAGCGCCCGTCGCCGCACCACGTTGAAATTTATCCCCAAACATTTATTCATATTATGTGCGGCGCGCGTAATGTGACGTGTTTGCTTCTCTGTACACCCGTCAGCGGGTATTTTGTGTTTAATTGGACGTGATGAATGACCCCATGTAAGTAACTACGACCACGCACGACCAACGCATTCTGACCCGCCATATCTATAGATATTGTTTTAAATGAGGTTGCAAGGTTTTTTACAGTCGAAGTAGCAACTGGGAGTTCATCTTTGAATGTTCGATTTTGGAATTTCTTCTAGTTTTGTTGTTTTAAAAGAACTAATTTACTCGGTGGCGCAATGAGCTTAGTAACTTAACTACCTACAGCGCGAACTATCGGACACTGGTTATAAAAGGGCCGATTACCAACTCTATAGCTAAGTCCATTCAGATAACTCAATATGTGAAAACAGGCACGTAATTCGATCAAGCCGTTTCGGAAGAGAAGAATTACGAACAAACACATCAGAATTTTATAAAAAATTATAATTATATTTTATTAAAAAAGCGGGTCACACTTTAAGCCTGACTTAGGTAGACACTATCTTCCTACATCACAATAGTATTTTATTGTAATTTGTATAATTACGTTGTTTTGTGTTGACTCGTGTGTGTAAAGGGCTCATTCCAGTTGCGTTTTTGTGACGTCCACTTACTGTTAGAGTTAATGAGGGTGCGACCCCTCGATGATAATTGCCACAGGCTTAGTTTCGTGGATGTTATGTCGTCCTGGTACATTAGCTTTAGTGGTTGATTTTTCTTAAGGGCCATCCACTGTCATATATCATTTATTTTACATTATATCTTATTTATTTATTTATATACACGAACACAGGCAAATAAGAAAGAACTTTAAAAAAAGGGTGGTTGTATTACAGGGAAACATTTAAATTATTCATCAATCACTATTGAATAGCATAACATTGTGTTTATCATTCATTTTTCCTCACACAAAAAGGTTGTGGATCGGGATTTCAAAGCCCTCCCATAATAATTTCACAATAGAACAATATTTGTTTTTTAGACCACACTTAAAACAAATAAAATGCAAGTTGGCAAACGCTTTCATTAAACACCCAGCAAGGAGGTGGTTATGAAAAAAAGTATCTTGAATCGTCCGCCATCTTGGATTTAGAATATAAATATAAATATCCCGGGACATTCTTTACACACGGCCATCTGGTCCCAAACTAAGCAGAGCTTGCACTATGGAAACCAGATAACTGATATACTACATATACTAAATTTTTTTCTAAATACATACTTATATAGATATTTAATACCAGACACAGAACAAACAGACATATATACTCATATATGCACACAAATGTTTGTCCTAGGTGGGAATCAAACCCGCGACCTTAGGTTTGTCAGACAGAGCATTAACCACCAAGCCAACTGGCCTGTCTGTCAGAATGACGTCACATAACTTTATTTGACCCTATAACAAAAAAGTTACAGGAGCACACAGGAACTGCTTATTTCTATTAAAAGCCAGTGGCACATTAAAGGTCAAAATTATCTCAGTCATTTAATATCTTTGATAAAAAGAATATAGTAAGTAAATTATAATTTAACAATTCTTACCGAGTCTCAATTCCTGAACGTTTTAACGACGTACCTGAGAAACAATCGTACATTAAACTGAGCTCCGATGGTCGGAGTCTAATTGTTGACGAGACCAAGTCTTTTTCTGAGTCGGTTGTTGTACGGAAAAATAATACTAATTAAGTATTTATTTTGCCGAACGACACTAGACCTTATTTCAGGCTTTATCTATTGTTTTACGAAAATAAAATAAAAAATCTACATGTTATATTTTCCCGAGTTTTATGATTTCCTTAGATAAGAAGGTGTGCGTGCATCTTAACGTCCACAATTTAACATTTATTACTTCAATTAACACTTTTAAAAACAAATTAGGCAAGGACAAAAAATCCTCAAAAGTGAACTATAAAATGCGAAGTGACCTTCAACACTGTGTGCCATAGACATATCAGCTATCAAGCTGCTCGTCTAAAAATAAGTTAATAACATTAGTGGAGTAACGAAACATTATTATTTATTTGTCAGACAGGCGGTTGATTAAATTAATTAGTGCCTATATCTTGTTACTCTACTAGTTCTTCTTTTCGAGGTGCTTGTCTAGTCGGTTTTCGAATTGATTAACATTAGAAATTAATACAGACTAGCTGTCCCCCGATGATCCCGAGGGGTATCACATTTTCCCGGGATAAAAAGTAGCCTATATGTTATTCCAGGATATGTGCCAAGTTTCATCCATATCCGTTTAGCAATTTTTGCGTGAAAGAGTAACAAACAAACTTACATACAAATCTTTCCTCTTTATAATATTAGTGTAGATAAGAGTATGAAAATATGCGCTAGGTAAAAAATATTAATTACGTAGAGCAATAATGCTACAGCTCGTAGCAAATATGTCGCTCGTAGAGATTTCGTAGCACACCGTACAGTGCGTAGCGTACCGTTTGCGCGTCTGAGTGGGATTGTATAGAATGTAACCTACATCTG
Source organism: Habrosyne pyritoides (assembly GCA_907165245.1). Taxonomy (NCBI): domain Eukaryota; kingdom Metazoa; phylum Arthropoda; class Insecta; order Lepidoptera; family Drepanidae; genus Habrosyne; species Habrosyne pyritoides. The sequence continues at coordinate 12,173,544 of OU015603.1, read as the reverse complement.
TATAATTATAATAAAAAAAACTACTCGCGGTTAAATTTATTGACTGGGATGAATTGTAGCTGATGAAAATATTTTCCGAAATTCATTCTTAAATGAGGAAATAAATAAGGGGAAGTAAGTTTTTACGAGAAATTTGCTGTAATTCGTAAATCTGCGGAGTATTAATGCTGTATAATAATAATCGTTCCTTTGTTAAATTCTTCATTCATATAATATCACATTTTTCATTCACAACACAAATTTAAAAAAAAATTATTCATCGGAACTGTAATTAGTAATGAGGTGGACATGTAATAGATGGAATAGCAGGATTTATGTTTTTATGAGGAATAAACTGGCGGAGTATTAATACTGTGAACTTCCTTTGTTATCATTTTTTTCATTCATAAAATATCACATATTGCATTCAATTCGAAATTTTTAATAACGTGTAAATCAAAAAGCAATGTAGAACAACGGTCGAAAATAAAATGCAATTCAACGGAGAGCAGCACGCGCGTGGAGAGCGTGCACTAGTGTTCAAAAAATTCAAAATTCAAAACCATTTATTCAGTTTAGGCCTTCGGAGGGCACTTATGAAGGTCAAATTTAAAGTTACTGAAGCTACAACCGGTTCGGAAGTCAGCCTTCAACTGAGAAGAACCGGCAAGAAACTCAGCAAGGTTACATTCTTTTTTATTTGTTATATAAATTTTTATCTATTCTGACTTTTTGGCTATTTTATAATTTCAATTTTACATAATTTTATATTTAACAATTACAAAATACTTATTATAGGTAACATTAATAAAAACAAAACAAAAAAAAATATGACAAGACTACAAAATAGAAAATAACAATAATTAGGTACTTACAACTTAAACAAGAGATTTAGAGGTGCACTGTGCAGAGAGCAGCTATTTCCATACATTTTTATCTTCAATATAATGAACTACCTTGTAATACGCTTTTTCTTTCAAAACTTTCCTAATATAATTTTTAAATTTATGATCAGACATTTTGGTTATTGAAAGCGGTATCTTATTATAAAATCGAACACAATTACCAAGAAATGACTTGTTAACTTTAGTTAGTCTAAAGTATGGAACAACTAACTTCTCCCTTTGTCTTGTATTTATACTATGAATATCTAATTTTGCCTCAAACATTCCTATGTTTCTACGTATAAACATTATATTTTCATAAATATATAGTGAAGGTAATGTCATTATATTTATTTCCCTAAATAAATCTCTTAATGATTCACGGGGACCCATACTGTAAATTGCACGAATTGCTCTTTTTTGTATAATAAATATTGATTCTATATCCGCTGCTGCTCCCCAAAACAAAATACCATAGGACAAGAGGCTATGAAAATATGCAAAATAAACTAATTTGGCCGTCTCAACATTCGTCAATTGTTTAATTTTCCTAACAGCAAAAGCAGCCGAACTTAATTTAGCAGCTAGAGTATCAACCTGAGGTCCCCATTGCAATTTATTGTCTAATGTAAGACCCAAAAATACCGTTTTATTTACAAGATCAATATGGCTCCCATCTATTATTATTTGGCTATCTACTTGTGCTACATTTGGTAAAGAAAACCTTAAGCATTTAGTTTTCTTTGAATTTAGTAATAGATTATTTGTAGCATTACAGCAGTTACATTGTGCGTCGGTGTCATGTTCGTTAGAATGCCGGGCATGCGTTCATTATCTAACCGTTTGTTTCGGTCGAACTACTGTCTGTTTTATGTTGACCTAGTATCACGGAATTGCATATTGTTTGCATATTTGGCAATTATTCAAATTTTTGGAATGAGATTACTAAGGATAATTTTACTTACTTGCTGCACTGTTTCTAATCATTTGCGGTCGAATCCACTTTGTATGCATTCTGTTCATTCGGTGGATGACACGCTTTCACGCGGAAACGACTTAACCGATCATCATAAAACTTTGTACAGATATTCTTGGAGGTATTAGAAGTAACATATGATTCTTTTTGTGCCGGGAAAATGTTACATCCCTCGGGAACACGGGTGAAACCGCGGGGGACAGCTAGTTACATATAAAACTGCATACAATCGATCTTTTTGACATTCATTAAAAAGTAGCTGATTTGACTTATTAGTCACCATCCCTATTTCTTTTATTAACTAGTGTAGGTGCAAAGAGGACATGGTCATCGGTATACTCTTTAGTCACTCCTTACGATACCCTAGAGATGAGTTGGGGTGGATATTCATTGCCGCTACGACTCAGTCATTTACTATTTAAAGAGTCGAAATTTACTACAGTTTCACACAAAAACCACCCATTGGTTTTGGATGAAACTTGGCACATAGATATAGCATACCTTGGAACAAAATATATGATATTTTTTATTCCGGGAATATGAAACATCCCTCAAGAATGTAGGATCAACCGCGGAGACAGCTAGTTCTTAAGGTAGCACCATTGTATTGATAATTAAAAACATATCGATTGCGATACTCCGCGGTGCGGTGCGGTGCGGTGCGGTGCGGTGCGGTGCGGTGCGGTGCTCTGTATCTCGCAGACAATGTCCTCGTGTGAGTGTGAAGCAGTGCGTGAACTGAGGTCGCTCGTTAATCACCAGATCACGCCGTGTTTGGTGACATCAAAGAGTCAATGTTTGTGCCTCACTAAATTCGACACACTTGAGACGGTGGGCTAAGTTTCGAGAGCTATCTTTTAATGCTTAATTTGGATTATAAATAAATATCCCGGGACATTCTTTACACACGGCCATCTGATCCCAAACTAAGCAGAGCTTGTAATATGGAAACCAGATAACTGATATACTACTTTTTTTTTTAAATACACACTTATATACAGATTTACACCCAGACACAGTACAAACAGAAATGTTCATGCACACAAATGTGTGTCCTGGGTGGGAATCGAACCCGCAACCTTCGGCTTGGCAGTCAGAGTCGCTAACCACCAAGCCAACTGGTCTGTCATTTATTAAAATATCGTGTTCAGATTTGCTGTCTATTATCGTTCTTAGTCCAAATTGTTTTAATTAAATAATTTGATATATTAAGAAACTAAAAAGTTTCATACATTTGGCCTACAGAGCATCGCGTCATTAACTCGATGGATAATTAAAAATATAGTACTCAAAAAGCTAGTATACGAAATGCCTTCACTGTTAAGTTACCCTGCTTAAGTGTACAGTTTCAATGGTATATGTGATCCTGGTAAATCGCGCTCTCTCACGGCGTGCGCCGCAGCACCTTCCTCAATCTTAGCGGAGCGGATCCGCGGATAGGGGCGGGGGCGGGTAATTAGGAACGGTAAACAGAGCCAACTAGCTCGCGCACTTACATCTACGCAAACTAATACAATTAGAATTCTGGTCGCACTCGTGATTTAATTAATAAGACCGGTTTCACGGTGCGCTCGGCTCAACCCAACATCTACTCTACTAAAGATAAAACGTTTGTTATGAACCATAGCGTAAAAGAGATTTATATAATAACGTTTTTATACAAGGAAAGTCCATTTATTTAATACTTTTCCTCTTATTTCCGCCTTGATGAGTCTTATTGAAGAAACATATTTTTTCCAAGAATTACTTAACCAACTAGAGCTTTAAAAGTACCAGGAAAACAAAAAAAACTTGAGAGGCTTTACGTCTCGTCTAGTTACAAAGGGATTTAAGCATACATTGACTTTAGAAAACATTGTATTATATACCTAACAATTTCAGTCAAGCCTTACTTAGAATAAAAATAGAATTATAAATAAACAAAATGCTTATGATATTTCTTTTGATATACCTATTACTTGCTTCAAATCAATTTCATATAAAACTATAAATGTTATTCTTTACCTCTAATATTTCAAAAGTGCGTACGGTACATAAGGAGCTCTCTTTTCATGAAATACGTATTCACCGCCGATGAATGAAACTTTATGGAGTAGTCAGTACATAAGTTGTAGTGCCATTTCCTTTATAGCAAATAGTTTTACTTGAAAAATAAACGCAAACGTTTTCTCAAGTCGCGACATAAAAGGAAATACAGTGTTTATGAGTTAGTTCGCCTTGTGTGTATACGGCGTGTGGGTATGGATCGCGAGCACAATGCTGTTATTCCTTAGTTCTGGAAACTTTATTTTGCATACTTCAGGTAGGTGAAGTATGTAAAGTAGGCAGCGGACTGTGAGACACACAGGCGGCCCCTCCCCGGAGCATTATAACTTGCACATCTTACAAACTGTTTTATATTTTCCCTGATTTTGCAGACAAGTGTTCCTATTTATGTACCTAAGTTATCGGAGGAAAGTAAGTTACTTTCATAACTTTTCTGTATTTGGATTTCTTGATCAGTTTCTTGATTCTATCATGAGATAATTCTGCTGTTATACGACGATATATTTCCACATGTGTTTTAAAGCCATTTCGTTAGATTAAAGTGCAACTCTATGTTGTAATAAAAAAGGATTGAAATACAAATTCGTTTATACAACATATTTAAACCCGTATAACTTTCCATCCATGAATATTAGCATTTTCAGTAAAGGTCCCTTTAAAATGAAGTATCATTTTGAAATATGTGTAGACTTTAGAAAGCCGTTATCATAAATAGGGACACTCTAGTGAGTATTTAACTGAGCTAACTTTCATGAAATTTCATTCTGTTTGAGCGTTCACAAACTGTATATATGCTAACGCAACTTCGCGGACTATATCCATGCAAAAAGATAACGTCTAAAAGTAACTTATACAAAAAACTTTGTTAATACTACCTGAGCGTGCAGAAATTTCCACAAAATAGCCCCAAGGTTTCGTTTAAAAGTTTAATATACCGGACATTTCGGGGAGACGAACTTTTTCATGCCACACGGAGGAATCTATAGAAAAAAAACTCTGGCGGAAGGAAATCAGGGAGAAATGAGATTGAAAAGTTGGAACCGAAGTGAGCATGGCTTCCAATACTTGTTGTCTCGACTATGAATAAAATCAGAGACTATTGATTCTTTACAATGTCAGACGTAGGTTAAAATATTCTGTACATTGGTAAGAAATTATTTAAAAATATTGGGTGAGCGTGTGATATGCGATAGCTTGACGTCTGTACATGTAAATGTCAATATAATTTGACATTACTCGTGATTTTAAATGAAAATGTATAATGTATTCTTTTGTAGTTTTCTCGCAGCCAGAACCAGGCGCGCATAAATCGTGAGAGCAAATCAAGTTGCTTTAATATTTATTAAACGTCGCTGTACCAGTTCAGTTATTATACCATGCTCTTTGGATTTTAAATTAAATTATTATGTTCAAATATCTACATCAAGGAATAAATGTTAAAGAAAGGCTATTATTAGTTAATAGAATAAATTGTCTGGCGTGGACAGCGCTGCAGAGGTCGTGTTTATAAATATCAGAAAGAATATTCATTCAAATTAAAATAAATACCCTCGATTCGCTTTATTCGTTAAACATCGAACTTTGATTAGCGTCCCGTGGCAAACTGGGGAGTTCCGATCGTCATTTGTCGGTTTTTAAACGTTTGAGTTCCCTGCTTTGAGGCCTTTGTGCGAGATTTTTAGAGTTCCTGCCTTTAATTATGTGTTTCAGTGGAACTGGGTCGGGGAAAGGTGCCTCCTGGCTTCTGGGTCACTGGTACTTTGTGATCCGCTCGATACAAACCAATGTCGTGGTCAACGATATCGTTTTTATGGTATTAATGCTTAATCCATTTTTTTCTATTATCATAAAGTTTTTACATGATATTTAATATCTTCATGCCTATTATCGGTCAGGAGGTAGGCAGAAGTCTTAGTTCTCAGTACCCGGAAATCCACTCAGATACCCACTTTCCTTTGAAGTTATTTTTAAGTTCCAACGTGACATGTGGTGAACATTATAGCCGTCTTTCGCACACATTAGCAATTTCAGGCAGGACCCGAGAATCGAACCCAGGACCTTCGGCTCTCTAACCAAGATACCACTCCACCACCGCGGCAGGCATTTATTATATTTTTTAAATATATACATGTCTTTAACTAACATCCGCGGTTTTGCCCGCGTATCCGAGAAATCAACGTATTTGTTTATCTGGAACATAATCTATTTGTGCGCAATATTTTATTAAAAACTGCTCAATCGTTTGTGAGTGATAAACATCTTATAATCCACACTTATTATATTAGTATGATTTAGTTATATGTATGAATACGAGCCTAGCGCTTGAGACAATCGGATATATTACAATATTTCATTGGGATCGACATGTATTATGTATGATTTAGATAGTAGTCGATACACTTGAGATATAAACCACGCTTCCTACCTACTTAATTTGGTAAGTAGGCACAATAACGCCATGTTGATATTTACGCAAATGTTCATGTCACTGAGTCCCCCGCAAATGTTCGCCTCTGTTAGCTTAGGACGGCGATGTTTGTGTTTGTCTTTGTTATTTTATCTCTCGACGCTTATGTTTTCCTATTACATTGTCTACTAACATGCAAAACTAAAATTATTGTTATTGTATTGTTGTGTTTATTTTATCCTTACTCCTGATATTAATCTCATCTTGTCTTATCATGTTTGCCACCGCTGAGCTTCGAAGCGGCTAAACGGATAATAGTATAGTATTTGGCGCAATGAAAATGTTTTAGGTCTCGGAAATACGAGTGAAACCACAGAGCGGATGCTAGTACGCTGCTCAGGTCAAATGTCCCGTTTTCTAATACCCCGCGAGGCATATCGCATCTAGCTATCTACCTATATATTATTATACATACTCGATTTTATTATTTACACAAATATTATAATGAGAAAAGTTTTTTTTTGTTTATATAGAATAAACTTAAAAACTAGTGGGCCGATTTTAATAAGTCTTTCACTCTTAGAAGGCTATTGGCGGGGTAAGATGGGGTGATCCTAATAATCCTGGGGTACATAAGAGCATTCGGAAATGCGGGTAAAACCGAGAGACCGAAACTAGTATTTAATAATATCATTACCTTCGAATTGTATTGTTGTTAATTTATTTGGAATTGCAATATTTGATGTAGAATTTTATCAAATAAAAATATTTTTTTATTACTAGTAAGGGTATTTTTTTTATTAATCAAACGAAATATGAAACTTTTCTGCGTAAACCTCAGGTTGGAATATCAGATCCCATTATTGATAAACTAAATAAGCTTTAGCTCGTATAGTAAATATCTACCTTTAAAAATAAAACTGTTTTATTTCCGTATTTATATAATCTGTGTACTCTCTTACTGTATCGTCTGCACGTCTACGTACTACAAGTCTTTATTGTCTCTACTTTACAAGGTTTTCTCTACCTAACCTTCTCTCTATCTACTAAAATTGATATTTTCGTAGATACTAGCTGTCCCCCGCGGTTTCACATACACACGTGTTACATTTCCCGTGGTTAAAAAATATCTTATGTGTTATTTCAAGGCATATTTCATTATTGTGCAAAGTTTTATTCATATCCATCCAGTGGTTGCGTGACAGAGTAACAAACATCCATAACATACATCCTTCCATACAAACTTTCTCATTTATAATATTAGTGAGATAATTGTATAATATAAGTTTTATTATAAACGTAATAAAACAATAATAAATATCCCGGGACATTCTTTACACACGGCCACCTGGTCCCAAACTAAGCAGAGCTTGTACTATGGAAACCAGATAACTGATATACTACATTATACTATTTTTTTTTTTTAAAGTACATACATACATAAAAACAGACATGTGCATGCACACAAATGTTTATTCTGGGTGGGAATCGAACCCGCGACCTGCGGTTTGGCAGTCAGAGCGCTAACCACCAAGCCAACTGGCTAATGTACTCCGTTTAAAGCATATTTAAGTGTAAGATTTGGCATAGTTAAAGTTTGTATGGAGAAGGAGTGCAGAAAACAAAAAAAATATTATTTTAAAATTCGAAGGGCCAGTTGGCTTGGTGAATAGCGACCCTGACTACCAAGTCGCAGGTCGCGGGTTCGATTCCTACCCAGGACAAACATTTGTGTGCATGAACATGTCTGTTTGTTCTGTCTTTGTGTAAATATCTATAAGTATGTATTTAGTAGTGTATCAGTTATCTGGTTTCCATAGTAAAAGATCTGCGTAGTTTGCGATCAGATGGCCGTGTGTGAAGAAAGTCCCGAGGTATTTGTTAGGTTGTTGATAGCAAATACCCGGGACTTTCTTCACACATGTGTTAAAATTAATCTTAATCAATTTATGTACTTTCGACCTCTTGTTGCCTATCCAGGTTTTGTCGATCTCTCCACCAAAAGATATTATCTGGTGTATATTCATCTTTCAATCACGTATTCATATTTAAGTTTTAGTAGGAATGTTGAAAAATATATTATATTTTGTAAAAGAAGTTCCACGTCAAAACAACTTGAAGGTTTTGTTAACTGCAGTTAGATAAAAACTCCTTATTGTTCCAAAATCAGAGTAAGAAACAACGTAATCCCCCTAAATGTAGATGCGGAGTCCATCTGCTTGTTTGTTTGCTAATCTGTGTCGGCGGGGGGTAAATCTTGCATACAGTTTAGTTTAATCTCTATCTTAAACAGCGGCGGGTCGTTAGCATTATCGATCTCTTGGCGAATTTCGGCGTCGTCGGCCTCAACATCATTGGTTACTTATCTATTTACTTTGAGTTGCTCCGTTTTATCTCGCTCAGAAATTATACCTCCACTTTATGAATTCCTGATAATGATCCTCTAATACTTTGATGGTTTACCCTACTTCTCGTGTTTGCGTTTAAACGTAGCAATGATAAATCTTTACTAAACGTGATAGATAATATCCGAGACAAATCGCTTCGCGTTCATTGTTGCTCTTCGTGATTAATTACTGTTACCAATAACTTTATCTATGTTGTAAGCTACCTCTTGGAATATAACGTTTCATATTTTCATAGCGTTTCTCCTCAGGCTCTCTGGGAAAACACATACCGCCGCCGTACATAAGTAATGTACCAAAATACACGCACAGTTCTCATGACAGATCGAGCCTCTTCGTCGAAACGAACTTCAATTTATCACATTGGTGGGTTGTTTTGCGAATACATTAATATCTCGCTCGCTATCAGTGTACCCCATCACGCATTTGTACTAATCTACCAGGGTAGCATGAGCTTACTGAACATTAACATTGTCCTCGTAAAGTATCTACTCCTTATCCTTTGTTCACGTACCATTGTCATTTGAATATAAACGCAAAAGCGTTAATGTTATGAGTCAATTTTGGAAAATGAATATTCTATTTTTTATGGAAGTTGCTAACAAATTCAGTGAGGCTATTAAATCGAGTTTTTATGATGTAGTTTATAGAAGATTCCTTTATCAATTTTACTCCCAATGAATATAGATTTAATTTAGGTACGCAACTGGTTAAACATCAGTTTTACAAATAAAAATTCAATTTCAATTTGATACTATTCTGATAAATTACAAACGTAATATTACTTTAACTGATTGCATTTTTATCTGTTCTATATACTCATTCAAATAATTGGGTAGTTGGTAGTCTGATATATGTTTTAAAACGCTATCTCTCGTTAGTTGAATATCAATAAGTATGATTAATAAGTTACTACCTGTCTATTTAAAATTCTTTGGGCACCAAAGCCGCATAAACTAGTGATAGATTTATATCATATTTTTATTTTATACTACTTAGGTAGCAAACAAACTGAAGGCCTGTCTGATGGTAAACGGTCACCGCAACCTATTGACGCTTGATACACCATGGACATCACTCGCGCATTGCCGACCCTGCAAAAATCAAGCCATGAAGTAGTATGCACTCTGCTATCTTTAAATAAGATTTTAAAACATGACAATGTTATTATGTTCTATGGTTATAAATTATAACTTATTGCCTATACTTAAAATTTGAACAAACACAGCGGCTTCTAATGAAGTTAATAAGGATAGTTCGATGCCTATTACTCGTTCGCATTGTCTGAAAATTGCGGGTGTAGTACTCAATGGTATAATATAGAGCACAATAGTGTATAAGTGTATATCGTTCGATTGAATACGTCGTGATTGAACGTGGGTACGTGAGGAGATAAAATCCCGCGATTCCGTCGCACAATGAGGCCAATCAGTCGGGAATGAGTTTGTTGTTGTACACCCTTGTAGTCCGCCGTGGGATGCGTGCGTCTAGTAGCATCGCGTAGCGTCGTATCGCTACTGATAATATAATAATTAGACGCACTACGCGGCATGTGTGGCTTCTATTCTCACCCAGAACTAACATTTGTGTGTATGGACATGCCTGTTTGATTTCTCCGGGTGTCTTGTATGATGAAAAAGTATGTGTATAGTATAGCAGTTTTGCGGTTTCTATAGCATCTGCTTAATTTGGGTTCAAGTAGTCGTGTGTCAAGTATGTCCCGGGGTATTTCGATCGTCACCTATCTGACGTTTTTAGAAAGATCAAAGTAAATGCAATGTTTATTTACAACTAAATACGTTGTAACTAGGATTTTATTGAGTGTTTTTTTTTTAATAACAATCGTTTGACCATTACGATGTAAAATATTTTTTTTAGCTTTTGAAACGGGTGATCAAGGGCTGTTGTAATTCCATTCAGAAATTAATTTGGACCGGACCATACCTTACGATTAATCAAAAAAAGGGTTTCGGCTTCATAGCAGTTATTGTATGCAAAACAGTCGCCGATGTTTGAAATGATTGTATTAAAGCATTAGCGAACATTTACGTGTCGTATGTAAATGACCGGCGACGACCGGGCCCCGGCAACGTCACGCCACCGCCACGCGACGCGCCGCTTGTTCAAAACAAACGCCACGCCATCCATTGAAAATGAAAAATGAAAAAGATTTATTTGCAGCGATTATCCTTTTAACAGAAGAATAATCTTATACATTACGTTGTTTCTAAAACCATACTAATCACTGGTAGAATTTTACATTTTTTTTTTATAAAGATAAAACGAGCAAACATTCGAATTTATTATTTTCCCATTGATCTTCATTTAATTCTATTATACTCCCAGTACAGACATGCGTTCGATCTCAAATGCCGAATCACGAAGTAAACGCCACTGACATTTCGAACAATTAATTTATCATAATTTTCTTTTCACTAAATTATTATTCCAAAGCTAACTTCGTGCCAAATAGTGTGCCAAAAAACCAGTGTGAGTGCTGCAGCATGGAAATATACATTATTATTGGAATGGCCGTGCTGATATACTCATTCGTGAAAATATTATTTAACAGTGATTGCTTCAACTCGGAGCACCAGAAGTGCAAGTGTGAGGAGTGCAAGAGCCTCTGTCAAAGCGTTAACCGCACGGTCACTCCGACCATTCTCTCCGTATCGTCGCGCATCGACGTGTTAGATCGCCCGTGAATCTCCTGTGCCAATCTTACGCCCTGGTACTTTGAATAATTGAACTTGAAGATAGTGCCAATAAGTTAGTTGCTCAATTATTTAGTAATATTCGAAATGCTGGAAGTGGTCGTGAAGTGTGTGTAAGTGCTGGCATGGACCCATTAGCGAGGCTGATGGAAGGCGCACCGCTGCCAGGCGTGCTCGGTGCGACGAGGGACGCGCGGCCGCGCGGTGCGCTCGTGCACGCCAGCCTGGCGGCAGCGCCTGCCCTCGGAGACAAGAAGGGCAGGCACTTAACCGGAACCTTCTGTCTCACCGGAGACACCATGGAAGGAATCATACAGTGCCTCGTGTTTCTCAAGGCATTTTCGGTAAGCAGTATGGTGATGTTATGGTAAAATTCTGTAGAAAAATTATACGCTTCTTTCTTTCGAACACAAACGCCACGTAGCATTTGAATGACAAAATAATTACAATGTTGAGAATAAGAACGTAAGTACGTAGGTTGGAAAGGGATTCGGTGTTTAAACACTCCGTCTGTGGAGTTTTAAGTTTACTCCAATTGAGTTCGGTTTTGTAGCGAGTCAAGAGCTCTGGAGAGCACACAAGACCAAGGGCTTAGTAAAAGCGAGGAGCTTTGTCAGTTATTAATGAACGGAGAAATTACGCAAGAAATTTATTTCGACGTTTTAGAGAATATCGTTCATATACGAGTATATATATCGTATTATCGTGGCCAATAGCCTATACTCAATTATGTAACTTTCAAGATACCAATAATATAATATTATCACAGGCATGTTACGTAATATGGTTTCCAATTTCAATAAGAAGTAAGTAATCTTTCTTTATTGATTAAGTAAGGAGTACACATATTCCAGTCGTATTTCATTCGTTTTGTACGTAATCAATATAACAAATGTTATTACATCAGTTATGGTGGTTCGCTCTTTTGGCTTTATTGTATTAGCTTTTTGGTAGAAAGTTCTGTAATAGGTACGCGTGTTTTAATGAGGTACAAGAAATATACAAGTTATGGAAAAAAAATGGAACGGGCAGGACGTAAAAATGTGTAAAGAGGTACTCGAGCAAGTAAGCGTGAAACCACAAGCGTCTCGACTCGATACAGGCAAAACGACCATAATTAAGTTAACCTTTTTAGTCGCTGCTAACCTGGTAGCGTACGACCTTTTCGTTAATACTCTCGAAGAGAATTTTAGCGAAAAATTGCTTTTCCTCCTTTTGTTTTTACAAAGAAGGATTTACTCCGTTTAAATCCCTCAATATTTTTTTATCTTTTAAAAAAATTTACTCTCCCATCACTGCAGATCATAGTCAACTTGAAAATAGATTACTTACATTCAAGAGGCTGATATTTATCCAATTATTTTGCAGGTGATGGTACAACAAAGACTTACGATAGCTTTCAAATTTCAGAAACAGGCTTATTTCAACAAAAAACAACACATGTAATACCAACAAATAAAACACGTTTGTTACAACCTAATGGTTTTGTTGTATTGGGAACCCTTTTCGCAGTTCACGTATTCAATTGTACGAATATCCGAGTCGATTTTACGTTCACATAGAGCCGACCGACAGCACGGAATTGCAAATCTGCTTTGTGACGTGACAGACGCTCACGGCCCGCCCGCGCCATGCCACCGCCACAGCGCCTGATAAAAAAATACTGCTTGTTATCTGTCACTTTTATGCAAAGAACATCTAAACTACTTCTGTATTTGTCAGTTTGCTTAAAACAAACGCATTTTCGTGCTGAATTTTATTACTAATTCGAATGGAATTCATCGATAATTAAGCAACTAAGGCAAAATAACGCTATTTACAACTTTTTAACTAACCAACCTTAGCAAATATTAAATTGGACCAAAATCACGGTACCCGGATTCTTTTAATTGTCTTCAATCAAACAGTACCTAATTACTTCAGTCATAACTCCGATTAGAGAACCGTTGTAATAATTTAATACCTTTTAGTACATTAGGTAATGGAGTCGGTTCATTAATAGTTAACATTTCATTTTCAATCTCTGCTAAAATGGGGCATACAATTTTCCGAATTGAAATCTAATAAATTTAAATTAAATTATTCACAGCACATTCGTACTACGAAAGCTTTATATTTTGCACGAACAATTTTATAGCAGTATAACTGATATATTTTCATTAAGTCCTACCATTCCACTGCCATGTGTTTTATGTAACGCAAGTAGGAAAAATGCTACGAGACGTCGTAAAAAATGTGATATTACGGCATACAATGGCGTATATGAAAAATACAGCGCAGAAAATACGTGCCGGGCGGCGTCAGTTGGGCCTTACGTGAGGAGTTCAACCAGGGGTGCAGTGCCGCCCGGGAGTCTTCAATCAAATGTTCCACACATGTCGATGAGTTGATAAACGCACGATCGAAAAGAGTTCGCTACTCGTGCAGTGTATAGGTACCATCTATATTTTATGTCGTTCTAGTATCATCCATGTTTCACAGGAACCATATGATCCCAAAGGCTAATGGAATCGTATTTGTTAATTCAGATCATATTCAATCTGTTTGTTTTATTGACATTCCTGTCAGTCGCTTATGCGTAATTGAGTTACAATTAAAGTTACACATTTTTAATATTAGTGGGATTTGTTTTTACATGAGGAAATAAGTCTAATATGACTTGATATAATATATGGAACGCCATGAAAGCGTATTATTTCTATAAAATATGTTGTCTGTGTCCCAGTTTCATTCAAATACCCATCCTTCACTCCAAATGGGAGTTAATCTCGTTCCGCCCAGTTGGAGCCCAAAATTATGGTACGACACAAAAACGTTTTTTGAATTCTTCAAATTCCTAAATTTATAAGCGATATATTCAATTCAAGGAAGAAGGGCATTTAAGAAGTTCTTCGCGATTAGTTTCAGTAGTTCTTTCGCAGAATTCGTTTTTACTGCAGCATCTTTTCTTATGACTGTTATTGCCACTGATCTATACAATAACGAAGCGTTGGTCTGGACACAACACAAATCCAATTACGATCGCCGAATATCAGATTTCTATTTCCGCCAGGCTTATTTTTTCCATACACTCGTGATATCATATTGTAGTACAACGGTTTGAAAGCAACCTTCTTAGCAAGGTGGGTAGTATCTTTGTGAATGTCAACTAGGTCGACAAACAAGCAAACGGTCCACCATATGGTAAGTGGTAGCCACCGCCTACGGACCAATACGCGTACAATAACAGGAGTAGCGCCAATGCGTTTTCAACCCTTAGACATGAAGCTGTTAAGTCTTATTTTCCTGTAATTTCTACCGGCCCCCATTACTTTTCTAACAGAACGTGTACACGATATACAAGTTCCACTATTACCGACGATAAACATTGTTGGTAAAACAGGAGAAGGTAATATTAAAAAATTGGGAAAATAATTATACGAAAACACTTGATAATATGAGAGTCGTAAATTTATTTGAATAAATTTTACGAACATTATATTTGTTGAAGGATCCTCGAGAAACATTCCACCAGTGCTTGTAATATTATAGGTATTGTTGTCGGCCGCGTCATATTTTATGTTATTCCTTCTAAATGAACGGGTGCCTTGCCGCCCGCCTGCTGAATATTTCATAACTCCACTCTCTTCTTGATTCCCTGGTACATATTTAACAATTCCCTGCATGTTTTAACGTCCAAAGAAACGTGCGGCCTTAATCTAAGCACGGGATATTCTTTGAAGTTGAAACATAAGATTATGTACAATTTGTTACCACAGCTTTTTAGTTAATTAATAACATTTCTGTAAATATCCACAGCGATAAACTTTGTGAGTACCTATTCCAACACCCACATACGAGTATATGTATATATAATTCCTAGTTATATTTAGCCATGTGTGCTGTTGTCTCGTCTGCGATACATTTACATAATGAATTACGGTTTTTGCCGGTATTTTGTCAGTACAGTCTTGGTTCATCTGGCTCCTTAGTAATTGTTTGTAGCCTTTGTGCCCCGACAGTTGCATTCTTAGCCAGTTCACTTCTAGCTCTGCTTTGTTTACTTGCTTCGGCCATGTTCGATCAACCATGGTACGACGACTTGGTTCAATTTTGTGTGTCTTTACAATGAATTCAAAATCGATTTTTGCTATCGGAAAGTATCAGCGGAAAAAAGTTTGGCAACAAAGATACTCGGAAGTAAATTACCAAGCCAAATTTCGTTTTTAAATAAAGGGACAAAAGAAATAACAAGGAGTTGAACGGTATCACACCTACTACGCCTAGGAGGGGGCAATAGCTAGGCGCCATTTAAAATTCACTTCGACGGGATTTTAATGGACTTCAGCCAAATCGGTGTTTTGGGAGTTCTTACTTAGATTATGAATAAAACATTGTGTCTAAGGGAAGTTCGGGGGTGAGGTGCGGGGAGCGAGCGGTCCCGGGCCGAGAGCGAAGTCTGGACTGCTTTAGAATTATCCGAGGATAATACGAAATATTAAGTAGGATGAAGGCGATAAATTTTAAAGTAGGTACTCGTTAGGGTGGATTTATGAAGCAGTCAATGGCAAAGCGACGACTTCAATAGTTCCTAATTGCGAACCGCTGAGATTAAAGGTACAGAAAACGTACGTTTGAGAAAATTATTTTTATTTTTAGTGTGCAATCAAGATCTCGGAATAGTATCGTTCTATTGGCACGGCTGGGTGGCTGGAGGGATATGAGAATAAAGGTTAACATTGCGCGCGTTAACTGGCCGCTATTTATGCGAGCCTGGTTCAAGTGACCCTTTGTTACATTAGGGCGCGACACAAAGGGTCGCGAGCCCTCCATTAAGTCCGCTACTTGGACTATCTCCGGTGTTTTCTTTTCATTTCCTATTTCTGAGGCTCAACCCTTTCAATGGCGATGAAAGCTCAATAATGTTCGACATGTAGGGATTGGTCGAGGCTAGGCGCTGCTATTCACTAGTGATTTATGCTTTCATCACGAAAATGCTCATCTTTACGGCGTATTATAGTTTGTGCCTCAGGCTACGATCATAGGTCATTTTGTGGCTTTTTCGTAATGTCTACATGTATATGCTTTATTTATTGCTGGTAGGATTTAAAGCTTCTATTTAAAATAAGATGGCTCTTTTTTATCTTTATTCTGTGTCTGTAATAATCTGCCCGAAATGAGTATCAGCTAAAGATTAGCTAAACTTTCTATGTAGATTTGGTACAACTTCTAACGATGTATGTATATTACATAAGCCTTATATCACAAAACAATTTACCATATCGTATTATATGCATGTGTTATGATGGTATGATTCAACTTGCTCCTGTTTCAGCGCGTTCATCTACTCAACTTTGTTCCGACTTGTATTCGGAAAATTTATTGTAGTTGAGAGAACAGAGAACCTGTGTTTGTTATCTCCGAAGTAACGCTTGCAACGCAATCCTACTAGTTTATGTGTGCCTGTTACATGCTGACGCAAGTGTGCGTCCAATGATATTCCAGAACTTGTGTTTAAGTTGAAGACAAACACTTTGATAGCTTAGGGTTAGGTTAGACATGTTAGGTTCCCGTCTTAGAGACTACTTAGACCGATCAAGACTTTAAATATGTTAGTGATAATTATTCAGCGGTTGAAAACTCTTGTTATAGTTATCATAAGTTTTTAGGACTTATTTTAGTTAATGTGGTTGGTTACATTTGATTTACAAACCGTTAATCAAGCCAGTTACCGTTCGCATAGAGTCAGGTTTGAGTAGAATGATAGGCGTGCTACAAAAATGTTTAAGCTCTTTTAACTAACTGACTAACATACTAAACTTTTTAATACGATTCACGCATTTATTTCAGTTCACTGGTGCGTTTATCCTTATTAAATAAAATGCCTCCGAATTTAAAATATAATAATGGAGAAGACTTAACGTTATTTCAAACTCCCGCCAGAAACCCCTGTTCAACAAGGTAATATTAACTGTGTATAACGTTCTGGAGATTTTCCGCTATGGTTTTCATAAAAATATATTACACTTTCGATCAAATTACTCTGCCGGTTACTCTGAGACTTGAGTCTAGACTTGGTGTATTTCTGCAAGTAATATTGTTGCTAAGAGTGCGTCCTATTGAATATGTGATATAGTAGCGGAGGCGGAGTATCAAATTAATTTTGCAGATTTTCCCTTAGCAAATTTAAATATCTACACGTTCGCGATGTATGTATAGTACAAAATTTACTGTGTGATGTGACATGAGTGTGCTCAACTTTTGTATTTTCGAATTAAAATATATTTTCCTACTAGCTCCGCCCCGCGGTTTTACTCCCATTCTCGAGAGATATTACGCTTCTCTAAAATAAAATTTTTTTGTCTATATTGTCTTGTCGTTACTGAAACCGAGTAGTAACAATCGTATATACACACACATCGACACAATTTTGGCATTTAAAATACTAATGTTTTGTATTGGAAAGGAGTAGTAAGATTTTGAAGTAATCTCTTATATTCAAATAAGATTCTGTTATCCTGGTGGTCTTAAAGGTCGCGTATGTGTGTGTGTGTGTAATGGCTGTTTGGATTTGGATGAAATTCGGCAATCATGTATAATAATATTCTGGATTAACTCATACGGTACTTTCCATCTCGGGGAAACATAAGATTCCCCGGGGAAGCGGTAACAAAAATATAACATTAATAGGATATAATTCTATAGGTTAGAGAAAATTTTAAAATAAAGAATATATAGCTGTTTGTGTCATGGCATGGTGGTAGGATACTTTGTAGTTTCCCGCCAAGCTGGCTTTCACCCCCAAGTTAAAAATAATCCCCCCATACCTACCCGTACGATTTGGTAATGCTTGAAAGAAATTGTTATTGATTCGAAGGAGTAAGTCGCCGATAACTTTTATACCCTTCGATAATTATGATCCCTTGGTATTGCTTATTGTCTATAGGCGATGGAAACCCCTTGCTTTGGGGAACATCATCAAGTTACAGATATTATCACTACATAATAAGTAAAAATCTGTCCATCGAATAGTGTACAGGTACCTATAACATGAATCTAAATAACATAATGTTTATTTTGAAATGTCTAGACTGAAGGATGGTTGATAACCCGCTCAATGCCTGCCGAACCCATCTAAACCAAAGAGAGAACTTTTAATAGATCACAAGTTATTTACTAAACAAAATATAATTGTAGATGTATTTAAACGAGAAACCTACTTTATTTATTTTACTAACCAACGAGGGCAAATTTCAGTTTTACATGTAGCTAAATGGTTGATCAATAGATAACAGTATAGGTATACGGGTGAAAATTTACTTGATTTTCATTGAAACATATGTATCTTTATTAACCAAACTACATTCGACGACTCACCAAATTTTAAAAGCATTTAACGCAGGTATTTCGAACGAAGGTACTTGCCAGTGGTATCTTCGGTAGCCTTGACCTTCATAAGTGTCTTTCTAGGGCTTAAACTAAATTGGCTTTGAATTTTGAATGAAATATTTAAGATCATAAAAGATCTTTGTTTAAATCTTTGGCTATACAGCCAGTTTTCGGGTATAATCGATACCATTGTCACAAGTATGTAGCAGATATCTACTTACACAATATTCACTTACAGAATATTGGAAATAAATCTATTCCAAATCGTGGTATTAGTACATCAGAGCCGACTCCCATGGGAAATACCGAGGCGCAAAGACGCAAGGACGCGGGCGGGCGTCTTGAGGCGGCGAAGTAAATAAGTAGGCTACATTAGACTGCCGCTTCCGCCTTATTTATTTTGCTTACAAATCTATGTCCCTTTGTTCAAACTAATTCGACGAACTCTGCTGTGTCATGCAACCCTGGTAGTGATTAATGATGGACCTATTTTAGATAATATTACAAATATTTTTACAGTTTTATTTAAGGCTTCAGCTAAGCTTCTTTTACAGTAAAAAATACTGCTGATTTCGATCAAATAAATACGTTTTTCTTTGTACCAAAGTCTGAAGTAGAGTAATGATGTCCAAGGCAAAATAAAATGTTCCAAATATTTACTCTTTTATACAAGCTATTAATCTCTAGCTAGTTGTTTGTCTAGTAACCATACCACTCATATATTATTCATAGGCATCTTGACGTCTGAAAAAAGCCTGTCGCGTCACACTTATGACCTTATTATCCCCCGTATCGAGCTCGCGATGTCACTTGTCAATCGAGATATCTTACAACATGTTGTACTAGCAGTAAGTATGTATTGTTACTAAAAGTGGTATTATATACGATTCAAGACACACATTTAACTTTCCTTAAAACTGCTACTCAGATAAGGTGAAATTTAGATAAGTTATAAAGATTATTTATTCAAAGCCTTCGTAGCCCGTTTAAAAGGTTTCTTAGCTAACCGAGATAGAGGCGTTCAGCCCAGAAATGGAAATGGTAAATAATTTAGGGCGTTACTCGAAATCAAATTACGACCGCCCCAACCAACTTCCAGAATTGTGAATGGGAAAATATTTGCAGCGAACTCTGCGGGCGACAGTTTGATTGCGTATTGATATTGCTCGTCGCCGCCGAGGATGCCCAATCTCCAGGGGCTGCTTGATGGGGCCGGTGTCCTTGCATGAATAATTAAAAAGCTCCCCGTTATTCCCCTTGAAAGTTGACTAAATAAATAAACAAAAACAACAACTGGTTAACAATGTTCATAAAAAGTACTAGGAATATAGGAGAGCTGTGGGGTGTGCGCGCCCAATATTCTAATTACATTGATGTGATCTTTTATAGCGTCATCTTCACTTGATCTCCGGTCACAAAAGGCACGAGCCTACAATTCTTCTTATTACACGTTTTTGTGAGTGTAAAGTAATTTAATATACCTTCCTTTTTGTTTGTTATACGCGGAATGCGCGAGGGGAAGTTTATGACTTTGAAATTGAATTTTGTCAAACAATATGTGAATAATATCTAAGAATTTCTTACCCAAAAGTTTGAAAATTATTCAAAGTTACATAACAAAAAGAGTGTGTTTGCCAATAACCATTTTGTACAAATCATTTATTTTCGTTACAGGTAAGCGAGATTCACGCATCTTCTGCTTAGACAGTAATTTTAAGTAAGTGAAGTATCTAATAATAATGTAACATATTGGAATCGCCAACATCGCATCACAGACAGACAACGTAAAGTGCCTGTACGATTGTCTGGACCCTACTCGTAAAACGAATATGCAGCGAACTAGCGTACGAAGCGTACGCAGTTGCCTCCTAAATGCAAGCTTGGAGTATTTTATTTGTCGAACAAATTGGAAAAAGCCCCGTTCCACTCGGCGAATGTGACGAGTGTTTATTAACTGACCTCGAGTGGCGGATTCCCTTTCTATCCGGCTTGCAGGAGAGCCGAGGAGCGCTCTCCACGATGATTCGTTCGGTGGGGAATAGTTGAGGGCCGCTCATTGTTTACGAAACTTTGTTATATTGATTCCACGATTTATAACAACTTCTGCCGAGTATGACTCCTTGGTAGTTATAGCAGATTTGTTTTGATCGTTGGTAACAAGGAAACTTTAATACAAAACCGGAGCGGTGGAGTTAGACGTGTAAGTGCGCTTGTAAAATAAATGTAGATATCACTATCCTACACCTGTTGTTTTGAGCTCAATCCGGATTTACCCAACTTTTCAATCTCAAAAAATATTTATAACATTGAGGTATTATAGGTATGTTCCTACATCGATTCAATTACACTTTATGTCAATTATAAAAGTACTTACCTAACGGATAACGGACAGAATCATTTTCGCAATTAAAATCGGATTGCAATATGATGAGACGATCTAAATTAAACCTCGTACTTCAAAATGAAATGTGGGTTAATAGATAGGTATATGACGGTTTTGCGAAAATGGCTCGTGACAGAATAGAGATAGAGGTGATAATATTGTCATAAGGAAGACTTATTTAGCACCAGTATGATGGATATTAATAATTTCACTGCTGTGCTAAGTACCTTCGTCGAGAGAAGTGTACTTAAACCGAGTAATAACTGGCAATAACGTCGATTTATGTTTTGACTTGATAAATCAAACATTATGTAGGAACTAGGAACGTATTTGAGTCTTGTGTCACGGTTAATTAAATACGATGTTTAAAGTGAAATCTCAAGTAGGATTTTGACGATATTATTTATCTTTGAAGCACTTGAGTAAATTGGACGGTGTTACAAGCGATAACGGAATATGTATTAGGTTTAATAAATAATAATAATAAATAAATAAATAAATAAATATCCTGGGACATTCTTTTACACACGGCCATCTGGTCCCAAACTAAGCAGAGCTTGTACTATGGAAACCAGATAACTGATATACTACATATACTACTTTTTTTTCTAAATACATACTTATGTAGATATTTACACCCAGACACAGAACAAACACATACGTTCATGCACACAAATGTTTGTCCTGGGTGCGAATCGAACCCGCGACCTTAGGTTTGGCAGTCAGAGCGTTAACCACCAAGCCAACTGGTATGAGCTGTACTCCTGATATACACTTATTTTTTCAATCTGATATTGATTCGTCGTAATATTCCGCGTGCCATCCACATATTTTATACCTATAAAGGAGTTACATCAAAACTTGGTAACAATATTTTTCAAAAGAAATAATGAAATTTGTAAAAAGAAATATTGTTTTAAAGAATTTCTCAAAATCGACCCCTGACAGTGTAAATGTTTGTTGTTTTTTTTGCCATAAATTCAATCGTAGTTTAGCTGCACAGGCATATTAGTTTTCGTTGTGACCTCTCGTGCCCAAATGATTTTGGACAACGGAAAAAGTTGTTCGCGAACAGGTAATCCTGGAGGTTGAAAATGAACTACTAAAACTGTAATCCACGTATAAATCCACAGTTTCACGAAGCTCAGTTAGTTACGTGAATTGAGTAAAATTCACAAACGGCTGAAACCCAGTTCAGTTTTCATACGGGGATTGTCCAATTTGGCAAGTTTTAACCGACCGGGCACCAGGGGGGCAGGAGTGCGCTGCAAATTGAATCTTGGCGTTGGCGATTCGTTATTTTGGCGGCTTGCCTGAGCCTCGGCCGGGCGGGGTGGGCTTTTAAAATACTCTAGAGATTAACGTGACCCCGCGTAGCACTTGAAGATTTGCTTTATTTCTGTATCGCATTTTAAAATTTGGAATACCAGTCCAAAATCCAATGCGAAATTCTTAAATTCATTTCATTTTATCACATAAAATATTCCGTCTATTCAATTTCATTAAGCACTTATAGCATATCAGAAATAGTAAAACTTAACTGTGCTCTGCGGTTTCATCCGCGTTCCCGCCGGATGTTACGTTATCACTGAATAAAAAGTATAGTATATGCTAATTCCGGTTATAAACGATCTATGTGCTAAGTCTAATTCAAATCCGTTCAGAAGATTTTGCGTGAAAGGATACCAAACATCCATCCATTCTTACAAAATTTAGCATTAATATAAATAATATTAGTAGGATTAAGTCGGCCCAACTCGCAATATGTCTCTTTCGAAAGTGTTAATGCTCGCCAGGTGTTTTGAGATACATTTTGTTTATGACTTTAGCCCTCCACGACAAAGATTTGGCAATGTTTTCGAGTGCCGTTGCATTTACGGAAAATTATACAACATTGTCGCCATAAACCCAAAGTTTTAATATTATCTTTTAACTTTCCACGGCATCAAGTTTCCGAGAGTCGGCGCATCATCAGTCACGTCCCGGCTCATCCGAAAGCTGCGGTAACTGGAAGATTGATCTGCCACTGAGGCGCTTAGTTGCAGCTTCTTTTTCCTTGAATTTTATCAATCTTATTTCATTAGTGCTGTTTACTTTCGTGGTTGGTTGGTACTTTTGCACACTGAATGTTTCTAATAACCCAATAATTGTTTTGCAACTTGTTCGACAAACGTGGGAAAGACAACTCAGTTGGTAGTGGCGTCGAATGCCGTGACGATAGTTGTGGATTCGAATCCTGCACTGAGCTGGAGTTTTCTTATAAGGAAAATGTTGTGTGAAAACCATAGTGTCGTGGAAGGGTACTTTGTAGTACCTTAGTGGCTACCACCCAACAAGTCTGTACGTTCAGACAGCTGCACTTGAAAGCCAGTTCTGTTCTAGGCTTTGTGTGCTTACCGCCTTCGGCCACATCATCACTCGTACCATGATGAGATTTTGCTCAACATAAAGCCTCTTAATATAAAAACAAACACAATAGGTCGATTTTTAATTTAAATTAAAATGTTTTTTTCCTCTAAATGTGCCAGAATGAGATTAGATTAGATCAATGGAGAATCTTTCCCGTATCGACAAGTACGAGGAACTAATAAGCTGGCGGGCGATGCCAAGTTTTCATTATCGACTCGCAGGAAACGCTCACGTCTCGTTCCATATTGCGAAACTTTCCTTAATTGACATTCACAGCGGTAACAGTCGCCTTAGCGGCGCGCACAGCTTCTCTCTACACTTGTTATGATGCCTTAATTACCTTCTGTACGTGACACCTACACAGGTTGCCAGACTAAACACAAAAGCTAGACTGAGATACGTCTGCCGAGTGCAAGACGGCCTTCTTTTAATATATAGAGCAACATGATAGTATCGTGTAAGACGAATATTAGAAATCTTTTTTTCCTTTTCAATAAACTGTATATAAATGTAGCCCGTGTATGAATATCCCTTACTCTACACGGAATACAAGTAACTTACATCGAAACAATGGAACATTACCGAAAGAGTCTGCTCTGCCTTTAGGCGAAATAAGAAACAGAGATCTAGAAAAAGTATAAATGATCGAGTGAGTTGACAAAACTTGCAAATTCCTCCCGTTCGAGAATGTTACCGGGGGAGTGATTGACGAGGCGAGTGCGCGAGGCAGTTCGTCTTAATTCTGTTTTTGTACTCCGTCGGCCTGTCTGCCGTTACGTCTGTTTGTTTACGTCCCGACGCGGCGGCGGGCGGCGGGCGGCTCGAGTTTTTGTTATTCACTTGTTTATTGAAAGATTTGAGGGCGACGTCAAAGGGACCGTTTTGTTATCACAATTTGCAAAATGAAGTGTTCAAACATTTTGCGCCCCAATTTTAAGCTTTATTTAATCCACGTCGGATTTGAGCAGGTGCTCGCAATATTACCATTGTGCGCGTTACCTAGATGTTTCTTTGATAATTGAGTTTAGTCAAAGATAATCTACGTCTCGGCATCGAGATAGAGATGTGTGGGTAATTTACTCGCTGTCTATGATTTTGGTTAGCTATTAATGTTTAGTGTAACTTAACTACCTTAATAATTTGAAATCCTTAACTAGTTTTAAACACATTTGTATTTCACATACCCGCTTTGTAATTAATTTTGTACGAGTTAAATATAAATGTTATTGAAACATGGATTTTAAAACAAGCTTAATTAATTACTTGACATATTGACTAGCTACCCTCAACTTGAAAATCTATCATAAAGGTCTTATCATCACGCTTGAGTCATCTTTTTTAAGATTTGTTCACTTACCACTTTCAGCCACATAACTTACCTGGTGACCCTGAACATAAGATGGCCGTACTTTACAGAGCATTTTTTACACATTTAATACAAGCACTACCCCGCGTTCCCGAGTGATGTTACGTTATCCATGGCATGCTTAATCTATTTGCCGGTAGTAGCTTTAGTAACTTTGAATTTGACCTTCATAAGTGCTTTCCGAGACCTAAACTGAATAAATGGTTTTGAATTTTGAATTTTTGAATTTTATCCAAATTCGCTCAGTAGTTTTTATGAGAAAGAGTAACAAACACAAACATACACATACTTTCGCTTTTATAATATACTAGCTATCCCTCGCAGTTTCACCCTCGTTTTCGAGCGATGCTACATTTTCCCGGAATAAAAATCCTATATGGTAATCCATGGCATGCTTAATCTATGTGCCGTCTTTTATTCTAATACTTCCGGGAATTTTCTGTTTTTCCTTTTTGCAAATATTCGTATTTTAAATATTAGTAGAAATGGATGTAGAACTGATGGCCTCTTTAGGTGGCCTCGGATTAAATGATTGCTTTGCCGTATCTATCCATATTATTGATGCATTGCGCATGTTACATAAATCAATTTTCACGACGTTGCAAGTACACGCGTACAGATGCATTAGCTAGAGCATCTATCAATGTGTCACGTGCACCTGTGTGTATTACTTTTACAGAACCTGTATTATAAACGGGTAGGTTTGTGTCAGTGTTTGCGTGTATGTGTGGATTACACCCTGGAATAACAAGGGTAGTTTTTTCCTTTAGATCTCTCAGTACGTGGTTTAGATAAACATAAAAAGCAAAATAGGGTTCCTTTGTCGCATCAACACCTCGAAACTACTGAACATATCGGGATGGGACTGCTACCATTCGACGCGGAATTTTTCCTAGATGGACTAGACAAGCGCGGGTGAAACCAAGATTAGGAAAATAGTTGTAACTTTTTTTTCGTCCATATAAATAGTAATAACTAAAAACAACGATTCCAGAAATAAAATGTTGGAAACAAGTACTTATCGAAGTTGGTAACATAGAGAGATAAAAAGTATTTTAATATAATACATAGGTATGGAACTTGTACAATTTTCCCTAATACCCAATAACCACGGGGATATTGATAAATTGATACGTGTTTATGCAATATTTATATCGAAGTCTCGTTAGCTTCAAGTTATCCGAAAGAGAAACAACATGCGAAGTATGGCAAAGTTTTGTTTGGGATATGTCGACATGCAAAACTTTTATGACAGGTATATCGGCAATTTATGACCCCTTTTTTTTAACTACCTGCCTGCCTTCTTAATAATTCGTTGTCTATGTTGCCAAGGGTCGAGTGGTGTGTTACCAGGGAGAGATGAACTGAACATGGTTTCATATTTATAAACACTGGAACAAGACGTGATCTCAGATAATTGGTTGCTTTTATGCCGTATGACGAGGGTATTTGATGTAGGGAGGCAGTCCGTTGTGTGTAATTTACGTGCTCGAAACCTCCCGCAGCTTTCTAATCTCCTGGTAACTGATCATGTGAATTAGAACATCACAAAAAAATCTTCTACAGGAAATTAAATTTTGATAGATAATTCACAACGAACATTAAAAACGTACTCCGTTTTAGATGCCCATTATTTTGCCATTGGATTTCGGTAATTCTTGTAAATTTAAATATGTTGCAAATTATCTTACAGCTTTTTTTTCAGTATTAGAGAATGGAGATTTTAATTAATACCCTTGGACGTTGTTGAAAGCCCGGTCAGGCCATAAATCCAAATAAAACGCTGGTAATAAATCCAGTTGCTTTGAGGATATAATTTATTGGGAGCTCAATCGAAACGTGTCACATCGAGGGCGCCCAGGACTAGACTACGGCGATCCATTTAGACATTAATATAATGAATTTCATTAGTCAAATAACTGGCCGCCATCTATAGTGGAATAGACTGGTACATAACTCAATTTAATTTTAAGGTCCGGAGAGCTCTGTACTTAGTATACTTAGTATAAGTACGGATACCTCTACATAAAATCACTTAATACTTATATTTCAAGGACTGTGATGCTTTTGGAAGATTTTAAGGTACTAAGGAGACATTTTCCTTGACGAAAACATTGGTTGATTTTCTATTCTGCCTCATTCCTTTATGATTTTTTGGCAATTAATAGTATCTAGTTAAGTTTTCAAGAGATCTCAATAATAACGTAATAATATTTCAATCAATGCTTCGAATCGGGTAACTCCGATAAATCCCGGAGACGTGAACTCATCATGACGCAAGCACATCCCGTGTGACAATTTATCGAGATGTAAGCCGAGAGAGGATTAGTTAGGCTGGCCTCATTCGCTCCCCGCTGAGGTTTCACAATAGCCAATACATCGGTATACGACAGTTATAGTGCCTGATATCTATAAAAATATGATTTTATATCATGATGTATGTACAACATTAATGTATTTGTTATTTTTTGTATTTATATTTGTTTTATATTATCTTTCCTCCTACCTCACGTAAATAATTTATAACCATAGACATACAGGTACTACGTTTCATTTCCATGAACCAACATAAGCAACTCTATTTAATTGAAATGCTTCAATTTCCAGTAAACTGGTAGAAATATCATGTCACTCGCTCGCACTCGCTCTCGCATCCATTCATCAATACCAGGAACGCAGTCATGTCAGGGTTATATATAGCACTAACGATCGCAGCTCTGATTGTCGCGGACTAAACTGCTCTAATGGGATTAGGTGCCAAATCCGTCCGTTGGAATTTAATTTGTCTGTTTAGTTAAGCTTACACTTGAAAATTCATTGTTATAAGTGAATAGTAATATTTCTCATTGGATGTGAAAATTAGATACGTTTATGTGACCTATATGAATAGGTTAATTGTTCATGAGTAACTTCTCTGCCACGCTGTTATCATAACAAGTAAATGTGACACGTTACGTTGGAATTCGAGTTGATTTATTAATTTTATTTCATTGTCTAGGAATTCTAACTTCTCTGTAGATATCATAAGGAGACTTATGTTATAGGAATAGTGTTCATCGTAGATCAGTCGCTACTTACATAAGGACGCACAGAAGTAGTTACTTACTTAAATAAGGATTACTAACGTTTCAAATATATTTGTACTAGGATATAAGCTTCATATAGAACCTACCCGTAAGACACCTCTAAATGATCTCGTAAGACGTATGAGCCCATATCCGTCATACAACAATGTAGCTCAGCTTAGCAGCCAGCCACGTCATTCGTTACAGTAATGACTTGTCAGACGTCATCCATCATCTATCAATAGGTATATAGATACGCATTGTTGGTTTCGTGCCGCATTTTATTCCTACCTTAATACCTTTTTACTGTGGATAGGCTTCTATTTGATCACAATCTCAGAATCGTATATCATATGGTTGTTAGTATGCACTGAATCCCAGATGAGAGCTGACTTTTGAAGTGAAGCGCTATTTACTTGGCTCACCAACTTAAGGATGGGTACCAAGTATCTGCTCACCGTGCTATGGTTTCTCCATTATGGTTTCTTTAATAAAAAAAGCTTAAACTCATTGTAAGCGTAAAAGCCATAACTTTATTCTATATTAATTGACGTACAACCACTGAAGTATGATGCCTTCAGACCAGACGAGAAATGAGCTATTTTCTTCCTTTTTACCCTTTTATTTCACCTTCTATAAAAATTTAAAGAGTAAAATCTTTCAATACCAAGAGTTCAGATGGATGCCAGAGTTATATTTTGATCAGACTGGCCATGCTCTTTAAATTGGAATAAATTGCGATGGTTTATTAATTGGTTAGTAGTGTTGTGTCGAATGTCAACAGATTCAGCGTCTGCATTATTCATCGTCTACTCTCTGAAAAGGTGGTTTCTGTTCTGTGACATGATACACATGAAACGTTTTAAGGCCTTGACATCTTGTTTATCCCCAGTTTCATAAGTGTCGCTTTTCTTCAGATTACGTTCGTCCCCCGAGTGAACGAAGGGCTTCGCTTTGTCTTCATATTCAGTGCCGAGCCTTTTGGCTCATTCCCTACACTTCAACACAGAAGAAGTTTTCAAATATATCGTTTGATATTTTAATTTATTTACTACTTTAAATATTGCAAGTAGTACGTTCCACATAGTGTAGTGTAATGTTTTATTAAAATTTAATGAAAACTGTGTACTGAATAGTAATGAATATTCAAATATGACTGAATTAATTATCCGAGCGCAAAGAGACCGGCAGAGTTATCAAAGGAGCTTGCATTTTATTATACAACAAATAAGCACTGTTGTATTCACGGCTTGCATCCTAATTCTGCGTTCCAAATTTAAACATGAACAAATTTAATATGCGCTACAAATATTAACAGATTCTAAATGTTATCAAACGTATTAAAAAATATAGTAATTTATCCTTTATCTGCTAGGTTCATAAAAATAAATACACTCACTAAATACGATATTCTCATGCAATGTCTGTCGATACTAAAACGGATCGTATTACGACGTACCCACCGAAGCATCCAAGAAATAAGATGAGGCAGCAAAACAAGACGTAAATATAAGAAGATATCCGATGAATATTGCACGAAGCAAAGGAATATCGATAGACTGGGAACATTGCTAATCTCGACTTAATTTACGGCCGGCCACAAAGTCAAATACAGTTCTTGATGTTGTATTGCGGCTTATATTATTGCAAATTATCTCTTATAGTGTTTAGATTTGTCCAGCTGTCTACCGCGGCACAATAAAGTTAAAGAATTAAACGAAGACAGCACTCGAGACGAGGTGGCGCGAGATAAGCGGCCAAGTGAAGAGACACTCCTGGTGAGACTGTGAGCCCTAATTGGCCCCAGCGCTCGATGCCAGCTCTCGGGGGAAGTGGCCCCTTCTACGTAACGTTCTTGTGTTTGATACACTCGCGTCATAAGGAGCATATTATATTAAGGGCCAGCTCAATATATTGATAATATAAAAGCGGGTTAACTTTATAAAACTGCTCTGGTCAATACAATTTTTAGTGCTTAGAACAGAAACAATATTACACGATTTCCAGCTTGATTTTCTGCTTTGATATTCCTACAGTGTGGTTACAATAAAATAAATATTTACCTAGCGAATGAACCGTAAACTAGGCAATCGGCGAAGCCACGTGAGTGAACCCTTACGAATAACATCATCCATAAGCTCGTATGTCGAACAAATCCTGGCCATTTAGATTATGCTTATTGTTATGGGGGGCGCGTAACGTTGGCATGGTCTGCCCTTATTTGTAGGTTTCTAACAACCTCAACTTAACTGCCGAATCAAACTTTATATGTTTGGCGTAGGTTTATTTTATAACAGTGGAATCGCCCAGGTAGAATGTTTTTTTCGGCTCTGTCCATTCCGCTTCGACGTCAGCAGATTTTTTTCCGCATGAATATATAATTACCGAATTTACCTGTTACCTCGTTGTCGATAGAATATAAAACTTTTGGTGGTTTCTCAACAATCTTATAGTTTATGTTCTCTTGGTAGTTCGCTCATAAATGTTGTATTTAGGGCAGAATATTCTTCTACTTGTTCGAGTTTAATGATGTTTTTATTCACAAGTTAACCTTTGACTATTGAACAAATACCTAAGTTTAATATTATTTGAATTTCCAATGTATTTAAAGTAAATTCTCTTAGGTAAATATGCTCGCTTTATCAAAGCTTTTGAATGTTGATCATGATTTCACTTTATGTATCATATACGTATTTATAATAAAGTAAGTCCGTTGCGAAGGAACAAAAGGAAAGAGATAATTCGATTGGTTCGCAACGCGGGTCCGATATAAATCATACCCTACTCCGCAATGTATTCAGACATCGGTGAAATAATGTTATTTACAGAATAAATCATATTCAATTATATTCATTTATGATAATGAGTCTGTTTAATTGCTTGCTCAAAAATGCTTTGAGTGATTAATAGTATTGGATAATTAAATAAATATGCTGGGACATTCTTTACACGGTTATCTGATCTCAAATTATGCTTTTTCTGCTTGTACTATGGAAACCAGATAACTGATACACTACATACGAGTATACTATTTTGTATTTATTTTCATACATTGTAATATATACTTGTATCTATATTAACACCAAGACACAAAACAAGCATTCATGTATGTTCATGCACATAAATGTTTGTCCTGGATGGGAATCGAACCCACAATCTCACGCCAGAACTGCAGAAAGGTTCTGGAGGAAATTTGGCATAGATGTACTATAGTCGGGAACACCACATACTTTTTTGCCGGGATTATGTAACATCCCACGCGGGTGAAACCGCGGGCAACAGCTAGTTATATACTTGTTCCATTTCAATTGTACACATTTTCACGATTGCTCTAGTTTCCACTCGAAAGCGTTCTGTATGAGAATAACTTTAATTTAGGCGCCAAGCAGCCAGCCGTATCTTTAATTTATAGGTACAACTTGAGGTATTTATTTCTGCTACCCTGGTTAGCGGGTTGCGACGGTTCTACGTTATATGGGTACTAAAACATAATTTAAAAATCCCTAGATTCATCTCTCTACATTCATTGTCCTCGCATATGTACGTATGGAAGTACTAAGTGTATGTATTGTTTGTCCGTTCGCGTACAAAAAAGAGGAAGATTTTAATGAAGCCATTTCTTTTCTCTCTTTCCATCGACAGAACGCCGCTCGTTTGCCGCCAGTAATTGCTTCGTTACGTATTTCGGTTGTTTGTTTTTTGAGCCGTCTTTAACTTTAATTGAGTCCGGTGTATTAGGGAAAAGTGGATATAATACATCCTCAAATATCCTTAATACAGCCTAAGTCATTATGTTACCCGAATCCAACTGAAGCGCTTAGATTTAATTATTTATTAATGGAACGGTTCTGCGATATCGTGTCAACTGTTTTATTACAAGTTTACAATTTTCAGTTGAGAGATTTGACTAGTTAGACTTTGTGATACTAATTCTAGTTTAAATTCACCAGGTGGAGTGATGGTTCACAGAAACCTTTAGTTGTAGGAATCTTTGCGGTGGCCTGAGCTCAGAAACGGGCTGAAATGATTAATCTCGTATCTCGTAGCATATCGTGTGGTGCTACGAGGCCTACGGGTCTACGAGTATGCCTTTGTAAAGTAATTTATATGATACGTTTCTAGAATGAAGAATTTCCTTTGACATTTGTGTTTGACGAAAATCTCACCCCATGGAAAGCGACGATCTATGTCTAGAATTCCAACAAGGGAATTCAAATATAGCTATTGTTTTGTTGTATGCAGAGTTGTAATTTATTTTATTCTTTTCAAGCGACTTAAAAATATACGAGGTTCTAAATTCGAACCGTATGCTTTTTTTATTGTTTGCCAATACTTATTGCTCAATAAATTGAACGTAAGTGTTACACATGCATGAGTCATGCTCTCCTGGCACGTAAAGGTATAGAGTAGATGGGCTATAGCTATGTCTATGTGATGCGGTCTCGTTGGCTCACTACGGGGACAAAGGGAGTCGAGACGGACAGATCCAATGTAATTATGCATAAGGACGCACGTTCCGAGGGTCTCCGATGCGAGATTAATGGACCACTCTTAAATGTATGTACATTGTAGTAGGTACGGGAATGTAGGTCAGATTCCTTGTCGTTACATTCGCACATGCGTGTCGAATGGTCACTACCCGAGAAAAGGTGTTTTTTATTCAAACTTTTAATTCGTAACTGTGTAGGCTATATGTGACTTTTATTATTTAGACTAGCGTATTGCGACTGATATGATAATTGTGGAAGTCAGCATTTTTGTGAAACGATAGCGGTTACACGGCTGAATCGATTTGGATAAAATTTGCCACTCAGATAGATTATGTTTTGGATTTGCAATTTGGTTTTTTTACCGAGATGATGTTATAGCCGGACAATTTTCGTGTTTTCCTTTTTTTTTTCTTACATATATTTGATTAAAAACATTCGATCTAACTAATAACGTCTTATTTCTAATAAATTAAAATTGATCCTTTTCATTTCTTATTGCACAATTTTCTTCGCAGCGAATCTTTGCGAGCTTATTTACTGCAAGTGGCCGACTGTTAATCAAGTTTGAAACTGTTCCCGGGAAATATGGCTTAGTGCATTCACTGGTTAACTAACTACTGGTACTCGCTCCGCGGCGAGCGCAGCGCCCGGGACTACTCAGCTATACTTTTATTTACTTCGGTTCGTTCCACTTCATTACGTCTGCAAACCAAATGCGTTCTATCCGAGCTCTGTGCTAATTCATCTCTTCAATATTTATTTGATCCTGGTACCTATGCTCCAGTACTAACCATTGTTATTTGTATGTTCCCTGCGGTTTTACCTCCGTTCCCGAGAAATGTAACATTATCCGGGCATCAAAAGTATCCTATGTGTTATTCCAGGGCATTTTCTGTATATGTGCCAAGTTTCATCTAAATCCGTTTGGTAGTTTTTGCGTGAAAAAGTAATAGACATACAAACTTTCGCATTTATAATATTAGTAGGATTTTGCTGCACTACAATCGTTGAATATCCTTTGGGATCACTTTCATCCAACCATAAATTGATTGCAACCTTGGTAATAATCGAAATTGATGGCGCTCCAGATATTCACGTTGCATTTTCTGCAGTAAGTAGTATGTATTGGTTGCAAATACTATTATACCTTCGACTCGCAAACAAAAGTTCTTCCATTCTATTGTTCGTAGAAAATTGCGATTTAAAAAATGCAAACGTTTATGCTTTTAGTCGTGTATTATCTCTTTGCTAAAGATAATTGCATTTTTCGCAGTGCATACACGCAAATCATTTATATTTTATAACAATGCTATGTACATACATTATTTTCATTACATAATTAGACACAAACTGCTAGTAGTTTACCACAATTGCAGCTTAAAGAAAATTGTGAAACGGAAAAAGGCAGCGATATAATTATGTAACTACGAGGTAAAAGGGATTTTAAGGGGGTAATTGAATCCGTACAGCAAATGGACGAAACGTGTTCGTCGTAACGGTATACAATCTCAATACTGGATAGTTGTCACAGCGTGAAATTGTCCCGTATTAAAGCCCATTATCCCAGTAATCCCGTAATAGGGGGTGGCACGGATCCCGGTATTCGGGCAATTCTCGATAAGCCTTTATGTCTGGTGTCCGCAGCGTCCTGGCTGTGCGGCCTCGTTTTTTATCTCGCTGCTCGTTACAGATATCGCGTCCGATGTAAATGAAATTTTCTTGTTAATGTGTATTACTTAGGAATGGTGATTGGTTTGAGATGTGCGCTTATAGCGTTATCGTGGAAATGCAGATACAATTATGCGTTTAATGTAATAGTAGTTGGACGTATAAAAGTGTCCCGTTCATTTTGTTAATGGATACTCTTACCATTCATCTTTTGCCGTATAATACAAGTATTTTAAAAGGTCGTAACGAAATCAATATTAAATGAGTGTAATAAATTTAATAGTATACATATAAGACAATGTATTTAAAAATATATATAACGGGCTGTCAGATAGGGTCAGCGAAGCGGTCTTCGCAATTGTCATCCATCATAGGCGTATTGTAGCAGGAACGTTAAAATAATACCACGCAATTCATAACAATCACATATTTTATTCCAATACTTACACACAATATAGCGTAAAACACAAGATGCAACTGGATTATGAGCCAATAGGTTAGCACGCGTGCACCTCTTGCGCTGTCCGTCTAATCATCGACCGACGTCACCGCGTAAGCGCAGACGTGCTACTCTATTCCGGGATACCCGCCATATTTTACTGTTCGACGGATTCAAACATGAAACCGATTTACTTAAATCACAATTTTTTCTAATTTAAAATTCACAACAACAAATCAACGAAATTACAATCAGTTTTACTTAAGTAAATAACGAAACTCAGAGATTAGATTTTCTTTCTAAGGTGTCGCGCCGTCATATATGTATATTATGCAAGATTGTGTTCAAGTGCAAGGAAATTAATAGTTTAAAAAAAAGTTGTAGTAATATCTAATTTGGGATCAGATTACCGTGTGTGCAGAATATCCCAAGATTTTTATTTACATACTTTGTTTAAAAACGTTTTATGATTTAAGTCGTTACCTTTTTTATCCAGTATTAACTGATAAATTTATAGCATTAAAATAATATAGTTTACTCTATTGTGTATGAAAATAACAGTTGTAAGTTGATTAAGGCATTAACTCACAAAGTATTGGCGGAGCTTTTAGTCCCTCAGTTCGCTGTTTAAACTCTTTATTGCCTCTTCTCCACGCTGTATACCTTCAGCGAGCTCACTCGGTTAACGAGTATTGTATATATTTTTTTCTTTTATACCCATTCCTAGAATAATAGCATTTATCTGCTAAAGTCTGTGTGCCAATTTTATTATCCGTTTTGCAGTTGAAAGCTTTTTGTTATGGGGAGCAAAGCTGGTGTTTTTATTTACTTATTTTAAGTTACTTATTTGATAAACAGGCCGAGGGGCTACCTGATGTCCACCATTCCAAGCTATCACTAGTGTGTTATAAGAGAGACTAATTAGTATATCGATGACCATGGCACTTACATCCTGCACCCTATAGTCAACAAAAGCATTCCCACAGAGGGTTGGCGTCAGGTAGCCTAAAAAACTGCCAAATCTCTTGTAATACGGGCCAGTTGGCTTGATGGTTAGTGACCCTGACTGCTAAGCCGCAGGTCGCGGGTTCGATTCCCACCCAGGACAAACATTTGTGTGCATGACCATGTCTGTTTGATCTGTGTCTGGGTGGAAATATCTATATTAGTATAATATATATAAATATCCAGAGACATTCTTCACACATATGTATTTAAAAAGTAATACCTATGTTCATGGATACAAATATTTGGTTATATTTCAAGCTGCAGTGATGCAGTCAGGGTATTTTAAACGTTAAACCAACGTTTTTAAGACCTATGTACGGACTACTTTCATCGGTTAAATCCCCGCTCTCGGGGATCTTATGTTTTTCAGGGATAATCCTATGTTTTATTCCAGAGGATATTCTCTCGGTGTTCTAAATTCCGTGTCGAAGCTGTTGTAACAAACATACACGCAAAAACTTCCGCATAATATCCTATTTCCTATTAGTATTGTAATATTATAAATACCAAAGTTTGTAAGGAGGGTTGTTTTTTTTGTTACTCTTTAACAAAAAAAAAACTTCACACAAGCACAATGATAGTTTATAATCCGGATTAACACATAAGACATTTTTTATTCTGGGAAAATGTTACAACCCAGGGGAACGCGGGTGGAACCGAAACGGGGGACAGGTAGTCAGTAGCATAAAGGTTTGTAAACAAATCAAATTATAAACTTGCACCGTAATTGTGACGTCATTCGCCTCAGAGAAAATAAACCCTCATGGTAATTAAATCCTTTATGTTTTAAAAGGAGAAGGGTATCGTTTCCATTCCACGAAACCACGAACAAAATACAAAAATATATATATCAGAAATGCGTATTATTCTTGCGTGTTTTTTTACACATCGTGCTCCCTCGCCGGATCTGGTTATTTTCACATTCCGGCTTTGTTTGCAATTTCCGTGACGCGTGGACACAGATTCAGTGTGTGCTGTCCGAATGTATAAACTACTGAAGTTACTTGTTTATTACTTTTTTAAATACACGTACACGAAGGGCTCCGGTCCACAAAACGGAGGAAAAACACGTTGCTTGTATTATTAGTACTTATGGTATTTGGGCCGTATTTTTGTTACTCGCTTTTATTAGCTTGCATCTACGTAACGGAATCTTTGAACAGATTGTTTGAAACTTTGCATAGTTATTAAGGACCGATAGCAATGCAATAATTTGTAGACTTTAAATTTGAAAACAATATAGCTTATTCTTCTTTCTACTAATATTATCAACGCAAAAACTACTTGACGGATTTGGTTGAAAATTGGCATATATATATATATATAGGAAACACCCTGGAATAACACATAGGATACTTTTTGTGCCGGGAAAATGTTATCTCCCTCGGGAACGCGGGTGAAACCGCGGACAGCTAGTAGCTTATATTTCTATTACTTCAAGTACATACATTTGTTACTGTTTGTTTAACAAAAAAACAGCTCCACGTGTTTCGCAGCTCCCATCATTCCATGACAGATTCATTCGACCTACGTTACGGCGCATCGCTAGTGATGTATCACTGTACAGTTTGTATTGTCGTTGTGATCGGGTGATGTACGTTCCATTCCAACCAAATACCTCGGGCGCTAGAAATGTTGCCATGTTGGTATCGTGTTTGCCATGTCGTTGCACGTTGATATTACAATTCGTTCAATCATATGAGAAATACTTATTGACGGCCCAGTTGGCTTGGTGGTTAGAGACCTTGACTACCACGTCTCAGGTCGTGGGTACAATTCCCATTCAAACTTCTGGGTCTGGATGTAAATATCTGTTTAAGTATGTATTTAGGAAGTAGATTTTCGGATGACTTGATTTTTTAAAATTTCATTTATTAAAAAAAGATTATGCAGTTTACATGGTCAACAAAATCGCAAAACTGTACAACAGTTTGTTGGCGATAATAGCGCATTTAGGTACTACTTATAACACTAATATTAATGAGAAACAAACACACTTCTCTCAAAACTCAAATCAAATATAAATCTATGTAAGAACTAAGCAAGTCATTTTTAGTATTTATTTTAATGAAGTACATAAAAAGTATCGTTTCAGTCTTTTCTTCATTGCATATTTGCTTATTACCACGGATGTATCTCTCATAAAATCTATTTTATTTAAAACTATGTACTTTCTTAGTACAAGCAGTACACACAGCTTAATTTGGGAACTTAGTATTTATTTATTAATTTATTCTAATAGGTCTTTACAGTCACATATTAATAGTCAGGCTCTATCATCAGGCACTCTGCCTCCTCTACTTCCATTTATTTAATTTCACAATATTCTAACTTTTTGTGTTTATTTGATTTCATTTCATTTCAATGCTACCTAGCTCGACCCGGGATTCGAATCCAGGACTAACGGACTAGCCGAGCTTTATACAACTTGACCACTTTGGCGATAATTGCATTGTAAGTAATATAGTATATGTAAATTTATTTGTTAACAGGCTTAAAAGAAGGCGGTTTTGATGTTAAGACGCCACTTGCAATCTTGTTAGTATTAAAAAATCAGTTATGTTATTCTAT
Source organism: Habrosyne pyritoides (assembly GCA_907165245.1). Lineage (NCBI taxonomy): Eukaryota > Metazoa > Arthropoda > Insecta > Lepidoptera > Drepanidae > Habrosyne > Habrosyne pyritoides. The sequence continues at coordinate 12,135,366 of OU015603.1, read as the reverse complement.
AGTAACACATCATTTAAATATCCGTATGATGGCGAAAAAACCCATGCTAGTCCAATGACCTTTACTTGTTGATGTGGAAATTCGACAAATCTTCCAGACAAACTTCTTTTTTTTTTTGGTTAAATTGGAAAAGTTTATGAAGTTAACCGAGTGACCTGAGAGTGGCAAAGGGTGTCGCTCCCGGTTTCTATGCCACGGCATTTTAATCTCACATCTTGGCCCACTTCCCGGGCCCTTTGTCGTGTGTTATTAAATATTTAATATCTCTTACTCGTTCATTGAATTGGTATTTTAATTGAAATCAGTTTTAATCATTATCCGTCCGTTGAGCGGCATTCAATATGTTGAAATTTTTGAAGTAAGTAATTTATTTAATGTTAAATGAATTTATATGGCGTTAATGATTCTGGTAGCTGTAGGTATCTTTCGTATAGGTTTAGTTTTTAGTAAGGTATTGTTTATTTTCCAGCGAATGGAGCAATTTCTTTTTTATTGAATTGGCTGTTTTAGTTACTTTGATCTTTATAAGTGGGCAAATTTTTGTCAAACTCCCTTTTGTTTTACGGTGACGTATGTTGGAGTGCGTTAAGATAACGTATAAATAAATGGTTTTGATTGAACTGCCAAATCCAAAAATCTTCTCACTCATTTCAACCTTAGGAAAAGAAAGAGAGGTATCTAAGAGTTAAGTTTAGTTTGATACATAGTTCTTCAATTTTCAATTTCTAGTGAGTAATAAATTTTATGTTAGTGCTCATGGTACCCACCCCATGGCACGCTGTATTCTTTTAATATTTTCCTTTATTTTAATTTAAGGCCATAAACGGTTAATTCTAAGAGAATGTAATGAGTCATCTGGTCTCACATCTTTTAATTTCCTCAATGAGAAGCTTGGGGAAAATAAGTAATGTTCCCAAGCATTCGGACATTACAAAACGATGTAAAAAGCGGCCCGAAGTAGTCCGAACGGAGAGGACAAATTAAATTAGCATAGAAAGGAGTCGGGGAACAAACGAGCTTGTGTATTTTGTATTTTGTGTAGTATAACTCAGTGGTCCGTCTCGCCGACCGGTTAATTTCATTTAGCGGCGGAATTATTATGCGCCAACGGAATTGTACATCGCGCGTTCGCTCCTCGTTTATCTGTTGTACATCCGTTAATTTATGTCCTCCTAGTGATAACAATTCATTGTTCGAAACTTTGTGAAAGGAAAGGCAAAATGTACTTGAATTAATGCTGGCTCACTCACTTGGCTGAATACTGGAAACGTTTAAATCGATCTAAAAAAAGAAACAATAAATAGACAATAGGATATGACGTAGATAAATATATCAATGCATTGATAGAATCGCAGACATCTGTCGTGGAGGAAATTGTTTTCAATCTTGCCGGCGGGCGGCGCGGCGGCGTCGCGGCGGGCGGGGAAGGGCGCGGGCGGGGGCGCGGCGGCGGATACCGGATGGCGGATAGCTGCCTTCCGCAAATAAAATACCCGACAGGCGACTGATATCCTAACCGCATACAACCACCATAGAATCTTACAAACTATTAATTACTCACTGTAAATTCATGCATTTTGCATTGGAATTTAAAATAGGTGCGAACTGTACTCATCTGGTATGCAACGGCTCAACCCCCCAAATATTCTGTAACTGGAGTTCTCGGGGCTCCTTTCAATAATTTATTTCATTACTTCGCCCCATGGTGCACCCGTGTTCCCATGTCCACTCCGTCTCTCATTTCTAACCCGCTCACGTAGACCTTGGGACTAGGGATGCAAAAATGTTGAGGAAGTTGCCGAGTTGAGATAGTGGTTCTTTTCCGATGTTGTCGCTTGCAGGAGTAGAATACGGCTATTTTAATTTTCTAAATGGTTATTTAGAAAATTACCAGGATTAAGGGTGAAATCTTAAGGATTTGTGGAGATCATCAAATAAATTAAGATAAGCTTTTTACGCATAAGCATATTCATTCATTGCAAATACAATAAAAAGCATACTTAGCATCTATACAGCTAACCACCATACTTAGTGAGCGGCGCTTTTGAGTTTTAGCCTTGTATAGTCGCTGCCAAAGCGATGTAAGTACATACTTAAACCTAATACTTTAAACTTATTACATAAATAAACCTAACTTTGATTTATGTCAAAACCATGGTCAACTACCGCTCTATGCTCGCTCAACGATATTTACAGCTAAAATTGTTTTAATAAAACAATAGCTCCGTCTAAAGTCGACTACGTAATTAAATTCTGGACGTTGTTTACAAACAAAACTAACTTTGTTATTTTGATTTAAGCGTTTGTGAAGAAAAAATAAACAAATCTAGCTGCTGCGCATTGTTAACAGCAAACAACGAATTAAATTACTAGGACAGCAGTACTAGTCTGGAGTTAGCACAAATTAAACTCTTGTGCCGCGTGCGCTAGAGTCACTTTGGAAGCAAAAAAATCCCGCTTCATAACACGGGGGGTGTTGTCACTGAATTCTCGTCAAATTATTCACATCTGCGCGCGGCAGGCGGCAGGCGGCGTTTGCGCTACGCGGGCGAAAGTTAGATGAGTTTTGTCACGATACGATACGACTCAGGCTCTGAATAATTGGAAACAGAAACGCGCGGCACAGTTTGTTTGATTTGTTTGAACGCTGCACGTTTACCTGTTATAATATATACGTACACACAACAAAAAGTTTGGGTTCACTTAAGTGGCAAAACGTAGGATGTTCTCTGGTTATGATTTATTATTAAAAAAAAGCTTTTTTATTGCTATCTTTTTTAATCCGGTAAAATAAATCCATTTGAGCACACTTCAATACATACGAATAAAGTATAATTAAAAAAAAACTGTTTTTCCAAGTGAACGCATTTTTTTGCGTGTTCATAGATAGATTACAAAACTTATGAACCTTGTAAAATGCGCTGATATGTTCTTAATTTACAAATTGATTACATTTTTCAAATTAATATTGATCGTTTCGTTATATTTGTAACCCGAAATCGTAGTATTTAAAAAAATATCCATTAGTATGAAGAGAAATTAAAAAAAAAAGAAAATGACGTCACCATAACGGTTGTAACAGATACATCTGTACTTTTCAAAATCGTCATAAAAGGTCAGAGACATGCAAAAGCATTATCGCTTTAATGCACCGTTTAGAACCATGATTAGTAAAAAAATGATGTAGTGTTATGTACCTTACATTTACCCTCATTTAGTTTTTAGTATAAGAATATGTGAACTGGAGTGCAGTTTGGCAGATATTTATCTGTATATTCTAGGAAAACAAAATGGCTTAAAGTAATTATACTTAAATACATTGTTCTTTTATTCAGCCTGTTACAAAGGAAACCACTTTGTAATGCATTGTCTAATGTCGCCCCAAAAATCCAAAGTTACGTCCCCAGACATTAACTTGTATTTTTCGTCCAATGTCGCAAAGAAAGAAAATGTCTTTTAGTCTCTAATAGAATTGGAATCGATCAATTCGCAATAAGGTTTACCGACAAAACGATTGAATGATTTAGTTTTTTCATCAATTAGTTGCTGTCTTAGTTAAACCCAAGCATTGTTCGCAATAAAACTATATATATAACAGCTTCCGCCCCGTGGTTTCACTCCTGTATACCTAAAGGATTAAAAAAATTAAGGATACATATTTATTTTTTTAACAAAAGGTAGCCTATGTCGATGCCCATGATCCAATTTATGTCATTAGTAAATTTTATCAAGGTCCGTTTTGCCGTGATAACGATACAACCAGAAAGACAGACTCATTTATTTAGATTTGATCTCATTTTTGACGAGGGACATGAACGCTTATTATAATAAATTAGAACTCCACTGTTATTGAATTCATTGAACGTGTATTTATGATGTACGTCCAAAATTAGGCAACACGAGCGGCAAATTAATTAGAGAATACGAGTTATTGCTCTGTGATATAATTACATCTTCATTTCCCCTTACCTATCATCGTGATACCAATATATTATTGTCGCTGTCATTATTTTTCATATAAGATTAATTCGGCATGTGTGCGTGTACCAGGAAGTCAGGCGAGCTGTAGAGATTGCGCGCAATTTAGTAGCGAGCACGTCGTCAACCCTCGTCACGCAGCATGACATGGTGCGCGAAGCCACCCACCGCGCGGCCTGCGACCGTTCCGTTCCGACACTCTTTTATTATGTAACACGGCTCACCAAACTGTAAATAATAACATATTGCAGTGATAATAAAACTAATACAGAGGTTTGCCAATCTCTTACGTTATTTTATCGACAGCTGTCTAAATTCATTTTACTTAGGAATAGGATAGAAACTTACTTAATCTGAGCTGAGACAGTAAACTGTCCATATGTTGCTGAGTTTGCAACTCGCTCCTTTACAGAATCCGCAATTTATCTACAGCCCTCTCGACAGATATTTTAACGCGCATTGGCTCCCCACGGATTATCTACAGAATAATATCTTGAAAATTGTAATGTTCGGGAAATTATCTTATATGTCCCTATTTATATCATCTCACAAAAGCCCCGGGCAGCATGAATGTAAAGGGGACCTTTTGACGGTCCGTTCGCACAGATTACGTATTGAGGTTGGTTTTTATTGCGCGACGTTTTTGTTAAGATAGCCCTCCCGTTCGCTCTGATTATACAGGCTCTTAATAAGCGTCAGAAGAGAGACTTTATTTTACATTTTTTAATTAATAAGTGACAGTTTATGGCCTGCTGGAATGCCGGTTTTTTAATTTTCGTCCCGCCCTTTTATTGTTTACAAGGTTTTTATTACAAGAGCGCTATGACTCCCCGTAGGGTCGTCGTCGGTAGCATTTAGACCGTGCCTTCAATTTGCCACTTTACAAGTGACGACGGCGGGCGGCGGGAGGCGAGGATTAATTTAAATTCGGTAGCGGCGACCTCGTGTTGCTAAAATATTGTTATGTTTAAATTGACCAAAAACTTCTCTACAATAATAATTCCATTATAGTGCCAACATTATATGACACGTTGTGATGAGTCAAAACAAAAAAAAACCCTTTGTTTCTTGTGTGAACTGCACTACCTTCCGTGAAATTGTCCATGTTCACTACATACTTATTCCGTGATTTATGTTAAAAGTTGCGCAGTCATGTGTAACCATTCCGACGACCGTACAAGAAATTTTAATTAAGTTTTGTAACTTTATAAAGTAAGGTAGCCAACAGAGAGGAAATTTTTTGCAAGTAAAAAAATGTCACGCTGTGTAGGGACAGTTTGCAGTATCCGGCGCGCAAATGCAGCCTGCACTGCGGTATTGTTACGTGATTCTGCTACCCTGGTACTGGCTGATGCACTGACTTAACATTTTTAAAAGATTTTCATATAGGAACGATAACCTTAATATTACCCACTGGTTATTTATTGCGTTATTTCTAATAGATTTTATTTCTTTTTTTCAGGTAAGTTACCCAATAACCTCGCTTGGTTTGGTTTCCAAAGTGAGACATCAGATACGTGTGTGTACGTATACAAAATCTGCAATAAAAGTAACAGGGTAGCATAGACCCGAGGAGATGCATTTGTAATTTCGCAATGGGACCCCATATATTTATTCGTCCCACCCGTCGAGAAACGCCCGGGGGCGGAGAATCGGGCTGGGGCTACCGACGTGTGGCGTAATGGCCGCGTGATTGAATTGCCGTATCTTCACCGCTTCAGCGCTTCTACGTCCCTGGTATCTACTAAGTTTATTTATCTAGCACACTAATGATATCCCTTTTTTCTACCGTAAAACTACAAGTCAAAATATTTTGTGCTTGGATCCCTTAATTTTAGAATGGAATAAGTTCCGTAACAAGAAATTTGGATTTGATTTTCTGTATAAAATAAATTTCATATTATATTAAACTCGACGATAAATGGTGGACTGCGATTTGCCCGGACGGACACGTACCCGGATAAAATATAACGGGTCGTAAAAACCCTGGGAAAAAATTGGGCCATTCATGTCTATTACAAATAATCTCGATGATTAAAAGGGAACGCCTACTCACAAGTTTAATAATACTTTAAAATGCCTTTGTAATTCTAGGTTTTTCTTTTAATTTATAAAGAATTTTTTATATCAAGTAGGGTGTCAAATGATCCTTTATTACATTATAAAACATTTTTTCAATGATTTTACGTAAGATCGTTTTGGCTTACAAATGATAATTCTTCTAATCTTGCGATCAGAAAAATCTGATAAAGCTATCAGTCTAGATCATTGTTAGTACAAGATTAGAAAAGACCTTAGTGCGCTAGTCGGTTAGATAGATAGATATAGACAAAGCCTCTTGTTCTCTGACCATTAGTATCTTTACATAATTAGTAGATATAATAAATTAAATCTTAACTAAAGTATTAGGTTGGGGAAAAAGTCTTTTCGCATTATAGTATGTATGAACTTGTAATAAAATCTCTTTGGCTATACTATTTGTATCTGGCTGGTTTTGGTATCATTGAAAGTTGAAATTTTAAAGAACATAATTCCAAATTCAAATGAGGAAAATGTGTGATTTGCATTTGTTTTTCGTACCGCCAAGATGAGTGAATCTAATGATTCTCTCAAATCTCTCTCAATCTAATGAAATTCGATTCATTTTAAAATTTTACCACAAAAAAGGTAAAAATGCATCGCAAGCCGCGAAAAAAATTTGCGATGTTTATGGACCTAGTGCAGTGTCTGTGAGAGTAGCACAAATTTGGTTTAAGCGTTTTCAATCCGGAAATTTTGATGTCAAAGATGCACGTCGCTCTGGTCGCCCCATTACGGATAAAATGGATGCCATTTTTGAAAAAGTGGAGCAAGATCGGCATATCAGTAGTTACGACGTAGCTGAAGAACTGGGAATTGACTACAAAACAGTTTTGGCGTATTTGAAAAAAACTGGGTACACAAAAAAGCTAGATATTTGGGTACCCCACGAGTTCACTGAAAGAAACCTAATGAACCGTGTACTCATTTGTGATTCTTTATTACGACGTCATGAAACCGAACCATTTTTGAAGAAGCTGATACTGACTGGTGATTAAAAGTGGATCACGTACGACAAGAACGTGCGAAAAAGGTCGTGGTCAAAGGCCGGTCAGGCTTCACAGACTGTGGCGATACCCGGGTTAACTCGCAACAAGGTGATGCTGTGTGTGTGGTGGGATTGGAAGGGCATTATTCATTATGAGCTGTTACCACCAGGCAGGACCATCGATTCTGAACTCCTCTGAGAACAACTGATGAGATTAAAGCAAGAAGTTGAGAGAAAGCGGCCGGAATTAATCAACAGAAGGGGTGTGGTTTTTCATCATGATAAAGCTAGACCTCACACATCTTTAGCCACTCAGCAAAAATTAAGAGAGTTTGGCTGGGAGGTATTAATGCATCCGCCGTATAGTCCTGACCTTGCACCTGCAGATTTCCACCTGTTTCGGTCTCTTCAGAATTCTTTAGGCAGTGTCAGGTTAACATCACGAGAAGACTGTCAAAACCACTTGTCACAGTATTTTGATCAGAAGTCCTAAAATTTCTATAGCAATGGGATCATGTCCTACCTACAAGAAGTTATCGAACAAAATGGTACCTACATACTTTAGTTAAATGTAAATAAACGATATTAAAAATGTTTTGAATTTTCTTAAAAAATGCGAAGGAACTTTTTCCCCAACCTATTATAATGAATATTTTTCAGCTAGTCGGCTAGTCTCCTTTAATTCAATCCCACTTCATTAATTTTACAGTTTTTGCCTTTGATATCTAAAGTAAAATTACTTCTTATGTTTAGACAAAGGTTCTCTTCAAATTACCTTACAAGTACGGATCCCTCAAACATAAGCATAAATATATTCTCAAAGAACGTAAAAGAAAGAAAATGATAAATAAAATAATGTACCATGAATTTGTAAAGCCATTATTCAACCAGAGCAAAACATACATTAAAGACAATAAAATTTAAATATAGTTCAGCTTTGACCGCACGGTTAACTCCGAAAACATTAAAATTCAGACCCTAACGGTGGGGCCATAAAACGGGAGTTATCGCGTATAAGCGACACACGCGGTCATGATCTACGCTTGCCCGTTCAACCGCTTCAATTATCATTAATTTTGTTTAGCATACGTAATGAGAGCGCGGCATTATGCGATAAATTTAAATATTAATAAATATTGGTGCAATGTGCATTTAGCTTGTTTATTGCTCTGTTTTACGTTAGTTGAGCTATTGGATATGATGATAGGATATGTAAACAAGGTGGACATAGCTTGTACAATGTCATTTTTAAAATAAGATTTGAATTTTGAAATGCAAAACCGTTTATTCAGTGTTGTCAGATTTTATAATGGCTCTTAAGGAATTTATGGTTTAACTTCAAGTTACCACCGGTTCAGAGGTCAACTTTAGCTGAGAAGAACCGGCAAGAAACTCAGCATGATCATTTTTTTAATAATGTAATTTTACTATTTATATTTTTCAATATACGTAAGCTCAATTAATTCATTGTAACAGTGAATGGGCATATTTGTTCTTGTTAAATTAATAGTACAGTGTGTTTTTAGAAAATAAGGCAAAGGTGGCAGTCCGGGGCTATTCATCAGGCCCCGTCCGGCGCGAGTCCGCCGACCGCAAACACTCCCGAACACACATTTAAATCGAGCCAAGTGTTTTATCACAGACAGGCCCTGCCGTGGGCAACAGTTCATTTAGGGTACAAAGGGCTCCCGGCCAATGTTGGGGGATTCCTCAACGCGCCGCGAACAACCGGAATGGCAAACGCTCACAACAATCTTGTGGGTTTGAAACTAGTGGGGAATTAAAATCGAAGAAAAACAAAATGGCGAATTTTTGGTTTCGAATTTTTGTGTGTTATTGACGGAAATGTGGAATCAACAGTAAATTATATGATTTCCAGACAAATATAATAAATAAATAATTACTGGTCAATACTTTACACGCGGCCTGAATCATATCTGAGCAGAGCTTGAACTATGGAAACCAGATAACTGATATTATTTTTTATAAATACATACATATATCGTTATTAAGTCTCAGACACAGAACAAACGGATATGTCGCGCATACAAATGCTCGAATTGGGTAGGAATCGAACCCACGACCAATAGCGTGACAATCAGAGTCTAACCACAAGGCCAACTGGCCTGTCGAAAGTATCGAATTAATGAAAATATTTTTATTCAAATGGGTGAGAAAAGCCGGGAATAAACTCAGCAATCCAGCAGCAAACTTTGATTTACATAAAAAAAATAGTCTCACTAACAATATTTGTTATAACGCAAATTAATTAGAATAAAATATTAAGAGTTGTATTAATTATTTATATTTTTTTTGAATTGTAAGTATTAAGGGCCGTTTACCACAAACTGAGCATGCCCATCTACAAGCACCACTGTTCACAAGTATGACGCATTTGGCAGACATCGCGCCCACAGCCGTTTGTAGATAAATAAAACAATTTTATGTAAAATGAGCCAAAGTAATGTAAAGTAGTTTATCTAATATATGAGCTATCTCATAGTATAAGACCAGCTTAGTTTGGATTCAGATGACCTTTTGTAAAGATTTGTTAAGTGTGTATTTGTTACGGACCACAATGCCTGGTACATCTTAATGTATTTATTTTTACTAGCTTTTGCCCGTGGTTTTGCTCGCGCAGACTTCACGAATTGATACACAGAGATTCCTTTACAGTAGGTTATTTCTGGTTTTATATTTATTCATATAACTGTTTTCACGTGATGTGTCCATATAAAAACATACAATCATTCAAAAAATGGTAGAAATGGTTTCTGTTGGTTATACTTTAACGCACTTACTATATTTTTTCTATAATAAATTTCAATGTACAGAAACGCCACGTCTACAGATTTACAAAAATATGTATAGATAGAATAGATGTAGGTAATGTATCGCTTATTTTATAGCCTTACAAACCCATACTCAGTGATTATTTGCTAGCGAATATCTGATTGAATTTAGGGACCGAATACGGATCTGTTTGGTACTTAAACGCATTTATGTACGAAATCGGTTAAGATTTACTATCCCCCGACAAAGCTCTAGAAATTCACTTGGGGTTTAACCAAACACATTGTTTCAGCTATGTAGAACGATGTAGATAGATAGAATTCACCGTTTTCCGGCTCAATGAACACATATCAATCGTAATACATCGATCTTACCAGGCGCACATAAGCGGTCAGTCGGTCTCGACCGCTACGTTCAATTGACCGGAACGCAGGGTATAAAACGCATTCTGATTTGTGCGTAGTAAGACGGTTCGCAGTCAACAAAGCGTGAGCGAACGCTCCGTCGAATCCTGCCGCTAATAAATTTAATGCCACGAGCTTAATAACTACCGGTTACAGTTTGTACAAAATCCAATATAGCTTTGAATATTGCAAGTTTAGCAGATTGGCTGTATTGCAAACAGCGCTGATCTCCCGCAGTCCAGTATCGCCGGCGCGGGCGTTAGGACAATGTAAATACATTTTGGCAGTATGAGCACGAAACATAATTGCGTGCCGGCCGCTACAGGTAGGGAGCTGAGCATTGCTCGGCTCGCTTTGTTTGCGCCGATCGGTTTGATTATGTGCACGTCAGTGGACAGCGATGACTTTCAGTTAATGATATGTTCACTTTATGTTTCCACTGTAAGTTGCTTTGTCATGTCTATTCATGAATCAGTTTATTCAGGTCGCACCTTGTTAACTCTTATCTCGAAAATCCACTCTATTTAATTTAACATAACATAACAATCAAAACTGACAAGTTGTGATAATGTTTTAGATAGATTTTTCATCATTCAGACGACAATTTGCCGTATTTTTGTGGTAATTTTTGTCGATACCGATGTCGCATGGCTAGATTTCACGAAATTCGCGTAACCCCGCGGCTGGAAGGGTACGGTAAATCAATTTAGGTAGCTCTGGGTCTCAAATTCGATTCTCGCCTGAAGCGACGGATCTGCGCTCTTTCGGAAACCTCGGTTATACATACACCCATCGACACCGACACAAATTGAATAAAGTGTGACGACATATATTTAAAAAAGAATTTCGCTGCATTCGGAAAGATAAAAAGCTTTGAAATTGGGCTTAGAACGGTTGGGGTACTCTCTATTATAAGCATAAATCATTTAATAATTGTTTCTACAGTTTATAACAAAAAGAATATCTGATTAGTATAAATCGGCAATCCTAATAAATAAATAAAGAAATAAAAAAAAAACCACTTGCACTTGAGAGGCCATTCGTTTCTTATGCTATTGTTAAAGATCGATAACACATACATACGTCATAAAAAAGAAAAATACAATCACCTCTACATAACTAGCGCAGGACCTAGCTAATTAGGATTTCAGTAAGTCAAAGCAGTAGTAATTACGCGTATGGTTTTTTCACCGTACAAATACTACAATTCGAAGCTCATGCTCCGGCCGTCAGATACCCATCGGGAGTCAGCGACTTGTGGCTAATTTGTGAGTATTCGGGAGGGTTTACTGTTGTAAAGAGCATGAGTGGAAGGGGTGGGGGGAGCTTCGGCACCTGACTTAATGTGCGTCTCGAAGATGACAGGTTCCCTTTATACTCGAAGACATTTTGTTGGCGTAACGTCAAATGTGTCATGTGCTCTGAGGTGGAAGAGATGACGTCGATTGTACTTTTACTATACACAGTCTTATTTCATATTATTAATATTATACTCAATTAAAATCAAATTGGTTGTAACTTATGGATAAAAAAATATGTTATCAAGTATGTCGACAATCAGGCAGACGGTCCACCTGATGGTAAGTGTTCACCGCCCCGTCTGGACATTTACAATACATTATGGCGTCACCAATGCGTTGTCGACCCTGAGACGTGAAGTTAAGTCTCATGTGCCCCGGCTGCTCAACTTTCTAACTGAAACACGGTAATCCAAGTGCACTACTGCGTCACGGCGGAAATGGATGTGGTGTGTACTGCCGCGAACGAACTATGCTACTGTCAAATCGAATGGCGAATTGTAATACTATAATGACGTCATTTAACAACATAATGTATCTAAAACTACAATGGGTGGATTAGGATCACAAAAAATGCACATTAAAAGAATAATTAAGACAATATTTTATTTAATTCTTCGTAGGCGCCTTAGCATTCGGTAGATGATTGAACAAACTATCAATACCAGTTTATGTATTTACAAGGTTATCTATATACCAAAATCATATTAATAAGAAAAGAGACGAAGAGTGTAAAAACGTTCATGGACTCTTATTTATGTTCCACTAAATTTCAGATGATCATTAAATAATAATAGTTGAAACATTAATCTGTGAAAATATACAAACAGTTTATCCCGAGCTGAAACCTTCACAGCAACAGTTTTGCGTAGCGAAGTGTTTAACTTTACTTTTACAAGAGTATTTCCCTAAAGCACTCGCGACTAGTGAAATAAGTTGGTAAACAATGTGGACAGGGAGTACGGAGATGGAAATTCGCGTGACGCGCGCCACTGCTCACGGTTTCATGACGCGACGCGACCGGGAACAACTTTTTCGTGCCGTACCGTAGCCTCTTGTTTGTTTTAAAAATGATATACCATCTTTAGTATACATTGGTTTTGTATAGAAACACTTATGGTGGGATTTCGTATTAAAGGAATCAAATTATTTCGGTCACAGTTAAATGATAGCCCAGAGACTAAACATAGACTTCGTTATTAGCTTAATTAGAAATCTAGGTTAATTAAGTTTGAAATTGGAACGAGTACCGCAGTGTTTTACCACTTATCTACCTATGTAAACCGTGTGATTCGCTTATTTTGTACCAGGATTTCAGATATAAGAAGAGCCATGCAGCACTTAGACCATATGTTAGCGCTACAAAAGTCCAATACACCTGTTACGTAAGCATCCAATTACTCTTATCGGGTTGGCAATTCCGCAACACTTCTCCGTAAGTTCAATGAGCCGTGTAACAGATCCGTCTGAATTAAGTCGGGCGGCTCCACCCCATGTATTCCCCAAAGATCTTCCCCTAATTAGTAGTTTATTCACAACTCCGTCCACCAACAAAAGTTGGTAATATAACATACGAGAATGTGAAAAAGCTTGATCTCATATTAATAATGTGTTTTATTAATGAAATGATAAAATAATGCTAATAATAAGGGTACGATCTAAATGAAAGTCTATTCTCCATTTTCAAGTCTCGTAGACCATCTACGATTTATAAGTCGTTGCCTACGAAATGTTACGAAGTTATTATGGAACAGCCTATACAGCTCTCTGTTTATGTATAAGATCATTAATCTTTTACAGTACATATCTACAAAGAATAATATAGATAATATTATGAATAATTTTGGATTTACATTTATTTAACTTCGCAGAATTGATAGTGTTCTAAAAATAAACTATTCCACGAACAAAGAGATTTCCAACAATGCCATTCTATTTTCATTTATTTGTACAGTTTTTTTTGTTATTCAGCATTTCCGTTAGAAAAATGTGAAATACATTTCCAATCACGTTCTATTGTGACTTGTTTGTTTTATATTAGCGGGATAAACCTACGCGAGAAAATAATTCATGTCGTCCTGGTAGAAATGTGCATTCAATGTACTTTTATTACCGGGAAATCTGTCCTGAACTTATCTAATAAACGTGGAATATTTCTTTGAGCAAATAATAAATGTAGAAATGGTAGCAATTGTGTTCGCCTCTGAGGGATTTAAATTTTAGCGAAAATGAAAGACGGCGAGGTTAATGCTTATTTTCTTCGAATCGTAAAATAACAACATCTGATAATGCTATTCGAAACCGAGGATTGCCTCTTATCTTTATTGAGTATTCTGTATGTGTAGTAGCGAAGTTCAAATGGTAATCAAATCCTTGTTTTTGTTCAAGCAACTTTTACTTAATTCAAAGACCCACGTCCTATGTAAACTCGTGAAAATATATTCGCTACGGTCTCATGGGAGCCTGGTATACGCTTAGAGCAATATGGCCATGGGTCAAACGTTGTTGTGTTAGTCGGTGCGTGTGTGAGTAAGTGGCTTACAATATATTATTCGTATTTAATTTTCATTGTTGTCTTTAAGTATGTTTTAAATAAATGTTGTTATCTGTGAAGCCACCAACATTTGGTGAATACGCAGAACTTTTATTATTTTATGATTCGATTGTAAAATCTGTGCCATTTGAACTAGATTGGCGCAGCAACAACCATGTGGCAGACAACATTAACGAATATGAGAAACTTTGGAGTCTTATCTTAAGTATCGACGATAGCAGAAACGGGTTCTAGAAGATATCTTGAATTAGTTCACACGAGGCGATACCACAGAACTCGAAGCGTCGATTCTATAAACGAGTTTCCACCGAGATGCTTTCGAGATTTGCTCGTAGTTTTAGGAAGTATTCTTTCAGTGCTCATTCCGACGAAATCGTGTTCTTCAGATAAATTTTAATGAGGTTTTCATGAAACTCTTTGTTACGCTTCAGTGGCGATATTCAAACGCTAAGTTTCGAAGTTCATTGAAAGGGAAGACGAGTTTTCGAACATTATCTAAGTAACTAAATAACATTTGTGAGCGAAGCCTTCAAAAAGTGGACTACAACTCCTATTTAAAGACAGTCAGTCAAATGGAATACATTTGCTCTTGTATTCATAAACGATATCACGCGGTTTAACGAAATCAGTGGAATAGCGTCATCTGTCTCTCTTTGTCTACATCGAACATTATGAGAAAGTCAATTTTTTTTAAAGTTATCTGTAGTAGTATTAGGGGTAGTAAATATTATTTCTATCTAAAATCCAATTCCTCTTAATACATATTATATTCTCTTAGTACATGATAAATGTATTATTAACATTAATATATTATTTCCTGTTTGTACATAATAAATTTAAATGTTGAATTCAATTAAGCACTGCTTACGAATAGGATAAAATTTTAGAAATGAGATTTGGTATCTATCTTTTCATTAAAATCGAAATTGCATCGAGCATTTCAATCAAGGATTCAAATGCTCATTGCATAGTATCACTACAAAAATACGATGAATATGCGTTATGTAAGTACGTATCATAAAACGATTTTTTGCTTAAAATTACGTCAAATCTCATATATATAATTGCCATAAAGCTCCTGGAGGCTTATGAAAGATATTCTCATTCAGAGTTGTCAAATATCTTCACAGTGGTTCAAATCCGGCTAAGCTCTCGTCATCCGTATCGGGATCGGGACGTGTCCTACTCGATATCGGAATTGCATCCGTTGGCTCGTGAAATGGAACGCGCCACCCACGATTCGTCTTCTTACGTAGCGCGCGCTTGCTGTGTTTGGAGGTACCTGCAATACTGGATTAACAAAATTTGCGGACTAAATCCGTTTGTGTTTATGCTTTCCTGATACATTACAAAAAAATATTTTTGAAGCTTATAACAGTGACAGGGAAATACAACGTCTATTTCATTTGCGCCATTTTGAGGATTTGAATTTGTATACAAGGCGGAAAGCTCACATAACCCGCTCCATTATATATTAATAGTGACTTAGAAACAAGTTGTGTTTACCTTAAGGCTCTGTCGCGCGTGCTTCACAATAATTTGCACAGATTAGATGCTCTTCGAAACGAAATGTTAGATTTACGTCTCCGGTATTTATGAAATCCTGGTACCATTATGGGATTACGCATTATAAAGTGAACTGAGGTTGTAGAGAATAAGTACCATATTTCATTGAAAACGGAAAAATAGTAAGTAGATCTAATATTATTATCTAAATTTAGACCCTTTTAATGTCCCACAAATAATTGAAATATGAAAGTTTGTTTGATTTGGATAATATTAGGACGCAGATCAAATTTGTTCTAAATTTAACTTAATTTTTATCCAGAAAAAAATGTTAGTAGCCCAGGGAACGCTGATACCTAACCTAGAGTAATAAAAATAAACATATGTCTACTAAGCGAATCTATGGCTTTAGCCAGAAAAATAAATATGTGTATATTAAAATCATACCAGTCTGACGTCCTGAAGTCCTGGTTGTTAACAAGAATGTTCGTGAAAATTCTCTCCAAACCATCTCGTCGCCCGAGAGAGTTGTCATTCAATAACACTAGAAAGAAAAGCGTGAAAGCTTCGACAACGTTATATCTGCATGTCGCAATGCGTAAAACATGGAAATATGTACTTTATGTCGCGAAAATAAAGATCATAGGTGAATTATATAAGCTGTCGGTTACCTTTGAACGTGTACAAGCGGATTTCTAGTGGAGAGTGGTCCATAATGCGTTGTAAGTTGGTAGACAGGTGCTGCGAAATGACAGCGAAGTGCCATAAAGTTGAATATGTTACGTGCAGCCCGACTTGACATGATACAATATACCGATATATATACGTGTCCGTAGCACTTTGCCGAGACGTCTCTCTGTCAGAAAGATAAAACATGCAAGCGAATTTTTAGTTCATGTGAATAATTCATTTACAGAGTTCAAGGCAAGTCTCATTTAAAGCTTAAAATTCCGTTATTTATTTAGCTAGGCCACTTATTAAGGTCAAATAACATTTGAAGCATATACACAAGTACAAACATGAGTGTTTAAACTTGCAGGGCAGGTGCGCGTAGAGTGCAACTATTTCCAGAAATCTTGTAAATTTTGCAAATCCAATATTGCCCTTCAGTATCACTTAATAGATAGATAGTAACGTGGACTCTGATTCGTGTGATCTAAATAGTCGCGATAGCTTCAGTCACTTTAAAATAGTGATGAACGCGCGGTGCGGCGAGGGAGCTCATTTGTCACGCCACGGCGGCGGGCGGCGGCGGCGGCGGCGGGACGGCCGCGCGACCCGGCCAGCTCCCATCTATGAATCATTCCCTGACACTATTTATGGAGATAACTTATAATTCTTTCGGGAGCATTAATTTTCAGTTATTTAAGATAAAATTCCATTGTTTTTTTCATACATCGAAATAATAAACGTGACCCGACAACATCGGACAAAATGTTTGAACTCCCCGACGTCAGGGTGTAATATTCGATTCAGCAACTATTAGAGGAGAGGGCCGGGGGCAAGGGGGACGCGAAAAATTCGCTCCACTAAATCATCATTCTGTGTAACGTCGCAAAATGAAGGTCTGCCGTGGAAACGTCGCTTTTTGCCGAATGGCAGTTCGCAGCCGCCTTTGTGGACGAGCCAAGTTTGAGCTGAGTTTGTTACAATTAGGACGCGTGAATCGGCGCTTAGTCCCTCGCTTTCCTGGTTCTTACAGAATTGCAACGTCGCGATTTTTTCCTAACAAGTGTAATTAATACTACTGAAGTTACTCGAATCGAGGATTAAACCAGAAATTGTATTTTCTCAAGCTTATTTAATCATGTTTACATTGATACTTTAAAACGAAGGTTTGATTACTCTGCCGGACTTACGCCGCGCCAGTGCGGTGGTGTAAAGGGAAACAATTTCCCATAGCCGTGCTACTTAACATTCATAGCGAGGATTCTTGCACCGAGAACCTGAGGACGTCTCTTTGTGCAACCTCCTCGGTACGTGTGCGACCCTAATAAAATCACCATTTTTATAACCTGTTCACGGGTCATAACCCTTGCCAGTCTTTATTTAACGCCCCGAGCACATCTACTGAGATTTATGGACATCTTGAGCAACCAATTGTTATAAATTTGGTTCATATTACTTGTGCCACTTAACAACGAGCGAAGCTTACATACAAAAATAAAATAAGTAAGCCATTTGAAGAAAAATCAGGTAAAAGATAACTTAGAGAAGAACTTTTGTGAAAAGTAAAGATAAATAATGTTTGTCTCCCTATCAGTTTCCAACTCCAGTTCACTCAAACCGAAACTATCAATTTCTGTGTGCTCTTAGCTGTTGGCAATCGCACTCGAATCGAGGAACATTTATCTGCCCCCGAGTAAGTCTAATAGTTTCAACTTAAAGTTGTTTTCCCCTTGCCGCCGCTGGCCGAGTTGCTTTCAATTAGTGCGAGTGAATGGTGTATGCGATTCGGCGCGAGACTCCTAATGACTTTTGAAACCCTGGTATAGTTAACAATAACTGCTTATTCTACGTTATACTACTAAAATGGAGAGGTTTAGCTTTTCAGTAAATTATTGTAATTTTCTCGAAAAGGCCAAGTTACTTCGGCATAACATCAAAGATAAGCAGATACAATTTTATTAACCTATTTGATCTACAAACGATCACATATTCCCGGTAACCGAACACCAACTTTCGGTTTACGGCGAACTTTGGAAACTGAAATAGGCCTATGTCAATAAAATTCTGAACTCGTCTGGAAACTAGACCACTAACGAGAAATCTTTGGTAATTCGGTTTGAATAACCTACCTGAATACTGTTTTATTGGATATACGTATATGAAAAAAACATTATGTACACTTGAGAGCACTCCAAGATTTTTATTTTATAAAATATATATATCGAGTACTGAAAGCGGCTCAAAGTTTTAAGTAACAATGAATTAGTGTGAAACACGTTCTAAAGAGCAACGTATTTCATACATCGCGCTCTCCCCTCTTCGAATTTGTCGACGTCTGCGTCTCTTGACAGATTTGTTAATGCCCCACGCAGTGCGAAAGTCGTTTTGTATTATAATTTATATCCGAATCCCAATCCGTTTCAGGCGGGTGCGTGTCGAGACGGGGCACGCCCTGAAGCGAATTTTTGACGTACAGCCAGATTACTGAAACACATTGCATTTTCTCCAACCCTGACGTTATATCACAATACGCTTCTGATTAAGTTCGAATGAATTCCAAAAACCGGAAACAATAAATGATTTGATGAAATGCTATCGTAAAACTACTATACATTTTACTGAAATAACTTTGCGGAGTTCGCACAAGTTGCGAGTGATAAAATCGGCCCCTTCCACCGCATAACCTGATTTATCGGCGGCTCTAACTTGACAATATTGTTTTTTTAGTGAATCATGGCGCGGCCGCGATGGATATTTGCCTTTTAGCTGACGTACACATTCAACGTATCTCAAAAGCAGCGTCACAGAATATTATAGACCTGAGTGGTGGATTCAAGGATAATAAACCAATAAATTTACTATAATTGAAAAATATTTGAAGTAACGTCACATATGTCTTTATAAGGCTGTTGAAAATAGAGGTTTTCATTTGAGTGTAAGTGAGCCGAAGCGTAACTATCGGTCTCTAGTCGGAACAATAGACGTAAATCATTTTGGAACGAAGCTGCGCTCATCAGAGCGTGCTTCAAAACGTGCTCCATCCGCCGAAGTAGACGCGATAATTAAAAAACTTTCAAGATTATTTTCATTAGCTATCTCCCTCTCTTCGCTACACTCCTGGTATACTTTTGCACGTACGTAACGAAAAGTTGGGCTATTTGAGGAAATTGAACGCTATATTTGGAAGAATACAAAGTTGAGCTTTTATTGTTCCTCGGAGATTTTATGTGTTGGGTTTTATTGAATTGACTCTTTTGTTGAACAACACTTTATTTGGGGAACGCTGTTGAAAAACCATTCGAGGTTTTATTATTAATACACCCAGTTCCGGGAGAAATACGTTGAATATTCCAACAACATAGGTTTTATTTGTCAGGAAGCGAGCAGTCTAACCGTCTACCTGGCGGTAAGTGGTCGAATTTTTCATATCATCAGCATTGTTTTGGTGGGCGCAAAGATTTTAATAATGTTCCGAAGCGACTCGCATGGATCAGGGATGTATTCGCCACGAGAGATAGTTTCCTGGTTTATGCTCCGTTTGGTGGTACCACTTGAGTGAGGTCCCTCGCTACACCGCCGCCGACGCCCTTCGCTTTTTACAGAACAAACACAGGATAAGTGCTTCACGCCCGCTAGTAAAGCAAGGCGTGCGAACCGAGGTGTGACGGTAAAGCATGTGTGGGTCTGAGTGCTTCATATCAGACAGCGCTACGGTGCGAGTATGGATAAGACAACGCGAAATTATAGCTCTATCTATCCATCTTCTATATGTATAAAAGGCATGTTTGTGGACTATGCATTCTTATACTAATTATCCGGTAGTGCTGAAACTTTGGTGAGTTGTTCTCCATACGCAGTTAACGTACCCCACAGTTTTTTTTAATTCAGTTTAGATTTGTTATTACTTAGATATTAATTACACCGGCACACAAAAAATTAAGTAGAATGTGCATTTGACCGGACCTACCTACGGGTACGTATTTTGGTCCGCTGAATCCGAATTCGACGTCAGTTTGACCCCTACACCCTCGAAATTTCGAGAACACTTCAAAAAACCGCAGTTTGGCAGTTTAATGATAGAAAAATGTTTTGGAACTAAACTAAGCGTGATTTTCATGTATTTCGATCCGCTGAATATGAATCGAAACTTTATTGAGACCACGAGCCATTTTAAATGTGAAAAAATCACACAAATCTCTCGAAAATTCTGAAAAAATATAGTTTTCATGATAAAAAAACTTCTTCTGGTCCAATTCAGATAGAATTTTATATCTTTTGATGTCTTCAATTCGCATCTTAATTTTTTTAGTCTATTCACCCTCTAAAGCTGAAAAAATTCGAAAAAATTGTAAAAATGACCATTCATAACAGAAAAAAAAAACATAATACAAACTGAAACAAGAACAAGAAAAACAAGATGAAAACTATATTTTTTCGGAATTTTCGAGAGTTTTGTGTGATTTTTTCACATTTAAAATGGCTCGTGGTCTCAATAAAGTTTCGATTCATATTCAGCGGATCGAAATACATGAAAATCACGCTTAGTTTAGTTCCAAAACATGTTTTATCATTAAAACTGCCATCTCATCATTTTTACGGTTTTATGAAGTTTTCTCGAAATTTCGAGGGTGTAGGGGTCAAACTGACCTCGAATTCGGAATTAGCGACCAAAATACGTACCCGTAGGTAGGTCCGGTCAAATGCACATTCTACTTAATTTTTTTTTGTGTGCCGGTGTTATGGGTGAACACTCGATAATATAAATACGAGTACATTAATTTTATAAGTGACTAGGGTCGTGAGTTCAATTAAACACCCTACAAACATTCTACCACTTGAGAGCCATTGTCTTATAATGGGTTTGTATATGTAAGGAACAAATGGTAACTGTAATGGTTTGCTAATGTCTTTGTGTCAAGCAGTTCACATGCCATCAGGTAGACATGCCGCCTGTTTGTCAGCGTTCTGACAAATAAAAAGGTATATTCCGGCGAATATTGCAAATCTATAGTATTTAGATATCTGTCTACAGAGTTGGCAAATCGAGATGAATTCTGGTTTTTCATAGAAATTGGTGTTGAAATATGGCCAATAGTAATCGATGTGTTATGCGGCTGAAACGTGTACGGAATCATTGAAAACCATTTGCTGGCATTCAAAACGTGTGCTGCCCCACCGTGGACATTTATTTTTGTTCGATAAATTGATTCAAGCCACGAACCATTACGTTTGTAAGCCTCTTTTATATCGTCATACGTAATATATTATTTCAGTCGCCAATAAATCGGATCGCGCAACCAGAGTGGGATGTTTATTCAAAAATTGCTTAAAATTGTGATAAATCTTCTGTGAGAGAATTCATAGATAATAATAATTATTTTTATTTTCCCCGAAAAATAATGAAAACGGCGAGCGGCGCACAAATATTTGTGGAAATATCAATATCCATTTCAAACAAATAGGCGGGTTTGATTATGTTTCATTGATATTACGAAGCTTCTTGGAAATAAGATTGATCCGTAACGAATGATACGGTTCAGTGCACTACGCACCAGGGCGACAGAGATGCGAGGAGGCGGTATTAAGTTAAATCCCTGGTTACAGTCACGTGCGTCACAGACGGGCGCCCGGGCGGTAGCACACGAGAACGCAACCACCCACAGCCCACTCGGGGATGATTAACATTCTTCGATAGCCGTTTTATGTACCTAATTGAATATAGAACAGAGCAGAAGTGTAGGCGAAAACAAATTCTCTTATAAGATTCGTGTTAGAACACAATTTAGGTTGTTGCTCGGCACCGTTACAGTCGTCGCTCAAATTGAAACCATTTGTCGAACAAATAGTGTCGTTAATTTTTTATTCGAAAGGTTCCGTTAACAAATTAACGTTATTTCAGTTGCAAAAAACGTACTTCTGAATAAAACAGTTTAGTTTATGTTACAACGTTGTAATTTTCTATTATTCATCAGGTGCACGGAGGCTGACAAAGGGACAGATTAAAATTAAACAAAGCGTATTCTGTACAGTGTACACCTGAAAGTTCTGTGAACTCTGAACACAAAGCTCATATTACTCCGGAGCGTAGCGGCTACTTCATTCATTCAATTCCAGCGGTATACAATTGAAATTCTCAAAATTCTCGCGGTCGCTAAACTTTTTCATTAGCAAATTATTCGCGACCGAACGCAATCTCTGGTGCGAAGTAATTAGAAGAGTGGTTGAGCTATATCAGATAATTGCTGTTTGTTGGTTCGAAGCGCGGGGCGGGAGGGGGGAGGGGGGGAGAAAGCAGATTCCATGGATAAATCATAAGATTCCGCTCCCGGCGGGATAATGGAAGTTATTAGGTGTTATTGCGTCTAATACCAAATTTCGAGGGGTGAGGTTTTGACAGATTGTTTATTATTGGAGCTTCTCTTGACCTTTAACAGTCGGTTTTTGTGTTACTTGGTAAGTTATAGAGTGGTTATTGGAAATTGTGGTTCGATTTATTTATTATCTAGGGAGCTGGTTTGATGTATGTTTTGAGGATCAATGAACAGTGTTGTGTATTGTATATGTAGCGGGGCAGGTAGAAGTTCCTTGTGCCAGGTAGTACGCCACAAGCACAAGGTGGGTTTATACTGATGGTTTGTGATTACTTTTGATTATTGCATTGTATAAGTTTCGAGAGTAGGTACTGCTTACAATTTATTATGCCCTAGTAACGTCGGATTGATCTCCAAAGCAGCTAGTCATGATCTCCTAATAAAAGCGATTAGTGGCTCCTATAACCGTTACTGGATAACTTTTGATCATCAGTCATAAGTTTTCAAGTCTTGGGAATTTTTGATCTTAAAATTGAGGCCTTTTGACCCATTTATGTTATTAATTACGATCCTTGTTTCTTTTTAAAGATGTTTTTAAACTTTATCCTGAAAATATTGTTAAGTATTGTGATATACATATCTTGGAGGCTACTAGGGGAGCATTATAATGTACTTTGTAGTCACCCGGCGCCGCGACGGCGCGGCGTCTTGTGACGTCACATTAGCGTACACAGTACCTTTACGTTACCATGCTCTATTGTTGCTCTCAGCGCTTTTATACAGACCTTCTTTACCCTAGTATTTATATTATAAAGAAATACATTTTCATGGTAAATATTAATTTAAAAAATATTCTATCACAGCATACAAACTTTATATAGATTCCGAAACTCTTGTTGAAAACTGTTTTCCTGATACCTTTTCAAAATGGCTGTTTTGTCACGACCACTCATCGTCTCGTAATTCTTACATAATGTGAGTGTAAAGACGTAGAGGCAGGTAACCCGTCTCGTGTGCCCTCGGTGAACGCTTCATTGTAACACGGAGGCAACCTAATTTTGTGAGACACCGACACCAACTTGACATAATACAATTGGATTTTCAACATAGGTGTTACAAATAATATTATAACACATACATTTCTATGTTATCCTGATCCCCGATAACTGCGTTGTATAATAATGTTCACAGCCTAGTAAATTACAGGAAATGAATAATTCCGGCGTTCTATGTCTTTGACGTCGGGACTCGAGAGACAAAGGTCATTTACTCAATGTTTAGCTAAAATTAACTGTCACTTCTAAGAAAACGATAATCGTATCCAAAAGATAAGCGAGGGATTATTTTAAAGATAGCGCCCACCCATCTCAGTCAATAGCAGTAACCCTCAAACTGATAGTAGAGTCATAGTCAGTCAGTCTGTAGTTGTCAGCTTTATTCACTAATAGACTTAAATAATAATACATTATTATACCACTACATTCTAGACAAGTGACGTCACGAGAAAATTCCTGAAATACTGCAGTAACTGGGACAAATTCCCAGCAAACAGAGTTGTGTATGGAATCCTGGTAGAACGGAGGCGCGATACAGGGCGCTGAGATTGCGCCGCGGCCGACAACGCCTACGTAAACCAATTTAAACTTTATAATCCGCTTGGAATGGAACGCGTCTCGAACAATGCACGAAGAAACACCTTCAGGCTTCACTCGTCTAGAAAGCTAAGCTTATAAAGAACACTTTTGCCAATTAAGAGAAACAATAATTTAATATATCTCCAGTTTCGTCCTAATAATAAATATCCCGGCACATTCTTTACACACGGCCATCTGATCCTAAATTCAGCAGAGCTTGTACTATGGAAACCAGATAACTGATTTACTACCCTCACTACTTATTTTGTTCTTCTAAACGCATACTTGCTTAGATTTTTATTTTATACATTAACTTACACACAGACACTATAAAAATAGACATGTTCATGCACACAAATGTTTGATTTGAGTACGAATCGAACCCGCGACCTGTGGCTGTGATAGTCAGGTTATCTAAGCACCAAGTCAACTCGCCTCAAATGCTCAGAACTATTCATTTGGACCCGCGAAATAACATAGCCTGTGTCCATCTGGCATAAAGTACCTCACAAATAGTAAAAGATTTTATAAAATAAATGTCCGTGTTTATTACCCACCATAATTACCGCATAAATAAACTAATAAAATCCGCTCTCTCTGTCTCTCTCTTTATAATATTAGCAGGTGTATCGACGTTTCTAGTAAATGGCTAAAGCCGTAGAGACGAAATCTGCCTATTCTCAGACATTTCTATAGTCACATAATGCTATTTTTAGCTTTTAATGAATGCTCCAAAACCATCACGCTCGTGTATGTACATTATTACATTAACTATTTATAGGATCGATACTTATTTCATATATTATATCACACAGTTTTGATCTTTAAATGTATCCATTCTTATGATACAATTTCATTTACCTCAATGACCGTGATGAAAACGACAATATTTCTAGAAGCAACCGTTTTATTTCATTAAGTTGTATGAACAATGGAAGCAATCGCTTAAGTCGCTTTCAGAATGTATACTTATTTGAGTAAAATATCGCAGTGTGCTCAGCACTCAGTACCAACAGACGTCAACACGTTATGGGCTCCTGGTACTCGCATGATGCAATTGTATCTCGCACACTGTTTCTGCATTTACCTGTATAGTGTAAATACATTTTCTTGGAGCGAAACGCATCGTTTGCATTTTGCATCAATAAAAAGCTTTCCATTTTCTACCCTCTGCGTCGTTATTCTTGAATATTATGAAGTCTAGCTGTCTCTTTGTAACGGTTACCGTCCAAAGGGGTTAAAGGAGTATGTGTAGCCATTCGGTAAATTGCGATGGAGCTTGTGTGGTGAGGTAGTTCAAATCTTACTAGTTATAACACTATAAATGCTTACTTATTCTTACACGCAAAACCTACTAAACTGATTTGAATGAAACTTGGCACGTAGATAGTTTAAATCCTGGATTAGCACAAAGGACTTTTATCCTGGGAAAATGAAACATCACACGGGAACGCAGGCTTATGGCGCGTAAAGAATAATACACACAGAAACCTGTCGCTACGAATTTGAATTTAGAAGGACTACTTTTATAACCGCTATACATGAGTGCTTTTTGCGCGGGTGGATAATGCCGATAGAGGCTCGTCAAGTTTGAGTCACATTTTATCGTTGTCACGATCTAAACTAAAAGCGACGTCGTAACTGCATGGCTTTTTGTGCAAATATAGTCACTGGTTATTCACTTTGTGTACCGTCTTCATTTTTATTTAATATCTGCCAGTGCATTACATCTTTCTCAAAGAAGAAGCACTACGAATGACGTCACAAAACATATTTACCTATGAAATGAGTAGTCGGTTGTGTAACCTACTTGCTTAAGTTCTTCAATGGCTCTAACACCTCACCCGCCCCTCCCGGCAAACTGTTTGGTAATTAATTATAATTTAATTGACCCCTCGGGAATATATTATACCAAATAGCTTATTTGTAAATGATGTCAAGTTGATGTGCTCACTTCTATGTATCCCCTCTGCGCTGGTAATTTGAAATTCAATGTTGCTAGTTTACTTTTGGAAATGCTTACCTACATTCTGCGATTCTGTTTGCTGGAGAATTTTATATTTTCTACCATAATAATTCTATGAATAAATACAGGTGTAAAAGAAATAATAATGTTACCTCATGTTACGTTTCAATTTCCTGTAAAACAATGTCAAAAAGGCCCGCAAAATTTTCAAATATGGTCTTACTGTATTCTGTTATTTTCCCTCCCTCCTTCAACCGCAATCAGTTTTTGGCAAATAAATTAGCTAGCACGCCAACGACGCTCCTACTTCGCCTTATTAATTATACTAGAGATGATAGACACTTGGTAAATCTTGTCTTTGATACTAGGCTAGCAGAAACACAAAGGCATTTCCATTAAAGCGATACTGTGGCTTTTTGTAATCACCTGCGAGTTCCCTAGGGATTTTGTATCTGGCACGAATCTTGCTTTAATAGAAACGTAACCAAAGCGTATTGTCACGTACAATAGTGTCGCTCGCAGTCATTACGCTGATTCTCAGCAATTACATATTAATATTATACTCGATATTTATCGCAAATATCTGTATTTGGTCATGATTTTTCATATACTCGTATATGAATGTGAAGAGCGGGGGCGAGTCGGCAAAGCAAATTATCCCCGTACAGGGTCGACGGACGTCTGTCGGTTTGAGTCAAACGAACCACCTGTGCTATCCTGCGTGAATACACGAAGAGACATCAAAGAGTCCTTAATCTTTGATACCTCCTATAAAGTATTTGCCGACCCCACAACTGCTTCGGACCGTGAAAGATTGTATTTCAACAGCGCGTTTATGAATCATTTATATTTATAGTTACATCTTTATTTACACCGTTGCTTGGTTGATCATTTACATTACGGAAATCTTTATGTTGATTTTGTAACGATACATTTTTTGTCCATGAAAAATACATAAAACATTAGTCATAACTTCAAACAGCTTACGACCATTTTGTTTCGTTTACTTGTACATACCACATAGTTGTGTGCGATCGCAGGTTGTGTGTTTGGCTTTTAACAATGGGCAGTTAATGAAAACGGATGCTTTGTAGCGTTCACTGCATGCCATGTAAATAAATTCTGTCGCTCGCCATTTGTGTAAATTTTGCGTGTTGTCGTTTATTTCTCATCAAATAGCGTCGGAGCTCATAATTAATTAGTAATAATGGAAGGTGTCCAAATAGATATAACTAAGTTTTACAAAAGACACTTTGGGTTCCTAATGGGGATGATATGAAATGTAGCCCTAACTTATTGTCACTGAATAATTACTGTATCAATTACGAGATAATCCTCACAAGACAGACAGCATACAGAATTTGAATAATTCTCTGGTACCAGGCAAGTTTGCGACGCCAGGAGGTGATTGAGCCAATATCCGAGGCGGTTGACTACGCTGCCAAATTAAATTAACATGTGAAGCTCACAATGACATTCCGCGGAGGAGTCTGTTTTAAGCGGGTGCATAATTCACGCTACTTATCACGCTACACCACCAAATTTATGAGTTCCTCGTGTTTTGTGCAATTCTCGTAACAAAATTTGAGTTGATTTCGATGCTGAATTATCAAAAAAATTTGTCAGCAAATGCGTAATATTTACAGGTGTGAGACACTTGTCGGAATCCTTTTGGACCGAACTCCGTTTCACTCAATCACGGAAAAAAGTTAAATTAACTAAGATGAAACTGGCCAAGTTCAATTATTCAGTATTCAGGTAAAACTAGCACATAGGTCACTTTTCATCTTGTCTTGAGATAAAATAGATCTCTAAGGTATAGCGGGGCTTGTTTCTAAAATAAATGTTAAACATTTTGAAATAGCAGGTTAAATTCACAACAATTTAAGAAGTTTAAATATAATTCTGCTTGATTACAAACCTCAAAACACGCTATAATTTAGTACTAGTTACTCGTCATTGGATCGAAATATATTCCGTTTACAATATTATCCATTGAAGCGAATAAAAACGGAAAGGTATTAACATAAAAATCCTTGGCTTTGGCGGTGGTAACGACGTCATTTAAAATGCTAATATCTTTTGTGATGTGCATTATTATAAATGCTCCGGTGTATGTATAGCGCGGGAGTCAGTGCTGAGACCTTTCTATGGAATCGACACCTAGTTACAAATGTTTTTTATGTTGCACAAAGACCAATGCGACCCCCTAAACCCCTTCTCTATAATTTCAAACCGTAAACTAAATACTTAACATCATAGGGGTGGTGAAATGACATTAAAGCTCTATCAATAATTCTTTATTATCTTCTTCTGAGGTATGCGCGCCAGGTACAATTGGATGACGTCCAGAAAACGTTGCACCGTAGCCAATCCCGATCATCCCCCGCAGGCATGTTCGCTCGCCCACTGAAATTTTATAGCTTAAAGATATCGCAAAATGATGTTTTTTTATCGAAATGAATATCGACGTTTTATGTTTTAAATTCGGTCATGGAAAATTGGGCTCCCGGAACGCGATCATTTGATAGCAACGTTAACATTGTAGAAAAATTGTGGATAGAATTTGATGGTGTACCTACTGTCATTCAAAAATGTGTTGTTTTAAATATTTGTTTTCTAATGTAATGTTTTTCTATTTACAGGTACGTTCATACATTAGCGTAGTACACGGAATTCGTAAGTTTGTTAAGAAACCTAATATTATTAACGTAGCTTCTAAAAAAACCGGTGAATAAAAAACTATTCTCCTTTGACGGGTAAATGAGTTCCTTGCTCAAAGCTTTGTAAGTCTTTTTAAGTCTTATATTAGTGATAATAATAGTGAATTTTGTCATTTCTCACATGCCGCCGACTAACGGAACCTATGAGTACATAAAAGGACCTTTGTGATAAAAAAAAAATCTTAAGCCGTCCTTTGTTACTTGGAATTTGAGCAAAAAATATAACTTACCTTATAATCTCTCACATTAGATCAAAGAACATACCAGGAGAATATAACATCAAGAGCATTACATCATAACGACAGGTGTTTCGCAAAGGGATTGCGGTCTGTGGTCGTAGCAGCAGTCTGACTGATGAGTAGGTACTTAAACCGCTTGGCGTATCTGTGGCACCAGTTGACACTGCTCCGTTGTTCATATACATACCTATTATCTAGTAATATACGAATACAATTGATTCCATCCATGTTCCATCGAATTGTTAAAAAACTATTATTCATTCCAAACAATTTCCTATCGTGAATCGCGTTGGAAATCTATTTGCTGTCTTGCCAAGTTTACGTGATGTAGGTCGAATGTTGAAAATATTCGCAGATTTAACTATACGAAATCGAACTATAAGTTATAGTAAGTACCGTAACCTATCATGTCAGAGTTTGTGGATGATCTCTGTTAGCTAATGGCGCCCTAGTTGTTCAAACTTAGGTGTTTATGCTTGGGTTGAATATTGCATGTTGAGTGACAATAGCTATAGCCCGCGTTCCCTAGGGTTGTTATATTATTTTGTTATTTCTATCAATAGTTTTCGCAGCGCACGCGATGTATGAAATTTGTTAGGTAATTTTTTTTATACCTTTGGTTACATTATTGGAGTTTTAATGTTTTTGAAAATATTATATGTATGCTTATGTCACCCGGGGGGATAGTGTAGTTTCCCAACGGTGAAAGAAATTTTCAATTCGGTCCGGTAGTTTCGGAGCCTATTCAGTGCACACAAACAAACAATCAAATCTTTCCTCTTTATATGTACAATATGTAACAAAAACCCTGTTGTTCCTTCTACCTACGTTTTAAGAATCGGTATACATACGTAATAAAGGAAGTCATTTATAATAAACTGTAAACACAAATAATTAAAATAAATATTTAATTATTAATATTTGTAATGTTATTCTGATATCTTACCTCTGCATGAAGCGATGACCCGAAATCACAAATAATAGGAAGAAGTTCTACCCGACCCGACAAAGAGAGTGGCCTCTCTTTGTCGGTGCCGCCGCGCCGCGCCGCGCCGGTTATCTACCTATTTTTTCTACACAAGTTCACGACTTTGTCAGCTGTTGTTTATCACTTTAACGAATGAATCTTTGAAAATGTTGGTTTACACGATATTTTTCTGCACAATTGATAATTGTTATCAGTACATTTAACACTTTTACATAAACAAAATAAAGTCCCCGCGTCTGTCACACAAAACCTTAAGTACCTACTTGCATTTTAATGTATTAATTTATTATAACGTCTACTAGACGGCCACGGAGATGCTGTTCAATATGACCACCTTGTACCTCGACACATTTGTTGCAACGCCTAATAATATTTTCACGTACGCTTTGTAAAATGGAGCTATCGAACTTGATGTGGTCAAATGCTGCTACTATGCGTGAACGCATTTCGACCTCCGTATCACACGGTTTTTTGAACACCTGTTGCTTAACAGTACCCCAGAGGCAAACAATCGAAGGGCGTCAGATCAGGTGATCTTACGTAAAAAAAACACAAGTCACTCACTAGGTCAACAATAACAACCGTTCGAAAGTAAGTTGCGCGGGAGACTAAGGAATTCGCTTATGATTCGCAGGGCGGCGGGTGGTGGGGTAAAGGGGTAGGAAGGCACGTGGCAGGGATACGAGGCACGCGCCTACGTTTTAGCGGCATCTTCTGTCGCATCAAAGAAAGCCGCCGAGCTCGTAGGCTATTTAGCGAAATAAAGATGTATTTGTAAAATCAGATAATCTAAACATTTTTTTGAAGGTGTCGATTTTAATAGTTATTTGATTTTGACCTTTGTACTAGCCAATGTTTATAATTGTTAAATTCTTATATCATTAATGGTGTGCTTGTAGGTAATGTATAACGTTCCTAAAAGGAATAACAGGGTTTTTGTTACATACTGTATATTAACAATAAAGTATATATATGGATATAGATAGTATATCTTATATATATTAGCTATATTATGTGCCCAATGCTACTTTTGTATGCACACCACTTTTGACCACATTTTAAAATATTACTGTGAATTTGTGGTCAAACAAGCTTCTATACGTACTACACATTTACAATCTTTTATAAACGAAACCCGCCGGTTAATCTAGATTTTTCTGTTTAAAAGCACCGTTAAATTTATGTTTCCAGTTAATTGCGACATAAAATTTATCATTGTTTTACCGTAGTTCAAAAGATATAAATCCATTTTCTGCGGATAAAATCTTAGCTTTGCTTTTGTGTCGCCCGCTGATTCCTTTAGTTGGGAAATTAAACCTTTTAGTTTCAATATTTTAAATGAACCTAATCAAAAGAGAGTGCTTCAGAAAAATAATATCTTAATACAGATCCATTAGGATTTAGATTCTAGCTTATAATTGAGATTTGTTTCGTCTCTTTGAAATCTGAAGCCTGAGGCTTACTGAAGGGCAAGCGGTCGTGGCTATTCATCCATAAATAAGTTGGTCCGCAGACAGTATTCAATCAACTATATTCAATAAGATTTATTGAATAAAAAGATGATTACACATTTCTTATTTTATATTTTCGAAATAGTTATTTTAATGCGAAGAAGTGTTACAGACGATATCTGTTTATACGCAATATGTTTATTTATCTGTCTCCATTCATGTTGCTCTAGTGGTTATTTAGCATAAACTGCCTACAGACACGTCTCAGGCGGATAGTGCGGCGGTCCGGGTGGCGTCAAGCCAGTAGTAATCAAATCTTAGCAGTGATGTATTCGAGCTGCGGCATCGTTATGCATGCCTGGTTATACAGCCATTTAATACGCATCGGAGAATTGGCCGTCGTGAACTGGACGCTATCGATTTTCCATCGGAGCGCAAACAATGTCATCGTCTTAGTCACCTCCCACCCCTCGTAATGGAGTTTCCAAATTGTATAGTAGCTTCTTGATAGTTTGCCATGTGCAAACTGAGATGATCGATCCCACTTCATTATGAACTTCAATATCTATTTAAGTTACTTTTGACCACCAAATGGTATTTCGACTTAATTGCCATTGTTACAGGTAACTTAAATATCTTCATATTAACCGTATATGTTAAAGGCCATTTGTAGCTAATGCCATTAAGTCAATGAAAACTAACGTCGTTCATAATTTACAAAATCATAATTCTTCACGGTTTACGAGTAATTCAAAGTATGTAAGTCTCGTTCTTTTTTATTAATTTAATTTTAATTCCCAATATTTCCTATATGCTGATGACTTAAAAATCTTTAGGCCTATCTGCTCGATGAATGATGTTGCGTTGCTCCAGGACGATTTGAATAATCTAGATAAATGGTGTGAGATGAACTCTATGATTTTAAACACAGAAAAATGTTACGTAGTCCGCTTCACGAGGTCCAAGTCTGCACTAGCCGGATCGTATACTCTGAGAGGCAATACATTAAAGCAAGTTGAGCACATTCGCGACTTAGGGGTTACGTTGGATTCTAAGCTGCGCTTCAATACTCATATAGATATTTTATGCAAAAAAGGTTTTAAAACCCTCGGTTTTGTATTGCGTAATTGTAAGCACCTCTCCAAACCCACCACCAAAATTATAATTTATAATGCATTAGTGCGTAGACGACTCGAGTATTGTAGTTCAGTTTGGAACCCACACTACGACGTATACAAAAAGAGGCTTGAGAGTGTTCAAAAGCGTTTCTTGTGGCACTTATCGTACAGCTGCGGGTTAGCCAAGAAATTGCCTAATTATGTGGACAGACTACGTTATTTTAAAATGCATAGCCTACTTGAAAGGAGATTACTGCTGGACAACATGTTTCTCTTTAAGTTGGTGAGAGGTGTCCTGGATTCCCCATTGTTGCTTTCTCGTGTTGATATAAGTGCACCCTTGAAATTCCCTAGACGTTGCAATTATAAAATTTTTAGTGAAATATTGGCTAAGTCTAATCTAGGGCATTTCTCTCCAATTAATAGAATGCTCATGGCGTACAACATAGCTTCTAAACAAAGCAATGTTGACATTTTTGGTGACAGACTAACTCTTTTTAGAAATAAGTTGCTGAGTGTTAGTAATAGTGCGTTAGTGTTGGTTTTTTTTTTTATTATTATTTTATGAGTCTTTTGTGTAAATTATTTAAATTTAATTCTTAATTTTTATCTTTAATTTAATTTAGTTCCTCAATTTTTTTTTGTTCTGTTGTGTGTCTTTTTTAGTGCTTGTAGTCGTCACCTGTAATTGGGACACCATTTACGATTTATATTCTTTTGTTTTTGTATTTTTTAATGTATTGATGTGTGTCTTGTTGGTGATCCAATAAATAAATAAATAAATAAAAAGAGAAAGCATGTCTAATATAGTCGTATTGAATTCGCTAATATTGCTATAGTGTTTTACTGGTGACGTGTGCAGTACATGTCACCTGTGGATTAAAAATGGTTAAAATTTAATGGTTTTGAACAAACTGGCAGAAATAAAACTACCTCAATCACACACAAAGGTTATTAAGTAAATTTTAGTTCGGTAGGGAGAAATGGGAATAGTTGGAAGAGGCCCTTCCCCGTAAGTATCTTCATCACATAAATATTTCTATCATTGAAAAAAAATGCATGTTAAAATTCAGTATTAAAAAGCTATTATAATTAATAATACGCTTTTATCAGCTTCAGACGTATGTTAGTATGTAACGGAATCTTTGTACATGATTTTGAGCCCCTTCAAGACGTCGGATTAACTCGAAATTTAGCATACTTGTTAATATAAGGACAGATGACAATTGAATATTCTAATTAATTAAACCCGTTATCCTTACTAGGATGACCAGGTTTAACCAAAAAAAAATTAAAATAAACAATAGTTTAAAAACTAAAAAACACGCTCTTATAGAAAATCCAACTAAAAATTTAAAATAAATTTGAATTAAGAATAGTGTAAATAAGAAAAATAATATTTTATTGTAAATAAAAGCGTGGGATGCTTTTTAAAATATTATCAAAATGATAAGCCTTCTACTCATAATAAAATATTTATAACTATTGACACCATGCACCCCACGCTCTTTTTTTACAATAAAATATTTTGTTTTTCTTCTTTTCTCTATTCTTAATTCAAATTTATTTTCTATTTTTTAGTTGGATTTTCTATTAGTATTAAATTGTCTGAAAAACATCAGTATTCGATCCCTTGAAAACCTTTATCAGCTCACATCAATCGTTTCAAATAAAATTGTATCTGAAAAATACAAAATTGCAATAACATCTAGTTTCAACAAATTTGATAACATGTGAATAAAAATTGCTGGCAGATTGCCTCTCTTTGATATCAACTTTAATTAACTTCTGATTCATAAATTGTAGGTACTATTTCTGTTTGCACAAAATGGCTAACATAACATTGCAATACCGCACATTAATTGGATATTGCAGGCTAACGGGAAAGTACTCGTACACAAATTACTTTTTTTTATTTGCGTTCGATGATTGGCGTTGAAAAGCACAGATTTATACATATTGAATGTAAGATTATTCTATCTATACACACAGAATAAATAATAAGTGCCCGCATACCCAAAAACTACCCAGTATAGCCAAATTTTAAATATTTTCGACCAGGACAACATCACCGAGTCGGAAGCTTGCCCCTGACAATCAAACGGGATTCCTGTTTCAAAGGGCCGCGAGGCAGTATCACAGGTGCGTCCGGCTTTCAGCGGTTGAATGGCTGAAAGGTTTTGTGTCCACCTGTGGTTCTGATCCCATCTAAAAAAAACTGAAACATCCGTCATACGGCGGAGTGGCGTGTTATTTTGTAAAGCCGGCAATGGAACCTCGTATTGTTCGTGTTTCGCCTTACACGGTTGCAGTCACTCATATGACATATATGTTTGTTACGGGGAATGGCAAAATCTATATTCTTTACCTATTTAATACAAGAATTACCCGTGCATGAATATAACGGTAGAAGAGAAAACTGTATATAGAAAGGGATATTTGAATATATGATTTTTAATTAGGTGGACTAAAACGACAGCTGCGATCGTCAATTTTTATTAAATGTTGCAAGCGTAGACCATAGTGTTGAATTTTTTCACTGCAATATGTAGTTGTATCATTCATTATGAATGATTCGTCGAACTGTTGTGACATGACCTTTATTTTACTCGTTGGCGTAAATATATGTTTAATAAATATAAAAAATAATACTTAACTTTTTCTTATAATAAGTAAGAAATCAACACTCAAATTAAAGCGATCTATAGAATTTAGTTCAATTTTTACTGTTTTTGTTAGTTAGTAGGTATATGTATGGGTTATATTACCTGTGTGGAAAATTACAATTTTATTAATATAGTAATTTAAAAGAAAAAAATTATAGCACATTACTAGATACTCAATATGGTTAGCCATATTGTGGGTCATTCGTCTTCTTTCTTTGCTTGCGATTCGTATTTGTTGTATCTTTCCTTGTCACCTTTATTTGTTAGTGTTTTTTTTAAATGACATGGAAGTTGAAGTATCGTCACAAAACGGAAACATTGAATTTGATGTAATTACTGCATACAAACTTTAATGACGCTCCGTAAGTACAATATATTTGGATATCACATACCTAATGAATTGCATAAAAAGAAAATAAATCACAATATTCGGTTTTCGATCAAACTTTAAATTTGACCTTCATAAGTGCCCTCCGCGGGCCTAAACTGAATAGATGGTTTTGAAATATTCGATCACTCAGGATACAACACTATCTTTCCTTTACAATAACGTGGCAACCCACCAAATGTCATTTTAGTCCATCTAATTAAAAATCGGAGTATAAGTACAGTTTTCATTATGAAATTATTTATTATTATATATTTTATATTAAATTATTGTTTGAAACATTTAAAAAACAGGTAAAGACGATATATAAGTGCCTGTGAAGGCCTATATGAATAAACAATATTTATACATATTTCTAATCTATTTGGGGAGTTACAAAAGAAGTATATACATATGCCTGTGTGACTGAACATGTAACATTTAGCTTTATTCCAACGAATAACCGTCTTGCTTCTAAATATCTCACCGGAAACGACTCGTTGGCTATATTGATGGCCGGAAACTGGTTCTGTGTGTATGCCGGAAACGGACGTGCCGCCATTGTACCACTTCTCCCCCTTGCGGTTTGTCCTTCCTTACCTGTAAAGCTGGAATATGTACCTTGTGACTTTAGAAGGCATTATTGTTATATGACTATGAAATATGACGTCTTCAACGGAGACCATGGCAGCATAGAAGATTGTTTCTATTCTTTCTATTCCTTCACTTAAATCAACCTTCCTGGTTTTATGTTCTCCTGGTATCATAGACCAATATTGTTTGTGTTAAATCGCATAGCTCGCCTATTGAATTTATTTTACTCACGCAAATGATGATACGAGTATATTATTACCACATTACAAAATATTTCTCTATTGTTAGATTGTATGGATTGTTGTCACGCTTGATCGGGCTGAATATTGAAATTAGTGATATGTGTCCGATACGTCATCGAAACTACAATGTTGATAAGCATTATTTTTAACCGACTTCAAAAAAAAAGGAGGAGAACCTCCTCCTCAATTCCTCTGTTTTTTTTTAATGTTTGTTATATTCATTTTAACCGACCTCAAATCGATCAATCGAATCCTTTATACAAGTTTGTATTTAGAAAAAGAAAAATAATGTAGTATATCAGTTATCTGGTTGCCATAGTACAAGCTCTGCTTAGTTTGGGACCAGATGGTCGTGTGTAAAGAATGTCACAGGATGTTTATTATTATTTAACAAGTTGTTTAGTCACGGCTTGTGCATTAGCCATAATCAAGTAGATACTTGGAATACTAGTTTGGCATACAGTTTCGCCTGTAGCGGTTATCACAAGAAATTGCTTACAAATCGGTGTAGGTATATGTAGTATCCCATTATGTATTTTAATATTTTTTATAATTGAAGGAAATAGGATATTATTCTTGTTTACTGAATTACTTCTTATGTATCTGTTCTCAATATCGGTTAAGTTAATCAAAATACTTTTTTAAACATCTTCACGCCGATTATCCTCGAAGAGGTTGGCAGAAGTCTCAGTATTGAGATCCGTTACGAGACATGCTTTTTTAGGGTGTATTAACATACCATTTTAATACTTACCTAACCATACGCCAGAAGTTTAACCTTCGTTAAAGCGAACACACTCTCGGCCGATGCATTACATGGGAAAAGGTTCTATTTTCTGGCCGCAACTCCACCGGAAACGGTAGCGTGGCCTTATTGATGGCCGGAGCTGGAGCGCCGGAGTGGCCGGAGGTGGCGTCTGCCCGCCCGGCGCCGGATGTGCCGCTATTGTGCCGGCCTGCTTCGTGCGCATTTGTGTCTGACAACTGCCGAGTAAGTGCACCCAATGAAATACACCATACCCTTGTGCTCGGTGCTCGGTTAGCTGACTTGTTGTGTGATATTTTTACAGTTTACAATTTTCATTCGGGAACCAACTTCGGTACTAAAAAGGAAGCTTTGTACACAGTTTTGCAGTGGAAATTGTGAGATTGTTTCGGCTATTGATGATGATTAGCACCACACTCAGGCTTATCCTATACAACTATTCAAGCATCATTCATCATGGAATAGGGAAGGTGATTGAAATGTCAAATTAATAGTTTCTTCTATTAAATGTTAAATGACTGTTTGTTTAGGGTTTTATATGAACTAGCAAGTTGTGACGTCATAATTGTACAGACTCAAATAAATAATAATATAAATATCCTGGGACATTCTTTACACACGGCCATCTGGTCCCAAACTAAGCAGAGCTTGTACTATGGAAACCAGATAACTGATATACTACATACACTACATTTTTTTTTCTTTTTTTCTCCTAAATATAGACATAAATAGATATTTACAACCAGACACAGAACAAACAGACATGTTCATGCACACAAATGTTTGTCCTGATTGGGAATCGAACCCGCGACCTTCGGTTTGGCAGTCAGAGCGCTAACCACCTAGCCAACTGGCCTGTCTCTCTTTTTGTGATCTCTTTGTGGTTAGATCGGTATTTAAAAATCATATAAATTTTACTAATAGGTACACAATGTTTTAACATTTACCGTGATAACAGTATTGTTCGAATGTTCACTTCTTTATAGCAACTGCTGCCTGAATAGTTGTATTGGAGTAACGATGTACGATTGTTTGGGCAATTTAATAAAAATCCTTGGCGACACAAAGGTGCCGTACGGTGCAGTAGGTGCTGCGAGGCTCCCAATCTTCATATTATTTACTGTGCCATTGTGGACTCCATCAATATTGCAGAGCACCGAGGCGCGCGGCGGGGTGGCGGGACGGCGGGGCGGCGCGGCGGCACAATGCAAAACCCTTTGTTCGCGTCCGCCAGCTTATTTAATATGGACGGAATGCATCGGCGCCTTTCATCAATGGAATGAATTGAATTGATGTTACGTACCGACGGAAAATATACATTAAATGTACATCCTGAGTGCACTCAATTTTATTGTCAATTTATCATCGCATTTTGTTTTATACTCGAGCGTTTTAAATTGAATATTGGGATGTTCATTAAGAGTACCACTCTTAGTGCAGACTTCGTCCGGGGAAGTACTACTCATTTTCTTACCTATTTCCGATGTGGAGCAATAGTGCAATTGAAGACTCCAACGGAAAAACAATGTATGTCAAAAAATTAAAAATAACAGAATATCAATTTTTAATACTTATAGTATTCAATACCATATAGTTAAGACTTGTTAAAAAAAAGAACATTAAATGAAAGAAATATTGACTTTGAAAGTATTAAAAATAGATATTCTGTTATTTTAAATTTTTTGACATACATTGTTTTTCCCTTGGAGTCTTCAAGTCAAACCTATTCTTTAATCTTACTTAAAAAAATTACTTTAGTTTTATACTTTAGTAATTATTGCAAAAATCCTGAAACTTGTGACTATACTCCATAGCATAAACAATGTAAGGCAATTTTTAAAGTAACATAATAATGTTTAACCTATTATTATGACACTAACTTCTTTTAAATAAATTTTAATTAAATAACATTCGGTAATAGCTTTAAAATGTATGAAACAATCATTTTGACATTCGGCGCGCAGACATTCCTGTTTCCTGCGTTGGATGAACAGATGGAAATTGAACTACTACAGCAGACTACGATAGTTTTACCCAATTCTGATTAATGAATAAAAATAATACACCAATAAGCAATTTCACAAAAAAGTGACCTTCACTGGTTTTCTCATTGAGTCTTTACTTGTATTGCTGTGTTTCGGTTAGAAGCGTAAGGAGGCCGGTGAAATAACAGGCACATGACTTAATAACTTCACGTCTCTGGATCGACAACGCATTCGCTTATGGTGTTGCAAATGTCCATAGGCGGTGGTGGCCACTTATCAGCAGGTAGACCGTCTACCTGTATATCGACCCATGCGCTACAAAAAAACCTTTTCACAATGCGATACATTGTGTTTTAGAAATGGCACGGATTTAGTAGCTTAAAAGTTATTTGTAGAGATCTCGATTTTTTTTAATAAAAACTTATGGCTGTATTTATTCGATTTTATATAATATTTATCTTCACTTAGCTATATATTCAAAATTTGTTAATCACATACTCATTAGACTCAACACATTCAAGTTAGATTAAATTTTGTTATATATGTTACGTTATATACTTGCATGATATGAAAGGCTTTTATATTTTTATTTATTTTAGCAATATATTAGTATTACTATTCCACGGTTTCACCCGCGTTCTCCAAAGAATCTAATATATCCTGCTTTTTAACAATCCTATGTCATACAATTTGTAGTTGTGTATTTGTGTTTTTTTTTTAAATGAGATGTTAGTTCCTGAGGTTATTTTCACACAAACTTACAAAATT
This sequence comes from Habrosyne pyritoides, assembly GCA_907165245.1. Lineage (NCBI taxonomy): Eukaryota > Metazoa > Arthropoda > Insecta > Lepidoptera > Drepanidae > Habrosyne > Habrosyne pyritoides. The sequence goes on along the minus strand of OU015603.1, from coordinate 12,095,279 downwards.
CGTCATCTCTATTTATAATCAACTAGCTGTCCCCCGCGGTTTTACCCGCGTTCCTGTGGGATGTCACATGTATTATACATAAAAACCTTCCTCTTCAATCTCTATAAATAAAAGTAGTTGATTTAAAGATATCATTTACTTAGGTATCCTAGACATGAGTTTATTCCATGCGCTTAGTAATAAATTAAACCAGCCCATTTTCGCGTAATTCAATTCGTGCAGGTAAGTTCAGTAATTCCGTCAATTTTAAATAGTAATCGAAGGGTGTTTTTTATGTTATATAAATAAATGGTTTTTTTGAATCAAAAAGACTTTTTTCTTTTATTACTTACGAAACATTTTTTCGTTTGACTATACGGTTTTTGGCTTGAACAATAGTTTTTTTTTTCATTAATTTAGGGGTGGTCCCAGTCGCCGGAAGAAAAATATTTAAATTAAATGGATCCGGCAAGTGGGACCGCGGGCCCAGTTTATTACGGGCCCGGTCGCCGAAAGCCTCAGTTAGCGACCTGCCGAGCCGAAGGTCGCGGGTTCGATTCCCATCTAAAGCAAACATTTGTGTGCATGAACATTTTGTTCTGTGTCTGGGTGTAAATATCTATGTAAGTATGTATTTAGAAAAAAAAATAGTATATCAGTTATCTAGTTTCCATAGTACAAGCACTGCTTAGTTTGGGACCAGATGGCCGTGGGTAAAGAATGTCCCGTGATGTAAAAAAAACCCAAGCTCGCGGGTTCGATTCCCACCCAGGACAAAAATTACTTTAATATTCTGTAATATTATGTAAGGATTCGACTGAGTTAAACTCGAAAAATGTTCTAATAATGCCGACTCCTTTACATTTCTCCCTGAGCCAAGATCGGTGACGGGGAACTCAATGTTAATCAGTATCCTGGTTCACTCGAATACCAAGTTCATTTCGCACACGTCGTCCGGTATCTTCACCTGATGATACCGCTAATATACCGCGTCGCGTTCAATCCGTCTGTTTGGCTTGCCACCGGCTATCCGTTGCGCTCACCCGCCGCGCGCCGCCCGCCGCATCAATATTGCATGGTGTCGTTCGCAGGCGTCTGAGCTTTTCTTATTTCTGTGCCCCTGGTACACCGATACCGTTTTTACTTGAGTTTTTATTAAAAAGTGAATACGCTTGTCATCTATAGTAATAACTTAAACTATAAGAGAGAAAGGACTTGTATGTTCATTAATAACATAAAATGTTATTAATTATTAATAATAAATATATAAATATAAATAATTAATAATTATTAAACTTAAAAACGAAAGGACCGATTTTAAAATTCTGTCACTGTTCTAAAGATAATTTATTTAGAAGTATGCCATAGGCTATGTTATAATCCCGAAATACATTCCATCCTGGCGAATGTGGGTGAAACCGCGATACAGATGCTAGTGTTAAACAAATGTCCTTTCTCTCTCACTTTCTATTTTTATTATATATTTATGTGCTTTAAATATTATGTAACGACAAATATTGAATAACATGTTTTTACTGTGTAGAAAATGATATTCCTGTTACTGGAATTTAATGTAATTTTAATTAATACCACCCTACTTACTTATAATAAAACATTCAAAATAAAATTTTATTAAATATCCGTCCGCTATATTACTTTGCCCAATCGTGTTAGCTTAACGATCAGCAAAAACATGTGAATCTCCAATCCAATTGTGTACCAATTTGTTAATAAAACAATACAATACATACAATCAATACAACCTAAGTACATAACAAACAATCATTGAAAAGCATTCCAAAACCATTGTTTGACTGATCATAAAATACGCAAACGAATCTGTTAATTGTTGACAAAAGCGCTTCTTCGCATTTTATTTCGCAATTTTTTTATTTACGACGTAACAATTGTCCTCGTCTCAACCTTTTCTTGTACCCGTTGCCTCCAAAACAATAAAGCTCGTTATTGTTTACGTTTACACTTTTTTAAGACCTGCCATTTCCATTAGCATTCGTATGAATAATGCAAGCGGGACCCTTTTTTTAAGGCGCGACTGTTTAGGCAGAGAATAACAGTTTTTAGTTGTTGTCTCTGTCGTTGTTGCTCCGCCCCCTTCGCCCTTTGTTGTTACAAAACGTCACTGCAGCTGTCCCATCCACGACCGGTATCCACCCCATAGCCAATGAAGTTAAGAACTCCTATTCGATCATGTGATCCTGGTACTTCTGAAGAAATGTCAACGTTAGTCTTTTGTTTTCTAAAATGACATTTAAATTTTTCTTGTTTTTATTACAGAACTTTTTATTGGTACGACCACATTCTTATTTTATAGAACCAAAAACCCCTCAATTTAATGATTGCCTGGTACTGTCGGGGTTGGTTTCAAGTAAATTTTTCCCATGTATTGCTTTGAACCGGCTGACTAGCCAGCGTCCCCCTTCAACAAAGTTGCGTATCAGGCTCCGTGGATCATCTTACCTCCTGGTACTAAGGAAGAAATGTATCGGACCGATTTCTCTTTTTCTTTCTCATAATAACTGTACAGAGATACATTATATCGATTTATGGTAATAACTACTTTGTATATTTAATAAATGACAGGTTAACAATGTAAAAAAATAAGTCCCATACATATCTGTACAAAATGTTTGAAATAAGTCAATTAATAGACGAAATGAACCTACATTTTTACATCAACCCTTCATCAAATTTAATGAGAAACAGATGTTACAATATAATAATAATATTTTAAACCATGGCCTATGTATGATACATATTCTGGCAATTACCAACCTACATAACTTGTAATAGAGCACTCGGTCTCTAATTAAACACCTTTGTTATCTGCGACCTCGTGCGATCCTGGTACCTCAATGGCGTCGTTCGATAGTACGGTACATCCTCTCGTTTGTTCCGCAAATTAAATTACCGTAAATCCCAACTCATTGGCTGAGATTACACCTTTACGAGCGGATGACAGGAGCTCATTAGCTTGAAAACAACTGATCTTACCGCTCGGACGATGTAAAGTAATTATAGGTCTCGTAATTGACAGATTTCTCTCTCGGGACAAACGGGATAAAGTTTTATTACTCGGAAACTTGGCCGTAATTTTACAATCTGTTAGAGTTAACATTTCCTGTTTCGCGGAAAACACAATTATTGTTTAGCATAATAAATCACTTGAGAGTATTGTATGCCTGTGGGACTAAAAATCCTTGGTCTGGCCTCGTAGCTCTCAACGTATAAAACGACTTTAATCTAGCTTTTTAATCCTGATGGATCTAAGCTAAACTTTTATTCAAAATATTGTGTATATTCTTCTTCTCGGTGGTTCATTGTACTTTAACGTTTAATTTTCGAATGGGAATAACCTGTTAGTTTATTATCCTTGCAGTAGATAGGAAATATAATTATATAATTGTATTGTAGGAACGTTTGTCTCATATCTGATATATTTACTTTAATGCATTAGACGTAGGATTAGTTATGTTCAATCAATTAATAACAACGTTTAAACACCAGATATATTAAAAATTGGATTGTGAATCCCTTCACGATGTTTAGGTGTTATTAAATAAATAAATAAATATCCCGGGACATTCTTTACAAACGGCCATCTGATCCCAAACTAAGCAGAGCTTGTACTATGGAAACCAGATAACTGATATACTACATATACCAGCTTTTTTTTCTAAATACATACTTTTATAGATATTTACACGCAGACACAGAACAAACAGACATGGTCATGGACACAAATGTTTGTCCTGGGTGGGAATCGAACCCGTGACCGATAAAGGAAGTTACAGGCCAGTTGGCTTGGCAGTCAGAGTCGCTAATCACCAAGCCAACTGGCCTGTAACTTCCTTTAACTCGGTAAAAAATGTCTCTCAACAAAGTGAGTGAAACCACGGAACGGTACTAGTGTCAAAAAATTTGTTACTTTTCCCGTGTCATAATAATACAGTATTTCTAAAATCTATACCCAGGTCGCATAGTTAGGAAATAGTAGCTGTAAATTGGCGCAAATTGCAACAAAGTGGCTGGAACGTGCGGCCTCTCGAACTAATTCTGTCGGTGCGCGATTTAACGCCATTGTCGAAGCCAGCTCGCCTGCTTACAATTGACTCTTGTTCGCCTCTGCTTGCCTTGTCTCTACACTGTTCAACTTGACGTGGGATTTATTTACAAAGTGCAACTGAGCACATCTGACTCGCTAGCGCTTACTTAGTTGTCGAATTGATATTGAGTTTATTGTACCGAGGTTATGTCGAAGCAAACAGGTTTGTGAAACTTTTACATTGATCTATACTTATACTAGCTGACCCGGCAAACGTTGTTTTGCCATATTTACTATATTGTAAACTATACATGAAAATTTGTCGTAGTACAATTATTATATTCGATTGTCACCTTGCAACCCTATTGCGGATCTGTGGATGGAACAGAATAATATAAAAATCGCGATACAAAAACAGTGGTTATTCGTTGAAAGGTGAAAATAAAAATAAATATTTAGGGGTGGACAACCCTTATCACTTAGGGGTATGAAAAATAGATAGTAACCGATTCTCAGTTCTACTGAATATGCTATATGCATTCAAAATTCATAAAAATCGGTCAAGCCGTTTCGGAAGAGTATGGTAACTAACATTGTGACTTGTGACGAATTTTATATATGAGATAAATAAGCACCAGACCTCGGTGGTCGAGCGGTATAAGGCTCGAGCCCTAGTGATCGGAGGTTCTGGGTTCGATACCCGGGTCGGACAAGGCACAGTCGACTTTAAAATAATCACCTGTAGCCCGGGGTGGGTAAAGTGCTCAAAATGCGACAATACTTATCACATTACCTAGAATACCTTTGGTTGAATGTAGTAGGCCTCAGTATTGAGACCTCTGCCTGCCTCTTCGGAGATAAAATACTGAAATTACTATAGATACTCAAGCACCAAATTATTACTGGCATAACAATTATTTTTACAAAAGGTGCAATTCACTAAAATGAAGGAAGGATATTGTTAACAAACTGAAATTACTGAAAGTTATGAACTTGTGAACTCTAGTCCTGTTTTCAAACTAAGTAAACTCATAAACAATAGTTTTGTATTAATTGCGGCGACTGATATAGTGGTGGGCCGAAGTGGTGTGGTCGCTGGATGGAGCAAAATCCCCATGGCCGTTAATAATAAAGGGCTCATAATATCTGTCGGAGTGGCGCTTAGGGCATCCCACCTTCCCTTTGTTCAATAAACCCGAGCCACTTTAGTCGCCCACTTGTCTATCTGTTTATGATTTGGGTCGCTCGTGTCGAGGCCCAGATACGACAGTTTTACTCGGATCCCAAGTAAATAATATACTTAATTTATTTTTGGTGATCAAGTGTGATTTAGAATTTTCGTCATCGTTTGACTGGTTGGCGGTGGCTACTGGAACCGCGCTATACGTCATCGTATCCAGGCTTTAATTATGTAAGGAAAATTAAACTAGCACTATCTCAATGATGTTTTTTCGTGTCCACTATGCTCTGTCTCTTTCGGTAACTACGTAGTCAGAAGAAGGATCTGAGAAGTCCGCTCTCCGAGGCCTCGTTGCTCCGTCTAAGTTTGTATTAGAAGTAGTAGAGCTCTTAGTGCAGAGTTCGTCCGGGGAAGTACTACCACTGAAGCAGTAGTATACTTGTATTACTGTGTTTTGGTTAAGGTCGTTGAAATTATATGCACATGAGACTTGACAACTTCACGTCTCAAGGTCGAATAAGGATATAGCAAATGTCTGTTCGCCTGTTTACGAGGCACATAAAAGGTGAACAAGGGTAAAGTATTTGTGTGCAAGAACATGTCTGTTTGGTCAAAAAATCTTACTTTTAAAACATTTGATTCTTCGAAATTATCACTGAGTCGGAAGTCAGCTTTTCTGTATCTGTAAATATATGTATGTTAAAGTATCTGGTATCCATAGTACTGGCTGTACTTAGTCCGGCCAAGACTTTACTGTCTCTTGATATAGAAGGAACTTTTGTTTGACAACTTTCTTCTGAAGGGCGTATTATCTGAATGATACTGATTCGAACAAACAACATTTTCACCATACCTATACAAATTAATTATTAAAATAAATTGGGTTTATACTAAAAACCTAACACTCTTGACTCTTTTTAACAGTTTCTTAATTAATATTAAATCTTCTTAGCAATCAATTTGGCGAGGACGAGTAACGTCAAAGCAGTTTAATTACAAAGTCTTGTAAAGAAAATTTCCGGATATCCGTCACCGGGGGGCAATTTCGTTGCTACCAAATACAATTTTACTTGAGATGAATCTTACCTTTCAGCTGTAGCATACGCCTATGAGGTTATAAGTGGTATTTTTAAATTATTTATATATTAATACGTGAAGAGCCCCTTTTTGAGCATATTGTGCGCACGGAGAAATGATATTGAGTATAGTTAAAGTTTATATGGAGGAGGAGCGCAGAAAACTGATATTAGTACACGCTCGCTACTGAAGTTATAGAGCAAACTTTCATAAAAATAAAGGCAACATTATGGAGAAACCTACTTTATATTGTCGACAGCAGAACCACAATTACGTTCAAACTTAAATTTGTATGAATTTCGACCAATATGTATGTGTACAAATATGATATATTATGCATTAGTAAAGTGTTAGGTAAGTTTACCACTACCTAACAAATTATTTCGTATTATCATTTTATTTTCTCTGTGAAGGTTGAATCTTAACATATTTTATGTGCTACCAGGCGACCAGAATCCATGAGCAGGTCACGTCCAAGTAATTAGACTTAACTACTACATAATGGTTGCTGCACGTTTGCCATTAAAGTGCAATCTTTGTAACTCATTCGTTGTGCTAGGCATAAAGGATTCTCTTTGCTAATTATTATTTGAATAATTTGATGGATGCGAGTGATATATTACTAAGTTAATTAAGAAAATATTGGGTTATCTCTAAACGTGGGCACTACATTTCTAAGTCTATATATGGCGTAATTTTTTTTATAAAAATGTGATTGATTAGATGGCTGTGTCTTAATTGGCATTAACGACTCAACAGTTTTTGATGAAATTTAGGGCACAGCTACATCTTAGCTGTGTTTTGGATTATTAGGTAAGAGAGAACTGAATCTTGTAATACAACAATGCTGGAACGCCATTTGTCGGACGTTACGACATCAGATGTGCAAACATCGTGAAATAACCGGGGCTCTTAAGCGGCGAGCGCGCTCTATTCATCTTAACCGAAAGTTTTCCGGCAAAAACTACAAAACCCGTTCACCGGGCTATCTGGCTGGACCAACTTTTTGCCCTATTATAAGAGCGAAGATTAGACACGGGGTGGGACCTTCGCAGCTTCGGTGGTATATTTTTTTCTTTCATCCGACGGAATCGCGGACGTGAGAGCAATTTTTGAAAGTCTCGCAGCCAAAGTTCCGCGTTAATACCGCTATGTGCTATTATGAATATTAATTCGCTCGCAGAGAGACTATGGATGCGCGCTATTATTAGTCGACTATGTTCTCCTGGTTGTGAGGGAGACGATAAAGTCTGATTTATACTGCGGCTAATGTTCACTCCACAGTTTTGGCGATAAATTCCTTTTGTATGTTTTAATTTCGATCGATACTTTCCCACTTTTGTGAAGTTGAAATTTTGCAACGGGAAAAAATAATCGGGATTTCGAGAGTTTTGTCGAGCTTTTAGTGTGAATCCCCTATACGATTTGACAATGAGAGACTGAATAGAGGTGCCGTGGAGAGCACTTACGTGTTCCTCTATTGAACGCAGAGCCTCGAGCGCGACTCGACTCGACACGCCATGTACCATGTTTTAAGATTCCAGATAATACACAACAATCAAGTAGGCACGAAACGAGCTTCAACCACGCTAGCAGTTTTTCCGCAAATTGACATGATTTTAGCATTAAATATGAGCTTAGTCTCTATTACACTAATAGTAAAGTTCTTAATGCAGAGTTCGTCTTAAAAAATACTACCACCTTATCGATGTCCACCTTGAAACAGTATTGTACTTGTATTACTGTGTTTCGGTTTAGTGGTTGTCGGGTTACTTGACAAACAAATAAAAAAAAATCATAGACTGACTCCATATTCAATGTTACAATGTTTAAATTATATGTTGTCCTATTTTAATACTATAATAAAGAAAAAGAGATGAAACAAAACGAAATTAATTTGGTTCAGTCTTCGCATTCTCTAATACAAACATTGTCCGTAAGGCGGCGACGAGCCCTCGGAGAGCGGACCTCTCACGTGATAGAGTAGCAATCGATAGAGACAGAGCATAAGAGGAGTCACAGATTCGTCGCCGAGATAGAATCTACCCTGCAATGTTTGTTTGACGAAGTGAGAGACACTGAAATATATAATACTTTTTAATAAATGTATGTAATGTATTCTAAGGCCGTGACAAGAGCGATTTGGTGAAGGAAATCATAGTACGGTGTTGGGGAGCTTTGAGGTACCTCCGTGGATGACGACCACCCTCAAATTAAAAATCTGTTGCCAAGCACCTGTTGGTGCGTTCCGATAGAGCTTCAGTTGAGAGTATCTGTATCCTTCTAAGCATTAAAGGGTTACAACCCTCTGTCACATCATTACTTACCAAGATTGTGGTTAAGCAAATACAGACCTATACATAGTAAAGTAAAAATAAAAAACTTGGAGGTTAGCCTCTGATCTGAGACGTAAAATAAATAAATATCCTGACACATCTTTATATTGGTAAGCTGATTTATGGTAGCCACAGGGCTACCGGATTACTAATATATTACATATGCCTCTAAGTATTGATATTTACACTCAGTCACAGAATAAACATAGATGTTCAGGCACACAATGTCTGTTCTACGTAGAAGTTGAACCCACGACTAGTGGCGTGATAGTCAGAGTATCTAACCACCACACCAACGGGCCTTTCACACCTCTATGCGAACAGGGGTCTCGACCGAGGTCCATTGCACCGCGCTGTGACGTCACACTCGGTCAGCTTTACGTACAAGAGCATCGTTTGTTGTGCCGCAGCCTCCCCCGTACCTATGAACATTTCGCTTTAAAGTAAATTAGTTTTCTGTCGCCGTACGTCGAGGACACTCGCCGGGAATACGTAATGCAATATTCTTATTCATGAGATATTTATCGAGGCGGCTGGGATGTGTTTCCGTGCCGGCGGCAATGACGATACCTACACGGTTTAAAGCGTTACGTCTCGCACCGGTGACGGTACACTGATGAGATAACGCCTGTGTTCTCTGACACGATATTTATGAAGAGTGCCATGGTTGTGTAGTTTTGGAATAGAAGTCGCAACCGAAGTGGTTGAGGGGTGACTGGGTACAGTGGCTCTGCTCCCGCGTGTTTATAGAGCATCACTTATATGTGAGATTCAAGCTCTGCCTAGTTTAGATGCTAGTATTCATTTTACGATAGAAATTGTAAATACTCGTATAGATTATAGCTGTCCCCTGCGGTTTTACCCGCGTTCCCGTGGGATGTCACATGTATTATTCATAAAAACCTTCCTCTTCAATCACTCTGTCTATTAAAAAATACCGCATCAAAATCCGTTGCGTAGTTTTAGAGATTTAAGCATACATAGGGATATAGGGACAGAGAAAGCGACTTTGTTTTATACTACGTAGTGAAGTAAATTTAAGTACCTTTTGTTACTCGGATGTCAATAAATTATCACTGAAACATCAATCAGCCAACTATCATACGACATTGATATTGATTGCGAGATTTAAACAACCAACCTTCTTCTAGATCTGCAGTGCTGGTGATAAAATGAAATCACGCGGAATACTCATTGAAAAAATAATAACAGTTATCAGAAATATAATTTTATTTCTATGTCATTCAATCAATCAATCAATTCAGGTGTTTATAGGTAAAAGAGAGAATCATTCAACATTAACATTTAAAATATTAAAGGTCGTGATCCAAAAGATCCTTTTTCACTGCTAAAAATAGCGTTGAAAAATCATCTTGCTCATTGCTATTTAGCCAAGGTCCATCTATTGACCCACGGGTTGATTATTATTTGATAAAGCTGATGATTTTTTTCTCAACGCCATAGGGTACATTATTCTATTACACTCTTAGTTCAGAACGGGCCACATCCCGACAACTCTAGTTGAATAAATTGTTAACGTTATTTTACTGAATGAAACAAATTGCCACGAAGTATTTAAAAAAAATCAAAGCCATTTATTCAGTTTAGACCCGCGGAGGGCACTTATGGAGGTCAAATTGAATGTTACTGAAGCTACTACCGGTTCGGAATTCAGCTTTCAACTGAGAAGAACCAGCAAGAAACATAGCAAGGTTACATCATTTTTATATTTTTTATGTAAATTTTATCTATTCTGACTTTTTGGCTATTTTATTATATCAATTTTATATAGTTTTATTTTTGAAATTTACAAAATACTTAATATAGGTAACATTAAAAAACGTATAAGATAACGATATACAGTTTTACAGATTAATATTAAGTACTATCAAAATCATATTACCATAAACATAATATATAGCAAGATCGATTCTTGTGGGTAGTACTGGGATATGGAAATGAATTATTTATGAGACCACTTTCAATCATATAAAGTTAATCATCTTTAGCTAGCTTCTGTCTTTCGGTTTCACTCGCGTTACTGAAGGATTTAATGTATCTAGGGACTATAAGATAGCCTATGTTACTTCTGGATTAAGTAGCTTTCTAATAATGAAAGTATTATTAAAATTGGTTCGGTATATAAATATAAATAAATATCCCAGGATATTCTTCACACATGGTTACCTGATCCCAAATCAAGCAGTGTACTGCTTGTACTATGGCTACCAGGTAACTGATATACTACATATATATATTTTTTAAATACATACTTATATAGATATTTACACCCAGACACAGAACAAACAGGCATGTTCATGCACACTAATGTTTGTCCAGGGTGGGAATCGAACCTATGACCTGCGGCTTGGCAGTCGTGGTCTCTAACGACCAAGCTGCCTAGTAGTTTTTGAGTTTATTAAATAAACAAAAATACAAATCTATAGTCTCTTTATAATATTACTAGATGACCCACCGCGGTTTTACCCGCATTTCCGAGGGATGAGTTGTATCCTATGATTTAATCCAGGCTATAAATTATGTATCTTCCAAGTTTCATCCAAAACCGTTTAGTAGTTTTTGCATGAAGGAGTAACAAACATCCATACATCCGTTCTCACAAACTTTGGCATTTATAATATTAGAAGTCTAGACGATAGATAGGTACCGATTATACTCTTCGGTATAATCTATGTTTATTATTATTATCTTCTAAGATAAATTTCTCAGTAAGATCTTTAGATAAAAGGGAATCATACATCATCGCCTCATTATAATATGTAATATCATACTTCATGCATTACCCTCACTCCTTGCTGTCAGTTGACATTTTCGCTGAAAGCGCTCTCTCCCTAATAGCCCGTTATCCTGTTTACATAATGTGAGTCGTACATGCATTTTTACTTTAGGTAATGGCTAGAGAATTTTGTTTATAGCAAATTATGCTTGTAAATTATTACGATAGTGTTATGGGCACAAAATAAATGCTCGTTCTATCCATGTGACGTCACACATCGCGAGCCAAAGTACCAGGCGTTCATAAACGGTGAGGTAGCGTTGGGGAGGAGCTTAATATTTCCAAGCCCATCCGGCTGGAACTAAACCCATGCCTGTGATTGCTAGGGGACTTTTTATCTTATTAGCCTTTTCAGCATAAGTTTACCTCCATCATATTTTCGGTTTCCTTTCGCAAAAAATTACGATTAAAAGATTTTGTATTTAATATGTATTAGCTGTCTCCCGCGGTTTCACCCGTGTTACCGATTGATGTTCCATTTAATGAGTAAAAAAAATACCTAAGTTATACGCCTTATAATATCGGCTATCTGCTAGTGAAAGCCATGTCAAATTCAGTACAGACGATTTGGAGTCCATAAGGAACACACGTCAATTTCTTTAATTTAAATTACAGAAATACTTAACATACCTGTGACAAAAACAACATTTGCTATATATCGTATCAAACTTGTAATTAAAATACAAAGTTGAAAGCCATTTGTTCAGTTTAGGCCCCAGAAGGGCACTTATAAAGGTCAAAGCTACCGAAGTTATAAGATCATCAATCTAATCTGGAAAAGCAAAGAGATACATAATCTGTACGAATGCGAGTCTATCACGGTAACGGGCGCAGACATCAAAGTCGTTTTATTAACGACCTAACTCATTGACCCGAGGCGTTAACGCGCGCCACTGAAGGGTTACTCCGTTGCCCTTAACCTCTCAGCCCCATAACGAGACTGAATGTATTGCGATTGGCACTTGTTTTTCTGTTCATAATCACCTCGCCATATAAAAGGTAATTGCTTGACCGAACTAATTAGGACGTGATAATAGGGCCTCGACTGACGTGTGGCCCTCCTTTATGTTCCGTGAAATGGGCTCGTTGATTGGTTACAGTCATACCAACAATAATTTCTTCAACCCAATATTTGTCGTGGCCATTAACAGGCAAACGGCCCACCTTATGGTAATTGATCACCGCCGCCTATAGACATTTGCAGCATCAGGGGCATTGCCGATGCATTATCGACCCTAAGACGTAAAGTTATTAAGTCGCATGTGTCTATAATTTTACCGGCCCCCTTCAATAAAATAAGCTAGTTTTTCCTTATAAATAAGAGTCATATTTTTTTCTTTTTTATCAGAGGGTCATTCCATTAAAAAAAAAATAATATAAAATCCTCTTTGCACTTCGGTTGAACAGGGTTGATGTGATGTTCAACTTGTATAATACTCGGTAAGCAAATATTTAACGAGCCCCGACGTTCTCTGACGTTGACATCGGGGATAAATCTGCACCCTACACTTACTATTCAAGCGACTCTCCGCCCCTAACCGCAGGGGGTTACTGTGCAGCATCCCTTGTTGCGAACTGCCATCCTCTGCGTGCTATGTCAACCTGGTACTTTTATTGCATATTTATGGCGGATTTAGTTTTCGCAAACATTTTTGAATGGAGGATTGTGAGGCGATCACTTTCGCGACGGTTATGGGAACTAAAAATATGAACATTCATTGTAAAAATTGCCTGCGCGTGCGTATATTTACAAATATTATTCAAAGTAATAAACCAATCACCTTTTTGTTAAAGTTTTGGAATTAACTTTTTAAAGAATACTTACGTCCACTGACAAGACGTTCATGTAAATCTATTTCCCCGAGATAAAAACAAACCATTAAACTCAACCTCCTTGCCTTAACTACGCGCCTAATGACCATGTGAATCTGTAATGCTCCATAAACTTCCCTAGGGACCTCATGGCCGCTCCCAACACGAAACAAGTTTAACCTCCTTTCATTTTCTGTGCGTCTAGTACTTCTGATACCATATATTAACTCTTTGGGTGGTGATATTTGCAAATCGATCGTTACAAAAAAAAATACAAAACATTTAAAAAAACTAGCAAATGTTTGTATTGGATTCTCAAATAAAATTAACCAAAAAGTTTAATGAAATAAATACAAAAAAAAGGCAAAGGATTATTGAAAAAGTCCTCATGGGCAATAACATCTAATCGTAGTACCAGGATTTCATGACTAAGCAGGAATTAAGGACTGAGAATTAGGTCGGAATTGGTATACATAAAAAAAGGGTTCGTAACAATAGATGCCCATCGGATTTTTATCCCTTGCGAGTGGTTTCAACTGTCCCTCTCAATCCTTATCATTAAAAAAATCATAATAAGGTCACTCTTGTGTTCACCGTTGACGTAACTTATATAATTCTTATATACAGCAGGCCATTGTGTAATATTTATGGTAATTGTGTTGGTTGGCTAAAGATATTAAAAAAAAGTGTTTCAAAAAAATAAATAAATGATACAAATTTTTGTTTAAGTACATGCAGGCACCAACATTATTTCTTTTTGATTTTCGAGATACTGTACTGTTGCTAAATAATGGGGCTTGGTTTACTGACGCAAACCATTCCCTTCGGAAATCCCTCGAGGAAGGCTGGAGCGGGTAAATCCGGCGGAGGCCAGTTAAAGGCGGAATTTTCGGTAATTGAGACTCGTTCACCTAAAACGTTCCCCGAATCCATTCGCATTGTTTAGGCTTCTTTAGCAAATAAATCTTCTTACACACTTCTGACGATTGAAGAATTGCAACGACATAGAATAAGATTTTAAAATACCATAATACGTTGCTTTTTTAAATTGTTATAAGTGACTCTGTCAAATCAGATAAAATATATTATAATTTAAATTGCGCTTACAAACCACACCACTTACATTTTGGGCTCTTTATTCTAACTATTATAATTAGGCACCTTTTTTCGCTGACTTCAAAGCAGCAACTAATTACTACATACAGATTAGGGTATCTGCCTCATTATTATATACATTTCAGTGCTATCTATAGGTTTTCACTTGAAATATTCTCAAAAAGAGAACCCATCTATTAATATTATAAATGCGAAAGTTTTTGAGGATGGATGTATGGATGTGTGTTACCTTTTCACGCAAAAACCGATCGGGCACAGATAAAACTTGGCACTTAGATAGTTTATAACCAGGATTAACTCATAAGATACTTTATATCCGGGAAAAATATAACATCCCTCGGGAACACCGGTGAAACTGGGGGGGACAGGGCCTAATTAATAATGTCTTCAATATACTTAGTCAATTCGTAAGTACGCTCTGCTCTAGTTCGTATTCGTGGTACTAGTTCAGAAAACAATTTTTCGATTAAAAAGCTGGGGAATATATACCGAGCAATGAGCGTAAAACTTTTAGTATCGCCAACGATACGTGATGTCGTCGCATTTTAATACGAGCGCGTCCTGAATATTTCCCCAGCGGGCGGCGCGCGGCGCTACGCGGTATCGCGACCGTGCGCGTCCACTCCACGTAATTACACCGCCACGGATGTTAATGTGAACCTGACTTACACCTTCTCCGTTCTTCTACCCGCCTGGTACAACTGTGTAGCTTTACATACTTTTAATTTTCTTTCTTTTTTATCTTAGTTTTTACAGTTCATATTTATTTTAAAACTGATAATAAAATTGTCTATGGGAATTTATTTTGTAAGCTCGATCCTGCCTGATGTTTATTCAAATAATATCAAGTTTCAAATATCATTACCTAAGTATCATTATCATTATGTACCTAATATTTATTGCAACCAGATTAAGCAGCAGACTCACACATGTAAAATTAAAATGAATTATATAAAAAATTATGCTTCACTGTGCGGTATTGATCCACATTTCACCGAAGATTTTTTCAATTCCAACGAGGCGTGTGATGAGCATTGTCGCCGTTTCTGAGGCAAATTATCAATCATGGGCGACAAATAATCATTTCTAAATGAATAAGCGTCAATTGTAGCTTACTCGACCCGGGAATCGAATCCGGGACATCCAGTGTCTACCCGAGCATTATATCAATCGACCATCAATTGTAATACTTAAAATATGTAAGCATACTTACAATTTTAACAGTTACTAATAAAATAACGAGAGTTGAGTGCAACCATATTATTGAAGGTCGGATCTGTCCGGATATAGGGTTGCCGGCAATAATAACCGGCGGGCAAGCAATCAAATTACCGGTCCATGCCGCTGCCCGCCCGCCGCCGCGCCGCCGCTGGCCGGGTACCGGCAATAATCACGTTTATAAATGACAGTCGCCTGTAACACGGCTATGTGATTATACCGGTGAAGGCGAGGAGGTCTTTTTATGGACGTCGTAATTTTTAACATCAGTTCTTCAGGGCTAGCGTAACTCCGACGTTTCTTGCGCTCCTAGTTGTCGTGTTGGCGGATCCTGTTGAATAAATTAATTTTAATGTTAAATTATTTAGTCATTAGATGAATACAACTTTATATGTAATATTTTTCGTGGGTAAGGTACCAAACAAATGTTAAAATAAATAATAATGTGAAGTTGCCCCAGTTTTTTCCTGCCTTTGTTTACTTTATTATAATATGCTTGAAGCGTGGATCTAATTACCTCACATTTTAGAACAAAAAATAACCTACATAAAACCTACAATATTATTTAAGAACTCGTCGTGGCCTGTTTAGTAATTTAAAAGAAATAATTCATAAATAATGAATTTTCCGTAATTGTCTGCAATTCTCTCCTCTTATGTTTAAAATCGGTTAAAGTCTTCGTAATTTAAAATGTTGTAATCATTCGAAAATAGCGATACGTTAAGCAGTACTTAACTCAACCAATGCCCTTTCTATCAACCCCGTGATATAGCGAACTCCTCTGCTTCTATTATCGCCTAGTACTTTAATACCATAGGGGTTGAAAGCAATGGGCGTTGCACAGTAGCAATAATGGCGGAAGTGCGGCGGAACTTAATGAAATAGTAAATATACTGACAATTTCCTTTTCCCTAAAGCATACAAGTTCCACATATTTTTATTTCTTAAAACTAAACAAAATGAAAACATTTTTGAATAGATTTTTCTTTAGCTTTTGGTAAAAAAAAATTTAATTCGCCTTTTCTTTCTTTTATAAAATAAATAAATCAATACGTATATATAAATAGGTCCTTGGATTACTTGGTACTTTGAAACGTCCTTTACTTTGAATATTTCAAGAATAAGTGTCCCTTTCTTTGCTAAGCCGAGGGTACGGCAAGTTTGTGTTTATTTTATGGCAATGTTAAGGCGATAAAAGTACGGCCCTTATTTTTATTATCTCCTGGTGCTAAACACCATTGATATAGAAAATTCATTGAGAGGGAATGAATGGTGTGGTTGCGTTACGAAGAGTGAGACGGGTGTAGTTTTATGGGGTTCAATGTCACCCTATATTTATGGAATTTTCAAATCACAACTTCCATCTTATGGACTCCTGGTATGAAATAATTCCGCTCTTAACTCGTTCACTAACTTATTGCATAAATTTGGTGAGTAGGTAGGATTTTTGAAAGAAAGAAAGAAAGAAAGAAACAAATTTATTTGTGACAGGGGGAAAAATAACACATGAAAAAATTAACAAATAGAAGCAAGGTACACAATTGCCACAAATCGGTCCTCCAACTCAGCATATGGTTGGCTGTACGTGCCAATGTAGGTACGTATTGCCAACGCTGATCTTCCGTTGGGGCCGGCAAGTGAAAAACACGGCAGGATTACTACAGTATACACTATTGCATTATAAATAACAAATAAACAGCAAAAAATCATAGCAATTCCAAAATAAAACAAACAAGTATTCAAAAATGAAAACTAAAAAAACAATATTTTTCATGATGTTCGGTACAAACAGAGTGCTGGGCATAGGTATATATACATCCTCATCAAAAACCACGTATTCCATATTAATAACATGAAATGTACATTGTAGACATACAGGTAAGTATTTTATTTTAAATATTTATCAATACGACACATTTTAATGTATTCCTATATAGCACTTGTGTCGTGGCGTAGCATTTCTTGGTTAAGTTGGTGCATAAAAAGATAATTTTTAAGCATAATTCTAAACCTTTGAATACTTTGCAGGTTCCGTATCGGCGGAGGGATATTGTTCCAGCACTTGGTAGCGGCGTAACGGAAGCTACCTTTAAAAGCGGCCGAGGAGTGCCGGTGTGTCGAGAGATGCAACGCGCATTGCCTTGGACCACGTGACTTTCGACCATTCACCCAGGAAAACTTTTCATATAAATAAGCGGGAGTTTTATACTTTATAACGCCAAAAAGAAGACATGCTAGGTGTAGTTTTCGACGGTGTGCCATTTTTAAAATCGAATGTTCATTAAGGTACGGTGTCACATGAGCTCTTAACGGAATATTAAAGCAGAAGCGAGCACAAGCATTCTGTACTCGCTGAATAAGTTTTTGAGTCCTAGCTAATAGTCTTGGACCAAATACTGTGTCTGTATAGTTAAACTTTGATAATATTAGTGACTCCACTAACTTGATCCGTAGATCTTCTTTTATGTACGGTCTCATTTTGTAAAGAATCTTTAACCTGTAAAAACAATTTCTCATTGAGGCAGCAACATGTTTCTCAAATCTAAGATCACAGTCCATGTGCAAGCCCAGATTTCGCGCTTCATACACACGCTCTATAGGTTCCCCCATAAGCATGACATTGACCGTCGGCTCCAGACTAGTTAGCTGGTGTTTGCTACCAAAGATAAGGTACTTAGTCTTAGTGGGGTTAAGTAAAAGGCAATTATTTGAAGACCATTTCGCTATTGCTGAGAGATCTTCATTAAGATCACTGATTGCACGGTCAATTTCGCAAGGCTTACACGATAAGTACACCTGTATGTCATCCGCGTAAATATGGAAATTGCAATACTTTATATGCGATTTAATATCAGCTGAGTACAATATAAAAAGCACGGGCCCTAATATGGACCCTTGAGGTACCCCCCTATTTACAGCCATTTTTTCAGACACGGACAAAGAGCCGTTTATATGACTCAGCCTTACAAACTGATATCGATTACTAAGGTAGCTGTTAAACCAATGCAAAGCCTCACTGTCAAAACCGTAGTAATTTAATTTGGACATCAGCAGATTAATATTTAAGCTATCAAATGCCCTTGAGAAGTCCAATAGTACCATCAGTGTACACATTCCTTGATCCAGTGAGGTCAGAATATTATCGGTTACATCAAGCAAAGCCGTTACGGTGCTGCGTCCCTTTCTAAAACCCGACTGAACATCAGGTAGGATATTATTCATTTCTATGTAGTCTGTTAACTGCGTGCACACAGCTTTTTCGGCAATTTTGGACAAACATGGCAGAATACTAATTGGTCTAAGATCTTTGAGATCAACGGGGTTTGAGTGCTTGGGCAATGGACGCACTATAGCAACTTTCCACATATCTGGAAATGTGCAAGTGCTAATTGATCTATTTAATAATTCTCTAATAATGTCTATTGTATATGGAAAAGTCATAATCAACATATCTAACGTAACAGAATCGAACCCTTCTGCATTTGATTTTAAACTTCTGATTATCTTGATGATGCTATCCAGCCCAACGGGTTCAATGTGAAATATTTTATCAGAAAATTTATGGAACTCAAAATAGGATAACAGTGAAATATCAACCTCTGAAGTACCGGGTATATTTAAAAAATGATTATTTATAATGTTTGGATTGTTGAAGTGAGAAGGTAGTTCAGTGTCTTTTGGCTGCAATATAGTGTTTTTTAAATTTTTCCATAGCAATTTCGGATTATGTATTTTATTGTTTATATTGTGTTTAAAAAAGGCTGACTTCTCATGAAACAGTGCTTGGTTAACTAAAGATTTTAATGACTTATAGTATTCTTTTTTAATGTCTGTTTTGGTTCTATGGTAGTCTGCCGCTGCCTTGTCACGTAGCTTCATCATAACTTTTACCGTGTCCGTTATCCAGGGGTAAGAGCGATCCTTTATGACTATGGACTTCATAGGTGCGTGAAAGTCAAAAAGAGACACCACACTGTGGTTAAAGGCGGTAACCATTTTGTTCACATTACCGAGTGATAATATTTGATCCAAGCAAATATTTTGCAAATCATTATTAAAATTATTCATACAAATATATTTTTTTGGTCTATAAATTACGGTACTAGGCTTAGATTTCTCACATTTAATATTAAATTCGCAACTCACCAGACAATGACCAAGAAGAGACCCTACGTGTTCTATTGTAACCTTTTTTACATTCAAGTCTGAACATACCACATCAATGAGTGTCTGACTATTTTCAGTAAAATGTGTCGCCTCAGTAACATATTGTGAAAGATTGAAACACGTTAAGAAGGTATGAAATTTTATTGTATTGATATTATCACTATTAAATAAATTTATATTAAAATCTCCTAACAAAATCAAATTATCATGATTGGAAATTGAACAAATAGAATCAGAAATAGCATCCAGGAATAAATCGACATCCATCCAAGGTGGACGGTATGCCGTACCAATTGCCAGCTTCCTTCCGTTAAGAGTCATGGTGAGCCACATTTGTTCGACTGAACTGTGTCGCGGGTCTACAGGGTGAGGCCAGGTGCGTGCACTAACACTCCGCTTGATATAAAAACCGACTCCACCACCGCGCGAGCGCACCTCCTGCGGCCGCGGAATGTGCCGCAGTCGGTACCCTGGTACAGCAGGGGCGCGGCCCTCCTCTCCCGCTCTTAACCAAGTCTCATTTATTGCCAAGACATTGACTTCATTCAACATTACTGAGGCTATAAAAGTATCATGATTTGTGCCGAGGGAACCTGCGTTGAACAAACCTATTTTTAGCGGTTTATTAACCATTGCTAAAATTGTGAAACTTTGTTAAATAGTTTAATAAGCCCAACCACAGACACATAATGCCATAGAAGTCAACAAGCTTACAGTATAAATGTAAAGAACAAAATATATTGATTATTTGAATAAAAGTTAAACTATGTGAAATTAAATATTTGTGGTAATTGTAATGTATGGAATAAAATATATACGAAGATTGATTTTCATTATAATATAATACTGGTATCACTATGCCCAATTTAGTTTTATTAATGAGTTTAATTATTTTATAAATTGCCAAAGCTTTTAAAAGAATACATGATAAAAAGAAATAACCAGAATGCTCAAACAGTTTGAGTCCCAAAAACACGGAGCAAGTCAACTTCTGATCTAATTAAATGTACCTGTTTACCGTCACTCTGCCGCATGAAAATGCGACCTCTCTTGGTCCAAGAGTACCGCCACTGCCGCTTACGACATTCGTCCCGAACACTACGAAACAATTGACGGTTGATACGAGTCAAGCGCTCATTAACATACAGGCGTTGTGGAGGTCCTGCCAGACCGATATCGGCCGTCTTCAAATTGCGGCGCACACGCGCTGCATGCAGTAGTTGGTCCCGGAGCTGCGGGCGCGCCAGTCGCACGACGACGCGGCGCGAGCGCGCTCCTGCACCAGAATCTCCGCCGCCGCTCGAGTCAGCAGCGCCAGCGCGCGCCGCGAACAATATATCACGGTCCTCCAGGGTGACCCCTAGCGTGGCTGCCAAGATGGTAACAGTATGGTGGACGTTTTCTCCTTTATTCTCCGGGAGATGTCCGATGTCTAAGTCCGACAAAAGCATATCTTGTTCCCGGTCATTTAGGTCCTGCTTTAGCTGGTCCACAGTCTGCTGAAGCGCTGCAACATCCGCACCCGTCTCAGGTAACACCGCTTCTCTCTGCTCAACCACCTCAAGTCTCCGCTCAAAGCCGTCCAATCTTGTTCCCATACTTGACATGGAAACACGAAACTCTTTACGGAACTCACGTAACTCAGCCATATACTCGGCTAGTTCACGGCGTATTTCCTTAACGTCCGTGTCCCCGGCCGGGAGCGAAACATTCGTCGAAGGGAGAGGCAACGCAGTCTTAGGGTGGGACGAGTGAGCAGCGACCGTCTCAAGTGCGGGCACGGAACCGCAAATGCCTTTTATAGGAGTGCAACTGTTGTCTCCTTTACGCTGTTTTTTTTTACATTCGGGACAGACCCAGTCCCTTGAAACAGCTGCATTATCGGGTATAGCTACACACCCTTTGTGAAACATGCAGGGGCAGATCGTGCATGTGGCGGCACCTGACGGTGATAGAAATTTGCCGCAAGCCGTGCATTTTGCCATCGCAGAATCGTAAGCGTCGTACCAGTGTTATATCGATAAGACAGACAAATGGTATAAGTACACTGCACTAGATGGCGCACAAGTAGAAATCGATTTTAAAGTGGGATTCAATTCTACCCACTTTTGATAATTCGAATTCGAAAATATACGATCTCCACACGGATTACACAAATAAAAACTTTTGCACTATCGCACTATACAGAGCTTGTTAATGCTCGCGAACACTCACACGGTGACACTAGACCCTAGCGCACGCACTGACAGCGCTCACTTTGCGATTTATGGACAAATTATATTTTTAGGGACGTTAAATTACGCTAGCGTATACTCTTAGTAAGCCGTCCGTGACGTCACTCCTTTTTTGATCTGTTGTTGTTAGTTTGGAACGAGTGAGTGTGTTAAAACCTAATTTTTTAAAAAATTATGATTAAACTTAGATAAGGAGATAAAACGATCTTTGAAATAAAAGATTTTTTGGATGTAGCGTTTCTTATACTTTTTTTGATATTTTCTTATAGATAACTGATTCGATCCTTTTCAACGATTACTGTGTCTAAAATGTGGATCAACTTTACATTGCAATGGGTTCATATGAAATAAACACAGCTTGTTAGTTATATTTCATAGTCCCTCCTCGCTGACGCCATTGTGAAGAACACAAAAGGTACATGGGGTACGGGTACCAGGGGCGCAGAGGCAGGCTATACAGAGATTGACCGATCGCGCAAATTGAATGTCCGTCGAACACGAACGGGGACAACACCCCTTTGTCCCGTCGGCTTTTCAAGATTCAGCCAATATTTTACTCGGTCACACAAAATGTTCTTTCGATTGTAAAAAAATCCGCTAGGAACCAAAATATTCGTTCAATACCTATTCAGTGAGCGTGAAGTAACTGAAGCCATGGGTAGATATCTATTTTATCAATTTATGTTTTTAATTAACCTTGTAATTTCTCTCGTGACTTGAAATGCTATTAGTACTTTAAAGTACTATCACCTTACCCATTTCCGCCATGAAACAATAGTGCACTTGTAGTACTGTGTTTTGGTTAGAAAGGTAACGGGGCAGTTGGAATTACAGGCACACGTAATCTAACAACTTCACGTTTCCGGGTCGGCAACGCATTGGCGATGTCCTTGGTGTTGCAAATGTCTACGGCGGCGGTGACCACTTACCATGTATACAAAATTTGACATTAAAAAGGACTCCATTGTATCTATCTATCTAATATACATATAATACCTTTAAACGAGCAATTCTTCTATACGTTTAAGTATATTATATATCAGGCAATGAAAAACTGCTACAATATCATAAGAATACGAATTTCGCCACCATTAACAAGGTTATAATAGCTCAGGTGGGTCAAATATCAAAAAAACTGTTATTGTTAATTTAACACAATGTTGTTGTAAATAGTTGTTGGTAATACTAAAAAAAAAGGGTCATCCAGGTACTTTACTATTCAATGCACATTTTATTGTATGAGTATGCTCAATTATCTCTTTTTTTTGCAGCTGGTTGGCGGAGAGTTCGACATGGAGCTAAACTTCGTGATCCAAGATGCGCAGAACATCCAGCACATGCTGGAACTGTTGGACCACTGCCCACCGAGCTTGCAGGTTAGTTATGGTGCCCTAATTAATACCTTTGACTAAATGCCTAATCGGTGGGTAATTTGTCGCTCTATCGACTCATGTTCGCCTAATTACGTTAAAGGCTGATCACCACATATTCAAAATGATCTAAACAAATATATACTGTACACTGTTGCCATGCTCAAGCTCATAGATACTGATTATTATTGATTACGCCCCCTATTTCTTCTATCTCTTTCTGATTATAAACCACAAGTGGGTTTGTAACCCGTCTGAAAGGGACGCAACGATGCACCTTTCTGTAGATTTTTTATGACTTTTTGTATAAGGCGAGCCTTTTCTCGGTTGTTTCTTTTTGCTTACCATCTGCTAAGGATACTTTACCGCCTCGATCGTATGTCGTCCTAGTATCAAAGTAGATCGAGTTTGCTTATTTGCTTTGGTAAGTTTTCACGGCGATCGCTCACAGGGTGGTACTATTTTTTCAAAGTAGACGCGTGAAACCGCGGGGCGGAAGAATGCCATTAACATAGATGTTTATTTCTTAACTCCACTTGTTATAACAAAATATTTGCCGGAGTTCAGTAGGAATATTAATGAACTCATTATCGTTAAGCGGCGTTTGATTTGCGCTCCATTGTATAGTGGATTCATTTACAGGGGAGCACGTGAGCTTACCCGCCGAGAACTGAAGGAAATTGACTATTGAATTATTAATCTCCAGCCTCCGACTACCGGTATTGCAAAGCACTTAATTTATGTTCAGCAAATTTTCATTATATTGGTATTTTCGTAGTAGAAGGAAATTATTTCATTTGTGTTAAATTATTTAAACATTTTTCAGTACAACCGTTTGTCTTTTTTTGTGGTTTTCTCAAAAGAAGGTTGAACAAATACGATTGGCTAAAACGCCTTATTAGAGATAATATGGATCCCCCGAGGCAAAGGGCGCGCAATGCTCGAGTCACGGTTCCCTCGACTCAAATTATCAAGTTTCAATCTCCTCGGTAGTGTTGCGCTCCTAGTAACACGCAAGACTTTATTGAAAGGGTTTAACGTAAAAGTGGGTGGGTGGTTTTTAAGACTAATTAATACGAGGCAGAAGAAGTAGGTACATAAATGATTTATTTATTAATGACGGTGTAATTTTAATAATGTATCTCAAATTCTGAACGTAGCTAAGATGTTGTAGTGTAATGGTTATCACACGTGCTTGACACACACTAAGTCACCGGTTCGAATCCGGCCGGATGTGACATTGTTTTTTGTATATTTCGGGCGCAGGTGATAAATGACAATGGCATTGTCAAAGTGGTGGTCAGATAGCCGAATATCCTATAATAAGTGGAACCATTGGATGATATTTAATTTCCAAACAGAAGTTATTGGATTCTTGTTCGGCGAATCTTCAATCAAGTCCCGAGCAATTTTATCAAATGTAGCTTCCATCACTCAAATAGCAACAAAGCTTTCGAACAAATCTCTCGCAGGAATGAAAACATTTCCAAGTCTATTCTGACTTGTTTCAATGATTTCTTTGTTCCTTACATTTTGTTTATCTTTGTGTTTATCGGACACAAATTACTCTTGTCATAAACAACAAAGTTTGTTTGTACATTTATTTTACAAAAACCTTGTATTTGACTAACAGTAGTTGTATAAAGTATTATAGTACTACGGTGTCGTCACGTGCCATTCTTTCGATTCATTCTAATTTAAATTTTAATCGAGATTTTGTAAAAAAAAACAATGTAGAAGCTTGTTTAATTTAAAGTTAATTTGCCAAATGAACAAGTTTCTAAGTTTAAGTAGCCGAGACAATGCAAATTAGTTGTGTTAACAAGCAAGTACAATGCCTTGCCAAAGCTCTTTATGAAGAGCTTTTAACTTTGCAAATAATTATATTGTTTCAGTTGGGTTTGGGCACTAAACCTCGCCCGTGGCATTAGTACCCGCGGTTTGAATACGGTCCTTTACTTTGTGCTCCAGATTTTTCGTTTATTCACTCAAATGTCATACTTGAATTTCGTTTGGAACTCGGGTTTTTCTCATCTATATAATTATTTAATGTTTGTAGGTATATGAATCGTCAATAGTATTTGTAATCAAAAAAAGATTTTTCGCCATTTTAATCAGAATTGATTTGGATTTATTTTTACATTAACGTTTATATCCTTTTTGAATCGATTGTTTTATCAAAACCAAAGTTTTAATTTACATTTTTTGTCGAATGGATAAAGGTTCGATGGTTTTTGAAAGCCTTTGATGGCTTTTACACTGTTACTTGAACAATAAAAAATAAGACAATATTTATTTTAATTATTTCAAGTTGTAATACAATAAAAAGGCTTTATAATTATATCCCTTATAAATTTTAGTTTTATATTCGTTTAAATGTTGACACCACTATTATAAACTCAATGATGATTTTATATACAGTGAGTCCTTATAATGTGCACATGTCCATGATTAATTTTATCGACGGCAAAATTATTAAAAATAATCAAAATACATTTCTTTTTTATGAAATTTTGAAAAATGTTGTTCACTTCTCTGACCCCAGTGTAAACAAAACGGTTTCACTTTTAAACTAAATAATCTATCACGTTGAAACAATCCATAATGATTGGAAGTAATTAGGCGTCTTCATAAAAAGAAAATTGTGAAAAAACAACAACCCTCAATTAGAAATAAACATGCTTTTTTTGGAAAAAAAAAGTGATTTTTTTTTCATCAATTCTTAAATTTCTTAATTAAAGGCCTCAATTACCTATCTTTATTATTACATTAAATTAATCTTCATCTTATTAGCCACCCAATTGTGTTTAAAATTGCATGTTTATTTATAACTCAAACATAACATTTTCTATCAAGTGTTAAAAGATGCCACTCCGAACGCGCAATCTATTGTTCCCCGACCCGCGCACATTCACTACAAAATTTACAAAAAAAAGGTTTGCTACCTGCTAAACAATACTGCGTAGCCATGCGCTGGGCCCTTCTGTGACAGTTGATTAGAAATATTGGGATTGAGTTAAAAACATGCAATTTTTACGATTAGGTGGCTAATACGATGAAGAATAAATTAAAGTAATAAAAAAGGTAGGTAATGGGGCGTCTTATTCGATTTTGTACGAAATTTTACGATTATTGTAAAAATTTATGAGAAATAGCAGATTTTTTGCTATAAAAACATGTTTATTTTCAATTTAGGGTAGGTTTTTTCATCAACTTTTGGTTTATGAGGACGACTAATTACGTCCAATCATAATTGAGTTTGTTTCATCGTGATAGATCATTTAGTTAAAAGGTTACTCCGTTTTGTTTACACTTGGGTACAGTAGCGAACAAAATTTAAAGAGAAAAAACATAAAATATGTCCTTTTTATATTTTTGCCGTTCATAAAATTAAGCGATTAAACTAATAGATTCCCTCACTTCGCTATGTGTGTGCACATTATAAAGACTCACACTGTATAGTGTAATGAAAATGTCAATCATCAAACGTAGTTTTTTCAGAATGTTACTGAAAGTAGCATAATAAAATAAAACAACAGAAAACAAAACTCCAAGGAACAAGTCTTAAAAATAACGTTAATTTATTAAGCGACGAAAGATAAACTGCTGAAGCACTTTAAAATTTTCTCTGGAAAAAATAATTTGTAACTAGAAGCACCTGAACAATGTTTGCCAGGGTCGCGAGAGGATCAGGGTTTGTTTTTCCACGCAGCTGGGCTAATTAAGTGATACATCACGCTCGCTCGTGCGGAGGACCTACCAGGATCTCAGAGGCGTCGCGCCGCCACCCACTCACGGCGAGTGATGGACGACGCGCCAGAGTGGCGGAGAATCCGTCGAGTCATCTTATGAGTTGTTTTTCCTTAGGGACGTGAGGAGTCAGGGTGGGGGGTCTGTCAGCGGATGGTTTTTAGGCTTCACGCTTGACGTTCCAAAACGATTTTATTAGCCTTGTTATTATAATAAGACTTTTTGTCGTTAGTCATGTTCGGATATTGCGTAATATGTCGTACCAATTTTTTTTCAAGTTTCTTAAATTTATGTAAAGCTTTCAACTTTTACGTTGTGTCCCATGACCTTTTCCAATTATTTTTTTTTTATTTTTGTTAACTTATTGTAGTTCAATACATGCTATTTTATAATACAACTACACAAATGAAATTATCTCTTTTGTATCATAGATATAATGTAGGTATAATAAACATAATAATCGATAAATTTGTTATTTGAAGTAAGTACCTACTGAGTAGTTCATAAGTTTCGTTACCAGGCGAACATGAGACGAGAGACGTTGATGAGGCGCGCTGTAAATTTCTTCAAATAATATACAAATAAACTGGAAGTTCTGGAACGCGTGGGATAAACAGCCCCTACGCATAATATAAACAAACATACATAACCATGTTAACTCATAGAGCTTTGTCTGAAGTTTCACTGAGTGAAAAGTTTGTGAGAACGCGACAGTTGATTACGTGAAAAGTTTATTTACATCTTATTTGAACTGCTTGATTTATCTGGCTCCCTTGACTAATTATATAATATATGAGTTCAGTTTGAAACGGCTGAATGCTGAATGGGTCATGGTAAGCGGACAGGAAACAAAGACTAAATGCGATGGGAATTAAAAAAAAATCGGACGCTCCTCCGTCGCCGCGAGTGAATTGCGAGAATTTTCACTGAACTTGTAATTTCGCTGGAATTGTGTTCCGCTAACGGCTGAAGAATGTAATATAATTACAACCGGCCTCGTTATAGCGGTTACAAGTGCTTTTGTGCATGAGTTCTTCGCTTTTCTGACGCCCGCTGAAATGCGCTCGCGAGCTGAGCGTGTTTGACGGTGTTCAAAACTAGCAGAAATAAAAAAAAATAAAAAATTATCTATTTAAATAAAGAAACTGATATGTTCATAAAATATAAATAAATAAAATAAATATCCTGGGACATTCTTTGACACACGGCCTTCTGGTCCCAAACTAAGCAGAGCTTGTACTATGGAAACCAGATAAAACTGATATACTACATACACACAACTTTTTTTTTCTAAATAAATACTTACATATATAGATATTTACACCCAGACACAAAACAAACAGACATGTTCATGCACACTTATGTTTGTCCTGGGTGGGAATCGAACCCGCGACCTTCGGTTTGGCAGTCAGAGCGTCAACCACCAAGCCAACTGGCTTGTTATCCGTTAGCCTTACATAATTTGAGGTGGAAGTTAGACACCGCATTTCAGACTTATTATATAATTAAAAGTGAATTCATGATTAAATAAAATTAAATACAAGATTTATAATAAAAAAATGGCAACATGGATTTGCACAAACTAACATACTCTCCCCCAAACGCATAAACCGTCTCCGTTCCGTTGTGGGTAAAAACTACTAACAGGCTGAAAATGCAATACATTCAAAACATTAATCAAAGTTCCAACTAGATTAAATCCACCTCAAAATCTTATTAGCTTTTAGCAAAGTCTTGTCATCACCAAACTATTAAAACCAATTCATATTTTATGCTGCTTCGGTTAAATCTCTTTTGAACTCCTGCAGTCCTAATACTCCTGTGAACCAAACTGTACTCGTGTGAAAGTATTATCGTATAACCCTATTTTTTGCTCGTAGTGGTGTAGGACACACATCCTTTCAATTTATCGTAGCCTAGTACCCTACCGTAATGGGGAACAAATCCAACCCTTTCAATAACGACCACACACATAAAATACTCACTTGATTACTGTTTGTTTACAATAACTTATTTTTGAACCTTGTTGGTTTAGAAGAAAAATTAGTTTATTTGTTTCAAAAGTCCGTGGTTTTGAGTGCTTGATTTTATTTAGACAATAAACAAAGCTCTTTGGCGCCCCTGTATAATTTATTACAAGAACATCCATTTTAGCTCACACCGCTACATAAACAAAAGGTCCAGAATGTTTTCCTGCTCCCCCGTCCATACAAACTCAACATCGCTGTTACATTAGCATAAATTAGTGCAAATTAAGCCAGGCGCACACTGTGTTGTGTAAAATTAAAATTACCGGCAGTGCAGTACCGCGAGCGCAGAGAGAAAAGAATTTCATTAAAAATATTTCGCGTGCCGCCGTTGCGTCGTTACACTGCAGGCTCTATTAAACAGAAAGCTTTGAAATTGAAAATTTCTGCCTTGATGCGCGCCGTTGGTATGGACGAATAAACGCGGCAAGTGGATTATGCTTTAATACGCTCGCATTGTTTCCGACGGTTCATTTTAACTTCTTTAAGTTTGTTTGAAGTCAATCATTTTTCTTTTTGTTTTATTATCCTGTCTACTTTATCATTAGATATAAAGGTTACTTAATACTTCTTTGGAATATTGCTAACAATGGCTAACATTTTCAGGCGGAGATATGGTCGGTGTTCATCGCAATACTGCGCAAGAGCGTGCGCAACCTGCAGGCGTGCACAGACGTGGGCCTCATACACCACGTGCTGCAGAGGCTACCCCGAGCAGAAACCGTGGTTGCTGGTGAGTCTACAGCCTTATAATAAAGATATAATTCACCAATAGTTTTAAAATAAATTTAGGTTCAGGCATTAAATGAAATTCAGAAGTATTCATTTACCTGGTATAATTTTATTGATATTTTTCAAATTGTAGTTATACATTATCGTGTACTCTTTCACAATAATTTTAAAATGTTTACATTTTACTGTCTGATGCGCTAACAAAAATCACTAACAAACTTCCTTTAAGAGATTTCTCAGAAACTCCTTACACCTTATGTTATCTTAGTATGAATGAAAATACCATAATAACAAGCTATCAAGTATCAACTAACAGAATTGTTCTTAAAAGGACGGGACGCTTTTTTTGCGCCCCATGCTGAACGCATATTTTATCATTCGACCCTCCCTCCTGTGATTTAACTACTTTCACGTATCTTCTGGTGCCTTGGTACTCTTGGGAATATTAAGAATAATTAATAAGTAATCATTTTCTTAAGATGCTTTTTCAAAATAATTTGTATCTCATAAAGGTATTCAAGGTATTTTTATATTTCTTCGATAGTTGGCCAAACAAAATTCTAACCTTCTTATACTCCATGTCGTTCTGGTAAGGGTGAGAAAAGAATCCGGTGTTAAAAATTTATAAGAAAAATTTACTATGTCAGATCTTCGAAATAACCTCTCGTGTATCCCTGATGCCTTGGTATTCCTGAGAAAATTTATCACATTGGCTTGATTTTGTAGCCAACGATTGCTTGGCTTCTTATCTATCGTGGGAACCATAAAATATTTACAAAAAAAAGGTTCTCATCGGTTTTTATTATATCTACTAGGAAAGTGTTCTTACGATCTTCTGTGGTCCTGGTATCCGTGGGAGTAATGCTAACCAACGATTTTACAGGTATCGCAATTAACGTGGGATATTTTTGCTATTAAATTTTAATTAAGGATAGAGCAAAGTGACTGAAAGCTATGACTTACCCAATGATACTAAAATAATAAATAATCCAAATCTAAATAATAATAAATAGTCCGGTAGAAGACCAGATAACTGATATACCGCATATACTTACAACTTTAAAAAAAAATACATATTTACACCTAGACACAGAACAAACCGATATTTTCATGCACACAAATGTTCGTCCTGGGTGGGAATCAAACCATCGACCTTCTGCTTGGCAGTCAGAGTCCCTAACCACCTAGCCGACTGGCCTGTCGAAATGGTTAAACAATGATTTACATATTCATCTACATGCGAAACCATTACATTATAAAATGTAATAATAAATATAATTTACTTGAACTTATTTCCCTTCTCTTATAAGTAAATATGAAATTAGGTACTTTCCCTTTTTAAAAAGCTCGCTTTTCGCAACAATATCCGTTATGGTAAACTGTAGAGCGAGTCGCGTCGCTTCATATCATGCCCTCGTGGGTTGTTAAAGTGCTTTGCGGATATGTTACGGTTTACTTTTATGTTTTTATACGCTCATCTTATATCCGTTTCCTAAAAGGATTATCTTTTAAGCTACAATTTCTTTGTTGCGGTTTGTGGAACCCACTCGTGAATAGGGACCTTGCTCAGTTCATAACATCGAGTGTGCAGTTTGCGACTGAACCGCTATATTGTGTAATTTTAATTAGGCGATAGATCTAAAATGATTTATTATAAATAACTATTTAAATATAATATCACTGTATTTTTCTTTTAATTTTCTATTGCATTTACTGTGGTACCATTTATCAAACATAAATAATTGTTACATAGGTCAGCACACATTTTGATGGTATTCTAGATACCTAGAGTTTAAAAATAAAATATTTATTGATTTCTCAATACTTATACTTGACTCTATACAAAAGTCATTCAATAATGGTGGCAAAGACCACAAAAGCAGTCGCAAACTGTAGAATACATAAAAGGACACGTCTTTCCCACGTACAACGTACATACTACCTCGTTCTCTGTGCACCCCTTTTGTACTTCTATGTTCGCCTGGTACCTCTCCCTTGATTTCGCTGCCTTTTTATTTTTCACGTTACCTTTGCAAACGGAAACGGGGTCAATGTGCCTCGGGGTGAAATGAGCAAGTGTGATTGGCGAAAGGGATGCATGAAAACGTATTTTAAGAATTACATAGTTACATGAACATACATAGTTTTTTTTTATTAATAATGATCGCTTGCAAAAACATCAAAATGCGGGCAAGTAACATTTAATAGCAAACGCAATACCGTTATTAAACACAGACATCCATTGCTCTTATGTTGTCTTGATACCGTGAGAAGTATTGCTTAACCCTTCGAGCCCTTATTTCTCACGCGTCCATCCATTTATTTTACAAAAAAACAGGTAGATATTCTCGGCTTCATTTTATCGTTCTTGAGCGAGCTCTTTCTTCGTTATGATAGCCTAGTACGCCTGGGAACACTAAGTACTCTTTGACAATTTGTTCTTTAGTTATTATGTCATTTAAAAGAGCAGGTAGACGAGATTGTACGTCTTTAAATCTTTAGGTATTCAATGAACACGGTAATTTACTACTATCGCATTTATGAAGTCTCAATATTCCTGGGAAAATTAACGATTTATTGTGAATCCCTGGCCTACCCCCCGTACCGTTTCACAGTTTCTCATATAAAGTAGTAGGTCGAAATTGAACGTCTTCAAGTCTTATGAATTCCCTGTATACCTGGGAACACAAACGATTCATTGAGAATCTGATTTTACACAATTACGTCCCGTCCATCCTTAATGTTTTTTCCATCAAAAAAAGCAGGTGGCTGTTGTTCGTCTTCAAGCCATATCAAAATACTTCTAACTCGCTTATGAAGTCCTGATATTCCTGAGAATAGTAACGATACGTTAAGAAATCTGTTTTCAACAATTTCGTTGCATGCTTTGCCGTCAAAGATTATTCTTCATTATTCGCACAAAAATAAGCAGGTAAAGTTTGTTCCACTGTTCGTTGTCAAATTTCACTTTTGCCATAAAATAATAATTCCAACACAGTTATGAAGCTCCGGTATACCTGGGAATACAAAGGGGTCTTTGAGAAATCGGTTTTTACTCTATTTCGTCCCTTCCGTTATTTCCCATAAAAAATGCAGGTAAAGATTGTTCGTCTTCAAATGCCATACAAAACTACTTCTAATGCGCGTATGAAGTCATAATATTCCTGGGAACTGTACCGATTCTTTAAGTAATCTGTTTTAATAAATTTCATTCATCTGGCCGATAAAGTTCAATGTCACATAAAAAAAAGTAGAGTCTTCAAATGTTACTTAAATGGGTGTTATGGAGAGAAAACTATCTCTAACGCGCTTATGAAGTCCTGGTATTCCTGGGAACAGTTCCAACTTATTGAGAAATGTGTTTTCTAAAAAGCAGGTAAGGATTTATCGTCTTCAAATCTAAATACGTCACACAGAAAACTACTTCTCCAATGGTTATGAAATCCTGGTATTCCCCAGGAATAATAACGATTTTTCGAGGAATAATTTTGATCGATTACCTACCTCATTTTAATTTAATGTTAGATAGAATGCTTACTCTATTTTATTTATTTTCGGAAGGTAATCAAAAACACACAATAAAATAATTACACCTTTGATTAGCAGTTAGCAATTACAGATATACACAACATTGGCAGAAGTAATATCAAGGCACACAACATTGTGAAACAAATAAATAATGAAATTTCATACAAAAATACAAAACAGTAGAGAGGACCGCTAAATCGGTCTAAATCTTTTATCATCGTATTTACCTATCTATACTATTGTTCAAACAGACACACAGACGGACAAAGTTTACAAAAATGACGTTATTATTATTGAGGACAACGGTTCTATTATTTTATTAATCTCTACGTCATATCTTTTTAATCTATATATCTGACATAGAAAACATTTGCAAAAAAACTGATTGCGGTTGATGTAGGGAGTGACTTTAAGACTTTTTTTTAATCTTTTGTACACGCTAATCTCCGATACTTCTAGACCAATTTAAATGGATTTTCACATGAAACTGGAACGTATCGGCAACAAATAGTAATTATAATAATAATAAATTTATTTATTTTCTCCCAGAATACATACTAATTACAATAGGCATTAATTGATCAACATTCGTTCATTTGTACAAAATAGCGGGGACAGCTAGTGTGAAATATGAATTAAACATTGTGAGAAGTCTTGAATGTGTTTTACCATTTTTGTAGAATTTAAATGAAATTTGAAATGCCATCGTTGTGGGTTTGTATGTAAGTTAGTTATATACAAGAATTTAATTATTGTACAGTAGATCATTTTATGCAGTTGGTACTAAGATGAAATAGAATTAATAAAATTGTTATTTGTCGCAGCTAAGCGAAACACTATCTCGTTGAAATAATGGATGTTATAAAATAAAACCTTACTTCAAGTAGGAGCTTTCTACGCGTACTAAGGTATGTCATGTTAAAGTAAATGTAATTATTTTTTTAGAGTAGTAGTGCTCTTAGTGCAGAATTCGTCCGAGGTAATACTACCACCTGGCTTATTTCCGGCATAAAGCACGGCACTTGGATTACTGTGTTTTTGTTAGAAAGGTAAAGAGGCCAAAGAAATGACATGCACATGAGACTTAACAAGTGTTGCAAATATCCATAGGCGGTAGTGATCAGGTAACCCGATGAGAAGCCGTCTGCTTGTTAGTCGGCCTATGTGCAATAAAAAAATAATAAAATTACGTAGTTTAATCATAAAGTGAACAACTCAGTGTTTGATATCGTCATAAAAAAAATTCATTCGATTTTGATAATAAAATTATGAAAGAGCTTGTTCTCAAAGTATTTATACCAATTTACCATAAATACGACACGTTGGTAAAAAATATAAAAATACAAAAAGATTCCCGTTGGAGGCGCCGGGTATCGATCCCGGTACCTCTCACATGCTAAGCGAGCGCTCTACCATCTGAGCTACGCCCCCGGTTGTGAGAGTTGACAAATATATCAATAACAAGTCATTTATCTATATCTCCCAAGGCTAAGTAGTGCTGACATTAAGAAATGCAAAGTACGTGCGCGCGCACATACGCGTACCAACCAGCCTTTCACTTTGCGCGTATATAAAACATTTCTTTATTTAAAAAATACATTTATCATTCCAGTCAAAAATCTGTATTATTAGATACCTGAAAATAAAAAAAAAACAAAAGGAAACCCGTTGGAGGCGCCGGGTATCGATCCCGGTACCTCTCACATGCTAAGCGAGCGCTCTACCATCTGAGCTACGCCCCCGGTTGGAGTTATAGACAAAATTAAATATATCAATATGAAAAAAATACAACTTTTCTTGTTTGTAGTAAGTGTCCATTCACTATCCTTTCTACAGAACTCAAGGTCGGCGCAAGGTCCGAACCTAAGACGTTCACAGGTAATCTACGTCGTTACCACTGTACTATCGACATCATATTTCATATTTTGTTTAATATTAGACTAGCTGTCCCCCGCAGTTGCACCCGCGTTCCCGAGAAATGTTTTTTTGTTCCATGTTAATTCAGTTTATAAACTATCTTCGTACCAGGTAACTTCCAAATCTGTTTAGTAGTTTTTGCGTGAAAGAGTGTCAAACATCCATACATTTATCCTCACAAACTTTCGCATTTATAATATTACTAGCTGCGCCCTGCGGCTTTACCCGCTTTCAATCCTGGTTATAAACCTTCCTCTTGAATTATTCTATCTGTTGCTGAAAACTACATTAAAATCCGTTGCATAGTTTACGATTCTATGAAGGACATACAGACAAACATTAATTTTTATATAATATATATAGATTAGGTTAGATGACAGAAATCTTCCTGTTTACTCAAAATAAAGGATCAAGTAATCCCCACATTGATTTAAAAATCGTTTAAAATAAAGTCACTATTCATGTCTGTCCGTCTGTCCGTTTGTCCGCCTGTCCGCTAGTTAGTACTTTCAAAATACGCAATTGATTTTGATGCAATTTTACCTTCATTAGACCGTCATTAAGACAATATCATTCTTTATTACTTATTTTCCAATTAGAAAGATTTTCATAAATGAGATAAAAAAACGAAATCTGTTGCTCCGGCGGCTCACAGTACCTCATTATTACATTATCACAATCAGGTGGAGCCGGGGCGGGTAGCTAGTCACTGCATAGTATAAAACAAAACTCACTTTCCGCTGTATGTATGTCCCTATATATGCCTCGATGTTTTTTTAGTAGCTAGAGTGATTCAAGAGGAAGGTTTTTATGCATAATAGATGCATATTATAGAAGACAAAAATACACGCCATTTGAAAGAATATCGACTTTCTGACCCCGCGCGTTTGACAGTTCACTCATTACAGACCTCCGGAACGCGAGTGAAGCCGCGGGGGACAGCTTGTATTTTATACACAGATATGGTTTTTAGTACACTTATGAAAAATTTCCTGTATATTTTTTAACTATAACTTCTCTAGTAAAAGCTAGCTTGCCATAAATCCCCACGAGTATGACCTTGTTTGTGACATGGTCTTCTGGACTTGACACTGCCGAGTTTGTTGCCGGCTCTTCTCAGTGAAAATCAACCTCTCGAACCGGTATTACAGATAGACTATTCATAAGTGCTTGTAAAGGCCTATTTGAATAAAAATATGTATTTTATTATAATATCTTTATATAAGTATCAAAATTCAAAGTTACATATTTATTCAGTTTAGGGCTTAAAATGGTACTTATGAAAAATGCTGAAGTAACCCCCAATTCGGAACTCAGTCTTCAATAAATAGTGCCCATTGAAAATATGAATAGTAAAAGATTATTGATTAAAATATGAGACAAATGAAATTTTTTAGAGATCGGTATAAAATTGGTGTAATAAAAACCCCCATGGAGAACGTTCGGGGTTTGACAATCCATCTCTTTTTCGTTTTCACACCAATTCCATACATGCATTGATATAATACAGTGACAGTTATAGAACCGGAATGTGTAAGAGTAAAAACTATTATAATAAAACCTGAAAATGTAGTTACTTAAGTAAGTAGGGTGTGTCAGATGTTGACATAAAGAATGTGCCAACAAAACCAGAACGGGATTTTGACTATGGTATTGAAATATCGTGTGATGTAATTGTTCACTTACCTTAGCTCTTATCTCCGACAGTATAGAGCCGAATTTTCTAAAACCATTCAGCACTACATCTGTAGTGTATAGATAAATTTAACACTTTTTGAGGGATCATAAGATACTTTTATGGTTCACATTATAATTTTAACAGTCAGAAATGTAATATCAAAGGAAATAAAGTTGTTTTTAGTATAAGTTGTACTGAACCTCCATGCACAAGTCCAACTCGAACTTACCTTTTTACCGTTTTATTGTTTTCTATATCATTCAAATATCACGTATAGGTATGTACTAATACTGCTGACGAGTCAAGGTTACTAATAATTTATTGTTTGATAAATGAATATTATCCAATATTAATATTTATAACGCCCTAGATAGCGAGTGTTTTATAATTTATTCGAAAATGAACTTAATGGCTCAGTGAAAGGAGTAAATTTTGACTAGCACAATATAATTTCGCAACTGATCTTGATTCTTGTTCAAGACCAGTTTTATCAATGTACTTATTGTAATTGAATAATTTGATGTATTTAACAACCGGGGGCGTAGCTCAGATGGTAGAGCGCTCGCTTAGCATGTGAGAGGTACCGGGATCGATACCCGGCGCCTCCAACGGGTTTCCTTTTGCATGTGTGGGATTCTAATTGCGTTTTATCATAATATTGTTTTACAAAAAAAATTGTTTATAATATTACATTCGTTCGAATAAATTGTTATAAAAAAAGATGGATTCCGTGACACGTAGAGTTGTTTATGCAATATCAAAGAGCAATCCTGTAAACGCAATATTTTTTCATCAAAGGGAAATAGAGAGATGCAACAGTTTTTAAATGCCTTTCTTCTCCTTCCGAGTTTCCTTTCATAATTATGTCCAAGCAAATATTTAGCCAACTTTATATACAGACTCCTAGACAGTTGTGGAGTTTATTTTATCTAAAGCAAAAAGAGGTAATGGATATTTAAGTATACTTATGTTGTACATAATTTTTTTCATAATTAATGTATGATTGTATATTATACATATATTTGTCAATTAAAGTACCCGGGGGCGTAGCTCAGATGGTAGAGCGCTCGCTTAGCATGTGAGAGGTACCGGGATCGATACCCGGCGCCTCCAATTGGAATCTTTTTGGATTGCAATTATTATAATTGGATTAGAAACCAATAGTGGATGTGTTCTTTTACGTTTTTACTTTAGAGTAAAGATTTATAGTAGTTTTTATTTTGTTGGTTTTTTTTTTAGTTTTTATGATCGTCTACAATCTTGTGTTGCTTAAGAAGATTGTATGGAAACTATTTAAATTAATGACCCGAACAAACAGTGACTATTTTTTCCCACGCATACCAGGGTATCAAGTATTTGTAAGAGGTGTCATCTCGAACGATGCGTAACATTTAAACTGTTTTTTGTAATGCTACCACCTAAGGGTGTGTGGTTGCTACGCACTGTTCTCATGACCACCAGGCAAACAGAGTGTGAAGAAAGTTGATAGTTTTTATAAAATATTTTGGTTCTCAAAAAAACTGACGGAAGGCCCGGAAGCTTATAATTTTTTTATGATAGTGATTATATAATGTTTTGATATGAAATTTATTGAGAGAAATATGTTTTTAGTGATATATTTTCTAGTTAGATTTATGCTTGTTTATCCACGAACGGTATTATATGGCAATCGGAATTCGTTTCAATATTAATTTATTTTTGGCAAATGACATAAATAGACTGATAGTATATTTGTATATCAACTTATTAATTCGTAGGGTTTTATTGAGTTCAATTTGTGGTTATTTATAGTAATTTCACAATTGACGCTTCATGCATGTTGTTGTTAATAAAAAGGCTTACTAAACCGAAAGGATTGTGAATATTTCTCACAATTACTAGGAGAGCACAGGGTACAGGAAGCTCTCTCGCGGAATCCCTTCAGTGCCCAGACGCTTTCGTTCGGTTCTCAGAATGAATTTTGTAAGGGTAAGTCGGAGTGTTTTTGTGTCTTTTTCCCGTATCCTCCCTTATGTTACTTGAGGTTATTTATAAAACGTCTTTGCGTTCCCAGGACTACTAGGACAGCATAATTAAATAGGAAGAGTTCTGCATTTATATAAAATTCTTAATACGATCTTTTCTTAACAATTTCTATTGTAAAATAGAAATATCGTTTCCTGTCCAATTTCTTTAATTCTATGTGGGAATTTCTTCATCAAAGCACCATACAATTCCCAGGAATACTAGGATATCAAAAGATCAAAGATATAGCGAACGCCCCTCTTTTCTTACAATCTTAAAGTATAGCCGTTATTTTCTTAAAGCGTCTTTATATTCCCAGGAATACTAGGATATCATAGCTAAATAGGAGCTGCAGGTAAAAATGTTCAACTTTTATTAATACTTAAGAAGCAAGAAAGAGGCAAAAAAGGAACGAACGTTTCCCACGCCATGCATCGTTGAGAAAACTGCAATTTGAACTCAGTGTAGTCTAGAACATGGTCTTTTTTTGCTTTTGTTAAATTTATTCGAAAGAATACTCCCGCAGAAATTATGCTATGAAATGTACGGACTACAATTCTCAACATACATTACATACCTACTATAATGTATATAATATTATAAATTATAGTTAATTTAGGTGCTGAAATGGCATTACTTTTATGGTTTGATAAATACCATAAACGTTATTTAACAATATCTTAGATAGCGGAGTGTTAGGTATTGAAAAGTGCTCGTAATGTAGTTGTGTTAGAAATGAAATTTGTCGAGCACACACATTTCGATAAAAATTGTTCTTGATCAAGGCGCAGACCACTGTGTTATTTCTGATTGAAATATTTATCCATTACACCAACCGGGGGCGTAGCTCAGATGGTAGAGCGCTCGCTTAGCATGTGAGAGGTACCGGGATCGATACCCGGCGCCTCCAACGGGTTTCCTTTTGTTTTTTTTTTCTATTTGCTAGTTTTTGCGTATGGCCAAAATTAAGTTTCACATTTTTTTGTTCAAAGTTACTTTTTAAGGGTCTTATTTATTTATTAGGGTTGCCAACAGATGAGACCTACACATAAAAAAAAAACAAAGATACATTTTTCAACTAAAATGAGCAAGCATGGTGCACATCCACTTACAGGCAAACAACATTTATACAATTAACTATTCATAGCTATTTCTTATGAATTAAAAATTATAAAAATTAGAAATTATATAAAAATAAATTAAATTAATATTTAATCAAAAGTTAATGTAAGCAAAGGGAAAATAAAAAAAAAACAAGATAAAAATCTAATTTAACAAAATTATAACATATAAAACTAAAATAAAATCAAATTTAGAGCAGTAACAATAAAAATTGAAAAAGTCAAATCAGTAAATCGCAGAGGTAGTTCTAAATTTAAAATAACATAAAAAAATTAACAACACTACCATACCACGCACATAGTACATTTCTATATAGATTATCAAAAAACACATGGAGTACATCAAGTGTCAAAATTTGGAGGTGTATGGCCAACAAAGGCTGTTGACACTTAAGACGGCTCTTGAAACAAATGACCAAAGTGAAAGGCAACGCGTGGAGTTGAGCCTATAATATATCAGTTGTGCGTCTTGCTCTAGTTTTAAGTACTAGTATGTACAATCCGCAATGCTACCGAGATTTGTAACAAGAGTAGTACCCGGGGGCGTAGCTCAGATGGTAGAGCGCTCGCTTAGCATGTGAGAGGTACCGGGATCGATACCCGGCGCCTCCAATAACCAAATTTTTGCATAAATTACTTTTTTGTTTATGTTTATCCAGGGTTGATTATGTGAGATCTGATTGTGTGAGTAACTAGATATAGCGCACATAATTATCTTAAAAGATTGAGCGTTATTTTTTTTTCTAATAATATTTATGCATGTTGTGTTTGAAAATAAATAGTTTAAAAATTTTAAAAAATATTGTGTCTTTTCCACGTTATTCACGACCGAGGCAACTGGGTTACAAATTTTGTATGTCGATTTTTTATTATGATTTTTTATTTTAAGGAAAATAAGGCTCCATAAGGCACCATCACCTCAAAACTACTAAACGTATCGGGATTAGACTACTACCATTCGACGCGGATTTTTTCCTAGATGGTTATAGGCTATATGATATCGATGAAACCACGGGGGACAGCTATTCTATATACATACTTATAAGGTAACTAAGGTTCCTTTGACGCACCATCTTTAAACTACTGAACATATCGCGATGGGACTGACCATTCGACGCGGAATTTTTCGAAGTGATGGCGATAAACGCGGGTGAAACCGCGGGGGACAGCTAGTGGTTATATAAAAGCATGTTCATAAAATAAACGCGGCTCCACTGTTTTTATGATGCAC
Organism: Habrosyne pyritoides; assembly: GCA_907165245.1. Taxonomy (NCBI): domain Eukaryota; kingdom Metazoa; phylum Arthropoda; class Insecta; order Lepidoptera; family Drepanidae; genus Habrosyne; species Habrosyne pyritoides. The sequence goes on along the minus strand of OU015603.1, from coordinate 12,053,942 downwards.
TGGTATTTTTAATACACGCGAGAATAAATTTAATATGACACCACAATTTTATGCTCAATGCTACGTTGCATACTCACCGGAAAATGCAGTAAACGCGATATTTGTGGTTATAATAATTGAATTACTGTGTAAAACGCTTTATTTCATCAACAACAACAAACCTATACGCATAGTCGATGTTTAATCGCCTAATTGAAAAACATGCAAGATTCAAAATGTTATAGTGAAACATTTTGAAAGAATATTATTTTTCCAGACCCTTTTAATTAAATCGTGTTATAAAAGCGTTTCGTACCTACATTACTTATTTTCCAAACATTACCAGCGACAGGGGATTAGCAAGGTCTGACATGCAGTGATGTATCTTCCAGACTTTGTATGAGGGTCCAGGCTACAGGGTCGTGGCAAAAAAGGCTATTAAAAAAACTTTCTGATGAAAATAGGCCTTTTAACATCGAGCCATAATCGCGTGGAGTATTTTAATATACGCGGCTAACATAAAATGGCGGCGATAGCGCTCCGGCGGCGAGCCCGGAGCGCGACTCCAATCCCGGACCGTGCCGGAATTACGCCGGGATAAGCCACCAAAGCGAAGTCCGGGATTATGCCAGGAACAATGCGCTGGCCATTAGGCGACAGTTGGACTTTCCGCATAAGACCTGAAACCACCTTCTATATTCGAGAGTCATTAAATTATGGAAAACATATAAAATGGTGTCCTTCTAATTTAATAAATGCGAATGTTTGTCTACGCATTGGATAAGTCTTGGCACATCTATAGTTTATAGGTATACAAAATTTTAGTTTGAAAAGAGATGGCGGCTCTCCGCAACAGCAACCTTCCGAACCGGTTAGAGTCTGACCATTCATAAATGCATGTGATATTTCATTTTAATTTATTATAATGAATTAACTCCAAATAATACTTTTCATGCCGGGTAAATGTACTTTCCCTCGGGAACGCAGGTGAAACGGCAGGAGATAGCTAGTAATCAATAAATATTTTATTTCGAAGGAAGGAATGTATTTTTAAACACAATATAAAATGTATGACGTCACTTGTTTGGCGTATTCTTGTAAAGAAATTTCAAATTTCATAGAATAGAATTGAAGCAGTGTTTTATTTTATTCAGCTTCAGTGACGGTATGAAAATATATGTATGATATGAGCCCAGTAATACGAGTGTGCCAGTTAAACGAGCACACAAATTCAGTGTGTTACGAGGACGCACCATATTTATTCAGTCCTGATATTTTCATGCGGAATAATTTACTTGATTACCGTCACGGGCTTTGAGGCTCCCAAATGATCTTTTTATAAAAAATTTAATGTTCATTCAGTGAAAATTTGGTCGTCTTATGTAGATTATACGGTTTTTCTTGTTCATAAGGTTTTTCTACTCGTTCATCCTCATTTTATCCTGTGGAAAATATTCGTCTACTTAGTTAAAGTATCCATTAACTTTAAACTGATTTATAATGATGCGAAATTTGCCAGAATTCCAAACAATTTAATGAAACTCTGACAGAAAACGATCTGTAATTTAATTATACACATGTAACGTGCTCTGTCTAAAATTTCATGGTAAATTAATTATCGAGTAAGTTGCAACGTGCTGAATTGCTATTAATAAACCAACGATGCGAACCCTCCGCGAAAGGTTCCGTGAATAGGTAAGCGAGGAATGCGCCCGCGTGCTCCCCTGTGGTTTATACAAATATTTAATAATATTTTAAGTACCTACCAGGCGCACATTACCACGGTGTAGGTCTTTTTAAGCTTCGATCGGAGTATTGACATTATATTGTGTGAATTCAATACAAAACTGTTATCTATGGAAAAGAGGATATCGTGTTAACTGTATGCTAGCTGCCTGGACAGACGTCGTTCTGTCGAAATAAGTTCATACAAAAATGCAAGAATTCACTCGCAGCGCCACCTACCGGGTCCAATTGTCAATCTAAACCATCAAGGGCGACACCCAAACGCATTAAAAAAAAACATTCAAATCGGTCCAGCCGTTTAGGAGGAGTTCACTATCAAAGATAACTATACTCGTATATAATCAAAATTTTATATAATATCTATCTTTAAAAAGGGTTCCTTTGACACACCATCACCTCAAAACTACTGAACATATCGGGAGAGGACTGCGACCATTCGACGCGGAATTATTTTTCGTAGATGGTTATATGATTTCGACAAGCGCGGGTAAAACCGCGGGGGACAGCTATATAATAATGATTAATTATTATAACATTAATCATTATAACATATCATCAAATCCCGACCCTATTATTAATATTATTTGCAAATAGAACATCCCAGACAGAAAAAGGTACGTTGTTAACAATACACGACAACAAGCTCCTTCATTGAATCGTATTCAATTAATCCTGTAACTATTCCCAAACTAATCTAGGCATCGTGCGTATGAGAGGCTCGGTTACAGGCCTATCTTAATTAGTCATTTCAGTCCGTTTCCATATCGGCTGGGTGGGTTCTAACCGATTGCGGTGTGTTCCCACTGAATTATTAATCCGATGTGAATTGATAATTTAGAGAACATTTGGAAATGATTTACATTGCAAAGTGTTGTGTGTAGGTGCTCGATATAATATGTACATACATGATCGTAACTACATTAGGCTGTCGGAAAACTAAACCTATTTTCAGTTATGCTCTCCTCTTGCGTTTGAAATGATAATGTTGATATTTTGTTACAGATCTCCTGATAGAAATGCTGGGTGTTCTGGCGAGCTACAGCGTTACTGTCAAGGAGCTCAAGCAGCTGTTCAGTGCCATGAAAGCAGTCAACGGCAAATGGGTATGAAATAATTTCACTTTGCTTATAAAGATATTCAAAGTTCATTTAGAAATTCCTAATTTCTTAGATTAGTTCTTTACAAAAAATTAAGCACTTTAAGCAACATTTAGTCTATAAAGTATCTAATTAAGTTACGATTCAGTTCAAATTATTTTCTGTTTTCGAAGTTAATCTGTCTGAGCCATTAAACATCCCTTACACAAGTTCACCGCCGCCTCCGCATTTTCTGTCTAATCCGACCAGGGTAGCAGAAACTACAGAGAATCGAGCTCGCGTAGAACACGATCAAAAGTGGAAGGCACGAACTAAACGTGCAATTAGCGGTAGCAGTGAATGCTTTTCAAATTTGCATCGTCGTACAGTCAGCCAGTGCGGGCGAAGCGGTAATTAGCCAGCAGGAGCGGCCTGGTTACTTTGTGTTTATGTTTTTGCGGTGAGAGGATAGCAGGGCTGTCCTTTTAGTTTATTTCTATAAAAGTCAACTTTGGCAGCCTATTCAGCAGTTCAAGCTGAAAATTAAGGCAGTGATGTATGCAGGATTACAGGATGCAGGTACCAGGACTTTATAACCTATTGATAGTTATACTAATGATATTTTTTTGTTTCAGCCCCGTCATTCAGCAAAACTACTAAATGTTCTCCGACAAATGCCCCATCGGAACGGGCCGGACGTTTTCTTCAGTTTCCCCGGAAGGAAAGGTTCGGTAGGTAACTTTTTGCGTACTTTTAATAGAAGTTTGAGCTGTGTGGTGATTCATTTCTAGATTGTGGTAAAAAGCGACTAGATATTACAACGTGCACTTACGCAATGCACTGCGTGGTTAACAAAAGTAGTCCCAAAAATGAATATACCAGGATATTCTTTATATGGTTACCTGATCCCAAATTAAGCTGAGTGTACTACTTCCTTGTACTATGGCTACCAAGTAACTGATATACTACTATATATATATTTACAATCAAACAGAACAAAGAGGCATGTTTATGCATACAAATGTTTGTCCTGGGTTGGAAACGAATCCACGACCTGCGGCTCTCTAACCACCAAGCCAACTGGCCCGTCAATGACAACTTATTTTTTAACTAATTAACATAAGACAGGTGGTTGACAGTAAATAAATACCAAATCTCTCGTGATATGTAATGCACAGAATGGACAGAAATCATACGTATTCCGCCAATCCCAAATGATTCGAACTTTACATGCGATATTCGTTCCAATTGATCCCTCGGTGGTTGCAATAAAAATGCATATGACGGCGTAATTGAAATGAAAAAAAAAAAGAATTATATGTTTACTTAATAATATTACAAGTTTGCAACTGTTGATTGGTACCCAATTAAAAATGCATGTAAGCTAATTGGACATCCAGCTCTTCGTGATTTTCGCTTCAATTATTCACAAATATTAATAAATCAAAAATATGAGTGCAGTATGTAATATAAATTGCTTTTCTGGGTTTATAATCATCGAGCGGTTTGATTATATTCATTATTGGTAGATAAAAAAAGATTCCCGTTGGAGGCGCCGGGTATCGATCCCGGTACCTCTCACATGCTAAGCGAGCGCTCTACCATCTGAGCTACGCCCCCGGTTGACGTAGTGGATAAAATTATCATTTACATTGTTAATTAATTCAGTAGCGCTGTGTAGAGCGAGGACAGTGGTCTCTCGATTGCGAAATGCGTACATGTTGTATGTCGCCTTTCACTTCATAAATCAGCACACAAAGGCTTCCGTTCGAGGCGTGTTTGCTTTGTTATCTTGTTTCTTCTAAAACCGGCATATTAAAGGTATTTTTCACTCGAAATCTAACATTGAATTTAAAGCTTGTTTCTCTTTCTAAATATCTCTTTACATTTCCGACTGGATACGTATTAAATTATTAAGATCCGTAATTTGCTTACATTCAATAAGTAAACCCCAAGTTTCTGTAACAACAACGAACTCCATTAGAATTGATGACATTCGTATTCCAATTTCTTATTGTAGTCAAATTTCAATCTCGAACGAAACGGCGCGGCCTCTCGCTCGGCTTGTGTCGAAAACTCGAATAATGTACAAATACGGAAACCGATGGAGTACCGCGCCCGAAAGCGGGAAGAAACTTCGCTTCTCGGCGATGAACTTCAGAAACGGAGTAACTAAAAACCCCTTGTAGGGGTTGACTGCGCACCTATATATTAATGACTAATTAGCTAATTACTGGTCGTACTTAGTTGGTAATTAGTCTAGTCAGTTGCGTACGTGACGATGGCTTTAGGGTTCTGTACAAAAATGGTTCCATAAATCATTAACAAATGCAAAATTGATTGTTGATACTCAGTTTGAACTCTACTACTAGTGCAGTCATTGAAGCATTATTGCTCCGAATTTTTTTAACTGTGAACCGAATTGCATACAATTTTGGACACAACAGCCGTTTATTATTTTGTCTGAAATTTAATCGATGTGGTCAATGCCATCTAGCGGCGAGCAGATGCATTTTATGCATTCTAATACAAAAGGGTTTTGAATTGCTTGAAATAAGCTTTAAAATGAGCACTATTAAAAGTCTTTTGCACGTAAAATAAGTGAGCTGTATTGCAAATAAGGGGAGCATCTAATTTTTTTTCTTTTAAATCAATGGGTTTCATAAGTGCCATTTCCACCAAAATTAAAATTAATCGTATGACGCCTAGAATTAACTTTATTATGATGAGCTATCAAACTCTTCATAATAAAGTATAGTATCAGTTTGGCTGCTTCAGGACACATATTTTTCAAAAAAATTCAAATTTTTTAAAAACCCACTTTTTTTCATAATATCTCAAAAATGACGACAGATACGTATAAAAGTGTACGGATTAAAAATTTAGGTATTTTTCTGACAAACAATTTTGTTCTTCTTGTTTTTTCTGTCAAACAAAAATTGACGGAGATATGATTGTTTAAAGAGCGTGTAGCAGCACAATCACAGCCTCTCTTAAGCCCTTTAACCCTTCACCGTTTTAGAAAAAGGTTTTTTACTATATATTGCAATGGAGGATGTTGTAGCTCTCTTTATTACCTTTATAATGGTTTTTTATAAATTGTGATAGCATGAAAATTGAAGGAGTTATGGTCCAAAAACTTATCATATTTTTTTCTACTTAGTAACTGAAAATTTCGGAGTGTGAATATTTGGAGCAATGTGAAAGTACGCAGTATAATAGAGACCCACAACTATTGTAATGTGTTTATATATACATAATATGGCTCATATGTGTTGGAAACGTAGGCATGAATACATACCAACGTTCTTATATGTATATATAACACATTTGAGTGAAGGGGCCAACGAAAAAGCCATGTGATCAGCTGTGCGTGCTTCATTTATTCGTTATAATGTGACCAGTATATTTCCGTCTGCAAAGGAACTTTTTATTATTTGTTTTTATTTATTTACTGTTTTAATTTAGGGGTAGCTTTAAGGGTAGAAAAGCTTAAGAATATGATAATCATTTTCGAGAGTGTGAAATAATATTTAAATCCTTTTCATTTTATCAAAAAAATTTTTTTTACAATTTTTTATCAAGGGGTAGTTTTCAAGGGTTGAAAGGGGGTTAAAAATTTGATAATTATTATAGAGAATATAAAATATTACTTACTCTATATTTACATCTTTTTATGTCATACCAAAGTATTTTTTTGTGATATTTTCAATTTAGGGGTTGTTTGCAAGGGTTGTAAGATTTTCAAGGGGTTGAAAATGATTTTAATATGAGGTAATTATGTTAGAAAATACTTTACAATTTCACCACTTACTATTAGACATGTTTTCTAGCGATAAAATGGCTCAATATCAATTTTTCTATTAAGGGGTTGTTTACACCCCTTAAAAATAATAGGCGGAGTTCAGATCATTTTCACTTTTGAAGTTAAGGGTAAGATGAACCTAATTCCAAAATTGTATGCAATTCGGTTCACAGTAAAAATTCGGAGGTAAGACCGTATTTTTCGCTTCAATGACTGCACTATACGTGCTTTGTGTACAATCACAAAATTTGCAATAAATATGTTATGATGCGACTTCTAGGTCAGTCACCAATTCAGTTTCTCAAACACTCTTAAGAAAGATTTTTTTTAATTTATGTTAACTTGCAAATAGAAAAAAAACTACTAATATTCTAAATGGGACAGTTTGTAAGGATGGGTGTATAGATATTTGTTACTCTTTCACGCAAAAATTACCGATCGGAATTGGATGAATAGATTGTTTTTATAACCTGGATACTTTTTATCTCTGGAAAATGTTACATTCCCGTGGCTATTCAAAATTCAAAACCACTTATTCAGTTAAGGCCCTCGGAAGGCACTTATGAAGGTCAAATTTAAAGTTACTGAAGCTTGCTTGAAGGGTGAAACCGCGGGGTGCAGCTAGTCTCATATATAGGTCGTATTAAATTTTGTTTTTCAACCACCAAACTTAATTTCATAAGACACCCACCTCCAACTGGCGACGCGTTCAAATTTAATAAGTTCGCGTCCTTGAGCGACCACCTGCCGTGCGGATTTTCCGAACAATATTTTGGTCTTAATAATAATGATACGTTTGATTTGACAGGCGTCCCGTCGCCGCGTCGTCTCAATCAATAGTTCATCTTCTTCCACAAGAGTCTATGCACTAATCAAGTACTACAAATAAAAATAGTATCGGTAAAATTGTCGTTTAGCTAACAATAGCGCGAATGTCGAAACATTAGAAGAAGTAGAGCTAGCGTGCAGAGTTTGTCCGGGGAAGGGCTACCACCTGAACCATTTCCACCGTGAAGCAGTATTGCACTTGCAGTAGGTACTGTGTGTACTTTCAGTTAGAAAGGTTTGGGGGCCGGTGAAATTACAGGCATATGAGACTTTAACAGCTTCATGTCAAAAGATTGTTTTATTCATAATCTGTTCCAATTCGTACTACAAACGGTGTTGCCCGCTGTGGTTCACCAACTGACCCTGATTTGTTCATTATTGCCAGCTGCAAATTGTTTTTGACGGCGTCCCATTCACACTCAGAAGGAATGAATAACGTTTTAATATCTCAAGTTTAATAAACTCTGCAATTTTTTTTGGACTGTGGAGGGAAAATATTAAAAGTCGACCTTTGACCTGGCAATTATTTAAACAACAGAGCTGGGAGGGCCACTCCTGAAAAGCATTAATGAAATCATCTCCGTAATGGAACCTTTGGGCGAAATTTCTACCCAGAATATTATTTCAATGTTTTTTGCTGAGGTTTGTTTATTAATGAAGTTGTTTTAGTAATTCTAGATTCCACAATTCATCAATAATGAATTTATTTTCAACAAAGAAAATACTCTTGTAACGTTTCGCGCCTTTTCATTGTTTTGATAACAACGAACAACGCTCCTAGGTTTCATCTGCAACATCCCGCCAGCAGCCAACATTTAATTTTACGTTCCCAAGTCGTAGTACTAAAATTGCGAGTACTTTTACCAGGTAATTAAAAGACGTTCTCGTGATTTTGAAACCAGGGTTGTATAAATGGAACAGATGTCTCTGCGAAGTTGTACGTCTGAGCAGATACGAGTATTATGCCGCTGTTTATTAGCTCCAGCACTCCGTTCAAACTTCCCCTGTTCTAGTTGAAACATTAATTTTACTGTGGAATTTATTGTCGTCTCTCTGTGTACATAGGAGCACATCTATCATTAATATTTATAATGATTTGTTTGATAACTTGTAATAAAGTCAAAATGGTCTTTGATTTTTTGGACAAAACAAGCTTTCAAAGAAACCCTCAAAATGGAATATATTAATGACCCCGCAGTAGGAAAAATCTTGGTAGTTTTCAACAAAACCAATAAACAGTTTTCTGAACTCTGTCTGCCGTCAAGTTGGCATGCCCCAAACCTCACCGCTTAAACAGATCGATACCAGGCTAGTAGGACATTTTAGGAGCGCAGTTTAAGCGGCTCTCCCCTCCTTATTGGCAATTTTTATTCAAATACGGGCCGGCAAGTGTAATCCGCGTGACATACTGGGCTATCTGTGTGTCCGTTTTTTTTCCTTATTTATCGCCGTCCCGTCTGGGGCTAGTCCATTTCTCTCTGTCGTGCTTATCCGGAGATCTGACGGCGAACTGACACTTCTTAGCTGCTTCTGCTGCCCTGGTACTTTAATACAGGAGGAACATACGGCGGGGGGTTGATTTATGTGTTTTGTTGTTAATAAAATATTGGTTGGCTCAAAATGTCCAACATCTTTGTAATGAATACCTTAAGCTCGATCTCTTAAAGGCTGCTAAACTTAGTTTGCAAAGATTCCGAACTAAATTCAGACGATGCTTAAGTCAAAACAAACTTTGCTCATTTAATGAGGCTTTAAGAAACTGAACGAACTTTTCTCGTAATTACATTTAGCATCAAAAGCGATATTTTCATGATATAACGGATACAAATATGATATGTATTTAGAATAGGAAACTACAGCCGGAAATTTCCGGAGTTATTTTCCAGCTCAGTATGAAAATACAACAGAAATTTTGGCAAAATTTTATTCAGTGGCTGGGTTCTTATTGTATGAATTTTCTCCGGCAGAAATATTAAATTTTATCACGTTTAGTTTCTGTTTTATAAACACTCACATGTTTTAGCTTTATTAATTGTATTTCGAGTATTTTCTTACGTTTCTTCCGATAGGTACTAACATCGTTTAATATTTAACAATTTCCTCAGCTTTAAAACTTATATTCGTATTTCTTGTTCGGTTAAACAATTTGTTAACTTTTTTCCCTCTTACTACTCACGTTTGATCCTTTATATTAAATTAAAATGGGCACATCAAGGGTTTAACATCTCAATGGGTACTTAGTAACATTAGGAAAGGGTTAAGAATAAAGAATGTCTCTTGAAAGAATTAAATGGCCCTTATCGATAGTTTGGAGTATTACCTAGGTAAAGTAATATACTGCCCTTTTACCTTCAGAGGGACCGGGCGATGTTTTATCCCTACTTATTGTTTCCTCACCCTCGGCGCTCGATGGACGCACGAAAGAAAGTGTCCAACTAATCGAATTTTGCGGGACCGCGAATGTGACTCGAAGGATAAGTCCGCAAAATGTCTTTATTTACAAAAGGCTTTATGTCCATACTAAATACTTTATTCAACTTTATGTTTTCAGTGACAATGATTTTTCTTCGAAATATTAGATAACTTTTGTTAGCGCATTGAAAGGACAGATTCCTACTTCCCCTGGTCAATGGACCCCTGCAAAAAAACACACTTGCCTTCTTTTCAAACTTCTTTTTGCGGAATTTTTCATGAATATGTGTGACATGCGATAAACGCGAGTAAAATATCCTTTTAACATAAATTTCCGACAAAAAATAAAATGGCGAACATTCGCGACCGAGCGGTGGCCCGCAATGAGATGTTGTTCATATGAGAAATATAATAAATGTCATCAACTGTTAAAAAATGATGCCTGTGTTTCCGCATTCGTTGAATCATTATAAAGATTTCATGACATTTTAGTAATTGACAGACAGTTCAGGATATTTTATCATTAAAAAAAGTCCACTCGTAACGAACAGTTAGCCAAGACCTGTCAATTTTAATAGAATTTATGAACATTTTTTTCCTTTCAAAATTAAATAAGCTTTCGTGACAACTGCCAGAAAATTATTCCGCTTTTAAAAGTCAGGAGTGTATATGAAAACCCTAATGTAGGTAATAGTAATGTAATGTTGCTGTAACACTGATATCTTACATTACGTTCTATGTCTACGTCCTAAGGGCGCCTTATAAGAAGTTGAAATTCCCCCAACAAAACGATTTCTCTAGATACTTTTAAAAGTCCCGAATAAATTTGAAATAGAAGATTGTAGTTTCGATAAAAGGCGCTCGTATGTAGATTTTATTGATGCGATATCGCGATGGGATCCTTTACAAGAAATCCCTGTGTGTTGGCCTTCCTTCCGAGCATAAAATAAGTTTTTACTGCCGCGCCACTTGCCAAGTTTCGCTCTTTGGATTCGGCATTATCCTACGATATTTTTGTTGAAGAAACTCAGTCAACCGCTTCTATATGTTTGTGAAATACAAATGTCGATTCGCCGGAGGACTGCCGTTAGATACTCTATTATTTCTGTTTTAGGGACCTCAATGTCATCTTTAGGGTTCCGTGACCAAAGGGTCAACGGAATTCTATCACTAAGCCCACACGGCGCCGTTCGTCCTACCATTAAATACTAAAGGAAATGCCTTTGAGCTTTAATAGATGACCGGTTGAGATTCTCAAAATAATGTGTATTATGGTTCATTATTATATATATAAAACGTTAAGTTTGTTTTATTATTATAAATACTGTAATACATTCAATATGTCAAAGTAGTGCAAAATTTAGAGTAACACAAAAATTATAAATTTTGACAGGCCAGTTGGCTTGGTGGTTAATGCTCTGACTGCCAAACCGAAGGTCGCGGGTTCGATTCCCACCCAGGACAAACATTTGTGTGCATGAACATGTCTATTTGTTCTGTGTCTGGGTGTAAATATCTATATAAGTATGTATTTAGAAAAAAAAAAAGTAGTATATGTAGTATATCAGTTATCTGGTTTCCATAGTACAAGCTCTGATTAGTTTGGGACCAGATGGCCGTGTGTAAAGAATGTCCCGGGATATTTATTTATTTATAGCTGTCCCCCGCGGTTTCACCCGCGTTCCTGAGGGATTTACATTTTCCTTGGATAAAAGTAGCCTATGTTACTCGGGGATAATGTAGCTTTCCAAAGGTGAAAGAATTTTTGAAATCGGTCCAGTAGTTTCGGAGCCTATTCATTACAAACAAACAAACAAACAAATCTTTCCTGTTTATAATATTAGTATAGATAATAACGGATCAAGCACGAGTCGGGCTAAGGATCCCTCAACCGACCGAAAACTGAAATGATATTGTGTGTTACTACGGAAACGGCGCACAGTTCACTCGCACTTGTCCCGTATTTTACTAAATGTATTATTTCATATTTTATACTGTGCCTATTAAATTAAATGTAATTTTATTTGTTCCAGGCGGTAGTTCTACCTCCTCTCGCCAGGTGGCCATACGAGAACGGATTCACATTCACCACGTGGTTTCGGCTCGACCCCATCAACTCTGTCAATATTGAGAGAGAAAAGCCATACTTATACTGGTAATATTTTTATCACATTATATATATGCTTTAGTTTGACCACACATATTGTCGAAGGTAGAAAGCACACAAACGGGTATGTCAAAGCAACATATGACCGTGTTATAGTTTCCTTACGAGGTTTTCCATCACAGAAAGTTTTAGTTCCTTGTTGGATTTGATCTTATCCTCATCGGCTCTCATCACGTCATTCCTACACTGAACCGAGAGACTATTGTCAACATTGTAAAAGGCGACGTGGTGAGGATCCACTTTGCAGTCAATTTGTACTAAAAGCCTACACCAAAGCGAAATGTTTTCCTAAATCGTCTCTGTGGACCACCGCTGGCTGCGGTTGCACCTGTGAGCCTAACTTTTCATTTGATTTGAGTGGAGTACGGACGTTTCAAGTGTAGTTTCGGGTGTATTATGCTATCCTGGTTACCCAAATCGCTTGGGGATTGTATTCTGCCTTAATTGAGATTGGCGGCTATATCTCCCATATGCAAATAAAATAATAATAAGAAGTATGAAGAAGAAATATGAAGTATTCAAGTAAACAAATATAATTGTTAATTCTTGTTTATTCAACAGCTTCAAAACGAGTAAAGGTGTGGGCTACACGGCCCACTTCGTCGGCAACTGCCTTGTGCTGACATCGATGAAAGTTCGTGGAAAAGGTTTCCAGCATTGTGTAAAATACGAGTTTCAACCCAGAAGGTGAGTGAAGAGTGGTCTGGCGTTTATTTCTGTGCTCATGATATTGCGGTATTGACTCCATTTATTTTCTTCATATTCAGGTGGTATGCAATAGCTGTGGTGTACATATACAACAGATGGACGAAGAGCGAGATCAAATGTTTGGTCAACGGTCAGCTCGCTTCCAGCACAGAGATGGCTTGGTTCGTCTCCACAAATGATGTAAGTTTTACAATACAAAAAATGTTTCTTTTTCGGCTCTTGGTTAAAATATTTTACGTTGGTACGGACCCTTAGCGTGCTAGTCCGATTCGCACTTGTCCTTCACCCTTTTTTACGTCTTACACGATGTTTCATTATGTTCCTCTCGCGTACAGTAAGGTGCTAGTAATCTCGTTTCTCAAGTAGTTTAAAGCTACTTAATCCAGCTTCAAGTACCAAGCGCTCATAACTCCTGGGAAGCTTAGCATAATACATTCAGTTATCTTCAGCGAACATCCCTCGAAGCGACAACTTGTGCGTTCGACTCGTCACGTACGTGTCGTTAGAGGCAATATATGACAAGTAATTCTATGCAAATTTCTTTGGGCCCACGAAGCTGTCAAAATAAAGCAGAAGTTAAGAGTTGGAAAGTAATAAAGTCGAAATTAATGAATAAACTTACATGCAAGTGATAATGTTCGTCCTTAAAACTCATCACTATAAAGCTTATATTTCCTAAATGCCCAATAACCGAATGGGGAAATTAAAAATAGCTTTGGAAATCGACATCGTCATTGTTGTAACGGTCATCTATCAATCGTTTTGCATCCATACATTTGTTCTGGTACATTAGTGAAATGCGTCCGATCCAGTTCGCACGTCGACTGTACCTACGTTATGTGAATAATCCGATTAAAAAATGTTCCAATACAGTCAATTTGACTAACAAGACCCGAATACTATACGTATTTTATGAATGGCCAATAGGTGTTTTGTTTTGATTGGTTGTTTTTTTATTTATACTTTTGTGCCTTTTCGCGTCATGCAAGGATTAAGTGGGTCAGTGCAATGTTAGTTCATGTATGTGCCTATGAATATTCACCGGTACTCGGACGTGGTCATGCATACTTCTCACAGAATATGATGCCCTAGTATCATAAGTTACATCTCGAATATAATTAATATGTGCCTAAAAGGCTTTACTGGTTATAAAAGGCATAAAAGTGCCACAAAATATTTTATATTCTTTACCCTTTTAAAGCTTTCCTTTTAAACTTTTGTTTAAGTAATCTTCTTAAATACAGCCTTAAAGTAGAGCAATTTTGTACAGTCTCGTGGCCTCTTTAATTGACTATGGAACCCTAAGAACAAAGCCTTTTCTTTCTTTAAATAGCAGTTCAAGATCCGAGCTAATATTTCAAAAGAAAAGAGTTGATTAAATGTAATTTATTATAACAATTATAGATTACATTATTTGCGTTTATTTTTGAAATAATAATAGCATGCAATCAAAATAGCTCAATGCAATTTCATTTTAACGTTATATAATAATAAGTTTTATAATAATTATTATGTTATAATAAAGATGTATTTATAAATTTTCTCATGCTTACTTTACTGCCAATTACTATGGAAGATAAATAAGAGTAGTAACAGTATGTTCCTCGACAACCTATTCAAATATCCAGTAGTGTCGTTTGAAGTTATCATCTCGGGACTAAACCGAATATTTTAGCTGTAAACACAAATTTACATGGTATAACTGAACACTGAATCGGATAATGTAACTGCTGATGCATTTGCGATATATTATTTTACTCTGAATATGTACTTAAATTTATATCGATAAGAATCTAATAAACGTCACACAGAAACCATAGATTAAAAATTATTATATTTATAGAAGTAGTGTTTTCTATGAATTTTACTTCAATTTACATTTAAAAATGAAACGTATAAATACATTAAAAAGCCTCTCAAACGAGATTGTTTGTTTTTATTTTATTAAATGGCAAAACAAAAAGATCCACAATTTGAAAACAGTCTTATCTAAATCTCCTCTGCCGTGTCTCAGGCCGCATCTTAATGCATTCATATTTGAAGAAAATACGTAGGAAATTCGCTTATCGTTTACAGCGTAAATGCGACGACTTTGCCCAATCCGCCCGCGGTTTACCGAAATACCCTTTTCTCTCTTTATATTTGAATTTGTTGGGTTAATTTTGCATTGTTTTATCTCATATTTTCATTCTTACAGGTAATGTAAATCTTTTAAGTCTACAATGTCCCTTTGTCATTTCACTATATATATTTCTTTAGTTTTATGTTCGCCTGGTATAGTTTTCTATCGACACACGTAACCGTGTTAATGTAATTAAAGACTACTTTGCGATACTGGGACCATTCTATATCATATTTTCCAACGCTTACAAGCAGAAATACCTTTAAAACAATTCAGAGCTAAAATACAGCGGTGCGTCCATACATAAACATGTTTTCTCCCGGCACGGTTCCAGGGAGAACTCGTAACGTTTTATTGAACCCAAATTCCTCCGATAAATACCTCGCGGTAGCCTCAACGTTCGTTTTATATTAAGGAACTTTAACAATGTTTACTCCAGTTTGGCTAATCTCAAATTTGTTGCGTAATAAATTATGCACCGGACGGCTTTGTTGTCCTAGTCATCTTGGGAAACTTCGAGGAAATTGTATCGTAACGAAAGTATATATCTCTCTCTAGATACCTCTATCTCACTAATTACGTTTGACTTATTGTGCGCTTAGTTCTTTTAAATTACTCAATAGATTTTGATGAGGTTTTCAACATAATTTGGAGAATTTCTTCTATAAGGGTTATGTGTATGAAACATTTGTATTAATTATAATACTCTACAGGTCGTTTGTTTGTACAATAAATTCCTTATATATTATAATTTACAATATTTTAACCCGAGAACAAATTCCAAAAATGTTTCAAATCCTCTCACAAAGCTAAACCCCTATTACTTAGGTTTTCCACTTACGTTCGTGTTGTTCGCAGCCTTTCGACAAATGTTATATCGGCGCCACGGCCGAGCTGGACGAGGAGAGGGTGTTTTGCGGACAAATGGCCGCCATTTATCTCTTCGGGGAGGCTCTCACCACGCACCAGATCTGCGCCATGCACAGGCTCGGTCCCGGTTATAAGGTATGTCCCACTTTTGTTATTACCTTACTATATTTGATAAACTCTTATATCAATTATAATATTAATACTACTGCCACTTCCTAACAGATAATTTTATTTAATATACCTATATAATAAATATTAGTTATTTTTAAATGATTTATAACAAAACAAATATGTATTTTATTTCCTGCTAACCAATGGAAACAGAGTCAATTCCGTTTCGACAACGAATGCAACATCAGTTTACCGGAGAACCATAAAAGGGTGAGCGAGACGGCCGCTCCCAAGCTTGAAAGCGCTGACATCCCCACTCCTGACCCCGAGACCGCTTCCCAAACACCCGAACCCCCATCTCCCGATACCGCTTCGCGAGATGAAGATACTGAGGCGCCAGAAAAAGAAGAAGCATGCGTAGTTGTGAAGGAAGACGCGACTCCCAGAGGAAGGCGCTTGGCCGACGAGGCGCGCGAAGTGGCCGCCGCGCATGCCTCCCTGCTCGTAGATATTGAAGCATGCAAGCGTGTAAGCATGTCGCGCAGCTCGCTCATCATTATAGTTTTTCGTTTGTTTCGCTTGTGTGTTCGTCTTGCAATTAGAATTTGTAACCTGCCAAACGCAGTCTACTTCTAGATCAGTCTAAATGTACACAGCACAGTGCCCGTACGAATGTGTTTGTCACGTTTTTAATGTCCATCTGCTATGTCCATGTGTGGTGCCAGGGTCAATTTCGATTCGACGCGGAGTGTCCTGCATCGCTTCCAACTGCAGAGGTTCGAGCTGACCGCTTCGGTGACCTCGTTCATGATCCGACCCAGAACATACACGACGTAAGCCGATCGGTTACAGGATATATTAAAATTGGGACTATCTATTTGTTAATCATTGACTCCACTAACTTCATGGTTACCTGGTACGAATTGTTATGATTTTGGGGACAATTTTGCATGTAAGATTTAATATCTCTAATTTCTAACTGGGAAAACGTAATGTTAAATAGGAAAATGTTGCCATAATATATGAAATCGGAGCGTAAAGTTAAATAACAAGGTAAAACATAGTTTTGTTTATTGCAAAGCAACCGAACCGTTGAATAAATCCGGTTTAAATGTCGGCGCAATCATCAAAGCATACAGTTACGACTTCGCAGCACAATATCACAGATAAGTACCTATAGAACATTCCGCAGACTGTGTTTTGGTTTCACTGAGCACGAAATTACACCGTTGTTAAGAAGTCTTGAGTGTTTTATGCATACTTGAAACTTGGATTTTATCCGCACCAATTAAAACTATTAGTTGTATAAAGGGCAGCTCACACACACTGGACCCCTCAAAGCGGGCTCCCTACACGGTTCGCTTAATCTGTACAACTCCCTAACTGAAAAGTTATTTATTGCTCCTAAATTGTAAAAGTTTCAGGTACAAATTCACAACTTTATTAGCCCTGAATATATGAAGGGAAATCTTGGTTTGGGCTTTTGTGTTGATAGAAGTATTATTTATAACGTTATTTGTATGTGTTGTGCTCAGGGCATAACAATATTACAGGTAAGTTTTTTTAAGCTCGCAACTTTTTTTCTAAGCTTCGTGTTTCGAAACAAAAATAATTTATTTTACTGCTACTATCAGGACACCATAAAGTTGCAAGAGGTGTTTAACTAGCCCACGACCCTAGTTCACATTACAGAATACGATCGCGCCCTTATTTAATCCTACCGCAAATTCTTAAGAATTGTTCAGCCGAGTTAAAATTAATATAGTTGAGAAACAATGTTTAATTCGTTAAGTTAATGAGTCGAGCCCGCCGACCATGTCGCCACAAGCGGTCGAACTAAGGGAAACAAGAACAAACAAGCCCTTGTCCACGCTAGGAGTTTCACCCTCGGACGAGAGTTTTGGATTACTGTACACACTAGATAGCGTCGAGCCAGCCGGCCACCCGGTCCGACCGCACGTTTCACATATCTTTAACGATATGTGCTCCTGGTGGCATTTTATTTTAACATCAGCTGAATCGTCTTTCAAAAACCAATAATATCATAAATTTATGGTTTGCCGCTGAATTAATTTTAAGGAAATTTGGCACCGCAGGCGGATCCTAGAAACTTGAAATGTAAATAAAATATTTAATTATGTCCTGTTCATATTTGTTTTCTTATAGTTGTAATCAAAAACAATTTTCCAATTCTCCGAAATAGAAAATGACCTACAAATTTAGAACATGTAAATAAAACCTTACAAAGGATGTCAAAAATAAACTCAGTAATATTCCCCAAAGCTAAAAGTTTATATTAAACCTGTTAGCAATTTTCGTAATTCAAATAGGTATTGTGGAGTTCATAGTCTCAGGACATTTGAATGATAATATCTAAGAAAACTCGATAGCAACTCGCTAATGAGTTTCTGTCTAGTGTTTCAAACTCAAATATCATGTTCTAGATAATTCAGTCATTTGTATTCCATCGGAGGTGAGTGGTGCTTTACAAAATCTTTGATATTCTAGATGTCTGCATTGTTCTTGCATTACCAATTTATCTTCATATTATAATCTGTCCAATAAAAATCTCCGTTTGACGTTGAAAAATGTACTTTATAGCTTTTGAAATAAGATGTATCTATTGAATCTGCAAAAAGGTTTTTTATTTGTCTTATTGAGAACAAATTATGTATGCACACAATGAATAATAATAACTAGCTCCAAGACCCAGCTGTGATCCTATTACTTTCAGTCACTTCAAAGTTTTTGTGAAGTAATCTAAAGTCAAGAAAGAGGTTTTATAGATAAATTTATGAGTTCCTTATCACCTAGTACTACTTATTTCAGACTATTTTAATACAGTTTTTCTATTTCATGAAGTCCGTAAGACCATGGTTGTAGAGGCAACAGTCAAGGCTGAGGCTTGCTTAGACTTTCCAAGAATTTTTCTTTCAAATTAAGACAAGCTGGTATTTTTTTTGCTGCTCATATGTGTGTTTTAGCAAATGCAGTTTTAAACTGTTGTTAGGGTTCCCCGTACCCAAAGGACAGAACTCTATTTGTCCCGTCGTCCGTCCGTCACCTGGCTATATCTTTTGAATCGTTATTGGTAGTCACTTGAAATTCACAGAGTATGTACTACTATGGCCGCTATAACATATAAAAAAAAAGATAATAATTAAATACAAGAAGCTTGTTTTTCGCCGTTTTGTTAATATTGTACGGGGGTAGAACCCTCGATGTGAGAGGCCGACTTCATTTGCCGCTCTTCATAGAATAATCATATTATTTTCGCGAAAAGCTAATAGGGACAAATAATAAAATTCTGTATTAGGTCATAAATTATTAATGTCATAATGGCTTTTTATCTCCAAATACCGTAAGTATAATGGTTATTCAGTTATTTCATCGTCAATATTTTCGTACTCACGAGCTATTTTTAACAAGTAGGTATCTATGTCATGAAAAAATACATCCCTCGGAATCTTATTAAAACTTTCCTAATTGATTTTTTTAATTAATAACCTCGCCGCGCCGTCGGGACGGATAGAATGAGACTGAAGAGTTTCGATCTGCCTTATAATTCAACTAATATTTCGAGCTTTTATATTATCCTGGTACTTAAGAGTCGTACCCTCATGAATATTCTCCGAGTATTCCTTATTTCTAAATTAATTATGAATTGCCTTAGATGATTTATCAAAGCTCATTTCCATAATTTCACATAAAAATAATAATGAGAGAGGCAAATTAATTATGTTTTAATGTTGACTTTATGAGCCGAGTAGGTATCATTCAATTAAAAATCAAGTCAAATTCTTTTGACTACAAAACCAAGTAGGTTCAATATTTTTTTGTATCGGTTTGGTTTTAAAATAATTGTTGCTTTAGCTAATATAATACTACTAGGTCTAGAACCGCTATAGGTAACAGATTTTAGTCAGTAAGGTGCGGTACTAAAACGATACACGATAGTTTCCGTCCCTGTTGGGTTCGAATCCACTACCTTCGTAACGGCATTCGACCTGACTACCACTAAGCTATTAACAGCTAGAACAGGTAGCCTAAAACAACACTATAAACACTTTTGTAAGTTCAAACGTGTTTAGATACTTAGGGACTTTTAAAGTAGGCAGTTTTACTCTTGTTTTACGTTTTACGCTAGCCTTTCGCCTTCACCTTCACGGGTGCCTAGTTTATGTCGTAAAAGGGGCGATGTAACATCGTAAAATTACTTGTGCACTGACATAATGAGTACCTTTTGCCACCCGGGCCTTAAAAGTTACGAGTCACGAAGGTGTATTGCTAAAAATGGCTGTATAGAAGTCGTTTAGTTTATTCGTGTAACGTTTTTAGCTGTACGTTATCGCTAATGATTGGTTTAATGCTATAATTTAAATTGCAATAAGTTTTATTACAGTTCGTTACTGGTTTCTGTTGATGGCCTATTATGTTTTTATCATTTATGGGAGTCATTAAAGATTTATGTCAAACATAAATATATTTTACATTTATTTTTACCTGACTCCTGAAGGAAGGTAATGTTTTTCTTGTTGCTTATGATTATTATTCTGTTTATTTCTTATGTACGTATGACAGATTTTATTTTAAATATGAGGTGTTATTAGATTCGTTGTTATTGTGACTATAGGTTAATATGACGACCTCTAAAAAGAAAAACTATCGAATCTATTTGAATTATGATACTTGATTAATTATTTTGCAGCCGAATTTTAATTTTATTACTTTAACCCTGACTACGCCACAGGTCGTGGGTTAGATTCCCACCCAGGACAAACATGTAACAATGTATTTATAAATTAGTTTAAATATGTGGTATACGTAGTATATATATTATAGTAATAATTAAACTTTACATAACCATTTAAACGGTATTCACTTGAGTAGTATTCGTTTAGTCTCTCACTCAAAATACAGTACAATGCATTGTTTTATATTTAAATACAAAAGCTTTCGGAGTCATAACTCGAGATGTTTTCAAGTTTCATAAGAACGCGACAGACGTTGCGCGGCGCCGCGCCGGTCCCGTGGCCCGTTGCTCACAACTTTTATTAAGGCAGCCAAGAAACTTCTGACACGGAAGTCGGGAAGGACTTCGCATTGAAGAGATAGAGTCGACGAATTGATTTGTCGCGTAAATTGTGCTTTTTATAAACTTTTCTGTCATCGCTTACTTACTCTGTATAACATTTACTTTCACTCATCATACTTTACCGTTTGTATTTTGATGAAAATATCTAGTTTTATCTGGTATATGTTAGAACAACTCACAAAATCTGTTGTCAGTTACAACTTTATTTCCTCTCTACTTCTAGATTTCGGTAAGTAGTTTTTTAGGTTAGATTTAGATTCTACACAATATCCCGGGATATTCCTTACACACGGTCATCTGATCCCAAACTAAGCAGGGCTTGTACACTGGAATCCAGACAATTTATATACTACATACAAAAATATTCTAAATAAAAATAGTTATTTATACTACGTAGCCTAAAATTTTCGTTGCGGTCGGTTAAATTGTAAAGGCATGTATAAGGGATAAACATACATACACAAACATTAGTATATAACTAATATATAAAGGGATATGTTAATTACTTTTATCTGAAACTATACTGAATACTTTCGGTATGTCTAAAATAATGGACGCATACCAATGACTCAATTCCAGAACTCAACTTAAAATACCATTCATCGACGGTGCTGGCTTCTAGTCTTGCCACATCCAGCAGTTCCCCGTCACCTGTATACTCAGATAACGTAGGGTATTTTAAAGTGAATACAATCTTTGTAATGAGATGAGTTCGCCAACCGTCCGACATTGTTTTGCGTTACACTTTAATATTAAATTCCGCAGCGCTGCTCGTTCGCTTACAACTTGTTATGAGATGTTTTCATTCACTCACTTTGTCAGTCGAGTGACTCTTGTCGGATTCATCATAATATTTAGTTAGTTGTTTAAAGAGAGAATGTAATAGATCTTCGCTTAAAATAAACTTGAATCGTAAATGCAGAACAGAATTTATACTCCGCTCGACGGTTCAGATTTCTCAGTGCTTTAATATCATAAAGATTTTATAAAGCTTCAGTAAAGTTCTCAACTGCACTTAAGTGTTTTTCCAAAGTCAATTAATTTCATCCGCCAGTGTCTTACCGCTCGGCTTCCAATAAAAGTCTACTTCGGCGTAAATAAAGACGGAATATTGATAGATTTTTAAAGCAGATGCTTTATTGGCATCGGGCGTAAGAGGATCGCGGGAAGACCTGCAGTTAAGCCCCAAGTTTGCCTGGAGTCCCCGACGTGCTTTACCGAGGGCTAATCTAAGTACCGACTCAACGGGAGTGCACTTAAGCTTTCGCCACTTTCTGTTGCCCTGGTGCGGCTGTAATGAGATTACGTGTGTTGTGTTAACAAGCGGTCGGGATTTTCTTTTTTCGGACTTGGAAAATTAAACGCTGTTTTGAAGTCGAGTCGATTTTAGTTAATTAACGAGTGCACTCTACTTTCGTGAGGTTGTGAGATCAGTCTCAAATATGTTTATGAATTTTGAACTTTATTTCTTTAGCTTTGAGAGTTCAGTAATAACTGCTTGGAAGCATGTATGAGAGGCTCCCTACGCTATTTTATAGGCATAGATTATAACTGGTCTCTCTATTCAGTTAGGCGATAATAGTGCTAATACGGCAAGTGTGTAAAGTTTATAGTGGTCCACTCCGGCTCGCAAGTAGAGATCGCTTGCACAGTAGGTTCTTGCCACCAGAGGATACACTTACCCGGTTATTACCAAACTTCTGAGTAATGCTAACGACTCCGCACTATGCAGTGGAAACTTTTTATACCTCCACTAGTCTTGCACTAAGTTAACGTAAAATATTGTCTTTGCAAAGCGGATGTAAGAACAAAAGAAGGGTGTTTTTTCTATTCGTTGGCTGGTGCCAAATTTATAAAAGCCGTGACTTACTTTACAAGTTATATAAAGGCCAGTAAGGGAACTAAAAAGTATTCTTGGATATCAGCTGTCCCCCGCGGTTTCACCTGCGTTCCCGAGGGATGTTACTTTCCTCGCTATAAAAGTAGTTTAAGTTAACTCTTATAATATCAGTTATCGGTCAGTAAAAATCTGTTTACCTGTTTCCGAGTTTAGCCGGAACAAACTGACAGACAAAAAAAATTTAAATAGATTTTTTTGTTGTAAAGATTCGTTAAAAATGGTTTCTTAAAATTTGAATAAACCCAGAGTTTACTTTCCAATAATTATAGGAAACTTGTTTTGAATCCAATCAATATAGATTTATATTTGATATGAAAATTGTTATCGCTTTATACCTATGCCAGCAAAGTAAATCCAACATTAATAAAACAGTAAACCTCTAGGCCCTTGTCGAACAGTTTCGAGTAGCGCTTTTGTTATATTCGGATTAACTAACGCGAGGTCCGTGCCATGTACACGGATAACATAACACCCGAAGAGGCTTTTAGTGGTCTTCACTTTACGCCGAACTGGGCCAAAGGGTTATGTTTAGGTTTACCGCTTGCTATTGTATGGCTAGCTGTTGCTAATCGCTCGCACCGCTACATGTACTTAAATGCGTTAATATTATACTGCTTTAAGTTTTTCAGATAGTCGTTTCATATGCTTGTTTAGATTATTTTTCGTGCCTTATATTTTTGTTTAAAAATTTGTATTTTATTGCTGAGTTTCTTCCCGGTTCTTCTCCGGTTTGTTAGTAGCTTCAGTAACTTTGACTTTCATAACTACCCTCCTAAACTGAACAGTAGGTTTTGAATTTGATTTTTTTAGTTATAAACCTTTTTAAAGGTGTTTATAAAGGTCCTTCGAAATATAATTAAGGCCTAAAAAAAATTTTTTAAAAGCATGTACTTATGTATCGACGGTCCCTACGTACATAAAGACATGTCAAAAATAACAATTTTTTTTTTTGCATATTGGCTTTAGATTATTCATATGCACATACCTGTATTATTATTTTTTTGAAATATTATCTATTTAACTTAATTTACAAATCGTATAAGCGAACAAGTATTATAATTACAACGAGTAAGTATCGTAGATACGGATATCTATACGTATCGTTTCGTACGGTGTTTAAAAATGCGCGCCACTCGGTGCGAACGCGGGCTTGTCAGACTTAACGTCATTCACCACGGGAGTTCCCCACTAAGACGAGTCGATGCTTGTTCGCGTGGTGAAATAATTAATGTTTTGATTGTCGATACAGTTTAGATTTAGTGGTGTATTTTTTAGTGATAAGAATTCAAAATATTACTTACAATAATACTATAAAACATGAATAACAGTAGATCAAAGTTATTGGTGGATATTGCAAACTCTAGAAATAATGTTTTATGCGTTTCTGAAGCACAAGATTTAATTAATTATATCGATGAAGCTAATGGGGGTAAGTAGTCATTCAAATTAGTTTACATTAAACGCTCAATAATATACAAAAACGATAGAAATATTCTTATTGTTTTTCTAACCTAGAACAGTGGGATATCAGTGTAAAAGCGGTCATATCAGACATATCCGCTTATTCTATGATATAGTCATTAAAATATAATTATTTCACAAATAATTATAATAAGTTGCATGCTTCTTTAATATATGATTTCTTAAATAATTATTAAAAAGAAAACAGTTTTATTTTTATCGAAGTATATGAAGTCATGTCCTACATGTTTGTATATACGTGTAACTATTAATTTTTTTTGTGGATTTGTTTTCATATACATTTCCCTACTACTGTTTAATAAACATTCATTTTGTTCTTTTTAGAGTCACATGTATTTACCGAAAAACATATTTCAACGGATCTTGAGGTTCAGCCTTTGGAAGTTTCTAACGACCAAAGACAAGCTGCCGAAGCACATAGTGATGGAGAACAAAATCATACATCAACTAATATACTATCGCAAAGTGATTTACATTATATAATTGATACGGTAGGGGAAATTTCGAATGATGGAATTGAAAATTACTATCTTAACACACCCACTTGTGAAAATGAAACACAACAACCACTACCCGAAAATGATATTAATGAAGAATCTTTGGTTTCAACACCAATGCCAAGTCCATGCATGACCTTTGGGGATAATGTAATTGAATGTAACTATTTCAGCGAAAGTACTGTTATCCTATCTGACGCAACCTTAAGATCGAGCCCGTTAGGATCCAGCGAAATGTCTGGTTCATCAACACCGCACCAACGAAAAAAAAAGCGTCAGTATGTGAAAAAAGCTATAGCAAGGAACAGACTTACTTACAAATCTAACTGGCTAGATGAAAAAAGGAAGGTGCTTGTCAATTTAGGTGAAGCTCATACATCTCGATCCGGAAAACAACAAATGGCCAAACAAATAAAGGGTCCATGTCCATCTTACTGTCGATTAAAATGTTTTGAAAAGATTAATGTAGTAGCTCGCCAAAATATATTCAAAACCTTTTGGAATCTAGGTGACCATTCTCAGCAGTGGTCTTATATTGCGTCACATGTGAAAGAAATAAGAAAAAAACAATGGACACAGGATTCCAAGAGGTTAAATGTTTATAAATTTTTTTTGCCGCTTTTGTCTGATATTGGCCACAAAGAAAAGATTATGGTATGCAAAACTATGTTTAAAAATATGTTTTCTATAAGTAACACTTTTATACAATCTGCCATCGACAAGCATAATAAAAATACGGGTATTTGTACTAAAGACATGAGGGGCTTTCATCAAAATCATCCAACTATTATAAATGCTGCAATGAAAGAAAATTTAATTCAACATGTAAAATGTTTTGCGCCCATAGAAAGTCATTATACGCGCAAAGACTCAAATAAACAATATTTAGACTGTGAATTGACTTTTTAAAAAATGTATGACCTGTATACTGTATGGTGTAAAGAGCTGAATATAACTGAAAATATAGCTAGTTCTGTAAGACAATACAAAGATATTGTTAACAAAGAACTAAATATAGCTTTTCACATACCAAAAAAAGACCAATGCGACCTGTGTCACGCAACGAAAAACAACACCTCGCCAACCAATGATCATAAACTGAAACATAAGTCACACATGGATAACAAAAAACTTGCCAGGGAATTGAAAAACGTTGATAAGATTGAAGCTCAATCGAATCCTTCTGATATTTGCACGTCGATGTTTGACTTCCAAAAAATAAATAACACTCCACATGGCGAAATTAGTGTACTGTATTACAAAAGAAAATTGTCAGTATATAATTTTACAGTTTTTGATGCTGGGTTAAAGGAAGCTACGTGTTACATGTGGGATGAAACAGTTGCTAAACGTGGCGCCAATGAAGTGGCTAGTTGTTTGTTTTCTTTCGTTAGCAACAAGGTTAAAGCTGGCATCAAAGATTTTAGATTCTGGTCAGACAACTGTGCCGGTCAAAATCGCAATCGCATTGTTTTTTTTATGTACTTGTATGTAAGCAATACATTTAAGGTGTGCCATCGATTCTTGGAAAAAGGCCATACTCAAAACGAGGCAGATAGCGTTCACGCATTAATAGAGCGAACAGCAAAAAATAAACTCATTTACACACCAGATGAATGGTACACACTGGTCCGATGGGCGAAACAGAATAGTCCACCTTATACAGTCGTAGAAGTGAATCAAGACTTAGTTTTGGATTTCAAAGCCTGGCTACATACTAAAAACTGGATAAAAGATACAATTCAGAGAAAATTTCTTGGAATAAGATAAGAGAAGTAAAAGTGCACGGGAATAGTGCAGACATTATTGAATTTAAGTACGACTTTTTAGAAGAAAATTATAAAACACTGAACTGTGGAAATAATTTGAAATTAACTAGAGGGAGGAAGAAGAAGGAGCGAGAAATAATACTAGAGAAGGTGTACAATAATCCTATTCCTATCACTGAAGAGAAATATAAAGACTTGATTAGTTTATGCGATACAATGATTATCCCAAAAAAGTATCATGACTTCTATAAAAACCTTAAGCATAGTAGGGAAGAACAGGGTAATGACGAAGAAAATTGTTAAATTTATCTATACATATTTTTTTTATAAATTCTATTTTGTTATTTAACTTTTTAGAAAATTTGAATAGTAATAAGATGAATCAGTCTGAATAAAGCTGTGATGATTATTAAATATTACTAATTAGTGATTAGATAGATAATTAGGCTGAGGCACATACTTAAATAAAAATTGTATGACTTAGACAACTGTTATTTTTAACGTTTAGTTCCTACAGAGTCCACTATGTTTAGATGTTAAGAAGATTGTTACTAGAAAATAAATAATTTTCAATTATAAACTTTGTTTAATTAATAAAACACAAACCTGATAATTTTATTTAAGGACATGTCTTTGTTTACATTACAAGAAATATAGTTCTACCCCGAATTAATGAAACCGCGTATATAGCGGTATGTCTTCATTGATGTATTTTTTATATCCATGGGTGGTGATCTTAGGACGTGTAACGTATCCGTTTGAAAATAATAACGTAATTCTGCGTTTGCATACCTACATTTTATTTAAATTCTATTTTAGACACTGTTTTCTCGTTTTCTGCGTATAAAAAGGTATCATAGACATATCTGACATGCTTTTATTTTAATATCAGCGTAGAAACAGTCATCTGACAGTTTTTCCAAGAAAATATAAAAAAAGGTAAAATGTATAAATACCAATATAAAGTTCCTAAAACTAACAAAACATTATAGAAAAAAGGTTTTAAGGAATTATTTCTAGAGCGGTTTGAACACAAATTACGCTGTCTTGTAAACCTCGGTTTTTGACATATCTTTATGTACGTAGGGACCGTCGGTATGTCAATGAGCATGTAAGTATACTATTTAGCAAATAAGCATTGGCACTGTTTGTGGTGTTCTACAGTATTGTTTTTTTAAACTAACGTGAATAATCATTTGACAACCCTAACATGAAACACAATTTCGGTGATATTGCATCTAACTCGTGTAATGGGATCGTTATTTGAACTGTCAGTTATAATTATTAACATGTTAATGCCTGTTTTCCTCCAACTAGTGTTCGCCAACCAGTCGAAATACCATAATGATAAAACATACATACTAAATGAAATGCATGTTCTTAAAAAGAAACGAACCGTTTTTTTATTGATCGCATACAGCTACAATAATTATAATAAAGAAACAAACTATTTGTCTTTGCCTATTTCTGTACTGAAACACATAATTTTTTTTGTCGATTGTTTTTTTTTTTATTAAAAACCTTTAACCTTTACGCTGACTTTGATGTCGATAGAGTTCAAAATTTATTTATTACACTTTACCACGTAACATTATAATTTTATGCAGTTGTGATGCACCTGGTAATGGGAAAACAGACATTATAAAGTTGTTTTAACTTAAGGTTTTCTAAATCCAATAGGCCCGTTTTGATAGCTAAGTGTGCTACAGAAAAACAAACTCTATGGCGTTATGAAAAGATATTATTGCATTGTTCATCCAAGGAATTTCTACCACCATACTCACTTTCGCCGTGAGGCAGTAGTGCACTAGCATTACTGTTTCGGCTAGAAAGGTAAGGGGGGCGATGAAATTACAGGCACATGAGACTTAACAACTTCACGTCTCAGTGTCGTTATATATAACCATATGATCAGTTGATAAACCTAAGAGATATCTTAAACTTAAGCTATAACTTGAGTTACATGTCATTCTTAGCTGTCAAAAGGGGCGTTATAGATCTCAACAACTTTGGTGGCTCCTTTTGTTTATGTTGTCCTGGTGCTTGATATACAACCAGTGAATTTAACTATTTCTGTGTGTGTGGCTGTAATGCTAATTATGTGTTTGTTATGCATGTTTTTATAATTTTTTTATGTACTGTAGTACTGGCTTCTGAAATTTTCTTAGCCAATTATTTAGAACAGAGTTTTATAATGTTCTTACAATAAAATACCATTTTCCTTCTTATGTCAAAAGAACGTTAAATAAAAATAATTTATATTGTTACATTTGACAAGCTGAGAAGCTTTGTTGAGCGTTTCTTTATTGTCTTCATACTTTGTCAAAAATATCTCTTTGTCAGTAAATTCTTTTGTCTTTAAATAACCAATTTATATCTTGATTTTTTTCTAGTGCTACCCTATTGTCCTTAAAAGCATTAGAAACATTTTTAGAACATTATTTTATGTATACAGGTACTTTACGATGGCAAGTTGTCGTCTGCAATAGTGTTTATGTACAATCCAGTGGCGACTGACGGACAGTTGTGCCTCCAGTCGGCGCCTAAAGGCAACGTCTCGTATTTCGTTCACACGCCACACGCTCTGATGCTTCAGGTAAACCCCCTTGATTTATGAAATTCTGGTATAATTTACATTTGCATGTAATGTACAAAATTGTGTATTTCTCTGTTCATTTTACAGGAAGTAAAAGCGGTGGTGACACATTCGATTCATAGCGCATTAAACTCAATCGGAGGAGTACAAGTACTCTTCCCATTGTTCGCACAACTTGACATACCCCATGACGCACCTGCGACTGATCCCAAGCGAGACCCCATGCTGTGGTATGCTGTCCTAATATTATTTGTCATTTCATTTATACTTCCGACACTACATGATAAGCGTCTTGCGGTAGGGTGTGATCGCCACTGAGACACCATGGCTTGTTAAACTTATCTACAATTTCCAAACGACCATGCATGATTGATTAGAGCTTCTAATAAAACTCATCCCACGTTAAATCCTTCATAAATTATAATAATGGGTGGATAGGGGATATTCCAGAATAAACTTTATCCCAATTCATAGCTTAAACTATAGTTTCACTCACGTATTAGTTGGACCCGGAATAAAGTTGAACTAAATCACAAGCGCGTTGGGCTTAGTGAGCGTTAGCGAGTGCTAAAGCTATTCATTAATATTCCTAGTGGCTTCGGCCGCATTAACCGACTAAATGCACTTTCACTGTCAGCTGGCAATCGCCTCTCAAAACTCCCCACCATCTAGAAGCTACTGGGTAATACGAGTCGTGAACTAACTCCTGGCAACTCCTAATTGCCCGGTGTCTACTCCGCTTAGCCGAGTAGATTTATGGGCGACATTTTGTGGCGACAATTTATATTAGCATAGGGTTGCGAAGGTCGGTTATTAAATTATCTAACGTGACATTAATTTTAATGAGGGTAACCTATATTTTCTGAAGTCAAATAAGCCCTACAGACTCTCCGAAATTATTTCAATAATATGTAGCTATTTGTGCAGTGCGGCCGCGATGTTCTTTGTTGTGAGATTGTTCACACGCTGCGCAAAAACGATATGAATAATAAAGTTTTTATCACCTCCAACACGCTCATATTCTGCATTGATTTCTGCCAGTTGTATGGAAATGTAAGATAATATTGATGTTTACTTTCGGTGCTGTGTATGATTCCCCTCGTGACAGTTCAAAGAGTCCCCGTCGACCCTTGTCACACCTGAGTGAATCGGATTTATGTGTGCCTGGTAGCGAGCCGGGCCGGCGACCGGGCCGGCGACCGGGCGACCGGGCTAACTGCCATCAAAATACTAAACTCACATCAAACGTGATACGGGCTTGAATTTATGCATATGAATGTTTGTCCTCGTGTGACTTAATGAGACATCTCTTGACTGGAGGGAGCCGGGATTTTGCGGTACGATTAATGTGAAATTCGCTTTATAATTATGGCTGAACTCAGCATCGTTGACGATGATTGTACTTAATTATCTTGGAGTACGTTTTAAATTATGAATGCCTCATGAGTTTTACGATTGGATGCATAAAACTCTTCGTATATTCAAGGAAAATTCATTCTGCAACCAATAACAGACTGAATCTATTTCACATTATATTATAATGCAGGTAAGCCCGTATATCTTCCCGATACTCGCTATACGGGCTTGGAACTTATTAACGTTCCTATTTATTGGAAATCGCATCAGGGACTTAAATCCTCTTATAGCGTTTCAAAGTTACACGAATAAACACTCGTAGCGAAAACTCTGAGAATTGTTGTTTTCAGTTCAAAACTCCTGGGCTTTGTGTGCTCCCTGGTGGAGTCTTGCAGCACGGTCCAGCAACACATGCTGCAGTGTCGTGGGTTCCTGGTAATATCTCACATGCTGCAGAGGTGCAGTCGCGACCATCTCACACCGGACACGCTAGCGTCATTTTTGCATTTGACAAAACATCTTGTCACGTGCTGTTCTCCTAATTCCGATCTGCTATTGAAACAGGTATTTAAAAAGAAACAAAGGTTGAAAATAAAACCCTTCGTTTATATAGCTAAAGTTCAAAACATAAATCAAGATTTTTATTAACTAGTGTAAGATTAAGATTAATTGCCCAGATATTACGTTAATATTGGTCGTTTAAACATGCCAGAAAGGAACAACATCCATAAATTACTAAGAATATTGCCTTCATAAAGAAATTTATAACGGTCTACCGCGGAGCCGTCGACTCGTGTAAACAAATGTTTCTTGACTTAAATTAATCTACTTTAATGTTGATAAACAAGCGAAAAGTAAGTATAACTCTATTAGTATTTAAACAGGGTTATTTTAAATTGTTTATCTAAACGGGTGTGGATTCAAATTATGAATATGAACGATATTTTCCGTCATCATTTTCATATGCTGGTCCCAGAGATTTGGCGCAATATGTTTGATTTGAGTCACTTCAATAAACGAAAACATTTCTAAATTAAAAACCATTTCTTGACCTACAAAGTTATCAGAGATTCGAACATATCTAAGTAAGCATTCTTATTACCAAAGATTTGCCAGTTATTTTACCACCTAATGCAAGGCTGTATGTATAATGAGCAGCTGTATTTTTCACCTGCATGTTTAGATAGACAACTTGAAATAATTCCATAAACATATTATGTAAATGAAAGGGTGCACAGTGAAACAGTTCACATGATCAGATCAAATGATCAAATTACACTGCTTTGGGTGCAAACAAACATGTTAAATATAAATTAAACAAATCAATTAGTTGTGCAAACGTTTTGTGGCGGATAATGGGTTGTGTTGTTGCGATTCATTTGTAAATTTACATTGTTTCTATTACTTAGTGCTCATATATTCCTAGTTATAGAGGATTAAGCGATACTCGTTGAAATAAGCTCATTATTTGTATTGCAATCTATTCTGAAAGAGCTTTAGTGTCTTATGAAATCCTGGTACCTTCGTTTAATTATGAATTTATTTCAACGTGGTAATACTTTAAAGTAATCATTAAAGATGATTAAAAACTTATTATAAGTATTAAATAATAATTGAACGTTCATTTCTTAAACAGGTAATTTGTAAATGTTTATTGATGCCCCTTTCCTAATGTGATCTTACATGAGATTTGCTCTCGATTGTGTATCTAGCTAGACTATAAACTAAAAGTTCGAATAATATTTTTTTTATTCGGTTATGTAATTCCCAATCGAGAGTAAATCTTAATATGTATCTCTGCACGAGACCAATGTTTATAAATCTGGTTTATAAAGTTTTGTTTCGATGGTTGTTAGCGCATGCTCGTCTTGCTTCCACCCTTCAGTTGTTTTAATACTACGACTGTATCGCACTTCCACTTCATTCAAGTTACACGAACAGCCCTTAGTTTGAAAAAAAAAAAGAACTTATTCTAATTTTAAATATTTTTGAGATTTTAATTTGTGTTTGAAGTTTCTAAATGGTTCAGTTTTGATCTCTTACCTCTCAGTACACCATGTTCACTGTAAGTACAAGTTTATATTACACACTTTCACAGGAGCTATGATCCCCTGGTGCCTGTGAAATGCTTTTTTTTTTAAATATGAATAAACTTCACACTTTTGAAATAGCACTGGGTCACAAAGTAGAAGTGAAGGGTGCCTTGAGAATAATGGAATAGAATGGAAAAAACACAGCTTGTTGCACAAATGCTTATTGAAAAAAAGGCACTTAGCTCACTGAATTTTGGGTAATCTAGAACAAAATATGAAAACACCAGAACGACCACTCTGAATTACATCAGCCTTACTACTTCGCCTAAGTGACTTTACTATTATTTAAACTTTACTTAGCATATTCTATTAATTTGCTATTTCAATATTAAAATTCTGAATATTTTAAACGATAACCAAGTAATAAATGTTTGACCTTTGTTGAATGTTACACTAACCTTTTTAATTTGCTGTAGTACAATACTCAAATTCGATTTTTTAACGTACCCCGTAACGTATGCAATAGTTCCAAAACACTTACTAGGGCTTAATGAACAAGCAAGAGAGCGTACGCTACCAACCATCGGACAGCAAAAAGTCTATGCTAATCGCAGTCTTTCTGCCAATCCTTCTTGACTTGGCAGCTGTTGGACCACATACTGTTCAACCCCGCGTTGTGGATACACACGCCGGCGGCGGTTCAAGCCAGGCTGTACTGCTACCTGGCGACGGACTTTCTAGCCGATGCCCATATCTACGGAAGCGTGAGAAGAGTCAGTACAGTGCTACAGACTGTGCACACGTTGAAATTTTACTATTGGGTTGTGAACCCGAGGGCAAAGAGCGGAATCACCCCTAAAGGATTGGGTATGTTTTTATTGCGAGATTTTAATTAAGTTTTTTCATGTGAAACTTATCTGTGTAATTTTAAACTCGATGAGACGAAAAAGCGGTACTAAAAAGAAACAAACATCGTCTATAGTATTTAGCCTGCGACAGAATGTGATAGAATACACAGTGATTTTTTTGTAAATTAAATTTCTTGTAAGTAAATTATGAACATGGAGTCTGAATAATAAAGTAACTTTTGAGGTTGTAACATTTTCTTAGATAAATAAATTAGTATCCTAGGACATTCTTTACACACGGCCACCTAATCCCAATCTAAGCAGAGCTTGTATTATGGAAACCAGATAACTGATATACTACATATACTACTTTTTTTAAATACATACTGTCCCCCGCGGTTTCACCCGCGTTCCCTAGGGATGTACCATTTTTCCGGCACATAAAGCACCCTATCTTACTTCTAATACCTCCAAGAATATGTGTAAAAAGTTTCATGATAATCGGTTAAGTAGTTTTTGCGTGAAAGCATAACAAACAAGCTTACATTCACATTTATAATATTATAAGGGATTAGTACCGATTTACACCCAGACACAGAACAAACAGACATGTTCATTGACACAATTGTTTGTCCTGGGAATCGAACCCGCGACGTTCGGTTTGGCAGTCAAAGTCGCTAACCACCAAGCCAAAACTGGCCTATAAACTGTAGCCTACATGTTATTCTAGGGCAAGCTCTATTCATGTGCCAAGTTTCATCTAAATCCAGTTGTGGTAGTTTTTACTGAAAGAATAACAAAAAAATATACATTCATGCTTCCATATATCCATACTTACAAACTTTTGTATTTAATAATAAATAAACCACCTATAGGCCACCTGGTCCCAAACCAAGCAGAGCTTGTACTATGGAAACTAGATAACTGATATACTACATATACTACTTTTTATTCTCTAAATATTTAGTTGGGCAGTCAGAGCGTTAACCACCAAGCCAACTGGCCTGTCATCCGTAAGCCTTACATAATTTGAGGTGGAAGTTGGTTAGACACCGCATATCAGACTTATTAGCACACATATTTATAATTTAAGTTGGATTATATTAAACCTATAATAATTCCACTCTTGATACTGCATTCTTCTCATTCTCTTGCAGTTTAGATTTTTGTAGGTTTCACTTCTACCGTTTTCGAACTGCACTAGTAAACTTGATGGTAGTAATTGTAAATATTCCAGAAGGACCGCGACCAGCACACAAGGACATCCTCACAATCCGAGCGTATATCCTCCTGTTCTTAAAACAGTTGATCATGATCGGTAATGGTGTAAAAGAAGACGAGCTGCAATCTATATTGAACTACTTGACTACTATGCATGAGGTATGATGTCCTGGTATTAATATTATATTAATAACTAGCTGCGCTCTGCAGTTTCACTCGCGTTCCCGAGAAATGTAGTTTCTGTCCTCAAAGGTGGTAGCGTTGATAGCGAAATATGTTTGAGTAAACCCAATTACGTAGTTTATTTTATTTTTTATTGCTTATTCTGCTATTCGGGACAGAGATAGATCCAACTAATCAAAGATCATTAAAATATGTGCAGTCCATCTTGATTTATAAATGGTGTAACTAACACGACTTTGTTTTATATAACAATAATTAGAAGATTTATTTAGGAGTCCGTTTAAAAAAAAACCTGTTTATCTATTCCAGGACGAGAATTTACATGATGTCTTACAAATGCTGATCTCCTTAATGTCAGAGCATCCCAGCTCCATGGTGCCCGCTTTTGATGCCAAAGTATGTATAAAATTGTTCAAACAAAGTATCTATCAATTCTATTTACCATATTATTAATTCATTCTCGTATTTTTTCAGGGTGGGGTACGGACTATCTTCAAGTTATTGGCCTCGGAAAGTCAATTGATCAGGCTCCAAGCACTGAAACTGCTCGGATTCTTCCTCAGTCGAAGCACTCACAAGTAAGTCTGCATTTAACTTTTATTAAGATTCCACATTTAATGATTTCTGCCCAGCGGTTTCATCCGTGTGACTATGGGTATTTTGTTTTCTTGTTATAAAAAGTCCTATCCTATGAGTTAATTTAACACATACTCTATCTGTGTGTGTGTCTGTAATTTCATTCGAATCCGTTGAGATTCAAGAATACAAACATCTTAATATTGATAATATTTAATCGAATATAAAATATTTAATTATAATATAGAATAAGATATAATTTATTTCCACTGTAGTTTCCTGCTTAAAGTTCCCTAACAAAAGGTTCAAACTCCTTTGTTATTGAACTGTAGTGTACCCTTAGGTGCGATGAGATTATAATATATAAGGCAATCGACGCAGTTGTGTAGGATGTACATGATCGCTATAGCTCGGCATCGGTGTCCCCCGGCAGGCGCAAGTACGACGTGATGTCGCCGCACAACCTGTACACGCTGCTGGCCACGCGCCTGGGGCTGTGCGCGTGCGGGGAGGCGCTGGCGCTGCCGGTGTACAACGCGCTGTACGAGCTGCTCACCGAGCACGTCGCGCAGCAGATCCTCTACACCACGCACCCCGAGCCGCAGCCGCACTTCCGCCTAGAGAACCCTAGTGAGTTATGCTCTCCTGGTACACATTAAAATTATACACCTTATTGCGGCGTTGCTTAGCATACGCCATTTTTTCTTAAATCAAGTTTATTCACGTCTAGTCATAGGCTTCATATTGTTGGAGTGACAATTTTTTTTTCAAATAAAGCGTTTATAATATTCAATAATATAAAATGACTCAATGAAGGTAACGAGTGAAGCCTCTAAAAACCTTCTACTCGGAAAATTTAAATAAAAATCTTATGAGAAAAGATTATTCAAGAAACAGCAATAAATATATAGAGATGTGTATCAATGTATTCAGTCATTACCGTCGGATTAGATGTCAAATATTCACACATACATTACATGCTTCTTAAATGCTAGTCAATTTATAACTTTATTTGTGTTCCAGTGATCCTAAAAGTGGTGGCGACACTGATCAGGCAGTCAAAACAAACCGAGCAGCTGTTAGAAGTGAAGAAATTGTTTCTATCGGATATGACCCTGCTATGCAGCAATAATAGGGAGAACCGTAGGACTGTTCTGCAGATGTCTGTTTGGCAGGTAAAAAATATAATGATTATCTTGATGATATAAATCTTATACAGAAAATTCTTGGTTAAGCCATGCAAATCTCTTGTATTAGTAGTTCTTGGATAAGATAAATTATAATGACCATCTTTTACTTCAAAAAACATGTTAAAACTACCTTTTATTACAATGACACCTCTTTTTCAAGCAGTTAGAACTTGCAACAGTAAATTGAAAGCTGACTAAAATTAATTTTACGAATATCAAACTGATTGAATACTGTACATTATTTTCAGGAATGGCTCATAGCTATGGCTTACATCCACCCGAAGAACACGGAAGAACAGAAAATATCGGACATGGTGTACTCTCTGTTTCGGATGCTCCTGCATCACGCGATCAAACACGAGTACGGGGGCTGGCGCGTGTGGGTCGACACGCTCGCCATTGTGCACTCCAAGGTTAGCTATTTCCTTACTAAAGTAGCCCGGTAGGTGAATCGATCAAGCATGCGGTTTAAATTCACCAATGTCATTTTTCAAAATTGTATTCTACATGTTTTATAAATCCCTATAAAAAATTCCAGGTCTCATACGAAGAATTCAAACTCCAATTCGCTCAAATGTACGAGCATTACGAGCAGAGGAGAGCCGACAACATAACCGACCCAGCGGAACGGCAACAGCGCCCTATCTCCACCATATCTGGCTGGGACAGACACACCGATGGACCCGGCAAGACACGTGTCTTACCCGACACTGATGACAGTGTGGACAGCTCACCGGCCTCCATTAGGAAACAAAACGTTCTCAATCACGCGGCTCAAACCGAAATCGGCAAGGGCTTATCCCTACGAGAAGTAGAATCCTGCAGTTGTACAAAAGTTAAACCGAGCGAAAGTGACAAAAATGAACCGAGTCGGACTACGCAAGTAGTGTATAGTGAAGTGTGTAAAGTGCATAGTCCTATAAAACAAACTGTTAATACCGATGTGCCCTCTGCCGATGACGGTTGTGATAGTGTAAAGTGTACCGATAATGAAATCGAGCATGCGATTGACGGAGACGACGCTGATGCAGCAGATAACGAACAGAAATTGCTCAACACTGACATAATTCAAACTGATAATGAATTAGTTCAGTCTATTATCAATGAAAACAAACTATTAGAAAGTTCAGAGTCTGGTATTGGAATAATGGAGGATTCAGAAAAAGCAGAAAAACCTTTGTCACGTCAAGGGAGCCTAGACTACATTCCAGTTAGATATGTGGGAGATAACGTATCGAAAGATGATAATACTGATAAAAGCGAAGGTATTCCTTCGAGTCTGTCCGCGAGTGAGACAGCGAGCCCCGAGAGAGTGGCTGAATTAAACGTAGTCACTGAGAGAGAGTCTGAACTATCGGATCCCTCCGAGCTGTACTTAACGCCGAGCGAAGCGACTAGCCCTAAGAGATCACAAGATAAGACTGATGATATCATTCCAGATGACGTCGAGGGCGATGACCCTAAACATATAGCGATTAATATCGTTAATGATGTACTTACGATTGCGCTGGAAACCGTTAGGATAAAGGCTGACGATGATACCGACTCGGGAGCGATATCAGGTGGCTTACATTCCGAAGGTAACACACCAAACGGTAGAGACGATTTTGAACAAGAAATTGAAGAAATCGTAGACGAAAAGCAAAAAGCAGAACTTATCGCTAACGAAATAGTTATGGATTTAATTTCGTCTGCTGTCCCTGAAAAAGAAAACAGTGATGATAATATTGCAGCTGAAGCAGAAGATTGTCCACAGAGCGTCTTTCCAGATCATCTCCACGAAGGCAACGTTTTGCCTTTAGATGGAGAATTTTTAGTCAATTCCAGGATAGAAGAGGAAGAAACGATAGAGAAGACTGAACCTACTGATGTTGATGACGTCACGGGAGAGAATGCTAAGAATGAAAACCAAAGAGCCGATGATACCATTCCGGAGGAGGAGACAGCGTCAGAAATACCTCCGATTTCAACTATCAGTGAAAATATTTCTCTAGCCAATAAAACAGAGCATGAGACTGAGGAAGAAAGGAATCGCGATGCTGAAAGAGATAAAAGACGCGTCAGCTTACCGGGAGATAATGAAATGAAGCAGGACAGCATCAGAGGGGATGGTGTTGCGACGCAAGGTACCAATACTTCTTCATCTCCAAAGAGGCCACGAAGCGCTTCGACGAGTACTCAAGTGGATTCAAATCATTTCGGTAATGCATTTCCCTTTCTCTATAAGTATGTAAACTTAATTAGTTTGGTTGTTGAAAATTTTCCGTTTATATTTTACAGAAGCGAAGAGACCGTCCAAATGTTCCCGGCCGATGTTTTCGCCGGGCCCCACGCGGCCTCCGTTCCGCATTCCAGAATTCCGTTGGTCATACATACATCAGAGATTGTTATCCGACGTACTATTCTCCTTGGAAACTGACATACAGGTAAGTCCAGAATATTTGAATTTGACGAGAAAACTCTCCAATTACATATATTGCCTTGCTTTACATGTTTTTAACATATTTTTTCAGGTGTGGCGCAGTCACTCTACCAAGTCGGTGATAGATTTTGTTAACAGCAGTGAGAATGCAATCTTCGTTGTGAACACGGTTCATCTGATCAGCCAATTAGCTGATAACCTGATAATTGCCTGCGGTGGATTGCTACCGCTGCTCGCCTCCGCTACATCGCCTAATGTGAGTATTTAATAAAGCATAACTAATGATTTTATATAGATAGATTTGACTACAATCTCGTTAAATAAGTAATATTCGTAAAGTTCCGTAACTGTAAAACGTATTTGTTTGTTTTGATACCAATCTAGAGCTAAATCTAGATTGCTAAGACATAAAATTTTACAAAAAATATATTTTAATAGTGAAACAAAAAATCTGTCCTATTTTAACAGTAGGGTAGATCCTAAAGAAACTAAATTTTATTGTTAAATTTGGAGTGTTATTTGATACAGTATTTTTCTACGATTAGTATTTACCACAGAGTTACAGTAATTCAAGCAGGTGTTTTACGGAAGAGACTTCCTATACTACGGAGCATTACATAAATTTGTGATCGGTGAAACGTAACTTGCTCATTCTATCAAACAAAAACAGGCTGTCATACATCGATGCGGGTCTGTCCATCCCAAGTGATATTTTCCACAGTTACTCCGTTATAATTAATTATTACACGCAACACCGCGTACGTTTATAAGCTCCAATAATCACTCCAAAATAAGATGATATAATGGAAAGTCATTCTACAGAACGAGCTCGACGTGATAGAACCAACCCAAGGCATGCCGGTGGAAGTGGCGGTCACATTCCTGCAACGTCTAGTCAGCATGGCAGATGTGCTCATATTCGCTAGTGCCCTCAACTTTGCTGAACTCGAAGCAGAAAAAAACATGTCCAGCGGTGGGATATTGAGGCAATGTCTCAGACTGGTGCGTAGACTAGAGTTTATTAGATATGAGATGAAGGGGAAAGTCAGCTGCGTGAAAGATGAATTAAATTGCTAGCATTTATGCTATTCCATCACCTCTTTGTAAATTCGAAAAATAATTACCTAGCAGCGTAGCTGACATTCTTCGTATGTTTATTTACTCTTCTTATTATATAGGATAGGACTTGTAAATCGTTTGGTATCTACAAAAAATAGTAATTTTTCGAAGTAATAATCTGATGTATTTAATTTGTATATTTATCTTTTCCATTAGATTGCATCAATAGGACAAGTTCCTCATTATATATCTAGTCAAGTTATACTCGTATTAAAAATAGTATAGTTCTACAAAACTTTATATAGAGCAAGAAAATGTAGCATTTACTTCTCATGTTATTTTCTATTTTTATTTTTACTTCTTCCAAGATGCTATGCTTTCGGTACGATCGAATAACGTTTTACAAAAAAAAACTCTTACAGTATTATGTTCACATTGTATAATGCTACTTCGGTCATACCAAAGTGTAGCATCTTAACGATACGTTTGTAGCATACCTAGGCTACTCGTACTCGTATTCGTACTAGTAGAGTTAGTATAGCGTGGCGGCGACACGTGTAGCATAGCAGTGCTGCAGCTAGTATGTCTTGTGCGTGTTGTGGTGTGTAGGTGTGCACGTGCGCGGTGCGCAATTGCCTGGAGTGCAAGGAGCGGCAGCGCTACGCGGCCGCGGCCGGCGCCGGGCCCGCTCGCGCGCAGTCCCGCCCCAACGACGACAATGCGCACAAGGTATTAAACTAATTGTAAAGACACCCAACTCGCTGGAAATCTGGTTTAAAATATATTCAACTAAATTCGAGATACCAGGCTCTCAGAAATTCGAACGAGTATTCCTTTCTCATCGGTGTAAAATCGAGACGATGAAACTTTTTCGACGGTACGAGTCAGTTTTTTGCTCCAATTTAAGGGATGGGGCCCCAAAATTTTACGAAAGATCCTTCCTTTTCTTAGTCCCTAGTAAACTGATCTACTTTAATTAAATAACTGTCAATTAATGAAGATCGAATCGAGCGAGTCGGAAAAAAAGGGTCCTTAAAACGCAGCCCCTTTCATAAAACGCTTGTCAGGTATAAAAAGGGCGGTACCGCGGACGATTCTAAACGAATCAAATCGGTGGTGCCATTCGATTGGGCAAAGCTCTAACAAAACTTTACTAGCATGGGGTCCTTGGAAGCTTATGAGGTCCTGGTACTTTGTAATGTAATCGATACTACGAGATTGCTTAAATCCACCTTGCACTGCTCAAAATATAAATAAATGGTAGGTAAATTTAACACAACACACGCCGCAAGAAACCTACTTTAATTTAGAGAAGCACTTATTATTTGTAGCATGAACCTATTTAAAATTTTTGTTTCTTTCTCTTGTTTTTAACATTGTTCTACGACACAATATTTTATTTGCATGTTTTAATTTAATAGTTCTGATCGATAAACTGTCATCTAACTTTGATGCCGTTTTGGTAATTTACATGAATATACGGGTTATGGATTCTAAAATTTTTTTAATTGTGCTTTTTCTCGATTTAATAGTATATTGATTTTTATGTTTGTGGTGGCAGAGCGTTGTGGCCAGTCTCGCTGATGCATCAAGTCCTGTAAAAGATCCGGAGAGATTGCTTCAGGACATGGACGTCAATCGACTACGTGCCGTTATTTATAGAGATGTTGTGAGTATTCAATACACAAAAGTTACTTTTATACCTATACTAATAACTTCCTAGGATGGTGAAGTAGTTCTGCTGTTGGTCGCTAGATGGCGCTCTGTGAGATTATTTGTGCAAGTCGTTCTTAACAATTTCCAGGAGGAAACGAAGCAAGCTCAGTTCCTGTCTCTCGCGATAGTGTACTTCATCTCGGTGCTGATGGTGTCGAAGTACCGCGACATCCTGGAGCCGCCCGCGCTGGCGCACTCGCACGCGGCCGCGGACTGCGCGCGCCGGCCGCACCACGCGCACGAACACCACGGTACGTATGCTCGCCTGGTACTTCACGCGCAATCGATACTAACTATTATATATTTTTTATTTTAAAACCATAATTTTATTGGATTTCTTTCACATTGGACAATGTGATAATTTCTTGCTTTAATTATTTCGTTATGTGATGCTTAGGATTATAATATGATTTATGATAATTTTACTTTAAGCATTCGAACAACAATGAACATTGGTTAAAAGTAATAAATTGTTATATTTATTTCTCCTGCATAGATATGTATGTAAATTTCCTTTAGCGATAGTTCCTACGTTATGTGTATAGTTTTAATTTGAATTGTTATAGTTTAAAACATGTAGCTCGGCATAGTTTTCCGCCAGTTTCTGTAGTTCTCAAATTTACTATAATATTCACTCTTTCATTATTATTTGTTTCCGATAAATCT
Source organism: Habrosyne pyritoides (assembly GCA_907165245.1). Classification (NCBI taxonomy): domain Eukaryota; kingdom Metazoa; phylum Arthropoda; class Insecta; order Lepidoptera; family Drepanidae; genus Habrosyne; species Habrosyne pyritoides. The sequence continues at coordinate 12,011,509 of OU015603.1, read as the reverse complement.
ATAAATTATTAATATATTTGTTTTGTCATTTCAATAGAACCATCAGGTTTATTTAGATTTTGTTATTATTTTAAAGCTATTTACTTTCCGCTTCTTATTACAAGCTTTATTGCACCTAATTTAATCTAATTTGTATTACATAATTTTTATCAAAATTATATTGGATTGTATTATTATGAAATTGTCACAATCATCATTATTTTGTGCAGTCGCAGTCGGACAGAAGAACAATTTAGAAATAGTCAATAATTTCTCTTGTTGATTCACCCAGTCTTTTTTTTCTCCCACAATATAGATAAATATTCATTCTTCTAATGGAAAATAGGGTTAATGGTAAGAGTCAAAAAAGTTTTTTTTTAAAATGATCATGGTGGTATGTAGTATATACTCGTGAAGATTTTTAAAGTGTGAATTAGGAATAAATTTGACATAGAATGAATTAATTTATTATTATGTTCACGACTGCGGCGGTACTGGAAAGATTACTGATAGACATGTATATCTGAAGTGTGTCGTTTCTCCTTTTTTTTCACGCCGCTTGATATACGCGTCACGATTTGGGACACTGGTAAAATCGTCAACATTTTACTACACTTACGGCACTGCCTCAATATATCGATCGTTCGATTGTGATACACTGTTTTTCGTTCCTTTTTAACACAACCTATCTAACGATCGAACGCTAAAAACACAATGTGACATGACAATGTTTTTACATGTTACTCTCTCAACTACACCCATCCGTTCACTGTTAAATTTTCTCCCCTCTTTTCATGCATTCCTTGTCTATTGTCAATACTGCTTCGTAACCGCTCCGCTCACCACATTTGCTGGCTTGTGCCCTGTACGGTCCCCGACCCAGGTTCCCGGCCCCTGTTCCCCCAGTGGTCACACCATGTGTACCCGCAGTTCCTGCCGGGTGGGCACCCTGCTCACCGACACCCACACACGCACTGCAAACTTGACTGCAGTCAACACGTTAACAATAATACGCACGCACACACACGCATCGCTAATTACCACCGCGCTCACGCAGGTAACGCGGCCGACAACAGGAACGTTCGCATCGCTCAATTATTGTAGAACCTTCTGTTAATTATGTTTTGTCGCTGAAATAAGGATAATCAAATCATGACGTTTTAATGAGATGCAGTTTTAACGGAATTGAAAATAGGGGACAATTATTGCTCCTTGAGGCACTCCGTTATTAAACTTATTATTTCCTATTATATCTGTGTTTCCTATACAAGTTAACGGCTCGACAACGATTTCAAAGGTTTAGCTAGTTAATGCGACTAATATTGAATCGTTCAGCTTGCCTATAAGTCATGCAAGAAAGCTTGCTCGAATACTTATACTCGACAAAGTCATGAATAAGGTTCCGCTGAAATTACGAACACATGAGCTATGCAGCTTCATGTCAAGAGTCTATGAGGTCGGTTTACCCTTGGCGATGCTCCTAACAATGCAAATGCCAATTCGCGGCGCTGACCATTTGCTCTCAGGTGCACCGTGTGCCTGTATGAAGTCCTAGTTGGTATAAAGAGAAATAGACGAAAGACCAAGCAACACTATTTGTGCTTTTACTCCGCTTTTTGAAGTTGTAAGATACTTGTAAGATAGGGTTTTGATGCGAACGTTCAGAATACTATATGTGGTCGATGTTCGCGAACACTGCTTTGTCTTTCTTCTAAGAAATATCCAATCATATAAACCTCGATTATTATTATTCCTACTGATTTAGTTAAATTGTTTTGTATAATAAATTAAAAATAGAATTGATAGACAAGGCAATGTAAAATTTGCACCGCTGAGGCACCGCTTATCATTTGATTTGATTAAATTATTAGTTGCGACATCATTTAAAATAGAAATTCATAAACATGTAGATACAAATAAGTTTAAAGTAACATAGAGTTTCGACTTTTGTTTATATATAATTGATTATGTACATTTAACAGTGAATGTGATAATTAGTTAAAATCCCATACTGGATACAATCTAGTGTACAGAATTCCAATAGTAGTTTTGACCCCAATAAACTTGACACTGACCCGTGCTTTATTTAAGCGAGCTTTATCGATGTTGTTTTATTAAATTATAAAAGCTATTAGTGGAATAATTGAATATTTTCTACGTTTCCCTTAGAACACAACGGCGATGACGTCGAATACGCCATGATAGTCGTCGATGAGAACAATTCGACTATTAACGAATTGGATTCTCCGTCAATGAAGGTAAGATCCCCCTTCCAATTGATCATATCAAAGTTTCATATAGAACGTGTTTCCTGTATTGGCGATAGCATGACATAGATCGGTACGTTCCTTACTTACTATGTGAGCCTGTACCCTTGAGAATTTTCAAACAGATTTTTTGTAAGTAAAATTTTACTATTGACCCGTCCAATATTAAATTGAAGTTACACATAGATTTTTAGATCAGATTTGATAGAGTTTTTAGTAGATCTATGATTCGAGTAATTAAACAAAGGCACTGTTATGTATAGCTTCAATGGAACCTTATTATAACTATTAATTATTCTTCATATATTTGTTGGCATGTTTTTAGAGTTCTTCCAATGTTATTTAATACTTTTAATGAAGTAAGTTTCGATAGTAAGTAGCCTAAAACGTCATGTTCGTAATTGTAGCTTTAAGATTGATGTAGCTAAATGCATGCCCTACAATGCCCCCTAAATACTAAACTTTTTAAAACCATTTTCAAGATCCATACATTTTGTGTTTGGCAAATTGATTTGCTGTTTACGAATTAGTTTTCAATGTCGCTAATGAACATTTATGTTACAACATTGATTGTGGAGGATTTTCTGTGATTCGTGAACGCTTCATTATATTTGGTTTGTTTTGCTGTTGCAATAAAATAAAAAAAGGACACGGATGGGAAGGAAGAAGGCGTTGCCAAAATAGAGACGACCACAGATGAACTGAAGCCTAATTCCGGAGAGAAACCAAAGACAAGCGATAAACCTGAAGTGTCGCCATCTTCTGAGAAAGAAGAACCTCTGTTCAAGTCGAGCCTCCGAGTCAAAGTCCAACCGAAGCCAAAGGTCAGTATTAGAAGAAGTTCTCAGTGGAAGAATCGGCGAAATGCTCTCTATCTATTAGTTATTGCCGTCTCTTAACTATGGTCTCCGGGTCATTTCATTGTTGTCTGATTTCAAAATTATTATTTGGATTCATTAAAGTACGATCTCGTTATTTATTTTTGGTATCATTTATCATGATACTTTCTTGAGATCCTACTTAAATGAGAATATAGAAATTTACTTGTCTCTTGAATCTAAATTGTCCTCTATACTATTGGTGTTAGTGTTAATTTTTCCTGTTACTAAATAAATGTTATTGTCCTGTTATAAGCCTCCAACCGCAAGGTCCAAAACATTGTCTGGGATAACGGTGTCAGTGGTCAATTTGGTTTGTACACGTTGTAATTGAACACAAATATTTTAGTTACACTTCTATTGGTACTGGAAGCCTGGTAACTGTTTCTTGTTCATTGGATATACTAGTACAGGATCTTTAGAGTATTTTTACTAAAAATATGTATGTAAGGCAATCTTTCGAATTTCGTCAAAAAAAAGGACTGAAGTTGTAGTTGTCACCATTCCAGTTCTAATAGTTCACAACAACCACATGAGCTTGTCACATAACAAATGTTTATACAATCAAATGAATACACAAACCTACACATTATAGGCTAAAAGCTCTGCACACGAATTGTGAAATGTATTAGTATTGACATACCGTCAATTGGCACATGAGCACTACACATAATAAAATTAAGCTGTAACAAATTATACTCGGAGGGATTGATACTATGTAAGTACTTTAAGTAATAGAGGTTTGCAGCCTACCCTCAAACTGACGTATTTTTTCTAGCATGGTGTGTGGCTTCGCTTGCTTTTTTCACCTAATCCTTTCACAGCATGGGTTTTGCATTAGAACTCTTCACTTTTGTCTTTGATCATTCCTTCACCTATCCACGATTTGCAGTTAACTGTCTTAATAATAATTGTTAGCAAGGTAAGATTGCTCATAATATGTTAAAAAATAATTCCAATGTAACGAAATTTTCAATAATTTAATGTAAAGTGGATGGCATTTGAAATCTTAATGCTCTATCAACAGAGTGTGGATTCGATTGAAGATGCTGGTTCGTTTCATCTCAACTCAAATGAAACCACTAACAATGATCCGGAGACGTCGAGTGAGATCGCTTTGGATGATAACAAACATCCGGTTAGTACTATCATTATTATCATTTACTTTTATCATAAATCTGCTATGAAAAATTAAGTTGTTTGTTTATTTGGTCAGTTTTGTTACATCACGACATATTCGCATTTCTTTGACATATTATCTCATTTAATACGGGAATTGGGTATCAATCTTTTTTCTATGCTGCCAGGACGGTAATGGCTACTGTGTTGTTAAATGTACATCTTCATTTTAATGATTCCCTGGTCCAAACACTTGCTCTCACAAATCTAAAGAGCCTTAAAATTTAATTATAATAAGTTTTTTAATAAAAGTGACATATCACTATATTTTTTAGGTAAGCAATGATGAATCCTGGACTGATGTAAACCTGAATGAAGACGGTGAAAGTCGAGGACCTGCTACAATCACTGGCAGGACAAGAGATCATGAGGGAAATATTCATGAAGGTATTTTATTTGTTAGCTACTTTGACGGCCCAGCCGAAGGTCGCGGGTTCGATTCCCACCCAGGACAAACATTTGTGTGCATGAACATGTCTGTTTGTTCTGTGCCTGGGTGTAAATATCTATATAAGTATGTATTTAGAAAAAAAAATTATAGTAGTATGTCAGTTATCCGGTTTCCACAGTACTATATATTTATTTATGCTCCGCTAGTAATAAAATATAACAACTTCCTTGCTAGGGCTTTATTGTATAATACAAACTAAGATAAAAAGAGGAATAAAAGTCGATTGATCGTGTTCTTATAATATTTCAGATATAGACAAACAAATTCATATGAGAAACTCTGAATCGCATCATCACATTCAACAGCGGCATCAGAACAGAACTTTGCAGGCTGCGCAGAGGCATTTGCATCCGGTATGAATTACATTTTATTTTCATTATACATTCCTATTGATATCTAAATTCTTGCTTGTTCCACTTTTCTGCTGCTCAAAGTCTACATTATTTAATCTAGCCTCAAGGAAACCAAGGTTGCAGCCTTTAACGTCTGCTCAACTATTAGCAGAAGCTCACTTAAACTTGAGTCGAGTTGTTTGCTGTTAGAGATAGAATAATAATTCTCAATAACTTACATTCCAGGACAATGAAACCCTGGCAGGGCTAAATGCAATAAACGCCATGAACATGGACGGAGTGTCCCGGGAAGCTTCACTCACACACAAACTGGAGACGGCTCTGGGGCCGGTCTGTCCACTCCTGAGGGAGATCATGCTGGACTTCGCTCCCTTCCTGTCCAAGACGCTAGTGGGCAGTCATGGACAGGAGTTGCTCATGGAGGGTAAAGGTATATGGTTCTAGGCATGGTAGTTGCTGCTTAGTGTTGTATAGGCACTCTGATTTACATTTGGTTGTAAATCTGCTTTAGAAGTTTGGTGGTTTCAAAAAGTTTTAATAGGAATTTCGGTGGTTGTGTAGTATGGTGGAATTCTGTTGGAATTGTGATTCTTAAAGTTTCCTTATTGGTTATTTCCTCTTGGTGTTAAATATTGCGGTATTGATTTATGTTATATGGTTGATCAATTTACAGGCGGTTCATATGATGGTAACTGGTTATGGTCGATAAAAGCATAAGCAACTTAAGGAGAATTGCCAAAGTGTCTCCGACAAAGCCTCTGGCACTCTAGATATGTGTTTGGCGATAGATCCGACCATCGTGCAGAAAAAAAATGTTGTGATTAAATGTGGCTTACCTATATTTATCATATGAGCTTTCTCTGTAGCTATTCTTTGTCGTCTTAAATCGGAAATATATTGATTGATATAAGTCTACACATGCACTTATATGATCACTATGAGCTTACAGTTTTATTCGCGTTTCCCAGTGATCGAAATGCGGGTCATTCATGTAATACATTCTACCATCAATGGCTGGTTGAGTCACAAACATCCATACAATTATCAAAAATTATATTCGCAAAACAATATTATTATATCAATAACTCAAATCCCACATTTTCAACTCCCTGCAGGTCTCCAAACATTTAAATCGAGCACCTCCGTAGTGGAACTAGTGATGCTCCTGTGCTCGCAAGAGTGGCAGAACTCGCTGCAGAAGCACGCGGGGCTCGCGTTCATCGAGCTGATCAACGAGGGCAGGCTGCTGTCGCACGCCATGAGGGACCACATCGTGAGGGTCGCCAATGAAGCCGAGTTCATATTGAACAGGATGCGAGCTGATGATGTTTTGAAGCACGCCGATTTCGAGGTTCGTCGGCCTCATAGAGACTTATAGAGTTCGGCACTTGCGTTTCGTGTTCAACTTTTCGCGGTTACTTTTCTCGTGTATTTATGGTTATTAGGTTATATAGAACACCACGTACTGCCTAAAAAGGTAACGTTAGGCTACATGGAAAATAAGAAACTGCTTTTGTAATTCAATAATACAAATCGGTTGGGGTTTTCTCTAGTCGTTTTCGCTTTTGAAACTCAAACGCTTCGCCGCCCGCCTGTGTCTGCGGCAATGAGCGATTGAGATTTGAGATGTACCTAATTATTAGCTTTAATTTCATCACCCGTCCAAATGATCACTAGAACGACCCCGAGGTTAACTCGCGGTAGCGAGCTACCGCCTCCAGAGGGGTGATATATGATCGTGTAGTACCCGGAGCGCATGAGGTAACAGGAGGCCGGATGGTTTCAGTGCGTTTGCGCGACGAGCAGCGCGGAGCGCGCCGAGGAGGAGCGCACGTGCGAGCGCCTCATCGCCGCCGCGCGCCGCCGCGACCACGCCGCCGCCGCGCGCCTGCTCGACAAGCTGCGCCACGCCACCGACAACGCGCTCGCGCCCGCCGCCGCCGCCGCCGCCCCCACCGCCGCCCCCACCGCCGCCGCCGCCGCCGCCGCCGCCTCACAACCGGGGTGAGCATTCCACATGCATTTTCAGTTTTCATTTACTAACCTATAATAATTTTCCCACAATTTCATGGAGCGCTATGAAAAGGACATTCGAGTACCTACCTCCTTGTGATCGTGCCACGGTCGAAATTTCCCTGTGAATGTCATCTTTTGATATCGAAGATAAAATTTGGTATCGATAGTTAAAATTCATCATTGTCAAATTATTTATTTTGCCTATTCTGTTTCTTGTAGTAGCAGCACGCAATTCTGGAAACTCGACTCGTGGGAGGACGACGCGAGGCGACGAAGGCGACTAGTTCCCGACCCGCGCGGCCAGCGACACGCTGCCGCCGTGCTCGCCCGGTCGCCCCAGGCGCCGCCTCCCCACGACGCTATACTGCAGGTAGCTTCCGCCGTTTTATGATCTCCTGGTACTTTACGCTCATTTGCATTAAAAGGGTTAAAACGATCCCTTCGGCCTGAGCCACGTTATCTCTTTCGTTGACTGTTACTCTGGTATTTTAGACTCGTTAACATAAAAGGGTTAGTTGAAATTAGCCAAATGGTAAGATAATTTCATACCGCAACATTATGCCCTACAAATTCTATCGCCAACTTGTTTGATTCTGGGCACGATGGAATATTTTTCATTGATTCTTATGGGTTATTTATTTTCCCCCTCCTTGGCCATTGTGCCACCTGACCCCGCCCCATCACTTCGATGCCCGAGCGCGGCGGCGGGTGTATAGTACTATATTTAATATCCTTGGATTTATGATGTCCTGGTATTTCGCTCGTTTTAATGAAAAGGGTTGTGATTTATATTGAGTCTACAGTACCGTATTAACTAAAAGAGCTCTACTACTTATATGCTTTCCTTATAAAATTTTACTCCTTCGTTTGGTTAATTAGTGCAAGTGTTAATATTTATCCACATCACCACGTACCGTTCATTAAACTGTTGGTTGATGGTCCCGTTGATTCAAACGAAAACGAAAGTAGCAGTATTTTTTACCTTTTGATATTTACTACGTTCCTAGTACTTTACATCGATCTGACCCGATTCCCCACACGCTCATTGTTGTCAATTCAAATGTTATACAATAGGTTAGTGTTTGTAGCCATAAACTGTTGTTACACTTTATCATTTCGTTTCTGACATGAATTGTGACAATATTGCGTAGAAAATGTAGAGAAAAAGTCATGCAAACTATGATGAATGTAATTACCACAGGCCACAGAAGAATTACACGCTCGCATAGCAGCGGGCGGGGCCGGCCGTGGAGCCCAACTACCTACACCTGTCGCGGCGGAACTCCTTGACGATGCTGAACTCCTGGTAGACGACCGGGAAATTGATGCGGACCTTACTGGTAAGATTATTTAATTGTACCACTTTTACAAGAGTATTCTTAATTAATTATATTTTGCTGAAACAGGTTCAGCCAAGTAAGCAAGCCACTAGTAGGCTTCAGTTGAAGTTTTTGAGGAAACCTGTTTTTCAAGATATTTGAAATAGATTCGTAGATAAATTGCTTAGCAACAAATCTTTTGTAATTAGTAAGTACTGAATTTAATGACTTGATAAAACTCAACAACTTTTATGATAAAGCGCCTGAATCTTTGTAAATAGCAACTAACCCACAAATAACATTGCGCGTAAAGTTTTATCAGGCAATTATAAATAAGTGTTGGTTATAGGTCCAGTGAATATAAGTACGAAAGCGAGGCTGGTGGCTCCTGGACTAGTCGCTCCAGGGACCGTGTCGCTGACTTCGACCGAGCTGTACTTCGAAGTGGACGAGGACGACTCGGAATATAAGAAAATTGACCCTGAGGTAAGTCCGTTTTTATATTAAACCTTATTGGTTTGGAATACGGCATTCAATCATGTTTATTATTGCTTGACTATACTTCAAAACGTTTTGATTACTTTTGTCAAAAAGTATAACGGGCATCACTAACCCGGAACCTTATACTGAAAAAGAATATCGCTTATTTCGTATTTTAGACGTAACATCACGTAGACTTCCCAATGGTCGTATAGAAGTAGAGTCACTTTGGCGTTTTGATAATTTTGATAGTTTTGATGATTTTGATAGACTAGATAGTTATGCTCTAGTATTATCTCGATTATAAAATTTTAAGAAAACCTGTGAGTTTCTTCTGGTGCAATTACTATTTTACTATTACCCTTAAATTTCCCGATATGCCGAAATTCAGCACCTATTTATTTATTGAAGTTATACTTTCAATGCGACTTCCAACAAGGTTGCGTTAAACGTTTAACGCTACCATGTACGTTGCTATTTGATTGTACAGATAAACCATATTGTGAAGGAGTAAGGTTCAGTTTTGATTGAAATTATTTAAAGTTCTTAACTCAATGTTAGATTTGAATTTAGAATCTTGAACAGAGCTTTAAAGAAGTTATTGTTAGATGATACAGTTTAACCATGTTGTGTAGGAGTAAGATTAATTTTTGTGTGACATTTCACAATCATAATGAACGTATTTTTATATAGTCAATATTTGATTGAATGTAAAATGTGATCAAGAAAGATGCAGTTTTGATGTTCGAGAATGTCATAGGAAAATCAACCGTATTGCTTCTTTATAAGTTCTTTTCTTGACCTTTGAAGATTTCCGGAATTACACGAACTGTCACGAAAGAGTGATTGTGCATTATCTCAGTGTTATAGTTGAAGTTATACTTCTTTAGGCGCGTTATGAAAAAATCATGAAAGTGAAATTTTAAGACGCGCGCGCATCAGTGTAACAAAAAATTCTCAAGGATGAAGTTAGCTGATAACGGTCTCTCCGGAACATCGCACAAATCGCAACTGTCAATGTCAATGAGTGAGTTATGATGTTATTGTCAATAATAACCTAACAACGTCAAAAATTGTTATTCGTTGCTACAGACAGGTGCAAAGAGTTTGGACACTACAATTTCACGACTGAATAGTAAAAAATGCTTTTAGTGCAGTTTTTCTCACCTATAATTTCGGGTATAACTTCTTACGTGCGTACATAAGTACACACACCCATTTTTTTTTTTATAAAATTACTCAAGCCCAGCAATAGCAATAGCTATAATTGCAGAGTTACCTTCATTTCGACGACAAATTCTATACAATCTAACTGCCATAACTATATTATCTAAAGTCACTTAACGCATTAATGAAACGCATTTGTTTCGAACAACTCTATTCTATTAGAAACTAAATATTATAAATAGCAAAAAAAATGTAAATGTTTGATAATCCTACTACAAACAGTTCATTATCTAGTTTTACATATATGCTGAGTTTCTTGCCGGTTCTTCACAGTTGAAGGCTGACTTCCGAACCGGTAGTAGCTTCAGTAACATTAAATTTGACCTACATAAGTGCCTTCCGAGGGCCTTAACTGAATAAATGGTTTTGAATTTTGAATTGAATTTTGAAATTTTTATACTTATCCCGAGGAAATGTAAAACCCCCTCGGGAATGCGGATGAAACCGCGAGGAACAGCTAGTATGATAATTGTTTTTTCTTGTTTTACAACTAAGTTTGTTATTAGATTCCAGAAAGTTAAGTTTTAAATGAACTCTGAACTCGGATTAAACCCTCAGTGATGAATAGGTCTTCATTAATAACCTTGCTAGGTTACCTCAGCCTCAAAATATTTAAATTCCGTTACATTCGTTCATAAAACACATAAAATGTATATAGCGTGCACGAACCCATAAACGAGTTATAATAATTCCTCTATAATCTAAATTTTAAATTGAATTTTACAACTTATTAACTAATACTATATAATAAATTTTATCATCTTTTTTACGGCCGTATAGATTTATCTCCTTTTTCTCTGGAGCGTTAACTTTTGCTATAAATTATATGTGAACAAGAGACAAAAGTATGACAAAACTGCCCTCAAATAAGGTGCGACGTGAGAGCTTTGTTCAGTTATTTATTACGGGTCTTGTGTGTTCAAGGAGTAGTAAAATGAAAATTATATCGTTTTTCACTTCCTTCTCATAGTCGTATCGATCTGCTCATCTCACAAACGAAATGCAACTCTATTTTTTAACGAGTAAGTTTTTATTTTGTTATTAACACGTGAGCACTAAGGACGTTTAGCGCTGATATCGCGTAAGATATCGATATTGCGTATAGGCGTGTAATATAGTCGGGTAACCAAATATGAGGCACTTAGGCAGACGGACAATGTGATCCCGCGGCGTTGTGGCCCACGAGGCGCCACCGTAGTGTTGCGTCGATACTTTTTGTCGATAGTTTAGTGATGCGACGATCCTTTTAGTCGATAGTTTAACTCTATAATCTTTCTAGGCAGAAATTCATGTAGATACTGCCTTCTAAATCGTATTGAATTTAATTAGACATTTTAAAATACACAATTATAATATTGGAAACTGTAGTTTTTTTCTAAAATCATCTTAAATTACATTTATTTATAGTATGTTATTTTTGAGGAAACCAATCTGTGACCTAAATTTTCTTCAACAAAACCATTTTGCAAAATTACCCTAGCGTTTAACCAACTTCAAAATGTATATCGAGTTCTAATATCGCTATCGATAGACCCATGTCCCATCAGTAAGACTTGGCGGTGTGTGGGGCATCTCCTCAGCCTCGGACAGCGGGACAATGGCGCCCCGCCGCGCGCCGCGTGTCTCTCCCCGTGGGGGGTGCCTCGAGCTCAAACATGCGTACTGCACGAATTTTTAGCCTTGAGCTTAGTTTTACCTTACAACAGTTTCATATTACTACATACCGTCTATACCTTATATGCTAGTCCTTTTTGACGTAATAGTATGTGATTGAAAAAGTTACCTGTAGCAGTAATTAAATAGCCTTATGACAAGGTTCATCTGCATCGTTATACAATTAGGCATTGAATCTTATTTCCAGAAGCATAAAGTTATTTTTTTTCTGACATTGTTGTACGCCTAAAAGAAAAACTTTTTTGGAACAGACAAAAAAACGTAGTTTACGCATTGCTTACATATTTGGGTGGTGTTTGAGTTAGAATAGAAATTAAGTTTGCCATGATTTGATAATGAACAGGTTACGGTTTAGCGAAGTTCGAAGAATCTTTGTAATGGTAAAGGTAAAACTATAATATAATATAATATAGATATATATAATACTTCGAGAAGTAGAGCTCTTAGTGCAGAGTTCGTCCGGGGAAGTACTACCTTACCTATTTCTGCCGTGAAGCAGTAGTGCACTTGTGTTACTGTGGCACATGAGACTTAACAACTTCACATCTCAGGGTCGACAACGCATTGGCGATGCCCTTAGTGTTGCAAATGTCCATAGGCGACGGTAATCACTTACCATCAGGTGGACCGTTCGCTTGTTTGTCGGCCCATGTGGTATAAAAAAAAATATATATATATATTTTATAAATAAATTAGGTAGGTGGGCAAATATCCTGCGACATTCTTTACACAAGGCCATCTGATCCCAAAGAAAGCTGAGCTTGTGCTATGGGAACCAGGTAACTGATACACCACATAAACTACTTATTAAATTCATACTTATACAAATAGTTATCTACACACTAGACCTGTTAAAAATCCACGGTTCTTACGATTTTCACTCATAGAGGTTTTTTGTGACTATACTGGCGATTAGAAGAATTCTGATTATGTATGTATGTAGCTACACTGCCCACCCAGGACAAATATCATGAACACGTCTGTTTGTTCTATGTCTAATTATTACTTACTATCTATGATTTCATAGTACAAGTTCTGATCAGTTTTGGATTATGTGACGTGTGAAAAGAAGTGCAATATACAATTGTCTTTAAAAGGTTGATCTGTCTAGTTGCCGTATTTATTTCATATTTTATCGACGAAGCCTATTGCAAAATATAAAATTTACAGTCTTCATTTAAATGAAGGCATTGCTCTGCTGCCGAGTCTGTCACGCTCCCATCGCTCAACGTGGCTCCAAGTTATACACCGTAGCGTAAAACCAATCAGCGATTTATATCTGTTCTGTAGGATTTTCCTCGGATAGAGGCCCGGAGGTCCTGGGTTCGATTCCCGGTTCAGGCAAAGAAACATTCAAGTTTTTTTCTTTAGAAATGATCGTCTGAAACCGGACTGGTAAATGTGCCCGAGAGACAGCGATTATGTACTCGTCAGATTGGTATTTAAAATATCGTCGGTGATATGTATGTATGTCTCAATAATTAGACCTCTGCCTACCTCTTCGGTGAAAACGGGCTTGAAGATATGCATGTATGTGTGGATGATACAAAATAAGAAACAATGTTAATTTAATTACTTGACAATGACAAACGCAAAAGCGTTTATTTTCACTATCTTGAGATTTTTAAACATTTGAAAAGAGTTGAAGAAGACAATTAAAAAAATATATTGCCGAGTTTCTGGTCGATTCTTCTCAACTAAAGGCTGACTTCCGAACCTGTGGCAACTTCACTAGACCCATAAAAGTGTTTTTCTAAGAACTTTTATAAAAGTGATATTATAATAAATATTACAAAAGATTAAATGATCCACTTCGCTAATGAATTGTACTATAACACTATTATCGAAACTGTATCCGAGATATTATTTACTGCGACTAATTTAACCGATTTCAAAGATTGTAAATTGAATTCGTAATGGGGCATTTTATTTGTTTATGCTAATGTACCGTTTTAATTAACCATGTCGTGTTTATGGTCAGTGGGAGAGGGACAAAAAATGCGTATCGCATTGGAATTTCGACTATGCCGTGTCTGGATAAAACGACATCGATTTATTGGTGCATATTTCATAATTAAAGGATATGAGTAATGGATTTTGTATTTTTTTCATAGGATACTCCTTTTTAATTAATATTATATTTCTGTTTTATGGGTGGCGGGCAGTGTAAAAAAATATTTGTTAGTTGATTAATTATATCTATTATTCTATGTCCAATAAATTATAAATATATATTTATATTTGAATATATTGTGTATAAATTAACTACCAGACCTGTAGTTGGCACATATCTGGGTTATAAATCCTACTAATGTATGGATGTTTGTTACTCTTTAACCCAAAAACTAGCAAACAGATTTGGATGAAACTTGGCACATATGTAGAAAATGCTCTAGAATTACACATAGGATACTTTTTGTGCCGGGAAAACGTTACATCCCCCTGGAACGCAGGTGAAACCACGGGGGACAGCACATTAAATTACTAATATAAATTTATATTTGTATATGCGATCCAGAAAATTAAATACTTGATCTGTATTATCTGATCTGTAATCTGTAATCTGATTAGCACATTTCGTGGTTATAAATTAATCAATAAATTATCCCTAAAGAAATATTCATAGTAAAAAAATATTGACTACCAGGATATCATAGTTTCCGAGTGGCCATCACGCTTTGTTCCCACGTCATCGATGACGAAGGCCGAAAACGACACAAATAAATATATTACGTCACTTTGACAGCTCCCGGTTTACCTGACACGTATCATGATACTCTTATAATTGATGGGCACTAAATTTGTAAGAATTCTGAGTTTTAATGCTATTGTGTTAAAGTATGTTTTGTGATGTTAATTTAATCTTGTCTTTTTATTGGCTCATCTCTAACATCTACCTGTCGGTCCCGCATTCTATTTAATGTTTGATTATGAACATTGATAAGGGTTGATGTAGCATTAACAAGTTGTGGATTACACTTTGTCTTTTAAAATTTACTAGTTTTCGGACAATGGTCGATATTCACATAATCATAATTAATTTTTGCAAAATTTTTCATTAACAAACAAAAATATTTAAAAAAGACGATTCTTGAAGAGAAGAGAAAATTGAACCATTATTTTTTTATGCCTAATTATATAAAAATATTTGATAAATCTATTTTATAGTTTACGAATGAGCCTTGCCTAATTCATTATGAAAACTTGATCGTCAAGTAATCAGAGAAGTAAAAAACAACATAGGTATCATCTTATTTTAATACATTCACGCTCATTATCGTTAAAGAGGTAGGCATAGGTCTCAGTAAAGACCCATACTTCTCTTTCTTATTTGACATGTCTTATCCAGTTTAATATCTCGCATCCATATTAATTCAACGTAGACAGTGCATTGTTACCGTTCGTCCGGCTGTCAGTGGCGATTCCTGCTTTATTTACAACCGGTGTAACTTGCATGGAAGAATTTAGGCGCCAGATGTCGACTCGATAAGCCGTCGACCGCCGCGCGCCTCCGATCTATCGATAGATAACATTGCTCATCACTAATCGTTAAGAATATTGTAATATTGGCATACGGTGAGGGTTTGTTATCGCGAAATGTTAACTCAAACATGCGAATAAAGAAACGTTTTTGTTCTGTTTCCTTTATGTATAAAAATATCGCTTTAAATGCATCAATAAGTTTTAAACAACTGACTGTAGAGCAGTTATTCCACGTGGAATGTTCATATCGTTAAGGTATTCAGAAAGAATTCCCATACTACCAATCCGAAACATAAATCATGAAATTCTTTTTAATTAGTCACCGAAAGAAATAGAGCGTGCATATATTACTTAAGAAATAATTACCAGGGTGACATACCACGGAGAGAGTTCGTCGAGCATTTCAGGCATCCGGCGGCGATCCCGGGGGCGCCATCCAAATCCTAATTGCCGCCAGCGGAGCGCTAACGCCGGGGCGGAACCGCGGAACGGTTTCTAATTGATGCACTATTGAAAAAGTATGAGAAAAAATATTCGGTTGTCGTTCACGTGTTCCTAGTTAGGTATAGGAAGTGCATCGACTTGGTTGGTCTCTCGAGTGTCATTTGTCTATATTTGGGCCCGATATTAATTTATTTCTGATTATGTCTGAAAGCCGCGGAAGTTGCGGTGTATTTTATCGTTACTAGGTCAAAATAAACACTTGAGCCTTTCACGATATCGATTTCTTAAAATAAAACAGGGCAAGGATAAAAATACCCCGACCGCAGGACGACCAGCACGCAACCAACTTTGCCCGTTTAGCAAAACAAAAACCCCTATCTCTTGCTATTTTATACCTCCCGTGCACGCTAGCACAGTAAAATGCGGAATATTATGGGATACACTGGGTGACACTTGTGTTTATTGATATCATTCTACGTTAACAGGTTTCATATCTAGATGTATTTCCAAAAGTATTTAATTTAATTTGCATCCTGCTAAAATTAGACGTTATTTATTCAATAAATATTTCTTAATCTCGATCGAAAGTGTAAAACCTGTACCCACCGATCCGAGTAGATAAGGTGCATCCTGCTCGTGACATCCGATCCGGAGATCGCTTGTGAATCGAATATCTTAAGGTTTTTAGTACTTTATCGGAGATCGTATATTTCTTAATAGTTCACATAAGGTCTCAGTGTAATATTAATATATATTTATAATAGGAGATAATACGTAAATTATTTACACCAAGTACGGTACTTATGACCAGGCAATCATAAAGTAGTAAACAATAATCAGTAATATTAATTCAATACAAGCCTTTCACAGTTTGGTAAACCTTTCCCGAATGATAATGTGATTGTATACATATTAGTGAAATATTTATAATCTTCAGGCGCCGACATTCAGACACGTACTGTTTGAATAAAAAAAGACAATGGACAATAAAGTACAAGCGTGCAATATCAAAATAAAGTCATATTAGCACGTGATAAGAAAGCGATACGCGTATTGTCGAGGCGATGGACGAAATAAAATGCTAAATGTTCCTGGAAATTATATCGGGAATATGGGAACTGTGTGTATAACATTCTTACGCTTGTAATTTTCTCAAAACCGTTTATCGTCACTTGGAATACATTAAAATGTCTTTGTCACTTAATCATGACAGCTTCGACATTTGTTCTATTCTACTAAAGCGGGATTTAAGGCCGATTCAATAGGTTCAAATCAGAATATAGGTATCTAGTTATAATAGAATCCGTAACCTGTTTCATATATCTCTCCCAAGACTTATGCCCACGGCGCGATTACTGTGAGTTTATTTCCTTTCAATGGTACGAACCTATTTCAATTATCTATCAAGAAATTACCAAGTTGGCATATCATCTTAGGAGGTACCGTTGTAGACTTCACGAGGGGGCACTTTACAGGTACTTCGAGGGTAATTTTGCGAGAGCGCGTGCGTGCCTCAGGGCTCACGGCGGGTGGCCGACTGCTTGTCCTACTAAGCATACCTGCTGTCAGGGTATGATTGCCTGGTGTGCTTGATTGAAAGATTTGCAGTGGTAAGGAAGTATCATTCGTGTCGGTTAGCTGAAGAACTGTAATTTATTTACTTTTTACTTTATTTGCACTTTGAGAATACTTTAGTAGATTTGTTTATTTTATTAAAAGCCATTTCAGATATTAATTTCGCAAGGTAAATTTTACCGGTCATAAAAGCTGAGGTTCAATTTATATTCATTTGTCAAAGTCAACTTATTCAAATTGACTCTTAAACGTGCTTTGCTCATATTCCTTCCTATCTGTAAAGTATTATTAAATGTAGGAAGCTTAATTACTAATAACGAACCAGTAGCGACTACTGTATTAGTTTTGCTCGAAAATCAATCATGGACTTTAATGAGCGCCGTCTATTTAATGCATAAGATGTACCAGGTAAACATGAGAGGCCTGAAGGTATTCCGTTCATCCATTACACCGACAGTAGTTATCCTGCATTCTTTCTAGCTCATTACTCATTATTAAAAGTGGCTACCGTTACTTATGTAGGGACTTTGGAACATGTAGATGCGGAATTGGTTATGTAGGAATAAATTCCTAAATCTCATAACTACCGATAGGAGTGAGTGCATTCTTTATTCAACCAGAAATAACTCTCTTGGAAACTTTTAATCGATAGAATTATAAAACTTAAAAATCCCACGGTAAACCTAATAAAAACTGTCAAACCATTTGTTAAAATCATAAAATTAATTGTGGACAGTAAAATTTCTACCGATTAAAGAACCTGACTGCGTTCCAAGATTGTTTCTTGTTACTTTAAAAATGTATAGGAATCACCGATTAAGTTCAATAGGCAGTTATTGCCCACATGCATTAATAATGAAATATAAACATGGCAAGCATTAATTGTATCTTAAAGATGCCACTTCTGCAACTCGACAGAATCTGTGAGGCTGTAATTGGTAATTTATATGTAAAACGGCGTGCAGGCGGCGGCTCGCGTCAATCATACAAGGAGCATACGGTGCGTACTGCGTGAGAGCCATGCGCACGATTTATGCTCTACAAATAAAACATTATGATAACACACTACCCCGCTACCAAGCGATACCTTCCCATTAGCATGAATCTCCTTAGCTGGAACTGAAGAATATAATAGTATCATAGCTTCTTTAACTGTGAAGAGAATTAGCTTAGTCTTCGATTCAGGTCCAGTGTTGCGCGTTTCTTAAAGTTGTGTATTTTTTGCACATTTATATGGTGAGAAAAAATATACTTTTATACTACTATAGGAATAACTATTTTATAATACTCATACACAATTTACCAGGCGTGCATAAGTTAACCAAAGCTTTTAAATTTTTCCATGCAAATTGAATAATAAATTTATTGTCTTACCAATATATCAACATCTCTAATTGATACTCGGTAATTGGTCGTAACTTTTCAGTTGCTCGGCCATTCACTGGGATCAATAAAACCTCAACAGGCGCCATTTTTATTGCCCCCATGCGTATAACAATAATAAAACTCTGGTATCTCGTTAGTGCGTTTAAAGGCTGCCAGGTTTATTGTACATCACTCAGGGAGTCGTCACGTGAGAATGTGTTTAGTTCTGTGAATGGGAACGACGTCAAAATTAAAAAAAATACATGGTTCGTGCCATTAAATACTTAACCTAGAGCTTTCTCAAGGAACAACACATGAATCTCTTGTAAAAAAAACATCTTTTATTTTTGTATAATACCTTTTCACACTTTATAAGGATCCATATATTTGTCGTTATCAAAACCTTTTTTAATCAACCGCACTGACAGGTGATTCCGCCAAATGGCGCCGGCTCTTTATTTGTAAGCTCCTTTTGGCACTGTCCCACTTCGTGTTTTGGCTGATTGCAAACACATGTCGTCTTTATTTTGTTATTAGTAGATTGATTGGGTATAGGCATGTCTCATGTTTGGTTGATAGCGGAAATTGGTTTGATTTGATTAAGTAATTATCTAATATTGTAATAATATAAATTGGATATGATAGCTATTAAATAAATACAAAACTTAAAAAATCCCATTTGTTCCAAATTGGATTTTCCCAACAATCCCATCGATGATATTTTGAACATAACTAAAAATAAAACGTCTATTTTGACGCAAAAACTACCCAACAGTTTGTATGAAACTTGGCACACAGCTTTTTATCCTGGGGAAACGTCACATCCCCCGAGAACACGGGCGAAACCGCCGGGCACAGCAAGTACAATGAAAAAATATTTTGGTACTTCCGAATTGAAATATCCTGAATTAGATAGGCATCTTCAACTCGGTAACTAATATACATTTATCGTGTCGGTACGCGTCTCATTAGAGACCGATTATTTACATATGCACATGCATTATGAGTAAAGAGAGTCGTAACTTGTGCTGGGGACGCGAATTCAAACTTACGAATAAATTTGTATGTCTGTTTGTACACTTTAATAGCGATAAACACGCCTGCACCACTACTTGATTGTCTTTAGGATACCGTGCCAATAATAGTAGTGAAGTAACTATCTACCTGTCTATCAATTATGTTTTTTCAAAAACTACTAGTGCTATCGAATAAATTGCTGAAATTATTCTGACTAAAGATAAATATCTATACATCAAATAGTTGTAATGTTGAACAGTTTTCGAGTAATAAAAAAAAAAACCATTTATAATTCCTACTTTTTAAAATCTATTTGTTTATTTTTCTATTTATTTTCTATCAATAAATTGATGTTATTATTTTGAGTCTTAAGAGAGTTAAGTGAGTGTTGAATTCACATTAGCCCAGTTTATTTTAATCAGTTTCATTAGACAGGTAAAAATAATCTTTACAAAAATAATATGAAGGTATAATAGAAGAATATAAATAATAAAAAAAATTAAATTCGTTTATTTTTCTCCCACACATAAAAAATACATATTTCATCACATTTTTGTCATAAACAGGTAGGTTACTATTGTGAACATTTTCGTATTTTTTTCTTCGATTTTGAGATTCTGATTTTAGTCAAGAAATGCATGCAACAAACGCATCTCCTCGGTCTTGTCTATCTAAAAAGCTGCTATAAAGTAGCGTCAGTTTTTTATTACTTTTGATTCCGTATATGTTTGTTCTTGACCAACATTTTTTGTTATCATGTGGCCAAACGAGGTAAGCACGCAAAGCCTGTACTATCGTATCGACAGTATACTCTTTATTAACCCTAAAATCGAGCACTGATTAAATAGAAAATGTGCCAAAAGAACAGGCTTTAGTGTGCATTTTCCTTCAAACTCCAAAAATACATAACTGCTTGTAAATTAGCAATGCATGTATGCAAAGCGATAGCTTTTATTTCCATTTTGAACTACCTTAGGAATTTACTGATGGTTTTATACTTACACCGTATCTAACCTTCTCACTTGATATTACCAGCTGACTTCGCATTTGACATATGTCATCGAAGCTTTACGATACCACAGATACTATTAAATAATATCCTAAAACATTTCCATAATATATTAGTTGTGTATTATTGATGTTAAATCATAATCATTAACATAATTATGTGTGTTTAACCTTTTCGATCGAACTTATTAATTTATACGATCTCTTAAACTTTCTATGGAATGCTCGAGAGACGCCTGTGGGGAACTTCTTTTTTTTTTTGTTTAAACAAGTCTGAGAAAAAAATCAAAAGTGGATGCTCAGGGTATATGATGGATGACGAAGGCACGGCGGGGGCGGGACGGGCCATTAAAAAACAATAAGCCATACGCGGCCTGTGTCTGCCACAATTTGTTCGCTCCGGCACTCATCTTCATAACAACGTTGATATTTAAATAAACTTAAACTATATCTCATTTCACTTAAAGTCGTTAATTAAATGAACTTCAGATGGCAGGACTCTATCCTAGTTTGGACAATGGAAATTACCTTTGACGGGTGAATTGTTAATACGATTTTAATTGATGGCCGACACGTGTCTTTTGTTTTTTTTCACGTCGTGTTACTGATGTGCGTGTCAAAGTTTAAATGGGCTACCGACACGAACTAGCAAAGTTCTCGCTTAGTTTTAACTAGAAGTCGTTATTTTGTCACTTAAAATTTACATTATATGAAAACAGCGGAGTTAATCATAAGGTCACACGAAGAATAAAGCTCTATGACATAACTTTGAGATAACTTTTTGATGTCTGGTAGATCTACAATCAGGTGAACGGTCCACCTGATCTCTGCGACACCAGGGGCACCGACAATACGTTGTCCACTGATAAGTGAAGTTGTTAAGTCTCATGTGTGTATTTTCTTTCTCTAAATAAAACTACCGTAATGTTTAATTTATTGCATAGAATTATTACTGTAAAACATTTTGACGGGTCAGTTGGCTTGATGGTTAGAGGCTCGCTACAGGTCGTAGTTTTGAATCCCGGTCAGAACAAACATTTGCGCACAAGAACATGAATGTTTTATCTGTGTCTGGGTGTAAATTAAGTATGTGAGTTTAACGAAGATTGAAGCCAAATTTCAGCTTTGTTCCAAGGCAATTGTATTGATGAATGAGTCAAAAAAATATCAATAAAAAATTATTAACACTCATCGGTAAAGAAAGTATCGTAGCTCTATTTCATACCAGTAAAACGACTGACTATTTGTTTCTCCTTCACTGCTTAACTTCTGAACCGATATTGTTTAAAAAGAGATAAGCTTGAACTTAAACAAATAATACTCTTAATTTTTTTATGTTTCACTTTCATACATTTTGATGTTATCTATATTTTTCTTTGCAGGTAAGTGAATAAGTTATCTGCTATTTCGGAGAAGGGCGAGAGAAGGTAAGTTAAATATTGCTATATTTAGATTAATAACAATTAACAGTGTTTTTATTATTTTTAAAATATGTATATTTATATTATGACGCTCTTTATCTCCGAAGAGGTAGAGAGTGCACATAAGATATCTTTAAGTGCAAATGTGTCGTGTGGCGAACATTTTCGCCGTCTGTTGGATACTTTACCAATCTCAGACTACAGGTTATCATTTCTAAGCAATGAAACTTATGATTACCTTGCCTGACCCGGGAATCAAACGAAGGAACTCCGAGTCTCTCGCCGAGCTTCATAAAACTCGACCAGCGGCAATTTTATGAATTTAATTTAATGAAAGCGTGTGCTTGTCTTATATGTAGTGTGTATTGTTGTAATGTCGCTAAAGAGACAACAATAAATCTCGTAAATCTCTCCCGAACTGTCTTAAACGTTTTAAAATGAGATTATAATTTCAAGTGGTCCGTAAACAAATAATTAACTCCTCGTTTCTTGCGAAGTATTTGGTGTTTATTTGGGAGTAGGTAGATTGTGTTGCAGGATGCAATGTATGCTTCAGCTCTTCAGAAAAGTTCCCGTAAAATTTTAATATATATTCTACCTTCACGGGCCTTGAATGTTGGAAATAATAATAACTTTTATTGCTGAAAACCAAAATGGAATTTTACATTGGAAATTAATAAAATTGTTTTTTAGTATGTACTGATCTCCTCAATGACGTTCCTTTAACCAATAGCTCTGCATTAATCTCTCAGACAATCAAATAATCAATATTTTGTTCTTTTTTTCGTAGTTATATCTATCAAACCAGAAATTGTTATAAGCGGATTATGTCCATTTCCACTAACCAGTACCTAATTTAAGCAACTAACATAAAATTCATAAATTGTTATAAATAACTGTAATTTTATAATGCGTTAACTCTAATATAGTAATTCATGTTACTCCTTGAACATATTCCTAAAAATAACATTAAGTACCTAGCCGACTGTCTAACAGACTACAACAAGCAAAGGTTCTCTTACCACGTCATGTTTCCCTGGTCAAGTAGCAACAATAAAAGCTTTTAACATTTCTCGTATTGTCCGCGTAGATGTAAAACAAAAACCATTAAATGATTAAATGTGCATTAAAAAAAATTACATTTCACATGTAACCTTAAAACGCCACCTCACCGCAACAATACGCTGCCGCAGTACAGTAGATAAACGTCACGATAAACCGCAACCGGTAATTATGGCTGACATTATTGTTTTAACATTCCTTGGCAACCCGTATTGAGAACATTTTGTACATTTCTTGTAAACAAAGGGCTATTAATGCTTATTAATCAGCATCTTTTGGTAATGCTTTATATAGAATTGGCTCGCGGTAATTGTTGCGTGACACGGAATGACTCCATTCAATGCGTACTTACCGGATCTAATTTAGTTAATTTGTTCTTTGGTATACCAGCATATAAAATAAAGGATTAAAAATTGGCTTAAATACAAGATTATTAAATATCTTGGGCCATTCTTTACACACGACCGACAACAGACACAGATAACTAACACATTAAAATACTTTATGATTTAGAATACTATATTTTAGAAATTATAATGTTTTAGGTTATTAGTTATTATTGTATTAGTTTAATTTTACATTGCTTTTTAAGATAAGTAGCCGTGCAGCCACAATTTCCCACTTGATACCTCGACCAAATCTAAACCTAACATGATATTTCTTCTTGTCTCGTAAGTGACGCGTGAAATGTAAACACGTGTAAACTATAAAACTATTGAAGCGCATCCCGTTAACAGCGTACGAGCGCTATTAATTATTAAAAACGTCAGTGTTTTAATGTGAAATAAATTAATTTTTCCACACAACCGACAGCACGGTCCGGATAATAACCCGTTGTCGGGGTCCGATCAGGCAGCTCCGGTCGTGTGTACCCCCGGTGTATAATCACTGTAATTGCACAGATCGCGTCAGAATTAATATCTTGTAAACATTGTAAGACTATTTGAATGGGCTGGGGAGAGCTCCTGTTTCTGTACATTTGATTTGGGGTTTTTTTTGTTTTATAGCTCTATAAATTTAAAATTTTAACCAGTTTTTATCACAAATAGGTTCAAAAAATTAAAAACTTTACTTGTTCTATAAAAAAACCTGTAGATATGAAATAAATTAATAAAAAAATGTATATTTTAAATGGGGTCATTTAATAAACTTAATATATGTATTTGTAGAACTAAATACTGGTTTTAATCACGTCTATTGATCTTGATAATAAATTATAATGATGATTGCTCAAATCGAAACTTAACTAAGCTGAATTAATCCACTCCCACTCGGTTATAGATTCCTCATTGCCGGCGGCTGTCATGTGTGTTGCTTTAACCATAGAGTTGAAGCGACGCGCTACCGCCTTCCACCTGTGTGGTCCTGGTACTCCTGCTGGGCTGGTGGCCAATGTGTGGTCGACATACATTATGTCAACGCGTATCAATATTATTTGGTAGTTGTTATTGAAAATACAGCATTAACATACTTTACATCATTATTGGGTTTGTTGAAAGAATAATTCGATAGCTTAGGAGAATATCTTTGGATATAGTTTATAAAATTTTAACACTGAATTGAATTATTCCATGAAAATGATTTGGGACAATTTCATTTAATCGAAGTATTTTTTTCTTCGTGTAAGTATTTTAAAAGCTAAGAACTGTGATGGTTTCTCCTTTTAAGGAAGTTTACACAAGAGGTAAATTTGCTACAAGATAACTCTGTAATTTATATACCTGACAAAAAATCAATTTTCACTCAATATTTTTCGCTTAATTCGCGATGCAATAACTCATTGAAGAGATTGGTTGTACCAATAAACAATAAAGAACAATTTTCCCATACCTTTCTCATCAAACATACTTAAACACTCAGGTCAATCGTTATTGCTTTCACTTAAAGTTATTTTTCCCTTAATTCTTCAGCAAACCTGATTTATTGTATCTCATAGTAGTGTTTTAACCCTCAACCAAAACTCTGCGGTTTCAAAAAACTTTGTTCCAATGTAATAAAGATGGTTTTCGGTTGTTTTAATGGGTCATTAAATTTGTGAAGCGTATAACTAGTTGGCGAAGTGCGTATTAGCAGTGCACGGTCGTGGTCTTGTTGCCTCGCGCCTAATTGTAGGTTCTCGACGCCTCGTATGAGCGCCACAAACGTTTGTAGGGCTGCCTCTACTCAATAAAACATGAGAAATGGAAAAATATTCTCGCACAATAAGATAAAAGAAACTTCATACAGTACTAAACAATTCTTCTGATTTGGTAAGTACTGATTTTTAGATAACCCATATTAGTAAGATTATGGCCAAATACAAGCCCAAAAAAATTTAAAAAAAGCATGTAAATCATATAATATTTATCCAACAAATTGCTTTTCAATTTGATTGACAGACACAAGTGTTAGTTACAGTTAATAAATTGTAAAAAATAACATTTTTGATTTATGCTTCTAAGCACCGCCTCTATAGAATTTAATTACATAACAGAGCGGTCCGCATTTGTGTATCAAAGCGTCAATTTTAAATAAACATTAAACACTGCTATTAAGCTAACATCAACACAATAAATAACACAAACATAGTGATCAACTAATAAACCCGATCGCCGATTAATATCAATAAGCGGGGTTGCAACCCACTACCGCCGAGAAGTTCCAACAACCACCGCTAGGGCGGCGCTATTCACGCGGTAATCTGTCGCCGCCGTGTGTGGCGGCCCTAACTCAGCGGGGCCCGCCCGGCCGCGCCACTGACGGGTTAAATTGAAAAATAAACATTCTGAGTGATGGGAAAACGAGCGGGTTGACGTGTGCGCAGGTTGTTGACTCGCCCGTCCGCCATTTTGAGCAATGATGCGAAATTTCCGCGGTTATTGATATAAATTGGTTTCGTAACGGGATGAGCAATCTCACGGAATGAGGCTGTTGAGGACGAAGGGTTAACTAGGTATATAAAACGTGTTCCAATGTTGTGATGATGATTAAGTAGTATTTAGTTTGACATAACGAGTCCATTTTAAACTAAACCTTGTTAAACGAAGTAATACAATAATCTAACAATAGTCAAAAACATTCAATTATCATTCAATTTGACTGTTCAGTGTGTATGAATGAGCACCATTCGACATTTCCCCTACAATTGTCGTTACAAAAACTAAAGAAAGCGTAGCGCACGAATTAATCTGTGCCGACTATACTACGCAATTTGGCTACGGCTACGAAATACGTAGTACTTGCTACATTATTACTAGGATAACAGAGAAAACAGGAGAGCATGTCAACGCTCTAATACCGCTGTACACATACAGTGGCTCCAATTTTTTTTTTAATTTTAAGTAGTGCAACCGAATCCTTTTGTTTGTTAGGATTTATTTTTGCGTGTATCGAGTTATATTATCAGACATCACAATGTCAAGTAGCTTTGGCCTTTATATAAAATCTTTTTCTGGCTTTTTGAGTCACGGTAGACGTATTCACTTGTTGTACTGATGGATATTTGTTGAATAAATTAATAATTAATAAAAAAATGTTTACTAAAACGTGAAATTACACTATTCTATAGAAATAAAACTACTCTCTCACTTCACGTCACTTTGGAAGTTTTTGCCAAAAAGTAATCGAGTATTTTTTTATTAATATAACATACCTACCATAGACTAAGGAATAGTTACAACCACCTTCAATATAAATTAAAGTATCCCGATAAAGTGCGCATATCTACCGCCAAATAAATAAACAGTCGTGCCCTCGCGCCGGTTAAACGGAATTAATTACACGTTTGTGCCACTCGCCGGCAATGAGAGCCGGTTGTGTAAACAAAAGCAAAACTCCATAAATCACCTCCTCGGGCATTATGATAGCCGCGCCGGAGGCTGGATCCTTCCCTTACATGTTTTACGATTATGGAATGATATAGATTTTTTTATGGCTCGTAATGATGATTTTAGAATTACGTTGGATATTATTTTAATGATAAAATAATTGGTGACTCTTTTATTTTTCATATTATAGGAGTATTTTAAAGTAATATTTTCGGATAAGGCTGTATAAAAAGAAATACAAAAGTATTTATGGTGCGGTTCTTATCAATTAATGGTATGAAAAATTGTAATTTATTATTTTTGATGTCGTCGAAACATTTCGATGTAAGGGACCGTTCGCTAAAAGCGTTCATCCATCCAGGATATCGCGAAATACGATTGCGATTTAGAGTTGGTTTACATGCCGTAGAAAATCATTTAAAAAAGTTACGTTCAAAATTTACAATCGTGTAGAATAATTTTTGGGATATATTCAAATTGTGAATTATAATTTTATTAAAAATCTATCAGAGATATAGAATTACTTAGTATAAAAGTATCGCCGGAACTGCTCATTCAAACGGAATATATGAATCATATTCCAAAATGATTATCACAAAACCACTTCAAGGATTACGAAATGAACAATGATAATTTTAGTGCTAAGCCTCTGGTGATTATTTTAACCAATCAACATTTTATAGAGTTACATAGTTTCATCATTTTATAATAATTGGGAAAAGCTTAATTTTTTTTTAATTATCCTTGCTCGTTTTGTCTCCATGTAAACCAGATCGTA
Source organism: Habrosyne pyritoides (assembly GCA_907165245.1). NCBI lineage: Eukaryota > Metazoa > Arthropoda > Insecta > Lepidoptera > Drepanidae > Habrosyne > Habrosyne pyritoides. The sequence continues at coordinate 11,983,727 of OU015603.1, read as the reverse complement.
AGCACTAATGCATTTGTATAATTTTATGCGCTGCGCCCGCGCCCTCGCCCGCGGCCCGACGACTCTCGCAATGATAACGTTGCTAATGAGCCCCAGTATCTTCGCTGTACCTACACACACTCGATGTATCACTCGACTGATATATTCGAAAAATATTTACGCTTATGGTACGTCTATATGATGCACGTTAAAAAAAATAAGGTCAGTTCATTCACGCACGGCAACACTTACATAAATCAATTAAATACTCCTTAACAAAGTACCCTAGTATACGATTACAACACTTATACCAGGCGCACAAAGCTCGTTAGGCGGTAGATTTTCGTCAAACAATAAAATTACAGTAAGTGCCTCTTCAACGGTAGGCTCGTGCTTGATGCGATTTTAACAACACCTCTCAATTTGTATAATCGCCTGGTATTAGATTTTGTGGTTCGTATAAATTAAATTGATTTTGCTACTTGTTTCTTTTTTTTACTTATCATTAAAATGGCGGTCGGTTTGATTGCCTAAGGTTAACCTCATATGTAAATAGAACCGGCTTTTTGAAGACTTGCATACCTTCAAAGTCAATTTGCATGAGTATAACATATCACTGAATACATTAACCCTTCGCCCTCGGTGCGCGATTGCCACAATGACTGCAGTTTTGCAACTAAGTCCAATGAACATCATATTGCCGTGTTTGTACGTTTTACGGCCACTTCTTTGACTTACCTCGTTAACGAATATCAATTTGAATACGTAATGTAGCATTAAATGGTATGTAAACACACCCTTTTTTAAAGTCATTTGATAAATAGATTAATAAAATACCCCGTTTATATTAATAGTGAATACGTTTTTTAAGACAAAGGTGTGTTGAATATTGTTTTTGTGGCGTACCAGAGTATTGTGAAGGTACCTGCCTGTGGGGTCATTACATAAGCGAGGGACGTAAATTTATTTCTTTTGATAATTAAAATGTTTTTTTGCGGTATGACTCATTATTTTCTTAGTTTTTTTTTAGTAATAATTTATATAAAACTTTGCGTGGTGATTTCACCCATAGAAAAAGTTTCAGAAAAGGTCTGTAGTAAAAAAGAAGACTTTTTATATGCGTTATGTCGCTTACCTCAGGTAAAGTTTATATCTGCCATAAAAATGAAAAGGTCTCTGTAAAGATTATTCATCCGCGGGTAAGCACTTACACGTGTCAAAGAATACTTGTGTTTATGTTATTAATAATTGTCCTTTGGTTATTTCATGGTAGTATTTGTTCATTATCGTGGATAATTTAAATTATGTATCGTATTGGATGGCAAGCTTTAACGTTATGGTGTGTGGCTGCTTTACTTAAAAAAAATAGATTTAATAAAATAAACTTTTTAATTATACTAGCGACCCGCCCCGGCTTTGCCTAAGTGTTAAAAAATAAATATATTGTGCACTTAAAACTTACGGAAGTAATTATTTATAGTATGCAAAAAACTACATCAATCGTGCGTACAATCAGACAGATATAAATAGTCAGAATATATAGTAGATAGGTAGATTTAACAAATCGCTTCAGCTTATAGATACTCTTGTTTGAAAGCCCAACTGGCGACTGTCAACTACCAAAGCACATTGTGTGTTTTGTAAGAAAAGGGGAATGATTGACCGTTTCCTCCTCACAAACGGTCGCATTTTGATTTATGCCATCGGCTAGACCCCTTTTGTTTTATATTCGCCTGGTGCATTAAAAGGCTGTTACGCATTTTCGGGAGTTTTAATTTATGTTAATTTGATTATTATACAATTTATTACTAATTTGTTACAGTATTTATTATTATATATGTAGTATGACAGGCCAGTTGGCTTGGTGGTTAGCGAAACCGAAGATCGCGGGTTCGATTCCCACCCAGGACAAACATTTGTGTGCATGAACATGTCTGTTTGTTCTGTGTCTGGGTGTAAATATGTATTTAGTAGTACATGTCCTAAATCAGTTATCTGGTTTCCATAGTACAAGCTCTGCTTAGTTTGGAACCAGATGGCCGTGTAATAATTATTATTTATTAGTTGTAATATTTAATATTATTTATTTATTATATGCTAGCTGTCCCGCACGGTTTCACCCCAATTTCCGAGGGATGTAACATTTTTCTATTATCCTATTTTACTTCTAATACCTCCAAGAATATGTGTACAAAGTTTATTGATGATCGATTAAGTAGTTTTCGCGTGAAAGCGTAACAAACAAACTTACATTCACATTAATAATATTAGTAAGGATAATATGTTGGTAACTTTGTTTGTGTACATAATTAACATATTAGATCACTAGCTGTCCCCGCGGCTTTACCCGCGTACTCGATGTATGTGGATGTCACGTTTTCCCGGGATAAAAAGTAGCCTTAGCTAGTATGTGCCAAGTTTCATCTAAATCCGTTTAGTAGTTTTTGGTTAGGGAACACTTAATTATATTGACTGATAAATGTCAATATTTACTTGTATTTAGTGTAGAACTCGCCACAAACTAGGTAAGAGTTTTATGTTAGCGTACTTGCTCATATATACGTCTGTATAAAACTGTTGAATCTGTCTGTACATTACATTTTTTGTCAAATTTGGTGATAAATATTTGATTTATGATTCACCGACGCCAATTCTACCATTATTTTAATATTTCTCTGTCTGTTTGTGTGTCCATTATAACTCAAGAACGATTTGACCGTTCTTGATGAAAATTTGTATATAGTCAGAATATGTTCGAATGATAGGCTATATAATATCGATAATCACGGGTGAAACCACACGGTACGCCCAGTTTCACATAAAGGTTTAATAACTATATACATGTATCCATGTATCCTATAAAATGAAAACATAAATCATTTGGAAAAAAACTTCGGTTAGTTTATTAGCTTGTAACTCAACAGGAAATCTTAATTAACAAATTAATGATCTCTTCTTTTTGCATCTCTCATCGTGTGTGATCGGACTCTAGTATTAATTGAGTATGAGATCCAATCTCAAGTCGTCTCCTGCTGTGGAATTAGATCCTTCATCTATTAGATGAGTTTGCTTCTTGTATTTGCTGTTTTGTTGGGTTTGGTCAGGACGGTATTATACGTACCGCAAAATGTAGGCGGTGAGGCATAATATGTATATCATCAGCCTTATTCATTTATAAAAAAAGTCTGGATCTATGTCTATAAAGTGTATGCCGAGATTCATACAGGAACGAAACTTGGAGTAAATGAGACGAAAGCATTTATAATGGAAATAAACATAAATTTTTAGAGAAATCTCATAAAATGTGTTAAAAAACATCATTATGCGGCGAAATATATAAAGATCAGCCAAGTGCGATTCAAACCTGGCTTATGTATAGAACTGACTACCTTACCTTCCTTTTTGTAATACATATCTTCTTCTGCAAGGGAGAGGTCTCACTCCACATTGCACCGAAAATATTTTGAACGTGTAGTGAGCATTTCTAAAAAAAGAAAAATTATTATTATATCATGATAATCGAATTCCATTACCCGGGGTTCGAATCCATGACCTCGGACTCTAGCCAAGCTTACAAATCGACCACCGACGCGATTCCAATTTCTTAAAAAAATAATATCTTCGTTAGTTAATTACAAAAAAGCATCATGTTTTATCAACCAATAGTCGCTAAAACTACCTCTAACTACCATACTAACAAGCCTTTTACTTACTTTACCTGACTTGTTTAAAGTAGCAAAAAATTACACTATCGTGTGAACTGACACAGTCTAGCTTTATGTTAGCAAGTTACAATGTTGCAGCGACACGATAGTATGTAACATTTGCGATTTAACATAATGTATGTGTGAGGAATTACTGTTTCCTACCCAGGTATTTGAAACGAACGAAAAGGTTGGAGTAGGTCATTTATCTATCAGCTTTAATCATTTTATAGATTACTAGTGTCCAAGGGAAGGTCGAATTCTGGTCTAAGCCGAACGTTTAAGGCCAGCTTACTCCAAAAAACGTAATTTTTTTCAATACATTTTATTTATAGTACAAAACATGTTGAGTAAACAATTTTTTTACATATGAAAGCACATATATGAAATTACTTGAAAAAAGTTTTTTTTTGATTTTTTTTGGAGGCCATAGCCAATTCGATACAGAACGTGAAACCGCTTTGTTTTTTGCGTTCAGATAATTCTTTTCCAAGAAATGATGTCATCCATCTACGAATCAGATGAGTTTCAACAGCCATTTTCAGGACCGCCATTTTGAAAGAAAATTTTTTTTTATGTAATTTCATTTATGTGCTTTCATATGTAAAAAATTGATTACTCAACATGTTTTGTACTATAAATAAAATGTATTGAAAAAAATTACGTTTTTTGGAGTAAGCTGGCCTTAAGCCCTATGAAATTGGTCAGTGCATGACGAACTATTTTATTATGTAGTAAAGAATTTTGAATAGAAATGTAAGTTGACGGGATAATATTGTGGTTTTGTCTATGACTATAAAAAATAATAATTAAATAATGTTTAAACTACAAACAATATTTAAATTAATAAATACCTGATTTAAAGCTAATCTGGAGATTCGACAAAACTGACTAAAGATTCAATATTGAAGAAATATAAGAGAATAAGAATCAAGATTGGCTAAAAGTGAGCAAATTAATTTAACGTTATGATTAAATATACCTTGCAAGTTGCAAAAATAAGAACATTTTGAAACAATGTCAATTAAAATATAAATTAATTTAGTACATACACAGAAGAAACAGATATGTTCATGTACACAAATGTTTGTCCTGGGTGGGAATCAAACCCGGGACCTTCAGTTTGGCAGTCAGTGTCGCTAACCACCAAGCCAACTGGCCTGTCGAAGGTAATTGGTTGTTATGATGGAAATTAAATCCTATTAAGACGTAGGATCCCCAAATACCGGCATGTTATGTTCCTTTAAAAGCAGCTGCAATTCTTTTGGAATCGGCATTCCCAGATGACTTCTTTTCAAATGACATAAAATTTGTTTTATCCGTCTATACCAATCATTTTCCGCTGACACACACTAGAAATGCCAATGCTGCGAAGGATCATCGTTATCGATATATAATGCAGCCTGACTCCGGTCACCTGAGCTGTCAATCTATAAGATAAATTACACCTAGCTTGAAGATGTTTAGTCGTGGCCTCTATACTCTTGCTTTGTCTCTTTTTGGGGAGAGGCTCTTCGACGCCTCGATGCACCGCCACGCGGACGTTTGTTTTAGTGAATACAGGGGCCTATGGTAAATAGTCACCGCCGCCTATGGACATTTGCAATACCAACGACAAGTATATTTTTTGCAATAAATATTTTATTATGTCAACTGGCCGCCTATGGACATTTGAAAATCCAGTGGCATCGCCAATTCGTTGTCGACCCTTAGACGTGAAGTCGTTAAGACTCATGTGCCTGTAATTTCACCAGCCCTTCTGCTTCACGGCGGAAATGGGTATGATTAAAGAATAAAACCTCAATAAAGTGCAGTGTACAAGTTTTATTTATTTTTAGGAATCCCAAGACTATACTAACAATTTTAAATGGATGCAAAAATAAAATAATGCTTTACAAGTATTCTATTCTATTATGGGTTGTTTTTGGACGCGGGGATAGAAAAAATAAAACAAGATTAACGAAAAAAATCTATAACGAAAGACCGAAAGAAAAAGTCACGTAGGAAAGACTTAGGCGAACACACATCGACTAAATAGGCGATGGTCTATTAAATGGCCTGGTAAAACCGAGTATGAATGCAAAGACTGGTGAATGTAGAGGAAACGAAAGAAGTGTAAGGGTGTAGCAAATGGAAATCTGGTTTTAGACCATGGATAGGCGTAACGATAAGTTTGTACGTATCGATCAACATTTTTTTATGTCAATTAAACCGACAATCATGCAGACGGTTCATCTGCTGCTCACCGCCGCCTATGCAGCAACAGGGGCATCGCATTTCGTTGTCGACACTAAGACGTGAAAAAGTTACATCTCATGTGCAAGTAATTTCACGGGCCCCTGTACCTTTCTAACCGAAACATAGTAATACAAGCGCACAACTGTTTCACGGCGAAAATGGGTATAGTTATGATACCCTGAACGAACTCCGAGACTACCTAAGACCTGGACTAAGAGACTATACTACTTCTAAAACCCTAGTACCCTGCGCTATGAGGCTATGAATCAACTCTAACTTGGCATTTCTAGTCGCAAAAAAAGGCTTGGTAGCACTCATTTACAAGATTTTTTATACAGAGTAACAATTAAATTATTAAAATAAAAAAACCGTCATCATGCAGTGGGACCACGTCTCCGTGAGATGGTTCGTGCGATATCGGCAGTTTTCGTGGAATCCGCTCGCGAGGCGACGATTAATTCCTTATATGGCGGCCCCGGGGCTGATGCCCTCGCAAATCGTGCATGGGCATTGTTTTTAAATTCAACCTCTTTGGAGTCACTGGCACTGGTTTTTATTCTACTTCTCGGATTTCCTAATTGGTCAACAGATGCCACTCTGAATTTCTAATACTAAATTAAATATATTTTCAGCAAAACAAATAATGATTGAACAGAAACGGTATTCTTTTTTATGTGTCGGTTTTAAACGTAAAATGATATTCTTATCTACGTTCATACATTAGGCATAAGTAATTATTTGTAGATACAAATGTGTCTGTCGAACACCGGGAGCGATCCGATCACTCACTCAGCTTCTGATATCGTTCTATTGAATATTAATGTTCACCTATGAACCCATCGCGTTCGTAGTTTCGAATGCCGACCTCTTTTACTTTTATTTCACCCTGGTAGGCAATCTGAATCGAATTGTTGATTTATATAAAACTAGCTGTTGCGCGGTTTTACCCGCGTTTATCGATATCCATAGCCTATCATTCGCGCAATCACATGTTCTGGCGGACAAAACATTCAAAAATAGAAGTATTTACTATCTGTTGTGAGTCATAAAACGAATATAATATATATTTTAACATTTGACAAAAAAAAAAGCAATTTACACACAGATCCTACTAATTTACATAGTAGTATGGAGAGATGTATAGCTATGGGCCAAGTAATTATATTATTTTCATATTTAGAATTTTCTTAACTCAGCACTGTTTATTTTAATTCAAACAGAGATTGACGATTTTAGAAAATTGGTTTTAAAATTCGTCGTATGTAACCGGCACGCTGTCGGCGACGGGCTCACCGCAGGCGCTTGTAATTGCCGCCCAATGTTTGTTTTGTTCATCCCTTAACTTTGCGCGCTACATACGTCACTTTCACTCTTGCCCGTTTATTCGATAAAGTATCCCGCTCGCACACACCGCAGTTGAGCTACTTAGACTTATTTATCACAGTTAGCTCTTTGATACATTCGCATGTTACAGAAGTCTTATTAAAATTGTGTGCTGTTGGATTTTTGACTTTATTTTCGATGTTATAAAGAGCATATTAGATTTATAATGAAAGTTGTTATGTTACATTTGGGAGTGTTTTATGCATCTTTCGAATCAGTCGAATCGTCAGATTAATAGTTGCTCTTCGGATTATATATCGTGAAAACGATTATTGATTGTAATTATCATGGCGCCCTAAGTTAAATACCAGGCGATCACGCGATCTCTTTGGAACATGCGATTTATTGCAGCTTTTTATGATTGCCTGTTAAACGTATTCGTATTGATGCAATTGATATTCGCAATTAATGAAATTCCAACTCGTATTTATATTTTTTTTAATATTCCCATAAAACTTTCACAATTACTAAACTTGTAGTAAATAATTTCATGCGTATAAATAATTCTTTCAAAAAGCATTCATTCATATATTTGTCTATTTTTTATAAAAAGGATTTGTTACAAAATTGCGAAAAAAAATATTGCAAAAATTATGTCTATTGGTATATTGTTCAAATTCTTTATTATTCGGCGTATAGAAGCGGCACGTTAAGCAATCTGAAGATATAAATTCACTGGAAGGGAATTCTGTATAATTTTGCCGTTTAACTTATTATCTTCATAATATTTGGCAATTAAAAACGTTGATTTGAGAGAAAATCCCATATGTTTGACTAACTTAAGAGACAGCTATATCTTTAATAACTTTATAAGAAGGTACCTACAGGATAAACGTCCACCCAACTCAGATTTTTTTTTTTAATATATGCAGCTTGTTCTGAAACCTTTCCAAAACAATTCCCCAGAGTTTAATCCCAATCGGATAAATGTATAATAATGTTAAATAATGAATAAGAAAGTATGGAAGACGAAAAGACAAACAAACATTAATTTTTATATATTAGAAGAAGATGACAAATTTCAGACTAAAAACAATAATATACAAGCAGTATAAAATAAATGGTACCGGATTGTTTTTTGCATTCGGCCATCTGATCCCAAACTGAGCTGACCGTTTACTATGGAAACCAGAAAACTGATATACTCTACAACAATTTAAAATTAAATTATTGTGTAGATATTTACACCTAGACACAACAAACATACATATTTAGGCGCATAAATCTTTTTTAAGGGTGGGCATCGAACCCATGACCTCTGGTCTAGCAGTCAAAGTCTCTAGCCCCAAAGTCAACTGACCCGTCTAATATAGTTAGAAATGATGGCCAGCTACAATTATGTCACCATCACATTTAAATCTAGAAATATGATATTTGCCTCCTCAATAATAATAATTAATAAATAAATATCCCGGGACATTCTTTAAACGGCCATCTGATTCCAAACTAAGCAGAGCTTGTAATATGGAAACCAGATAACTGATATTTTATTTTTCTAAATACATCATTGATATAAAATATAAAGCCGCGAAACATAAATAAGTTCATAAATATTTTATAGAAATAATATGTAGTTATAGATATTCACTGTTGTCAGAAGGCAATTACCAAATGAGTCACTTAAGCTTCCCAATTAGTTAATTGCTTCGAAATACCATTCGGCTAGACGTTGAAAAAACATCCCTCTGCCGTTACAATGTAAATGATTCGCAATTGTAATAGGGTACAGCGGACGCGTCGATTAATTACGTAGAAAAATGTTCGCTTTTTCTGATCATATCAATATGTATTATTGTTTTGTTTAAAAAAATTGTGACTCCACGATCCATGCCAATACATAGACGGGCCGTTTTTTTTTTTTTTTTTTCTGCCACTTGGGCCGACAAACAAGCAGACGGTCCACCTGATGGTAAGTGGTCACCGCCGCCTATGGACATTTGCAACACTAGGAGCATCGCCAATGCGTTGTCGACCCTGAGACGTGATGTTGTTAAGTCTCATGTGCCTGTAATTTCACCGGCCCCCTTACCTTTCTAACCGAAACACAGTAATACAATTGCACTACTGCTTCACGGCGGAAATGGGTAAGGTGGTAGTACTTCCCCGGACGAACTTTGCACTAAGAGCTCTACTACTCAAGACCTTGAAGTGGTTATACCGTCACCAAAACGGCAAGTCGATAGTTCGGTTCCCAGGGCGAACATTTGTGTCTGTTTAGTATCTGAGTGTAAATATAAGTACAAGTATTTTAAAAGTAGCATATCATACCATAGTACAAGCTCTACATGGTTTGGGATAAGATAATCGAGAGTGAAGAATGTCCCGGAATATTGAATTATTTCCTGGTAGTACTATGTAATTTTTAAGCTCAGCGCAGCGCTTTTCATTAGTATGTTTTTATTTGTTTCTTTCTACCCTATAGGTTATCGGAATTTATTGGCAGCCGATACTTACTCTTATATCTAACCTCCTTGATTGGGACACGCTCGTGGCGGTCTGTCAATTGCGCCTGAGCCTGAACGAAGTGACATTAATAACGTTGTTTCATTTAATACAAGTGATATTAAAAGGTAATTAATGACCTTTGAAAATTACTTGACATTTTCGTTGATGTCTTTTCTGTCATTGACGTAGGCTTTGTTTCGTTTTTTAATACGTTTTAACTGTTATTTTTTTCTATTTATTATAATGCATAGAATTAATTATCAGGCAAAAAATATTTAAGTTAGTTGACAATTATTCTATACCAACACGATTAAATGACTCATTTAGAATGATTTCATTATATGCCATCACATTCGAAAATATGGTTATGGTCTCTCTCATCTTTAGCTAGTTACACGAGCACAGCTAGATCTTCCAAGCTTTTTATTAGAACACGAAAGAAATCAATAATTTTATTTGTAGTTCTGTTACAAAAATTTCTATTTAATATTCTGAATACGCAAAACCATACCTAGGGAACTCAACATTTTCCGCGGCGCCCCATTTCAGATCTCAGATGGTTAGACTATCGCCTCTTATTTAAGTTTTATCACCGTTTCTAGCTACTTTATCTCCATTGTACAACAATGAGCAGTAAATCTGCGGCTCCGGGTGTTGTTTGTTGATGGCGGCGCGACAAAAAGGGCGGCGCGCGTTGTGACGTCACAGGCGCGCGCGCACCTCCGCGCAAGACCTCGACACGTCAACGGCTCCCAACACTGCCATTTTAGGAGATCTCAAATGAGCTCCTTTCGTCTTTGCGGTGCATTTGACTTTTCAATATAATTGGAAAATATTAGTTTGGTTTTCTATGAATTGGAGTGGGATCTCTCAGCTTCCATGACTTTTGGTATCTATCTACCAGGAATGCAGACATCAAAAGAATTATAAAATACTCACAAAGAAATTATCGTATACTCTGTAGGTACTAAATAGGTGTTTCAGGTACTAGGAATATAGGAATTTGAAGTGACATTGAATCTCAACTTCTTTTTGGTTTTTGGTAATTTCAATCATTCTAAAGAAATCATAGTTATCTTTTTATCTGATAAAAGTATTCAGTCAAGACATCTCTCAACAAACTCCCGTGCACATGCTACGTTGAACCCGCTAACATTTCACCTGACACACAGACGGACAGCTCGACTCGCATCGTTCGTGCTATAACGATTGATTGACACGTAGATATCGCAAGCATGTACCAGGCATACAGACAGACACAGCAGTTGCTGCATGTAATAAATTATGTGTCGGTGTTCTTTGGTACGTAAGTTTTACGTTTCTTTCTTTATTTTTTAACAATATTTAGCCATCGGATTTTGGGATTGTTCTAATAGGGATTCCATTTTGAAATTGGTTTCATGAGATCTCTTTAAGATTTATTTACCCCTAGTTTAATTCATTTCAGATTTATTTACTTGACAATAATCTTTTCTCTATTAAGACAACATCATAACTTGCCATCACTTTCACTTGACAAATATATTTTTTTTATTCAAAAGCAAACGATTCAAATATTCAATAAACAATTCAATTCAAAAGGACATGGCTTTGTAAAAAGCTAAACAATTCAGGTGGTTCTTGCCAGCTTGTCCTCCGTCGCCATGTTTAATACATGTTACAAGTGTCCAGATGATTGGACATGCGGTAACATGCAACACTTTCAGTGGAGTTTTTGCTATGGACTTGGACAAATTCCTAAATACGGTTTGGGTACTTCTTGCGGCGCGGTGCGAGCTTTTGATGTTCGCCTTTCAATGCAGCTTTGAAATCAATTTAAACATGAGTCATATACATTTGCTGATTCTATAGTGAACAAACTAGAGACTTATACCTATCGACCACTCGCTTTCCATCAGCTACTTCGCCCTTGTGACCACATATCACAAAATCTAGAGCTATGTTTATAGTGATTAAATAAGTTATTGTCTTTTTCATAACAAGAGTTTTCCATTAAATAATGATGTATTTCCATCTCGACTGTTGCTTTAAGCTATCCTGACATGAGCTGAGTGAAACTCCAAAAAATATTCCAGAAACTAGCAAACGTACAGACGCAAATATGGTCTAAGTTTGATAACATTTATTGAAGCATGATAAGACAAAAATTACGTTATTGTAGAATTAATAACTTGATTCATCTGAAATTATAAATTTGTTATTTTAGATACCTTTACCCTACTAATATTATGAATCCGAAACTTTGTGAGGTTTGCGAACGATGGATAGAGGTTAGTTACTCATTCACACAAAGACTACTAAACGGATTTGAATGATACTTGGCACATATATAGGTTAAACCTTCATTAACACATAGGATTTTTTATCCCGAAGAAAAATAGCAGCCCTCGGGAAGCGAGTGAAACCGCGAGGCACAGTTCGTTCAGAATAAAAATATGTGCAAAATTTAATAATACTGTAGACAACATTTAAACTTCAAACAAATCTAAATTACTAAATTATCCAGTGACGCCAAAAAAACTCCCAACAGTAAGCTAAAGGTAACCTAATTTGATATTAATATTATTCTCAATGGATAATCCAGAAAAACTGTACCACAAATGATTATGTTCGACATCACAGACCCTAATCGAATTCAGAAGTTTTTGTCGCACGTACGGTATTCGGTCTCAGCGCAAAGCATCACGCTGTTCGTGTCGCCAGCGACAAACGTACCAGGCAAACAGACAAACATGAGATGTCACAAAAACTTGCATATAAATACTACAGCGGGACGGACAATAGGTTATAAATCATACGAGAGTTGTCAACGAGACCATTGTATGTAATAGGCTTCCAATCATTTGTCCGTGACTAATTATATTTTGTCTATGTCTTAATTAATATAATTACATTAATTCAGACATCATTTTGTCCTAATTAATGGTATTTGCACCTTCATTAATACTTACGCTTGCACTTTATTACTTCATTGCACTTTTTAATGCCAGAAGGCCGACAAACGGACGGTCCACCTTATGGTAAGTGGTCACCGCAGCCTATGGACATTTGGACACCAGGGACATCGCCAATGTCTTTTCGACCCGAGACGTGAACTTGTTGTCTCATGTAATTTCACCGGAACCTTTATATCTAAAAACTTTAGTGCATTTTTTATTGTTTTAGGATATCTGTTTGCTTATTTTATTACTCGAACACGCAGTAATAGCTGAATGGTTTTTGATAAAACCTCGCAAACACATAGATCATTAATATATTTCTCAAATGTTATTTGTCCTAGAAAAACATAGAGTCAATTAAGTATTCAAAATATTTATTAATTACATTCATCTAAACTCACAAAATTGGCACTCTCTCTTTACACTAATAGTATAGATTTTCGCTATTTCAATTATCTAATCTTCTTTTATATCCATGCCTATAAGGAAAATAGGGTTCCTTTGACCCACCTTCACCTGATATCGGGATGGGACTACTACCTTTCGACGCGGATTTTTTCTTAGATGGTTAAAGGCTATATATGATATCGATAAACGCGGGTGAAACCGCTAGGGACAGCGAGTTTTACATGTAGTAAAAATTAAATCCACTCACAGTGCTAGTAATGTTTCTATTACTACATTAATGTTGTAATTTGACAGTTGCGAGACAGAGACAGAGAACTAGTACCAGCTCTATGAAGCCTCTTTCCAGGGCCTACTCTTCAATTGGTCACTCTGGGCAAGTTCCCAGGCCCCCTGGTCCGAAAGGAATGGAACCCGTTGGACGTCTATAGTCTCGTCAGATCGGATCGGTGTTTCGCGCTCTTAGAGCTCTCATAGGACGGCCATGTCTCTTTCTAAAGTTATCTATTGCAATAAATTAAATTTAAGTGCCTATCTTTGATTTCAAAATAAATGCAAAATTGTTTGTGAAATCTGCTACTTGAAATACGCTTAATAATAATTGTCAATTTTTTGTCATACCTTATCATCTGTCTATAATATATTCCTTGGTAATATTTGTGAATTCGGCCGTGTAGATATAAAATTTAAAAATGAGATGTTTGTGTATAAGAAATACATAGAGTTGATATTTTAATATATCTAATTAAAATTGTAATTTATGATTTTCAATCCGTATATTTGCATGAGATTCTGTTACAGTTCATTCAAGTAATAAGTTCTGTTTCGGTTGAAGACATTTAAAGTTGAAATATTTGTGTTAATTTACATATTTTACCAACCGGTTCGATAAATAGGAGTTTGTTAATGAAAACTGATTGATTTTAACCTAATGAATTAATTAGGCGTTTACTAGTATTTATCATTTCATTATGTTATGATAATAATGTGCGACCATTATCAATTTGACGGGTCGTTTGGTATGGTGGTTAGTTAATATGACTGCCGTGCTCTAGGTTCTGGGTTCGATCCCTAGGACAAACATTTGTGTGCCTGAACATCTCTGTTTGTTCTGTGTCTCGGTGTAAATATCTATATAAGTATGTATTTAGAAAAAAAAAGTTCTGGTTTCCATAGTACAAGCTCTGCTTAGTTTGGGACCAGATGGCCGTGTGTGAAGAACGTCCCAGGATATTTATTATTATTATTATTATTATATACTACACACTAAAGTTGTAATATAAAATAATTCGTATAATTCATTTTAATGTAGGTGTATCTCTTTTACTGTTATTAGGTACTTACTAGTCTTAGAGGTCGAGATGTGTAAAGGTTGGTCGTTGGTTCGATGCCCGGATTGGGCCAGGTTAATATTAACATAAATTTTATAGAAATGATTACCTGTTGTACCTTGAACTAGGTAAAGTGCCGAGAGAGAACAACAATGCTTAACTCTCGAAAATATACATATATGGCGGAAAGTGGGTGCGTACCTCTTTGGGTATAATAGGCGTAAAGATGTTAAGTATTTTTTTTGTAAATTTACTTGAAGGTGTTAGCCGCAAATTTTTACTTTTTAATTTTTAGTTTTTACACACCTACGCGGATGATAATAGATACTATTGAATCTAATGCAGGACTCTCTATCTTATCTCTTATTTGATTATTTGTTTGATGACTATAGATATAAAGTTAAACACAGCGTTATCTACAACATTTGTGGTCCGATGTCAATTGGAGTCGTGTAAAAGAACTCGGTGGCTTCATTTCAACATTGAAACTGGATTCCCCGACCATCTCGGAATCTCGGAATAGCCAATGAAATTTAACTACCGCGCCCGTCCACATACCTCCCGAAATTAAAAGGACAAACTGAACAAACGGTCCCTCGGAATATTTTGAAAAAGAAAAAAAATACCTCGGAAATTCCCGATGGCTTATCTGTGGGGCGCATCGGCGAGTTTCCCAAGCGTCGACGGCCGACGGAATTAAAACATTGCATTTTTACCCGAGAAATGTTTCGAGTTATAGATGGTATCTCGGACGTGCTGCATTCACGATTTATTTTACGAGTCGAGCTGTTTGTTTATTGTGGTCATGTTGTGGGATCTACGGCGTGGAACAGTGGCGGACGATTATTTACCATCCGAGGTGCGCTCGCGTCGATTTCGGGATCTCTCCGGTAGTTGCGCGACAAACGAATCGTGGCGAGTTCAATAGATCTATATTTAGTCTGTGCTTTGTAAGCTTTGTCTTTGGATTTAAAGGTTATGTTGGCTGAAATACCTAAACTTTTCTTTAAGCTGTAAAAACTTAGACAACGTAGAGTCTACATATCAGAAGACGCATGCGATGCGAAATAAATCATCCTTATACTGCTTGGAAGCAGTGTCTAAACGTATCGGCTTACAAAACTATATGCAACCAGTTTATATAAAACTAGCGTCCGTCTCCTGGTTTCGCCCGCGTTCCGGAGAGATCTTAAGAATCCCGGGATTTTAATATAGCTGTAAATAACTTGGGAATGGTATGGCTTTCGGTCAGTGTAAGAATTTTTGAAATCGGGAGGGCAATTTCATAGGTTAACCTTCTATATCGAAACTTACAAACTTTTCGTCTGATATTAGTATAGAGGTATAATTTTTTTTCCCACGAGCACTAAAAACGATGCATTAATTGAAATAGCCCCAACTACAATTCCTAACATACGATCTTGCTGGCGTCCACACAAGGGCGGCATAAAAACTAGGAGGTGTTGGTAATCGCTTCATTGTCGCGTTCCCAGACGACGTCTACACGTCCGGCTCGTTAAGATGCCTTCGTGGGACATGGGACTGCCAGAACCCTTGCCAAAAATGGGCACCAAGTTTTTACTGACTTACAGTTAGGTCCCATCATCTATATTTATATGTATATACAGATATCTTACGGTATCTAGCGTCTATATAAAATAACGCACCTATTCAACTACGGACAAATTGAAACGTTTTTTTAGTCCCAAAGACTGATGTGCCATGGTTAATATCATAATAAATAATGTACTCGTTTCATCAAATATTTAACCGTCATTTAGTTGTCTATGCTAAATTGTTATATTTTTTAACTTTAATTTCAATCATATCGGTATTTTATTCGGGCGTGCGTATCGATTTATTTATCGTAATAATAAATCATTCGCGTTGATCATTACCGATAATAATTTATAGTAGGCAGCCAGTGAGCGGGCGCTGGCCACAGTCGATAAATCAAATTGCGGGATCACAGCTCGTGACCACATATTCAACGCTCATGGTTTCCTAGTTACTATTCCGTGTTTGTTTTAAGATAAATATTATCTTAATAGACCATCCTCCTTTTTTACGATCACGTTCGCTAGCATTCGAACGAACTAAATTATCTGTAGGGTTCTGTAGGTATAGGCAGATATTTTTGTCAATTTTTTTTTATCATACTTGGAACAGATTTGATCTTTTACATCTTCTTACACTTTATATACTCCTAGTACATAGCCGGTCGGCTGTTGCAAAGGCCGGCGCCCGCGCAGCCCGCGGCGCACTAACGATGCGCCGCAATTGATTGATAAATCATCGCGGTAAATGTGCCCTCGCGCACACCGACGACTCTTTATGCAAGCCGCTTGTGCATACATTGTGCTTTTATTGTTTATTGATTATTGACATCTGCAAAGGAAAAAACGTGCAACAGTTATCCCAATGAAATATAACGTGGATCGGTGAGATACTAATGTCTACTCATTTGTACAACTTCACATCGTATCTAGTTAGTCGACTCGAGTGCTTGTCGAAGTATTAAAATGGCGTACTATTTGCTTTAATCAAATTTAATGTTGGTTTGCTTACTTTTTCCAATATACATTTATGTAATTGAATTCAAAGTAACATTCTGATACCCCGAGAGAACAATTTGAACAAGGTAATCAGAAAATATAGCTCCACGCTCTCTTAGATCCTATGCGCTCCTGGTAAACATAAGTGAGTGACTCATAAAGCGAAAATGTCGTATTGTAGTCACAAATCATCGTTCGCCCGTACAAAGGGTTCACAAACACTTGTAATCACTTTAGCAGTGCACTCTGTGTAATCTGGTTACTCGCCCTTCGGGTCATTAGCCCCCCTGTGTAATCTAATTCGGATTTCATTTGCGCTGCACCCCCTGCTGCTAGCTGCTCTCCTGGTCCATGTTTGTGTGTGTTCATTGCTTATTTTATAGGATTGCATATGAGATGTCTAGGTTTCTAGTTCCGTCTGCGTTTTGCATAGTAATTATTTCACTGGCTCGATAAATAATTGGACGTGGCAGTTGACAACATGAATAAAAAAATAGTTGATAATTTACTATGTAAATTTAAAATTAAACTATAGTGTAATGCATATTATAATTCATTTATTATTACTCGTGGTCCCCGCAAATTCGCACGCGTGATTGCTTTTAAATTATGTATTTATGTGAATATGAACAGATTTTAGTGAAATAAAGCCTATATGTTGCCAAGCTACGTTCTAGTTTCCTGTGACAACCACATTAAAATTCGTCTAGTAATTTTGTAGACTTACGTGTTTAAACAGACACACAAATTTTTCAAAAATGGTCATACTATATTCTGTTACACTTCCTACATCAAACGTTATCAGATTTTAGCAAAAGTTTTCAATTTAGAAATGTCTACTGTTTTATTTTAGCTAGTAGATTTACATTTTAACCTAACTTGCTAACTAAAATTATGAATCTAACTTACTTATTATAGCATTTTATTATCCATCTGGTATGGATAATAAAGACCAGCCTTCCCTAAAAAAAG
The DNA here is from genome assembly GCA_907165245.1 of Habrosyne pyritoides. NCBI lineage: Eukaryota > Metazoa > Arthropoda > Insecta > Lepidoptera > Drepanidae > Habrosyne > Habrosyne pyritoides. The sequence continues at coordinate 11,965,776 of OU015603.1, read as the reverse complement.
CTGATTAGGGCTACCTAATCTTACATTTTGTAATTATTGTGCTTACTTATCCTATCGTGTCCAAGTCAAGGCATTAAATAAAAGGAATTTCCAAAGTCCCCATAAATATAAAAACATTTCTAATGTTTCTATATGTAGAGAGCGAGGGGAAACTTCAAATTAGATTGTATTCGGAAGTTTCCGGCCCGCCGAACTCTCCCGACAGCCCTGCACTGACATTAGTTTTCATTTGCACACTTATTACATTATTTATTTATTACGTTAGCTTCTGCTAAGTGCATTGGAGTCTGCGTTATCTCTTCAAGTTTATGTAATCCTTGTATATTCAAAGCAATTTTATACGCTTTTTAATATTAACTAAAGGATTCTTTATAAATTGAGTTTCTTACGTATATAACTTTAAAGAATTTTAATGTAGTAGCTCTTAGTGCAGAGTTCGTCCGGGGAAGTACTACCACCATACCCATTTCTGTCGTGAAGCAATAGTGCACTTGTATTACTGTGTTTCGGTTAGAAAGGTATGGGAGCCGAGAAATTACAGGCACATGAGACTTTACATCTCAGGGTCTACAACGCATTGGCGATGCCTCTGGTGTCGCAACTGTCCATAGACGGCGATGACTACTTCCCATCATTTGTGGTCCCAGGTGGCATACACAAATTTGTTAGATATGGTTTCTTTTTTCTTTCTTCTATATTGAAAACATACATACATATTATTATTTGTGGACATGCTATACCTATTAGACTATCATGAGAGAGTAAATATTAAATAAAAATATTGAAAGGTATAGTTTTGTAAACCCTAATTCTAACCTCAAAAGTAATTAGGAAGTATTAATACGAAAGAATACACAAAAGTGCGTTATAATTTGCTGGCAAATATCCGCTGACTGGTGATATCCGATGTCAGTCAAGCATACAATTGTCATTTGAATCGCCACGTGTCTGCGTAGCGGGCACGCGTCCATCGGATACGCCCGCTGCGGATTCTTGCACATCGATGCTCTCCTGGTGTGTGAAATTAGATTTTTGTTGCATTTGCATTGTTTTGCATTTTTATGAGTGGACTGAATTGTGAATAAATAAAATCATTTTTATATTTGTCATGATGAATGCAAAGGCAATGAGAAATTGCCTTTGCAAGTGCTTTTCAATTATAATTCTCCTAGTCCTGACTCTGAGTATCTAGATTCTGTATATCTTACCATGGTAAATGATCATGTGGTCGATAGTGGTAAGCAGACAAAGCCTAGAAGGGAACTGTCACTCAAGTGTAGATGTCGGAACACACTGACAGGTGCTTGGTTACAGATTGTCAACAAAGTACCTTAACACCGTGCCGCAAAAATCCAAGGTCATTGTAGGATTCGAGCCCACGACTCTCGTCATGACATTCGACATCACTATGTAACTGAGCTATCTAATAAGACTAATATCATGGATACCAATAATGTGTGTTCATTACCACTCAGCTCAGAAACGCCTAAACGGATTTTATCGGATCATGATATTTGGTAGGTATATCATTAATCACTTTAAGGGTATTGGACTAGAGTACTTTTTATGCCGAAATCGCCAGTAAACTACATAATATTTTCTTAATACTAACTTATTTATTCTTATAACTTCCCCACCTTAATCTTGGTTAATTTCAAGATTATCTCACTGATTTTTGGTGTTGATAGACTGAAATACAATCATGACGATGTAAACGGTGCATTAACCCAGGTATTAAATTGGTTAACTGTTAATAATCTTGTTTTAAATGCAAGAAAAACTAAATGTATTAAATTTGCATTACCCAATGTTAAAAAACTAGGCTGTAGTTTAATGTTAGACAATGAAGCTCTTAGCCTTGTTGAGTCAACAGTTTTCTTAGGAATTACTTCAGACTCAAAACTTCAATGGGGGACACAAATATCATGTCTTGCGGGAAAACTTAGTTCAGCAGCTTACGCAGTTAGAAAAATCAGGCAGATTACAGATGTCGATACGGCTAGATTAGTTTATTTTAGCTACTTTCATAGTGTACTTTCATAGGTAAAGCTGCTGATATAGAAACAATTTTATATTGCAAAAAAGAGCAGTTCGAGCAATTTATAATTTGAGTTCTCGAGCTTCCCTCACAGAAAAGTTTAAACAAATTGATATCCTCACAGTTGCATCGCAGTATATTTATGCAAACATAATATTAGTCTTTATGTCAAAAAGAGTGATATGCACTCCATCAATACTAAAAATAAGGATAAACCTGCCACTTCTGCATAGGTATAGACTGCAAAAAGTGCAAGGCTCATTTTTAGGACTTAGTGCTCGCATCTATAATAAAATCCCTGCTGAAATTTTAAATTTGCCTTTATAAAAAATTAAGGAAAGAATTAAGACTGTTTTAGTACAAAAGGCAACACAAATGATTATTTTAATGACGACAATGCTTGGGTGTAGCGCTCACTCCAACAGGACACATCTTTATGTAAAAAATCTTATTTTGAAAAGAGTAATTGCTGAGTTTATTGCCGGCTCTTCTCAGTAAAAGCAACCTTCCGAACCAGTGTTAGAGTCTGACCATTCATAAGTGCCTGTGAAGGCCTATTTGAATAAATATTTCATTTCATCTTTTACATCCTCACACGTATAACTCAATACATCACTTCCTTAAAAACGTTAACCTTCCACACAGAAACCACAAATTGTGATGTCAACGTGGATTTCATTAAGCGTCGACTAATCCTGAGGATTATTTCACAACCCAATGATTTAATATAGCCAGCTGTCATCGCCTTAAACGATGCGGTAGTAAAAAAAAACTTTAATAAGACCATTACAAACAGCTGCGGCGGCTTCGGCTTCCTATAACATATTTATAACCATTTAATTTGCTATTAAATACAAATTATATTAGGTTATGAAAAAACTAATAACACATCAACATCAAGGCAATGCGATGAAGCCACGTCGTCTTTGAAGAGTTCCGTCACTAACAATGGCCAACAAGTAACTAACCCAAATTAATTACTTAATATTAATTGGTAGTAACAAATTAAAAGTGCGAGAAAGGGACGCACTCATTACTCAGCCACGTACGTGAAGTGGGCGGGGCCGCGACGCCCTGCGGCGTGTAGTGATGTCACATAAAATTTGTCGATGTTTTTTACCGAGGCTGTAAGTCTCCAGTTTTATCGACTCAGTACTCGGATGAATGATAAAGGGCCGTAATGGTGAACGTTAAAATCACAACGGGGCGCTTTTCTATAGCAGAAAATTACCCATCGCGAGATTCTTTAATAGAACAAGGTTTTAATTAGAACTTTAAGTGAAAATTATTTATGTACGGTTGAAGTGAATTTATTAGCAGGTACTGTTTTTTAAACACGATTCTATGCGATGTTCTCTGTAGGGGGGTTCGTTGAATTACTCTTAATTCTTCAAATTACTTAGAAATGTGAACGCTGTAGGTACTTAATATGAGTAATTATATGTTTCACAACTCTGTAATATTACCTAATTAGTAGCAGTTCCTGTTCTAATGCTTTAATGAAGACGTATATCAATTGGCTAATTGCCTCATTGTAATTGGAACGATGCAGCGAGCGATTGACAGGGCATTATCTTTTTATTTAAAAGTTAATTGATTGCATAACAAAGTATATGCTTTAAATTAATTAGGGTCGTCAAAGTTACGTTTTCAAAGTAAATACAAGTCCCAAGTATTACTTATTTAGAGAATAATTTTTCCAATTAAGGTTTCAAGCTGGTATACATTCCACATCATTCAACAAATATGCCACCTCTGAAGTTGAAATGGTTCCCTACAAACATTAAACACGTCCCGTTGCACTTATCTCAATGTGTAACACGATACATTTCGTTAATGTCCGAGAATTAAAAATTAATGACTCGTCCAACCAAATAGAAGACATTGACTATGATGCGAGAGGCGACCACTTAATATGTGGTCTTCTTGTTACCTGTAAAAATAAATAAACAGACGCAAATTAAAATATAATAAATATATATGCAAACTATTATAAGACTCCGTCAGATACACATAAATATGATATTGAACAAGTCTTGGGTGTAATTAAACTTGCTATTTTATTGTATCGTAACTTAAAATGAAATGAAACGGCTAATTAAACAAACATCGTCGTCACATGACACCGGATCATAAATACTCTACATCATTCCCGATGGTTATCGTTTTGGGTGCGCACGCGCAGGTGGCTCGGTGGCAGGGTTATTGAGTTTCCATAAAAGAAATATTCTTGAGACTAAGTTTTTAATTATTGGTACCTGGTTATGTCCTCTAGGGCTGCGGTACGTGGCGCCGACCGCATTAAGTTGGGTCTGGTGGACGCGTGCGCTTCGCTGCATTGCACTAATCCGCTGCGCCCGCGCCGCCGCCATCGCCGCCGCCGGCGCACTCCACGCTTTGTTACCTCAAGTTATAAGAACAATGATGCTAACTTGAGCGATTTATATTTATTACAATTGCGTTTATAAATCTTATTCAAAACTTCCTTTTGCAACAATTTAACACTTGCACACATCCAAATTATTATTTAATATGAATACTAGCTTCCGCTCCACAGTTTCACTCGCGTTGAAGTTGATATAAGGTAGGCTATGTGTGTGCCAAATTACAGCAAGATTAGTTCAGTCGTTTCGCCGTGAAAACTTAACAAACAAACAATCATATTCGCATTTATAAATAAGCAGAAACTCCTAAATCGATGAAACTAGTTGCATGCATTAAAATACAAAATTGTCCTGTAAATTTCCACCAAATTCTAGTCCACAGTATATATTCACGTTCCACTACTTTTAAATGATCCACTATTATACCAAATTTTGTAACTGTTAAATAATAAATACATTCATCTTTGTATTTTATAAATTGAAGACATTTCAAAATGCTTTACGCTTGTGCTCATCACTTGAACAGCTTTTCGCCGATATCTTGATTACGTGCTGCTTTGTTCGCGCCGACCTTTGTCTCCTTAACTTATCGACTTAACTATCGAACATATTTCACGCACCAATGAACAACACTATTATAGAGCAATGTTATTTTCTGGTCGAATTTTTGTGCTACAATTTTAACTGAATTTACACAATATTGTTATTACTTTAAATATGAAAATGAATACTTAAGTCTTGATCACTATTCCTTGTAGAGATTGTAATCAAACAGAAGCCATTGTATTATTTTTATATTGTATTATTCATTGATTGTTATTTTCTATACAAAAACATCCATAGCTTACCAAGTTGTTGGAGTTATTCAAAGGAGGGAGTATATGCATGCGTGTGCGCAACGCGCCGCCTTTTTATCACGCAAAGGGGCAAAAAATACCCATTACTCGGTACTACAATCACACGCCCTTTTAGGCTTTGCACAAAGAAATGCCGACTGCGCAAAGAACCTCTGGCGTGTAAATCTTTATTAAGGTACGGTGCCTTTGTTAGCGGTTTAAATGTTATTTGAATGCACTGCGTTATATGTAAAGCTAAGTGTTCAGTTGAATCCTAGAAAGCCAGGCATGAAATTCAAAACTAATGAAATTACCCATGGTAAGACCTTTTTTAGTATGCATGTATTGGCAATTTTTATTGTTGAAATGTTGACATATTCAAAATTCTAATTCAAACTAATATTATTATAATGAAAGTGTGTTTGCTTGTGTCTTCGTGATGCCACAATGACACGAATCGGGATTATAGCTACGCCTTGCCTGTGCCACGGGGGGAACATTATTTACTTATTCCCTGATTAATCATTATCAAATGTCACTCGGGAACCGCTATAAAAACAAATAATAAACACATTAAACTTTGCTGGAACTGAGACCCTACCCCATCACGGTCCAGTTACCTCAACTCTTGAAATTTAAAAGGCTCGCAGAAACAAAGGGAGCTCTCTCTCGAGCCTTTTGAATCCAAATCCCTTCTTAAATCTCTATTGAGTATTGTTTGTCCTCGCGATTGCCGTTTTTGGAACATTTTTTTTTTCCCGACACAAACGAGGCGGTAATGTAATATTGTATTGTTGGATTATCGAGATGGGATCGAGTGTCGGATGATCTCAGACTGGAGAACACTCGAGATGCTTGAGTAATGTTTTATTGTATGTTTTATTTCGGTGTTATGCAGTTCAGGCATGAAGTGCGGCACCTGGTTCAGAACACCACCTGGAATTGAGTAGTAAAGAATCAAGAAAATGTGCAGTCGAGAAAACTTTCATAAGAGTTTTTACTAATTACTAGCTGTATCGCCCGCTTTCCGAGAAATGGTACTACTTCACGGTATAAAAGTAATCCTATTTTTTATTCCAGGACATGCTCTATCGATGTGTCTAGTTTCATCCAAATCCTTTTTGTATTTTTCACGTGAAGGAGAAGAAAGAGAAAGATGAAGTTATTAAATAGTAAATTATTTAAAAATTCAAACTTTAGTTTACTCAATACATTTTATAACGCTACGTTAAACAAAATATTGGCTTATAATAAGTTACTAACACTTATTGAAATACTATGTGAAATTTATCACAACTCGTAAGAAAAGAGATGTCATCACTTGACATTCATATTGTACCGTTACAAACATGATAATAAACACAAAACGCCCGGAAAAATATTAACAAAACATTTTTTACGACACCCATATATATTCATACACCCTCGACGACCACTAAGCGCCGTTGTTCTTTTGTCTGTCTGTCTGTGGGTCATAATCCCCCGCCTATTCAGTGTCGCTGTTCGGTGACATTGTGTTGACAACCTTTGTCTGCGAGTTGCGCTTGCGCAGAGATTGTATCACGCCTTTGTAATGATCTACAATCCTTTTTATACGGTCTAATGTCGAACAGACGAAATATCCTTTATTTTACTACATATACAATACATATAGGCCAGTTGGCTTGGTGGTTAGCGACCCTGACTACCAAGTCGCAGGTCGCGGGTTCGATTCCCAACCAGGACATACATTTGTGTGCATGAACACTTCTGTTTGTTCTGTGTCTGGGTGTGAATATCTATACAACTATGTTTATAAAGAAAAAATGATGTGTGAGAAAGAAATATGTAGTAGTTGGTAGAGTGGAATGGTAAAACAAAAGTAAAATGATTACGTGTAGCATCAGATTGGTAATACGGCGAGAGACGGCCACAATGTTCACCACATGTCACGCTGGGACTTAAAAATATCTTCAGTGGAATGTGGGTGTCGTTATTGAGAACTCAGCCTACCTCTTCGGGGATAATAATCGTGAATACAGGCTGTTACAAAACTACCCGTAATGTCGAAAAGAGGTTAAATGGGGCCTATAACGTGTTCATTCAAAATATTTAAGATCTGTAGTAACGCTATAATAAAAAAAAGTGATTTTTATGAATGAAAAATAGAAAACCTATTAAAGTAATTAATTATTAGGTCAAATAGGTACGTAGGCCTTTCTGTTAAATAATCTGGTTCCCTGACATGACAGCTTACCAAGGTTGTTGGCTTTAATAATTAATTATATTTTTACGGAGTATTTTGTAACGTTGTTTAAAGGTTAGAAAACGTACTTACTATCCCCTTAAGCTTACCATTAAATTAGCATCAACTTAAATTAGAAATCGACGTTCTTCAAATATCATCGATGCATACAATTCTGAATGCATACTAAAAAGGTTATGTAATACATACATCTTTAATTTGCGAAACATAACAAAAGCAATTGTTTATTTTTTATCTCGCATTGTGTCCCAATCAATTATGTTGACGTTTCATTCAATGTATCAATAAACCATCGCTAAAGGTCCCATGATATTCAACAATACCATTGCGATAATTACCGGGTACGGTCGATCGATACCACTAATTTAATAACGACCCTTCACGACCAAGTCGACGACACTCGAGAGCATGGGCATAAAAATGTCCGGTCGTGTCCAATCAATCTTGGTCTCGTACCTGGCCCAGAGATCGGCCCGACCAGATAACCCTTCTTCAATGCGTAATACCATTAAAACAACGGTGACAATCCAACCAAAAAATAATTTTCAACAGCTATTTATATCGATAAATGCGGTAACAACCCCACCGGTAATCACGTCCCTAATCCGTCTAAACTTAAGGTCAGTTTTCGATCGCCGGCGATAATTTTATGTTCGATGATTAAAAATGTGAGATGATGATCATTGCGAGGGATCCCACTGCGAAGGTTTGTTTAACCTCTTTGTTTTTGTGGATTCCTGGTCGTGGGTCCGTTTTAATTAATGCCCGTCACGTATTTTTTTCGATGTTGGTTTTTCGACTCGTGCTTGTTTTTTGTTTGTTTTTTATCTCCGTTTTTGAAATATGTCCATGGGTCTCGGTGTGTGATGCGATATCTCCGATGTCGCCCTATTGTTTTCGATTTGATATATTTATGCGCCGTTCCCGGGAGTGGTGTTGGTTGTTTTTGTGTGTGGAAGCGGTGACCGTCCGGTGACGCGGTATCATGGATCATCGATTGTTCTCAATCGCCGACTGTTGACATTATTTATGTGGGTGGAGTGACTCGGGTACGTCTAGGGAAGTGACAGTTACCTCTCATGGTCATGTAGCTCGGATAGAGATAAAGGATGTCATTGATTATTGGTTATACTTTAAATGGTTACGGTCATGTGGAGTGGAATGACTGCATGCAGTTGGTTCTAATATATGTTAGGTACACCAATCTTCATTCAAAAAATACCACAATAGTGAAATATTTGTGTGTTTTCAGTACCTTGATCCAACCCAACGGAAATAACTATACTGTTCCAATAATTACCTCTACTAGGCAATCACAAATCGTAGAAATTATCTCTAATCACTTAACACTCCAGTGAAGTTAACCCATAGATCATTAAATGTGTAATTAAACACAATAAGTAACAGGGGGAAAGTTTTAGTAGATACCAACTACACGGTTTCTCACTCGTACGGGCCCTTACATCATTGTCGACATAAAATTCGATCATAAAACACCATGTCACAATTTTATAGTAGCTCGTTCGTAGATAAACAGACTCCCAATTAAAGTAATTAAGTGATATATTAAGAGGACGTCTCAGAATTAGGTACCAGGGCAAGATAAACGTGAGGAAATAGTTACGAGATAAAAACAATCTTTATAGTAACTGTTGGTCAGTTATTTGGATAGTCATTTAAAATATCCCGTGATTTTGTACCATTGACCACCTGTGAAGTATTTCTGGGTATACCATTTTTTTATATTGGAACAAGATTATTATTTTATTAATCGTAGTCGATGGATAGAATTAGAAATAGAGGAGATAGAAAGAAAAAATAATTTCCCTAATTCGATTTACCTGAATATGAGATACAAGAACTTCGCCCTGGCTTCGCTGGACACGTAAACCTTCTATGTAGAAGAAATAATCTCAATGATGATGATAATAATAGCTGTACCCCGTGGTTTCACCTGCGTTCCCGAGGAATATAATCACACTTATAAACCTTTCTCTTGAATCATTCTGTCTACTGATGAAAACCGCATCAAAATCCGTTGCGTAGATTGAAAGATCTAAGCGTAAAAACGGCGGAAGCGACTTTGTTTTTTTGTCCTACTTTCCTACTAATATTATACATGCGAAAGATTGTATATATGGATGTTTGTTACTCTTTCACGCAAAAACTACTAAAGGGATTTAGATGCATCTTGGCACATAGGTAGAGCATATCCTGGAATAACATATAGGCTACTTTTATCCCGGGAAAACGTGACTTCCCTCGGAAATGCGGGTAAAACCGCAGGGGACAGCTAGTTATTTATGTAATTGTAATTTAATAAGAAAGCTTGTCTGGAACGCCACTAATACCTTTTATATGCCATGCAAATATTTTATATATAGATAAATCTTTTTTACAATCTTTTCATTCACACACTTCTTTTTTGTCTACAGTGTTGTAACCTATCTGTTTTATCTTTCCAGGTAAGTTGGTGAAATTGGAGATTTTTTTCGCCGGCGACGCGATGAGTGAGTAACTTATCCTTTATACTGACAAACTGATCAACTGATAAGTGTTTGTAGTCTGTATGTTTGTATGTGCGGTGTGTGGAGGCCGGAGTGTAAGGTAAGTGACTTTATTTTTATAAAGCCTCTTTGAGTTCAGAGTGGTATTGTGATGTGACTCTTTGTAACTTATATTCTCCTGGTAGACAAAGTATTTTTTTATACTGAACTATTTTTTTAGGTTGTTTTAAAGCTATCGTGTATAAAGCAAATCTTTTCTAGGAAATAATTTGAATAGATTAACTATTAGATAATATATAAACTACTTACTGTATTTGTCTGAACTAGATTTTTTGGTATCCCACGGTAACTGCCGTGATGTGTCTAAGCGGTGATATGCATCTTATCATATTTTCTTCATCTGACTACATGTAAATGTTAAAATTCTACAAACAAGGATATTTTTATAGTAATAACATGCATTTATTTTAATATGTAATGTGGTTATTACAATGCTGTGGTTTGTAAAAGGCATCATGCGAAAAACTATGACCATACACAAAATACTAATTATTTTAAATCGTCACGTTAAATATAAACGGTTGGAACGATTTGGCAATTTTATACGCAATAGGAATGTTGACTGATATATCAAGCATTTTTTTTTAAATGTCAAAACGAACGAATGTATGGAGTTTTGTATGAAAAAGCCATTGTGACGACATAATTGTAAAGCATCAAAAGATCTACTCTTTTTCATTGTACACTATACTACCGGCACACTACGAATGGCGGTTTTGACGTTTCAGAATGTCATAGGAAAATTAACTGTATTGCTTTGGAATAAGGTTGATTTCCGCCATCATATTATACAATTAGGTGTTGGATCAATAGATGCACCTTATGTGTGAAGAAATAAAGGTTATTTTTCTTTGTCATTGTTAAACGACAAAACGGCCATCATAGCGTGCCGCAAGTTTAGTGTTTGATCATTTAGTTTGAATACAGGATTGTTCCCTATAAGTATGTAGTTCTAATGAGGAATTGAAAATAAGAAAAATGTCTAGAAAAATAAGAGAGTTTGGGAAATAAATTAAGTTCCTATGGAACTTTTGTAATCACACATTGCATCGGATACAGAGAACAACTAGTAAATACAAATTACACCAACATCAGTTCATAACATATTGTAATGTATTTCTATAAACAAATTATGACTATTTGTTCGTACATCTCACGTTACGAGTCCCAGGAGCACGGAGGATTCAACCCCCGACCCTTCCGACGGTGTCCCCGTTGCTGAATAATGTATCTATGAGTAGCAGGGAGATAGAGTAATTCAGGAGCTCATTGTGTCTAGTGTACATTTTACTAGTCGCTGAAGATTTGAAACATCTCTAAGATAGTTACGGACAGCTCCTTGACTTTCTGCGAGCCTATTACCTAGCTGTGTTTAAAGACAAGATTTTATTTAGCAATTTTAATGCTTTTTCGCCAGATATTTTGGATTCTTAGTAAAATGATGGTAACAAAATAAAATTAGGTACCCTTATTTATCTTATCACCAAATGTACATTTTGCTAACATGTGCAACTCCACTGTCACAAAACAAAACACCAATCTCAGCCGATAGGGACCGCTGATCTGGAAAATTGAAACAACGAATTTTATCCAATGCAAAAATTACTCTTCCCTCGGCAAAGCTCTTATTCAAATTACATAGGGTTCACAATCGTGTGATTCAGTTGAGGGTGGTTAAATTTAAGGGTGGCACGGCCGTCCCATGCGATTTCAAGGATTTAAGGGAATTATTTGGAAATAATTTAGTTGGTGCTATGAATTGTGTTGTTTTGGTACACTAAGTACTGAAAGTGTGATTTGTTACCTTACTGCATTGTATTTTAAAGTAATTTATGATTTCTTTGGGACTCGGGAGTTACGTTCAATAAATTATAAAAAAACTCCGTATTCATACATTAAAATAGTAACTTTGTGTTAGTTTCATTAAAATCATTTAATCGATATTCAACATCTGTTTTCCACAGTAAAGTAATTAGAATAAAAAGAATGGTTCTTCGTTCATATTTTAATATTAAAAAATAAAACAGGTGATGCTTATTCTTACACTTATAAAGAAAGCTTACTCAACAAATTGCATACGAACAATAAATCACTACTAAAATGGACGAAAAAAATAAACTTTTTTCTCCCTCGCGTCCTATGAGAGCAAAGAAAATCGCAACACGATCGTCATTTGAAGAATAATGATGTCATCAAACACTAATCCGAAAGCTTTCATGTGGATTACAACATGGCAACTTTACAACGACCGTTATAAAAGCAAAATTTTCACGATTTCCAACCTTATTGTAAAGATTTTAGATGGAACACCAACACTTGTAATGGAAAATGTTAAATGAGCAAAGTGCTGTACTCCCAGCTCTATCAAACCGCGATTGTCTATTTGTAGTACAAAACAAATACTGCTTTAATACCTTGTGTAACATGGCTTACATTTCTTTGTACTTCCGTTTGATCATTTCAGTAACATATTTAGCTATTTTTCGTTCTATGGTGTTGAAAATAGAGCTGAATTTTCGTTGTTGTCGTGTAAGGGTCGTAACGCACTTGCGCCGGGCATGCGGCGATGCTCGCTGGTGCGTCATTTCGATACATTAGGCGGGTGATTTATGCGCGGGAAGCGGTGGAGTCAAAACAAGCGGGGCGCTCGCCGCGTATGGTGTAGGCCTTCTGTCGTTTAATAGGGCTGCCCAAAACAAAACTCCATTTACATATTTTTAATATGAAATATCCTTCTTGGGTTATTAATACATGTAAATGCTAAAATATTAATTACTTTGTATTAAGATGCAACACCTAATGTGGGGTCTTGGCTATAAAGTCTAGGCTTTATTTATTCAATCCACCCAATAATTTCATCTCGCACTATAATATTTATGTTTACTATTTTAATTATATTTACCTAAATAATTTATTCAGAATATTATATAATAAGTTCTTTAGCTTCAAGCAGAACTGGTAAGCATAGTAAATTTTAAAGTGACAGCCCTGAGTAGATTTGGCAAGAATTGTAAAAGCAGTGGAGGTAGTCCCCCGGGGATGAGATCACGGGCTCATCTCAAGAGCCGCTCCAAATTACTATAAGCGGATATTGTTTTTTGTCGCAAACATCCTCCGCCGTCCGCGGAGGGAAAAAAACAGCTCTTATCTATGAGAAAAAATTTAAGAGTATGTTTTTTTACGTCCAATAACTGTTCGTTTGCTACTGTTGGTTCAAACAGACCGTGGATCATTATTTTGATTATTTATGTCAACTAGCTGTCTCCTGCGGCTACACCCGCGTTCCCGAAGGTTGTTACATTTTTCCGGTACAAAAGTATTCTATGTGTTTATCCTGGCTATAAACTATCTATGTGCCAAGTTTCATCCAAATCTGTAAGGTAGTTTTTGCGTGAAAGAATCATACATCCATACAAACTTTTCTTCCACAAATAATCCATGATTGGATTAAAATTTAGCAACTTTTTTAAGATTCTTCGAATTAACCTTTTAGGGAAAAACAGTAGAAAAATTTTGCTGGAATAATTTGGAGGACAACCTCTGTTAAGCTTAAAATAAAATATTAATAATTCAAATAATTTTTTTATACTCGCAACCATTTTGATGAACTACTTTTCCATTATAAGAACATAATGATACTAAAATATATCTAAAGAGCTCACATCTGTTGCGTGTATTAAAACGTACGTCTATTATTTGTTAACACTGTTACAACACGGACATACAAATGATCACTGTCACCAGACACCAATCTATCATAATTTAAACCAGGGGGTCGTTTTGCAACTAAGTGCGTTTTAGTCCCGTAGGGTGGACGGGGGGTTAACTCCGAGAGTAATTTTATTGCGACGCACCAAAAGGGTTAAGTGAGGTGAACACTGAATCGTGTTTTATGCTTTTTAATTTGTTTTCGGAAAACCGATTTGGGGGGAGAGTTTTATATGAAACCAGGGAAGCATGAATACTACCTACTAGTACCTACTGAACTATGGTAGAAAAATTAAAAGTATACTGTGCCATTACTTTTGGCAATAGGTTGGTATTCTTTTCGTACTAACTAGCTGTCTCTCGCGGTTTCAGAAAGAGGTTTCAAAGAGCTAGTATTAGTTCTCTGTCTCTGTCTCGCAACTGTCAAATTACAACTTTACGGTAGTAATAGTAACATACTTGCACTGTGAGTGCATTGAATTTTTACTATATGTAACACTAGCTGTCGCTAGCGGTTTATCGATATCATAATAATATATAGCCTACTAGCTGTCCCCCGCGGTTTTACCCGCGTTCCCGAGGGATATTACATTTTCCCGGGATGAAAAGTAGCCTATATGTTATTCCAGGATAAGCTCTATCTATGTGCCAAGTTTCATCCATATCCGTTTAGTAGTTTTTGCGTGAAAGAGTAACAAACATACTTACATACAAATCCTTCCCCCTTTTAACCCCTTACAACCCTTTTTTCGCATTAAAAAGTAGCCTATGTCCTTCTTCAGGCTCTATCTATCTGTATACCAAATTTCATTTAAATCGGTTCAGTAGTTTTGGCGTGAAAGCGAGACAGACAGACAGAGTTACTTTCGCATTTATAATATTAGTAAGGAGAAGCAAGCTATAAAAAAACTGCATTTTTAATTAAGGTATGTACGAGTATACCTACTTGACGGGCTAGTTTGCTTAGTGGTTAGAAACCTTGCCACACTACAGGTCGTAGGTTCGATCCCCATCAGGACAACAATATGTGTCAATGAACATGTCTGTTTGTCCTGTATTTATAAAAAAACAATAATTTTGTATGTAGTAGGTATATAAATTATCTAGTTTCCATAGTACAAGCTCTCCTTAGTTTCGGATCGGATGGTCGAGTGTAAAGTAAGTCCCAGGCTATTTATTAGTATTATACTTTCTCTTTGTTATCTCAATAAATTGCGATAATATTAAACTGTCATTCTCATACAGCTTAATTCATTTACTATCTAAAACTGGAGGGTTTTTCTTTTTAAAAATATCCCATCCCTCCATTAATGAGGCGTCTGCTATTAAGCAATTACCTCCAAGCCGACAGCACCTGGCACCTCGCTACAGTCACCGTATTCTATTAATACGTAAACACTTTAAAGATGTACACTTAATGTGCGCGTTCCATTAGGAGACGCTGTAAATTATCCTCATTGAATCTATGGGCGCCTGGTACTTTCGCTACTGTTTTAGTAGGTGACGCTTTCGATGTGATTTGTGTTTAGCGGTAGTTTAACTTTTTTTTTTATAATAGCGATCGTTTGCTTATTTATAAATCGATTAAATATGGGGTAACTCTTCGTCCTTAACTCTCTCAGTCACACTTTTACATGCATAATAAGACGAATATTTTGTATGACCGATGCAAAGTGGTTAGTGTCACTAAGACTGGAAGAGCTTACAGTCATTACCTTCGATGGAACCCACAATTGATATTTCATATACCAGGTTTTACTCGCGCCTTTCAGCTTTGGAAATTGGTAAGGTTAACTAAACAGATCTATCGGCACGTTTTGAGCATTTAACCGCAAAATTTCATGATTGGTTCCGATTCAAAATCGCTAGATACATAAAGTTTGACATTATTTCATCGAAATTTCTGTCTAGCTAGAATCTAATCATTGGTATCAATATTTACAAATGTTGTCTACGTCGTCATCAAAACACCTTATTTCAAAATATTCCAATTCAATTTTAAACAGTCATAACTCACGCGGCTCACCACGCGGTTGTGCCTAAAAAAAACCCTAAAATAATCACGAATATTAAACTCAATACTCGACTGTACTATTTTTGTTCATCCATGAATTGAAATTTTTATGACACGCGCGTGGGTTTCTGTCGTTTGTTTTCATTACTGCACCCCTCAAAGAAAAGTTTGGGCCTAGTCAATGTATGACAATAATTTTGCGTCTCTCCCGTCCGCGACCGATGCATGTTCTGATTTACATGTTATTATAACGCGGTTTGAACATGTGGCGTTTATAGCGTTAACTATCTGAGATATTGACCAATAATCTTTATCTTTATACACTGAAAGAATTCCGTCAGTCAGAATGCTATATGATATGAGCGCAAGGAGTCTGGAAGTGTTATTTGTTTTTAACGAATTTACGCGGCATTATTTTTACACGTGTATATTTTCGAACATTTGTGAGTACGCTCACATGTATACATACCCAGTGAAATGATTAAAAAAACAACTGTTTTGAGTTACTGTGTAGCAGTGAAAAAGCTTTGCTTATACATAACATTTTGAGAATTTAGTGATGTTGACATTCCATATCTATCTTATATATTTATAAGCAAAAAAGGGTTCCATTAACGCACCATCACCTCAAAACTACTGAACATATCGGGATAGGACTGCTAGCATTCGACGTGGAATAGTTATAGGCTATATGATATGATTTCGATATACGCAGGTGAAACCACGAGGGACAGCTAATATATTTATATATCTAAAATGTATAGAAAAATAAAAATATTTGTCAAAATTTGTCCCCTTATACAGCTAAAACAAACTTCGTCGGGTCGCGCCGCACGGAGGCCTCGGAGAGCTTACATCTCACGTGTTTGCGTAGTTAGCGAAGGAGACAGAGCATAGAGGCCGCGACGAAACATCCTCGAGCTAGTGTCAATTTCCTTACAGAATCGAAGCCCGTTTTTGAAAACTATGTCGTAGACTAATTTAACGGGATAACTGATATACCTACCACTTTTCCTTTTTTTCTTTATACGGTTAACATAAGCATGTCACGCAAACCTATAAGATTTTCCACAACCAAAAGCTATTAAGTACCTACTGCATAAAGTTATGATAGTACATTTTGCAATAGCGCCACTGAAGTGCTCTTAACTGCAGGGTGTTGGGACCACACTACGTGCACGATTACCTCGCCTTCCGCACCCCCACCCTCGCCTATAAGAGCGGTTACAAAGCACTTGATGTTTCGAGCATACTCTCCTATTATCTGATTGTATAAACAACCACTTCTGTATCCATAAAGACCACTATGAGTGAGCGAGGGTAAATTGTCTTATTATAGTAAAATTTTAAAACGGTCAAGTAAATTTTTGTCGAGCCAGTTAGCGTGGTGGTTAGTACCCTGATTGTCACGCCGTAGGTCGTCATTCCCATCCAGTTTCCCATTACAGTATATCGTAAGTGAATCGAATGCGCTAAAACCCAATACAATGAGAAATTTAACAACGTCACGTTATACGCAGTGTTAAATTTTTCATACAAACCAGCTTTTTGGCGCACTCGAAACGTTGACGCTACATTCAAAAAAATTCAAAAAATTCATTCAAAATTCAAAACCATTTATTCAGTTTAGGCCCTCAGAAGGCACTTATGAAGGTCAAATTTAAAGTTACTGAAGCTACTACCGGTTCGGAAGTCAGCCTTCAACTGAGAAGAACCGGCAAGAAACTCAGCAAGGTTACATTCTTTTTTATTTTATTAAATTCTTTTTTATCTATTCTGACTTTTTGGCTATTTTATAACATCAATTTTACATATTTTTATATTTAACAATTACAAAATACTTAATAAAGCTAACATTCAAAAACAAAAAAAAAGAAATAACAAGACTACAAAATAGAAAATGACAATAATTACTTACAACTTAAACAAGAAAATTAGAGGTGCACTGTGCAGAGAGCAGCTATTTCCACACATTTTTATCTTCAATATAATGAACCACCTTGTAATACGCTTTTTCTTTCAAAACTTTCCTAATATAATTTTTAAATTTATGATCAGACATTTTGGTTACTGAAAGCGGTATCTTATTATAAAATCGAACACAATTACCAAGAAATGACTTGTTTACTTTAGTTAGTCTAAAATATGGAACAACTAACTTCTCCCTTTGTCTTGTATTAATATTATGGATATCCAATTTTGACTCAAACATTCCTATGTTTCTACGTATAAACATTATATTTTCATAAATATATAATGAAGGCAATGTCATTATATTTATTTCCCTAAATAAATCTCTTAATGATTCACGGGGACCCATACCGTAAATTGCACGAATTGCTCTTTTTTGTATAATAAATATTGATTCTATATCCGCTGCTGCTCCCCAAAATAAAATACCATAGGACAAGAGGCTATGAAAATATGCAAAATAAACTAATTTGGCTGTCTCAACATTCGTCAATTGTTTAATTTTCCTAACAGCAAATGCAGCCGAACTTAACTTAGCAGCTAGAGTATCAACCTGAGGTCCCCACTGCAATTTATTGTCTAATGTAAGACCCAAAAATACCGTTTTATTAACAAGATCAATATGGCTCCCATCTATTATTATTTGGCTATCTACTTGTGCTACATTCGGTAAAGAAAACCTTAATTTACGATCGATATTCGTGCTTTGGTTACCATAGTACACGGTCTGTTTAATTTGGGATCAGATAACCGTGCCATAACCAAGAATAATGTCCTAATATACAATTTCGAAGTCCAATAAGATTCTTAAAGTCTATATTTTATAGTTCAAAAATTCAAAATTAAAAACCATTTATGCAGTTTAGGCCGTCGGAAGGCACTTATGAAGGTCAAATTTAAAGTTACTGATGCAAACATTTTTATACAATACAATGTACTTTATTTGTAGGGTAAAAGTGGGATAGATGCCCCACTTTTTGTAAGCTGACTATAACTTTTTTTTTTAAAGCAATATTCGAGTGAGTTAACTATTTGTAACAACTATAGTCCTTATACTTAATATCTACTCATATCATTATTCAATGCATACCGTAGATTTGTAGATATTCGGCTCTAAAAAAGACTTATTGTTTGAGGATAGACGCCTACTGTATGGGGTAGTTGCCCCTGGCAAAATTTTGACATGAGTATAGATGCCCTACAATGGGATAGATGCCTCCGTAATAAAAAAAAATCGTAGAAAATTAAATAAAATGTTTATTTGCTTTCTTAGTTGCAATAATATATTATAAGTTTCATTCTTTGGGTAAACTTAGCAACTTAACAACGTCTATTAAAAATTATTTAAAACTTTACAGAACTAAATTTAGGAATAATAAAACTTAAAACAAATCCGTCCCTTAAGACTTCTTTGGGAAAAAACAAAGCTTCCTTCTTAAAAAAAAATAACAGTAATCAAAATTTTCAAATAATCAACAAATATAGAGATACTGTTTACTTTGGCCAGGTTACTTATTCTTTGAATTCACTTTGGCCAGGTTAGCTTTTAGAGCTGCAAGCTTCTTCTTGTGTCCACATCTATTACAGTAATCGCCATATAGAGTGCAATCTTCGTGTAACCAGAGTTTACACATCAGGCACTGAATCCAGTCCGCCGTGGACTTGGTACTTGCATAGTCATCGAAACATTCTCTGCATTGAGTATTTTCTTTATCAGATTCAGTCTGGTCAGAATCTGATTCTGAAAATAAAAAATGAAATTAGGTGATACGCTGCATTATTTTTTACAAGTACAGTGAAGTACGACATGTAAATACCTTTAAACAGCTCATAAATAAACTGGAAAGTCAATTTTCCTACTAAGTTGCATATTAACTAGATAGGTACGTTATTTAAAATCTTACCTATAGCCTAAGTACCTGTGAATAAGTCATAGAGGATTTATGCCTCTAAGGGCGTCTATACTCAGTCAATAGTGGGGCCTCTATCCTTTTTAGTAGGGATAGACGCCCAAGCAAATAAATAAATATACTTAAATAATTTCGTAATTTTATAAACACACCATAAATATAAATGATACATACTATTTAAATAATAATACACACTTAAAACTTACCTTCGAAAACGAAAGTTCTGAACACGTCAAAATGTCACTGTCACAAGAATCATGCAAGCGCGATAAAAATTTGCAACGTTTTTTTAACTCAAGCGGCGATACGTGCAGTCCTGTCGAAGCGCGTGCGCGGACTGAGCTGTGCGGGAAGAGATCTGTCCGAGGAACTTGGTACTAGAGCGTGAACTTGGTTTTAAATTCTCTTTTTTTAAGGTGCGGCGTCTATCCTCCAAGGGCGTCTATCCCACTTTTACCCTACAACACATATTATGAGAAAAGAAAAGTAAAGAAGTATATAATAGAATAAATGTAGGTATACAAAGCAGTATTATCCACATTAAATTAATCTACGTAGGTATATTAGTAACTTCTTACTAAAAGTTAAAATAATACTTTATTTGATTACTAATAAAAATTCATAGAAATCCATACCTAAAAAAAATTGCCACTAAGAAACCTAACTTAAAAAAAACAACAAATCGATACAATCTCGAATGAACGAATATAGAGATTTATGATACATAGATTAGAAATAAAATATCAAATATTTGTGTACCCCGTGTGTCCAGCCGTAGTGGTATTCGAACCCCGTACCGAGCGGCGCCTACCGCCCGCCGCGCCGCACCCGTGGGGTATTGTTCGTAATAAAATAAATAAATAAGTAAAATAAAAACGTCTGTTACCACTATCCGATTCGTTTACACGCATATGTAATGATCTCGATTATATTTCACTTCATTATATGAAATATCAACGCGATGGCTAACTGCTCTGTAAATATTCCCAATCCTTGAGTACTAAATAATATTAACAGTTGAGCTCGTTGGGGGGCGAATAAAAGTAAATTAGTAAGTACATATCCTGGGACAATGTTTACACACGGCCATATGATTGCAATTTGAGCAAAGTTTGTACTTTGGAGACATAATAACTGAACATTTACAAATATACAGCTTTTAAAAATAGGTCATTTTTTTTTATATTTTGTTTATACTACATGGGCCGACAAACGAGCAGACGTAAGGTAGCACTTCCCCGGACAAACCCTGCACTTAATGCTCTACTATTGCTAATACTATGTCCAAATTGTACAGTACTGATTATTTCTGTATGTCAGTTTGCGTTTATAGTTTTTTTTACTACGCTATTAGTTTTTATAAGTCTTTTAAAAATATTGTAAAATTTTAAGGATTTCATCGGGAAGGTTCATGCATGAATGAATGAGTGTAATACATATTTATTGTCCAACTCAGGCGAAGCCGGTGCGAGTTGCTAGTATACTCGTACAATAAAACTAAAATCTCTGCTTAAGGAGAACGAAGGAACTCCTTCGTTTAAAACTTATTAACAAATTTCCAATAGTTCCAATTTACCTCAGAGTCGTATATTAAATAATATCTCGAAAGTACCATTTTGTTCTACTTCGAGAGGTTAACTTGCAGGCAGACCGCATGATGGTAAGCGGTCTCCACCACCTATGTAAATTTACAACACTAGGGGCATCGCTAATGTGTTGCTTTAAGATGCCGATGAAACTACAACCACATGATACTTACAACTTCACGCCTCAAAGCCGACAACGCATTGGCAATACCCCTGGTGTTGCAAATGTCAATAAGAAACGGTGGCCACTTACCATCAGGTGGACCGCCTGCCTGCCCCCTTATTCAGCTAATACAAACTTCATTGGCGAGCCGCTTCACGGAGGCCTCGGAGAGCTCTCACGCTAACGTGATTAGTAGTATTAGCGTAGTAAGCGACAGAGATACAGCATAGAGGCCGCGACGAAACATCCTCGAGTGTCATTTTTCTTACTGAATCGAGCCTCTGTTTGACGACCTACTTGACATAAAAAATATGTCCGCCGTAACACTGAATCTATGGGATAAATACTTTATTGCATTACATGTGTTTAATACATGTGCGCTGGAAAACAATTTTAATAAACTTAAATATAATAAAATTTATCAAATACGTCATTTAATTATTATTATTAAAAGAAAATCAAAATAAAGAAACATAAAATTTATAGATGTTAGTTACACTTTCACGCAAAAACTGCCAAAGGGATTTGGATGTAACTTGGCATATTGATTAAGCATGCCCTGGAATAACATATAGGCTACCCTATTTATCCTGGGAAAATGTAACATTGTTCTGGAACGCAAGTCTAACCGCGGAAGACAGCTAATAGGTTTATACATTTAGTTTTTTTTATCTTGAAGATGTAAAATATCGAATGCGATAACATAACCAAACTCAAACATTGTGAACTATAACATAAATAATATAATTCATTCTTAAACGCGCATATGTGTATCGGAAAGTAGTCCGTCTATTAGAAAACAGGTTTGAATCAAAACATTTTGTTTCATGTGCCATTAACGCCGCCGGGAGACGCTGCACGGTCCTATCTACCGATTGAATATTCATTTATATTAAACATCTCATTACGCCCACCATGTTTAAGAGGTTGACACGACATGACAGATGGCATAACATTCCGATACTTGCTACTAACGTACACTGATATAAAAACTTTAAAGTCAATCTATAAAAAAATGTGACGTGTGAAAACGTCTTCTCGAAAGGTTTTTTGTACTTATTTAGATAGCCAAGACAAATACTTAGTGGTTGAACGGTAAAATGGTTACCATTATTGCAGGTGAAGAAATGTCTTTAAGTACATTAGAAAAGTAATGCGGCATTAATGTTAGGTTCAACAAAATTGGAAAAAAGTTACGTAAAATAATATAGGTACTGGGGACATTCTTTACACACGGGCATCTGATCCTAAACTAAGCCGAACGAACTAAACAGAGCTTGTACCTACTATGAAAACCAGATAACTGATATATTACATATACAACTCTATATGTGTACTTATAAAGATAGGAGGTGGCTTACCATGGCGAGATTGTGACATACACACATATTTTAGGGTTGGTAAAATATACACTTGGATTTTTTTTTTATTTATCATTACTAATACTACCCTTTGCCTGCCTATCTGGAGATAAGGAAATAGGGTTCCGGAATAAAGGAAGAAATTCTGAGTTGATATTAAAGATGGATCTTAAGTTTATCCAGCAAAAACGCCACAAAATACAACGATCTTTCTCTTCCCAAATTCAGCCAATTATTCTAGTTTGACTTATTGCAAAGTTTTTAAAATTTCCACCAGTCCGGAAGTCAGCTTTTAACAGAGAAAAACCGACAAAAAATTCAACAAGCTATTTTTTTTTAAATAGCTTAATAAGCTGAATTCTAAATATGTAGGTATAACCATTAACAAAAAGAAGAAATTTAAAAAAATATATACAAATGTAAATACCATAAATATTCCTTATCACAAATATCGGCCGTTTATTTGTCGTGTTTCGTAAATGAATCTAATTATGAGATAATAGGATATTCTAATGGCTTAAATAAAATATATATACATATTATAATGTGTTGTTTCTTGATAAATTAAGATCCTACCGATTGATTTCTGCATAATTTTATGGCTTGACCTTTGTGACATTACCTTCACTATCATTAATGGAACAGATCAGTTATCTCCATTGATATCAAATAAATTACGTTGCTTAAATATAAAGCGTTGCGATTTGTTGAGAAGTCTTTATAAAATTAACCAGCTTATTCAGCTAATACAAACTTCGTCGGCGGGACGCTTCACGGAGGCCTCGGAGAGCTTACCTCTCACGTGATTAGTAGTATTAGCGTAGTTACCGAAAGAGACAGAGCACGGTGGCCGCGACGAAACATCCTCCAGTTAGTGACATTTTCCTTACAGAATTGACCCTCAGGAGCACACTTCCCTATGAAAGTTTTCTTTAATTTTAAAGCAGCTTTTTGCAACTATCTCGGGATGTACCTGTCTATATATGTAAGTTTTTATTGAGATTGTTACTTATTTGGTGTCCACTGTACAAGCTCGGCTTAGTTTGTGATCGGATGGCCCTATGTAAAAAATGTCCCAGTATATTTATTATTTACTAGATGTCTCCCGCGGTTTCACCCGCGCTCTTGAAGAACGTTACATCATACCTAGATTAAAAGAATTTAAAAGTTTGAATGTATGTATGTTTGTTACTCAACCAAGCTGGAACGGCCGAACGGATCTGGGTGAAATTTTTATGCTAGGATGATGTAACATCCTTCGGGAGCACGGATGAAACCGTAGGGGAGAGTTAGTTAAATAAACTTGCTGTTTTTGTTTCTTTTTTTTTACTTTCTTCTTTTTACTTTATTTTTTTATAAGGTAAACAAAATAGTTCACAGATGAATCTTGGCTTAAGAGTAACACATATAACATTAACATTTAACTGTTACTGTCACCTTTTCCAAATGTTTTTAATTAAAAACAGCGCTTTCTTTCGGTTGTTGGTTGCACATCACTACATAGTATATACCCTATATCTGTATGTATGCTTAAATATTTAAAACTACGCAACAGATTTTGATGCGGTTTTTTTTTAATAGATAGAGTGATTGAAGAGGAAGGTTTATATGTATTAGTATCTACATTGCACCTGAGCGAAGCAGGGGCGGGTCGCTATACACGATAATACACATATTCTTTGACAGACTGAGTACTACATTTCTCCGCACATCGGTCATAAAGTCATTACTAAAATATTGGTATTATTATGCATGTAAACGTGTGATTGAAAGAGTTAAACTAGACTATAACCCTAAATATATTTACACAGCAAGCACACGTTGCACTTTTAACTCTATCTAAGGTAAAGTGTATATGAGTGATCGCAACCGCATGTTAATTCATGCAGACCTATTGAATTATTTATTTCGCGTGCACCGACTCACGCGCATCCAGTAATTAATCAATATACCGCCATCTTGATTAATTAATTAAGCCCCCTATACATACTTTAAACAACTCATAGTGACTTGTTAATGTTTAGTTAAAAATATAGTGAAGTTTTAGCAGCTTAATTTAACATCGTATGTTGCACGTTCATGGAATGTTTATTCATTCTATTGGTTTGAATTATTGAGTTTGAGTTTATAATTATGTATATATTATTAAATGATATCCTGAGTTAAATAAAATTTTTGGCAGTACACACATATTGTAACCAAAAATATTAATGGATTTATTGGCGTGGTGGTTAGATACTGTAACGCCACAGGTCGTTGGTTCGATTCCCATCTAGGACAATGATTTGTGTCGTTGTAAATGTTACATTATTCAAGCGGTAAGTTCTATGCTTATCACTACAGAGTATAAAACAAAGTCGCTTTCTCCGTCCCTATATCGCTATGTATGCTTAATCTTTAAAAATATGCAACGGATTTTGATGCGGTTTTTTTTAATAGATAGAGTGATTGAAGAGGGAGGTTTATATGTATTAGTATCTACATTGCACCTGAGCGAAGCCGGGGCGGGTTGCTAGTTTAGAATAATGTATTCTTTAAACAGTGAAAGAATTTGTCAAATAGTTGCAGTGGTTCTGGAGATTACCCTTCACATATAAACAAACTTACAAAATCTTCTCTCGCTTTATGATAGGAGTATAGGCTATAGACATAGATTGTGTGGCTTTCAGGGTTATATAAAGGTAGTACCTACATCATAACCTAGATGAAGAATTTTTTTTTGAATATTTCGAATAGAACCTACACATTTCCCAACTATTCATTCGTATGTAAGAGACACCCAATTTGATTTATGAAGAACCATTTCACTTCACGATTACCCGCTTAATCCCCTATTCGTACCCCTCTCACATAAAGGCTCTCTTTCTTCTCTAGCCGACAAAGGATATTGTATCCAGAATACATGAATTATTCTGTCAGTGCACCGTCATAATAGAGGTCACGCGCTTCAGAATGCAACTACTGCACAGTTTTTAGTAAATAATTACGCCGGAAGCCTCTTAACGGGCCGCACTTAATATAAATCATCCACTTAACACTTTTTTTTTACTTTAAAACGCAGCGACAATATCATCTAAATATACCAGGAACACATAAAAAGTTTAAAGTTTATTTTGGTGTACGGCGATGAGAAAGTATGCGCCGCGGTCTGAGCTACGATCGGTGTCGCAGCAGTGGACGGTGCCCGTCCATCATAGCCGCATCCGTCCCCCTCGCTCGTATGCACCCGACGATGCGTTCTCTTTCGTGCAAGCCATGCGTGAATAGCTTGAAACAATAACGTTTTATTTTGATTTATTTTTGAAATTCAAATGATATTGAAATTGTGACGGGATTAGTTTATATGTAGCGTTTAGTGCCGTTTCTATTTAAATTTAATTCGTGCAGTTTATCGTTGCGCTGGTTATTAGCCGAGAGATAAATACGAGAATACTTTTGAATAAATGTCGTAAGCAATTTCGAATGTTTGTATTTTATGCATCGTCCCTTCGATAAAAGCCACGTAAACGGAGCCTCGATAGCACTTATATTAAATTTAATTTCTGCCTATTTTGTTTTTTTGCGTCGATATTTGAAAAACGTCGTCGGGTGTATCACGGGCGACATGTTTTTTTTTAATTCTTTTATTTTAGAATGGAATGACACAGAAAAGCTTTTTGGGTGACGCGCGTTATCGCACAAACAGCATAAAAAAGTATCGCCAACGTTTCGTTTAACTTTTGTATTCAAATTCCTGTCGAAATGTTCGCCAAAAATAAATCTGTGACAGTATAGGTCTTTAGGCTTTGAATTTTTTCAACCACAATTGATTCAATGTCGTCGCTAAAGTTATCTTGATAACGTATCTTTTTTATGGATCTAACTTAGGTAACTTGTTTTTATTATTATCTGGTAGGTGGGATTTATATACCTACATTGTTACTCATATTTATATACCTACATTGTTACTCATATTTATATACCTACATTGTTACTCATATTTATATACCTACATTGTTACTCATATTTTTAATAATAATGGGTGAAATCTCCATATATTTCCACTATTTAGGATCTAACACATATATTCATACTAGGGAATAATAAAACCAAGTAACTTAGGTAATACTAATTTCACAAATATTTCTGAACCGATTCTGCCTCGAGGTTTTACACGCATTTCTGAAGGATCTTACGTTTTTAAACTAAACCCATTTCTAACAGCATGAGTCTCAAACAAAGAAATAAGTATTCAAACAAAAAGTTTCAATTCTAAATCCAAGTCATTTTCAACAAACTTGACTGAACTTATTCTAACATTGTTTCAAAATACAAAAAGTTCCTCGTTAAAGTCACATAGATAACATCACATCAGTTACTCATGTATGAATTTGTAGTGTACCCTATTATCTATTATTAAACATCGACACAGTAAGGGACATTGTATGAAAATTCAAATATTATTCTTGATCAACAAAGCGGTGTAATAATATCTTGAAAGCCCCGGTATTAACTAAAAATTCAATGCTTCATGGACCAATGCACATGGGGTCGAGCCCCTTCGCAGGCAGAACCAATGAATAGTTAATTTTATTACTATAGATAAGCGATCTGGGCACTGGCTCGAGGATGTTTCGTCGTGGCCGCTATGCTCTGTCTCTTTCGCTAACAACGCAATCACGCGAAAGGTAAGCTCTCCGAGGCCTCCGTGCGCCGCCGCGCCGGTTCGCCGGCGATGTTTGTATGAGGTGAATAAGGGGTTACATATTAGATATGACATCCTATCGTACTAATATTATTAATGCGAAAGGTTCAGGTGATAGATAGATGTTTGTTACCATTCCACGCATTTAATACTTAACGGATTCGGATGAAACAAGCCTCGTAGAAAGACTTTTCTAGAAGTATCCTTTAAGAAACTACACCAATTAGTTAGACACTATGCCATCAGCCGTAAGAATACACATTTTCCCGGGATCTAAAATCGAATTTATATTTGTGGCAAAGATACCTGTATCGGGTAAAATGCTTATAAAAGCTAAACTAGTTGTGATTTCACCCGCGTTCTCGAGAAGAAGAAGCCTATGTCCCTCTCCATAACATAGGCGGTCTGTATACTAAATTTCAGCCAGTTTTAGTTTTATTTTATGCGAGTTTTGAACTTGCTACTGTTAAATTTTAATCGCTCGAGCGTACGCTCGGCTCGCCGCTACCCGCTACCCGCCCGCAGTCGTCCGCACGTGTCGCAACGCATTAGACGCACGGACGGACACAGTGCTCGGATGAATTATTAAATATTAAACTGGTGATGTTTGCGCCGGTGTTCTTTTACTTATTTATTTACTATACCTACCTACTGGCGATGCACAAGGCACCTCTGCGCTTTTGCTTATTTAGAACAGTTTTTTCGTATACACGTAGATTTATTTTCGTAAACTGTGCGAGTCCTTAATAAATAGTTTTTCTTCTTTTTTCTTCTAGTGTAGTTACATTATATTACATTTCTGGGTAAGCGTGCTACATCCTCGGCCTCGTCATGACTCCTTCTGGGGTCTGTCGAAGACCAAACGCAAGCTAAATGAAAAAAAAACAATTATCAGCTCGGTAGTAGGCAACTTTGTAGTATCCACCACTTGAGGTTAACTACCACCGTCATGTTGAAAAACAGCTGACAAAGTGCCATGCGCTTACCACATTTGACCACATCATCACTTTCCATGGTGAGAATGTGGTTATACAATCATTTGAAAATGAACGGTATAAATATCTATTTAAGTTCTTATATTTAAAAGCAGAATATCAGTCACTATACTACATGCTCAGAACGGGGTGTGTAAAAGAAATGTTCCAAGATATTTATTTATATTGATAAAGTGTAGATATGGTTTCAAGAATTGTAAATCAGAAAATGGATATCGTATCATATTTTAGGATGGCATATTCAACAAGAAACCCTTATAGTTTCGCCATGGCCGTCTGATTGTCCATTCCATTGCGTGGTATATCGATGAAATGAAAATGAAATGAAATATTTATTCAAATAGGCCTTCACAGGCACTTATGGATGGTCAGACTCTAACACCGGTTCGGAAGGTTGCTTTTACTGAGAAGAGCCGGCAATAAACTCAGCAATTACTCTTTTCAAAATAAGATTTTGTACATAAAGATGTGTCCTGCTGGAGCGAGCGCTACACCCAAGCATTGTCGACATTAAAATAAAAAATGTATGGGATGATAATGATGTATAGGCTTGCATAGTATTTTGGGGGTATGTGAAGAAAGTAAAAGGTAAGTTAAGCTTTAAAGTGGTCACCTATAGAACCCTACAATGCGCGGGGCCCGACACGCTCTTGGCTGGTGTTTCTTTAATAACAAAGGCCAATAAAACACAGCTCAATTAATATTTGAGCTATAGAGCGGGTAAACTATTGATTCAATGTACTAAGAACTCAGACAAACAAAAGAAAAGTGAAATTGACATCAATTTCTAGTCATTGTATATAGCAAGGTACGAAACAAACGTCACGCGATGCCATGTCATGGTTTCCATTAATATACCTTGTTTTCATACACACTGAGTTGAATATATTCGACAATCCGACTACAGGTTTTATTTACATGCATGCCCAAATAGTACTCGATCGTATATTGATTATTTTTGCTACTACTACGTATTCATGTCACCCTGGTACCTACATTAACCTAAAGTACTCAGGTGTCCTACTTTCTTAAAAGTAAAAAAATACTAAGGAAGACCATAAAGCTAAAAGGCATCAAGTGTAAGGTCCTGGACATATCCAGAGTTGGTTAGAAATAGATTTGAAACTCGAAGGTAGTATAAGTGGGTATGTGATCTATATTCATTAAATAAGAGTTTATAAATTATTGCCCGCTTTCAATCCTGGTTGTAAACTTTTCTCTTGAATTACTCGGATCTATTACTGAAAATTACATTAAAATCCGTTGCATAGTTTACGATACTATAAAGGACATACAGACAAATATTCATTTTTATATATATATATATAGATGTGTCCTAGGAATGTCTTAACAAAGTTTTTTTAATTTTTTTAACTAGAGCTTGTACTGTACACCACATACTCGTACACTACTTTCATTCTAAAAGTATTAGTGGAGCATTCGTCCGGGGACGTACTACCTTCATACCTATTTCCGCCGTGAAGAAGTAGTGCACTTGTATTACTGTTTCGGTTAGAAAGGTAAAGGTGAAATTACAGGTCCATGAGACTTAACAACTTCACGTCTCAGGGTCGACAACGCATTGTAAAGCCTCTGGTGTTGAAAATGGTCATATGCGGTGGTGACAATTTACCATCAGGTGGACCAGTATGTCTGTTTACTGGCCTACTTGAAACAAAAAGTCCTTCAGAATAAACCACTCACATCTCGATATAGGGCAATATAATACCTCCATACAGGCTTGCATGGATACTAACTCAGTGTTTGTGCACAGATTTCAATAATCTCAATGTCTAGACGGCCAAATGTATTCTAGTATTTGTTATACAATGACTGAACACTAAATCAGCACCTAGCAGCTGAGGTCTGCAGTCACAGAAATACTAAACTACTGTTTTGAAACCTAGGTTTTTGATTTGATTTTAAGATTCTATGTTGTTGAGTAAATCTTTTATAGGTAACTTAATTTAGTGGAAACTTATATTAGGTGAAGTTAGTCATCAATTTTATTTAATTAACATTTTCTGTAAAAAAAATAGATACATAATTATTTTCATTTCCATATAATATACAATCCAAAATATTTGGAATCTTGTCCCTCTATGTCTTTGTCACTTTATCGCGACAAGGAGAAAAGTATACACACATACATATTTTCACACCTATTATCCCCGATAAGTAGGCAGAGGTCTCAGTAATGAGACCTACATTCCTGAAGATATTTTAAGTCCAAACCTTATATGTGTTCAGCATAGTCGCCGTCTCAGGCACATTTACAATCCCAAGCTACTAATAGGTAGTTTCTAAACAATTTTACTTTAATATAGCCGTTTTCGACCAGAGAATCGAACCTGGGACTCGACCACTGAGGTGAAAGAAAACAAAAATGTATTTGGTATGCACCCGTGAGAAAGATATAATGGGGTAAATATTTCGCGTTTAGTCAGTATAGCCACTTGTCAGTGATATCACGTACTATGATACAAACGGCTTGGCGTAGATAATCTCAAGTTCCTGGAACTATCTGTCTCTCTGTTAGGCGACTGGCTCCCTCTGATGTCTCAACAAGTGCAACTGTTTAGTAATTGTTAACTAATAAAAGCTCTGGAATCGACATGGTAAAGTTGAGAGACTACGAAATGTATGACCATTTTCACAAAACTAATGCTTTTTTTTTTTTTTACATTTTCTACGGATTCTTAGTCCGTACTCTGAAGATTCTACGATAAATTATTTTAAGATTAATTGTATTGTATTTTTAAAAATTAACATCTTCCCGCTCGTGCTCAGCTCGTTGTTTTGAACTGAGGCTTGTGGTTCCTTAATAATAGTGTTACATTGAATTTTTTATTGCCGATACATGGATTATAAATAAATAACTTAGCATTTACTTAATTTTAGTGACACTTATTCATTCAAAACTAATGATTTACTTAGATATGTTAAATTGATAATTATACTATACGTTGTTAAGTAGTTCCTAATAGTTTAGTGATAATGGGCATTAAGCTTGCTTAGAAGACTCTTAAGGTATGTCAAAATAACAGCTCTTCGCATTCTACTACCTATTCTATTCTGCTAATATTATAAATGCGAAAGATTGTAAGTATGTTTGTAACTCTTTCGCAAAGCTACTAAACGAATTTGGATGAAACTTCACACATAAAAAGTTTCAAATTTGGATTATCATATAGAATACTTTTATTCCGGTAAATGTAACATACATCGGCTTTGCGGGTGACACGGTGGGGGACAACTACCTAGACAATTTATCAATTTCAAATGTTTTCTCCTAAGTTAGTCATATATTTTTGAAATTAATAACTGTAATAAACTTTTTCTATCTTTCTTGGACAGATCGAATTCATGACAAAAATTCCTTTGGTCTGGATTTTTTAATGAAATCGTTAGACTTTTTCAAGAACGCAATTGAATAAAAGAAGCACAATGTCCCAAGATATTAAATTTTCATTTCAATACATATTATTTGAACACGGAAAATCTTTAATGCCAATCTTTGCTTCTAACGGGAAAAGTCTGAGGGAACCAATTTTAAATACCTCAACTTGGATTTCTTGAAACCACTCGAACTCGCTTTACCCATAGTATTGGAGAGAACGGGGCAATTAAAATGCAGATATATAGCCAATTCAGAAGCATCTAACTGCTCGTAACGCTCGTAACGAACCTGTGTTTACCCACGAGGATGCCCAGCACCAAGCGAGGCCACGCGAGGGTCAGCGCTGGGCAATGGGCATACGGTAGCTGATATTATAGACATTATGGATATGGGAACAGGTTACCGATAACTATACGTATAAATATGTATGTAAATCTGGATATAATCGAATAAACATGGTGCCTCCGCGGCCATATTGAATAATTCATTCGGCAAATTGTAATATTATACAGATTACATTGAAATTTGTCGCTTCGGACGCGCTTGCGCATTCGTTATGCAGTGTAAGTGAAAATTTAAAAAAAATCTATGACTTTAGCTTAAGGGAGATACCTACTTGTAGAATGCTTGTAGGTATCTTGTCTCTAGATTTATGACTTCCGCTCGCTATTAATGAAAAAGTAAATGTAAAATGATGTCTTTGTTCATCTGTTGCTTTGTCGTGGTCAATACCAGTTTCTACCTATTTTGGTAGTCTTTCAATTTAGATTTTGAATGTGTTAAATGTTAGAAATCTTCTTTGCCTATCTTATTCAATCATATATTGTTTTACTAGCTGTCCCCTCAGTTTCACCCGCGTTCCCGAGTGATATTACAATTTCCCGGGATAAAAAGTATCCTATATGTTATTCCAGGATATACTCTATCTATGTGCCAAGTTTCATCATTATCCGATCGGTAGTTTTTACGTGAAAGAGTAACAAACATCAATATATTCTCACAAGCTTTCGGATTTATAATATTAGTACGATTTTCAGTTTGGCTCCAAAAGTATTTGGTTCAAATCCGTATAAAACCAAGGTCTATAAAACTCCATTCACTGCTAGACCTTTAACTTATATATAATACAAGCTGACCCGGCAAACGTTGCTTGCCATATTTACTTTATTATAAACTAAACATGAAAATTTTGTTTATAAAAATCGCGATTTAAAAACCGGGGTTGATCGTTGAAGGGTGAAAATTTGAAGTTGTATGTATTTTTTAAAATACATTGTCAAAAAAAAATATTTTTTTTTTTTTGTGGACAACCCTTTTCTCTTAGGGGTATGAAAAATAGGTAGTAGCCGATTCTCAGACCTATTGAATATGCATATAAGATTTCAGAAAAATCGGTCAAGCCGTTTCGGAGGAATATGGTAATGACACGAGAATTTTATATATAAGATAATGAATCATAGCTTTACCTCTCACCTATATTCTTACAACATTACAATACCTATATTAACATTTGACAGCCAGTTGGCTTGGTGGTCCGAGACTGAGTGCCACGCCACAGGTTTTTCGATTCCCAGGACAAACATTTGTGTGCATGTACATTGTGTGGATGAAAATATACATAATGTAATATATATAATAATAAAAATGGTTTATAGGCATATATGATATATTAGGTATCTGGTTTCCATACTACAAGCTCTGCTTAGCGGTGAATCAGATGGCCATGCGGAAGAATGTCCCAAAATATTCCTAGAAGTCGGTATATTAATATCTAGTTACCATAGTAGGTACTTACAAGCTCTGCTTACTCAGGGATCAGATGGCCGTCTGTTAAGAATGCCTCAAGATATTCATTGATTTATATTTACAAGTGGTGCCAATTTCCTCTTAACCTTGTACATCAAATTGTCAACATTATTTCACATGCGGTGTGCCAACCTGATAAATCCAAGTGATAGAACCACTTTGATACAATAAACATGTGTCTTGTAGTCCATAAACGTCGATCTGAAGTGTCCAGTAACACTTGGCAAGGCTAGTTCGCCCATAGTTTATTTGAATAGTTGCCCACACTTGTAGCCTACAAAGCGTTAAATATAGGAATCCGCTGATGGTCTCGTGGGAATTGTTTCCTAATCGAGAGCCAATTACTACGGTGGGTTGGCATGGTGGTCAGATACCCTGACTGCCAACGTCATAGGTCGTAGATTCGATTGCAGCAATGATAAGATTTGTGCATGAAAATGTCGGTTTATTCTATGGTTCAATATGCAAATACCTAAATGTATATGTAGATAAAAAGTAGTATATGAGTTACTACTAACAAGCGTACGGTCTACCTGATGGTAAGTGGTCACCGCCGCCTATGATGACGATGACCCTGAGACGTTTACTTGTTAAGTCTCATGTGCCTGTAATTGCACCGGCCCCCTTACCTTTCTAACCGAAACACAGTAATACAAGTGCCCTACCGCTTCACGGCGGAAATGGGTAAGGTGGTGGTACTTGACCCAGGATATTCATTTATTATTTCCTAGCTGTCCCCCGAAAAGTACTTTATGTGGAAGTATTTAATTCCGGGAAAATGTCAAGTTTCATCCAAATTGTAATTTTTGATAGATGTGATAGAGTAACAAAGATACCGAATGGTATAAAATCTCCTCTCCCTTTGACACATTTTAAACAAAATATAATTAAATGGTTGACCTATTTTGATTTTGTTTGTTCTTTAGTATTTGTTTTGTATGTGACACGAGAGTATGTTATAATTTCTTTTATATTTAACATAACATTGTATATTTGTATTGTAATAAATTGTATTTGCTTGCCACATTTATAGCAAATAACAAATTCTATTCTTAAGAACAAATAATTTAAAAAAATCAAAGCTTTTCCATTATTCTAAGTGAACGCATTTTTTTTATTGTATGTATATCCGTATACGCTACTCTATATCTGACTATCCAAAAAAGTCAACATAAAAAGGTATATTACAACGTTAGCAAATCTATTAATTAAAATACTATCTGAACCTACTCGTGAAAAGCAATTTGAATAATTTACCGTTTAGTTTGTGTCAAGGTCTTGTAAGAACAGTTGCAGTGCGATTGCATTTGTATTTTTCTGCTGTTATCATGAATATTTGATCGTCAGTAGGAATATTCCCC
This sequence comes from Habrosyne pyritoides, assembly GCA_907165245.1. NCBI lineage: Eukaryota > Metazoa > Arthropoda > Insecta > Lepidoptera > Drepanidae > Habrosyne > Habrosyne pyritoides. The sequence goes on along the minus strand of OU015603.1, from coordinate 11,930,747 downwards.
AGCTGAGTGAATAACTAACATAATTGTAAATAGTCACCATTTAGGAATTTACTAGTGTACTATTAGATTCCTTCAAAACCAAAATTACACATCAACGGCCGTGAGAAAATCACCAATAGATTTAAATATGTACTAGAGATTTGACTGCAGACTTCACCCGGTGAACACATTTCCGCCGCAAAGCAGTAGTGCACTTGTATTACTGTTTTTCGGTTATAAAGATAAGGAGCAAGTAAAATTACAGGCACATGTAAATTAACAACTTCACGTCTCATTGTTGACAACGCGTTGCGATGCCCCTAGTGTTACAAATGTCTATGGACGGCGGTGGCCACTTACCATCAGGTGGACCGTCTCCTTATTTCTTGCCACAAAGCTGTCCCTCAAGTAAGTAAAGTAGCCTATCTCCCTCTCCTTGGCCTATCTGCGTGCCACGTTGGTGTTGCAACTTAGCAACTTAGATAACCCCTTGCCATCAGGCGAACCGTCTGCCTGTCTGCCTACTATATATAAAGAAAGGTTCTTTTTATAGAACACAGTTATCTTCCTTCTATTCTCACTTATTGTTAGGTAGGTTTGTAACTTGTACTGCTGTCTACATCTTTATTTTCTTCTTCTCATATTATGTATTTTACAAAAAAAGTATATTGTATTGTATCTATTATTTTAATAGGACAATATAATAAATAATAGGTATAAAAGATAATGTGATGATGCGAGTGCGCAGTCAAACGCTCACGTTCGATAAGTAACGGTTTTTGTTTTTGAATCATAACAATTTGTGCCGCGCGTCGGTGGCGCCAGCCGCGGCCGAGGCGCATACTAATCGCGCCCAATACTTTCCAACAAATAATAAACACTATGTACTGCGCATATCAAACACATTATGCAGTTGGAAATTATCGGAATTTCAAAGAAAGAAAGAATAGAAATATGTGTATGGCAAATTTAATGTGCCTTGGTTACAAGTCAAGCGACGGGTCAGTTAGCTCGGTAGCGACTGCCGAGTAGCAGGTCGCGGGTTCGATTCCCACCCAGGACAAACATTTGTGTGCATTAACGTCTTTTTGTTGTATTTAGGAAAAAATTGTATATGTAGTAAGTATTTCATTTATCTGGTTTTACAAGCTTCGCTTAGTTTGGGATCAGATGGCCGTGTGTCTCAGGATATTAAAACGTGGATTATGGAAACATGATACAACATGGTCTGAACTTAGTTGATGCAGTTTTTCATAGACCAGCCAAGCAAATTACACAATGACTCTCACAATGTACTTGTACAGCCTTGCGTTTGTCCACAATGTGACCATAGTCCTACTCATATTATTAGCACATAGATAGAGTATATACTGGAATAACATATAGGCTACTTTTTGTTCCGGGAAAATGTGACACCCCTCAGGGAATTCATAATTATTTTGTTATAATATACAAAAAAATATATATATTATAGAAATAATAAAATAAAACATAAATTAACTATTATAATAATATAATAAATTAAAATCGAGTGACCCTCTATTTGTGTCGATCGCTGATAGGAGTTGCTGGGTTGAAGGTAGAAGTAAAAAAATATGTAGTCAACTTTTAATGAATAAAAACAAATATCTGAAGGTAAAAGTTACATTAGAGAATCTTCCTTGTCCAATAACAAACAATCTGTGTTCAGCGACTTTTGAATTTTATATTGATAACGTATTCTTGTCGTCAGTAATGTTTAGGAATTTATGTCACAGCAGAACTTAGCTACTTTTGCAGTTTTACGCTGACAAGGTTATTTTGTAGTTTACTTTGATCAGTAATATTTGGTAAGTAGTAATGCATGGGTGTTTTGGCACTTCATTGTGTTCAGTGACTTCTGTTGCTGACTGTACCTACATTTTAGATTTGGATTCAAAAAAAATTCAAAAGCGGTCTCAATAGTAGGTACCGCGTAAAAACACAAAACAAATGTATTTAATACTAGCTGCCCCGGTTTCACCCGGGATTTTACATTGTCCTGGAATAAAAATGAGCCTATACCTATGTTATGCCAGGGCATCTATCTATATGCCAAACTTCATCCAAACACTCACAAACTTTCGCATTTTATAATATTAGTAAGATGTTACAAGAGTAAAAAAATTGTTATTTTCCGAACTATAAAATATGTAAGTATATGCAGAAATTAATTTATCTATTTATAAGTGCTTATTTGAGGCCTATTTATTATTGAGGCCTATTTGAATAAATATAGTTTTCATTTTCATTAAGTCGATCCATTGCACTGTCGGTTCAGTTGTTTTCGATTTTATTCATTACTAATGAAAAACATTTTTTTTCTATTCATAATATTAGTGTAGATTTCGCACGCGTCACAATATTGGTAAATGAATTTTTGAAATCGGATCAGATGTTTCAACGATGGCCTCCAAACTTACAAACGTAAGCCTTTTTTTATAATATTGCTTGCCACCTTCGCGCCGTTTCACCCGCTTTCGAGCCTATGTCTCTCTCCCCATACCATAGGCTGGGTACATACTAAATTTCAGCAAATTCGCTTCAATCATTTACAACAAGCAGAAAAACAAGTTTTTTTAGTATCTACGATATTAGTTGGGATTGGATGAATGTATTTTTAAATAAGTTTATTTCAATGTATGAAATAGTTTACATGCATAGGTTTGTTTTTCTTGGTATTTCAGGTTTGAGCTATGACATCAGATCTATGTTGACTTCCTACATAACTTTGATTTTAGGAAAAATTGTGAACCGTAGGAAGTAGGTACCACCTACCTATAGAAATTTAGATTAGATGAGTATAAAATAAAATGAAGATTTTGTGTTTAAATTAATCCTTAAAGAATGCTGAGAGGCCAGTTGGCTTGGTGGTTAGCGACCCTGACTGCCAAGTCGCAGGTCGCGAATTCGATTCCCACCCAGGGCAAACTTTTGTGTGCATGAATATGTCATGAGTATATCAGTTATCTGGTTTCCATAGTACAAGCTCTGCTTAGCTTGGGATCAGATGGCTGTGTGTAAAGAACGTCCCAGGTTATTTATTATTATTTAAATCAAAACATATATGCAAATGGTACCTATATGACCGCAAGAAAGGTTATATTGGATGCCATCTAGCACAATTTTTTTGTGTCAGTGCTGCCAGTACTATGAAAATAAAATGATTATTTTTGCAATTTGTAATTGAGAAAATAACAACAGTACCTATCCAAAGTCCACTTAAAGACTTGGCTGTTATACATCATATACCACACACAATTGACAGAGATGTTTCTCCAAATCTCAAACTATAATATAATAAAAAAATAACTATAAAATCTCGATAATCTCTAAAAATAAACAAAAATGAAATTGATCTAATTCAAAACCGCTCGATCGCTCGTCCCCATAAATCTACAGTAATCGATCACTGGCTCCACTCTATGAGCGCCTGGTATCTGTAATTGGTAGTTAATAGGCCGTTATTGAATAAGTGCCCCTCCAATGACAGTTTAACGCTTGAGATATACTTCAATAATGAGAAAATGCCTTAATAAGGCTTAGGTTGCCCTTGATATGGTTAATTCAGAAAGCAATGTATCTTACTTTATGTGTTCAAGATCCAATATTATGGAAATTTAAATATTTTCAGTTCATATTTTCTAAGTTATGCATGCTTGGTACCTTGGCTAAGCAATGACAGTCACTGAAAATGAAATGCTGAATTTATTCGTAATTTGACAGTATCAATGAATAAAGTGTGTTCTTCTGTGGTATTATTGAAACTAGTTTCATCAAGACTTTATTTATCTAGACATCATCAACGCATCATTAGATGGAGATCCCGGGAATGCTAATTCTATAATGTTACATTTATCTTGCTGCATATGGAATGCAATGCGGAAGTCACTGAGGATAGAAAAATGTCTTTAACTCCATAGAAGGGAAAATGTTACTTGCTCCTACACCTACTTAATAAAAGAGTATTCCAAAAAAACAATCCTACCGTCCCATTATTTAAACAATGTTCACTATCGGCCTCATACTTTTTCCTTGTTTTGACGTGTGCTCCACGCGCCCGAGCCGGGCCTACGTAACGCCCCCTTTCGCCTCTTCATTATAACAATAATATGTGTTTTATTGAATCCCTTGGCGTGTTATGTCCGCCCAGTATTTATTTATAACGGTTATTTGTCATAATACAATTGGTGTTGATATTTGTGCAAGAGATACGATTTTTTTGGTCTCAAGATTTTTGAGTCGTTCTGAATAACCTTTTTTTAACTCTTTTTCAAAAGTATATTGTATCTTGCCTCTCGAAATGGTATCTACTATTCGATCTTTAACCAAGCTAATATGGTACAGCATTTGCAGTGTCCAATAGGCCTATCTGGATTATAATTCATCCACTTATCAAGGTACAGCAAAAAGTACTTAACAGTTTTGCATATCGCCTTTTTGTAAGTGTTTCAATTTTTCACTTTATGGGGAATTAGCATTAATCATAATAGACAGGCGGGTTGCCGTGTATGGTAAGATGTTCAGACTTTTCAACGCCACACCATTTGTGTGCATGAATATGTTTTTTTTGTTCTATCCCTAGGTGTATGTATGTAGTGTATAATTATCTGGTTACAATGTGAGTACCAGGTGAGCTTTGTTTGGGATAAGATGAGCCTGTGTGGAATGAAATGTCCCTGATTAATATGACAATGCTGCCTGGATCATAACTGAGCTTTTTTAAATAATTTCTTGACACATTCTCTGCTTAATTAAAATTCAATAGCAATGTTAACATGGATACTAATATTTTTGATGTAAAATTAAAGCAAAAATCTTGCTTAAATATTGGAGTGACTATCGAGAGTTTGCGACTGGATTTGAGTAGTCGTTAGTGTACCTCGTATGAATAATATAAAATGAACCTTGTTACAATTTCTGATATCCTGGTCCAAAAACAAAGACAGACAGAAAACATATCAAGAGTCCATAATCAGTAAGCAGTTCTACCGAAGCAAGGATCACATAAAATGCCATAGACACAACAGTTATTACTTCAACGAGGCAAGTGAAGTCTAAAAACAAAATGCTAGCGTAGGCGTCGCACATTGAGCCCAAGTCTCCGGTCCAGTGTCTTTGCCCATCAACTGGTTTATGGCATTCACTTTATTGCAGGCCCAATTTAATTGAACCTCTTATATGGTGTGACGTTGTTTATTGAAATGTCCACCGTTTTGAGAGGCGTGTTTACTTTTTTGTGAACGTCATTGAAACAATTTGATTTGAATCGGAATGAAGATTTCCTTAACGAATCATTAAAATGTTTACGCGGGTGTTGTTACGATTTCTGCATCAATTTGTGTTTGAATTGCTTCCAATGTTATTAATTCAATGGATTTCATTTGAGTATATTTACTGGAAAGCATCTTTTCATTTGATTAAAATTTGTTATTGATGCCGATTGATTCTTATCCTTGATTTTTCTAGGTTATGGTTGATTTTTGCGGTGCTAGTTAATATCAAATTTGTTACATCTGTCTTGTCTTTACTTGTAGGATAAATAAGATACACAGATGCATCATTTTGATGGATATAATGTCCTCTATAGAATTTAAACTGTGTTGTAGATATGTTAAACTAGTTAGCTGGTGACTCGTGGTTCTTTCGAAGTTTATTATTTAAGTCTCTTCTTACTATTATTTTCACTCATAAATATTGTCAGTAAGGTTGTAATGAAAAAATACTACAGTAATATTATAAAGGGAGTGTGCCAATTTGAAAAATATGGCGGTGACTACAGCACCTATTGGCCTATAGCCTATAATAAATATATGTTTGTTTTGAAGATAGTAATTGCCGAATTTCTCTACTCAGTAAAAAAACCTAATAAACGGGTATTAGACTCGTGAGTTTAAAGTGTTTTTTTCCCTTTGTTATTTAAAACAAGCTGACTTCTGGAACGGTGGTAACTTTAGTAGCTTTAACCTCCAGAAGTCTGTTCTTAGGACCTAAACTGTTTAAATGGTTTTATATTTTGAATTTTACCTTCTTTGATGTTATAAATTTCTTTAAGGTTTTCTTCATGTCACTACAAATTACCAAGGTCCTTACAACATATATAGTTACATACCAGTCATTTAACAAAATCAACCAACCAGGAAACCAGAAAACATTAGCGGTATTTGAAAAGTTCCTATGTCGCTCACCTCCACTATTTCAAGAGCGTGTACCAACATATTCTTTCGCATGATTTACATTGACATTATCATTGAATTTCGCATTTGTATCTCTTGCATATAACTATAAATTACTTGGTGTAACAAGAACACCACATCGACTATCTGTTGCCGGCCCACGAGGCTTTTACACTTAAAATATCGACTTGTAACCTGATACCGTACGTAGGACGAGCGCACGAATACCGGACTGAGGCACACTTTATATTCTTTTTTTGCCTTTATTGTGTTTGTGACGAAATTGATCAATCCTCATTTTTGTGTGGTTAGATCAATTGATGATTCAGAGGTTGGTGACCGGTGTGACAGTTGAGTTTATTTTGAATTTAGAAAAATTTGATAGATGTAACCAAAATGTTTTTTTGTCTAATGGCTATTTTCTAGAATAAATTTTAATCAACTTAGACTCTTATTAGATACATGTCAAATGTATGAAAATCTGTTACTTTTAGGTTCTGCTAATCAAAAGTTAAATACTGGCCATGAGAGAGAAGGTATTATTACTTATAATATTACACCAAACATGTAAAATAGAAGTGACCTTGTTGCTAGCCAGTATTGTCAGATTAAACGATTCAGTATTTTATATCACTACAGATAAATAAATACTAGCCTATGTTATAATTTGATAATATTTGTAGTCCTATCTATTATCTCGCTTCTTCTTTTCAAAATTGCCTTATTAATATACATATTATCTGTTTTAAAATTGTGATCTGTGTTATTTGAATAATTTAAAAATTTATATACAGTAGATCAAAACATTTGTATAATTTAAAGAAAACTTGATCACTAATATTATATTCTGGTAGAGAGTTAACAATAGGTTTTTTGATGAACGACCAGCGGTTCTATAGGCCTAAGTGATGCAGTGGATGCCGTGGACACTTAAATATGATTTGCTTACGTCTGTTGAAAGTATTCATGCGATTACAGTCCCATAGCATTTAAGACTATGTACATGAATTGAAGCAATTCGTTAACGGGTATTAGTATCTATAAATCAAAGCATTATTATAATTTCAAATTATTTATTTTAACTAGTTATATAGATTATATGCCTAACTGTAAAAGATTTCAGTCAAATAAATACACGGTGTTTTTTAAATTAAATATATCACTAAAATTGTACAACGATTAAGCTATTTACATTATATCACAAAAATAATATTTCGAAAAGTGTTCCTAGTCTATTAGTAGTATCACTTCTACTTACAGTCTGTCCGATCCAAATGGAATAATTGAGAAATTCACAAACCAAAAAGGCGTATACATAAATCACTCGACGGCGCATACGTGTTCCAGCACAAGGTATCCTATTGGATTCAAACACATGGAAAGCTCCCTCCCTAATAAATCTACTGTTAATGACTCGAGCATCAATATTATATTAGCCGCATCACTTCACGGTATTCACTCACTCCACGACAACGAATCGAGGGTCCGTAGACATTCACAGCTTCTCGAAGGCTCTGGAATTGGTGAGCATCTCTCTGGTCAGCCGCCACACTTGCTTCGCCGCGTTCTCGAGGGCCGTCGGTGACTTGCCCTTGAACAAATCCACGTGCGGTAGAAAGTAGTGAGGGCATCTACGACACTGGAGTGACGATATCAACTGGAGGAAGATGCCGTTGATTCTGTCCCCGATGGCGGCTTCGTCCCACTCGTGCTCCCTCGGGTGCTTTTCGCACTCGTAGAGCAGCAACGTCTTCATGTGGTAGCAAGTGACCGGGTTCCCGGGTAAATCTAGGTGTCTGTCTCTGATTGTCTTCAGAATACTCAGACATTTTCGACGGCAACCGCCTTGTAAGAGACGATTTTCAGCCTCGAAAAAACTCAACACCCAAGCGTCGCCTTCCATTGCGGAGTTCTTCCCTTGTAACGCGAGGCATTCCTTGGAAAGCAGATCGAAACCTTCAGTTTTAACTTCGGCGACTATATTAGGGTGCGGCCAGGGTATGGCCGGCAGCGGCCAGTGTGCCGCCGACCGAGGCCAGAGTCCGGCGCATTTAAAAGCTGGTGTTATCTGCACGATGTATCGCTCGCGAATTCGCAGCTTCACCTCCGTCGTCTCGGCGATCATCTTCACGCAATCCCTGTAGGAACATTTGTCGCAAGCCTGCGCCACTAAGGTTTGGAAACGCGATCGGATTTTCCTCGCGGATAGATATCCCGATGCCGTGATGAACTCCACCCAGAGGGACATGGAGCGCTTCCTGCCGTCACTAAGCTTCAGCACGGCGCATCCCGGCAGGGACCCGTCGTCGACGAAGTTCAGCACTCCCATCTGGTTCAGGTAAATCACGATCTCGAACTCGTGCGGCGACACCACCTCCAGACCATCGAAACGTCCGTTGTAATCCGTAAGCGACGATATAAATCTCGGCTCTTGGAGCTCGACCTCTTTGAGGACATCTTGAACGATCCTGCAGACTTCGTGTATAGTTTTAGCGATCTGCGCTTTTCTATTGGCGACACGCTCATTGTAATACTTGTTCATCTGGTAGACTAGCTTCGATTGGGCCGCCATCATCTCAGGGGGTACGAGCATGGTGGCTGTGTGTTGTAGTATCTACGCGGTGTGCATGGTATGGCGGCGGCGGAGTACGCACGCGCACGGCACGCGGTTCTTTGCCGACTGAGCCATGTCGGATTACCGGCGACGAAGGCCCGAGTACGCCCATGAGTATACGTTTCGACGAATGAGGTGGCAGCGTTTCGTCTCGCTCGCTCGCTGGGCGGTTAACATGGCGTTAGAGAGGGACGTCGGTGTGTGTTGTCCGTTTGTTTGTGCAGTGAGCTGGTATTGATCGCGGCCGGGCCCCGCCCCCGCCGGCGAGGCTGTAGGTATCCCGATGGTGTTGGCTCGCGGTGTAGTCGAGGTGTTCGTAATTACATGATCGCGTTAGCTCGATACTCGTTAATTCGGTAGCCGTAACAAGTTCGGCTCTATTAATGACGATATTTTTTTCGTCGGCTCGTTATCTTGCTTCTAATTGGGCACATTAATTAGATTTTTGGCACAGTAACATGTCGTGGATAGACAAGCTACATGTCATTCTATTAATTAGATTAGTTTATGTGGTACCTACGGAACGCGGCGATTGGTAGGTATCATAAAAGTAGGTTCTTATACTGGTTTTCAAATTATGAAATATATAAAATTAATTTCTACTGCTAACAAATTATTACATTAAAAAAAATCCTTCAAAAATGTGGATAATCGCAGTTTTGAAAGAAAAATTATAAAAAGTGGTTTAGAATCCTTCAACAATACTTAGGGGTCTTGTAGGTTATAGATAAATTCCCTGAGCCCATATGAACTTAATAAGTTCCAAGTGAACAATGTTCCATCGGCATTTCAGTGAAGTAAATTTGATTTATCAATAAACCGGCATAACTACGTAGTCAAATGTTGTGACAAGAAACAAGGTAGGCCGCGATCTCTAATTCAAAGGCATCGTGAAACAATATGAACTGTCTGTGTGGTGAACCCTGGCTTCAAAATACCTTTTATTTCGTTTCGTTTTTTTTTTAATCGTTTTTGAGTAATCCTATTTGACTGGATAGGCCAGGACATGTGTGTGATCATTGTAAAGTCAATAGTCTTGATAATAGCTTATGGTAAAAAATAGCTTTTGCCTAAGAATGTATGCATACCAATGTGGAGGATTGCGATTTTGATATTTGCATTGTCTCAAGTCATGAGCATGACACGCTTTCGTTACCTAGTGATTTGTATTAAATACATTTTTCTTAACCAAGAATTCAAAAGAAAACGTGACCTAGGATTTAATGCAAAATGTTATCTAACTCCTGTCAGTTTCTTAGAATACTAGGCGATTATGAATTCATAAGCGGTACACTGTTAAATTCCCATCAAGTCCATCCGAATTCACTCCACGTCTCCTTAGGTGAGAAGATATCCAAGTTTAGCTATACACCACCGGTCTATTTCGGTCGTCCTCGCGATTGATGGGACGGCGTCGCGTGATGGATGGACTGACGCGGCTTGATTTACGTCCCGGCTCACTCCTGGCGATTCATGGGAGCCTGGTAATGCGGGCGGGATGGTTTTGGAGGAAGGAAAGGGAAATAAAAATAAAGCTGGAATTCAAATCGCTCTAATAATTTTATTGAAGTAGGCCTGAATGGTGAACATCTATTTTCATTTCTGTATCCATCACAAGAATCTTGGTTATCTCTTGAATGACTACGTCTATTTAAAAAGGCTGGATGCTAAAAAGTAGTGCGTAGGTTATTGGTAGAGAGACCTACAAAATTTTATTTTATTTTGTTCCACGCCGCCTCCCCACGATTATAAATGCGACTATGATCAATTAAATCATAACTAATTAAACGTTTATAGGACATCATGCTGTTTCGATTTATTCATAGACTAAAGAATACTAGACAATTAAAATACGTGATATTGCTTCAACGACCACCCAAGGTTTTAGAAGAAGAGTGGGAGAGAGACTTGAGTTTCCAACGATACCAGTTTGTGCATTTAAACCACATTACGCTACCAGAAACCCACGCAATCGATCTGATCTCCATACCTCATCTTACAACGGGATATTCCTTTAGATTCCGATCTCTTAAGTCTAAATTATTTACTTACCGTGCATATAGAGCATTAGATAGATTAGAGGTAGATGTCTACTACTAAACTTAACTTAGATACTGGTATATATTCGAAAGTTTAAGTTTAAGCTTGGGTATAGCGCTCGCTCCAACAGGACACATCTTTATGTACAAAATCTTATTTTGAAAAGAGTAATTGCTGAGTTTATTGCCGGCTCTTCTCAGTAAAAACAACCTTCCGAACCGGTGTTAGAGTCTGACCATTCATAAGTGCCTATGAAGGCCTATTTGAATAAATATTTCATTTCATAATAGTCAACGGTTTTATAAAAAAAAATCGTGAAATTCGATGCTCAGTGTAAGTTATTTAATAACACATAGGTGATTTTTTGTTCAGGTGAAACCTAGGCTGGAAAATAATTGTTAAATATTAAGATCGATAAACTCTAGCCTTGTCCCTTTTTAGAACAAGAAATATATATGGTAAGATTTACGTTGTTACAGAACCTTTGAATTTACCTTAATACAAAAATGCTTAAAAAAACACTACAATCATAATCATCTTCATCTACCTACCCTGTTATGTTACTTATTGATTGGGGCTGACATAATACGTATGTTTTGACATAGGTGTTGCTTAAGATTTGACAGTGCTTATACCAACCGCCTGCTTGACACTAACCCTCGTTGCTTGCTTTAAATAAATATCCCGGGACATTCTTTACACACGGCCATCTGATCCCAACTAAGCAAAGCTTTTACTATGGAAACCAGATTACTTATATACTATTTTTTTTCTAAATACATACTCATATAGATATTTACACCCAGTCACAGAAACATCCAGTTTCATGAACACAAATGTTTGTCCTGGGTGGGAATCGGATGGAAACTTAATAAACTAACTTTGTGAGAGCACGCAATCACCTCTTGACACTTTCGTGGAGTCGATAATTTTTACAAATGATGTCTTAACATTACAAAGGTTGCTTTTTGCTTGGCTTGACATTTGTTATCCTTGTTGTTAAAAAAGATATCTGGAACAAAGATATCAGTAGCTGGTTGATGTATTACAGAAAATGTCCTCCAATACCTAGCTATTTATCAAAATATACTTAATTTGAGATGTGAAATCATCGTTGCAAATAGCAGATTAACGAGATATTTTTTATATACCCAAATTAAAAAAAAAGAAACTGTAAGTCGGAACATATATGATAATAAAATGTAATTTCGGTCAAAATTATAGATCAAAACACATTTAAAAAATATCATCGCATGTCATACTTTAATCAGATATCTAAAATTGACAGTCTGTGCTCAATATTTTTTAAAATCTAAACTCAAAAGACAAAATATACAACCCCATGGCGTACAGCTACCTACGCCTCGCGGGCCGTCGGCGGGCGCACGCGCGGCCGCCGCAAAATGGCTGCCGTCGCGCCCCGCCCACTTCCGCCGGATGTCCGCAGCTTACCGCCCTGCGCCCTTACCGCTGACCCCTTTCATACATTTCCGATGATTTCCTTCGGGAATTGGTAGTTATTTATTGCTTGTTTCTCTTTATTTTCGATGTAGGATGTGTTTTATTTGTTTCTACAAATTAGAAGTGGTTTCTTTTTTCGTTACTATGTTCCTAGTTAGGAGGTAGTAACCTAAATTATTTATTAGATTAATTAAAACTATATCTTATTTAAATATTGAATGCATTTATTATTTTGAAGGCCCTACTCTATTCAAAGATTACAACACGCGCTACCAAATATTTCGGTAATCTAGTTTGTTTCAAATAGAGAAGTTGTAGTTCTGTGCTTAATTAATGCAGGTAACTTTACTACGAAATTCTAATAGGAAGCTAATACATAAACTTCTTTAAAACACTATCTGTACGTAATTCTAAGTTGCCCTCATTTGTTTCACGCTTCGTAATCGCGTTCCTACGATCAATCATCTAAACAAACTATCGAATAATAATAAAATAAAGCTATAAAAAAAAGGAAAATGAAGCTATATCCTAGCCTATTACTATTCATTTAAATGTCGTATTTCGTAGCTATTTCTCTTTCTCAAACAATGATACAATACAACCATTATGATATTTCAAAACTAATTTTTTTTTAAATTTTATTTAATAAAAAAAAATCATCTCTACTTAATAAATTCATTCCAAATCACACAGTACATATAACTGAGAGATATTCGTGATGACATTCCACAGTTTTATTAAAAGATATAATCGCAACATGTGTTTCTACAATAACGATTATCACTCTGCAACACTTTTGTTAAACATTTGAATACGTTTTGTTTTTGCTGAAATCATTTCGATTCACATACGAGGTTGTTATGGCAATCACGTTTAAATTTACTAGGGCGGTCGTTTCGACCGAGCGGACCAATTTATATCATGTCCAATGACACACGGCGTTAGCGGGTTATTAACACGATCGAATCTAATGTTTGGATGTGGCGAGTCACTTGCGTTCGAGATGAAATAGTTGATACGTCCAATACCTCTATCACAGTGCGTGTACAAACATAGTGACAGACAGACGGCATTGTACGGCCGATGCAGTGGCGGGATACTCTGATTATTTATGTAGGATTGAATTCGCTATCGTGTTGAGGTATGAACGATGTGCACGGACGGACATCTGTCATCCCCCACCGCCGCCGACCGACTGACACTCGTCCCACCCTTCATGCGACCGCGGAGAGGGGGCAAGCTCCGCCTCCTTAGGGATACCTCTGTGAAATTACGCGACGTACATTCTACAGAGCATTGAAGCTGTACTTTGTGCTTTACAGCCGTGTGATAGGGTAGAGTTTAAATTGCGGGGATGTGAGTTAGGGTTGTGCAGCTACCTTTATTTTTCAAATTACATTTTTTTTTATGGAATGTAAAGATATTTCGGTCGTCTGCCCTCGGTAATTGGATTCGGGACGCGCGGCGATCGCGACCGCTCCTCGATTGAGACGTACCGCACTGTCTCATGTAATTATTATAAAGATCCGAGATAATATGCGAATCTCTTTGTTTTGCGTGTTTATGTTGGGAGATGCGGGTTTTTGTATCATTAGCGGACGTTCCGCCGTATGTGAGGCGTGTAGAATGGTGCTCGAGCGTTTTTGTCATTTATTATGAACATGTAAATGTTGCTTTTGATTAAAAAGTACGTGTATTTAGATTTTGTCTGAAATTTCCCTGTTTGTTTGCATATCAAAGAGACTCGCAGAATGGTTGTTATAAATTAAACGATACAGACATTGCAAGTAGGTTGATGACAAAAGGAAATTCTCAGAAACTTCATATTAAATTCAAGCTTTTTTTTATTTTTATTCCAAACTAGCTGTCCCTCTCGGTTTTGCCCGTTTTTCTTAGATAAAAAAGTAGCCTATATCCATCTCCGTACCACAGACTATGTGTGAGCCAAATTTCAGCAAGATCGATTAACATTTGTCCGTGAAAGCGTAACAAACTAGTAAAGATGAGATCAATGACGATATTTAACAAAGCGACAAGTTACCCGATTGTCCTAAAGCTAAATTCAATATATTTATAGACAACAACAAAAAAGAGACGATTTGTAGAAGCACTCCTTATCCGGTAGTTCCCTCACCGTTCGTTATCAGTAACAGCAGTTCTAAACTACGGTTTAACGCAACGTTAAACGTGTCGAACACCGGACAAGGCGCTCGTGGCGAGATAAAACAGTGGACCGCGCAAGTTTTACTGCCTCCCTTATCTGAAACTACTTGTAGTTGAGTGTCCATTGATTGCCCAGTGTACCTGGCCTGTTTATTTATTGCTATTGGTGATTGGACGTGAGGTTTGACGCGTTTCGATTCATTAGCGATCGTCAAATCGCATACCATTGGTTATTGACAGATTTATCTTTAATTTATTTTATTGTTTAATAGATAATATATCCACAAGGCATTGGGGGTGGACATAAAGCTTTGAATGTAGGTTTTAAAGCTTTAAATTATATAAGTATTTTTTGCCAAATAAGTACCTAAGTAGTAAGCACTCAAAACATAATAGGGAACGGCTCTCAAGTGTAAATGTCGTTACTCACCGGTAGATGCTTGTTGTCTCCTCTTATATTAAAACATATATGTATATATACCTATTTTATACTCTCATTTTTACTCCTTTTTTCTATAAAAACTAAAATCATATTCCTGGTTACATATAAAACTCAACTTCTTTTTTCTATTTATAGACCATAAAAAAAAATTAAATAAAAATCTGTTAGTACTTATATTAAAACCTCTTTACAACTACGCGACAGATTTTTAAGATAACAGGTCTACTTAGCGATAGTTTCCTTCAGCTCTTTTCCTACACTAAAACCTTTCAGTTGAAGTTGCTGAATCCCAACAGCTTTGGAATAATGTGGTGAGCTCATATCTTCGACGAGTTAGTAATAGATGGTAGAAACCTAAAAGAAATTGTCACATTCTCGTGTAATTCCTACATCGAAATAACATCAGATCTTACTCATGTAAGCGACGATTAGCCTAATGAGAAAACCAAGTTCTACAAACTGATCCTGGCTTCCTACCTTCCTACCTTCCTTACTACTAAGGTATCATACCTATGGAAGTTTCTTTTTAATTTCGGCTAGGTTGCCAGTACGGACAGTGGCGCCGCACTAAGTGAGCGCACATGTCGCGTCCGGTGCGCGCGCGCAGCCACGTGCGTCGCATTACACGCGCCCGCGGCCGCTGATCGAACGTGACGCACGCTCACGGGAATATCGGCTTTAATTATTTAGTATTTTTTTATATTTCGCACAGAAAATAGAGCATAATAAAGTTATGATTAACCGGTAAACATACATGGCAGTATTTAGAAGCATGTAGATAGATACGAGACAGTGGGTATATTAGTAAGATGGTAATAAATTATACAAAATACATAAGTATTGAAGCTATTACAAAAAATCCGTAAACGTATCCTAAAATTTAAAATATAACTTACTGATTAGTGTGCTAATAATTCGATGCATACGCAATCGAACACCGTTTTGCTGAACCAGCAATAAAGAGTCCGCCTTAGATGCGCGGTGACTTCAGTGGGTACATTAACAAGTCGGGACCACAAGTATCGTCTTCAAACATAGAAATGTCATCTACATTGCCAGACTGGAAGCTTTTCTAATAGGAACTAATCATCATAACTAAATATCCCAATAAAACATAACATAGTCATGTCCCATATTTCACACAGCACTAATCCCCAGCCATCACTTCGGCTGCGCAGGCGCATGATTTACTTCATGTCCTCACTTCCACATGACGGCTGCGGTAATCCCGTGTAATCCGCGAGATCCGCCGACTGACAGCGGTCGTATGTTGAGCTGCGCAAGAGTTTATCCCTGCGCGTAAATCTTGTAGCTCTTACAGAATATGTATAACGTAACAGTGTATACTTATATACTAGCTTCCGCCCCGCAGTTTTACCCGTGCGCCCCGGGGTTCTTATGTTTTCCCGGATAGAAAGTGTTAATGCAGAATCTTAATCTATATCTATACTAATATTATAAATAGGAAATATTTGTATGTAAGTATGTTTGTTACTCTTTCACGCAAAAACTACTAAACGGATATGGATGAAACTTGGCACATAGATAGAGCATATTCTGGAATAACATATGACATATGCTACTTTTTGTCCCGGGAAAATGTGATATCCCTCGGGAACGCGGGTAAAGCCGCGGGGGACATACTATTTAAATACGTAAGTTTGGATGGATGCATGTTTGTTACTCATTCACGCCAGAACGGCCGAAAGGATTTCGATGAAACTTTGCACAGATTTATTCTGGGAAAATGTTAATTCTCCGAAATGCGGGTAAACCACAACGAACAGCTATATATTGTATTTGTGTGCGAATTTTAATTCAACATTTGATTAACATAGGTACCTACACACAAACTAGCATGTCTAATATTAGTAAAATAAAATAAGATTATGATATAATAGAAGATAATGATTTGGAAAACTGGTAATCTACCATGTCGAACTAAGAAGTTATTGAGAGAAGTACCTCTTCAGAAAACGAACCCGCAAGAAAAGTGCCCAAGAGATAAATAATAATATCAAACGTCACGCCCTTATAAAATGAAAATGCAACAAGGAATATGAAAATGGTGAATAATCTCACCACGACAACTTAAAACTAAAACAACAAACAACCATTTAATATCTCAACTCGGATCAGCACGCACAGATTTAAAAACAAACTTTTATAGAAAAAAAAGCATCACGCCTGGCATCTAAAAAAAACACAAAACTCCAAAAATAGTCTGTGAGGCGAAGAGATGCGATGACAGGGAATTTATTAACCATTCGGGATGACAAACTGCGAAATAGGGAACCGACTGGCGTAACCATGGGCTCGGGGCTACGAACGGTTTCGCTTTGATTAAGTGAGACGCGAGTGAGTTTAAAATTTTATAATGTGTTTTTCTTAAAAATAAGAATAAATGGGCGAGTTAATCTCTACTTTTACACCATTACTCGGAAAGTTCTGCAAGTCCTACCCTACAATCTGATTGATATTATTAATGCGAATGTTTGTGAGTATGGATGTATAAATGTATGGATGTTTGTAACACTTTTACGCAAAAACTACAGAATGGATTTTGATGAAACTTTGCACATAGATAGTTTATAACCCGGATTAGCACATTATATACTTAATCCCGGGAAAATGTTACATCCCTCGGGAACACGGAAGAAACGCGAGGGACAGCTAATAAATATTTAATCGTAACGAAAATATGTGGTAGTGTCACCGGTAATAGAGGTGGCGGGTTCGAATCCCGCGCATGACCGTGATGTATGGTGTTTTAATTAGGACTTCCCTCCGGCCATGGCGCGGCGGCACCGAGGAGCGACACGCCGCGCTGAAATTAGTCTTAATGCTTGTTTGATTTCACATCAGAGAGAAGCACGGGTGAACCTGAGTACCTGGCTGGTGACAGAACAACTGTGTCTATGAACGATTTCAATCATGTATGTTATGATGACTTGAATTGATTTGCAATGGAGGATGTTTTTTTCTATGGATAATCTTTAGGGGAATACATGTTCAAGAAGTTTTGTAAGGAGAAAAATTCGACCTGTATTTTCTTATGAGGATTTTAATATTATTAACGGCATATCTATACTAATATTATAAAGAGGAAAGATTTGTATGTATGTATGTTTGTTACTCATTAACCCTAAAACTACTAAACGGATACGGATGAAACTTGGCACATGGATAGAGCATATCCTGGAATAACATATAGGCTACTGTTTATTCCGGGAAAATGTGATATCCGGTAAACTCTCTTTTAATTTTATAAGAAATATATTTTCAACTATAATGAATATAGTAACTGTGACCGCAGAACACAGGATGCGAGCGGCGCTCCACCCCAGTGGTATATTCGTGGAATCGTCTCTGTATTAACAATCCTACCACATAAATATTGCACGCCGCCGACGTAAACTGTAACGCGCGCGTTTGTGGTTAAATACGAGACTAGAGAATATATAGGTGGAATTAAAACGCATGTTGCTATTAAAAGATAAAGTTTAAAATATAGCTTTGTAAGCAATATACTTGTATTATAAATGCGAAACTTTGTATGGATGGACCTTTGTTAATCTTTCACGCAAAAACTTTTAATCAGATTTGGATGAAGCGTTACACATTTTGACGGGCCAGTTGGCTTGGTGGTTAGAGACCCTGACTGCCAAACCGAAGGTCGCGGGTTTGATTTCCACCTAGGACAAACATTTGTGTGCATGAATATGTCTGTGTGTTCTGTGTCTGGGTGTAAATATATATATAAGTATGTATTAAAAAAAAAGTAGTATACGTAGTATATCAGTTATCTGGTAGCCATACTACAAGCAGAACACTCTGCTTAACTTGGGATCAGGTAACCATGTGTGAAGAATGTCTTGGGATATTTATTTATTTAATTAACAGATAGTTTATAATCTTGATTAAAGTATACTATATAGGATTTTTTCTCGGTAAAATGTACCATAACTCGGGCACAGTAAAACCGCGGGTGACAGTTCGTATATTATAAATGCGAAAGTCTGTAAGGACGGGTGGATGTTTGTTACTCTTTCACGCAAAAATTACTTAACAGATAAGGATGGAACTTGGCCCACAAATAGTTCATAACCTGGATTAGCACATAGGATACTTTTTATCCCGGGAAAAAATTCAAATACCCCGGGACGCGGGATAAACTGCAGGGAACTGCTTGTTGTGTATAACTTTGGAAACACATAAACATATTCTCAGGTATTGAAAATTTTCATCCGACCACCTGACTGTCTGTTAATATTTTGACATTAAAAAATAACTATATAAAGAATAAAATAAACAACGATAATACTTACTTCGTATAACGACAATGCTTATAGCGACTATTTCTTACAAATGTCAATGCAAATTAATAGTGCAGTGAAAAAAATACCTCTTTATTAAAACAAATAAAATAAAACAACATTAAAAATTGTAACTGGCATCATTGAATTAAAGAAATGTGTCAACTGTCACGTAGTAAATATAACGTCTATTAAAAAAAACAACTCAAGTGCTTCAAATTAAAATACGTAATTAAATTAAAATTCAACAAGATCACAGAATGGGTCCGAATAACCGTTAATTGGGACCATAAAAGGCCCTTTTTGTAACAAGAGGGCAGCGGAATGAATTCAATTGACCACCTTTAGCCGAGCGATGGTAGTTGGTATAAAATAAACTATTATAGTTAATAGTGTGGGATACATTCACATGCTAAGCAGCGCGCTCGATGACAACTATCCGTTATTTACATTTCCTATCTGTTTTGACGCACCTTGTTCTGGTACGGTCGGCAGAGAAGTTTACACAGACTCAATAAAAATAATAAAAGTATATATAAAAATGTAAGTGTCTGTCTGAGATTTGAAGACTATTATTATTTAAAGGATATACCATGCCATATCCATAATAACTGGAAATTGATTATATTGGATTATCGTAAATTAACTGATAGTATTTTATTTTAATCTCAGAAAAATATTTTGTTACTATATTTGCCCTTGCTTTTAATCGTCGTAAAGACGGGCATCAGGCGACCACTTAAGGATTTATTTTTACTAGTCTTCAGTACTTATTCTTCATTATGATCAATTTATTTTTAATAATTATGGTAGTGTTGAGTAGAGGTAGTGACTCAATTCAATATTTTTTTTTTTTTTAATTATAGTTAGGTACATCATAGTTGCAATTACTTATCATTTCATTATATGTAAATAGTGTTATTAATTCTGTTTACATTATAACGTGTCCTTTAAAGACATTCACTTTGTTTGAGATCAAAAGAAAGAGTAATGTGATATCTGATATATCACCTATTTATTAAAAACCTTCTTGTTTATTTATTTTAATGGCTGAGCTAATATGCCAGCGGTACTGTCACCGCGCAGGGTAGGTGAGCGCGTTTTTTCGCCCGCGCGCCGTCACCGCGACCCTAATGGCCGCACTTGTCACAGTCTCCGGGCCCTTATTTACGGGCCCGATAACCATCGACGACCGGGACGAGCCCTCTCTCGTTTTCAAAAAAAGAACCGGTCAAGCGCGAGTCGCCGTACCATCGATTTGAATATGTTACTGAGAATAAAAGGTCAAATGGATTTAAACTTATGTATTCTATATTAGTATTGCAAAGCTCGTCGTGTGCATAAATGCCTTTTTAAGATAATTTTATTGCAGTAAGGCAATTTTTTTTTCTTCATTTCGCAGTTTACGACATTTATTTACTAGTTGCATTTAATTCAGATTTTTGCCATCGTAGTATGTTACGTGTTTTATTTAATTTTTTTTTTATGCCACTTGGGCCGACAAACAAGCAGACGGTCCACCTGATGGTAAGTGGTCACCGCCGCCTATGGACATTTGCAACACTAGGAGCATCGCCAATGCGTTGTCGACCCTGAGACGTGAAGTTGTTAAGTCTCATGTGCCTGTAATTTCACCGGCCCCCTTACCTTTCTAACCGAAACACAGTAATACAATTGCACTACTGCTTCACGGCGGAAATGGGTAAGGTGGTAGTACTTCCCCGGACGAACTCTGCACTAAGAGCTCTACTACTCATAAAAATTATAAAAATAAATATCCTGTTTATCTATGTTATCTGATCCTGCATCTCCTCCATTTGAGCTGAGATAATATGGTAACCAGATAAGATAGGTACTACTTTTTAAATAGGTACATACTTATTCAAGCAACTCCCGACACAAAAAGGACAGATATTTTCATCAAAAATTTGTCCTGCGTGGATCGAATCTACGACTTGTGGCGTGATAGTCTGGTATCTAACCACCCCAAAACTGCGACACTTTCACCAAAAAACGATTTAACGGTTTTGGATAAAACTTGTCACATAATTAGTTTAGGACCTGGATTAATACAGATACTTTTTATCTAAATATAATATAAAGATAAATCTAATAACATTCCTCAGAACGCGAGTGAACCACAACGCACAGCTTGTACAATATAAATAAATATAACAAGGTACCAGGAGATTAGAAATCACGAGGAGAACAGTGACGAAGTATTTGTAAATAAATCATATTGCGTGTCACGTGTGCCAATTCTCACATTAGTCTCAAGTGCTACACTCATCCCTTGCACGGAAACATTTATGACGTGACCAAATACCATTAGCTGAGATGATGTACCTTTTAAATGGAAAGCGTTAAAACCCTAGCAGTTTGCACTATGACCGATTTGTCGCGCATAGTGTTTTGTTTTGAAACAAATCTCATATTTTGCCTAGCGATTTAATTCCTTATAGCCACTACATTAGTGACAGAATGAAATCCTACCCCGCCTTAATCCGAGCGTGGGCTATCTTAAATCTACTTCTCAGTTGCAGCAATATTGATAGGTTTCATTTGTTTGTCGATAGGGAACGAAACGTGACTAGTCTGTCTGTCCATGCATAGTTTAAAGGGCTTATGCACTGCATGTATTGTTTTGTTATTGTTTGTTAAGGAATATTCTTTCTGTAGTATCCTATGATCGTCTGTAATCTCATCTGGGTGTGCGAGTGGAGCGAATGTCATGTCCAATTGTAATACAATTTGTCAAACAGCCCTTCATACCTTACCTACGTACATGTGTGCGGGATTTACTCTCGAGTATTTTCATTTATTTAGATGTTAATGTAGGCACTGTTTTGTATTTTTTTTCTACAGTTCCGAGTCAGTAATGTAACTGAACTGGTGCAGATTTACAAAATACTAGTACCTACAAAAAAAATCCATAATGCAAAATAGTATGTAGGTGTAGACACACCTTTAGACACAACTTAGTGTTTTGTAAATCAGCAGCTGATATTGCTTATCGTATCTATTCTTTAATGCCTGAAAACAACCTGAAACACACATTTAATATTTATTACAGATAGGTAGGTATAATAGCTGAGTTTGAAAATACGCAAGAAATTTACAATAATACTGTAACTCGAAAATGCAGTAGCAACTTTACTATTTTCTCTTTTTTTGAAATAACCTAAAACTTGATAGATACATACCATTTCATTTGGAACAGGTTTCAATAGACTTAAACTCCCAAACCGGCAGCTTCAGAATCTTTGACTTTCATCAGTACCCTTCTAGTGCCTTTACTGAATAAATGACCGTAGATTTACACTTCTCACTATCTGACTATGAGAAAACTAGAGGTAACATCGCCAGATAAAACTGAAAAGTGAATTTCCCGTAATATTCATCTATGATATTTTAAACAAATAATACAATAGAACATTCTGTCAACATTAGCCCCTAGAGGGTGAGATTACTGATTAGCGCTCGAATGCAAGGGTGGCTCCTCAACGTAGTCCCACTCCAACTAACGCCATTATAAATGCTATTGTATAGGGATAGTGTTGAGTATTTGCATCTTTTAAGCAGTAGTCTATTTTTTTATGTTACCAATTTTAAAATATTTTGTAAATGTTAAATATAAAAACACTAGCTGTCCGGACAGACGTTGTCCTGCCAAAATAAGTCCATACAAAAATTCAGGGTTTCGATCGCAGCGCCCCCTACCGGGTCCAATTGTAAATCTAAACCATTCTCGAATCTCCACGAACACACACAAAAAATTTCATCAAAATCGGTCAAGTCGTTTAGGAGGAGTTCAGTCACATACACACGCACACAAGAAATATATATATTAAGATATTAAATTTAGATAATAAATTAGCCAAGATGTCGGAATAGATAAAATGTATATAAAAAATATTTTCAAAAAATGTTACGTTGCGGAGTTTCTTGCCGGTTCTTCTCAGCTGAAAACTGACTTCCAAACTGGTGGTAGCGTCAGTAACCTCCGCGGACCTAAACTGAATAAATGATTTTGAATTTTGAAAACGCTCGTTCTGACAGCTAAGAATACCAATGAAAAATCAACTTAAATGATTTTGATATAAAGTTCATTTATTGGCAATGGTTAATTGTATGATGTTGCTGATGAATCTTATCATACCTACATATGGTTTGTTTTTCTACAACATTATTTTTTGACAAAACGGGGTTGGATTTCAACAACTTTAATCGACAGATGCTGTCTCTTGCGGATCAATTTCTTCTACCTATTCTGAAGCGGTTATATGTCAAAATGACAATTCTTCATACAAATTTATCAAAATATGTTAAGTAGTTTAAATAGACATTTTCGCATTATCATCGCACTTACCAGGTTTCCTATTAAATAAAACAACAATGTAAACTAACTCCCATGGTAATAAAAACTCCATTGAACACAATTTCCCATTGTTCGTAAAACAATCGGACAACCCCAAATACCAGGCGCCCAGAACACCCCGGGAGCATACAAATCACAACAACGCACTGCGCTAATCAATCTCTTAGCCAATTATTGCGCCCTATTCCTGCGCGGTGATGCATGGTGCATTATGGGAATTTCGCAGATGACGTAGCCGCTCTATAAGGACCTCGCATAGCTTTTCTGGGTCATTAAGGGCCTATTTCTCAATTGATTCTATTCCTTTGATAAGTCTATACAAAAATTGTTTGTAAATAAAATTGACAGTCAGATACCAGGTATAACCTCATTTACTGGCTGAGTTAGATTAGAGACCTTGACCGCCACACAGATCGTGGGCTCGATTCCCAACAAGGACAAAAATTTGGAGCATGAACCTGTCTGTTTTGTTCTGTTTCTAGATGTAATTTTTGTAAAAGTATGTATTTAGAAAAAAGTTGTATATGTACTATATCAGTCATCTGAATGTCATAGTACAAGCTCTGCTTAAATTGGGATCAGATTGTCCCAGGATATTTATTATCTAAAAGAGCAACCTAAGTCTGTTGTTTTACCAATTTCAGTGTACACAAAAGCCAAGCCACAATACAACTAAAACTGAACTTATTTTTAAGAAGACATTAAAACAATTAAGCGGTGCTGTCGCGTTTAATTTACACAATTATTGTGCATATAAATTATACTACTAACGAAGTTTTTACGACACGCCTCGGTTCCTTTTACGACTGAGTAGTAGTTGGAGGAAAGTCACTTTTATTTATAAAACGACCACATTTAAACAATACTGACCCTTATTACAATTAAGAGTAGACTTAAATTGAAGTGAGTTGTGTTAACAGATCATGTCTCACTTTTCCAGGTGTTGAAATACTGCGAGCACCTGCACGGAAAATGGTACTTCAGCGAGATTCGAGCGATCTTCTCGCGGCGCTACTTACTGCAGAATGTCGCCATCGAAATGTTCCTGGCGAGCAGAAGTAAGACATCTCTATAATTTTTTTTATATATTCTACTATTATTATAAATGCGAAAGCTTGTATGTATGAATGTTTGTGCAAAAACTGCCAAACGGATTTAGATGCAACATGGCACATAGTTAGACGTGACATCCCTTGGGAATGCGGGTAAAACCGCGGGGGACAGCTAGTTTTGTAATATATTTTCACTTAATTAAGAAATACTTTGGCGACGATTGCTCAGTGGTCGTGGCGTTAAATACCGTTCGTAGGTTGTGGGTTCGAATCCTATATTGAGCTTGAGTTTACTATGACACACCGTAGTATAAATAGTAGATCAACCAAGTTGGTCCGTGTAAGTGTCTAAATGCCATCCGAAGCACAATAAGCTTCTAGTACATTAAAAAATACAATGTTTGAAATCAAACACAAGCATAGTAGTGAAAAAAAGTTTGACTTGGGCTGATATAACATTTTAAGTAGTACAGTGCTGAGCCGAAGGGAACTTTCCGAAAAGTATATGTTGTTCTATTGCGTAATCAATTAAGATAAATACTTACTCCTGAATACAAAACTCTTTCATTTTGACTATTTGTATGAAAATAAATTTTAAAAAGCTATTTCAGAAATGATCTCATAGTTAAAAATATAAGCATAGCAAACCCATCGGACGCTCCGATTTAAAAATGAATATCACATAAAATTTATTGAACTAAAATGTGACTTTTATATATTTCCGCCATGCTATTTTTTTGTTGCATGGGTGGTGGTGGTGCAATGTGGACCCCAACTCATATCTAGGGTGTTGTCAGACACGACTAAAGGGTACACCGCTGACAATGCACCAAGTTGTCAACAAAACTATACCTAAAAAGAGTTGGCTTCAGGCAGGCGGCCGGCAGCAAAGAATCTGTCATATCTCTTGTAATACCACAGAAGATTACTTAATAGTTACTTGGTAATACGCAATACACAGAATAGGCAGAAAACAAATGAATAGCGCTGACCCCTGTACTCTGGAGTTCCCAAGCTTGTATAAAACTAATCAATGTATTGTTTTATTTCCAGCATCAATATTCTTCGCGTTCCCCGACCAGGCGACGGTGAAGAAGGTGATCAAAGCGCTGCCTCGAGTTGGCGTCGGCATCAAATACGGCATCCCGCAGACGAGGTTAGTGCCTTTAACTACATAAGCCTTTTTATAAAACTTTGAAAATTTTACGGAAATATAGCATCAGTATGAAAGCCTATAGTTGAGATGGTCTGTCTGTAAAGCAACTACAGAAAATAGGACATTGTAATCTTAATTCCAGGTAACAGAGACTGATGACTATTTAGACTAACTGTAGTATGACCACAAACAATTGAGTTGTTTCATCGTCATGAAGTCTTTTGTGCTCCTCTATTCTTGAAACTTCAATATAATTAATACCTACTATCTACCATCCCGTGAATTAATTTGATATGCAAATAATTTCATTATTATAAATTCTAACCCTTCGCCAAAACATCTGAAACCAAAAGTTGACAAATTGTTAATGTTGGTGCTGCCATCTATGAACAACATATAATAACATTGTGAAGGCTTTGACGCCACTGGTACTTACTTACTCGCGTTTTATTTTTCTGCTTCCTAATGTTGTAATAGCTTCTGATATTTTTTGATAGATGGCGTTACGTGCCGCCTTTTTTAGTTATTGTACAAAAATAAAATATTTTACCTACTATCAAATATTGTCAATATATTTAAATAAATATATTTAAAAGTATAGATAGACATTAAAAATATTTGCCATAAACTGATTGATGTATGCCGTGTAACAGAATAGGTACAGTAAGACCAAATTTGAAAACTTTGTCTGTTTGAACACGCTAATTTCCTAATAATAATAATTACTAGACGAATTTTAATCGGGTTGTCCCAGGAAATAAATCTGTTAGCTGAATAACTGTTTTGTCTGAAGAAGCGAACGTAGGCACTAAGAGCTAACTACTTTTAACTAAATCTAAAGCGTACATTTTTAATCACTAACTTGATTTTCAGGGTTCTTATAGTTCATAAATAAATAATAAATAAATATCCTGGGACATTATTTTTACACACGGCCATCTGATCCCAAACTAAGCAGAGCTTGTACTATGGAAACCAGATAACTGATATACTACATACACTACTTTTTTTTTTCTAAATGCATACTTATATAGATATTTACACCCAGACATAGAACAAACAGACATGTTCATGCACACAAATGTTTGTCCTTGGTGGGAATCGAACTCGCGACCTTCGACTTGGCAGTCAGGGTCGCTAACCACCAAGCCAATTGGTTTGTCATAAAGCAAATCGATTACTATTAAAACCATCTCTGACAATATACCTCGTCGTGCAATCAAGTTTCGTGGTAAAAACATATTTTTTTTAAACATATTTTAGACTAGTAGAGCTCTTAGTGCAGAGTGCGTCCGGGAAAGTACTTCCACCTTACCTATTTGCGCCGCGAAGCAGTGGCGCACTTATATTACTGTTTTTCGGTTAGAAAGGTAAGGGGGCCTTTGAAATTACAGGCACATGAGCTTTAACAATTGCCCATCTCAGGGATGACAATGCCTTGTATTGCAAATGTCCATAGGCGGGGGTGACCACTTACCATCAGGTGGACCATGTTAGTCGCCCCATGTCGTAATAAAAAAAATTACATTGTTTTGTCAGTGGTAGGTATTTGTAGATTAAAATTTAGAGAAGGGCGTAAATGTTTATGTACTCGTTTGTATTAAGAATAAAAAGAAGAACTCGTGAGTAAGTTATTTCTCTTTTTTACAACCAAATGCAAAACAAAAGGTTTTCTCAACTTCACTAATTACTGTAGTTATTTATAATTAGCACGTAGAGTGCAATTAACAAGTTTTTTTGTGCCCCAATGTCATGGCATGATTAAATTATAAATACCAACAATAAAACAATCATTGAAAACAACTCAATTCTTATATTCACACGTTCATCACAGCGTATTTATGTAAGTAATGTCCAATTATGTACGTTCAATCACCCTGTTATGTAATTTTATATCATTTCGCTTTTGAATTTACATTTATTAACTATAATTTACTTAAAAAAGAATAGACAATATTGCATAATATCACTTTACATAGAGTCATTAGTATTTAACTAAGTTTTTACACAGACATTTATAAAAAATAAACCAGCATTGAATCCTACTGAAATATTCCGTAGAACCGATTTGTACTTAAAATTAGGCAAATAATTATATCTTACATTATATGTGTCGTCACCTTGTTAAAATAATTTCACTGAAACTAATTACTATGGAATGTAGGATTATCAAAAACTTAAATAATAATATAAATCAAAACTATTTATAATACTGATCACAAAATTCACAAAACACTTACAACAATAAAATTAATAAAAACATAATAACTATAACTGTACAAAGCTCATTGGTAACTAATATTTTTGAACGATCAAGTACTAGGCTAGCATACACGGAGAGAACCTACTCTCGATGAGGAATCTTGTCTTCCTCTTGTGTTGGATACATCCAATGCGGCGTGTAGACGTCGTTCTTCTCTAATGACACCGCAGCGCCAGCGCTATGCCTCCTCTGCACGGGCTTTCCTTCTATGCTACCGCTGCGTTTCTCTTTAACATACCCTACTTCAGGATCTACATCCTTCTTTTCTTCGTCAAATTGCTTCATAATTTCAGTCAGTGATTTCCCTTTTGTCTCGGGTAGGAAAAATAGGCAGTAAGCGGCTCCTAAGAGAGCGCAAACCGCGAAAAGGTACAAAGTACCATTGCTCGTAAGCAAGTTTTCTAACTGAGGGTAAGTCTTAATGTTAAAGAAGATCAGGACGTAAGCGCAGCAGGAGGTCGCTCCGGACATTACACCTCTTATGTCCTGAGGGTAAAGTTCTCCTGACATGATCCAAGGTAGTTGCAGGAAACCAACCATACTGAATGATACGTGCAGCAAGACGCAGGCCAGCTTCATGAGAGGTGGCCCATTTAAACTGTCACAAACAGCCGCCCCAAGCATAGTTATGCCCAATAGTAGACCAGAAACCGCTGCTAGAGTCTTTCTTCTAAAACTGTTGATTAAACAGGCACCAACAGCACCCATGAACACTCTCACACCTCCAACGATAATCGAAGCGGTGAACTCGTTCACGCTGGTACCAACCGACTTGAAGAAGTCCACGGCGTAGTACAGGATAACATAGATTCCGGACATCTCTTGGAATATAAAGAATACTATGAGCAATGCGAAGGGTTTTAAGACACTCCTTCTTTTGAACAGTCCCATTTTCTGTCGGAAGGACATGGTCTCGCCAACCTTTCGGTCTTTGGTGAACTCCATAAGTTCTTGTTGTGCGGTGTTGTTGTTTTGTCTTAGCCAAAACATGGCACTGTAGGCTTCTTTCATCTGCCCTTTAGAGGCGAGCCAGAGTGGTGACTCTGGGACGAAATACATGAGGAAAGGGGTGAGAATGGATACCGCCGCGCAGATAGCGGCGACTTTCCTCCAGTGAATGAAAGCTCCTAAGGCATACACCACGAATATGCCCGTGGACACTAAACCAGGTCCTAGAGCACTGAGGACGCCTCGTTTCTCTGGTGTTGTTATCTCAGCGACGTATATGTAGGAGACTGTTGACATCCCTGAAAAAGTAACAAGAAAATCTTTAATCTATTCCATATTACCATAAACCCATAAAGTTCAAAATGTTCAAATGTTTCATTATGTCAGTAAATTATGAATGAATTATTCTCAAAGTACCAGGCGCATATATGTTTCCAGGAGATCTTTAGATACTAACCAATAGTAAAACCGGTAATGAACCGTCCCACGCACAGGAACACATAAGTCTCGGAAAAGGCGATGACAAGCCAACCGATCAGGTTGGGCAGAACAATGGATTGCAGGAGTAGCCGCCTCCCGACCGCGTCCACCATCATGCCACCTAATAAGGCGCCGATAGGATTTGAAATTACTCCCAAACTAGCTGAGGACAAAAGAAAATTTTACGTAAATACTTTGTGACGTCACCTAATTTCCTAAACTCTAGGTACATAAAGCTACTTGTTAAAGGTACTTGTCAGTAGCGTTGTATTGCAGATTAATTGTTATCATAACACGTGGAATGGTTATCTAGTAATTTATTAAAGTCTGGAAAGATATTTCTAAAAGCAAATAACCATAGACTGGTTCGTATTGATCAACTAGTAATATACGCAAAATTTTGAGTCTCTCCACTCCTTCACGTAAAAACCACTTAACAAATTTGAATTAAACTTGACACAAAGATAGTTTATAACCTGGATAAATTCTTTTTATCCTGGGATTATTAACATCCCTTAGAAATGCGAACGAAACCCCCGGGAAGAACTAATAGCAAGATATAAGAAATATGCAACACCTTATTTCTTGTTAATCTTGAAACACAATGTTAAAATTAGATTATTAACCTCGTTGTATAGTACAGTGTATTGTCGCCTAACTACTTATTTACTACTTTCTCATGTTCATGCGACCCTGGTATCTAGTAGAACATGCTTGGTCATCCCGTCCCCTCAAATAGCCGTACGTGATGTGAAATACATTTCACAGCTCCGTACCCTGACCCTGTATGCGTCCTTATCATACAAAACTGAAGTTTATGATATATTTGACATCGCTCCATTTTACAATGCGCAAACAGTAGTTATCTCGTTTGCACAGCAGTGTTATCAATCATTGTTGATTTTTCCATTTGCATTGTTAACATATTTCCAGCACAGATTTATTTAAAATTGTACTTATATGATAAATATTTAATGTTTCGATGATTGAGTCTCGGTCACGCATTAGCGGCTGAATAGATTTTCATGAAAGAGCACACTTTGGTGTGACGATTTATAGTTTTAATTTGTAGTTTTCAAAGTTTTTTTTTTAACACCACAATGGCCGACAAACAAGCAAGCTGTCTACCTGCTAGGTGGTCACCGCCGCCAATGGACATTTGCAACACCCGGATGACATCTACAACTAAATAAGAGTTTGATAGTTTTTACCATAAATGTACAGTACACTCTATGTGTAATAGATATCTGTGGGTATGATAGCTTGTACTGAATAATTATTATTTTTAGCACATTCATTGACCTGAAAAACGTGACGTATTGTCGACCGGCGTGCGCGAGCGGGAAGCGGTTCTGGCACGGGCTAGCGGTTATGAAAATAGAACATAAACACGCGTTTGTTTACATCGTTCCATTGATCGTGACGCATTTGATTCCAATGGATTTATGTCTATTATTTGTATCATTTAAGAATTACTACATTCGACCTTCATGTTATTAGTGACAGAAAAACGATAGTCAATTGTTTTAATATGTGTCGCTCGATGGCTCTGATGTAATATCGTTTTAATATATTAAACAGGTGAAGAATCCTTTTGATCGGGCTTTGTGGACATTACTATATTATGTATTAAATAATTTCTTTCAATGTGTACTTATATGGTAATTACAGTAGTTTTATATTATTTTCTAGAATTTTCAACTTCGCGCCTGTTTTTTCGAGATTTATACATTTACTTCTATCAGTATAGTGTTACATTTTTACATAATTGTTGTATTTGCCTGTTAATTTAATCTATGAAATATTGAAGTAAGACTAGCGCCCGATTTTTCAATGTCCAATATGCGATATCAAAGGAAATAGCGAACATAATTCGTTGAAAAATCGGCCCTTAATATTAAAATTAATCTTTAAACTTACCGATCCACGAGCTCTGTTCATATGAGATGGTAGGATATTCATGCGTGTACTGGGGCAGCAGTACGGCAGAGAAGCCTTGACAGAATCCCACCGATATGTTGATGGACTGCGCAGCCAATGCTGCCAGCACCTGTAAAGATTTATGATAGCCTGGTTAATTTTACCGCCTACCTTATAAATAAATACATTTTATTTATCTGTGATCAATTTGGCCTATTCTACAATAATGCTAAAAATGTTATTTTTCAGCTATATGCTTTTCTTTAAATCAAAACATGGTTTTTAATACAACTTATTTACATTGCTAACTAGAATATCTGATTATTGCAAAGAAATCAATTGACACGGTCACAAATTCAAATCTTATATTTTTTAGGTTGGCAGTCTTTGTTCTGCCTAGTAGGTGGTGGACTGAGAAAAAAAATTATTAACTACTGCGCTGCTTATCGGATTCTTGTACCTAAGTACCAAAAATTGTCGTAGAATTTAATCGCTGCGCCACCTAACGGTGGACCCGTTAGGTGGAGGTCATTGTCCATCCAGGGTCCAAAGAAACATCAGAATCACGCCACCCGTTTAGTAGGAGTTCATAGTAGTAATGTTGTAGTTTGATACATATTCCATAGAGTAATATAGTAGCTAGTAATGAGCCAACGTGACATGGCACTTGGGACGGCTCTGGCGACATCCGCGAATTATGTACAAATTGCCGCTGATTGTAACGAGTTTATACATGACAATTTTCTTTATGTAATCGTCGCCATTATTGTGACGATAATTTTCGCGTTTAATGACTGTTTCGGGATCAATGACTCTTATAAATAAAAAATATTTGACTGTAAGTAAAAATGCGCGGCGATAGTATGAAAGTCACAAGTGCATGTAAAAGGCAGTTCGCATAAATATATTTCACTAGCTTTTCTTCGCAGTTTCATGCGCGTTCTCGAGACTAAATAGACAATGTCCCTCTCCATACCATAGCCTATGTATGTGCCAAATTTTAGCTAGATCGGTTTGTTCGTTCATCCGTGACAGCGTTACAAATAAACAAACTCACTTTTGTATTTATAATATAAGCGAGGAATAAACTTTGATAAAAGTTCGGAAATAAATATGATTTATTATGATAATTCATAAGAAAAAATAAATATCCTGAGACAGCCATTCACAAGGCTATTTATATACGAGTATATCATATACTGGTTGTCCCCCGGGGTTTCACCCGAGTTTATCGATATCATATATAGCCTATATAATATCTATATATATATATATCTATATAATAGTCTAGGAAAAATTTCGAGTCGAATGGTAGCTGTCCGGTGGTTTTGAGGTGATGGTGCATCTAAGGAAATCTATTTTGCTTACATATACTTAGATAAATAAGTTAGAAGACTAAACAGATTCATAGATAACATAGTTATACACTTATTTAATAAAATAGAACCTTATACACAATATGTGTAGTGTAGGTAGATATGAATCGCAAAACGTGGTCTGAAGAAAATCACTGCTTGACTGGACACGTGGCGGTAATCTCGGTTAATATCCGCTAATCATGTTAAATAAAGAGTTATTAAACAAATTAATGTGGACGACATGCGTCTCTCGCAACTCCGCTGATTACTGCTGTCTTGGTAATTGCTATTCGTTGCCACTCATCCGAAATAATGTTTGCTTTGCGATTTTTAAACAATTTACCGTAGATTATGTTTTTACTGTCGCAAAAATTTTCATGAACTCGCGAAATTATGCCATGCATGAAAACTAAATTATAAAGTCATTAATGTTTTATGTTCAGGGCATATAATTGTCTTTTTGCCGTCGAGTAAACGACTCTGACATGCGTACGAGCGATTTATACGATATAAACACACCCAACTACCGGAACGGGAGCTGCACTGCGATAATTCTAGTAACTCTGCAACGTTCGAGATAAACCGTCATTATTTCAGATGATGTCGAGTTTTCAATAGTAATTGAAATAATTTATGTAAACAACGTTACTTGAAGAAATTTTCCATTATCTTTATACTAGACGCGACTACTACAGTCGCCCGCAGTTTCACGCGCTATCCTAGCATATAATACATATGACCATTTCCTTACCATAGGCTATGTGTGTGCCAAATTTTAATAAGATCGGTTTAGTCTAGCCATGAAAGCGTGTAGGACGCAGCGTAGGTGTGAAATGGCGCCATGGGCAAAATATATTGGCAACACCACTAAAATCTTTAACTATCAGACCACCGTAGAACAACTGGTATTACCGGTCATTATTCATGGATAATCATTTTATGGCATACTTGCATATTTGCACGGTAAAGTGTAATCGTACAAACAATAATGTAATAAATGGCGATAACCGCATCCAGAATACAATCTGTTTAATTCGCCATACAGCTACTGCGGTTCCACCAAAAGCGTTACAAATAAACAAACCATCTCACTTTCGTATTTATCTTTTACTAGCTGTCCCCCGCGGCTTTACCCGCGTTCCCGTGGGATGTCACATGTATTATACATAAAAACCTTCCTCTTCAATCACTCTATCTATTAAAAAACGCATCAAAATCCGTTGCCTAGTCTTAAAGATTTAAGCTTAAATATATATAGGGACAAAGAAAGTGACTTTATTTTATACTATGTAGTGATATTAGTTAGGATTGTTACTAAGTACGTAATGATTGCAAATATTAATTAAATGTTGGTTTTAATCATTTATAAATGTCAATGTTATGTCAGCGATTGGATTCTTTTTTAAATATTGCTACGAATAGTTGTTTGAAACAATGTGTGATTAAATATGTTCTATTAACAACACAATGAGGTTTCAAGGTACCATTTGGTTGCTATGCGGTGAAGTACTACTGTAGGATCACTCTTCGACGTATCGCTGTGATTTGCGATCATTTTAAAAACTAGATTGTAGCTCGATGTGCGGTCTAAAGATATTTTATGAAAAACGACTTTATGGACGCAAATTATATTATGTATAAATAATATATATAACAAATAAAATAATTATCCTGGGACATTCTTTAGACACGGCCAACTGAACTTGGGCACTACTTATATTTTCTTAATACATACTTTCGATATTTACGTCCAGGTATAGAACGAACAAACATGTTCATTCATATAAAATTTTGATTATAAAAAAATCCGGTCCCTTTATAAAATTATCAAATTTTTTTTTCTTTAACCACGTTTACAATTGCTTTTTGAGTACCTATCTAAAATACACGTGTGCTATCAGGAAAAATCTTAGATTTGGTGATCATAATCTAATCTTGATGCTTGTAAAATGTGACGTTTTTTTGAATGATTTATTACATTAAAGATTTATCTTCATTTGACATTAGCAATACAGATACTTTCTTGATAAGTTCATGTGAAATCCGAAAACGTTCGCTTTTGGTTATGATAAAAATCTCTTTAAGAAAAGCGGTTCAATGGTATAAGTTATGTTTAGCTTGATAAATGATTGCACGTGCCGGTTGGCTTGGTGGTGTTGACTGCCATGCCGCGGGTCGTATGTTCGATTCCCATCCAGGACAAATATTTGTGTGCATGAACATGTCTGGCTGTTGTGTGTTTGTGTGTAAATATGTATTTTAAAATGTAGTATACCAGCCATCTGGTATAAGCTCTACTAAATTTGGATAACCGTTTGTGAAGAATGTCCCAGGATATTTATATTAATTTACTAGCTGTCCCCGCTTTCACCCGCGTTATCGATATCATATATAGCCTATAACCATCTACGAAAAATTCCGCGTCGAATGGTAGTAGGTAGTCCCATCCCGATATGTTCAGTAGTTCTGAGGTGATAGTGCGTCAAAGGAGCCCTATTTTGCTTATATAAATCTATATATAGATTGATTTACACCAAACAGAATCACGGCCAATATCGAACGTTGTATGAATTAATTACGATACACTATTTACAATACTCTATTTAATGGTACAACTGATAAATTAGTACAGACATTAGAAGCATATGGTAATAATCTTGCTAAAACTGGTAGAAAACATGTCATGTAACTGCTGACCTATTCACAAACGAATGCTCGACCACTATAGGGTAAACACGGATATTCGGACCTCTCATCCGACTCCCAGATTTACGAAAGAGACAGACAATAATAGTTTGCGTGAATTCATAGTCGAGTTTCGAGTCCAGACTAGGATAACCTGTTCTTCTAAGCGTGGCATAGATGCGTCTGATATAGTTTCCAAGAAAAAAAAACAAGTTATTACTGTTATTGTTTATAAATTAAACCGCATTGAAACCGTGATTTTTTTGACCAAGAGAATTTTTAATTAATTTTTGGAACAGTATGTTACTTGATAAAATACCAATATAGTTATGATCGCCATGATCGAAGTCCGTTTTGACAGTTAAGAATGTCAGAGGAAAATAAAGTATATTCCTTTTGAAATATGGTTCATCTTATATGTCACCTGATGGTAAGTGGTCACCACCATCCATGGACACCAGTCGCATCGCCAATGCGTTGTCGACCGTAAAACTTGTCGATAAGGTGGTAGTACTTCCTCGGACGAAATCTGCACTAGGAACTCTACTTTTAATCTATTGAATCAATGGTCAATTATTATATTTAATTATATTATCAAATATGATAATGCAAGATGAACGTTATATTAAAGCCATTGAGTTCATAATTGTTTGACATTTTTTCTGTCAGAGCAAACCTATTGGATACTTATTTAATTGTAGTGAGTGTAAGGTCATAATGTGTTTTTAGATTTATAAGCGCTTGTAAAAGCGTACATGAACAAAGTAGTATAGGTTCTTGTGATAATTAAATCTGTATTCTGCGTATACGCTAACTTCATAAAATTAAAAAAAACTTTACAAAGCTCGAGTGACAGGTTTAGTTTTTGTAGTTTTTTAGTAGATATGTGTTATTGATGAAAATCGTTTTAATTGGTAAATAAATAAAAAAAGTTGAATCTATTTAATGTTAGATGCGGAAGTTTGTGAGTGTGTTTGTTACCACTCAGAAAAATAGATAGGATTTACTAATAACTTGCCACATAGGAAATATTCTGTAATAATACATAGGATACTATTTATCCCAAGTAAATAAAAGATCCCTCGGAACGCGGGTGAAACCGCCGGGGACAGCTAGTATATCTATATATATAAGCAAAAAAGGGTTCCTTTGACGCATCATTACCCCAAAACTACTGAACATATCGGGATGGGACTGTTACCATTTGCGTAGATGTTTATCGGCTATAAATGATATCGATGAACGCGAGTGAAACCGCAGGGGACAGCTAGTGTAGTAAATATTTGCAATCATGTTTATTTTACCTGTAACCACTTTGTTATTAATATGTAATTTTAGTCCAATTAATTTAATTAACGATATAATTGTCTTATGTAGAAAATAACTCTGAGATCGTGTCAATATTTTTTATTAACACTAAAGAAAGACATTTTAAAACAATAAATGATACGGAAATAACGATTTAACAGGAAACCGGTAAACAAATATACCGCCTACCAGTCGAGCATAAATCGGAAGGATATACAACATGGGTGAACGAGCGTATTCAACCTTGACCGTGCCGTTTGACGTCATTTCGCCTTAGCTCCAGTTACTGATACTTCTCAATAGATCATGTGAGCCTGGTACTTGTGAACTAAATATTTTTGAGCTTTGATCTTGAAAGTTTTAAGAAGGAGCTTTTACAGAAATGCTTTTTGTCTCTTTGTGACGTAATATTCTTTTTTTTTTTGTTTAGTTTGAAGGTTTAATAGTCTCAGACGGCTTTTTCACACTTACTGTGTACTTTTGTCATACACAAAACACAGTCTTATTTTCACATTATTTAAAGATAAAACCGTTTGACTTTCATTTGATATCAATAGCAAAGTGTAAAACCTCCATTTAAATTATTCTCGAATGTGACTATAATGGATAATGTTCGTGATATGCTAATATAGGGCCCTACAAAGTTGTAGCAGCAGAAGTATTTTCAGAATAAGATCTAGAATTAACATTACTCAATATCGTCGATCGTGTGAGCGTTGTCTCGTGAGCTTTATGTAAATATTTATCAGTAGAGCCGACATCTCTAGCGAATAGCGTTTGAATATTTAAATTTATATTTTTATCTTTTTAAGAGTCCTTTTTTTTAATCTATGGTTTTAATTTATATATAGCCAGTATATTTCCCCGCCAATAATTCAAATAGGTATCTTCACACTAATTTATCCTAAAGAGGTTTTATATCCAAAAGTGACATAATGATGGGCATTGTCCCGGGCTACAAGTAGTCAATTCTTAATAAACGATCGTCAACTGTACATTGTCAGACCCGGGAATTGAACCCAGGACTCCGTCGCTAAGCCCTTAGCCCTAGTTAAAATTCCAGCTTGGCAAGTAAAAGCAAAATTAGCAAAGGGGAAATTTTAATCAAAATCGTTTCGATAACTAAGCCGCGCAATCTTAGTTTTGCAAAAATATTAAATGACATAATTTTTTATACACTCAACATTATATTCTAGAAAAAAATTGTTTTCTTAGATGTTATTGTTGGTCTGTAAACAATCATAAATAATTGTATCCCTCTCGTTCTTATTCTGCACGCAGCTTTCTGGCATTGAGCCTTTTATCTAATGCGAGATATCAAGATGACCCCATAAAACATAGTAAATATGCATCCAATTACACACGATACGTCACGATGTGTGGTGATCTATGTGTTTGTAAATGTTTTCATTGTTCTCCCAGCTACTTTATAATCGTATAAATGACTAGCTGTCCCCCGCGGTTTCGCCCGCGTTTCTGAGGGTTGGGATATTACAATTTCCCAACATAAAAAGATTTTGCATGAAAGAGTTAACACAAATCCATACGTACAAACTTTCACATTTATATTAGTAGTACGATATCATTTTACCCCGATTTTGTATAATTTTTATTTCACTACTATACTGTTAATGTACCAGGAAAACATGGAATAGCAGGAGGTTGTTTACATCGATTAGGTGGTACTCGGCAAAGGTTCTATGGAAAGTGACCTTGTGTTGATTGCCGTCATAATTAAGAATTCAGAAAGACTGTGACTCGAACTCTGACTCGTGCCTGCACATTTAATCTGTGACTGTAAATAATTTCAATTGTCAAAAGTCGATAAATCACGTCATCGACTAACACATTAACAAAATTTTGAAATACTCACTTCACTCGTGTGGAAATAATGCGTGCAGTTAATAAAATAAAATAATTAAACCTCATACGATTACTATTCAATTTCCCATTATTTATTTTGGTCATAATTTTTTAATCTCTATTTGATATAAAAAGTATTAATTAATGACTAGCTGTCCCCCGTGATTCCACACGCGTTCCCGGGGGAACTTACGATTTCCCGTGATATAAAGTCTTGTGTGTTAATCTATGTTGCAAACTATCTACGTTTCAAATTTCATCCAAATCTGTTCCGTATTTTTTTTACAATCAATCACATTTTATAACATTACTAGGATAGTTTTGTGGTAATGTCGTCAAATGCTGTCGAATGCTTTAGGTTCGAATCCTACAATAAGCAAGCTTTCGGTAAAGGAAACCATAGCACCCAAAAACTTACCGATGGGGTACCTGTTTCTGTGGGTACTTGAAAGCCACTTCCTTTATAGGCTTTGTTTGGCCACCACAATCCACCACATGAACACCAATCCAAAGTTTCCAAGATTACTACGTGACAGGCTAACACAATGTGACAGTGGCAAGTTCGAAATGTCATTATTGCACATCCGCTTCCGTCCCGTCCGTAAAAATAATAATAATCACCTTGATTATATGTTTGCTTTCATTCGCGATTTTGTATATAATGATGTATACATACTCTTTATGTATGTTATGTATGTACATGATTCTTTGCGTATGGGGAAATGATTTGACTAGGTAGAATTGCCTAGAGGCATAAGATAAATAGATTTTTGAATCACTATTCCAATACACCTCGGTGGTTGAGTGGTATACATCTTAGATAATAATCCGGAGGCCCGGGTTCGATTCTTGGGTCGAGCAAGGCATATAAATGTTTATGTGTTTAGAAATAATTACATGTAACTTAAGATTGATAAAGGGCCTGAGACAATGATCACCTCATGTTAGTTATATAAATTTCGTGAAATTGAGACCTCTGCTACTTCTTCTGTAGATAATGGACGTGAAGATACTATTGCAATATGAATATGATTTTAGAAACATACTTAACAATTATGACGAGTCAGTTGGCGTGGTGGTTAGTTCCTTTATCGGACAAACTTTAGCTTTGTTCCTAGCTGATTGTGGTATTTAAAAACTATTCCAAAACAAACTAATACACACTAAAAAGAAAAAAATAATTGCATTATTAGACTACTTAAAAGTCAATCAAATTTTTACGATAATTATTGCAATTATTTATCTAATGGCATCCATGAGAAAACCATATTTATACTATCATTGGACCAATCGGGAAGCACCAGCTTTCAAATAAAAAAAGAATCATTAAAATCGCTTCGCCCAGTCGAAAGTTATGAGGTAACAAACATAAAAAAAATATACAGACGAATTGATAACCTCCTCCTTTTTTGAAGTCGGTTAAAAAGTAGGACATTCATCATACCAGTAATCTGGTTTCCATAGCACAAGCTCTGCTTGGTTTGAGATCAGATGATCAGATATTTATATATATACCTTTGC
Organism: Habrosyne pyritoides; assembly: GCA_907165245.1. Taxonomy (NCBI): domain Eukaryota; kingdom Metazoa; phylum Arthropoda; class Insecta; order Lepidoptera; family Drepanidae; genus Habrosyne; species Habrosyne pyritoides. Next base: position 11,890,606 of record OU015603.1, on the reverse strand, counting down.
TTTATCAAAACAAGTTCAGAAACCTAATTAAATAAATTACAGTAATAATCTGCATTGAAATACTATTCAACCATCTTGTTGACGTCATTTTTACTTTTAGCCTTTTGTAGTATTTCTCCGAATTGTAACAAGAAGAATAAAAACAATTTATTTTTGATTGTAGGTTTTATGAATGATGTAATGTTTAAAAATTTAAAATAAAACCCTACTGATTTTCTTGCCGGTATCATCTAAGTTGAAGGCTAACTTCTGAACCGGTGGTAGTATCAGAAACCTAATAATTGCCCTCCGCGGGCCTAAACTGAACTGTTAAGTAAAAAATGTCCAACAAGCCTAAAGAAGTTATCAGTTCAAAAATGCAAGCAGCCAGTGATCGAACAGTGTTCCCCGACATTGAACTTGAACTAGGCAAGGATGCGGCCTGACCGGCGCACTCCAATGCCACAGAAAACAATTGTGTAACGTTTTTTGTCTACATCTGTAAATACCGTAGCGTTATTACTGTAATTACACGGTGTTTGAAGCCATATTTACATGCTATTGCGATTCTGTAACAGAATTGGTGGGATTGTGTTACGGTAACTAATTGTTGGTTTGATTTTAATGTTGTGCTCATTTCTGTTTATCTAATTTCGTATATCGGTCGATATCGTCTTCACTGTCTAATTATATCGTTTTAAAATGACCACAGTCTTTCGATGGTAGTTTAGAAGGGAACAGGTTCTCGAGTGCTTGTTTTTTGTGGACTCACTTTTAGCTAGATCGACTTGTCTATTTTTTATTTCACTAGATACTCTTTCATGTATTTTGGTTATTAGTCACATTGAATATTTAGCGTGTGAATATTTATGAGATCAAAATGTACTATTTAACCTTTAAAGTATTTTTTTTCTCACTGTCATTCTACTTTTTTTACTAGCTTCTGCTCCCCAGCTTAATCCATGCTGCCGAAGATCCTATGTTTTTAAAAAAATATAATCTATGTGTCTATCCAGACCGTAATCTATCCGTGTGAAAATTCATTGGAAATAAGAATAAGATATAATTAGAATAAGAAAATTAGAAATCAGGATAATCTTGTCACTTCTGCATATAGACTGTAAAAAGTGCAAGGCTCATTTTTAGGACTTAGTGCACGCATCTATAATAAAATCCCTGCTGAAATTTTAAATTTGCCTTTACAAAAATTTAAGGAAAGAATTAAGACTGTTTAGTACAAAAGGCTTTCTACAACACATATGATTATTTTAATGACGCACCAAGCATTGTGCTTGGGCGCTCGCTTCAGCAGGACACATCTTTATGTACAAAATCTTATTTGAAAAGAGTAATTGCTGAGTTTATTGCCGGCTCTTCTCAGTAAAAGCAACCTTCCGAATCGGTGTTAGAGTCTGACCATTAGTGCCTGTGAAGGCCTATTTGAATAAATATTTCATTTCATTTCATTGAGCCGTTTAGGTAGGAGTACTTCGTATTTCATAATTCTAACATCCACCTACGACGTTTCATCTAAGTGGTTTCCAATTGAGTAGGATCCATAGATTAATTAAAGAAAATAGAAGCGAGTCCACTGTGTCTTGCAAATTACACTAACTACCCAATTAAGACTTCAACCGATCTTCTCCTATTTTTATAAACACATAAAACTTGATAGCTGTCGAAAGATCCGTTCAATCTTTCAGAGATATTCATACGAGATGCCAATCAGCCTCAGTAATTAGAAACCGTAACCAAAAAATATTGTTGATATGATGTAATGCGATATGTTAATGAATCATTATGATAAAATTATGATTATTAACCTGACCGTGACATTGTCTGATGCATTGTGTTTCATAATATTGTTTACTTTTGTTTTTTTAACTCCTTCCGATATATGTTTGCCTGGTAGATTGAAAGTATTATTTTGTATTTTTTTTTAATTAAAAATAAAGTTTTGCTATTTTTATCTTATTAAATGTGCAATGATAATATTATTTTGGGTTTTTAGGGGGAAATTTCAATATATATTTTACACCTTATAGTTAAATGAAAATAGCAACAAACTTTATTCATCATCTGTAATTTTCCGCGCTACGTTTTCTATCGCATACTTCAATATATCCAAAAATAAACTATATGCTGCACGTTTATGATTGCCTAGTGTTATTGTTTATAGTTCTTCACCAACCCAAAGCATTTTATTAGTTCAAGATCAAATATTGTTTAAAAATAGTTTGTTAGAATGCCAAAAAGTAAAAACTTTTAGAGCTGTTTAGCTACTTAATGGAGCTTGCCCAACAATTGATATAAATTGACATATTCGGAAAGACATTTGCACGCTTTTGGAGTGTGTTAATTTAATCGCCGTGGACGATTAGCTATTGCCAAATTATGTTTTATGACTGTATCCTTGACCCTGATGGATAACACCTCTTCTATGTATCCTATTAATAGATTTATTGAGAAATGTTAAAGTAAAGAAAGTGAATATTTTTAAATCTATATTAATAAACATCGATGTGTGTATATTCTCTATGGAATCCAAACGGCTGGAACAATTTTGATGGAATTGTACTGGCTCGAGTAACTAAGGCTTTTTGTACCGGGAAAATGTAATATTCCTCGGGAACGCGGGTGAAACCACGGACGAGAGCTAGTCTATGTATAAATAGGGAAGGACAAAATAGTTTAGTACCGTTTTCTCTTCTGTTTGTGAATGGTTTTTAATTTCTATTTATATTTAGTAGTTATCGATAAGCTTTATCAATAAATCTCATTATCAATAAAAAACAGATACAGTTTTTTTTATTTTTAACGTGGAAATTCATGTCTTCCGGCGAATTTCGACCAGTCGGCGAACACTAGTACTTATAAATTGACATTTCTTTAGCTTATTAGTCAATGTACCTACCATGTATAGGTCGCCATATTGGCACACCTTCCAGAAGCCCTTGATGCTCGCGAGCATGTTGCGTGTGCGTCGTTGTCCCCACCGAGCGGCGCCCGCGCCGGCTGCTGCTCGCGCTCCTCTCGCGCCCCTGTAATAACATAATACATTAAAAAAAAGAAAAAAGAACATTGTAGAAAGACATCAACGAACGGCCATTGGCTTTCCTTTTTCATATAACTGGCAACTTTATGTAATTCGAACAGTAGTTTTTATTCAGACATAAAAAGAAATGATTACTTTCTCAAGAACATTCAAGAAAGATATTGTTTTAAATTATTCATATCTCAATGAACTGATCATCTTATATTGAACGGGGAAAATGTAATCATAATAAATACATGTAAGGTTTTCCTCGCTTATCGGCCATCATGAAACATTTCGATAAAAGAGACAGTTGAATATGTAATACGGAAAAAAGAACTGCGTATTTGCGCGAGTGGCAACAACTATGTATCTTGGTATAATGAAATTAGATTGACGTATCTGTGACGATGAGATTCGGCGAAAAAATGTCTCTCTATCACATTATACTTTGAATATCTCTCAGTAGTATAAACAAAGTCACTATTTCTGTCTCTGTTTGTCTGCTTATATCTTTTATACTACGCAATAGATTTCCATGCGGTTTTCACAATTATCTTAGAGAATTTCTTCCGGAAATTTTGTGTGTATTAATACATTTATATTATCCTACTCAGTCAAAGCCCGGGCGAGTTTCTAGTATTAGCAAAAAACTAATTGGGGGCGGTGTTGGATCACATTACTATACTCGTATAAGATTAGTTGATATGTAAATATGTTTGTCTGTTTAACACTTTTATATTCGGAACAAATACTAGAAGCATTATTTTAATAATGATAACGCATAATGAAATAAAACTAAAGCGTTGTCATATATGTTTTAAGACTTTTATAGGTATGATATGATTGTTGGATAGACCACCACAATGAAAGGTTTCTTAATACTGTAAGAACACGGGAGAACCAACGAGGCATAGCTAGTATATACAAAATAATTAAAAATACATTAAAAAATGTAAGTCCCCTTTCCACCATGTCCGTTTTGACTCATCTTTTGTTACAATTTTATTTGTTTTTAAATAATCACTTTTAGTGGATTTTTTATCGTTTTTCCCAAAATAATTGCTTGTTTTTGTGACGATAATGGCGACGATTTAACTGGTAACTTGAACGTTTGTTTTGTGTAACATTCGTTTATGCAAATTTTATTTATAATAACTTATATCACCTATTTATATATAATTTATATAATAGATATTATATAGACACTCTTGTTATATTTACATAATTATATGTGTTGGCGAAAGGCGTTGTAGGCGAAAGAAAAACTATTTTTTTGTAAAATATTAAATTTTCTGTTCCCAAACTAAGCAGAGCTTGCACTGTACACCACATATACTACTTTCTTCCTATGAGCTCTTAGTGCAGCATTTGTCCGGGAAGTACTACCACGATACCCACTTCCGCCGTGAACTACCCTATTACTACTAATCACGTGAGAGATAAGCCCTCCTAGGCCTCCGTGAAGCGGTTCGCTGACAAAGTGTGTATTACCTGAATAAGGAGGCAGATATCTTAAACTTTCCAGTGATAGTGTTCACTAATTGTCTATCGTTATCAATCAGCAATTACGAATGTGTGGTGATAACAACATTTCTCAGATGTACATAATGTGATACATTTATTATGTATGTACAGCATCAAAAGCAACTACCGCGTATTTAGCACTAGTATGTACCACATGTGACGGAAGTAGACAAATCTAGGTTACGAGCTAGTGCGCTCCGGACGACGATTCTTACGAAACATTTGGTTTTTATTGGTTGACTCTGACCGCCGTGGGTTCGATTCCCAAACAGGACAAATATTTGGGTGCCTGGACATTTTATTTTGTCCTGTATCTCGTTATAAATATTTATATATTGATGTATTTATATATTTATACGTTATTATATATAAGTTATACGTTCTCTTATGGCCGTTATTTTAATTATAATTAGAAAATCTAAAAACAATAATACATAATCAATACCGCAGTATTTCTCAATGCTATGTGCTTCCGCGCTGTTGGTCTATCGTTTTAAAATACGCCTCTTTTGTGCCAATGAGATGTTTAGGCCGATTTTGATGAAATACACCCTATACATTGCCCCAAACCGTGTAAAAGTGTTACAATTTCCAGGGATAAAAGTAACCTTTGTTAATCTAGGTTATTAACTATATATGTGACAAATTTCATCCAAATGCGATCAGTAGCTTTTGCGTGAAAGAGAAACATACATTCATACAGCCATATATTTGAAGAAGATAGTTATACTATTTTATTAATTATGATTTGATCAACTGGTTGCCGACTGTACATGTTAGTGCGTATGGTGCTGTTATCGAGGTGTTGTCGTCATAAACAATAAACGGTGGCCGATCGGCACGCGTGAACCGCGCGTGATGAATCGTACTAAATGAAATCTCCCTGCTGTTAAGGATAGGGTACATTCTGGAAACGATACGCCATGTGGTGGCACACTACGTATTACACTACCCTGTTTTCATAGGGCGGCGATATAGGCCAACTTTTTTTTTATAAATATATTTTGTAATTTACTAGCGACCCGCTCTGATTTTGTCTGAATTGAATAATATTATATACATAAACCTTCCTGAAGAAATGTTTTATATGATAATGAAAACCGAATCTAAATCTTTTGCGTAGTAAAAAATATATAAGGGGACAAACAGACAGACGAAAATAGTAACTTTGCTTTGTACTATTTAGAGCTTTTAGTGTCCTAGAGTATGTGAATATTTTATTAACTACGCTTTTATTTTGTTATCTTAGAACATATTAGTAAATTGGTGCGGAATGATAATGTTCCTATGTAACAGTTATTCAGTTTAGGCCTTAGACGGACACTTATAAAAGTTACTGCAGTTCCTACCAGTTCCGAATTTAGCCTTCTACTGAGAAGAAACGGCAAGAAATTAGCAAAGGTCACATTTTTTTATATATTTTTAATATCCTGACTGACTTTGCATTTGATTTTTCAAATGTTTAATAATATCAAAGTAATCTTTGTATCGTAAACTAATAACATTCTTATAACCAATTTAATTGGTAAACTTGACCAAGATAGCAAAAGATATATGAAATAAAAATACTAATTAAACAAATGAAGCACTGAGATGATAAATATTACTATGCAAATTATATTGATTGATTAATTTCTATTAACATACCTGTTATTATAATTAATTCAATATAATAATTGTTATAAATCTCGTTTCATATCTTCAATTAAATTTCCATACAACGTACAGCTGCGGATTTACTTATTGGAAACTTTGTCACCAGTCGTCTTGTGGTGATTAAAAAAAACCAATTAATATTAGCTAATCACCTGCTACATTAATATTTCCGGTTGTATACAAAGTTAACCCAATGCTTTATTCTGTGAATACGCGGAACGTTTGACAAACCGCGTACCGTTTGTCAAGCCGCGTACCGTTTTGAATAGTGTATTACTTCCTTAATACGAAGACGTGAAGTGTTCGCGCTTTGTTTGTATAATCAGATTGGATTCATTAGATACACTTTTGTTTTTGCCAAATATGCCCTCAATCATTGCTCTCGGTGTGTCAATGGTTGTTTGTCGATGCAAACCTTGATACTGGAAGTTAATCGCTCTGTATGATGAATAGGGATTATTGCATCCATGTAGTGGAAACAAGAATGGTACCAACTATTCTTATTTTGGAATTAAATTAAAAAAATATATATTCGAGCAAGCAAGATTAAAGAATGGAAATTCTTTGTTTATAAAATGGAAAAAAATAAGTTGAGAAATGTAGATACTATTAAAGTATTTTTATTCCCATAAATTTATTGTTTTTTATTATAATATTAAAGTAAGAAAACTAATATTCTTTATATTTTTCAAAATGTGTGTTTTGATGTAAAACAAATAAAGTAACTTTATATTAGCTGAAAGCTTGATCAACTTTTGCCTAACCTTTATTTTTTACATAAAAACATTTCGAACTCAGATAATGCTTCCTAAATAGTTCTAATACATCTTAGGGATCATAAATAATCATACACATCGCACTTTAAAAATACTTACTCTGAACTGATATCTCCGTAACCCCCCAACTTGACTTAATCCCGTTCGAGTCCACTTCAATATATTACAGATTCAGTCCAACAGCAGTTGCAAAAACTGATAATAATCAACTGAAAGTCTCGATTTTCTGACACAAAACGTAGCGGTGAAAATGGAAATTCAGCGAGCAGAAGCTCCGATTTAAATTTGGAACTGACCGCACACGTGCGTACTTCACACGCTGTTCCGATTTAAAATTGAGAATTCTATTTATTGTCTTTGGTTTTTATAACGTAATTTTATTTTTTATTTTTTAATTGAATTGTGGCTATGTCACATCGCGATTCAGGCCGGCGTTCGACTGTTTTCGAAAGAGTCCATATGCTCTTGACCTTGCGCTGTTCTCGGGCGTACTGAAGCGGCTTTTCGCTCACGCCTCGTGTTTTATAACGCATTATTGTTGTCATAACTTTTACTGTGTGCGCCGGGCGTTGATAGTGATGAGCTGCGAAATGTGTCGCGCCTACAGAACACTACCCATCAATCGTGCTAACAGCTACCGGTTAACGTGCGACAATTGCCTGTCGAATTGTATAAAAAACCTATGACGTAGATTTATCTCAAATTATATAGCTATTAAATTTGGTTCCATTTATAAATTCCAACTAACGTGATGCAATTTCCAAGAAAATTTTACCTTATTGGACTGTTCTAATATATAGGTACTTAGCATGTCCCAAAATGGTTTGACGAAAATATTGCGATAATCTTGGTGGTGGTAATGTATGCAAATTTTGGTAATGTTTATACCTACTACAAATTATTAGGCTCTGTTGCATGCACATCAAATTATTACAAAAAGTGTGAAATTTTTGCTGACTACTCTTTAAACTTTGCACCGAGTGACCACCAAAAAGTAGTTCCAAAGAGAGTTTCTATCCGACAGACGACTGGTCGTATAGAATCTGTAAAATCTTATACGCAATATTTCAAATTTCGAAGGCCAAATATCCTAATGGCGCCAATCCCTAATAGACCATACCAAATGGGAACACGTATAGGTAGATGACGATGTACTGTACACCATATTCGGCTCTATATGCTATAAAATACACTTGAAACAATAGTGTAAGCATGATCGATTAATAAAATGATAGTTAATTAATTTTATTTTTTTTAATTTAACAGTATGATCTCTTTATTTCTGTTACAGCTTTTTATTTATTTAACACAACTGTTCCAATATAAAAAAAATGCTCGTGACATACGATCATACGGAGAGGACAAAATTATAGGGGGCTCTTTTGCCATTTGTCTACGATCATAATAATACAGCTAGAGACGAGAAATTAACAAACATCAGAGAAAGACTTCGTCTACAAAAATAGAACACTTAGTCTTATGTATCTCCAATTACAAAACCCCAAAATTACAGTGATTATTAATTCCTCAGTCGGTAATACAATTTTCTGTCACACAACACCGCTCTACGGCTTTATATTATTTGAGAATGGAGTTCTAAATGTCCTTAAAACAGCCGCATGAATATATATATGCTGTCAGAAAAAACACACGGATAATATGTGTTTTTTCTGACAGCATTTTCAAATCAGCATGTATATAATAAATACTATTATTTATATTTGAGTATGTGACCATTGCAATAACATTAGATTTTAAATGTTTTGGTTAAACTGTCACAATGTATCCAAAAGAATTTGTTTTCTTTTTCAAAGTTCTATCATTTGAAACGTGTGTAGCTCATATTGTGATTATTTTACAGATTATAAATTAAATAGAATCTACTATGTAGCGCTGTTTATACGGCACAGAAATTCCACCACTTGATTTTTTTTTACACGTGTCTCCCTCTAACTTACTACAAAATAATTGTTGCAAAAAATAAACATTTTATTCATAAATTAAAAATAATGTTATAGGAGTAGATTCTACATGAAAAACAAATGTGGTGCCATTTATTTGCTTCCAAGCGTAATTATTTGCAAAAGAACTACATAAACTACATACATTTAGGATTGAAACTTTTTCACAAAATCTATTTCGTTTAAAGCAATAGAGACAAATGTTTTTTTATTATTACTTCTTAATTCAATTCATGTAATCTTTGTTTTTAATGGAATAAAACACATATCATCTCTATAGGTATGAGAACATAGTTTATCTTCTAGTTATAAGTATCATTATTGTAATAGGTCGCGATGGGTTTTTCAGAAAAAGACATTATAATACAATATGATTAGAAAATGTGCAGCGTTAACAAATTGATGAAATTATAGCCTTCTCGAGGAAGTGCACGCGAGTCACGAACAGTCATTTTGAATGAAAATGATATCTTATAAACTCTTGGGATTTCTAAACGCCTGGTATCATTTTGTTTTTCAGTGATGAAACTATGTATATGATTTATTATTATGGTGTTATACAATAAACGGTGGTGGGACACCAAATAATCGTTTGCAGATTGGTATTTAATAAAAAAAAAAACAAATATCTCAACAATTTATTTAGTTAAGGCCCGTGAAACACTTTTACTGAAGCTATCAATTCCGGAGGAGTTTCCAAAAGATAGTGCAATAAGCCCGAGGCTGCCATCACCTAATTGTCCTGTTTTCCTAGTCAATTCGTATCGGTGGAAATAGTAATTTGTGCAACAAGAGAGCAAAGTCATTTCTTACTGCGAGTGCTGATTTTGAATCCTGAGCAAACGAAGGATTCAATGGCACGAGATGCAAAAAACTTTGCTCTCGTGTAACACACATGACTTTTCCCTTCAGCAGCAAGAACACTTAAGGAGATAAAATAATAAACAGGAACTTGTTGGTTTAACTCTTCCGGTGTCAAAATACTGTCCTCGTCGCTAGTTTCACTCATACTTTACGAATATTTTAATATTTTTCAACTTATTATTATTATTTTAACTCTTTACGCCAGTCACGAAATTTTATTACCGCTCTTTTATATAAAGGCGTGTTCGGAAATAGCACCCATGATATTTTATTATTCAAAAAATTTCGTAACATTATTGAAACTAGAAATAAATAATTACTAGTTAAATATCAGTTTTATTTGCAGTAAATACTTATTTTCGTTTAAATACAACAATAAGTTAAAAATTCAATTAATTATATTAAAAGACATAATTTTCTTTTTGCAAAATTTCTTTAGTTAGTACGAATATCCGAACGTGTTTGTCTTTGAAGTCGAATTCAAAATCGGAATTTCGAAAGGGCTGGTCTTTGTCTCTCTCTCTTTCTAATGGCGGGAAAGAGATAGAGTATGCATGTTCCGAATTGTATGATTAACCCAAAGCTAAAGAAACAAAAATTAAAAAGTTACTTGTTTGAGCTACTGAAGTGAAAATATCTTTCTGTCCATTACACTATATATTACATGAGGTTTGGAAGACTTTCAACGGCCACGCGTGCCTCACGCCATCTTTCACAGAGACTGCTTTTAACCACACAGTGAAAAAGTGTAAAATTCACGTGCATTTTGTGACCACGTGGCCATTAGTACTCTTACGACATCCTACATATCAATCCGATGTTAGTAAATATTGAAATAGTACATAGCCCTACTTCTTTTGATATTGGTGTCTTGTATTCGTATAATAAATTTTAAAAAATCCAATCGAGTCATAATCCTTTTTACGTTTCTCCAAAATCCATGTCCGTTGTTAATTTACTTTGTTGTCAAGATTTTTCATCCTCTGTCCTTATAATGCGTCTTGTCGGCCAGTCATGTCAGTATGGAAGTTGGACAGGTTATTAATATACAAAATCATTTACAGGAAAATAGTTCAATATTAAAAAAAAATTGTGTCGCCTCTATAGATGCTTATCAAACTGTCTAGTGAAAGTGCGAACATGATTCCATGAATTGATTTGTAGATCTAAAATCACGTTGTAGTGCGCGAGCGCAGATACAAATCTGCAGTTAACTTTGATATCTGTCTACTTTGTTACTCGTTATCTGATAAACTAACAATTGTCGGCGATGTGTATTTTTGCAGACAATGAGATCATTCCAAAAGTACTTGGAAAGTACCGGGTCTATCGAATACTTTCTAATGGGTAAATTCCAGTTATAAATTAAAGCTTGCCTCAGAGGTTTGCACTCGAGTGCCCGAGGGATGTTATATCTTCCCGGGATAATCAGTATTCTATGTGTTAATTCATGTTATGAACTATCTAAATGGCAAGTTTCATTCGGATCTGTTCGATAGTTTTTACAATATCATACATCGATTGAATGTTACCTATATTAAATATTTTGTAATTGTTATATATAAAAATATGTAAAATTGATATTATAAAATAGCCAAAAAGTCAGAATAGATAAAATTTATATAAAAAAATATTTGATAAAAAAAAAAAGAATATAACCTTGCTGAGTTTCTTGCCGGTTCTTCTCAGTTGAAGGCTGACTTCCGAACCAGTAGTAGCTTCAGTAACTTTAAATTTGACCTTCATAAGTGCCTTCCGAGGGCCTAAACTGAATAAATGGTTTTGAATATTGAAAATTTAGAATTTTTTGAATTGTGATCCTCACAGATTTTTATAAACACAGATATAGAATAAATCTAATATACTAATATTATAATAAAGAGAAAGCATATTTTGTATGTTTGTTTATGTGTGGAAGGTAATTTCCAAGCCGACTGCACTTATTTAAAAAAAAATCTTTATTTGAAAGGTGCATTGTTCTAGATAGATATAGGCTAGGTATAATCCGAGGATGCAATGCGCCAACGCGGGTGAGACCGCGAGACAAAGGCTGATGTGTACTCAGAAAAAGAAACCCACGAAATTTCGCAACCACATATCGCGACGTAAGCTGTAGTTACCCACTTTAAAATTGTCCTTTTATGTATACAATGTACCTATATAGTTATAAAATCAAATAGTGGTTTTTCATCACTGCTTTTATATACTGTGATACACCAAAATGTCAAATAATAAAATTAACAAGTATTTTTAAGTTGTGGTAATTTCTGTAACATCAGATATCGTTTGTCACGTGGAAACCTTTGAACTGATTGGTGTGGAAATATTATACAGAATAACTGTTAAGAGATAAATAGAGAAAATTTTCATTGGTACTTTAGGTTGGCATATCCTGAATACCAAGCCACGGGCCATAGGTTCGATTTCCATATAAAACAAACTTGTCTGCATGAACAGTGAACACATTAACATATATTTACGCTATTTATCCCCTAAAAGGTAGGCATTGGTTTCAGAAGTAAATAATAAAAGATAATGTTCCAAATTTCATCGATATCCGATCGTTAGTTTTTACGTGAAACTTTAGCATAATTAATATTTGCAGGAAGTTATGTGGTAATATGGATTGTTTTTCTATAAAATTCTTAAAGTCGAAAAAGACTTCATGGAAGAGGCTTCATATAACATGATAATAGCAGGTAGTTGAAGATTACAATGAACACTTCAGTATAGTGATGCTCAATTGCTAACATATTATGTACTCAAAACAGTTACCATTAATCTATAATTAAATTTTTCATATCACTATCACTACATAGTATAAACCAAAGTCGCTTTCTCTGTACCCATATCCCCATGTATGCTTAAATCTTTAAAACTACGCAACGGATTTTGATGCGATGATGATTTTTTTAATAGATAGAGTGATTGAAGAGGAAGGTTTTTCTGTATAATACATGTGACATCCCATGGGAACGCGGGTAAAACCGCGGGGCTAGTACATATATAAAAATCGAAAAGGGTATGTGCCTTAAAGACTACAAAATTATTGAACCGATTGTGAAGGGGCTGTTGACTTGGTGGTTGTACACATGTCCGTTTGTTTTGTGTCTGGGTGTAAATACCTAGACAAGTAGGATACGGGAAAGCGAGCTACATCTTCGGCTTCATCTTCACCTACCATCGGGTGAGATTAAGGCGAATTGCAATCCCGTCATAAATAAAAAAATAAATAAACAAAAGTCCTATATCAGTTATCTGGTTTCCGTGCTACAAGCTCTGCTTAGTTTAGGATCAGATGGCCGTGTGTAAAGATTGTTCCAGGATATTTATTATTGTTATAACACAGGAGTAACTAAGGCTAGTTTTTATCCCGGAATATTATTATATCCTTCGGAAACGCGGGCGAAACCGCGGGGGACAGATAGTAGAGCATAAATAAGCACAGTGTACAGTCGACGATACAAGAGTTAAGGTGATACGCGGAAACCGGAATTAAAACATATTTTATAGCTATTTTAGGAACGCGGTACAAATTAATAATAAATAGAATGCGATACCATTTTTAAAATACGTAATAATTTAATTTGTTGGAATTCTTATTTGCTGTTTATGGAGTTATTGTTCTCTTTTTAAACGGTTAACTTATGTTGTATTGTGAAGGAGATAATCTATTTTAAAATTATAGAACAGCAGCACCCTGAACATTGCTGCGAATTGCGAATTCAAATAGGAATGGGCACAAGAGTGGGTGGGACTTTTATTTTTAAAATAACGTACGAAATGACAATTACCCTAAATTATATTAATTTATATAAACATGAAATGTTTTTTGTTGATAACGCGCATCTTTTAGGAACGTCTAGGACGATTTGGTATATATTTAATTCGAGGTTGATGTAAAGAAAAAAATTATTGGTTGCCATGAAAATTGAGAAAATTTCTGACTTACGGAAAAAACTTTACGTGCTGTTTTCTATGGGAGTTTTGTAACAAAACCATAGGGACAAGATAACACACTTTTATTATAATTATTTTCTTTATGACATTTAACAATGAACTTATCGCTAATATGAGCTAATCAAATAAATAATGAATAACAAATTTTGATTAAAATTAATTAAATTGCGGGGCACATTACCAACATTAGTCTAGTTTCAATCGTTTCTACCAGGGAAAACAAAAACCTGCCTTACCCAACCTGGGAACATATACCAAGGCCTCGACAACTGAAAGCTCTTTTACAGAAGTAGTCGAGCTCTTAGTGCAGAGAGAAGTACTACCACATTACCCAATCCGCCGTGAAGCAGTAGTCCACTTGCATTACTGTGTTTCGGTTAGAAACGTAAGGGGGTTGAACAGGCACATGAAACTTAACCACTTCACGTCTCAGGGTCAACAACGCATTGGCGATGCCCATACCATCAGATTGACCAGCTGCCTGTTGGTTGGCCCATATAGTATAAAAAATAAATACTCATCGTTGGCATTGTTCTCAATTACAGGAAAACGTAAAGGTGCATTACACATAGACACCAATCAGTATTCAGTGTGCAGTGTAATTGACGTACAGATAATAGATTATAAAACCAGAACAAACAATATATTTTTACTGGTAACCCACGAAATAATTCAATATGGTAATAAAAGTCGTTGCGTTGACGTGTCTTTGGGATTTTACCTTTTAAATCCAGGGGCGGATTTGGTTAAAGACTTCGTTTAAAATTGTGACGTGTTGTAAATGACCTCACAGATATTGTCTTGTTTGCTGATGATACATCATTAATTTATAAAGTTAAAAGAAAAGACAAAGATCTAACTAAAGTTAATCATACTATGTCAATTGTCTGTGGGTGGTTTGCTACAAATAATCTATTACTAAATTCAAAGAAAACTAAATGCTTAAGGTTTTCTTTACCGAATGTAGCACAAGTAGATAGCCAAATAATAATATATGGGACTTTGGAGTTTTGGGTCTTACATTAGACAATAAATTGCAATGGGGACCTCAGGTTGATACTCTAGCTGCTAAATTAAGTTCGGCTGCATTTGCTGTTAGGAAAATTAAACAATTGACGAATGTTGAGACGGCCAAATTAGTTTATTTTGCATATTTTCATAGCCTCTTGTCCTATGGTATTTTGTTTTGGGGAGCAGCAGCGGATATAGAATCAATATTTATTTTACAAAAAAGAGCAATTCGTGCCATTTACAGTATGGGTCCCCGTGAATCATTAAGAGATTTATTTAGGGAAATAAATATAATGACATTACGTTCACTACATATTTATGAAAATATAATGTTTATACGTAGAAACATAGGAATGTTTGAGTCAAAATTAGATATTCATAGTATAAATACAAGGCAAAGGGAGAAGTTAGTTGTTCCATACTTTAGACTAACTAAAGTTAACAAGTCATTTCTTGGTAATTGTGTTCGATTTTATAATAAGATACCGCTTTCAATAACCAAAATGTCTGATCATAAATTTAAAAATTATATGAGGAAAGTTTTGAAAGAAAAAGCGTATTACAAGGTAGTTTACATTATATTGAAGATAATAGCTGCTCTCTGCACAGTGCACCTCTAAATCTCTTGTTTAAGTTGTAAGTACCTAATTATAGTTATTTTCTATTTTGTAGTCTTGTTATATTTTTTTTTTTTATTTTGTTTTTTAATGTTACCTATAATATGTATTTTGTAATTGTTAAATATAAAATTATATAAAATTGAAATTATAAAATAGCCAAAAAGTCAGAATAGATAAAAATTTACATAACAAATAAAAAAGAATGTAACCTTGCTGAGTTTCTTGCCGGTTCTTCTCAGTTGAAGGCTGACTTCCGAACCGGTTGTAGCTTCAGTAACTTTAAATTTGACCTTCATAAGTGCCCTCCGAAGGCCTAAAAGGAGGCTGAAGGGATGTTATATTTAATCTATGTTCCAGAAAATATACTTGAAAGCAGTAATTTCCTTGTGACATTTTTTTTCTGTTGAGTCAGGTTCCCCTCTTTGTTCCTGGTTAAAACAACATTACGAATTATTCGTCTAACTCCCATGCTTCACAATCGAAGTTCACAACTTACTGAGAATCAAATATTTGGCCACAGTCAAACAATTGGCCCCCGCCACCTCGCGGTCTGCGGTGCACTTACCTCATAAATTGTAACCATATAAGTACACTGATACGATCATGTAAATAAGATTACTACTAAACCCCAATGTCAAATAAATGCGTGCGGTTTGAAATTCGAACGGCGCGAATTCGTGGAAGCGTAAAAAATACCGGCATCTAATCACTTTTGCACATAAGTGTACTCTGTAGTTGTAAACAGGAAATTTATGGTTATCTTTTTCTAATCGTTCTTTTTTTTATTTTTATTTAAAACCTCCTTGAATTGTGTAACTATTCGGATGTAATCAGGGATACAAAACTTGCTTAGTGACCCTTCAAAGATTAATTGTTAAAAATAAACAAAATAATTATTAAAAAGACATATCCATAATAGCGTACAGCTTAGATAAGAGTGTTTAATTGAAAGGGAAGTCAAGTTCGCGCTATAATTACAATGTTGCCGTGATACAAGTGGATAATTTTATTTAAAAACTTTGTTTATGTACTAGCTATGTCTATGAGTTTAGTAATGTTTTAATTTTAAT
This sequence comes from Habrosyne pyritoides, assembly GCA_907165245.1. Taxonomy (NCBI): domain Eukaryota; kingdom Metazoa; phylum Arthropoda; class Insecta; order Lepidoptera; family Drepanidae; genus Habrosyne; species Habrosyne pyritoides. Next base: position 11,874,148 of record OU015603.1, on the reverse strand, counting down.
GAAATTCAGCTGCCTATTGCATATTTTTTTATACCGCCTGACCAACAAGCAGATGGTCCACCTGATGGTAAGTGGTCACCGCAGCCTATGGACATTTGCTACACCAGGGGCATCGCCAATGTGTAGTCGTTCCTGAGATGTGAAGTTGTTAAGTCTCATGTCCCTGTAATTTTTCTTAAGAGCCATTTGCCCTAGCCCTTCTAGGCCTTCTGCTTATGACATCAGGGAGGATTGTATATCCAACACAAGTTTCATACAAAAAAGAAAACGAATGCACGAAAAAATCGTACACCATACATTGTGGAAAAATATTAACAACGTATGAAACATACTGATAAGTCAATTAAATAAAAAATCTGGTTATAAATTAAGGCATTATTGTAAATAATATCCGGTCAACGGTCCGCCTTGAGTAGGTTGTCGACAATATTGTCTTTCCTTCGGCAAAAATTGTAGAAATTTGATATACTGGTTCCCCTTTCCGGCTTTCTTTATCTTACACATAAAACACTCCAGAATAATCTATATACATACATATATGTAAATGAATGTTTGTCCTTAATAGAATCGTAAATCGTATGCAACGGATTTTAATGCAGTCTTCGGCAATAGATAGAGTAATTCAAGAGGAAGGTTTATAACTAGAATTGAAAGCGGGCAAAGCCGCAGGGCACAGCTATATTGTTATTTTACATTTTTTTTTTATCGAAGAAAAAATGCTAAAGTTTTATTACATAGATAGATAGATGGATAAGTCCTTTATGTGTTAACCAAATAAGAAAATACCAAAATGAAAGCAAGAATAAAATTTGAGTTAATTAGAAGAGGCCAATTTAATGATAGTATACATGAGCTTGAGCTTTGATTTAAGGAAAACTTCTTGAAGAAATCATAGCTCGATGGTAAAGTCCTTTTAAAAATAAATTCAGGCATAAACCCATAATTTTAATAAAATGTTGGTCTTGCAGTTTATTTTCAATCAAAATGCATCGTTATGAACTTCAATTAACTTTTGTTTTGTCATAACTTACATTTATTTTAAGGAAAAAAAATCTTTTTATTTTTAAACCATCGACAATTATCACGGAATGGTCGATTGTACTTTTACCCGCGAGAGTACATAATGTCAATGTCAATGTTTGCCGGACGTGCGGCGCTGGCGCTGGCGCTGTGTCACACATCACATCGGTCGTGTCCAGTTCGTGCCTCCTAGGAGCTTAGGCTGCGCACATATATGCATGTTATTTTGACCCTTCGCGTAGTCATTTAGAAATTAAAGTTTGGACTGCAGATTAAATGAGTAGTGTATTTGACTGTATATCAAATCACTAACTTTTTATCAAACGTCAAAATGATAGTATTCTATGGAGTTTTGTACGGTGTGACGTCATGATCTTATGTTAAACTATAAACTTTCAAACATTATTTAGTAAATTGTCGTATCCTGAATTTGTTACATAATACGTTTAATTCAATATATTTATGTTAACTGTGAGTATGTTTGGGTCATAGCTTATAACTGAATTTTAAGCTATTTCTCCCAGCCTATTTACTAACAATAATTACGTATTGGAAACTTGAATAAATACATTTTATTATTATATATTATCGTTATGTTTATACTAACTGTCCCCGCGGTTTTACCCGCGTTCTCGAGGGATATCACGTTTCCCGTGATAAACAGTTGCCTATATGTTATTCCAGGATATGCTCTATCTATGTGCCAAGTTTCATCCATATCCGTTTAGTAGTTTTCGCGTGAAAGAGTAACAAACATACTTACATACAAATCTTTCCTCTTTATAATATTAGTATAGATAGAGTTCCAGTCGCATATGTAGAGACAGCCTTACGCAAAAAGCTTCCGCTCGGAAGATAAATGAACGCTTTTCGATAGGAAGTAGATCATTTCCTCGTAGACACATAAGTGTATATTTTATAGTTTATTTGCAGATTTTTCAACATGTATAAGTAATTCCGCCCACATATGTTACACGTATCTATTAAAACGCCGTTATGGGGGGATATAATGATTGTGTTGGTAATATACAAGGAGTATTTTATGCAAATTTTTAATCTTTATTTATCGTTCGATTTATTATTGTAAATGAATTGGGCCTTGTCTGTAAATTGACGCGTATAATTTTGATATCAATAAATAATTATCCTGGGGCATTCTTTACACATGGTCATCTGATCCCAAACTAAGCAGAGCTTGTTCTCTGGAAATTACTTATATACTACATATTATATTACTTTTTTAAATACATACTTATATAGATATTTACATCCGGGCACAGAACAAACAGACATGTACATGCACACAAATGTTTGTCCCGGGTGGGAATTGAACCCACGACCTGCGGCGTGGCAGTCGGGGTCTCTAACCACCAAGCAAACTGGTCCGTCGTATCTATATATTCCGATATTTTAGGTTATTTTGATATTTTCATCCTTTTTTTTTAAGTGTAAACTTCTTAAGAGCGACATTATAAAGAGCCTGCGAGAGACTCAGTTCAGATAGGTAGGTTTTTAAAGGTATCACTTCTACCGCATGCGAAATGCACACATTTTAAATTGTGTCTTATTTGACAATAACCTCACCATAATCTATCTTATCTAATATAATATTATACCTTTAAACGAGCAATTCTTGTATTTACATATATATATATATATATAATTAGGATCTCGAGAACGGCTCCAACGATTTTCAGGAAATTTAGTATGCAGGGGGTTTCGGGGGCGATAAATCGATCTTGCTAGGATTCATTTTCAGAAAATATCGTTTTATCCATGTTTTTAGACATGTCATTAGAAGGTTAAGTGAAGTTTAAGTTACATCTTTTGTGAGAAATACTGTTATTGGGAGCCCTTTACTATCGCACCTAATTCGTATCTAGGTATATATGACAGTGCTTTATAAAAGAGAATACGGTAGAAGTCACGTTAGTAAAGAAATCCCGAGCAATGTTCGGCCATCCAGGTACTTAGTGATGATGTGCCCTAAGGTGGTGAGCACAAAAAAGCTTAGAATAAGCTGTCAAGTGCAGCTGTCATAAAAAACCTAACACAATGAAATTTGAACTATTTTTTTAATGTCTATTAAAGTTCAAATTACATTACCAGTAACAGGTTACTGTCCATGTGATATTTTATGAACTTCTCTTCATTCAAATATTCGACATGACAGTTATTGTGACAGTGACAGCTCGATAATCTGACAGTGGTATTATTTAAAGAGTTGCCATTATGAGTTTTTATTCAATACAACACGTTCGTACATTTTCTTTATAGATTTTATTTATGTAAAAAAATATGTGATTTTATTTTAGGATAATAACAATATTTAATACCTAATCGTATTTCATAACTTTAACATATAATTTATTTTTTTAATTTCAAATGTATCTTATGTCTCCTATATCTTATTGATAAGAGAAAATTGACTTTAATTATTAAATCATAAATTCTAAAATCTTATACCTTAAAGTCGTAAATAATGTTTAAATGTTCTTGCTGTCATTACCAAACTATTTAAAGCAGTCATTGCAAAATGTACTTTATTGCTTTCAAAATAAGGTTCATATATCGATCCAATGCTTATAACTGTATAATTATAAATATTAACCTAGTAATAAAGGAATAAGATACATTTTTCTATAAACTTCTCAAACGTCCAAAAGGGTTACATTTAAAGTTAAATTTGACAAACTATAAGATCAGAGTAAGGATGTAAACAAAATAAATCTATGTAAAGATCACTTTTTTAGTAGTTTAGTTAATTCATTGAAAAAAAAATACATTTAAAATGACAATGATAAACGTAGGTATTTGGATCTATTCAAAGTATAAATTGCGATACAACACCGAGCACTACCTATTTTTTTTCACCATCTTTCATTGGATGAGGAAACGGCTTCATACCAATGTCGATTGATACAGTTTTGTTACGTAACGAGTTACAGAGTATATTAAGTAATAGTTACCGGTTTTTATGTCAATTCATGACTTTTTACTGACCAACTAACCTTTTTCTTGAGTATGTGATATGAGGAAATGGTTTCAGCCATTAGAAAATCAGTATACTACTAATATTATAAATGCGAAAGTTTGTGATGATGGATTTGTGGATGTATGTATGTATGTTTGTTAGTCTTTCACGCAAAAACTACTGAGAGGATTCAGATAAAACTTGGCACTCAGATAGATTGTAATCTGGATTTACATATTTATCCCGGTAAATTGTAACAAACCTCGGGAAGCGAATGACATCGCGGGGAACATGCTGACAACATGTCCGTTTGTTCTGTGTCTGGTTGTAAATATCTATATAAGTAGGCATTAAGAAAAAAAAAAGTAGAATATGTAGTATATCAGGTATCTGGTTCTATAGTACAAGCTCTGCTTTGCTCGGTTTGGGATCAGATGGCCGTGTGTAAAAAATTACACGTGATATGTATTTATTTAATTACTATAGTGAGATCGGCCCTCAGAATAACTTGGCTTGCTTTTTAATGTATGACAATATCAAGCTAATCGTTTTTTAACCACTTACTCAATATTGTTGAACCGACCTTAGAGAAGCTTATTATATGAGACCCAGAAATGCGTAACGGCTTAAAGCGTCGCGAAAATCCTTTGATATATGAGATGACGAAAGCATGTGCGTCACTAGGGTTTTTATTTTCTTTGTGCATAAAATTAAGCGAATTATCGTTTATTTATTTTTCCCATTTTTGGTATCATAAATTCTTTGATATGGGAAAGTTTCATCCAGGATATTAATGACGATTTCATGCACTTGGATTTTTATTTTTAAATCTACTATAGAAATCATTCAAAATTTTATTTCTTTATTGTTCAAAATTTAAAATCTTCTTTTAAGATTTTGAATAAAATAAATACACACTGAGTACTGAGTGATCATACTGTGTACAATATTTGATTATCACTACATAGTATAAAACAAAGGCGCTTTCTCTGTCCCTATATCCCTGTATGCTTAAATCTTTAAAACTACGCAACGGATTTTGATGCGGTTTTTTTAATAGATAGAATGATTGAAGAGTAGTATTTTTATGTATAATACATGTGACATCCCACGGGAACGCTGGTAAAACCGCGGGGGACGGCTAGTATTATTATAATATTGTGTGAAATATTTACAAAAGTTAGACGATAATAACCCTAAGCTATGAATTGCTAGCTCGACGAGCTATGTAATGAACTATTTGTATTGCGATATAAGTATTTTATTTAGTATTCTTTGTTATATTTAATACTAGCTGTCCCCCGCGGTTTCACCCGCGTTGCCGAGGGATGTTACATTATTTTGTTCATTCTATCATCAATAGTTTTCGCAGCGCAAGAATGTTTTGTAATTTTTTCACACCTTGGGTTACATTATTGGAGTTTTAGTAAGGATCCCTAATTTTTTTTAAAATATAATATAGCCTATGTTACTCGGGGATAATGTAGCTTTCCAAAGGTGAAAGAATTTTTGAAATCGGTCCAGTAGTTTCGGAGCCTATTCATTACAAACAAACAAATCTTTACTCTTTATAATATTATTATTATATTTAATATTTAATAAAAGCATATTTAATAACGATTTATAAGAGCCAGTGAAGGCCTACGTCAATAAAGAATATATCTATATCAATGTATGCCAGCAACACAATGCTCTTTATGTAATGGCACATACACGGCTCAATAGCTCCGCGTACAGATCACATACTCGTACAGGCAAATCAAACCGCGTTACGTTTATGCGAACCTAGTACCTATTGATTACGCGTTACACAACTACAGAGTATAACGTACTAATTCATACGCCAAGGATTATCGAAAAATTATGAAATTATCATAAAACACATGACCTCTCAAATTTCCAAAAAAGTATATAACATTAATAATATAATAAAATCCAAAAATATATTTTTTTATCGTTGCGTAGGTTTTCGAGGCGGGGCGATGCTTCCTTCGCCTTGACAGTTATTTAAAATGGTTAATAATACCATTATTTTGTTGTTGGCAATAATTTATGTGTGACTCGAAAAAAAATGGATTTACAGCTAGTTCCTAGTTAGTAATTGTTTGTTTTTACTTGCGGGTAAAGGTCTCGCGACCTCCGCTCAGGCTTCCGGTAACATTTGTACCTACATAAGTCATTGGCACTATTCGACCGGTTATTTACAGGTGTTTCATCTGCGTTCTATTTTTGTCAGCTTTCCGGGTCGTAGGCCTTTCAATATTGTTTGCTGTTTTAAATAAAGAAACCCCGATTAATTTTTTATCGTAATTTTAAAAACCACTTTAGTGCCTTTTGTGATTTTGTCAGTATGACATTGGCACTGCACTGAAACAAAGAGTCGCCGTCATTACCCCTCTCGACGATATTTGTTTTAAATAAGCACGCCTTGCTTGAATCAAGTAGTGCTTATATATATGTAGGTGGCAGTTTGCTTTCTGCATATAGAACACATCGGTAGGTCATGCCACTGTCGCCACAAATTTTCGGACATTGAAATTATAAGTTAACGTCAGTAAAAACTCTGGCGTGAATACGAAGCATACCGACTGCGCCGATGTCGCACTAACAAGTCGGTAAAAAGCATTAGTTTGCCAGACAGGCTTTGTACAGGCATTGCTTAGGAATTCTTGTTTGATCTAACCTTTAATATTCTCTTGAATATGTTATAGCTTCAAGTCCAAATCTCCTTTAATATCTCGCCGACAAGTCGAGACGTATCTAGTACAAATTTCGGCTATACGAGTAGATATTACAGTAAACAACTTCAGAGCATAGCTTCATAACAACATCTCTAATGAGAACCTAATTCGTCCGGCCCTCTTGTAGACATAACTTTTTATTTAGTCTTATTTTACAAATTGATACTTTAATATCAGTTTTAAATCCTGAATGATGAAACTATAAAATTATTGTTATTTTTAAAAAATACAGGCCAGTTAACTGGCAGAAAACCTCACTCCCACGCCGCATATGAGCTCGCTATCCCACCCCGGGGCAAACATTTGGCCATTAGCAGACATTGATCTTGTTTTTCAACTAAGCAGTTTTGTCAATTGTTTCTCTCGCGAAATATTGGTCAGTGCTACGAGTGTGGCGCGACCCAGTGCTGCGTGTGCGCAGACAGAGTGGCGCGGGTCGACAGACGCCCCTGACTCACTTGCATTATTCATATAGCCTTATATCACTGATTTACTTGATGATATTTAAAATAGCTGTTATTATTTTTAGGTCAAACTAGCTATCCCCCGCGGTATTACCCGCGTTCTCATGAAATGTCACATATATTATACATATAAACCTTCCTCTTGAATCACTCTATCTTTTAAAAAAACCGCATCAAAATCTGTTGGGTGATTTTTAAGATCTTAGCGTACACAGGGACAGACAAACAGCGAGTAGTGACTTTGTTTTATACTATGTATTGATGTGCCGACAAACAGGCTGATTCTCCACCTGATTGTAAGTGGTCACCACCGCCTGCCACTTACAACACCAGGGGCATAGCCAATGCGTTGTCGACCCTGAGACGTGAAGTTGTTATGTCTTATCTGCCTGTAATTTCACTGGCCTTAACTTTCTAACCGAAACACAGTAATACAAATGGTAGTGCACTTGGTACACACTAAACGGATTTGGATGAAACTTGGCATATAAGATTGTTTATAACCTGAATAACACTTTTTATCCTGGGAAAGTGTAACATACTTCGGGAACGCGGGTTACACCGTGGGTGACAACTAGCACTAAATGACTGGCTAAGTCTTTGATCTTGAGATCTTAGTCTTGACACAAAAAAAACATCTTAAGTATCATTATTTATTTCATTCAGTACATTACAAAATAATTAAAAACAAGATCTAAATTTAATTTTGAATGGCTTCTCGGAGAATGTTATTGTTTGGCAGACTCGCTAATTCATTAACGGAAAATTTATGTCGCAGAAAGATATTAATAGCTGCAAGTAAGGAAATTAACAACCGACTTATTTAAAAAGTTCATTGCATTCACACGTTATTATGACAATTAACATTGCTGTTTAGTAGCAATATTTTATTTTTGAAGTGAAAACTTCTTTAGTGGCGTTGAGCACCTTTCTTGGAATGAGTATAAAATGTTAAACTCGCTTCAGGACACGTGACCTGTGCCTTTATCATGAGTTTTTAACGTACGCACTCGCTAGCGACGGCGTAAAACATTTCTATGGCAAATGTGTACAGCGCCACTAGCGGTCACCTAAAGAACTAAAATCGATATTACGAGTCGATAGGTAAAAAACCTATCGAAATGTAAACACTAGCGAGTAACGTTTTTTAGCCTTTGTTATAGAAATTCGGTATGTTGAGTCACAAATTTGACAGTTACTATCGAGAAATACTGTATCGATAGTAGTTTACTCGCTATTGACTAAAGTAAGTTTCGATAGCAACTCATGGTAGAGGTACTGATCGAAAATTAGTAAGACGGTAAAATATACAACGTTAATGTTCAAGTTTTCACTTTTTAAGTTTACTGGTTTTCCACTGGACGAATTCGATCAATCATTATTGAAAATTTGAGAAAAACAGACAGACACTAAAGTTCGTAAATAGCTACAAAATAATAAAATCAAGTGGTTTACAATAACTGTAAAAAAATATTCTAATTGAATTAAATTTTAGATCTAGTTCTGGGAAAGGAAATGTTAAGTTTTAATTAGCTTTTTTCATACTTTAAAATTAATAATGTCTTCGATTCTTTCATTGACGGTACCTTATACGAAATTATGCTTAATAAAATTTTTCAAAACACACTTGCAGTGAAATCAGTTTCAAAACATCATATCCTTATAATAAAAATAAAAATCTGAATTTTTATTATATCTTTGCAGTTAAATATAAATAATTTGGAATTCAAATCTAAATATATTGTTAAATTTCCACATTTTCCTTATGATTGCCGTGAGTTCTTACTTACTAGAATTAGATCATTGTTAGCGAAACCATTTATTGGTGTAATAATATATGTAGATTTTTTTCAAAATCATTGCTTTTGGTACATGGTTAGAAATATTGTTTTTTTTTTAAAAACCCATCCATGACAGTTTTTGACCTGGATTCCTTTGAATATTTTTCACTACTCCTTATAGTTTCGGACTTTGCCATCCATTTCCATTTAAAAAAAATATCTTTTTGTTGTAATACCAACTGGTGAAAAATTATTATATATGTATCTATGTCCCAGGACATTCTTGACACACGGCCATCTGATCCCAAACCAAGCAGAGCTTGTACTATGGAAACCACATAACTGATATACTACATATACTTTTTATTTTTCCAAATACATACATATATAGATATTTACACCCAGACACAGAACAAACAGACATGTTCATGCACAAAATGTTTGTCCTGGGTGGGAATCGAACCCGCGACCTTCGGCTTGACAGTCAGAGTCGCTAACCACCAAGCCAACTGGCCTCTCTCTATTAGTAGAGTCGGGCTGCGCCTACGTCGATTCGTACCGCACGACGGAAATAAACGACAAAATTGTCTTTATTATGATCACTTCACAATTTACGACATGTAAGCGATGTTTATAAACAAAATACAACTTCCTCAAAGTGCATTGTACGTGGAGTAGGTCAAGAATATGTAAATATGAACAGCTGCAGTCTGAGTACCTTATGGTGAAGTGGGACCCTAAGGGTCTTTTGTAATATATCGGATTGTTTGGAGGAACCCTTGGCAATGCCAGCAAAACTCATACTCGCCTGACTATATTTTTATTTTATTTAATATTAATAGTATTTATTTTTTTTATTTACGAAAATTTATAAGACTTTGTGAAAACCACATAAAAAGGAATATTTCTATTATAATGTAAGTTATCCTTTAATCTAAGTGTATTAAAATGGTGGATTCAACGTTTCTTTTTTTATTATGAAAATTAAATATATCAGTTGGTCAACTTCGAAAAAATCGCTAAGCTGTCTCAACATATTTTTTTTAGAAGGTACGTCCAGTTTTATTCGATAAAGCAAAACAAAAATAAAACGACATACATTTTTGTTGAAATAAGAAAAAATTGCGGGGGCCATACATCCGTTTAAAATACTGACTAGTTATTAGTTAACTATGGCAAATTAGAATATGATTGACCTCTATAAAGGACGTTCATGTTTCTCAAGAGTAACAGTGACCTATCACTTTCCTGGTGCATCAATGTCACATGTGATTGGATCATTTATTTAATCTAGTGTCGCCGCTTCAAGGTCACTGCAAATGTCAACCTAGTGCAATACAGTTATAGTTTATCCGATATAAGGTCTCTTCCATGGTTAATTGTATGTTATTTTTGAAATTTAATTAGAGTCCGGGGTGGAAGTGTCTGGTTTCCATACACTAGGCCCCGGCTTAGCTTAGAAACCAGTTTGTCCTACAAACTGTAATAATATACCGTTTTAAAAAGGACAGGATAGGAAGACAGGCCAATTGGTTTGTTGGTTAGCGACCCTAACTGCCAAGTCGAAGGTCGCGGGTTCGATTCCCACCCAGGACAAACATTTGTGTGCATGAACATGTCTGTTTGTTCCGTGTCTGGGTGATCTATATATGTACGAGTATGTATTTAGAAAAACATAAAAGTAGTATATCAGTTATCTGGTTTCCATAGTACAAGCTCTGCTTAGTTTGGGACCAGATGGCCGTGGGTAAAAGAATGTCCCAGGATATTTATTATTATTTAAAAAAACTTACTTATCTCTTATTTATCAACATTTTGAACAGTAAGAATTTTCCTAACAACACTACCACAATCTATTTCTGCTTCTGCGCTTCATTGAAAACTACCCGTACCCGTGGAAACTTACGGTCTACTTTCCACTGTAGTAATAAATACCCAGGAATAGAATACTGGTCAATAATGCAATGTTCTTTGTTCCAGACGTGCGTCAATGATGTCCCCTCGGCAGCTGATGCGCAACTCCAACATGACGCAGAAGTGGCAACGCCGAGAGATCTCCAACTTCGAGTACCTCATGTTCCTCAACACTATCGCAGGTCAGTTATTATCCTTCATCAGAGGCTTCAGCACGAACATCTATCGCTATCGTAGCGTCATCGTATCGAGTCCGCCAAAAAGCTGATTTGTATGAACAATTTTACTACGCGCATTCTATATGACGTTGCGCGATGTTCAATTTTCAATTGCATTTGTTTTTGGCGCACTCAATTCGAGTGCTGACGAAACGCTTTCGATAGATGTTCATGGTTAGGGCACAGATACAGTTTTGGATACAACAATCTCACCAGCCTATGTGATTATGATGGCTGAAGGTTGTCAGGACACGACATTTGGAAGGGAACTGGTACACATCAGGTGGGTACTATTAACTACCCTACCACAGTGCTAAAATTATTTCCCCTTTTTAATAGCAAGAGGAGAGGGAGAATTATTCCTGAAGTGCGAATATGCAATCAATTAAGCATATGAATTAACATGTCTGTTTTCCATTGTCTATAGAAGTCTCGACTATTTTAATTTGCATAATTTAAAACGATATTAATTACAATTGCTAATATAAAAAATAAAGCAACGTGCATTTATTATAGTGTTGTTTATTTTTTAGGTGGCAATCGTGATTGATATTGTTTATGAAACATGTTAAAAAAAATAAGATATCCGTTTTGTTTTTATTTGATATATGTTTGTTTTCATAGAAAAAAATATTTTGAAATTCCTTCCCAACTATTAACAAAAAGCTAGGTACCTCGACTGTATGGGAACGAAGGTTAAAATTTATTTTTAAAAAGTAGTCAATGGAGAAAAAAAACAAGACTAAAAAAACCTCCATAACGATTAATATTCTATTGTAAGTTGTTCAATTATATACATAATTTCCTCTTTATTAAATGTCTCTAGCAAAGCCAAGACGAGTAGTTCATAATTAATAAAAATTGTACCCAACACTGAACAAATAATAATAAAAATTGTAAATTATGAAATATGTCAATTTAAATGTCACACGCAAATGTCTCTTGTTCCATTTCGGGCCAGTGTAGCAATATTTTCCAGTTTCTTGCACAATTTCCATGGCGTCATGCCGGTCACGAGGAAACAATAGAAGTGCTTGTAAAATATGATTGCACTTCTTTAACCACGCCAATTATTAAGTGTCCTAACCTAACTACCGTCTTTTATCTGCACCCATCTCTGTCGTTATGTCATAAAAACCTACAAATTATTCCCTAACGTGACGCGTTACGTAATAGACAAGTAAACATTATATAAAATTGTTGCAATATTAAATTGCAAGTAAGGTACCTGTTGGAGTAATGAGTCACTCACTGTCAAGCAGAAGTAGTATTTTTTTAATCATATTTTTTTTTAATGCGACCGTTGGTGGTTTGTGTTTTTTACTCAATTACGCTAGAATGGTTGAAATGATCTAGATGCACAGATTTTAGCACAGATTTAGATTAAAGTTCGGAATAGCACACAGGCTACTTTTTATCCCGTCATCTTTCGGTAACGCGAGTGAAACTGCGTTTTCAAATGGTTTCACAATAAAAAAGAAAGTCAATAAAAAACAAGGTGGGTAAGTATACACAGAAAATAATACATAATGAAGTATTAAAATATATGAAAGTAGGTATATTAAACGGTAATGTTTTGTAGACACATATTTACAAACCATTTGTTTACTTTAACTTTCCATACTATGAATATTTTTTATGTAAATAAGGTCTGAATTTTTTTATTTTTCAAGTTAGTTGTGTTACTGAGTGTACAAGTGAGTGGGTTTGATACTATGATGAATGTACCTGCGATGCAAGTGTATTTTTACCCAAGACTCATATAAATACGGATATAAAGGACTTTATTTTTCTACCCGCTATCGTCCTGTGGCTTCACCCCCGTCCCGAGGGATTTGAGGTATTCCAGGAATGTAACATCGCCTTTGGCGTTAAGGAATAGTGTAACTTAATATTAGGGGATGAGTCGAAACTCACCATCAATCTCACGTGGTGAAGAGAGGGGGGGTCTCGGTAAAAATCACAGAATTTTAGAGTAAAATTGCGAGGAAATTGTTAAATTAAGAAAAAATATTCTCGAGTTGAATATGGCTAAATCATATATTTATCACAATTATGCGAACGCCTAACAAAGTTGCAGTAACAAATCTCAAGTGATATTAGGGTGGGAGGTGGGGGCCGAGCAAAATCTCACGACATCTCACCAAGAAGAGGGGTTGAAAAATCACCATAATCGCCTCATGTAATTAATGGAAATGAAATATAAAATCCCATTGTGACCTGTCGTACGACACTGAGCAACGTCTGTCGCCGTATCGCCGTTAGTGTGTCAGATTCTTATGTTCCACTAACATATCTCACATTAGCACTGATCGAGTGTTTGCTTTCGTGACTACATGAATTGTTACACAACATACACTTCTGATCACTTGGATTGTATATGAAATATGGTTTTCTGTGATTCTCTGCTCCCGTTGTAATCGCCGGAACTGACTCCTTTTGATTTTTTTTATTTATATGCTGTGTTTTAGTCTGATATCACTACATAGTATAAAACAAAGTCGCTTTCTCTGTCCCTATATCCCTATGTATGCAAATCTTTAAAACTACGCAACGGTTTTTGATGCGATTTTTTTAATAGATAGAGTGATTGAAGAGGAAGGTTTTTATGTAAAATACATGTGACATCCCACGGGAATGCAGGTAAAACCGCGGGGGACAGCTAGTTAATTGTAAGACACTGTTCTCGGCTCGCGTGAGTTTTGGGCTAGAATTCTTACAAAAATCCAAAAAAAAAACTTTTTCTGTATTTTCCAATAATTTTGGTAACTTTTTAATGGTTTTCCTTATAAACTTCATTGTAATTATGACAAAAGTCATAAAAGAATAAACCAAAGCAGGTCAGCAGTTTGGGAACGCGGGTGAGACCGCAGAGGGCTGCCAGTATTGTAAATGCGAAAGTTTGTGATGATTCACGCTAAAACTACTGATCGGATTCAGATCAAACTTAGCATATAGATGGAGCATGCCCTATACATACTCGTATAGCATTTATACCGAAAAAATCTTACATCCCTCGGGAATTATTATTAAAACGAACTTTCGCCTCGCGGTCCCACCTGTGCCAGAGGGGTTTAATATATATGCCAGGATTAGAATGTAGCCTAATTCCATCACGTACATTCAAAATAGAGAAATTATTTTTCTAATTGGTGCAGTGCCCTCAACATATAAATAAATTCACAAATTTCCCTCTCTCTCTCTTTTCATAATATCAGAGTATCTAACCACCACACCACCATACCCTATAACTAAGGTTCCCATAACATACTTTTAAAAACAGTAATATATTTTTTTCCCTCGTTGAAAGTATATAAAACACTGTTTTTATGTCCGCTGAGTGAAAAGGCTTATGAATATTTTAAAAATGATAATATATTATTAATTTGTGCAAGAAGCCCAAAAAAATGTGTTTTTATAACATCAAAAAAATGTAATACTGTTTTCTTTTGTAAAATATAGTTTTTTTTATTTCTCCGATCCTAATATACTTAATTTGTCGTGCAAAAAGTTGGGAACCCTACCGTCAACATATAAATCAACTAAAGAAACCTTAAATAATAAACCTGTCAAATGTTCACGAATACCAGGGTTACATGACTAACTAGGTGGTGCAGTGCAATGCATGTGATCTTTAAATTGAATTATTTCCCGTTTGCAATGTCAGCTCATTTTCTAATAAAGTTGCTTGCTATTGCGCAGGAGTGCCAATCTTCCGTCGGCTCTATGGCTTGATCCATTGGTGGCGTCCCACGGTAGGTTATGAATGAAAATACTAGAATTCATATGCACATCATTTCGTGATATATATGTGTATGTGAATGCACAAAATATGTTTTTGAAGGGAAAACTTATTTTACACAGTTATTTGTGATTTGAGACATTTACATCATTTACGATTTAACCTGTGATAGAAAGAGATAGGTAGTTTTCTGAAGGTTTCACTAGCGTGTGTGAAATGCAGACTTTTTCCTTTCTTTTTTTTTTGCTAGCCCATCATTGCTAAAACTCATGTTCAAAAAAATATATATAAAAGGAAAATTATCAAATGCCTTTCAGATTCTTCTAAAATCAGGGCAGTACGTAGTAAATAGTAAGGTTACTACTTACTACGTACTGCCCTGTTCCCAATTATTTGTCAGCGCTATATATGTCATTTCTGTCAATTCGGTGCCTTTTACGTTTTAAATTATTTATTGCGTACGGAAAATAATATAATTAATTATAAAATTTTATTTGCAACTAGCTGTCCCCTGCGGTTTCACCCGCGTTCCCAAGACATATTCCATTTTACCGGGATATAAAATAGCTTAAATTACTACATATAACATCAGCTATCTACCAGTGAAAGTCCCGTCAAAAACGGTTTACCCGTTTTGGAGTCCATAGGAAACATACACGCAACGATTTTCATATAAAAACTTTGATTTACAATTTAAGTTATAATCGATTTTAATTACAAAAATCCGCTCTAGATTCCGACATAAAACGTTCTTCTCACGCCTTGACCTCTCAATGCTTATTTAACCCAATAATTATCAAAATTGTACGTGTAAACGTGTACATGTTAAAATTAGCATACAAAGACACTGCGCCCACGCGACATCCCGATAGCAGGAATTCCTTGTCGACGTGGTCAGGCAACAATGCAAATGCGTCGTATCAAGTTATAGGCATCATTATTGCTGATCGGACAATCGACAGTTTATAACAATTAGTAAGTTATTAATCGACTGCGTAACAACGCAATGTATGTCTAGTTTGTTTACTCTCGGTGAATATTTTCTAAATGAGTTAATAAATCCCTACTAATATTATAAATGTGAATGTAAGTTTGTTTGTTACGCTTCCACGCGAAAACTACTTAACAGATCATCATGAAACTTTGTACACATAGTCTTGGAGGTATTAGACGTAACATAGGATACTTTTTGTGTCGGGAAAATGTTACACACCTGGGGAACGCGGGGGACAGCTAGTAAAAAATAAATAAATTTCCTGGGACATTCTTTACACACGGCCATCTGGTCCCAAACAAAGCAGAGCTTGTACTATGGAAACCAGATAACTGAAATACTTCATTTCATATACTACTTTTTTTTCTAAATCTTAATATATATAAATCTCGTGTCACAATGTTTGTCCTCAATGGACTCCTAAACCACTTAACCGATTATAATAAAATTCGCACACCATGTGCAGTTCGATCCAACTTGAGAGATAGGATAGTTTAAATCTCAAATTATAGTCGCAATTTTAATTTATTGCTAATTATTTGTCTGTTATTATTTGACAGTCACAATTATCTGTTAACTCCAAATGATTCTAAGAGATGTCGATACCTTTCGACTGGGTTGAGTAAGTCATCAATAGATGGCGCTGCTATGGTAAATCTACGAACGTGTCATATAAGCTACAATTCAATATCATGATTACCACGTGTTATTGAGGCTAATGTATAAATTAAATTTATTTTGTAGTAAACGAAATACCGTGAAATTCAATTATTTCTTCTTTTTTAATACGGCTGGACCGATTGGAATGTTTTTTTTTGTTTGCGTTTGGGTGGTGCCCTGGATGGTTTAGATTCACAATTGGACCCGGTAGGTGGCGCTGCGAGCGAATTCCTGCATTTTTGTATGGACTTATTTCGACAGAACGACGTCTGTCCGGGCAGCTAGTACTTATATAGATATTTACACCCAGCCACAGAACAAACAGACATGTGCATGCACACAAATGTTTGTCCTGGGTGGAAATCGAACTCGGAACCAAGCCAACTGTCCAGTTATACTCGTATATATTTGACGGGCCATGGCTTAGTGGCTTGGGTGCCACGCTTCAGGTCGTGGATTCGTATCATAACAGGGAAAAATATTTGTGGTTCAGGTAGACAGTCCATCTGATGGTAATTTGTAACACCAGGATCATTGCCAATGAGTTAGGACATTAAAACGTGAAGTTAAGTCTTATATACCTGTAATTTCACCGGGCACATTTCTAACCGAAACACAGTAATACAAGTGCACTACTGCTTCACGGCAGACATGGTTAAGGTGGTAGTACTTCCCCGAACGAATTCTACTACTTCTGATGTCTGTTTGTCGGACATAAATGTCTGGTTTATCTATATAATATGTATTAATGTATGTATTTATAAGAATTTTAAAATAGTATATTAGTTACCTGGTTACCATACCATAGTAATATACCATACCATAGTACAAGGCAATGGGTGCTGTCGACCTTTCATAATTTCATAACATTATATTTTAGCAGTACGTAGAATACCAATTTTTTTTAAACTACACACATATATAGCTACAAATCCTTCGAGTAAAATTCCTGTGATATACCGACAGAAAGTTGGAAAGGCGAATATGTTTCTCCATTTGCCTAGGGTACCCTAATAAGAACTTACGGCTACCTAGTATAGTTGAAGGAATACAGTTGTTATATGCCGTTTAATAGCAGCGTTTATCAATATGAATTATAATATCAAGCAGTCTGTCCTCAACTATAATTATCTCATTTGTTTGATGTCTGTTTAAATAATACTTTATACAACCCAATTAATAAAACGTTTGATAAATATATTAATCGTTACAAAGTACTTATTTATTTAAAATTATCATTCAATTTAATACATACAGAAATCAGTCATTATAAATACCAAAATTTGGGAGCTTGGATGTTTGTTACTCTTTCACGATAAAATTACCGAACGGATTTAGATGCAAATTAGCATATAGATAGAGCATATCTTGGAATAATATATAGGCTACTTTTTATTCAGGGCATCTAATAACTTAATATATAAGTTAGTCATACGCAGTATACACCTAATTAAAATCCGTTGCAAATCTTTCCAATGAGATGCCTAATTAGTACCCATAACGTAGGCACTATGAAAAATCATAGATAACTTGGCAGGCTACCGATTCTTTGTCTATTGTTTGTTCAATATAACCCTTTTTGTCGTTTAAGAATGTTATAAGAAAAGTAACCTATTTGCTTTAAGACAAGGTTTAAATTCAATAAACCTTTTATCTAATAATTGTCTAATTGTCATATTTGAATCTTTGATCACTGTTAGTGAAGTTATAGCCCCCACAGATTCACATACTTAAAAAATAATAAAAGATCACGTATTTACCGACCGCCTTCCTATTATCGCCAAACGATGTGACGTTATATATGTGACCATTTCAATGTTATTAAAAATCAAGTAAGTAAAGCTGTTTGTATGTCAAGTGCAAAAAAATTTCAACTACCAGGACGACATAAAAATGTAGCAGTCACAAAATTCTTTAGAAACATAATTTATTTTTATGCTTAAAATTATTTTATCTAAACGCAAACAAGCCAAAATTAGAGCGTCAATAAAATCTGTAAATATTACAACAATGTTTTGGTGATAAGGTGGTAATGTTGTTTTTTAAATATATTTTTAAAGTTCAGTAAACATTCAAAAGAATCGTCACAAATAAATAATGTTTACACACATATTATTAATCCAAATTTTACGAACAGGTATATTTTTGTTTGATCGTCTGAATCATTAGCTAATTATATTTTAAATGAGAATGTTGTTTGCATTTGGATGTATGGATGTATGTCACTCTTTCACGCAAAAACTACTAAACGGATTTAGATGAAACTTGGTCCATAGATAGGTTATAACCTGGATTAACACATTGGATACTTTTTTATCCTGGACAATGGTAATTTCCCTTGGGAACGCGGGGAACAGCTCAGTATCCTATAAGATCTTGTGAACAAACCTTCTTAACCATTCTTGCTACATTTCTAAGGTGCTTCAAGCAGAATGTCAGTAAATTTTACTTTGAAAATTTTTATGATGTAAATTTTCTTGTTATTACGTCAAAGATTTAATTACTAAATCGTCCCTATAACTTACAAACGTCTTTCTATCGGAAGTAACTGCGCACTTGTGTATTAGAGATAATAGATTTTTGTACAATAACAAAACATACTCGTACGTCAGAGATTGCTCTAGAAAATGTGAAAAAATATCAGTTTAACATTTTTGGTGATGTACAAATTTGTATTGTTTGCGCCAAATTTTGACAGCTAATTGAGTTATAGAAAAATGAATCCTATGGCCATTATGATAGCGGTCATCATACAACTTACCATTGGATAAATATATGAGCCATATCCTCAATGCAATAAACATGAATTTTCAATCACATTATTTGCTGTCAAAACGGACATTTTCGATCTAGACGATTTTACTCGCATAAATTGTATGGATGTTTGTTACTCTTTCACGCAATAACTACTTAACGGATTTGGGTGAAACTTGGCACATAGATAGAACATGCCCGGGAATAACATATAGGATACTTTTTATTCCGGGAAAATGTAAGATCCCTCGGGAATGCTGGTAAAACCGCGAGGGACTGCTCGTATTTAATAGATTTTTAATTCAATTAATAGTCACTTCTTTCTTATAGCTATTGTAATTCTTTCAGAGTCACCATAAGTTCCTAAGAAATATTTGTGATATTTTTAACCACTAACACATCATTTGTGACGCTGTATTTGCGGAAAATATTGTCAGTAAATGAAAACGTAACGTTTTGTGAAATCCCGCTTGCTAAATAATGAGATCGTTGTACCAGCGTTTCATAAAGTCGAGGAGGTCGGAGAACCCGATACGACGCTAGAAAACTTAATTGTAAATGCAAAAGTTTGAAAGTATATATGGATATGTTTTACTCTTACACGCAAAAACTACTCAACGGATTTTAATAAAACTTGGCCTGGACTAACACATAGTATACTTTCTATCTCGAGAAAATGTAAGATCCCTTCGGAACGCTGGTGAAACCACGGAGCGGAAACTAGTGATAGATTATAGTGTCAATATGGAATCGTATACCGACACATATCGTACATAAAGCCGCGGCATCGTTGTCTTTATAACAGACATGAATGACTTTTGTTTCATCGTTCATTTACATAAACATGTGGTGTGCCGCGTTAATGTAACAGTGTTTGTAAATAGTCTACCTTTTCAACAGCTCCATAGCTTTCGTTTTCAGCATGACAACACAACCGGCGCACTCATTCACTGCTCACTCGACTTCACTGACGTTTGTCAAATAATTTCGCGAATCGCAAGACGGATCCCTCACTCTTATTCCCCGCGGATTTCACTTTCACTTTGGGACTTGTTGCTTTTTGTTTATAACCGTCATTGTTACAATATCGTCGTAGCGTCCACTGCGAAAGTTGGCAGGCGAGTGGCCCGGCTAAGCTGGCTGGCACTTGGCCGACGAGAAAAGTGTTGCCGGCGACCACGTGACCCCAACAATAGACTTAGGATGGCTGCAGCCGCGCGATAGCCGCGGTCAATATCACATGCCGTTAACTCACCCACGGTAATTGTTATCACAAGGGTCAAAGTTTGCGCCCGCGCCAACAACAAGCGCGCATGTTGATGTGCGAGATAGGGAGATGGTTTATTGTGTACTGAGATGCGAAACGTCCCTAATAACTCCGCTTCTGTATGATGTCCTGGTAGTTTGAATGTGGATCGATTATGCCATAATACTAAATGGCGTGCCAGTTTGACTATTAAACGCAACAAACCACTATTTATCGTAATTCATGCACATTTTTTAAAAAATAATAAAAATGTGAGAACAATTTTTTTTTACTGATAACCATCTCTCTTAGTCGGAATGAGTGAACTGTTTCATTTAAAGTTAAACGCTAAACCTTGGAGTTTAACTAAACCACAATCATAGCATAGGATAATTAAACTGTCTTATTGCTCATAATTAGGTAACTTAATATAATTATGCCGATAACAATACGAAGCTATTGTATTACCTAAATGATTTAACGCTCTACTTTTAAATAATTGAAAATTGATTTTTCATCCTAACATTGACCTGATTTTTTCTTCTTTCATACGTACCTACCTACGTAATAGTTGAAAAAAAGCAAACTTTTTAGCGATATTTTTTAATCTTAAGCGGTCACCGCCGCTTAGGGACATTTGCAACACCAGGGCATCGCCAATGCGTTGTCAACCCTCAGACGTGAAGTTGACAAGTCTCATGTACCTGTCATTTCACCGGCCCCCTTACCTTTCTAACTGAAACCAATAACACAAGTGCACTACTGTAAACAAGTATTAATATCGCTCTATTAGGTACGTATGTACTACTAGCCGTCCCCCACGGTTTCACCCGCGTTTATCGATATCATATATAGCCTATAAACATCTTTTTTTTTTTTTTTTTTTATGCCACTTGGGCCGACAAACAAGCAGACGGTCCACCTGATGGTAAGTGGTCACCGCCGCCTATGAACATTTGCAACACTAGGAGCATGGCCAATGCGTTGTCGACCCTGAGACGTGAAGTTGTTAAGTCTCATGTGCCTGTAATTTCACCGGCCCCCTTACCTTTCTAACCGAAACACAGTAATACAATTGCATTACTGCTTCACGGCGGAAATGGGTAAGGTGGTAGTACTTCCCCGGACGAACTCTGCACTAAGAGCTCTACATCTACGAAAGTATCCGCGTTGAATCGTAGTAGTCCCAACCCGATGTGTTCAGTAGTTTTGAGGTGATGGTGTAAAGGAATGGTACCGCTACCAAAAACTCAAGTCGTGTTTTTTAGACATGGGACTCAATTTTGCAATAAAATAGCTCAGTAGCGTAATATTATCAAGTGAAAGCATCTATAAATAAGACTCATTACTCGCGAACTGCGGTTATGTATCACAAGGAAAATGATATAACACTCCACTCGAGTCATGTGCCTCTAGTACCTACTTGTTTGCGAAATAATATTTATCTTATTTAGAATAAAAAAAAAATCTATCCGTAAATTTGTCTATTGATTTCTCCTTCTTTTTGGTAATTTATGACTTTCATTAATGTTTTTTTAAGTCTTTTCTTTTTTGTTCAGTGTTGATGATCGAGACTTTTACTTCTCTGCTTTAATGCTAGCTTCCACCTTGGTGCTGTTTTTCCGTCTGGAGGAATGTTGTATTTCCCCAGAATAAAATATCTTAATCCCGAACATATGCAAAGTTTCGTATATCATATTGATAAATAAGATAACTGATCCGATTTTAACATTTCTACAAGTAGACCACACTCCGTACTATTTTCATATTAAATCCTCATAACTCCTGCAGTCCTTGTAGTAAAACTATAGCATCATATTCGCGTTCATTGTAATTGTTTCAGCAAAAGATAAAAGAACATTTTCAGATAACCTTTTAATTACTCGACCTTGTTCCCAAATAAATAAAAGCCACAATTCAAAAGTTACAGCGTTATCATACAGCGAAACCGCTCTTGTACATTTACAATTCGCGTTTTTTCATTTTAGCAAGGACATACTATCTAACCTAATAAAATATTTTGTTAATTTCTACAATAAGTACTGTTTACGACTTCTTTTATTAATTGCCAATTTGTTCGGACACTTTCAACTCATTAAATAAGTTAACTACTATAAAATTGTAATGATGTTTATGTTAAACGATTACAATATCACAATGGCATAATATTCGCTAATTAATATTAGTTTCGACAGACAGAATCGCGAGGGAAATAATGCAAATTCTATCATTCAATATAAGAGGATACGGCGGATATCAAAGTCAATTGCCGACATCTCAGTTAGCGACACGCACAGATTCTCTGTGAAGATAACGCGCGTCTGTGTGCATAAGATTTAATCTCATTTAAACATGGTCCAACCGCGTAGTATATGACGTATGGTGTAAATATTTGCGCTAAGTAAACTCATGATTGTATTAGTCAATATTTTGAAGGAAATTCGTGTAGCTATTTCATATCCATCTCCCTTTGGCCAATCAACTAGTAGGTATTGATAACCGTGAACTGTCCACAGTAGGTACACGTTTCTAGAGTAGTAGAGCTCATAGTGCATAGTTCTACCGAGGAAGAACTACCACCTTACCCATTTCCGCCGTGAAGCAGTAGTGCACTTGTATTACTGTGTTTCAGTTAGAAAAGTAAGGGGGCCGGTGAAATTACAGGTGCATGAGACTTAGCAACTTCACTCAGGGACGACAACATATTGGCGATACCCTTGGTGTTGCAAATTCCAAAGGCGACGGTGACCACTTACCATTGGGTAGACCATCTTCTTATTTGTCGGCCCATGTGGAATAAATAGAATAAAGGGCTCTTTACTTGAAATCCTACGTATATTATAAATGCAAAAGTTTGGGAGGATAAATGGATGTTTGTTACTCTTTCATGCAAAAACTACTAAACGGATTTGGATGAAACTTGACACATAGATAATTTAGAACCTGGTTTAACATATAGACTTTTATCCCGGGGACTTTCTTCATACACGGTTATCTATTTCCAATCTTAACAGAGCTTGTACTACGGCAACCAGATAACGGATATACTACTTATGAAATATTTACTAGCTTATATAAACAGGCAAGATCGACAGGAATCTTTAGGTTAAGTATTCAACAATACTTTCTTACTTTTTACTGTAAAGTATTGTCTAATACAGACTTAGGGCTTTCTCCACAAGTAATACAGTATTTCAATACGGATATCTTTTTTACTCTGAATTTACTGCGAAATCCTCGCACAATTACTTCGCATTTTTTAAGAAAATTCAAAACATTTTTTAATATAGTTTATTAACATTTAACTAAAGTATGTAGGTACCATTTTGTTCGATAACTTTTTGCCATCTTGTAGGTAGGGACATGATCCCATTGCTATAGAAATTTTGGGACTTCTGATCACAATACTGCGACAAGTGGTTTTGACAGTCCTCTCGTGATGTTAGCCTGACACTGCCTAAAGAATTCTGAAGAGACCGAAACAGGTGGAAATCTGAAGGTGCAAGGTCAGGACTATACGGCGGATGCATTAATACCTCCCAGCCAAACTCTCTTCATTTTTGCTGAGTGGCTAAAGATGTGTGAGGTCTAGCGTTATCATGATGAAAAACCACACCCCTTCTGTTGATTAATTCCGGCCGCTTTCTCTCAACTTCTTGCTTTAATCTCATCAGTTGTTCGCAGTAGAGTTCAGAATCGATGGTCCTGCCTGGTGGTAACAGCTCATAATGAATAATGCCCTTCCAATCCCACCACACACACAGCATCACCTTGTTGCGAGTTAACCCGGGTTTCGCCACAGTCTGTGAAGCCTGACCGGCCTTTGACCACGACCTTTTTCGCACGTTCTTGTCGTACGTGATCCACTTTTCATCACCAGTTATTAGCTTCTTCAAAAATGGTTCGGTTTTATGACGTCGTAATAAAGAATCACAAATGAGTACACGGTTCATTAGGTTTCTTTCAGTGAGCTCGTGAGGTACCCAAATATCTAGCTTTTTGTGTGTACCCAGTGTTTTTCAAATGCGCCAAAACTGTTTTGTGGTCAATTCCCAGTTCTTCAGCTACGTCGTAACTACTGATATGCCGATCTTGCTCCACTTTTTCAAAAATGGTATCCATTTTATCCGTAATGGGGCGACCAGAGCGACGTGCATCTTTGACATCAAAATTTCCGGATTGAAAACGCTTAAACCAAATTTGTGCTACTCTCACAGACACTGCACTAGGTCCATAAACATCGCAATTTTTTTTCGTGGCTTGCGTTGCATTTTTACTTTTTTTGTAGTAATATTTTATTCGAATATATTTTATACGAATTTCTTCATTAGATTCACTACGAAAAACAAATGCAAATCACACATTTTCCTAATTTAAATTTGGAATTATGTTCTTTAAAATTTAAACTTTCAATGATATCAAAACCAGCCAGATACAAATAGTATAGCCAAAGAGATTTTATTACAAGTTCATACATACTATAATGCGAAAAGACTTTTTCAATTTAGTCAATTATTAAATTGGGACTTGTTCTGAATGAAATGTTACAACATAAAATTAAAGCTAAAAACTTTGTCAGGGGCGTACTACTTACATTGTCTAATTCAGCGAGTCCGATTGTCTCGAAAGCCGAATCAATGGCCTATCACATCTATCTAACTTAGGGTTGCCACAATTGGTAAACAAAGTCTTTGGTTTAACATCGCTTCATAAAATCAACTAACTACAACCTTAGGAACACAAGATTACCTTGTGCCCCTCTCCATACCATTGGCTATGTGTCCGCCAAATTTCAGAAAGATTGGTTCAGTCGTACAGCCGTGACAGCTTAACAAACAAACAAACAAATTCGCTTTCACATTTATAATATTAGTTCTTTTTCTTCACACAAATATTTGTCCTGGATGGGAACTGAACTCAGGACCTGTGGCGTGGCAGTCAGGGTCTATAACTACCAAGCCAACTGCCCTCCTCAATGTGTGCTCAACTTGAGAGTACCAGGCATGCAGGTAACTAAAGAGGTACCGCGTGTAAAGGTTCTGAGACAACTAACTCACTGAACTATTGCGTAAATCTCGGGAAATAGTAATTTCTAGAAATCGGGGGTCGATTATATTTTTACACGAGGGCATTGAACTGTAGGCACTTTTGTACAGCCCTATTATAACACCAGCAATTGAAGGATGTATTGGCAAATGATTTGGCAATGTAATGGCGTTCGCCATGGCTAAGTGGACTTCATTGTCACGAAGGGAAACGTGACCTAGTGCCGGATACCAGAGCATATCTAAATGTTAGAAAGTTTTGGTCTTATAGTGTTGTTCTTGCGCAATTTGAGAGGAATAGCGGCTTTCTTTGTTTTGATTTAGATACAATGTAATCTAACCCTCCTAATTGTTATTGCTGGCCTGGTACTTCAAACTTGTGCCAATGTACAATTCACTTTATCAATGCACTTCCTTCCACAAATTTTCCCGCTGAATGCGAATAAAACCGCGGGAAATGTAATTTTATGAATTTCATGCGTTTTTTTGTTATTTTGAGATGAAGCAGCCAAAATTTATATTAATTGGGAAATATGGTAATTATTGAATTACGTAGCGTAATTTATCAGTTTCCTTTTTTTTACCAGCTAATTCATAAATCATTTTCTCAAATTTTCGAAAATGGTCGAATTTCGGCCAGTTTGCGAACACTACTTATTGATAAATCCTCATTTATTCATATTTCGATTGAACTAAGTAACCTAAACTCTAAATGTGTCAACGACATCAAGAACTCTACAATCGACTCTTCCAATTGAACGATACAATAGCCTAATGTGATAGACAATGTCGTGAGCAAATTTCCTTGTTGAATAATATTGAAGCACAACAAGAGCACTTTGTTTGAATGTCGCAGGCGCATTAGACACTTGTACGTGTTTCTGAGACACCTGTCGCCGCACGCGCATATCAATATCAGAGGCTCCCAATTACTTAGATGGTATGTACAACCATCTATGTAGTTTAGTATTTTGTCTCGGTCCCCTAGCTAGTCAAAATAGGGTGCAATGATACTAGGTAGGAAAAATATCCGCAATATGTAGCTGAGTTTTAATATTGATTTTTACACACAAAAGTACATGTCTGGAAATAGCTACTCTGCACAGTGCACCTCTAATTTTCTTGTTTAAGTTGTAAGTAATTATTGTTATTTTAAATTAAGAATAGATAAAAAAATATTTAATAAAAAAGAATGTAACCTTGCTGAGTTTCTTGCCGGTTCTTCTCAGTTGAAGGCTGACTTCCGATCCGGTTGTAGTTTCAGTAACTTTAAATTTGACTTACGTAAGTGCCTTCCGAGGGCCTAAACTGAATAAATGGTTTTGAATTTTTTTAATTTAGGAAAATTAGGGGCGGGCCACGGCGCACACTCTAGGAACCCTATACCAGGGGTTCAGTTAGAGGAGAAGACTTCTAGTCTTACTAATATTTTTTGAGGATGGAGTCATGGATACTTGTTACTCTTTCATGCTAATACTACTGAACAGATTTGGATGCAACTTCTCACATAGATAGTTTATAACCAGAATCAACACATAGGCAACAAGATGGCTTGTGCTGGGTGTCGTAACCAAATCAAAACTAAGGAATTTATGAAATGTTTGATTTGTAGTCTAAAGTTTGATCTTGAATGTAGTAATGTTTCGAGCAAACGATTCTGTTTGATGACACAGGATAGCAAACATTGTTGGAAATGCCCTAAATGTAAAAGCACGGAGCCCAAGCTGGACAACACCAACACTCCGATCCGCCCCTCACTACTATCAACACAGGAAACTGATAATGTTACAATGCGCGCCAGTAACAAACCTCGTCGCAAGTCACCCGAAGACATACAGAGCCGTGACGTCATGTCTAACGAACTTCTTCGAGGAATCATAAGAGAGGAGATACAACAGGCACTTAAGTCTGCACTAAGCGAGTATGTCACCGATCATTTGAAGAGTATAAATGACAAGATATCATCCTTCGAACAGTCCTTGGCATTTTACAATTCCTGTTACGAGGACATGAAGACAAAATTGGACGAAAAAGTTTTCATGTTAGATCAGCTCACGAAAAATAATGAGTTACTTCAGTCTAAGGTTACAAAATTAGAGACTGAATTTAATACCAGACTAAGCTTAGTAGAGCAGCACCTGCGTGAGTGCAATGTGGAGATCAATGGTATTCCGGAGCATCGCAGTGAGAATCTTGTGAGTACGGTCATACAAATGGCAAGGAAGATTGAATGCCCACTTTCTAACGAGGAAGTTGTGCACGCCACGCGCGTCGCCAAACTTAACCAGGATAGCAGTCGTCCACGGACAGTTATTGCCAAGTTGTGCACTCGCTCCCTGCGGGACAGTCTACTAGCAGCAGTCATGAAGTACAACAAAAAAAATCTTAATGATAAGCTGAGCTCTCATCATCTGGGTCTGGGCGGCGACCGTGTTCCTGTCTTTGTATCGGAACATTTAAGCCCTGCCAACAAATCCCTGCACGCTGCCACTAGGAAGAAGTCTAAAGAAGCAGGATACAAGTTTGTCTGGGTTCGAGATGGCCGCATCTATGTAAGAAAAAATGAATCTTGCCAAGCGTTTCAGATACGCAATCTTGATAGCTTGAAATCAATAGTTTAGATTTAACTTCGTTAGTAGTGTTTTCGTGAATTATAAACTTACAATGCTTAAAATATACTACCAGAACGTGCGTGGGATGAGAACAAAAACCCACGATATTTATGTTAATATTTTGCAAAGTTCGTATGACATTTTGGTGTTTTCTGAAACTTGGTTGAATTCAAGTGTAAATTGTGGTGAGTTTATCGACCCACGATACGTTGTTTATCGAAGAGATCGGTTGTGTGATGGTTCTAGCACCAAGCGTGACGGAGGAGGAGTATTGATAGCCGTATCGAAAAAAATTGAGTCAGCTCGCATGTTAAGCTGGGAAAGTAGTTGCGAGGATTTGTGGGTAGTTATTCGTATTCGGTTGGGTAATTCCATTAAAAAGGTTGCGATATGTGCTCTCTATATGCCTCCACCAGTCAAGTTGGATACATTACGCCTATTTTTGAATAATACCAACGAATCCATAAACAATGTCGATGATGCAATTGTGGTTGGCGATTTTAATTTACCCTTTATTGGATGGGACATACCTTCTAACTCTAACCATGACAACCAAATGGGAAATGCTTTAGTAGATTTTATGTCTATTGTTAATATGTATCAATTTAATAATATCCGTAACGAGGATGGCAGAACATTAGATCTTTTACTTAGCACGTTTACTAATATTAATATATCCGAACCCCTAGATCACTTGAGTAAGCTTGATCTAAAACATCCGCCTTTATTATGCACCTTGGTAAATAGTCATTGTAAATACCTCCGCCCACTGGACAACGAATATTTAAATTATTATAAAGCTGATTACATAAGTATTATTAAGGATTTAGGTGGGATTGACTGGGACGCAGATTTTGGCCCATGCCTTGATGTGGATTCGATGACTTCTATCCTTTATAACAAGCTTAAGGTTATCATGGAGCGACATATACCGAAGCGTAGAGTCAAAAATACGAATCTTCCGCCTTGGTTTAGTAAATCACTTTCTAAAATGCTTGCTGAAAAGGAAAAGATACGGAAAAAGTATCGGATGTTTAAAAATCCACGCGACAAGATTGAATATGATATTATACGCGAGCGTTGTCAAAAGTTATACAAAAGCCTATACTCCGAATATATAGCTAAAACAGAAGAACATATAACTAAGAATCCCAGGACTTTTTGGCAGTTTATCAAAAGCAAACGACAAATTCGTTCTTCTTTACCAGCTGAGATGCACTTGGGGGATACCGTTGTAGACACTGGTCCTGACATTGCTAATCTCTTTGCAAAAAGCTTTCATTCTGTGTTTGCATCCAGTATATCGTCAACTGCATTGCAGCGGTTGGATAGTCGGCACCACGTCAGTGGCAATAGTAGCAGTTGTTTGGGATCGCTATCCTTTACCGAGAAAGATGTTGGAAACAAAATAAAACAATTAGACATTCTTAAGAGTTCAGGCCCAGACGGTATCCCACCGCTGTTTATTAAACGTTGCTGTTCAGTTCTGACACTCCCTTTAACACTCATTATAAACCGTTCGCTTCAACAAGGAAAATTCCCTGAAGAGTGGAAAAGAGCTCGAATCATACCACTTCATAAAAAGGGAGACCTGAGCAGCGTACAGAATTATCGACCCATATCACTCCTTTCTTGTTTTTCTAAATTATTCGAGTCGCTCGTATGTCCTATTTTAACTAGACACGTCGATCATCTTTTATCCGAACAACAGCATGGTTTCAGGAGAGGTCGCTCAGTGGAAACTAATCTGGTCTCCTTTATCTCTGAGATATCACAGCTTGTCGATAAAGGGTTGGAGATTGACACAATATATACTGACTTCAGCAGCGCATTTGACAAAGTCAACCATCCACTACTGTTGAAGAAACTTGAGCGAATCGGCATTCACGGATCGACTCTTTATTGGTTTAACTCTTATCTGGTGGGCCGTCCACAGGCTGTGGCCATTAACGGATTTGAATCAAATATATATATTGCCGAGTCTGGAGTTCCACAAGGATCGCATTTGGGACCAGTGCTATTCTCTATTTTTATCAACGACTTGACCTGTTACATAAAGTACTGTAAATTCGCACTGTTTGCCGATGACCTAAAAATATACAAAGTTGTCAGTTCCAATCAAGACATAAATCTTATACAGAGTGATATTGACAACGTAAAGCAGTGGTGTGATGAGAATATGATGATTCTTAATGTGCGTAAATGCTATCATATCAAGTATACCCGCAAAAAAGTGACACTGAACTCTACATACAAATTAGATGGATCAATATTACAAGAGGTTCCAGAGATAAGGGATTTGGGTGTGACTGTTGACCAAAAACTAACTTTTAAGTCTCATATCGATGCTATAGTAAAAAAATCCGGCCAAATGCTTGGATTTATAAGACGGAATACGAAAGCATTTAGAACTACACACACCAAAATTCTGCTATACAACACGCTAGTACGAAGCAATCTTGAGTATGGAAGTGTGGCTTGGTGTCCATTCTATAGCATACACTCGCAACGAGTGGAAAATATACAACGATCTTTTACCCGATCCTTAGCATTTTCAGCGTCAGGAATATCTCACAGAACTTCGTATAACAATCGCCTGGCTCATTTTGGGATGCTTACTCTTCGGAATAAAAGAAAAATAAGGGATCTGTGCTTTCTGCATAAAATCATCCATGGCACAATTGACTCTGCCTTTATTTTGAAAAATATTATGTTGCATATTCCTTGTCACTATCCACGGCAAAGAATATCCAAAGTCCTGAGTGTGGCAAACTGTAAGACTAATCTTGGCTTAAATGCACCATTTACACGAATGTGCCGGACCTATAATGATTTGTGTGCCCTCATAAGTGATCTAGATATTTTTTCGGATTCGCTGCATGTTTTCAAGCAAAAACTTCAAATCCATTTTTCGATTAACGACGTCATGTAAGTCAATAATTAGTAATATGTAATTACGTAAATTTAATCAAATATTATTAGATTATCTTTCTCTTTTTTTTTTTTCTTTTCGTTTTAGCATTATTTTAACAATCTCATGTTCTGCCATTCGGCTACGAATTTTACATTGTTTTATTTTACTGTATTGTTTTCGCACTAGTTTTGCTCTTTTTGTTGTAAATGTTGTGTA
The DNA here is from genome assembly GCA_907165245.1 of Habrosyne pyritoides. Lineage (NCBI taxonomy): Eukaryota > Metazoa > Arthropoda > Insecta > Lepidoptera > Drepanidae > Habrosyne > Habrosyne pyritoides. The sequence goes on along the minus strand of OU015603.1, from coordinate 11,842,853 downwards.
CACCTATAATAGGTGCACATATCTGTACATTATGATAAGTTTTGTCATAACCAATGAAAATAAGGCTGTGTATATTTTTAATATGTGTACTGTTGGTGTATGTAAACTTAATAAATAAATAAAATAAATAGACTTTTTATGCCGGCGATATGTATCGTACATCGAGGTGTGACCGCGGGGGGGCAGCTTTTGTGGGCATATACAGATGTATATGTTTGTTAATATACAATATTAAAAATCAATATATATCCCATAACTATATATGGATACAACAAGTACATACAAGTTTTGCTATGTTTGGGATCAGATTATGACCGTGAGTAAATTTCTTCATCCTACTACCAGTATTAGAGTCAGACAAAACAAAAGATAAAAAAATATTTTCAATTCATTTAATTACCCAAAAGTACACTACAGTGCTGAGGTTGCAAAAGAATATCCTTTATGACGTTTTTTTTTTATTTGGGAATACCTTAATTTAAATTTTCTCAATAAGGATGAACCAGGGAATTTACCACTAGTAACATTACGGCACTATTAATATACAAAATTGTGCTTAATCAAAATTCCCAAAAATCTGTTTTTAAAATGGATGCCTATTTTTACTCTCGTAGATTAATCTACGTATTGTGAGTTGGACAACAGGTATATTGTCTCTATTCAATGTTTGTGTCAATTTGGCTGACAATCAGGCAGACGGTCCACCTGATGGTAAGTGGTCACCGCTACATGAACCTTTGCAACACCAGTTGCATCCCCAATACGTTGGCGACCCTAAGACGTGAAATTGTTAAGTCATGTGCCTGTAATTTCACCGGCCCCCTTACCTTTCTAACCGAAACACAGTAAGACAAGTGCACTACAGCTTCACGGTGGAAATGGGTACGATGGTAGTATTTCTCCGGACGAACTCTGCACTATGAGGTCAACTACTTCAAAATAATTATAATAACTATGTATTTAGATGAAAGAAGTGGTATATCAGTTATCTGGTTTCCATAGTACAAGCTTTGTTTAGTCTGGGATCTGATGGCCGTGTGTGAGAAAGTCTCGGGATATTTATTTATTTATTTGTTTAATTCCATGATGATAATATTTTTTTTAAAGCTGATTATACACGTGTGTTAAGGTTTGCTCCACTGTTTATTATCAATGTAGGTATGTGTTTGAGCACGTAGCTACCTACACAATATACATTCTTTAAATTCGCATCATTCCCACGACACAAAGGGTACACATGTGTAGGCTAAATAAACACTAATAAGTCATACTAGCTGTTACCCGCAGTTTCACTCGCGTTACCGAGAGATGTAACGTTTCCCGGAATAAATCTCCCGTGTTTATCTAAGTTATTAACTATCTACGTGCTTAATTTCATTCAAATTTCGTTCGGTTGTATTAGCGTGAAAGAGTTACAGACATCCATACATTTATCCTCAGAAACTTTCGCATTTATAATATTAGTGTGATGGATTTTATCTGTACCTACACCTATACAACGTGTTACAAAATACCCCGTAAAATATAATTAATTATCAAAGCCCACAACCCTAGTAAGCTGTCATGTACCTATTTTACCTAATAATTGTTTACTATAATAGTTTTTCTATTTTTCATCCATTAAAATCAGTTTTTTTTATTTTTTTGGGGTATGTTATACAACGGTTACATACTACGGTTAATAATATAGTGAATGGACTCGTTATAAGGCCCCATTTAACCTCCTTTCGGCTTTACGGGCAGTTTTGTTACAGCCTGTATAAAGAGAGAAGATTTGTATTTTGTTTGTAATTAATTAAAAAAGTACTGATCTGGTTTTAATAATTCGTTAAATATTAGAAAGAATTTATACAAAAGTAACATAGGCTGTTATCCCGAAAAATATTGAATTCTTTAAGAACTCGGGTGGAACCCCGAGACGTAATGTAGTATATTAAATTGTCCGTTCTCGGTGTATGACTGTTTTCACTTATGCTTTTTATAATGACTTAAATAAATTTGACGTCAGCGGTCTCCTTATAATTTCCCCCATAACACACAAAGAAAACGAAGTTTCATCAATTGCAATCAGTTTTTGGTAAATAATTTCAATGTGCAGACACCAAGTTTTGTACAGATTTATTATATGTATAGATTATACTACCATCCCCCTCCTGGTAATATCCGCATTCCCGAGGGATCTTTGGTTTTCCCGTTATATAAAGTTTACTTTAAGACAATAAAAAACATATTTAATAGGTGTGCCAATCAAATCCGTTCCCTGTGTATGCGTGATTGAGTATCAAGAATCCAATCTCAACTAACATACAGATTTAACTTCCACACTGCTAATGTTTTTTCCATAAGCTTTAATTTTTTCCTTAATGATATGCTTTGTCCCCAGGCCGGACATACAATGACTTGAACCAGTACCCCGTGTTCCCGTGGGTACTCACGAACTATGAAAGCGAGGAGTTGGATCTTAGTCAACCCTCCAATTACAGAGATTTATCGAAGGTAAGAAATTCACACATCATATAACACTTGGTACTTATGCTACCCTGGTACTTACGCCTTATTAAATATCATGATTTTTATTCAGGATGTAAGAGAAATATCTATAAAATTTGTCCAGATTTTTTGTAGTTAATGTTTTAAAGATCTAAACAGTTTAGTTCTTTTGCTAGTTAATAATGTCATATAATAATCACCTTTATAGTCATTAAGATAAGGATCAACTATTGATTCAATGACTAATTGTATGATGATGCTGGTACACCTTAACATAACGCCATAAGGTTAGTTTTTGAATACAACTCTTTGCTGTCAAAACTAGCCTGTTAGACCACTGCAATTACCTAGACCTACGTCTTCAATATTTTTTTTAAAAGTAGGAACACAGAAAAAGCTAGGTACCTAAATAAACTCGAAATTTGTCAGGCCAGTTGGCTTGGTGGTTAGCGACTCTGACTGCCAAGTCCAAGGTCGCGGGTTCGATTCCCACCAAGGACAAACATTTGTGTGCATGAACATGTCTGTTTTTTCTATGTCTGGGTGTAAATATCTATATAAGTATGCATTTAGAAAAAAAATAGTAGTGTATGTAGTATATCAGTTATCTGGTTTCCATAGTACAAGCTCTGCTTAGTTTGGGATCAGATGGCCGTGTGTAAAGAACGTCCCGTGATATTTATTTTATTTTTATTGTAACCTGTTTGAAACGTTATGTCATATACTCTCCACAGCCAATTGGTGCACTAAACCCGAGTCGGCGAGCTTACTTCGAAGAACGATACAACACGTGGGAACACGAGTCCACTCCACCGTTCCACTACGGGACCCACTACTCGACCGCCGCCTTTGTGCTCAACTGGCTTGTTCGCATTGTAAGTAACATTTGAAATTTTGAACTCCATGAAACGAAAAATTGACAAAAAAGAGACAAAAAAACAATGGTTTAATGGTTCAAAAGGTTTTAGCCTGCGAGGGAACGAGATAGATAGTGTTGTGAAATGTTTACTTCTACCGCATGTGAATAAGGCGTGGCCAGCCCAAAAAAAGCTTATAGTCACAGCCATCCGAAACTCTGCCATGTGTAATTCGAAATTTATTTGGCCCCAAAAATCTTTGTTATTAATGTTACCCGAAAGATCTTTGAATTATGTCAATATCGATAGAAATCCATCCACAATCATCACTAATTATAGCTTCAGATGTCATAATATGTATTATGTACATGTAAATCTAATTAGATGTTACATATGAAATGATCGTATGAATTGTTCATTCAATAGTCTTAGAGGTGACCTTAAAAGAGATAATAATTTGTACTTAACATAGTATAATTTTGTTATAATAGACCACTTTATAGTATAATAGATATTTTAAGCGTGAAAACTGTAACAGGATTTTTACATAGCAGTGCCGCAGTTTCATCCACACTTTCGATGTAATCTACCTTTCAAATAGTAAAATATTTTTTCTAATGAGTACCGTGGTCCCAGAAATTACCCTCCCTCTACATACAAACTCACTCTTTCTTTTTAATTTTGGTATAGATTACCATGTTGTACATAGATACAGACTCTCCAGTTGTCCTCCATCTGGAGAATGAGTTCAACTCGTAAAGTTTGCATTCATTTTCGCCCCAAAGTTCTCCACTGCTTAAATTCATAATTACTCAGTTTGGGAATAAGCCTATAAGGCAAAGATTACCAAGAAAAAGTTTAGTTAGTTTACATGCAAAGTCGCTCCTATACCTACGGGAATAGCGGCCTTTTTCCACCTATTATAAAATATTTAATCATTGCTCGTACATAAAATGCGATGTAAGTACGTAACATTCAAGTAAAAAAACTGTTTCATGACAACTCAATCCCATAAGTAATGTAAAAAGGCGGCAGACCATGAAAGCTGCGTTATAAAACACGTATTTTGCGTTAGTTTCACCGAACCAGAACTTGCGTTGAAGCAATAATTCCTCAAGTGACAGCAGTTATTTATTGCACTACTGTGCATCTATCAATTACTAATGTAATAGTTGCAATTAGCCGTTCATTAGGTGCGCTATTGTTCACGACGGTTCACAGCAATGTTGGATTGTTACATCTCACATGAAACATGTTTATTTTGCTTCTTTAAACAATTTATTATAGCTTTTTAATGCTTCGGTAGTCAACGTAGAAATACCCAATATCGCTGTAGGTATGTACATAGTAAATATATATATTTTTTAAATATCCTGTGAGATTCTTTACGCACAGCTATCTGATCCCAAACTAAGCAGAGCTTGTGTTATGGAAACCAGATAAGTTATATGCTAAATGCTAAAATATGTTTTTCTTGTTTTCTAAAATTAAGAACATAGTTAACTAAAAATACAGTCTAAAAAAGTAACTGACTGCTAATAGAAACTCCCAAAACCCGATTGTCTTTTCTTATTTTTTAATGTCAAGTAGGCTAACAAATTGGCCACCAGATGGTAAGTGGTCACTGCCACCTATGAACATTTGCAGTACCAGCCGATCCTGAGACGTGAAGTTGTTAAGTCTTAATTTAAAAGCCTTTATTTACTACCCCTGACGATATATATGTATTCTATCTATCTGTATAAGTCCACTTTAGCTTGCTAGTTGAAGTCTTTCATGATACAAAACATAAATAAGCTATATGGTATTCCGCGTCTAAAGGATTCTCAAGTTTATGTGACATGTCGCTCTTAGAACAATACTCGGTGAGCTATAAACGACAACATCAAAGGCGCACAGTGGAACGGCAATCATTGTAAATTTGGTAGTGCATTAAAACCGACGGCCAGTCAACGTAGAAATGTCAAAACAATATAAGGGAGTGCAGCGACGCGTGCGCATCTGCGCAGAAATCTCAATATCGACGCAACTCGATGTGACAGCCAGGGGTGACAACAAACTAAAAGATTATAGATTGTAAAAGTTTTTATTGTTAGGCTAATTTTATAGTCAAATGCTGAGGATACAAATACATTCAGTTTATATAACACCTACTTAACATGCCTGAATGTATAAGTAATAATTAATCTGGTTTTATATTATTTAATTAAAATAAAATTAGCAAATAGTAAAATCAAAGAGTATATGTGTTATCTCAGTTAAAAAAAACAAGTTTACCTGAATAAAATGCATTAAGAATTAAAAATACCTCGGTAAGTGGCACCCCTGTTGACAGGCCATGGAAAAGGTAAAAAAAGTTAAACACCGAAATAGATGTGCACTCCGTAGTTTCAAGATTTTGATAATCTGCGAGCACCAATAACTTTTTTTTACTGGCTTTTTTAGTGAATACCAAATACGATAATTATGCAGTAGGTACACGGGTAATGGTGCTTCAAATCATTTCCGATGAGCCTACAAACAGGTTGGTATAGACGGGACACAAAGTTTTTCGTGCATCGTGAAATGAAAATTAATTCAACTATTTCGTTAATAAATACTTTTACCGGACACAAACATGGCATTTCTTTCTTTAAAAAAATATTGTGTCGATAGATATTTTTTAGTAAGTGTAGGTAACATAAATAAATAAAAAAAGTCGGTTGTAATAATTTAAACTAATAAAAATATTATAAAGAGAAAAAAAAAATTTTTTTTCTTTGTTTGTTTGTTATCCATTACTCAAAAACTTATCAACCATCTTAAAAGAAATTTTCACCAGAAAGATATATCTTTACCGAGTAATATAGGTCATATTATATGTAAATGTAGTAGATGTAAATTAGAGGTCCCTACCTAAAATGGAACAATTAACCCAAGGTATCAAAATGTTGCCTATAAATGTCATTATTTTGCGTGCGCTGCGAAAACTATTGACAATATGTAAAGAAGTGTTCTATTTATTAATAGTTCTTATGATTGCTCACAAAAAAGTCTGGGATGGTATATGCCTAACTATTATAATTATAATACATTATATACATAGTAAATTATGTAACATTTAGGTGGTTTTTGCCAAAAATAGCCTAGTCTTAAAGTTTATTGCTAATTTATTACATTTTAACTAGAATGAAAAATTTATTGTGTGAATGGTTAATTGGTTAGGCCTTATGGTCATTAGCCTGCTGAGTAAAAAATACTCCATGTGTAAGAAAATCCATGTCTTTTATATTAAATAGCTATATTTGTATGTGGTCACCATATGATGGTAAATTTGGTAAATTTTAATGTGTGAATGCTTAGTAATAAATGTGATTCCTGTGAATACATTTTTTTAAAGTTTTGAACTTGGTACTGTACGGCTTTTTTTTAATACATTGAATGGGTATTTTATGGTTCTTACTCTTATATTTAACCTCCATGAAATGTTGCAATCTGTGCACAGATCTCCTTCCAAGGTTAATTGTTTGTGTTCATCTTAAAGTTTGCTTACCTTATACGGTTCCGCCTGTGTACACTTCAAAACAATCTACTTGCATTAATTTGAATAATCAGATCTTATGTTTCTCGAGATTATAACTTTGACCGGCCTGTTGGCTTGGTGGTTAACTCTGACTGCCACGCTGCAGGTCATGGCTTCGATTCTCATCCAGGACAAACATTTATATGCATGTCTGTTTATTCTGTGTTTGGATGTAAATATAAATTTAATAAAACTAGGTTAAATAATCAAAATTTAAATCCATAATTGGCTGTAAGTATTGGCACATTATACATATATATGTAAAATTTTAGTGACTAAGAGCTGTGGATTTTGTTGTTGAAATAAATATGTATTTAAAAAAGGAGTATATGTACTGTATCAGTTGTCTGGTTTCCATATTACAAGCTCTGCTTTATTGGGGATCAGATGGCCGTGTGTAAAAGAATGTCCCAGGATATTTATAATTTATTCAAGTTACCTATATTAACCAAAAAAAGTTACCTCTTTATAAAATAAGAGCAGGGAGAAGAATATATTTTGTAAATTTTGTACATCTCCATCCAACATGAAAATCTTCAAATATGAAGCTTGCGGTCGTCACATATTATTTTTATCAAATTAGTGATGACAGGTAATGTTACAAATGAAACCATTGTATCGAAATAGTTTTGGCAACCAAAATTGAATGTCTCATTTGCTCGAATACCCTAACTTTTTAGGTGATAGGAATTCAAGCACACACATACCACAGGGTGGGTTGATTCATAAACCTTATATGTACCACGATATCAGCAGCATGCTGATTGTATGATGTACTTTCCAGGAGCCGATGACGACTATGTTCCTGGCGCTTCAGGGGGGCAAGTTTGATCACCCCAACAGGCTGTTCTCGTCAATTGCCATGTCATGGAAGAACTGCCAAAGGGACACGTCTGATGTTAAGGTATGTCCTTTTTGATGGCCATGTTCATTGATACTCTTGAAGGTCATTGTAAGGTTCCAACCTACACCTATTGTCAAGGCATTCGCTATAATCGCCCAAAAAAACTATAATGCTTGAATACAGGTTTTATGATCATGATGCCATGGTGGTGGAAAAACCTATGCTGAATACAAATGCACAGGTTGTGGGGTTCGATTCCCATCCAAAACATTTGTCTGCAGGAAAAATCTATTCTTTCTTTGGGACCAGATGGCAGAGTAAATAGGATAAGTATATAGGAAAGTATAAAGGATTTATCAATTAACAGGAGCTGATCCCCGAGCTGTTCTTCCTCCCGGAGATGCTAGTTAACAGCTCAGGATATAAGCTGGGCATCCCGGAGTCTCCCTCCGGTGACGTCATCCTGCCTCCTTGGGCCTCATCCGCTGAGGAGTTCGTGAGGATCAACCGAATGGCTCTCGAGTCAGAGTTCGTCAGCTGTCAGCTGCACCAGTGGATCGATCTCATATTCGGTTACAAGCAACGAGGTTAGTTGAGATTTTTTATGTCAAATAGTTCCTATTAGGTCAAGAAATAAAAATAAACTCTTTCGTCAGATAAGATATATTTTTTAAATTACCTTGCTGAGTTTCTTGCCGGTTCTGCGCCATTGAAGGCTGGCTTCGGTAACTTTAGCCTTCATTAATGACTTCCGCAGGCCTAAACTGAATAAAAGATTTAAAATTTTGAACCGCTTCCCATCCAGGACCTGAAGCAGTTAGAGCTACGAACGTGTTCTACTACCTGACGTACGAAGGCGGTGTGCGCTTAGACCAGATAACCGAGCCTGTGACCAGGACGGCCATAGAAGACCAGATCCGAAGCTTCGGGCAGACGCCCGCGCAGCTGCTGAGCGAGCCGCACCCCCCGCGAGCCTCCACCATGCACCTCGCCCCGCTCATGTTCGCGGCCGCGCCCGACGACGTGTGCCTGAGGCTCAAGCTGCCCTCCAACGCGGCCGTCGTGCATGTCTCTGCTAATACCTACCCGCAGTTGGCTATGCCTGCTGCCGTCACGGTAAGATTTCTACTCTAGGATAAATATAGTTTGTAAAATTATTTTTTTTATAATTAAAATTTATTGAGCGCGATATTAATATCGAATCTGAGAAAATCGAATCATTTGTATTGCAAATATACATAAAAATATGAGGCTACCAAAAAAATTTAGATTTTTCGTTGTCATTGTGATCCCTAATAATTAGGAAGTCTTCGCAAAATTTATGTTAGTGTCTATTCGGTGAATACCTACATACCTACAAGAGATTTAGCAGAAATATAATTGTTACTCAGAAAAATAATACTTATTACTTATGTAAACAATCTTAAAATTAGGTACGTCAAAGTACCTATTAACATAGACTAATAAAAGTATTCACTGCGAAATCGTCCCATGACGTACAAACGTCTTTATATCGGAAGTAGCTGTGCACTTCAGTACCAATATAGTATACAATAGTTTTTGTCGAAAAATAACAAATACGTCAATGACTGCTCGTAAGAGAAAAGTACTTTGTACTAGGAGGTAATGAACGTCAGCATATGTCTTTCAATTCAAGTTAAATCAGTTTACGTACATCAGTGATCGTTCTAAAGAGAAATAAACATGTGAGTTCGTATCAGTTCGGTTTGGGAAAATTTCCCTACTATTAACTGATCTCACGCACACACTCACAACAAGTCCTACAGTGACGACATCTGACGCTCGAAGTCTCAGTTAAGCCCCCTACAGTGTACCCAGCGCTAAGATGTTACACATGAAAAACCCTTAATACCAGGAGGTAATGAACATGAGGACATGTATCGTTATTCCGAAGCCTCAGTTAGCTCCCTACAGTGTACTCAGCGCTAAGATGCTACCCATCAAAAACTCTCAGTACCAGGAGATAATTGATCGTGAGGATGTATATTGTTTATGCATAATATCGTTACTTCCTCGTCATATAATTTATTCCGAAGTCTCAGTTAGCCCCCTCCAGTGTACCGAGCGTTACGATCCAAAAACTCATAGTACCAGGAGATAATAAACGCGAGGATGTGTACTTGTCCCCGTGCAGGTGAGCGCGGCGCGCGCGTTCGCGGCGCACCGCTGGGCCGGCGCGGCGGGCGCGGCGGGCGCGGGCGGCGCGGGCGGCGCGGGCGGCGCGGGCTGCGCGCACGCCGCCGCGCGCCACGCGCCCGACCACGCGCCGCACCACCCGCACCCGCTGCTCATGGACCCGGTCTGGGGTTCGTGCACCACCTACTGCTCATTCTAATCTTTCAATTGCTACATGAATCTAGAATGATCCCATGAATCCTTCGATTTTATCTCTTGAGTTGTCTCTAAGTACTAAAAATGTTTGATCATTCCTGAAGTAATAATCATAGAGACATAAATTCGAGTCACCACGTTTCCATGAATCCAATAATCCATAAAATTAATCACACTCGTTCACCGATTTGATCGAGGAGTTGTGAATATAAAACACACCTCTTTCATGATCTAAAATTTATAAAAATTGCGCATTTACTTTGTTACTAAAATCGGACCCATTACCCGACCACGCGACAGCAAAGAGAGGGTTATATATTTTACTCATACCTAAATTTCTTTAATAAACTATGATAACTACACAAAAGTTCTCTTGAAACGACCCAATTAGAACATAAAACCCCCTCAACTCAGTAGCTAATACTTATATTCCATAATACAGCGGCAGGTGGCGCGGCGGCACTGTCGCGACGAGCGCTCGGAGACAACTTCTCCCAGCGAGTGCGAGCTCGCAGCAACTGTTTCGTGACCACGGTGGACTCTCGGTTCCTCATCGCCGCCGGCTTCTGGGACAATAGCTTCAGGGTCTTCTCTACGGAAACAGGTCAGTACCTACCCTCCACATTGCATTAGAATCATCTTATTATTTAGGAACCAGAACCTACCGATTTTAATATACGAGTAGGTGGTTTTCAGATACCCTGTCGGTTACACCTTAGCTCGAAAATTATATTCTCACGTTAAACATTTGTATATAAGACGATGTCCATAAAAGTATATATTTTTCAAAAAGTAATTATGTTTCAAGATGAATCTTTCTAGGAACAAAGTTTTGGTACCAATCTTAAGATGGCGGATTACTGTCAGTAGATTTTAACAGTTGACTCTACTTAGTTAACAGCAACTCATGCATTAATAATGAGCTCGCCCGGGACATAACAAATCGTAGTTTTTGTACGTCAAATCACTTTAAGTGTTTTCATAAGTTATCAAATCGTTTTCTAAACTCAGCGTGGGAAGCACGGGAAAAAAGTACAATTGCTTTTTAATTATTTTTTTTACTTCAGCCAATTGTCCATAGACAGAGTACCTGTAGTGCGTTCGGAAATCGCATCAAATCTCTATCGCACATAAATTGAGGTGGCAACAAATTATTTATATCAATTATCTGGTTAACATAATTCTGCTTTATTTGGGGTCAGAAGCCCATTTCCCATTACATTAATATAATAATCAAATAACAGTTCCGATTTAGTTCAATTATGATCAATGCCACAATGGCATTCTCTTGAACTACATTGGGAATATTGGTCGTTAAAATGCAATGGGAACAAAAATACCGAGACGATTATCGGCCATCGGCCATCGGCCTCCGGCCTATCGGATTATCGAGGTTGGTTCGAATCGAATATCAAGTTTCGGCGGAACAGTACTTATATCATTATTTAACATGATCTCAGATCTCGGTGATATAATATTATAATTTATGTCGGAACAGGACAGCTATATTAATTTACGATGTGTTATTGTTTTCCAGCTAAAATAGTACAAATAATATTCGGACACTACGGCGTGGTGACGTGCGTGTGCCGGTCGGAGTGCAACATCACGTCCGACTGCTACATCGCGTCTGGCTCCGAGGACTGCACTGTGCTGCTGTGGCACTGGTTAGTAACTATACATACACACAGACACAGTCACACTTACACACATACACAACCTTCATGTTTTTTTAAATACCTCATAAATTGTCATCAACAATGATCAGTGTCTAAATTACGCATGTTTGAAAATATCACGACGATTCGAAAATCGATCTTTTCATATTTGATTCGAAGCGAATCGTAGATAGATTTCTTTTTATCGATATGCTTACACTGCACTCCTGGTAGGTATTATATATTGGTTGACTGTACGTGTGTTGTTGATACAGGTCGGCGCGCCACGGCGGCATCGTGGGCGAGGGCGAGTGCCCCGCGCCGCGCGTCACGCTGACGGGACACGACGCGCCCATCAACGGGGTGCTGGTCTCCGCCGAGCTGGGGCTCGTCATCTCCTCCTCCATCAGTATGTATTCACCCCTCCCTACTATTGGGGAATACGACCGCTCAATTTCTCACAAGTGCCTTTTATATGAAAATAGTTTTTATTTTTCTGTCCTGCTTTAGATGGACTAAAAAAAGACGATAAAATTAAAATCAGTAAAAAATATACGAATGTTGAAATAATTAAATTAAAAATGGTAAATACAGCATATAGTTGTTTTGCTTGCTGTGGACTGGCACATTACTGAAGATCACTTGTCAATTCAAACCATTCACTGACTCACTCATTCAAGTGACATCTCGCCACATAGCTAGTACGTAAGCGTACCATATTGATGTAATGTGCGTGTTGCGCTCGGCAGACGGGCCGGTGCTGATCCACACGACGTTCGGCGAGGTGCTGCGCGCGCTGCCGCCGGCCGAGGGCGTGGTGGCGCCGCAGCAGCTGGCGCTGTCGCGCGAGGGCGTGGTGGTGGTGGCGTACGCGCGCGGGCACCTGGCCGCCTTCACGCTCAACGGGCGCCGCCTGCGCCACGAGACGCACAACGACCACTTCCAGTGCCTCGTGCTGTCGCGCTGCGGCGAGTACCTGGTGTGCGGCGGCGACGCGGGCGTGGTGGAGGTGTGGCGCGCCTTCACGCTGGCGCCGCTCTACGCCTTCCCGCCCGCCGGCGCGCCCGTCTGCTCGCTCGCGCTCTCGCACGACCAGAAGTGAGTACTGTCCCCCGCGGGTTTACCCGCGTTCCCGAGGGATATCACATTTTAACAAACATACTTACATACAAATCTATCCCCTTTATAATATTAGTATAGATACATGTACCGAGCTTTATCCAAATCCATCGAGTCATTTCTTCGTGAAGGAGTACCATCGATCCTCACAAACTTTCGCATTTATAATATTAGCAGGACTACCATATCCATCAGAATGACGATCGACTATTATTATAATGATATATTAAACAAACTGAATGTGTCAATTTCCAGGTTCCTCCTAGCGGGTCTCGAGAACGGCTCACTAGTGGTATTCCACATAGACTTCAACAGGTGGCACCACGAATACCAGCAGCGGTACTGAGATTACGTCTTCGCTAGGCATAGTTATTAATGAACATATTCAATTACGCGCTCGTTAAATAGCCGATACGTTGTGACGTTGCGTTTCGCTATAGATATAGTGATAGTTGCGTTACGTAGACGGAGAAGACAGCTGCTCCGCACTATTTAAGAAAATCTGTTACAGCGCCATCTATTGACAGATGCGTCCACGCTCAAGTTGGTGTCATAACGATTATATACCGATAAACGTTTTACGGGGAAAAATTAAAACGTTTACGCTATAATAACCGTTTAATTTACAATTTCGGGCATTGAAATTTCTATAAATAGTAAAGCATGTAAACTAAATTATTATAAACGCTATTCTGAGTTGTAATTTCTGAACGAAAATTAATTGGAATATATTTAGATTCTTATGATAAATATATGTTAAAATTAATAGTTTGAAATTGCTACTCGCCGTAAGGTTATATTGCAATTTAAACCATGGTTCGGGTTTAATGAAAGCATGTTTTATTGTGTTTAAATTGTAGGTATAAGCCCTTACGGCAAGCATACTCGTCACAAAGTAATTTAGCTTTATATAGTAACTGTTAAACACCGGTTTTTTGAAAATTTCACGGCTCTAGGAATTTATATTAGTGACGGGTTCGTTCGCCAGAATAGCACATTTCGACTTAATTAAAATATTAAATAGGTAAAATAATGTTGGGTTGTAATGTAAGGCGTTAGGTACATTAATGCTGTGTTTGATAATTTCATTATTCACCAGTATTGAGCAGCTACTAATGAGTACTTAATTATTTATAAGTTTACAATTGACATTCCAATATTGTAATGTGAAATTATTTTCGAAAATTTACCGGCTTTTAGAATGATGATATGTTTTTCGTATACGATTTTGTTTATTATCTAGAATACTAAGCTTTACTTGATTCATTGGATGACTTACACTAATCACCATTACAAATGTCATTTTGACACTTTTTGTCATTGTCATCATTATGACGGTCCACCAGTCATAATGTAGGCAGCTTCAAAGTGGTGTGCGCTTTACTTTTTTTTAATTTGAAAGTACAACGCTTTCCTCGTTCTAAAAGTGCCGGTACCATATCAAAGTATTTTAGTTTATTAAATTTTATTTTTATTATAGTTTTTACCATACATTTTATTTATGTAGTGCCATAAGTATCGACTGCTAATTGCAATAAAATATAATAGATAACTCTTGATTTCTTTGAAAGTATTCCTTATTCTATAGATCTCTTCGATTGACGTCCATTTTGTATTATTTTCAATTTATTATTCGGTAATGATTTTATTAGATACGTGATTCAAAGTGCAATATTTTATCATTTAAATCATGTAATCCGTTTTTATTTATTAATTTTGAAACAATAAATATTTGTTACACCCATTCCAAATGAATTACTAAATTAATTAGTTTCGACTTTTTACTTCAGACATTCCTAAAATTTTCTTGGTTTTTATTTTTGGTGGCGGGTAAACAAGTACTTACTTAATTTATAAGAATATGAATTGACGTTGTTACAAGTATTGTAATTTCATTTTGGTTTTTATTAAATGGTTATATTATCAAATTTTGTTTTTCTTTATTTTTAATAAATTATATTTTCGCGAGGTATCCTTCAAATATTTTGTGTCGTGTATCCATAAGAAATTATCAAAAAGCATTATTGTAAGCGAGAGTAACATTGCGAAAGTGCCAATGCAGTAGCCATTTTCGCTAATTGTAACTATGTCAATGAACGTTTCGAGACGATGTTTAGATATTCGATATAATATTAAATGCTAATTAAATATTGTGTTACGGCTAAGTAACTTTACCAAAAATAGTTTTTTACGCAATCATCGTGTAATCATTGTATTTTTAAAATAATGCAATTTATGTATAGACACGTATATTTTTGCATCACTCCGCTGGCACCGCTCCTTCCGTTCTGTGATCTAGATATAAACTATGCAAACCTAGACATATAAACAAAAGTTAAAATTCGCCTTTTTCCTACTTCGTGCCAAAAACTAACATTAGTAACAGGATAATGAGAGACAAATCAGTGATTGTGTATAAATAAACAATAATCTATTTAGATACCTTCTATTATGTGCCCTTTAATAACATTGGTTACTTGAAGTGAGTCCCGAGTCTGTTGTGAATCAAATAAGTCAAGGAAACTCTTTTATTTCTTAAAGTTGAAAAGGTTTGTTCGAGATTTTTAGTCCTGTCAATTCGAACTGACACTTTAATCATCAAAATTAAGTATTTCTGTGTCTTTTCCTCTCAATAAAATAGGAAGAGATACACACATATTTGATGCACAAAAGAATCGGTAAATGAAAGACCAAAATATGACACAATGACATGACTTTAACGTGCGACAGTGACAGAGCTACGCACCTCTAACATTCCATAAAGCTGTCTTTTTCTCTCTGTCATTTTATATCTCTAACGAGATAATCAATGTAATATTATTTCATACTTAAATTTCCATCTTATTATAGATACTTCTAAACACTATTTTTAAGACCGTAGCCTCTTCTCTAGAATTACTGACTATAATAACAAGAGATAATAAGAATACGTAATCGTTGTGTAAGATCAAGTGCATTAGACGGCTCGAATCAAGTTTTCGGGTAAAATACACAAATAAGTTCTCCCTGCTCTATATTCTTATGAAACAAATAAATTCCTATAATCTATCTACTTAAGGGTGCTTTTGAAAGTCAAGAATATCATAGAAAAGCCTTTTAGCTATACGATATGTAGCCCAATTAACTTGAATGCTGAAATTCAGTAACTTAAGGGCAATAATTTCTATAACATTCTTTACGAACAAAACACCTTGAAATAGGTAGATTATTTCTCGATTTTCATATCTAAGCTTAGCTAGAAAATTGTTTTCGTCGTGAATAATTATATAGTACAATTGTTTCGAGTAACTATTAGATAAATGTACAAATTACTCTTGAAACCCTTATTCTCACGTCCCACTGTAGTTATTATGAGGTCCCAAGTTATTAGTATCTACACTTAGCTGTTATTACCTATTTACATATATGTAGTGACTCTAGTTACGCTTATAACTTTTGTTAGCGAACCTAGTTATATTTAGATTCACTTTACTAATACTTCATCCCTTCTAATCTTATCTTTCTTTCAATCTTCGTTCGATTATCAGCTATTATTCCCCTTATAAACAACTTTGCAGACAATATTACATATAAATGTCTACCTACGTTCAATACAAATGCAAATTTTCACTCATATGAGTTCCAAGAACTTATTGTAAGTATATATAAGGTTCACTGATTTGGATCCCTCACCACATTTCATTGAACTATTCATAAAAGTTTAACCAAGTAAACGTACGTACAAGTTTAAATTTAACCATAATATTCTGTCCATGAGATGGCTTCTTGTAAAAATCACCGTCTTTAATACAATTTGTATGGTTAAATAACCATATTCCTTACAATACTATCTTGTCTAGAGTCGAAGACTTATATTTGCCGCCATTTTTGGACGAACGGAAATTTTAAAAATTAACACTAATATTACTAGTGAAAAAAAATGGCGATGACCTCATCGCACGGGATCACGCTTGTAATTAAATATCCTTGCACCCATAGAATATAATCTTAAAAAATCATTCACGCAACATGCTAAAACTTTTGATCAAAACACGCTACACGCAATTCTGTCCATTATTATTAAGATTAATAGATATAGGTCGTGAATGTTGGATTAGAATAAAAAATACTTTTTTAATTATTTAGTTTTAAGATACACCTTGTACATTAATAATCACTGTCCATTTAAATTATAAGCAATCTATTGTAACACAATGTTGATTTCGGTGTGACTACGATATATGTCTCCAAAAGTTACTAAATTGTTTACCTTTACTATCTTCTACGTTGTCGTGGACAACGTGGCTTCTCAAAAAAATAGACAGAAATCTCATAATTGTACACAACCAATCTATTGTAAACCTACTGCCTTTGCCCTAAAAAATGCTTAGTATAAAACTCAATATGCGTAATTTGACATAATATAGTTGTTGAATATAATATTGATTACTATAATAATGTTTACGGTAAACAAATACGGTAAAATTAGAATTTGTAGAAGTGTAGTTACAGTAACCAGTAGAAACAAATAACCAATTCAGTATAAATCCTCATTTTAGTTTTTAACTCGATGGTCGGCTAATTTTTATATGCCAGGCATGGTAAGTGTCACGATGACATTTGCCTCATTTTCGTTCGCTTAATTTTTTATTGTCTGCTGCTGTTTAGTCTAGATACATTAGTATGCTTTTCAACGCATAGAACTGTCTCAGTAGCACTTAATACAAACTGTATGATTCTTAGCCATTTCTTATTAATTTGAGTAACTAGCACTATTTTAGAAATTAGATACAAAATAGGCGGGAATTAAAAATATTGTGGTCAATCTACTAGTTAAGGTACGTGATTAATCTGTTCATTATTTAAAATGAGTTTATACTCATTGTAAGTATCGGTTGCTTTTTGTCGATTTTTAAATTTTTTCAGAATTAGATTATGTATTTATTTACATAAAAGCGCGAAATGTAAAATTGATTACCGAGGAAATAGTGTGGTGGCACAAGTATCTATACAATCTCGTAATACTCAATATCGAAACATCGAGTCTATTATCGGAAAACATCTATTAACAAAACTGACGTTTCTATGAGTATACTTCTGTAAATTAATCGATACTATTCCATTATCTACTAATTGATTAAATTACCTACACTGTAATAAAATTAGATGTTGCTTTTTATACACCTACAATTGTGATTACCTTATGTCAGTGAATAATTTATTGGATTAATAATATAATTTTTAAGTTTGCTTTTATCTCTATTAGGTTAACAGCAAGAATCATTTGCATACTTTTTAAATACAGATTAAATAGGGCAACAATGTCCATAAATAAGTTATTGTTATGCTAAGTATATGGTGCGTTTGTATGTAATGAAAAGTTCTTGAGTAATAAATAAATTGCATTAAATAAAACAATACAGACTTCATTTTATTTCCCCATTGTTCTGTGATTTATTTAAATTATTATTGCGTGGCATTTTAGGTTTTGCAGTAATTATCATCAACTAAAATAACTTCGACAAATATTGCTAAACACCGCTCATATCCCATAAACCCGAAGAAAGAAGAAGGCAAACTACGACTTGCCATCGTTACAGAGTTTACACTGTATCACAGTTTTAATTCACATTTAAATTCTTTGATTTGCTAGTACAGTTCTGCCAATGGTACGTTAGTTAGAGGTATATTAAAGGAAGTGTATCTGAATACAACTTTTTTTTGGTATTCATCGGTTAATCAATAATGAATAGTACGAAAGAAAAACTTGACAACATTGAATATTATACATGATAATACCATTTTACCAATATGACGTACATTGGGGGTCAAATAAGTTAGTCAATGAAAATGGGCAGTAGTATTTTATCGTTTATATGTAACTCCTAAACGGTTGGATTGATTCTGACGTTTTTTTAAAGTATGGTGAGGGGCTCTTCATGTGAAATATCACAAAGTAACTCTGTTTATAGAAAGTCAAATATTGAGAAAACGTTTGCTGAATCTGCTTGAAGAGAGGAAGCAACGTTTGGGCAAGATAATTTCTGTCGGGTCCTGTAATCATTTGCAACATACGATTATGCCAAACTATTACTTTAAGACTATCTGATATTTATTGTGAAAAGCGAAAATATTTGACATAGACAGTCGTTTTTTATTAGAATCAAAAGAATAATACAATAAAAACCCGAGATTCATTAAAAATCGATCGCGTTAAGCCACTCTTATATATGCAAGATGTAGGTAATCCCTAGATTTAGATATCTATTTTAGTCATATTTCTCTATTGGACCTAAAGTAAATAATAAAAAACCGTACTTTACCGATTTTGGGAAAACAATTTCTGAACGTAATTTTATTTGACAACTTTGACATTGACGTTTGCTCTATCTCTTTCCGGTCTTTTCTCCTCACCCGTAGCAATCATGGCGGTGGCTAACATTTCCAAAAAGCGAAAAGTACGTTGTTTTATATTAAAAAAGTGGCGAAATAAATGTATAAAATGATTTTTCAATACTTAAGAAAGATATAAATGGGGAAAGTTGATAAGTTTCGTGGGTGTAATTTGTGATGTTAGTGGATGTGTTTGAGTTGTGATCAGTATTGTTATTTACCATGTCTGCACTTTTCCCCACGTAAATATAACTCAACGATCTGATCTGGGAAACACACGTGACTTCTTAGCAGTGGTTCTAAGGTAGCGTCTACTGCTACATTGAAAGTACTGAAAACATAACCTATGCGTAACTTTGCAGTTCGTCGGTGACGGAGTTTTCAAGGCGGAACTCAATGAATTCCTCACGAGGGAATTGGCCGAAGACGGCTACTCCGGCGTGGAGGTGCGCGTCACCCCCACACGGTCGGAGATCATCATCATGGCAACCAGAACACAGAGCGTGTTGGGAGAGAAGGGCCGTAGGATTCGTGAACTGACCTCCGTGGTACAGAAGAGGTTCAACATCCCCGAGCAGTCCGTCGAGCTGTACGCTGAGAAGGTCGCTACTAGGGGTCTCTGCGCCATCGCCCAGGCCGAATCTTTGAGATACAAACTCATTGGAGGTTAGTTTTTGAATTTGTTTTTTTTGCAAGCACCTCTTGGAAAATTTGTCCTAGAATATGTACTTTTACCTCATTATTTCCTAAAACTGACCTGTCTAATATCCTAATCTCCAGGAATTCAGTACTTTGTGTAGACCAGCAGAATACAGGAACCAAGCATTTGTATATTGCCTGTCTGAATAATAATATAAATTGGAGTCCTATTTACAGAAGTGGAGAAATTACATTACTGACATAGCATGAGAGTAATTTATTTGTGTTTATATTCACAAGCTAGTTTCTTTAATACTAAGGTCTGCATTGCCATCAATTTGAAGTCAAATATAATTCAAGTTGCTCCAAGTTAGAAAAATCATGCTCATTTGTGAATAGAACTCGCTATTACCACTTTAAAAACTAAATAACTCATGACATCTCATTCCTGTAACCAAATTCCCTAATTAACCTGACATGCAAACTCCTTTGATTGTAGTGTTTTTCATTTGGGATATATTAACTGCCTTAAAATCAGCGTGTACTTACTTTACTAAGTGAACATAGAGAACAGAAGGGAATATGCTTTTTTACAGCATTTATCACTGTAGCTGCTATTGTTACTGGATGAACCATCAATCTATATATATATATAAATGTTATGTTGGTTTGTGTAAGCTTGAAAAACTCAAAAAGTTCTGCACCGATCAAGCTGAAATTTTAGCATGATATGTAATCCGCATCAAGGATTGTTTTTATCTATTTTTTGCATCAGTCACAAATCCGCGACCGACTTGGTTTTGTTTGTCATTTCTCAATCAGGGACAGCTAGTAACACATATTTATTAAGTGAATTCTTATATTAATTTGTATGAAGTAACTTTTTGCGAAGTAGTAACCTTTTAATAGAAATTTGTTCAATAGTTTTGGTGTGATGAGGCTAGGGTTGGAAGCCCACAATAATCATGGTTTCGATGAAAACAGGATGGTGGATAGGGTACCTTGTTGCTGGGTACTATTCTCACATTGAATTCTATTGCTAAACATCCACCAGACAGTTCTGACTGCTTTTACTACTACCTTCTATCTCTTACCATAGTGTCATGGTTGTCAAATACATATACATAGTTAAAGTAGATAGAGATATGGATTACATAAAGATATCAATATAATTATATAACAGGCAGATTGGAGTTGTAATTAAATAGCCCGATTGCTAAACCACAGGTTGTGTGTTCAATTCTTACCCATGACAAACTCTTATATTCACGAATATCTATTTGTCTAGTCACTATACTCTTCCATAGTAAAAGTTCTGCTTTGGATCACTTAGTTGGGTTTAAACATGTCCTTTTATCTTTTGTTCACTTATCCAGGTCTTGCCGTTCGTCGTGCGTGCTACGGTGTTCTCCGCTTCATCATGGAGTCTGGAGCCCGTGGCTGCGAGGTGGTGGTGTCTGGAAAACTCAGAGGTCAGCGTGCCAAGTCCATGAAGTTTGTTGACGGACTCATGATTCATTCTGGTGACCCATGCAATGACTATGTCAACACAGCCACACGACACGTACTGCTTCGGCAAGGAGTACTCGGTATTAAGGTGAGTGATCCCAACATATTATAAACAAGCAACCATTGAGTTACAAATTGAGGTATAAATAATAGCTTTTGAAATTGGGTAGTTTTGGAGATTTACTCCTTCATTATAATATTGGTTTAGATTAAAGTATGCATATTTGTGTCTAAGCCTAAAAATGGCTTATAAATTTAGGAGACAAATTAACTTATGATCCAGGGAAAACAAGATCTCTAGCAATTAACTACTTATTTAAATACACTAAATGTTATTAAAATAAGCTTATTATTGATTGCAAAGCTCTTATTTTACCAAAGAGTGTGCATGTTTTACATGTATTTCTGATATGCACACTATGTCCACAAAATCAGGGATGGTAAGCTCCTCAATAGCTTATTTTCTAATTTTTGTGGAAAAGTAATAGAACTTGTTTTATTGGAGGGTCTGTTCTATATAGGCTCTGGTACGGTGCAAGCTCTACATTTATTTTTGTAGCATAACTATAATATTATTTGTAATATATATTTATAGTTGGCATAATCCTGACTGTATTATAACATTATAAGAAATTAACTGGTAAAAACGTATCATACAGTGATCTCTTAATTGGTTTTGATGAAGGTTGGCAAAGGGGTCCTTATTTCTTGTTATTATGTTGAGACCAAGGTCAAAACTAGTACATTACTTGAACAAAATTTGAAATCATAAAGTTTAGGGTACCTCCAAGGTGCAGAACTTAGTTCTGTCATTATTTAGTAACTACTTGAAAAAAACAATTTTTTTTTTGG
Organism: Habrosyne pyritoides; assembly: GCA_907165245.1. Lineage (NCBI taxonomy): Eukaryota > Metazoa > Arthropoda > Insecta > Lepidoptera > Drepanidae > Habrosyne > Habrosyne pyritoides. Next base: position 11,820,599 of record OU015603.1, on the reverse strand, counting down.
TCTCCAGGTAAAAATCATGCTTCCGTGGGACCAGCAAGGCAAGAACGGCCCCAAGAAGCCACAGCCCGACCACATCCTGGTGACGGAGCCCAAGGACGAGCCCGTGCCGCTGGAGCCGACGAGCGATGTGCGCTCGCTGGCCCCGGCGCCACTGCCGCAGCCGCAGCCCGTCCCCCCTGTCGCTTAGGTGTTAAGCTAATAAAAATATGTATAAAAACCTAAATTTTTGCTTTTTATTTATCCCAAAGGATCTAATAGATTATAACATAGCTTAAATTATGTCACTAAGAAATAGTGTGAAAGAATTTTTAATATAAAATAGGAATAATAGTTTCCGAGATTCGAACTTACAAACTTTATCTCATTGTATTATACCACAGCCAGAACGATCGACACGCAAAAAAAAAAAAAACCACAGCCAATTGAATCTTCAATTGTAAACTTGAAACTGGATTTTAACCTACTTTTATCTTGTCCCATCGATTTGAATCTTTGCATGAAGACAATTCAATAATTTGATGCCATCAAACTGACCAGATGATGGTGTCAGGAGGTGGATAGTGAAGCTCTTCAGTTGGTACAAATCAACCCCACGGGTTTAGGCTCACTTGTTTTGTTTTCAAAAGTCCTAAAGATAGGTCATAACATTGTTAATGATTCTCTAAAGAGAGTCTTTTAAACTGCCCAAAAAAATATATTACTAACATATATTTCCAGAGAGGCTTTTTAACTACTAAAAAGTAAGACAAGTACCAGGCCATCAGACGTTTGAAGAGGTGCCATAAAATATATTAATTATTTATTACATACCTTTTGAAATATTGGTGCATTTTTGAAAGCAAAACTATTGAATTATACCTCTTCGAAATTCTAATCTGGTAATCTGTGTATATTATGAGTACTGCAAGGTGTGTAATAAGTGTTTCTGCGTGATGGTATGACGTTACTAGATGCATGTACTTTAATAACCACAATTTTGAGTGACAAAGTAGAGGGAAATTGAAATGAGGTGTTCGGATATTTGGTCCAGAAGTCTAGGGTAAATAAAAACACTTCGTCCTATCAACATTTTATTTAAAACCTTGACTACATTCACCCCAAACCAAGTGCATAATTTTATGTTTAATTCAAAATACAAAAATGTGTATCCGGTAATCCAATAGGTATTCGATTTAAATAAAAATCTTAATTACTTACAATATGTTTACAACTCGACTCTAAATGTAGAATTTTTATTTAAAACCTGATCCAATAAAAGCATAAACACCAATTGAACATTTACAAGCGATTCCGTTATAATGAATCGAGGTAAGTTTATACACAGAAGGAATGATCTTTTTACAAGCGACAAAACTACAATAAGGCAACTATAGCTAGAACATCTTACATGTTCATTACTTATGCTAACCTAGTATCTTGAAAGAAAACCAGTCATAATTTCATAACACAGAAGTGTCGCACTGTACCTTAAAACTTAAGGAATAAAACAAATAAAATTGATAGCTTGTCACAGTCTAATATATCAATTATTCTATTAAAAAACCCTTGAAAATACTAGCTTATCAGTCTAACGTAAATACATTTACTTCCTTAATTGCCCTAAATTATATTGGACCAAAAATATTAATTTATCATTATTGAAGCAAGATTCGATTGTACTTTGAACCCGTTAGCAATATTACAGCAATGCGTTCTTATAATAAAAAATCGCCAGCCAATATTATTAGCTGAGAAATAAATTATTTGCGAAACCTTGTTCGAAGTAACACCGAACATAACATAGTAAATAAAAATTAAACTTAAAATACATTATCCCGTATGCTAGATAAAGAATCATACTGATAGATTACAACCAAAATTCATTTATGCACGAATGTTAAATACATTGATTACGATACCTGAATCATAGATATATTGGTGCTAAGATTGATAAACATGCATTTTGTACTGCATTGGCTTGGATATTTGTTCTTATAATAGTCTAATAACTGTGTAACTAGAGTTTATATCAAAGGAACTTAGGGTTCCCGAAACTATAAAGATTATTGGTGTATATATGTGGATTATACAATTTGATATTTAAACAGTAATTATGAAAGGTTCATTAGATGCACATCCTTAACGGAAACCGCATTAAGAGTTCAGATAGAGTCGCTTCGACCAGTGAGCAAGTTTAGTAACAGGCGGACTGTGATAAGTGAAGTAAAAACTTTTATTATCACGGCCAACCATGTTACATGAACCTGCTATTATCTGTAAAAAAAAAAGTAGTTATAGAATTACTAAATTAGAAATAGTGCATACTATATTATTATTCAACAGTGACTATAGAAGGTATGCATTTCACAAGCAGTAGAAGTGAAACCATCGGGACCGTAGTAACGCTGCATAACATACCCCAAACATTATAAAACTGATTGTTATGAATGAAAAATAGAAAAAGTATTAAAATAGACAATTTAATAGGTAAAATAGATACGTAGGCCTTTCTGTTAAATAATTTCATTCCCACATGACAGCTTGCTAGGGTTGTTGGCTTTGATAATTAATTATATTTTTACGGGGTATTTCGTAACACGTATAATACTAGCTGTCCCCCGCGTTTCCGAGGGATATAAATCTTTATTTTTGATCGAAAGCGACTTTGATAGTATGTAAGGATGCGGTGTACTGACTGGGCTTGTTCGGGCTCGGCGGGCGGCGCCAGGCGGCACACGAGCGCCACGGCGGCGCGCAGCGCGGCGGCGAGCGGCGCCGGGACGGCGGGCCGGCTCGCCGCGCGCTCGGCCGCCACGCGCAGCTCGCGGAACGTGTTGCGCGTGTACGGGTTGCGGCGCGACGCGTAGCGCCACGTCACGAAGTAGTAGTACACGAACGGGCTCATCAGCCCGCAGTACCCGCTGCCGGACCGACATCGCGTTAGTACAATATTAACACGAGATCGAAATTAGTTAAAGTAGACAATGGGGGCATACATGATGGAATTTCTATTGTATATCTATGTAATCACTCGCTATCACATGAGACGTCCACGACGCATCTCTTAAACTTGTTGAAGCTATTATTAATAAATGATAAAATAAACGTTGCAGTCGTGACAAACCTCCGTGGTTTTATAGATTTTAACGATTAATTTTATATTGTAAGATGCTTTATTGTAATAAATAAAAAAAAAAAAATATTGGGACATTTTCTTTTCCATACCACAAGGACCAGCAAACGAAACCGTCCACCTAATGGTAAGTAATACCGCCGTCTATAGACATTCGCAACACCAGAGGCATCAATAATGCGTGGTCGAACCTGAGACTTATTTCACCGACCCCTTACCTTTCTAACCGAAACACAGTAATACAAGTGCACTGCTGTTTCACGGCGGAAATGGGTAAGGTGTACTTACTTGGACGAACTCTGTACTAAGAGTTCTACTCCTATGTGTTTTTTGTACTTAACTGTTCCTTTAAAAAAGCTGCATGGTTCCTCATTTAATAAATAAAGAAATAATTACAAACAAATGTGTAGTAGTTCTAAGACTTTCAAATCTAAAGTAAATAAGAAGAAGCCTAATGCCTATGTCACAGGCTTACTTAGATCAGGCATTAGGCGCTCAACCGATTAATAGAAACCAGCTGCCACAGGTAAGTTGCAATTTTTGCTTACTGAAAGAATTTATTATTATTAATAATTAATCTTTTACCTGACAATCTGACCCCAAACATTGCAGGGGTTACAAAATAAATGATATACATAATTTTAAATATTACATGTTGATATTTTACACTCACACAAAGAACAAGCAAACATGTAAACAAATTGTTTCTCCTGTGTGGGAATCGAACCCACGACCAAGGCTTGACATCAAAGTTTTATTTACGTATCAAAGTAATAAAAAAATATAACATCACGCTATCCTCAAAGAGGTAGGCACAGAACATAGTATATTTTCATCAATTTAATTAACAAAGTACCAGGACACCATATCGTAAAGGAGTAGGTATACGTACAAAAGTGCCATGAAGGCGATGAGCGGGAACAGAACGATCTCAGCGAGCGCGGCGGCCCGCAGGATGTTACGCGATTGGAACTCCACCAGCGAGATCAGGAGTCGAGCAACCCACATTGAGTTCTGCCCCAGGGTCTGTCAAACATATTAGAGCTGTGTATGAGTATGGATAAAACGGAATATTGTGTATGGTTTTAACAGGTCTATGAAATGAAATTCTCTCCGTTTCAATCCACTGTTGAGCTTTATGTGTTAAGTATTTTTTAACGTATTTGAATGATATTGAAAAATTGACTTTATTGATTTTGGACCCTAGATTGATCCAATGGTGAATTGTAAGATGCAAATGAACCTAAAACAAGCTATATAGGGTTAATTTTTCAATGGCATCCTTAAAAGTCAAAAAAGAATTCTTGTTTGCAAAATAATATATAATAGTGGTTTATTATTATAATATTGTAGAATTATGCTAAGTATGTACGTAAGTAAGAAAACAAAATTGGTGCTCATTGTTTTTTTCTCGATTTTCTTTTTTACTAGCAATCTTTATTTGTACCATAACTGATTATTTTTACAAACATGAAAAAAGGCGCTTCCGTATTCAAATCATTGAAAAACATTTAAAAGGGTACGTCAATCAATTAAAAATATATCCGTCTCTTTCCATATTATGGGTTAATTACCAAGAGAGAATGACGCAAGAGGTTAAATGTTAATAATATGAATAACGCTATTGTGTGGCACAAAGTTAGCTTCATGAACAAAACAATTATCTCGTTTTATGTTAGATATTATCTTGCAAATTGAACACAGTTGAGGTAAACTACATATCAAAAGTTATCTAGTATAAAGGATGGCGAAACATCTCTTAGGGTTGATTTTCCAATGGACAAATTAACATCGGATACGCTATTCTTTTGATAAGTATATACAAATCTATTCTCAATTTAAATTAACAGACAGATATATGGCCATTGAAAAATCAGACCTAAATCAATACTAATATTATAATGAGTGAGTTTCAATGTATGCGGAGTAAATAACGTCCGGAACCAATTAGAAAAAAATCTTTCACCATATTTGGAAAGGTACCAATTTCGTATTTTTTTTTACAAATGACGTAACTTTTATGCAGGTGAACTAGCGAGGTGAACCTAGTCAGAAACAAAACAATTTAAAATACTTACATCAAGAATTGTCAAGGAGTATGATGCGGCGTGCAGAAGCGCGAACAAGAATATCGGTGTCAAAATCACTGAGTTGACGAGTCAAGGAGAATTTGTTTTTTTGAACTTTTTGGACCACAACCTCTCCGTGAGAGGTGATGGAGTGGCCTGAGGTTATTATAGATTATCACTTTTAAGGTAGCCGAGCAGGCAGGTAATAAAATATAATAAATAAAATTCACCGCCGGGATGATGACGAATGCTCAAAAGAGTGTGCCCTCGTCCCGGGGGATAAAAATTCAAAATTCAAAACCATTTATTCAGTTTAGGCCCTCAGAAGGCACTTATGAAGGGCAAATTTAAAGTTACTGAAGATACTGACGTTGGCAGAAAAAGAGGGGTTTTAGTGGGTAGGGTCTCCGGTTACATCCCATTCGGGGAAGGGCCCGGGGTAGAGAGTCCCACATAACCACCGCGGCTCCCCTGCCGCGGTGGTATGCGTAAAGCATTTCCCCGCTATAAAAAAATATATATGTATTATAAAGTACCACCATGTCCACCATGCTATGATTTCCTCACGGTATATTCTTCAGCCCAAATGTAGGATTCCATTCTACGACCTTCTTCATGTTTACGTCACAACCACTAAGTTATCATCGCTTGAAATAATCATAGATGTATAGGACCTAACCGCTAATTTAGCCGCCTACATATTTGTCTACATATTTAGTAAGTCATAATATTAAACACGCAGACGGTCCACCTGATGGTAAGTGGTCATCGCCGCTTATGGACATTTGCAACACCGAGGGCGTCGCCAATGCGTTGTCGACCCTGAGACATATTGTTGTCTCATGTGCCTGTAATTGCACCGGCCCCTTACCTTTCTAACCGAAATACAGTAATACAAGTGCACTACTACTTCAAGGCGGAAATAACGGGCAAGTCGGCATGGTTAGAGACACTGACTGCCGCAGGTCATGTGTTCTATGTATAATTGTTGATGGCTGTAAATATATACATAAGTGTATATTTCTAAAAAAAGGAGCTCAACTAAAATCTTAGACCGTAACTATTATAAAGAGAAAGTGCGAATTTTGAATCTGTGCAAGTGGCGGGTAACCTCCGGAACCATTGCAACTATTTTAAAAACAATTCACAAATAGAAAGCTCTACCATTTCCGAGTGACATCGACTATTTTTATAACCCCGGAATACATGAAATCCCTCGGAAAGGCAAGTAAAACCGCGGGCCGTACTGTAGTATAATCTTATTAACACGATAGCTACTGTGTGCAATTTAACCTTGCAAGTTAGTTTTTGTGACTATTTAAATATTATTCAAACATTTTGATAGAATTTTAACATATTAAAATAAAATAAGTGTAGATGTGACGTGGTTTAGAGGAAGTTAAAGTAGTACAAAGGTCGAGGGCCCAGAGATCAATTGACAAGCGAAGGGCGCTATATTGAACAAGCATTATTCACTTTAATATAAATTTTACCGACTTTAAAATAGGTAAATGTTGTTGTATACGAGAAACTTAGGGAAAGTTCTCCAATTCTATTAACACAAATTTTGTTTTTAGAAACGAAACTTGTAATGAGGGCTTTGAAATTCTCATCCGCAACCTTTTTGTGTGACGAAAAATAATCGAATGATAAACACAATCTATGCACAATCTATCAAAAGTGATTGATGAATAATTAAAATGTGCCCATGTAACACAAAAGTTTCACTTCTATCATGTCTTTATTTATGTTTTAGCTTTACAGAGATTATATTTTTTATATCTTGAAGAAGTCCCTTGTCGTGAAAGAACCGAAGTAAATTATGGACCCCATTGGCATTGTAAGTTTTGTTCAGTTATGTTACAAATGCAGGCAATTATTAATTATTTCGTAAAACATGCAAACTCATTGAGTGACCTTCCTAACTCTTAGTTATAATTACAAAGCGCGTTGTGCTTGTAACAAATAATTAGCACAACTGTTCATTGCATTTTACTCATAACATACTTAGTTATAAAGTACACTTCACATTGACATTTCACATGAGTTTTTGAGGCAATTTATAATAATCCAGGACTAGTAGGATACGTTTTTAAGGTCTCTTATCCTATGGCAGCCAACATGACCCCAAAGTATTTCTTTTTTAATGTCATGTGTTTGACCACAATCTCACTATAGTAAGTAATAATGAAGTGGCTGAAAGTGGTAACCCCCAAATCCTAGGTCAACTTAAAGGCTCGCCAGTTTAGTACCTCGAACACAGTATTAACCTGCCATTCCACCATGGCTACCTCACACATCTCTGGTGAAAAGACAGCCTTATGTGGCCTATTGCGGTAGTATAAAGAACCCCATCACCAAGTAAAAAAGACTACAATCAATTGATATTAAAAAGGATACAAAGATTAGGCGAAACATTCATGAAGATGAGAGAGTAGAACAGATAGTGCGCGCTGTCTTCGAGGAAGAATCGAGCCATGAACTCCCGCGAGAGTGCGATCTCACGCGCCGGGATGCGCTGGTGTAGCCGCAGTGCTGACGTGGCCGCGTTGGCCAGCAGCGCCTTGTAGAACGCTGATATCGGGCTGATGAAATCACACAAATAGAATACATCCTAATAATGTTATAAATGCGAAAGTTTGTCAGTATTGATGGATGTTTCTAACTCCATCACACCAGAACTACAAAAAAACCTTTATACTTTATGACTTGGATTAAGACATACAATTGTTTTTATACTGGGAAAATGAGCTGATAAAACCCTGGGGCGGCTAGTATATTATATATAAGATATCTCAAAGTGAGCTCTCTCAGTTGATCTTAGAGAGATTGCAACAAGGCTTACATATATTCAAACAAAAGTTACTTATATGCGTTATATACTACATTACACCTTTATGAAGTCTTATGAAGTTATTATGGAGCTTGTAACATTATTAGTGTTAATTAGATTTTTTAAGACAGTCACAGTCTGAAGAGATATTAATGAGAAATATTAAAAATATGCTTAATTCTGTAGATACATCATCAAATAATATAGTGATCTTCCAACATTATTACAAGTGACAACTACATTTCAATTTGTAACATTATTCAATTTCTGAACAAACAAAACCTTTATCATTTGCATTAATAATTATATTACAATTCATCAATCAATTTTATTGGGTTTCATTTTGTTTAGGGGAACTAGCATGAGCTGTGCCTGAAGACAGTTCCTTCTGAACCAGATCCATAAAATTTTGTATACTATCAACATAATCCCAACAATTGCATTAATAATTATATTACAATTCATCAATCAATTTTATTGGGTTTCATTTTGTTTAGGGGAACTAGCATGAGCTGTGCCTGAAGACAGTTCCTTCTGAACCAGATCCATAAAATTTTGTATACTATCAACATAATCCCAACAATTGCATTAAATAATTATTTATTGTTTATATGCATAGCAGGAATTTATTATAACAATATAAATCAAGTTAGTTTCTTGAATTTCAATAAAAATAATATGTAAAAACTTCATAACATATCACGATGAACATATGTGAGAAATACTCATGCAAACTTAATATTTGCCAGATGTCTTCCAGTCTGTTAACAATATTAGGTCTGTACTTACTTATTGAAGATTGGTATGATATATCCAATGGTGCATAGTACAGTGAGCACTCGTATAGCCCATAGTGCCACGTCTATCTTGTTGGCTATGACATGTGCCTTAAGTGCTGGGATGCCCTTGGGTGGGCCAGTGTCTCCAGCTTGTGGGTTTTGGTCTGCCATTTTCTGTGGAGATTATACATTTAAATCCTTAGTTCCCAAAGTGGTCCAGGTGGTTCACAGGAGACTTGATAAGGGTTGATGTTAATTCCATAGCTGGATCTAGTCTTCATATTTTTGTTGAGGTTTGGGAATATGGTAGAAATTAAGCTGCAGGGTGTCCAAGACCAGCAAAATTTTGAAAGTGGCATATGAGAAAAATGTCTGGGAACCTTTTACTGAAATAAAACCTCCTTTTTAGGTTTGGTAGTGAGGTTGCAAAAATAAAAGAATAATCTAGAAAATTGGCCCCATTATGTGCAAATATTGAGATTTATGCAAATTTCAACAATCTTAATGTTCAGATTGATTTATTGTTGGAGAAAGTTTGGTTTCAAGGAACAAAGATTATTAACTTCTTTGGCTGTTTTACTTAGATAAATTACTGTAAAAGGTTATGGAACAAAAAAGAAACATTATGAATATTATGTTGAGGCCATATAACCTCATTTGCTAAAAGGTTAAATTGTATAAGCATGGTCAGTGTTTCCAAAATTTATAAAAATAATTTATTATTTTTCAAAAGATATATTAAGACATAATTAAGTACCTACCTAGAACTTTTATGGTTTTTAGCTAAAACTAAAACTCGTATTATGTACAGGTGGATATCATACGTACGCGATAACAGTAGATAATAAAATTCTTATCACCAAGAGAAACAGACAAATTGGGTGCAACCTATGCACACACTTCTTAAAAAGTCTTTTGAATAAAATACATTAAGGTAATCCCCGAGTACGCTATACCGTTACATACAATAGAAAGTGAATTTTTTAAAGGAAAAAAGTAGATCAGTGGGCCATGATCAAAATTTCGTGAACAGTTCACAAAGTACCTACAGAAATGCGTAAAACAACCTTTATACCAAAGAAAAATAATGTTAATATTAACATAAGGCGACGTTCAAGGACGCAACAACTAGGAAAACCAGTTTCTATCATCAATTAATACAGAAATTATTACCTTATTACGAAAAATTTTACGTGACCTAACTGAAGTAATTCTAAACTCCTAAAATCCTAATTCATTCTAAAATGCTATCCTAAGGTACTTACGTTAAAATTTTAAATTATATGATCACAATAACACGAAAATCGTACTATAATTTGTACAATTTCACAATGCAACAAATCGAACACGCATGATTTGCCGAATGCCAGATTTGACAGAATGGAAGAATCTTGCCAACACACAGAGCTTCACCGGTTGGCTACGATTGGGTCAGATTGAAATATAAAAAAAACCGGTAATAGGAATTTCTAACAGTTTCAATTTACTTTGCTAGTGTCCAGTTAAACTTTACGAGGAAAGCCTTTATAATGAAATCCTATTTCATAGATATTCGAAAGAGAGAAGAATACGACAAGATAGAGAGATCACATTTGGAGATATTCTTAACTAATGTGGATTTTTAAATCTATAAATTTCAGAAACAGCCGAACTATCGATTCATATTCGACTACGTAATAAATGAAAATTTATTCGATGAATCGACTGACCGATTATTTAAACAGAAAAATTACCTAAAACGTGGCAATAAAATAGAAAATAAATTTTTTAATGCGTGCATAAGGCCACTAATTAACCTCGCATGGAAATATCGATTATACTACCTATCGATTTTATTTAACATTACCTAGATACTTTTATAAAGAGAAGGAACCTTCATTTAATTCAATAAAATCATAATAATTTCATCAAATTCAAAGAGAATATTAGGCTTCCTCGATACAGGCTTGCCTCGTGAGGAATCCTAAGGATAATTATTACCTTCTAAGATTATAAACTTGTCTGCAAATGCAAATTCTACACTATAATTACGTCAAAATTAAAATATAATATATACAAAATGTACTTGTTTGTAAACATAATGAGATATTTGTTGATTTGTGTGTATACTTGTGTTTTGCAATAACAGTTGCATAAAACATATTTCTATTTCTCTTTGGGGTTTCCAGGCTATTTCAGAGATCCTTTTTGCAGGTTGACGTATAATCTCCTTACTAACTGGCTGATAGTATTTCATAATGTTGGAATGCTATGTAATATCAGTTCTCATCTTTGATTACTGTTGTCAATTTATTGTAATACATATTATTTCTATGGCTTTTGAAAATAGCTAATTAAAGCCAAGTTAATAGAAACTTAACTATAGGCTTATGTGTAGTATTGTCACAAACCATTGTGGTTTTTAAATGCTAAATGCTGGTCATAGTAGCCTATGTAATCATTATTTTATTGTTATTTTGAGCCTGTAATAAAAAAATAAAAAAAAAATATTGCTATTTTCAAAAGCCATAGAAATAATATACATTACAATAGATTGACAACAGTAATCTTTGTCAGTGTTATTGTGTTTTGTATTGTGTTAGCCAGGCTCCAACACTCGATAACGAATCAAAATTATTATTCTGTTTTGTACCCAGATCCCCTTCGTATATCGTCAACTAACGTGACATTGGCGGAATTGTGCTACTGGCTGCAGTCGCCATTTTAATTAAAGAAGAAGAAGAAGACAACAGTAATCAAAGATGACAACTGATATTACAAAGCATTCCAACATTATGAAATACTATCAGCCAGTTAGTAAGGAGATTATACGTCATTCACCCCCTCTATGTTTTCTTGATCGAGGAGGTAATCATTAAGACGAATTGGGAGTCTCTTTAACCTTGCTGATCTACGATCGGCCTGAGGTAGTTCGGCACCGTTGTTATCGGCGTCAGGAGTTCTAATAATTTCTTCTTCATAATTTTCATCATCGTTTGAATCATTTCTTATTTCCGTATTACGACAACTTATCTTAGCTTCATCCACCAACGTAACAGGAAGCGGCGCCAAATCCCTTTTTGACACCGTCGATTCCTGGCCATTGCTGCGTCTTACGTACCAGTAACTTGGGTTACTATGCAGGAGCTCAACTTCCTCCACATAGGGATCGGTCTATGAACCTCGTACATATTTTTTTAACAATACTGGACCTGGAACGAGCCGCGATGGAAGGGATTTTCCAACAGGTGTTCTTCGAGGAAAGTTAAATAGTGGTAGTACTCTCATGTGGAGTAGCATTTATCGACGTGCACAAAAGTGAGCGTACGGAGTGTAGTGACGGTTTTAAAGCATGCTCCCAGTTTTCAATGGGTAGATTTGTTGAACGTAAGTAAAGTTGTATTTTTCTCCAGAGCGTTGTGCGAGAAGACGCGATGTTACAATTTCGTAAGAAGGTTTGCAAATCTTCTGACATGAAGGATAGTGTAGTGTATATATAGGGGTTGACCAAATTCAAAAAAATATTTCTGAGACATTTTATGACAGTCACAGAGGTCATGTCCGCGCAAAGATAGGCAAGCGGATACCGTGAAAATTCATCTATTTTCGTGATTAATCATATACTTGTTCTTAGTATTTGATGGCAAAGGACCCTTAAAATCTATATTCAGTCGCTCAAAGCTGATGTAGCTTTAATAAGTATTCGTTTGGATTTTGCGAAATGTGGCTTAATTTCTGCGCATATTGGACATATTTTTCTGCCTGTTCTAGTGGTACATTCTAGTTATTCCTGGATGAGAAAAGGCATCATGTAGTTCATATAACTTGTTGTTACTCATGGATGCGCAAACTCTAGAGAGGGCATCAGCTGCAACATTTTCATTACCTGGTCTATAAATTATGTCATACTTGTAGCATGATAGTTCTAGCCGCCATCTTACGAATTTGTTGTTTTTTATTTTGCTTGTATGACTTTGGCTAAACATGTAGCTCACAGATTTCTGATCTGTGATAAGAATAAAATGTCTATTCAGTAGATAATGCCGCCATTTCCTGAGACTTTCAACGATAGCACAAGCTTCTTTTTCTACAGAAGCATGCTTGCGTACACTGTCTGATAACGTTCTTGAAAAGAATGCGACGGGGCGACCTTTTTGGGAAGGGTCACCGCTAAAGCAAACTCGAAAGCATCCGTTTCAACTGTTAATATTTCCTCTTCCATATTTATCTGCGCATAAGTTGTTCACTATTAAAAGGCGAGGGTTTACATATTTATGTTTGCTAATAATAAGAGTAGCAAAACATATTCCATCGACTTCATCGACATCGACGTGGCTAAGCGATGCCGGTCTGTTTATATGGCCTTTGTTTCAATTTCATCATATGAGCTATATTTTTCTCGATGAAACTCACAGAACTTCCTGTATCTATGAGAGAGTCTATGAGGATATCATTTACTGTGATGGCAACTGTTGCTTGTTTTAAAGTAGACGGTGATGCAGTGGAAAATACAGTGCTGATAGACTGTGGTTGTGACACATTTAGTGTATTAGGGATACTAACGCTCATTGTGGCGGAATCTTTCTCAGCTGTTTCAATGGTTAAGAACTTCATCCAAGGGTATAGAGGTATTTTCTAATAAACGTTCTTTAATTTTAGGTGATAGAATACCTGCTATAAAGGCGCAACGTATCGCTTGATTTCTATGTTCTAGCGCCGCGACCAATAATTGGAAGTTACAGTCTTGCACCAGTAGTTTTAAAATACGGCAGTATTCCGAAATCTTCTCATCACTCTTCTGTTTTCGCGTAGCAACAATGTGACGGGCTAATATCTCATTTTGCGGCGTAATGTAGGTTTTGTTCAAAATAGATACGACATCATCGTAAGACTCGCAGTCTCGTAAATGAGTAAAGATATTAGCAGTGAGGTGGTTTGCCAGTAGCTTAAGCTTTATTACATTGTTTGTTCCGTGCGGAATTTCTCCTGCCAGAAAATTTGTAAAGGTATGGAACCAGTGTCGCCATTTTTCACCAGTTCCGGAAGCATTAGTTTTGTCGTCAAACTATTCCGGGCGAAGGTATCTGGCTAGATAGCTTTTGTTTCCAACCTCTTCTTCACCTTCTGCATTTTTCTTCGACATATTAAACTGAATAGCTAATTAAATTGATATATACAACCAATTGAAAGCCAAGTTTCTATTGGTTTATCTTTCATTACGTATGTATCACAGGTTTTGTGAAATAATATAATAGTGTATTTCGAAATGATTACTTCCAAAGTCAGATACATTCATCTAATCGTAAATTGTTTAAATAGTAAATGAACCTTATTAAGTGCTATGTAGGTATCATGAAGCAAAAAGGTACATTTTTTATTCTCAAACATGGAGTTTCATATTTTGGACCAACTATTTAAGTGGAAATAAGATGGCATAAGATCTATCTCTGTGGCTTTACTTTTGTACATATTTTGTTTAATTTATTAATATGGAGTGTAGAAGTAATATAGTAATAATAGAATAGTATTAAAGAATTACCGGAAACCAACCCAGCATTTCCACTTGCTACAGAATTCGAAATCTAATTTGCTGTTTACAAGTGGACACTTTTTCAACAAATCCCCCATACAAGATGGACCATCTTTATCCTTTACTTCTACACTCCACAATATTTATTAATCGTACACTCCCACGGATCGAACTATTCTCATTACCTACACCACAGGTTACACAATCAATAAATTTGAAAGAAAACAGCTGTACGACATGACAGTAGTACATGTTATGAAGTTGACTGACGTAAAACTAACCTTTAAAATTCTTCTTGTTCCTAATAATTAACCAAAATGTTATTAAAAAATGCATTTATAATTAAATTAGGTAATCGTATTAAACTTGGGAATATCTATAAGAAGTACAGTGCAATAGCGTCGGTCTTAGAGAAGGCAAATGTCGGTGCAAACACAGAAGTTAAGGTTCGTGTTCATACTTGTTTTCTAAATTAATATCAAAAGTTCTGTTAATATATGCTACATCAATTACAGGGGTGGGTGAAGAATTTGCGAGTTCAAAAAGATCTTATATTTGCCGACGTGAGCGACGGTTCCTGCGCAAAAAAACTACAGATCGTTATACCGAAGAAATTCAAATCAGAAGCCTTAACTTACGGTGCTTCTGTCCACATCACTGGCACACTGACTAAAAGCCCAAGAGGTCAGCTAGAACTCGTTGCTGACGACGTCAACGTTTTAGGCAAATGTGTCGTTTTGGATGGATACCCATTTAATCCCAGAACAACGCATCCTCCAGAATACACCCGCCAGTACCTCCACTTGCGTTCAAGAACGAATTATATATCGGCCGTAATGAGAATACGAAGCGTAGTAACGAAACACATTCATGACTTTTTCACATCAAGAAATTATATTAACATACACACTCCAATAATAACTTCAAATGACTGTGAAGGGGCTGGTGAAGTATTTAAAATACAGCCAGATAATGAGGATACAGTTAAAGCCATGATGCAAGAAGGTAGAGACAAAGATACAGTGTACTTTGGCTCAAAAACATTCTTGACTGTCTCTGGGCAGTTGCATTTAGAAGCTATGTGTAGAGGAATGGGCAATGTCTACACTTTAGGTCCAACATTTAGAGCTGAAAACTCAAGATCTAGACTGCATTTATCAGAATTTTATATGTTAGAAGCTGAATTAGCATTCTGTGATAGTCTAGAAAAACTACAAAAAGTTATAGAAGATTTAATGAAGTATGTGTTTGTTGAAACTAGACATTCACATGAAGCTGATCTATTTTTAATTGATAAAGAAAATAATGTCCCATCATGGGTTGAGAAAAACTTTATTACTCTAACTTATGATGATGCCAGGGATATTCTGCAGAAGAAAGGATTAGACGTATCAGATGATATTAATAAGGAGCAAGAATTGACTTTGGTAGAACATTGCAATGGAGTTCCAGTATTTGTTGTAAAATGGCCAAAAGCCATGAAGTCATTTTATATGAAAGAAAGTAAGGGGGATATTCTAAAGGTGAATAGACAAATCAAATTAATATTTTATGTTGTAATTAAACAGGTAAATGCTGTATTCTAATTAAACAAATATGTTACAGGTTGATGCCTTGGACCTTCTGACACCAATCACAGGTGAAGTAGTGGGAGGTAGTCTCAGAGAAGATGACTATGAGAAGCTCAAAGCAAAACTACCCTCAGACAGACTAGACTGGTACTTAGAACTAAGGAAATTTGGCAATATACCTACTGGTGGATTTGGTCTAGGCTTAGAGAGATTATTACAAGTTTTATGTGGTGTTAACAATATAAAAGATACAATGCCATTTCCTAGGTGGCCTCACAATTGTGAAATGTGAACAGAGAATATTGTTATATTTTATGTTGAAAATACATTTTGAAATTCTAATAAAGATATTTTAGTGAATGAATGATTAATAGGCACATTTGACTGTATTCAATATAAGTTAGCAAAATTATTTTGCTTATATTTTGGCACTTCCTGGCAGGGCCACTATTAACGAATTTGAATGCTGACTGAACCAAATAAAGTCGCAAATATACTTCCTGTCTATAAACATAATATAACTTTTTAGATTTTGAACAATTCTGGGTAAAATCGGGCGCCAACACTTCATAAGGTTTTGATATTTGGCTGCTTATTAGGCTTTTTTGGTCATCATTATTGAAATCTGGGAATTGAGTCCGCTCAGTAGCACTGCAGGTTCTGTATTTTAAGGATTCTTTTTAATTTATCTGTTTCAATTACTTGGTATGTGTTTTAAATAAAAACAATTTTTTTTCAATGTAACCATTTATTTGCTAATTCCAAACAAAAAAACAATTGTGATAGGTACTTAACTAAAAAAAAACAAAAGAAGAAAGATAATAAAAAAAGCAAATATTAAAGATTGAAAGATAAAATAGCATATCTGTTTTTTTTTTATTACTTTCCTATTCATGATCATGGGTAGCTTTTTTATTTATCTATGCTAATCAATTGAGATGCAGTAATGATTATCTAGGATTTAATACTAATATTTTAATTAAACCACTCAAATAAATTCAATCAATTTTATTTTGCTACAATATACCTGTATTTTTTTAACTTTTTTTAATGTCTTATATTTTTGAAAATTTCACTATGAAAACTACTTGGAATCAGTATTCAATTTAACCGACATAGGGAGATTCTTTTTATACGACATTATACTAAGTAAGATTAAGTACATAAAGAACTTTTAGTTACAAACTAAATAGTAACAACTATAACACACTGTATATACAATACAAATTATATCAAATATTTACAAGTATTGACATCAAATATACAAAACTGTGATTACACCATCAAACATAACTCAATTCGATGATAAATAAGCCGTGAACTTAACTTAATATCACATTTTGTTAAATTAATATTAAACCTTATGATAATTGAGTCCTTTCGTCTTGAAAACTTGCCTATGATGATGTTTACCGATAGAACATTAAGACTATCTACAAAACAGTGTTTAATTCAGTTAATAAATAAACTAACTTGTAATGCGTTATTTACAAAACCAGAAACTGATAGAATGTTGATTGGCATCTACATATCTATAATCTAAGAAACATTTATTGAGTATCAGCCATAATACAAGACAACAATCAATTTGGCTTGATATCAATCAAGTTGGGACTATAAAATTAAATAGATAATCAATTGGTCATATTGTCCTGTGCGAGAATAATACCTTTATTCAATTGACTAATCATAATCTGATTACCTTATTAATTTCTATTTTATTAATGATAACAAACTTACAAAAATTTACAAACTTTATACACATTTTCGAATTTAAACTAAAATTCAACTTATAAAAATATATATTATAGCTGTGTTAGAAACATAAGTGTTAAATAACATCTCTATAATTTACATGCTACATATACACACTCATTTAAATGTTAACCTTAATCCATTTTAACATCCAAAACGAATCCTAGATAATATTGCTCAACCTGCCAATATCAACAAAGTTGAATCTACATAATAGAACATAACCCAGACAATTCATTCCCTTTCTGGATAGGCGGTTGCCTGCTCAATTGCACACCTTCTAGCATTGGTTTTAACGCGTATTCTAACTCGGGCTCCTCTCCAGGTGGGAGTGGTTCATCTTCCGTGCTGATATCCTCTAGCATCTTATCATCATGATTGTTTGTGATGAAGGAAGGTATTGTTTTAGAGATGTTGATACGGATGCCTCCTCCAGGGAGCACATTGATGTGGGATGCGGCATCGAGTTGCACATTACCGTCGATCGATGACAGTACGGTGGTGTGTGTGGTGTCAGCGGCGCTTGTTAGCATGCTCTCCTCTTCGGCTGTTATAATTAGTTCGTCATCTGTGGGAGATAGAACTTTTATTAAATGTTCTCTTATAATTTCCCCAGATATGTAGATTTCGCTAAGGGTTGTTTGTACCTACATAATAATTAAAAACTACTTTCGCAAGGTCATCTCACCAGGGATGTTATGGAGCTCCGTAACCGTAACCGGATCCGATATAAAAGTTTCGGATAATTTCTGATACTTTAAGACGGTGATCATCTCATTTTCCATTTTTTATTCTATTAACAATGACTCTTGAAAAGGCTGATTAACTGATGTGTCAATAACAACGATGTTTTATGAATAAAAAATATTTAAACTGCTTAAGTTTAAATTAAATATTTTTTTGAACATATTAAATAATATAATAAGGAGTAATACATGTTGTTTTGTTTATTATAATTTAGTTTGTTAGTACCAAACGATAACCAAGAAATAGAGTCAAAACCTCATTTTGTAATTATTTAAATTTGGAAATTACAATTCCTAAAAAAAAATATCCGTAACCACGGTAATGTTATCTATACAGTATTGTGACTCGGCCCTTCCCATGATATAATTACCTACAGCCGCGGTACGTAAATATGCGATAGGGCGGCCCGCCAACAGAACATTATTTTTAATTCATCTACCTACTTGAGTTTCTTTTTAGTTTTATGATTAATTTTATAATTTTTTTTATTTAAAAAAATGTATTCCTTGCTCTTAGCCATATTAAGTAAGAACTTGTACTTATTTCAATCAAATTGCACGCTTACTGCAGCGCATTGGCGACGCGTTGTGTACCTAGTGTGAACCGAACTCGACGCGCGTTAGGTATGTCTTGCATCTTCATACAAACTGTCGGGCCGTTTGTATGAAGATAGAATACTGTATAGATAATAGTATTCATATATCCACATCCAGATCCGAAATTTCATATCCATAATATAACATCCCTACTTCTCACTAATGGTACTTGTCAAAGAACTAACGAACAAATGAGTCAAATTTATACATCTAATTGTGCAGGTGACAATGTCATTTTGATATTGATACACTTTTATCGAACTACAGAAATAATGATAGTCGATTTTCAGTCTCATAGATGTTGTAATAAATTGCAAACACTCGATAAAATTTATGGAATTCCAATCCATCTAATCTAAGAGGTACAGTTTGACGTTTCATACTTTTCAAGCCGAAACAACTTTGCATAGGCGTAACTCACACAATTTCAATTTTTTTCCGTAAAACCATGGAAATATGAAGTTATTTTTTTTTATCGCAAGGTGTTCAATTGTTATTCACTAAATTTTAATTAAATCCTTCATACAATGCAAAATAACCAGTTAACAGAATATATTTTTTTCTCATTTTTTTTTCGTGGTTTCCAAGTCACCTAGTTAGGTCCATTACCAGTGTTGCGACTATTCACTTGTATGCAATTACTCGAAATTATAGATAATGAACAGTTTTCAATTCAGTCGTCTTTTAGTATTTAATAATACTCAACTTAAAGCTGACATCAAACTGTCAACCAAAACGCATCTTTAAAATTAAAAGTAATGTAAAATTACTCGTGTCGCAAGTAAAAAAAAAAAATTTTAATACTCTTGCAAGACTGCGAACTATACATCGATGGATCTGTCGCCATCTTCGAAGCTGACTGTGCGCGTACTTTTTTCCGTTTGTGTATTTTATCATTTGTGACTTGGCAATTTTTTTTCTGGATTGAGCATTCTTTATTTATTTACCTTGTACAATACTGGATTTGGAACTAGGCAAGTGATTTTATAATGTCGAAAAGAGGATGTACTTTAAACGCCCAGGCTCGTGAATTGGTGGTGAAATTACACGAATATTTCGAGCGTGAGTCAAAGCGGTGGGCATCTATTTCAAGTTACACAAGTGCGGGATCGTGTCGGTGAAGCACACAGTTTTGCAAAACGTACCGTTGGCAAAATAATAAACAAAAAGTATGGGCCTTCTGGACGTGAGGATAACGTACTTCACATACCGAATAAACGATAAAATACCAGTGACAGGTATCGATCAATTTGATACTCATGCAATAAGAAACCATATACAGGTGTGGCGTTATTACAGGATAATATGGTACCTGTGGGTAGAGGTCGCTGTGACGGTTCAGAAAAATATGTTTTAGGTTCAGTAAAAGTCCCTCGGTTTTCGAGATATTTATAGATATATTTGTTACCTACCAACTTTCAACTGGGCGAAGCGATTTTAATGATTCTTTTTAGGTTTGAAAGCTGGTGCTTCCCGAATGGTCCCATTTGGTCCAGTTCTGACAATGGCATCCATGAGAAAACCATATAAGTCTAACATTAGCAATGTGTGCGACAAATGAACGAGTAACTCAATATCATGCCAACCGATTTCGATTTATAAAAGGGTAGACTTCACAGATGGTCCCATGATCATTACAACAAGACCTGATGATGGAATCCTGAGAAAATTGAGAAAAATCCTTAAATGAATACATAATACACCTTAAGTAATCACGTTTAGTAGGTCTACCCATATTCAGAAAAAAATGTTAGTGTACTTCAGATTCACTAAAAATCAAAATAATAAACAAAAATTTAAAAAAAAAAAACCGACTTCACAAAAATAAACTATACCAAAACAAACTAATATGCACTAAAAAAAAAAAAATATTGCTTTATTAGACTACTTAAAAGTCAATCAAATTATTACGATATTATAATATAGGTACAATTATTGTTATTTTTGGAGACGGTGTCAGCCAAGGAAACAATATACCTAGCAATAATAATACGAGAATACTTTAATAATTAAACACATTTAACAGCTCCCCTCCCGCCGCGACCCGGCTCGCCTCTCGCCTGGTAAAGTCGCGCGTGCGACACAAGCACATCTCACCTATAACAATGAATGTAGTTACAAGCCTACGTTGGCTGAAACCGACTCCAAAAATAACCATAATTGTAACTATATTATAATATCATAATAATTTGATTGACTTTTAAGTAGTCTAATAAAGCAATTATTTTTTTCTTTTTAGTGCGTATTAGTTTGTTCTGGAATAGTTTCTTTTTGTGAAGTCGGTTTTTTTTTATACACTACGTTAGGTTAAATTTATGAAAAAAATAAGCAAATCGAGAAATTTGAGTTATACCTTTGTTTAAAAATGAAACTTTGCATACACTCTAAAAAATCATAGTTATTATAATCGATTGCGTCTATCCAGGAATACTATTCAAAAACAGATTGAAAAAAATCCTTCATTGAAGTCTTGTCACCAAAAAGAGTTGCAAAGGGTCTATTATTTATTATATTTTACTGCATATCGAGTGCGCCAAAAACCAATGCATTGGGAAATGGCTTGCGATGGATATTCGTGCTTAGGCCTCTGAACATAACATATATTTTTCTGAACCGCCACAGCGTCCTCTACACAATTGTTTACTGGCTCTTCAATCAAAAAGCCCCAAGACTATCACGAAGAAATTAATGCAGAAATATTTCAAAACTGATTTGTGACTTTATCACGCCCCATACCATTCTATGCAAATTGATAAAGCACCAACACAAGCAAACAAGAGAGCCTATTTAGTACCACTGTTTAGCACGGCTGCAACGAAAAGGAGTGGAAGCAGATATGAGTTTGTTAAAATCAGAACTAACCAAATTGGTAAATCTACATAAACCAGCAAATCCAAAATACGCCATAGACCAATTAGCAGAAGAACACGGACATAAAGTTATTAGACTTCCTCCATACCACTGCCAATATAACGCAATTGAATGGATTCGGGCCCAAATCGAAGGATATGCTGCAAGGCACAATACAAAGTCACCATTCAGTGTAAAGATTGAAGGTTTACTGAAGGAAGCAGGTCACAAAGGATGAGTGGGTCAAATGGTGGAAAAACCAAAGAAAAGAAATAATAATGGACGACTTCGACAGGGATGTTCATATCGATAACTTAATGGATAATCAAATAGTGACTAATTTAGGTAGTGAATAAACAATTTTTCATCTAGTGCATTTTTTAATTTATTTATCCTCAAAATACATGTACTTGTACATACCGGTACCTAAAATAGAACGCGAAGCAGCGTCCTATGTAAACACCCACAATATTTAATTATTATATAATAACATAATAGGTATAAATGAATAGTTTTTCTTGTTTAAATCTGTTTTTGCGTAACATAAGTTTTTCGGTAACGCATAAAGCAATCCGTGATATCTTTTTTTTGGGGACAAACCGCCTAGGCGGCGTACTGGGTTGAGGACTTTTGAAAATCCTAAAACCGTAATCGATTAGTAAATATAAATATATGGTATCAAGAACGCTCAATCATGCTTAAGAATCGGATATTGTAGTTAGCGATTTATTTCCCCATCCCTAGTTTTCAGTCTGTCATAACTGTGAAACGGTACCTCTTAGATTAGACGGACATATATTTATTTATTTATATATCGCCAATTAACGGGACATTGGCGGAATTGTGCTACTGGCAACAGTCGCCATTTTAATTAGAGAAGAAGATTAGATGGACTGTAAAAATGTGATTCCCTAGTACACTAATTAGAACCTAAGCTAATCTTAATAAATAAGCTATCTGTATAGATAGCTATTAACTGTAGGAAATCGTAGGGTCACATACAATATTTTTTTTTGTATTTATGTCCAGGTGCAAAGAAAACAATATTATTGGCAGTACAGCGCTTCACACAGTATTATTAACTTTTTTTTACGTTCCAAAAGTATTAAAAAAATTATTGTACTATGTTTTTAAATTTTTGTGCTACTGATGCTGTTTTAGTTGATAATTTGGTTTAGTACTGTTTTGAAGAGTTCACAAATAATGCCTTAAGAAATCCTTTTTAGGAGAGTTCGGCCAACTAAAGCAGACTACGATTTTGTAGTTTAGTAACAATTATTACATAGATTACAAAAAAATAGCATATGTTCCCCCTCTCCCTACCTGAGCCCGCACAATGAAGGTCTAGATAATAGTACATTTTCACAGAAATAAAGTAGCTTATATCTACTTACGATACTAAGATTCTAGCCTACTAGGGCGTGTTCTAGCTCTATGAATCTAAATGTGTTTTAATTAACTATTATACTGTATGTAATACTTTGTGAATTTTTCAATATCCTTTTTATTTATGGCCAAGTGTCAGAAATTTTTGCCAGTGTCGTTTTCTTTTTAGGGGTAATCATTTACATACCGGTGAGGACAATGACTAAATAGTGAAGTGTGTATGCCAACAGACCTGGATCTATAGGCTCCTGCTTGACCTTGATGGAGGCGAAGTCGATGGTAGCCTGGCGGTCCCTGCTGGCGCGCTCGGCGACTGTCTCATCGTCGGTATCGTCCTCATCGCGCACCTCCACCTGCTCCACCGGCTCAGCTTTGAACACCACGTCGTCCTCGTCGCCGTCGTCGAGCTCCTCGATCTGTTGGTACCATCATGTGTTATATTATTTCAACTTATTTAATTTGTAGATTTAATGTCAAATGAGGTTTGAGAATTTTCTGTACATAACTATAACAATTACATTTAATAATAACCATATCGATGAGATTTAGAGTAGTAGGGCTCTTAGTGCAGAGTTCGTCCGGGGAAGTACTACCACCTTACCCATTTCCGCCGTGAAGCAGTAGTGCAATTGTATTACTGTGTTTCGGTTAGAAAGGTAAGGGGGCCGGTGAAATTACAGGCACATGAGACTTAACAACTTCACGTCTCAGGGTCGACAACGCATTGGCGATGCTCCTAGTGTTGCAAATGTCCATAGGCGGCGGTGACCACTTACCATCAGGTGGACCGTCTGCTTGTTTGCCGGCCCAAGTGGCATAAAAAAAAATATTAAAAAGGAATGATCAGAATACACAAAAAAAAATCGTCGCTCTCGCGTGAGTTGAAATAGCAACAATATTTGTTTGATACGAAAATATTTATAAATAACATACTTCAACCGGATCGTCGGCGTCCTTCTCGGGATCGACGACCTCGACGTCGGACTCATCATCTGAGGGTTCATTGACTTCCTCGTCCACATCCTTGATCTCGATCGCCTCCTCGACCTCCACCGGTTTTTCTTCCTCCATTACTTCTTGTTCTGGCTCTACTTTCGTTAGAGATGCCTAGATAAAAAATTGAGTCATATTAAACATATAAGATTTAATGGGTTATGACTAGTATCAGACAATTGGAAAGTTACAAACTGACATGTGTATGTACTAATTAGTTAGTTCCAAGTTAGATTTCAGCCTACGACCGTTCTAGCAGTGTATATAATCCCCTCACCAAGCTGCCTTGTCACTATTTGATAGCCTTATAATAAATAAACCTTCAGTAAGACATTTATTAATGTAGGAAAATGGTTAATAATTGTGTGAAAAATGGCAAGTCAGGTGACCCATCAAGCATTTAATTTGATATCCTCATGTCAAACGATAATGTGGCTTAAGGTAGCATTTGTATCCATTTATATTATCGTCCGCTTTCCTTTTTACCCCATTTACAGCAAACCCAAAAAAGAAGTATTACTAAACCGAATGAATGAATGAGGCAGATTCGTTATTTATGGTCCGGGTGACATAGGCTACATTTTATACAAATAAAATCATATAAATCATAGCTATGGGGCCGTTCAAGTATTACGTGAGGGGGAGGGGGGTTTTTGGTTTGCTTATTTTTGATGACATGGCGGGTAGGGGGGTTTAGGTGATTACGTCATCCGTCATTATTTACCTACATATTGGCTATGCTCGAAAACGAAACGCATTTTAGGGGATTCCCCCTAATAATGTATACGTTTAGGTACTCACTTAGAATCGAGTAGGGGAATTACCGCGCGCTATTTACTTGTTGTAAAAATTTTCTCTGTCTCTGTATTGTTTCGTGTGGATACTCTGACGAGTAGACGTAGCATAGCAAAGCATGTTAAGATTTCTAGTTACCATTGTTTCAATCAGGCAAAGTTTATTTAAGATCTTGTTTCAAATATACAAATCCAAATTATACCAAAAATTGTTCATACAAATATGAAAGTACAAAATGTACAGAAGTTGGTTAATGAAGTGTGGCCTAATTATTAATTACAAGCAAAGTCCGACAAGGAATCTGCATCTAAGAGAATTGAAGAAGAATTACAAGCAGCGACTAAGAATAAATCCAATCCAATAAAAAGAAAAGTTTACGTAATCATGGGGGGAGGGGGTAAGAGCTTTGCTTATTTTTGCTGACAAGGGGGTTGGGGGGTGGGGGGGGGGGGTGGGTAAATAATTGTAATAAAGCTGCTTACGTAATACTTGAATGGCCCCTATCCTGTATTCTTTTAACTATAATTATGAGAAAGTACGTACCTTATAATCCTCAAAGCACATGGGATGGTAGTTCTTATCCTCCGCATCGTGACGCACCGAGTTCCTCAGATGCCACTCCTCCTTGTCCTCGTTGTAGAACTGGTCGAACTTGTCCCCGCACAGAGCACAGAAGTGGTCGGCGGGGGCTCCGGCTGCGACGCTCGGGGTCTCCTCCAACACTTCCGATGGACCTTCGCCTTCGCCCTCCGCGCCGCCGGTCTCGAACCAACTTTTTTCTAAAGGCAGATATTTTTTAATTTAAATTTTAAGGTGACTTTCACACCGTACTAGAATAGTGTTCGGTTCAATTTATATCGACGACTAGTGGACATATTTCAGATTACAGTATTTTAATCGACTTTAAGAGATAAGAGTAAGCACTTAACACAGTAATTCCTGCCGACAGAGTGTAACGTAGTCGGGCAGATGTATAACTGTACCTCTCTCCTCCAGGTCCTCGAGCTCCTCGTACTGCAGCCAGTCGGCCAGGTCGTAGTGCCAGTGGCGCGAGTGCGCGCGGCGCGCGGAGTCGCGGTCGCGGCGGTTCTGGCGGAAGTGCCAGTCCAGGTGCTGCGAGTAGCGCACCGTCTGCTCCGGCGGGAAGCGCGCGCCGCAGCCGCTGCACTGCATGCCGCCGTACAGCCGCGGGATCATCGCGGGCTGCGGCCTGCGGTCCGCGACACACCGTCAACTCTCGCATCTCGACGTGATGCCTACTTAAATCTTATGTAACGCTGCGGACGTCGGTATTTCCATTTGGGGCAGTTATACTGATCCCTTTAAAAGTCGCGCCCGATAGTACGATTTTTAATATTAAAATTAAACTTTCGTCATCCAAGAGCTGAATGATCACCAGTAGATGCGACTGATAATATCTCAAAATAGTATTTGACGATTTAATAGATACAAAAGATTGTATACTTACACTCTCAGAGTCTCGGGCCGTAGTAGATCGACTTTGTGTAGCACGGTCTTATCGTCCTTCGGTTTCGACACCTCCTCCGCTTTGGGTTCCTCCTTTGTGTCATCCTTAACCGGGTTCACTGCCACTTTAACGATGCCAGTGGCGACCAGCTTGGCGAACAGATCTGTCACGTTGATGTTGCCGAGTAGTGGCAACTTTGAAGTGGCAGGTTTCTCGTCGGAAGGTGTTTCCAGGCCGGGGATCTTGTCAGTCTTGTTGAACAGTGGCTCTGCCACGCTGTATTCAGATCCCGACGCCGATGCCGGTGCCATGCTCGATGGCAATACACTGGCAAGCATATCCAGACCTAGGGACGGTAAAACGTTCAGTAAAAAGTTCAGTTTATAATATAATAAAAAAAATTATGCTAACGACTTTGTTGTAACTGGCAATTCGAATATGTATCTTAATACATAGAGACATAAATAAATAAACTGCCCATTAGATGGCGCGACAAAACATTGAACAGCCTATAGAGTATAGGCTGGTAATAGGTAATGTATAAAAACACGCAGGAAGTCTGCCGAGAAACTAGTTAAGACAAAATTTTGTTTGCTGTTCTGTTATTAAAAAGTAAATACTTTTTGTGGGGTCATAAAAACTCTTTCGAGATTAAGCGTTTTGGTTACCTCCTCTGCAAACAGAACGAAATACAAATAAGTACATAAACTCAACTCACCTTGACTTTCATGATTCATATCAGGGCTAGGCGTCTTGATAGGTCTTTGTACCGGTTCCTGATCAACCTCCATGGCATTATCGGTTACGCCATCAACATTATTCACCGGTGGCATCGGCGTAGGAATCCCCACCCCTTCCATATTAACAATTTGGGTAACACCAGGCTTTATATTCCGCGGTAACGCTGAGAATCTAATAAAGTACTTTTCCTTCCCCATGAATATTGGTTTCGGTAAGTCTCCGTACTCAACTTTGAACGGCTGCTCATTTATCAAAACCGTCCTCAAAGCGTCGACGAAACGAATCGTGAAAAACTGTCCACTAATATTGAACTTCTGCACTTTAGCATCGAGGTAAACCGGACACATCTGTGTTGCGTTCACGATAAGATTGATTTTCCCTGCGACTAAATCTGTACGCTTCGTCTTACCGATGTCCACTTGAGGTAAAGGTCCTTCCAAGTGCACTAATCTAGGTTTGCCATCAATTATAACACCTACAGGTTGACCGCCGAAGAAGCATTCGTACCATCTCCCGTTTATATACAACTCCCTCGTCGGAGCACCGAATCTAATATCGAATTGTTGATCGTCAATTTCCACTTGCTTATAACCTTCATTGAACGATAAAACTACAGAATCCTTATTATCAAAAGTGACACGTCTACAACCCGGCAAGAATTTAATTTCCCTTGGATCGTCCCAATCTAACATAATAACTGCTGTTTCACCATAAAACCTGATCTCTCTAGGAATTCCATCGATTTGTATGGTCTTTACGGGGTCGTGATCGATGTACTCCAAGATTTTGAAGTCAGTCGGTGGGATGGCGAACCCGGGGACGCCGATCGGCGGTGGGGACTCGCTTCTAACGTAGAGCTGAAGGAGACTTTCACCCTGACACATGCCGAGCTTAGGAGTCGGTAAAGGCGGCCTATGCGGGCGGTTATCAAACTTTCCTCTAAAGAACGCCGGGACGGGACCGCGGAATCTCCTCGGCACGTATTCGTCGATCCTCGGCCTCGGCCCCCTCCACATAGGCTGGTAGGGCGGGTACATCGGCGGCATTATCGGCGGCATGGGCGGTGGCCCTTTAAGATTCATACCATCGGTATTTTTCATGCTATTCATTCTCATGTCAGAATCTTGGATGTATGATTTGCTATCCGGTGGTGTATCGAAAAACGCTAACGGCGTGATTCGCTCATCGATATCACCGAAGTTGTTCCTGTCGCTCGGCGAAGATTTCGGACTTGGGACTTTATGATTTTCTTCGTGAATGTGAGCTTTGAGCTTCCTTTTAGATATTTCTAGTGACTCTCTCTGTTTAGCCTCCTTTAATTTCAACTTTTCATTCAGTTGCAACACTTGGTACATAAGAGTGTTGTACTGGTTCTTGTCTAGTTTGCCGTCAGTGTATTGTTCCTTCGCCTGGTTCATGATTATAGATATTGTCTTCTTGTGATCGTCGGCGTCGAAGTCTTCGGGATTTTCTGACCGAATGTCCATATCTTCGGAGCTGAGTGTGCGACGTCTCTCCCTTTCTATACCTACAGTAAACAAGCGCGATTATTATCATTAGTAGCAAAGATTTGGCGTTTTTTATTGCAAATAAGTATTCAAATAATACTTACTTGGAGACTTGCTGAACAACAGCGGCCTGCCCAATCCATCTTTTACTTTGGTAGCTTCAGCCAGCTTCGCTCTGACCAGATCCAATTTAGAAGGAGTTTTCTTAGTATCGTCTCTATTTTTGTTGTCTTTCACTTCATGCCAATCTTTCTGTCTCGGAGAGTCTTGTGGTGACGTCTCGATAGGGTCAAGGTCATCAGATTTGCTATCATTTTTCGGTGATTCAGTGATGGCAGGCGGGGGCGGGGCCGTTTCATCTACTTGAGGCAACTGACGTAGATCTACGTCTTCATTGCCGAATAGTCTGTAATCATTTGTATTATTATAATTTCACTCACTAGTTTTCATTGATATTAATTAAGATAATCGTTCTTGACTGTTAGCAGGTATGTCTTAAATACCGGAAAAACTAAATATCCCTCGCCATCTCGTTAAACCGTGGGGCGGAAGATAGGAACTACATACAAATACACAACTACAAATCCCCTAGGATGGACCTAGGACTTGTTAACTTCAATAGGGTTTTTATAATCGGATTAGATGTAGGTATCTTTCTTTATGGAATATTAAAGTTAAAATAAAAATGTACGTACATATCAAACTTGTCAAGTTTATTTTTCTTAGCTTTCCCTTCAAGCGCTTCGGCGGACGGCCGTTTTTGCCCAATGGCTGCCGCTTTAGACTCTGCGACAGCTGGCAGTACCCTGAGATCTACATCCTTAGTCTCAGTTATATCTGGCGCATCTGGAAATGGAACTTTATTTTTATGTAATCTTCAGGTCTACATTAGCTTGTCACTTTACCATTTTACCTGCTCTCCCGCGGGAATGTGATCCTACAGTTACGAACAGCGCGAAATCGCTGAATATCATCCACCAAAACTTTTAATCTTACACTGATACAATATATTACCTATTCTCTATTATCGAGATGTTTCTTTTATCAGTGATTTTACGACTCACGTTAATAGAAACAAACTAGCAGACCAATTTTGATTTTTTACGATTTAGCTCGGCAACGGATGATAGATGAAACTTGGCATACAGATAGATTATAATCTAGATAAATACCTATGTGTAACAAACAATGTTAAATCCATCAGAAAGAAGTGACCACACGCGACTATTAAAGAACTATTTGAATGAATGTCTGTTTTCTCTTCAGTCCGCTAGAGGCGCTGTGTTTATCTTTATACATTTTTTTTTCTTAGTCTCTAACACGTATAGATTACGTTGAAGACCCTACAAAGATTGATTTGGAAAGACGGATAGACTTGGGGCTGCTGCAGACTGGGCCACCGGTGGCTCGACCAAGCTACAGAACGTGTTCACAAGTTGCAGCCATTTATGGCATTCAATATTTAAAATCTGACATTAAGTCCAAAATAGCGGGATGCTCTTCGATAAAAGAGATATTCAGAAATATAAACATTTACATCGAAATGTGAATCTAGCATGCTCATAAGCCCTCATGTGTAGCGCTCTTACAGGGAAACTTGAGTACCGACTATTGTGATGACTTTGCCATAAATAGGGAACACTGATGACTCTTAAAGTTTGTGGCTTGGATGTGACCACTCACACTCTCAATATGCATCGATAAGACATAGAATGTTGTTCACGACTTGTCGGGGGCCACTAGTCGCCGCCAACGATGGCCAAGTGTCCGGCAGCGCTTACTACAATAATTCACTAACTGCTTATAAATAAAATTAAATCCAATTAAAATTAAGATTTATCACTAGAGGATTACAGTCCATAAATTTAATAAGTTTTCCGTTAGATGTAGTAATTTAGCTAGTTACTGAAAATGCTTAAAGTCTCATGTGGAGTCTTAGTAACCAATAACAGAATCCTGTCTTATCTGACGTTATTCTCACGAATCAAAATCTACACTCGATTCCCACATTTAACTTAAATACTTAAATTATCTAGAATGCATTTAATACGAATATTTAATATCTACTTATTAGAAATGGAATTAAATATTTATTCAAATAGGCCTTCACAGGCACTTATGAATGGTCAGATTCTATCATTATTAAATATATTACAATAAATATATTGAGTTCTTGACTAAACGTTCTATTAGCCTGTCATTCCATCATTTGTCTCCGCGTTTAAGTCTCAAGTGCTGGATTGGACGTAGACTATTTCCTTTCTAAGATTTCAATAACCCTCGTTTGTAATATTTTAAAAGGACATGAAAGGTGATTTATTAGAGCCTGTGAAGGCTGATATGAATAAACAATATTTCTATTTTATCAGTACGATAAGGGTTAATTTACAATAATACGAATACTTAGAGCAAAATTGTACACTGATTTTTGAACTGTGTATGCTTTATGTAAGTTACAAATTCGATATGCAACCTAAGTTGGAATTTATTTAATTTACTCTGGTAGACTTAAAATATGTTTGTTTAAGCTCGGATTTTATTTTATGAACGGTTCAGTTTTGTATCAATTTCTTAGCATAACTACTTAAAATTAACTAACTAGATTCAATTAACAATATCTTTAGGAGTCTCAAATATTTTTAAATACATTGTAGATAAAAAAATATTAAGTGTCTATTACTGTAATCACTTCAAATTAAAAATATATTATTATGAACTACCAGGGACCATAATTTTTAAAACCCTATTAGTAGATAGTTGATTCAATTTAAGGCCTTATCCACATTGGCGATTTGCGAGTGAGTTCAAAGCCAGGCGAGCGAGCGGCGAAGAAATGGAGGGCGGGGGGCGGTCTGTTGAATGCGAGTTGACAGAGGGGCTCGATGGCGTTATTCGCGGCAGCTCGCTCCGCACTCGCCTCGCTTTGGACTCGCTTGGAAATCGTCAGTGTGATAAGGTCTCAATAATTTCGGAATAATATGACTACCACAAAGTACTTATATATGTATTCTTAATTATATATTTAACAGAATATGATAGATTGAAGAGATGATTTTATAAAACCGGAGTCAACTAGAGAAGTTAATACCAAAACGCAACTTCTTCATCTTAAAATTAATCTAGTTCTTTTGTCCATGTTTAACTCTTACGAGTGTCGTTGTAAATAAGGGATAACATTTCTTTGAATTGTAATAACTAAGTATACAATATTAGGTTTACACTAGTACACAATACAGCTTATTCTACCTTAGCAATTTATCAGATATGGTATCTAAAATGACAGTAGGAATACCTAAGGCTTAGGAATCCTTACTAATATTATAAATGCAAAACGTGAGTTTGTATGTTGCGCCTTCACGGATAAGTGACTGAACAGATATGGCTGAAATTTGGCGCACACATAGCCTATGGTATGGAAATAACTACAATGCAACTACATATTGTTAGTATTTTAAGAAACCTAATACTAGTCTTACTTTATTTTTTTTACATTATTGCCATAGTTGTGATACGCTGCTGGTTTTCTAAATAAATAAAGGGACGGGTTATTTATCCGGGTAAGCAGGTGATGACCACGGAGGAAATGTAATATAAACCTCATCAATAATGATAAATTTACAGCGGGGAAAAGTGCACTTAATAAAATCAATGGTATGGAGGTATCAAGGTTTGATAATTAGAGACATGAACGTTTTAGCTATTCCGATGAATACACTCTCACGAATTATCTTAACCAATGGTTTACCCCCGTATGGTGTTTCATAGGACCAACTGCCTTCGCTGGTCTATCTTGATTAGGACGATCATCAGGAAATAGACAGAACTACCCTAAAAACCAGCTTAAATTAACCGCGATCACCGATCCAAAAGTACTATATTCAGGACAAATAGGAAGAGCTGAAAATGTCAAGATTAACTGGAGCATTGTCTTCTTTACCCCGAGTCTGTGTGCATATAGCTCGGTCATCATCGGCCCTGTTGATAAGCAATATATGTTCCGTTCATCCGGCATTCATACATTTTTGTGTCCTCTTTAGAATCTACAGTTTTCAGCTGCAGGACTTCAAACTCATTCTCTTTCCAGGATTTAGGTATGTGGTTTGATCCTTTGACCTCTAAATCTTTTAACACTGCACGTGTAGTCTAATAAAGGTCCGATTGATGAGGAAGATTCTTTTAAACCGCTAGTAAAACTACACGTAGTAGAGTGAGAGATTCAATCAAAATAATGAAGATGAGAGATCAAATTCAAAATAATGTTAACAATTTCAAACTCTACCATAGTTTAGTAGTCCTAGGGCTCAACTGAATACTTTACTTTTATATCTGTCACTCCTCTGATCACAGGCTTTCATTCATCTCCAAAAGATCCACACCAAAATAGTTCCCTATCAAGTTTTCTGTTTTGGCGCAAACTGCAACCTAAAGTAGTGTAGGTACTAGTAGAAATAAAAAAAGAACATTAGAAACTAAGTCATGTCGCTACGCTTTCTAAGCTACGAGTGAAGGGATTTCTCCAAAGCAAAACATTAACGTTCCATGCTTAAAAAGACTACATAAAAAAATCTTCTCTTCAACTAAAACTATTTAGTTGAAATAAGTGAAATCGCTTGAATATCAATGTAGCTAAAAAGCAAAACGCCAACTAACCTGGAACATCTTAGTTGCAATATGTTTTCCCTTCCAGAACCTCCTTGTAGCAAAACCTCCTCATTAAAAACGTATGTATAGCCAAACATCCAATGAGAAAATGGTCTATAGGTTTCGAAGTCTAGTCGAAATCATTATTATTCACTCCTAATTTGGAATTTGAAGTTTTTGAACTTTGAAAAAGCCATGGCCAATTTACACCATGACGCCCATTCGGAGTTTTCCCACAAACTAGGCATGGAAATGATTGCTACTTTTATTTCATTTTCATTTAATGAAATTACTTATTTTTTTCACACTGATTTCACCTGTGAAATTTCACAGCCAATGATTTTTTTTCGCAATGCTCTAATATCACTCATGGCCGTGCGACCCGTTCGTAGCGACGATCAGTATATATTTTGCTCTTACTAACACGACTGGGTTAGAAAGACGCTCTTTCTTTCTTGAGTTTTCACGAGTCATCGGTGATATACGATGATATCCGAATGATCTGCGGTGTGCGATCTATCATGTAGGCAAGGTAGCAGAAAAGTAGCAGAGTGATTTTTAACAGTCGACGTCAAAACAGTAGTAGAAGTAGCAGGTGTGACATATGAAAAAGTATTTCATATGATTTTTCACATGCTATTTGTGAATCATGCTATGCCTACCACAAACACAGTCAATTTTTTTTTACAGTTTTCTTTATCATCAAATTGAATCTTTCTTTTTTACTTCTAGATTCTTCGCTCTTGTCCCTGGTCTCAAAAACCAATGAATAGATTTTTGTCCCTAATTGTGTTAGGGCTGAAAATTCGGTTTCGGGTAGTTTCGACTTAGGCTACTGATCGGCCGAATTTTCGGCGAGCCATATATGGGTGTCCCTGGATTTTTGCGCGTCGTTCGTAAACTTCAGATGAGTTCGTTGCTTGAATGTGGTTGCAATCTTTGTTCGCCGACCGGTGTGATTATGTTGAGTGACTCCCATGTTTTTACTCCCATATAAATGCTCGAAACTTTAGCATTACTTGATAACGGGTAAACGGTGTGAAAAATAAACTTTTCAGTAAGCAGTTGGAACTTTAACATGTCTAAATACTTTTCGGCTTAGACCGAAATTGTGACCAATGATTCAGCTTTGCTTAAAATCCTATTTCCATCGGACGTAATGTCTTAGTGTCCAGACATCATGAGAATGAGTCACTAAATGAGCGCATTGGACATTTGGCTACATAAACGTTTCAATACTTGAACGTTTTGCTACACAAACGTTTGATTATTAATCTACCATCTACTACTTCTAAGCCGGGATAAGTTTCTTTGAAAAATTACGCACATTTGTAATTCAAAAAGGACTAAAAAAACACAGCGTTTTGCATAATCAAAGTAAAGGCGGAACAATCATACAGGCTTTATTTCAAGATTTTATAGACCTCTATGGCAACCAAATATCGTTAGTCTATTATATCCTACACATTATTTTATTTTGCATACCATATAGTTTAACACGCTTATAAAGCAAAGTAATGGAAAACAAATATACTTACGATGAAATATAACTCTTTAAAAATCTATCACTCCACTATTTATTATTCACTCTTATTTAAACTACGAACAAAAAAGAATATAACCTGCTGATGATTTGAGGTTTATCCGAGGTAAGAGAAATTCAAAGAAATGCTTCTCCCAATACTTACAAATATAGCGGAATCATTGGAAATTGTCTTGGAGAAGTATTAATCCAAGCAACGAGAATAGTATAGGTTTATGAATGTTTCGCGATCTAGTGATACCTACGCTTCAGATTTGATCCTATTGATACCTTATTTATACTCTTCTTTTGATTGCGTCACAGCACACTTATTTCACTACAATCCATTCCATTTCTTCCAATGTTGGTTGCACTTCATTGACATAATTTCAGATTCGAATTTAACAATGAGTTTTGTGTTCCATAGTTACATACTATTAAGTGGTACAAGTTAGAAGCGAAAGTCGATTAGATCACCCAGATTGTTAGCTTTGTTTGACATAAAGGTAAGGTTTTTTTTCTTTATAAAAAACTGTGCATCAAGTGTGACCAAATGGCACGTCAATCGAAATTACAGTGAATAGTGAAATGAAATCAATAGGAAACGTTCTTTACCGAAACTACTTGATTACTCAGTTAATGAAATATGTCAGTGCTACGTTCCAGAATAAAATTATAAAAGCGGTGCGACGGTCAGTCTTCCATATTTCGTCGATATATGGTTCTTAAAAGTAAAGGGTACAGAAACCGACGTAAACACGGAATCATGAATACTTCAAGACTTGCAAAACATTTTATTTCCACACAACATCGTGTAAGTTTTCGCTCGGGCTTATAATCTAGTATCACATTCGTGCGACTAGCGCAATAATCGTACGTTTTCGTAAGACGTCCCCACATTCTGCTAACATAGAGTGATATCTTACTTGGTGACTCGGTTCGGGTACGCTCCGGCTCGGGCTCGGGCTCCGGCTCGGGCCCCGGGGCGCGGTCGGCGGCCCCTCGCGACGCACCTTCGGGGCTCCCCGAGTGCTCCCTGTTGCGTCTCATGTACCGCTCCTTGTGATAGTTCCGCAACTCCTTGAAGGCGACCACCTCGGGCTCCGCGGCCTTACCGGGCTCCGGCTCCGCGCGGCGCTCCCGCTCGAGATCCCGCTCGCGGGGGCGGCGCCCCTCGCGGTTCCTAGCTTTCTTTTCCGGCGAGGAGCCGCTCGAGCCGCCGGTGCCGTTGGCGTCGTCGGGGCGCTTCTTCTTGTCGCGCGCCGCCTCCTTGCGACGCTTGGCGGGCGCGGCGGACGCGGCGGGCGCGGCGGGCTCGTCGCGCACGATGCGGGGGATGGGCGGCAGCTTCATGATGCGGAGCGGGTCGGGCGGCGCCAGCTCGTCCACGGCGGCGCGGGCGCGCGCGCGGCCGCGGGCCAGCTCGTCGTCGGCGCGGCGCGGCTTGTCGCGGCGCTTGTCGAGGCGCGGGTCGCGGCGGCGCGGCGCGGCGGCCGGCGCGGCGCCCGGGGCCACGTCGATGGTGATCACGTTCTTGCGCTTGTGGACGCGGTCGAGGGGCTTGATGTCGAACACGTTGGGCGCTATCGCCCCGGGGGGCATCCCGAGGCCGGGGCCGGGGCCGGGGGCCGGGCGGGGCGCGGCGGCGGCGAGGGCGTGGCGGGCGAGGCGCGGGTCCCGGCGCGCGGCCGCCAGGGCTCCGCTGACGGGCGCGATGCGACCGCCCGGTTTGTTCACCGGCTGAAAGCAAACACTACGTAGATATATTCCTAGAAGGAACGGTACCCTGTTGGCATTTGTAGATGGATCGACGACGCTGATGTACTCCCCCGCATCCCCATTTATGAAATTTTTGTAGTTATGTGCGAGTCATTAAGTTTAAACATATGTTTTGGACCTTTTTTAATGCATGCCGTGACGACCTATAAATAAGGTGGTAGTGTTTTTAGGGTTCGTATCGTGTTCTTTATTTTTAAATGTCATTCTTGTCAGTTATCCAAAGACTGATGAAGACAGAAATTATAGCTTATTTTCTTCTAAATTGTCATTTAAATATGTAATTTTTATTGAAGATACATGCTATGTTACAATACTCGTATATAATAAATTATTTTTGCTTGGGAATCATTCATGCCCAAAAGTGTAGCAGCTGGCAAAGCCATCGTCGTGGATAACACCGAGTAGACTAAAAAATAACAACAAAAAAATGGTGGCTAGCCGAATGTTTGAATTTAGGTAACCTTTTCGATTCCGAAATTTCGATCATCGCTAAATGCAAAATTGAGACACAGACGTGATGTAGGAAATGCACTTCTAGGCCGAGCCACTCAATACCCCTATAATTCTGTCGTAACTAGGGCTGCCATCACCTAAATCGCCAAACGCCGGACAAAAACTTAAAAAACCCGGACATTTCAGTGAAATTTTGAACTTGAGAACGGCTGGATCAATTAGGCAATTTATTATGTATACTGGCTTCTGTAACACATGTATGTATGCCTAGCTCAGAAGTCAGAGACTGAATTTAAATTGTGTAAGTTTATTTATTTGAATAAACGAGATTTTTAAGCAAAGAAATGCTGTTCGAAAATTATAGGAAGTTTAAAGAGCAAATTATAATTATAATTATACAGGACCCTCTCAAGTCAGCTAGCTCAATACATATTTGTGTTTGACCAAAGATTCGATTTCGGCCAAAACTCCGGAAAACGTCGCGCTCTGATGTTCTGTGTTCGTCAAAGCCTCAATGTATTCAGTTTAATCCCTATGAAAGACACCTATGACTGAGAAGAACCGGCAAGAAAAAACAAAACAACAAACTCTCTGAATATGTGAAAAATATTCACTCTATTCCAGTATATAGTAGAAATTCTTATATATCTAATTAAGTTTCGGTTTCGGCTAAAACCGAGACCGAAGATTCGGTAATGGTTTCGATCGAAAAGCGTGCATCGCTGGCAAATATATATAAATTAATGAGCCGTCCCTCGCGGTTGTTCTCGTTCTCGGTAGGTTAGTTATGTATACCATTCCAACATTTTACTTTTTGCTCAGCTCCTAAGGGCCACAGCGTGATGTTACATAGCCTATAACCTTCCTCTTGAGAATTGATCAGTTCGATACCCTGACTACCAAGGCAGCAGTCGTTGGTTCCCACCGAGAATAAACATTTGTGTGCAAGAGCATATCTGTTTATTCAATGTCTGGATGTCAAAATATAAGTATATCACCCAAAAACAGTATAATGTAGTAACACCTGCCCGGTTGCCATAGTAAACACTCTGTTTAATTTACGATTAGACGGTACATTAATAAAGTTAATATTATAAAACTCACCGGGCCGAGTCGGCTTTTGACGGACAGTCCCGCGCTTACGTCAGGTGGCAGCGACACGACGGGCGCCAGAGCTGGTACCGGGTTGACAGTCGCCACCGGCATGCCCGCGCCTGCTACCTGTCAAGGGAAATATCTACTTTAGCTTTTTCTTTTGATGTGAAACATCTATAGGTGGAGGGTAAACCTGATTGTTGGCATGGCGATACAGGCCGTGCGATGCTTCGCCACGCTATATGATGGAATATATGTATGTACTATACGTTGTCTAGGTAAAAGCGTGCTAGACATGGCGCCGCGATGCCATGCGCACAGTCACTTGCGCAAGGCATCGCGGCGCCATGTATGTAAATTTTGAATTAAAAAAATTGGTATATGAAGAAAATAAATGTATATTAAATAAACGGTCATCATTTTCTGGAGAAAATTCGTAATATTGTATTTCTTTATCATGTCATATTAAGTTCCTGTCATAATCTTTTGTAACAATTACATGTACAAAATAATTTCGATGTTTCACATCTGCCAGGCGTCCCGTGACGGCTACCAAAAATGTCAAACCATCATCCATAAAAAAAAGTATC
This sequence comes from Habrosyne pyritoides, assembly GCA_907165245.1. Taxonomy (NCBI): domain Eukaryota; kingdom Metazoa; phylum Arthropoda; class Insecta; order Lepidoptera; family Drepanidae; genus Habrosyne; species Habrosyne pyritoides. The sequence goes on along the minus strand of OU015603.1, from coordinate 11,781,807 downwards.
TCAAGGAAGGTCAAATTCGTGATGTACTTGGTAATATGTACTTTCACTGCGTGTGATAATTTTGATATGATAACAGTTTCACTCGAGTTTAATTTGCATAAAACTAAGATTTCACACTCTTACACACGGCCATCTGATCCCAAACTAAGCAGAGCTTGTACTATGGAAACCAGATAACTATATACTACATATACAATTTTTTTTCTAAATACATACTTATATAGATATTTACATCCAGAGACAGAACAAACAGACATATTCATGCACACAAATGTTTTTCCTTGGTGGGAATCGAACCCGCGACCTTTGGCTTGGCAGTCAGAGTCGCTAACCACCAAGCCGACTGGCCTGTCATTAAATAGATAACGTAGTGAGCCCTACAATTAATTTCTCAATTTAGAACCGCAGATGGTGGTGAAGTTACTTCAGCTACCACCGGTTCGGAAATCAGCCATCGACTGAGAAGTTGAGAACCGAAAAGTAACCCGAGCAATGATGAAAGAGACATTTGGTCACTGCTTCGGATAATTCGTGATTCTAAATCGTCACGATCTTTTTCAATACATACTTATTTACACCCAGACACAGAACAAACAGACATGTTCATGCACACAAATGTTTGTCCTAGGTGGCAATCGAACCCGCGACCTTCGGTTTGGAAGTCAGAGTCGCTAACCACCAAGCCAACTGGCCTGTCAAACTTTCTACAACATCTATTTTCGCTAATTATCATTCAACGTTTCTAGGAATTACTCACAGAATTTATAAAGAATAGTGTTATCTTTGAAAACACGTACAATATTATTATCTGTATAGATAACAAAATGAGTGCTACGAAAGCAGCTTATATATTTCATTGTTTCGAACGTAACAGTTTCTTGGAAATGTTTTTGTTATTGAAGTTCTTATTTTATTAGCTTTACCAAGATGGTGAAACATAGTTAAATGGTTTTTTAACAATAAAATTAAAGACTCAATCTTCTACTCGGTATCCATTCCACAGTTACAATATTACTGTGATATTAGTAATTTTTGCAATTTGCAATTCGTTGGCGTATCTATGGTTATAGGATGATAGGTGGGGGGCGGGCTTGCCCACGCATTCCCCCAATATACGCCTATAATGCAGATATTACGGTAGTGGCATTATTATTCAACCGCAGTTGTGAACGGATCGATTGCCTCATTCCAAATGGAAATTCGATAAGGTTAGACAGGAATCATTTGTTTTTGTAGATATGCTAAGTACCCCAGCAACCCCATTCTACTTTTGTATGGTAACAGCATATTAATAAGTGCACATTTTTTAATGTTTATGATATAGCGTGTTATAAACCTACTTAGCGGTTCTTAACAGAGTCCTTTATTTAATATTGTTTAGTATATTGTTAGGTATATTTTCAAGATGTGCAAATAAATAAGGTAAAAAGTAAACTAGACCAAAAAACAGTTGATTTCTTTTTTATTCTGAGCATACCTACTTATTGTGCTGAAATGATCATATTGTACGACTGACAAATCGTCTTGTGTAAATGAGACACAACTTTGTAAAATCAATTTAGAACAAGACTACTCGATATAAAGTAGTTAACAGGAAAATTATTATTTTTGTACAAAAATAACCCACAATGATGAACAATGAAATTACCGCGTGAGATACAGACATAATGACCATGTTATTGTCATACAACACATTATCTCTTAATGATCAGGGACAAAGGTAAATAATCACGTAAATAAAAAAATATATTACTCGCCTGCATAATCTATATAAATAAAAATTTTATGTTTGTTTTAAGCGCAACACCTGAACGGTTGGACCGATCTGTCTAATTCATCTTTTTAAATGTTCGTAATAGTTCCAATATGATCTAGGGAATAAAATGTTGGAAATATTACCCGGAGAATAGAAAAATTTCTATGGGATTTCTGTACAAATTTGGATAGGTCAACTGTAGTCCAGATAAACTTTTACCGAGAGCATCACGACTAGCTAGCCTATTTTATTTATAAAATGTAACTTCTAGCCCGAATAAGATTTTAAGGGAAAGAAACATTTTAAAAACGGCCCGGAAAATTATATTATTAGGTAAAAATTTAAGCGCACTGCGCTTAAATTTCTTTGGATTCTGTAGAAACTCGAGACTCGCAATTCGAAGACTCATTGCGTCGCATGCGGCGGGAACAGCTAACAAGTAATAATTCAAATTTTATACCCTCCTAGCTGTTCCTGGCATGCGTTGCTATGCAACTGCCAGGAAACTTCGCAGTCCAACGTAGAATAACTAACAAAGTTTCATAGCTATTGGGTAAATAGTAACAACGCATTGGAAAGGACAATTGGATAGAGACCAAACATTAATTTTTATTATCATTATCATCATTTTTTATAAATAGATGTGACTCCCAATATAATGACGAATTTAATGACACGTTTAAACTAAATAGCGTGCAAAGCAATCCCCTCCTTCGGCAGTCGGCTAAATTACCTACGCAATGACACCATTTAGAAACGATCGTTGTTTTCCTTGTAAATTGGTTTATTGGAATTTCCAATAAGTAATGCAAATAATTTCGACAAGTTTATTTCTATTATTATAAACATACAATTACTTTTCTGACTGACTGATTCATCAACGCAGACCCTAAACTGCTAGGGCTTTTTAAGAAATTTCACCCTTAAGGGGATACAATAAGGGATGAACGGATGTTAAGAAGTGGATCTGGTTAGAAATAAATGTACACGTATATGGGCGTTTTTCAAAATGTTACCCCTGAAAAGAAAATGTTATGTATGTCTAGATTTTTGTTACTCATCTTGCTAAATAGCTGCCATTGATATTATTGTTATATCCGTTCAATACATAGACGTAATTTGTCTTAACGAGAGATCATATTTAGACGAAATGATGGAACATTGGAGCGGTGGAAGCTAGTATATAAATATATTTTTTTTATGCCTCTTCGGCCGACAAACAATCAGACGGTCCACCTGATGGTAAGTGGTCACCGCCGCATATGGACATTTGCAACACTAGGGGCATCGCAAATGCGTTGTCGACCTTGAGACGTGAAGTTGTTAAGTCTCATGTGCCTGTAATTTCACCGGCCCCCTTATAGTAGGGGAGCCCACGATGCTAAATGGGGATTTACTCGAGCGTCTTAGAGACCTATTGGGTTGCAAAGCTTAGATGATAAGAAGAAAAAAATGTTATATGATATATACCTTTACATCGGTGGAGGAAGCGGCTATAAATTTTTGAATATGTAAAAAAAAACTGTTGCATGGACATCCTCGAGCACGTCAGATATTGATAGCATCAATGCCCTACGTATTTGTAATAATGTACGTATGTTAATCTGATCGTTTGCATGATGCGGGTGGTTGTATGTAAGGGTTGAAAATGAAAAAAAAATAAAAAATTAACGAGCGCGTCAGATTTTCTAAGGGAGTGTTAAGTGCACCAAAAAAAAAGCTCTCACTCACTTATCTGACGATTTCGATGGGACGCAAACTCGCGGCCATTTTCATAATGTGCAAAAAAAATTCGCCAATTTGAAATACTCAAGCGCGTCAGATTAAGATATATATAGTTTATCTTCATGTTCTACACGTACTGTCTCATAATGTGACGATTATCTAGAGGAATTCGCCTGATCTGACAAAAAATATTAGAAAAACGGTTCACCTTAAAGGCCATCCCTGCAACTTCCCGCTAATTCCATTCCTGGGCGCTTAAAATTGTACTTATGACATTTTTGAGCTCAAAATATAATTTATGTGATATTTTGAGCTCGCTGAGTTCAAAGAAATAATATTTCTATGCATTTGAGCTCCCACAGCTCGAAAGTCTGATAGAAGTTTCATAGAACACTATTTTTGGAATTTTCAAACCGCAATAACTTTTGAATGGATCAACCTAAGAAAGAGTGAGAGAGGAATAGAAACGCGGAGAACGAAATGTAGGCATCACGCAGCTGCACGCATTTAACTTTATCGACGCATTTTTGTTAATTCGGCTTGCGGAAATCGACAGATTATATATTTTTCATTATTGAATTATTTCCTTCAAAATAAAAAAAAATTTAGCTACGCTCGAGAATGTCGAGATAACGTTTTTTTTTTTACAACTTTGCTGCCCTCCCCTTTCTTTACGTCATTCTCAAATTGTCAGATTAGTGAAATATTCACTTTTTAGGATGTAATTAACTCATCCTACCTTAATCTGACGCGCTCGAGAATTTCTGATGGTCAATTTTTTTTTACTAATCTGATCCTGTATCCTTCACGGGCGGCCTTATATATGGGCCTCATGTTTTGTGGAGGTACTTAACCGGGTACAAGGTATCCCCCTGTATATTAATCTGCCGCGCTTTAGTAAATCCCGAAATCCCCGCTTGGGCTCCCCTACTATTACATTTCTAACCGAAACACAGTAACACAAGTGCTTCACGGCAGAAATAGGTAAGGTGGTAGTACATCCCCGGACGAACTCTGCACTAAGAGCTCTACTACTCGAAAGAATATTATACTGTATAGGATATGTACAAGCTTCACTGTAACTTGTTTGAATAGTAATATTTTCTAATACCTAGACACTAATAACATCCATGAAATAATATTACTAGTTCCTACTTTCCTAATTTCTTTCAATCAATAAATAAATTAAATATATTTATTCAAATAGGCCTTCACAGGCTCTTATGAATGGTCAGACTTTAACACCGGTTTGTAAGGTTGCTATAACTGAGAAGTCGCCAATAAACTCAGCAATTGCACTATTCAAAATAAGATTTTGTACATAAAGATGTGTCCTGCTGGAGCGAGTGCTACACCCTAGCATTGTCGTCATTAAAATAATCATTTATGGTGTGGAAAGCCATTTGTATTAAGTCTTAATTCTGTCCTAAAATGTATGTTTATGCTTAATTACATAACAGATTTAAGTAATCAGTTCATTGTTTTAAGAATTTTAGAATACTAATTACCGAGTACAAGTAATTAGGCTAGCTAAATCATTATATTTTAATATAAATGAATGGGTAATTTTATGTGTATTAAATTTGTTTGTCATAGTTAATTATTTCCATCATTACTGCATCATTATTTGTGACTTAAAAATAATATGAAATATGTTATTTAAACAGTTTTTTAGTCACTTTTATATATATGCTATTACAATAATCTATAGAACTATTAATTTTGCAATGCTTCAATTACATTGTTATGCAGTTTCACAAATACTTTTACCAAAAATGAAAAGTGACAAAAGAAGAAAAATCAAAATACATCAATAATCTATTTATATATGTGTATGATATCGATTAACGCGCGCGAAACCGCGGGGGGGCGTATAGTTATTTATATATATAAGGAAAAAGGTTCCTTTGACACACCATCACCTCAAAACTAAGCAACATATATAGGCTATATATTATACCCATAAACGCAGTACAAACCGCGGGGAACAGCCAGTATAAATATATAAATAACTCACCCTCTTAGCATTTTTCTCAGCCATCTCCAGTTGTCTCTTAGTCTGCTCCAACTCCATCTCAATCTTCTTCCGTTGCAGCATGAGAAGTTCTTGTTCTTTCTTAGCAAGGATACTACGCATCTTTTCTTCATCTTCTTTTGATGGGGGTGATGGTGAGGAGGTTGTTGCATTCTGTTATATAAATTGAGCTTTAGTGGCATTGCCTCTGAGTTTAATATACATTGTACTTAAGTTACTTTTCTGTATGATTAATAATAACTTGAAAGGTTAATTGACAAATAAAGTTAAATGATTAATCCAAGATAGGATAAGATAGTTATAGTAAAATAAAGGAGTTATTATAAATATGGTATAGTTTGAAATGTGTTTCTGCATTCATGAAAATAGGGAAATTGCAGTCTACATAAATTATAAGTAGCTAAAGCAACGTCAAAACATAATCAACTAAAAAAAACACCTTTTTCAGAAAATTTGGATTTACATGGATGTTTGACTGCTGCGGCTGAGCTTGGATAGGCCACGCTGGATCTATCAAGTTCACTTTCACATCCAATTGGTACAGCTTTGTGGCCGGAAACACATCGTGCCATGTCTCACGAAGTTTAAACATTTGTGATCTCACTTTCTCATCAACCTGTCAATAAAATAACGTTTTAGATGTGCAAAACATTAATAAAAAAAAATAATGTATTTTTTTTGTATAAGGTAAGTTTAAGGTATTAACCTGTTTGAATGTCCGTGTGAACATATTCACTATGCTCTGTGAAAACTTCTGATTGTATGCTCCTCCAACATTCTTGATGATTGAATCAACTAAATACAGTACTGGCAGCTTGATCTCTGGGTGTACCTGCATAGAGGAATAAAATCTAGTCCCAACCCCAGGCTGACAGAGCCATTGGCTTCACTAATCAACCATTTCCCAGTTATATTCCTCGGTTGTCATGGTATGGGAAAGAATAAGACAAGCTTTGTTTCCAACACTTTTAATTATAGATTTGAAAAATAAATAAGAACTCAGTTATAAAATGCTTTATTGTAAACACAATCTAAACAACAACTGAAATGAAAGATTTGTTTACATACCAGCGAAGGTACAGATTGAATAATATTTTTTGTACCAAGAAATGGGACAGGTATCTCCATAGTTTTAAAAATGCCATCATGTAACATTAAAATTTCATTGTTTTTATACATAAGATATACTGATATGTAATAGGTTTATTCAACATAATTCAAAATTAGGCCTGAAAAACTTTATTGTATGTGTTTAGTGGATGTTATTACATACATTATATACAGATCCTAAATAACCTGTGGGTCATATCATGGTCTTTAAATATATTTTTTTTAATAATATTCCAATGAGTCTAAACACTCAAACCAAAACACACAAAAATATAGTTCTAAGGACAAATGCAAATAATAATGAACTGAAATTGAATATTACGAATTTATAGTTAAAAAAATTGGTTTCAAATTAATTAATAAATTATTCAATAAAATTGAGTAAAATCTGAAACAGATATGAATTATCGTGTTGAAGTTCCTAGATATGTTATCTACAGCAGTGGTGTTATTTCTAGATAAGCAGGCATTGCAAAACCGAGGCCAATACAACTTGGAGATACCTGAAGACTGGTTACAAATGAGGTTGAATTAGTCACATACGTCATAGTAAACACGTAAAATACGCGACGCCGAGCGTGCGACATACCGTTGCCATTATTTTTCCCTTTTATTCCCTTTGGCCTACATGACCATGGCACTTTTTGCGACAGCAGGCTCTCGCTTAATTTTTAAAAATGGAAATTCACCTTCTCCAAATGCTTCTCCACAGTTTCAACGATAACCCCGGCGTGTTCCACGTTCTCTTCCGCAAGAATTGTCAGCATATTTATTAGTGGCTTGCTGTTGACAGTCAAATCGGCCAAACTCGACGCATACTCTTCTGCTATTTCTTTCGACATGTTGATCGATAAGCACAGTCGTTGATCTCACCATGCCAAACACAATCTTCAACTGCACATCACTGCAATAAACGGAAAACTAAACTTATTCTGTTACGTGGTTTTACCAAGATGGCGAGGTTAACGAGATTTCACAACGCATACGAAACTTACGTTATCGCGGATATGAATGATTTGGTGGTGATAAACACACGACGTGACTGCAACTACCTCACGTACGAATTAAATACACATATTTTTTTAAATATTCAATCACGTTTAGTTGGTATTTTTATGAAAATAGTAAGTTCGAAACACGACACGTAGCGATGCAGCCGTATCTCAGAGAAAACAAGATGGCGACTAATGAATTTTCAAAAATGGCATGGGATGGCGCAATAGAATGTATTGCCAGTAGCCAGTATCACTTTGTTCACGAAATTTTCTAAGTATGGCAATAAAATTTTTTTTTAGGACTTATCATTATCTACAAGTCAAAATTAAAGCATCATCGGGTCATAGGTCATCTCAAAAGAACCGATAAGAAACCGAGCAAGAAAGTTGACTAATAAATGAAATAATATTCACAAACTTAATAATTTACTTTTGTTTGCATGAATCGAGTTTAATAATGAGTTCAAATTCAAATGCACAAAAATATCGATAGTAGCCAAATAGTTGCACATTCGTTATATTTTTCTCAGTCTTTATGAGGCATCTTGAAAAATTACATATTTAGATTAATTTCACTACTCCAGATCAGATGAAACATAAGCCGCGCCGCGGGCGTGGGTGATTATTCCATGGGACTTGGCGCGGGCGAAGGTTAAATATATAATAATAATAATAAAGCGATCAGAGAAATCAACGTTAATATTATAAAATAGCGATAAATTTTGTAGGGAAAGTGTTAGTTTGAGTAACTTTTCAAGATGTCTCTTATAAGTCTGTGACTATGAAGTTTTAGTTTAGACCACAAATATATCACCACCATTTTTTTAAACATGAATTTTGTGTGTACTTCGCTTTGTGAGTATTCAATTACACGAACAAAAAGAATTTAGTTGTCGTTTCGTACTTGAAACTAACGTGCTTCTTGCAGGCTCTATTCTTTGTTTCAATTGGGATGAGTTAATCCAGTGAAAAGTGTTTTAAAAAGCGCACGTTGTTTTCGGTCGTCTTTTAAACCGATAAATTCAATTTTATTACCGGTAGCACATCTCTATCGGTGAGTGCTACCAGCTAAATTAATATCTTGACGTGACAGACAAACGTAAGAGATTGACTGACGTTTGTTGTGTCCAAAATCCGTATCGAATCATCACCAGGATAAATTTTACAACAAACGAGAATACTGGATAAATATAATGGCGAACGTTAATACAGGTGAACTGTTAAATTTTCAGGATTATTCGCCTGAGCACAATGATCGTAGCGCACGAATTGAAGTTGAGGCTGTACATACAAATCAATATAACAATTCCATGGTGAATCCAAACTACACGTATGAACTCCCCAAGGAAGTTGAAGAAGCAGAGGCACAACCACCAAGTAAGCATTTAATGTAGTCTGCACGATGTATTGTCCAGTATGTATTCCTGGATCAATATACTGTAAGGTATCGTACACTATAAAATGTAGGTACTATTAAGCTTCCAACTACACTGTGGACATCGTTGTTATGCAGTGTAATAAGTGCAAATAAAATGTATTTTAGATCTACAGTAGTTGAAAAGGAACTTTCAATAACTAAATTGTCAAGTTTAATGTGCTTATGACAAATAATAGTACTTATCACATACATGGGAGTAGGAAATGTCTGTTTATATATTAGAAAAGTTCTAAAAGTGTATTTTTTTATTTATTTACAGCAAACCACAACTTCTGGACCATAGAGTACTATCAAAAGTATTTTGATGTCCGCACAGATGAAGTGATGGAGAGAATCATATCTTCAGTATTGCCTCAGAGAGTGTCTCGTAACTTCTTTGATGAGAGAATCAAAGGGAAACCAGATCTGTATGGACCTATCTGGATTTCTGTGACCCTGGTAAAATAATAAACAGCTTATAGGTTAATTGTGCAATTTTGTGTTCCTATGTAATTATTTTCCATAGGTTACTCACAGTGGCGTAGCTTGCTTTAGAGGGGCCCTGTATTAAATTTTGGTGGGGGGCCCAAATAAAATATTTAAAAGATTATATTAAGATTATTATATATTTATAACATTTCCTTATGTTCGGGGCCCCTGTAGCCTGTGGGGCACGTATAAATGATATATTAGATACAGCGATAGCTATACCCCTGGTTACTCAATGGCATATCTAGGGTTCGTTTCCAAAGTCCTTAGGTATTCTACAATTTGAAATTGGCCCAACATTCTGCAGTGGGCACGGCCCACCTGCCCCTCCCCTTATATACGTCCATCAGGTTACATTTACTCATTTTAGTGAGTTCTGAGAATCTGCATTAGAAAATGTATTAAGTGTATATGTCTGGAAGTATTTACATTATTTAATTGCAAGGGGTACTTGGTGTGGCGGTTACTTAACCATGTATGATAGGTTTGGAGATGAGCATGGTTTTTATTCTCATCTAGTGCAAACGTTTGGATGTATGAAGATGTCTGTTTGTTCTGTGTGTTTAAATAGTACTTTGTGTACTATATTAGTTATCTGGTTACCATAGTATGAGCTATGCTTAGTTTGTAATTAGAGTCCCGCAGTGTATGATATTTCTTTATTATGGTCATACCATTGTCTTCATAATACAAAGTATTCAGTTATTGTACAGTTGAAATAGTCCCCTTTGGTAATTATTACATAAGAATGAACAATTCTGACATCCATTTTATGATTTTAGATCTTTACAATAGCAGTGAGTGGGAACATATCAAGCTACCTTCAGAATGCAAATAAAGCTGTACATTGGAGATATGACTTTCACCTGGTGTCATATGCTGCCACTGCCATCATATGCTATGTGTGGCTAGTCCCCATTGCTTTATGGGCAGCCTTGAAGTTCACAACTGTGCAAGATGGACAGGATGAGATAGAGACTCAGGTATTAAAGTAAAATACATTTGTTTGTAATAATAACTCACAGCAAACATACTCACAAGCAGACCACCTGATGGTTTGTGGTCACTACTCGTCATTAGGGGCATCGCCAATGTATTGTCTAACCTGAGATGTGAAGTTGTTGTGTCTCATGTGCCTGTAATTTCTATTTTAAAAGACTGGTAGGAACTGGTTTTTGACTAACATGAAATATTGACTCATTAAGGCACAGCAATATTGTGGTTGCCCACCTGATGAGAGGTAAAAGAGCAGCAGTGTGGCCAGCCTGGACTGAATAATATTTACCAATATTTCCTTTAAATATAAAATTATACATGACATTAAATTTTCCTTAACATGACCTGATACATTTTAATAAATCCCCCAGACATAGGGAACATGGGAGAACAAATTTTATTGATATCCCTTTACTGAATCAAATGAAACTGCTTTCCTAAATGAATATGCTAAAACTATTTTTTTTTTCATAATGCCAACAATCAGTTATATGTTTCAGGCCGCATAATTGACGATCTTGTATATTAAATTTTAATTATCATTAATTGTTTTTGTTCAAGTTACTTAAGAAATTTCCGTTTCTTTCATGACCTTCATAGTATAAGAAAAGACTGACCAATTACCACAAACTAAACTAATTTAATGTTTCTCTGTTTCCAGACATTAAATTCACCAACAATGATGTCACTTTTCTGTCTCTATGGATACTCCCTATCCATTTACATCCCGGTTGCAGTTCTGTGGACAATCCAAGTCTCTTGGCTTCAATGGCTGTTCGTACTAATGGCTGCAGTTGTCTCTGGTGCTGTACTTACTTTCTGGCTATTACCAGCACTGAGAAAATCCAGATACTTCCTGATATTGGTAGGATCTATACTATTGTTCCATTTCCTATTAGCCACTGGGTTCATGCTCTATTTCTTCCATGTGCCAAGTGTGGTGGCAACAGTGGCGCCACCTGTTGTAGTACCTACAATTAAGCCTTAATTTAACAAAAATGTTTGTCTGTGATTATATAAAGTTATTTGTGGCTTCCAAATCGTGTTTCATGTACTTATTCTACCCAATATAGTAAAAAAGATACAAACACTTGGTCCTATTTGTTTAATCTAAGATTCAAACTACTGATTGCGAAGCCACAATCAAAGATAAAGCATCTCTTTCAGGTTTCAAAAGTTTATAAATATCACTTTTAATTAAGTAATATTAATAATTGTTAGCCATTGTTGTCACATTTCTATTTCACATTCCCAACATTGTCTGTGCAAGTGTTTTACATTTAGGTCATATTTTATTTATATGGAATAAAGAATATAAAATAGTGTTAAATAAATAGTTTTATTTTAAAACAATTAACGAAAACAACATATGTACAATATTTACAATAATTAATATAATATATATATAAAGTAAATAAATCTAAAAGGAAGGTTATAGGTAAAAAATCTTGGATTTTGTATAATTTTCTGCTGAACATAATGTCCACATTGCTAGACTAAATTTTCTTAGTACATCTCTTTCTATTTTAATAAGATTAAAAGAGGAAGTCATAAATTTTGATTAGTTCTGTCAATCTCTCATTTTTGCTGTAATTCTTTAGTCGTGACGTAAAATGGAATGATTATGATCAAACTGACAATACTAAAAAAATACACATCTTTTAACATTAACCTTTTGAACGCCATTGTCGTCTTACGGCGAAAATTAACATACGATCCCGATCCAAAATCGCAAGATTGACGTAGAATTTTGACATTACTGTCAAAAGGTTCATATTGATGAATGGATTTTCGATCGGGATTGCATATTAATTTTCGCCGTTAATAAACAGGTGACAGAAAAATAAAGAATAAAAATATTAAATCATTACTTTTATGTGTTTTATTGACACAGGCATTTATATAGATTTTTAGCACTGCACAGGACATGGAGATGCCGGTAGGGTCAGCTTTCAAAATTTTAAGAGAAATAATGGTATCTAAGTATTTTTTTAGGAAATAATTTTGTACTATGTGTGTAAGAAGAGACTGATATTAAAATATCTGGTTTAAAAACCGAGATGAAAATGACTATTTCCTACTATATCAATCTAACCGTTCCTTTAGTGGTCAGTCCATTTATAACCTAATTACAATTAGAATTAATTAAAGGATAAAAAATACATGTTTCATTCCATTTCATAAATTCACTGTTAATCTTATGCTATTATCAACAGTAACTCGAGATTACATACTCGACACTACGTACGATGATAAATAAATATAATTACATCCTTTATCTCTAAGAGGTAGACAGAGGTGTAATGAGACTATTGATCATTTCTGACCAAGACACACCAACTTTGCACGTTGCAACGTACATTGCTTGTCCTGGGATGCGAACCCAGGACCCTGGTCCCGAAACCTAGTTTTACACCGGTCGATCACCGTGGCGAATTAATTTGACGTTCAAGTATAGGCATGTGTAACTCAACTCTGAACCGGTTCAACAGATCAGGTCACACCTACTTGAACGTCGAGCTGCGGCTCATGAGCAAACTAAACAGATCACGGCTCACTTATTATTTTACAGTCTGTATACAATCGGTGATCTATTCTGTCATATTGAGTCGTAGTCGAACTGCGGCGCGGTAGCGGCGTAGGGACTATGTGATCGGTCTGCAATACTTGAGCTGATCTGTGAACCGGTTCGCAGCTCCGGCTCAGATCCGTGAGCCGTGAGCTGAACCGCAGCTCATGCATTTTGGTTGAGTTACCCATGTCTATTCAAGTGTAAGCATTGTACTTATAGTAATTATACTTTTGACTATTATCAGGTGGGTATGTTGTAATAAATCAGTTTTTAGATAATGTCTAATCGACGATGGAGAATGTTTCGAAGCTCTTCAGCCACACTTGATTGTGGAATGTCGGCGGCATATCTTCTGGGCTTGACTGCAGCGTTCCCGCTAGTTCTGACAGCATATTTGCTGAAAATAAAAGATAAATAATCTATCTGATTTGGTTAACGTTATTCTCCAATAGGTGGCGCTATGAAAGTCACTTAACTACTGCGCCACCTATCGAATCCTAAATACAAACATAATTTCTAAATTCAAATAGTGATAAATAAGTATTTTTGTTCTGTGTCTAGATATTAATATCTATGTATGAAGTAAGTGTATAAAAAAGTAGTATATCAGTTATTTGGTTTCCATAGTACAATGTTTGCTTAGTTTGGGATCAGATGACCGTGTGTAAAGACTTAAGGAGGAGCTAAGTGTGAGACTCCTGCATTTAAAAGGGAAGATCTTCCGCCAGGCCATGTGATCATGCCTGGGGACCGTGGCACAACTATTTACGTTGGATGCTTGTATAAACAGAGTGACTGGTGAGATACCTTCAATATTTGAGGACGTGATAGTTGGTGATCATATACGAGTATGATGAAAAAAAATAACATTAATAATAAATCTTAAATTACTTCTTAGTAAACTTAGTAAACAGTACACCGAGAGTCCCGTATTTACCTGCGCAATATTTGGATACGCGCAGCGCGCTATCAACACAGAATACTGTTGCCTACCTACATCAAGACCTCTCCCCATGTATGATCCGCATGAGCATGATCCGTTTTCCCTCCATACTTTAATCCAAAATATAGTGTAAATAGTGCAAATATAAAGTTCATTCTCAAGTACATTCTATGTAGACAATAGAATTTGAGACAAGGTTAAATCTACAGAGCCACTGAAAAGTTCAAGAACCTTGGTATCTTCGGCGTTTTTTTTTTTTTTTTTTTTTTTATATAAAAACTTGAGCGCATTTGACTAGATCTCACCTGATGGAAAGTGACGATGTGGTCGAGGATGGTACACGCGAACTCAAGTAATGCCTATTCACTCTTGCCTTAAAGACTCCGAGATTGTATGAATCGGGAAAAATTGACGCCGACAATGAGTTCCACTCCTTTGCTGTCCGCATAATGAAAGAAGAAGCAAAACGCTTCGTGCGGATAAACGGAATATCAACAACAAAAGGATGGAACCCCAGCCGGCGCCTAGTCGCCCGCATGTGGAACGGAGCAGGGGGTATGAGGTCGTGTAACTCCTGCGCACACTCTCCGAAATGAATCCGGTAAAACACCGATAGGCAGGCAACTTTGCGGCGATGCTCAAGATTTTGGAGCTTACTCGAGACTAACTCGACGTCGCCTATGAGTCTCCTTGCTCGGCGATCTATAGCATCCAGGGCTTCTAGCTGGTAGCGGGCTGATCCATCCCAAAGATGAGAACAGTACTCCACACAGGAGCGGACCTGAGCCTGGTATAAAGTAAGAAGCTGTCCAGGTGGGAAGTACTTTCTCACCTTAGAGAGGATGCCTAGCTTCATTGCAGCGACTTTTGCCCTAGATTCAATATATCGGCCGAAATTTAAATTTGATGTAATATTAACACCAAGGAGCTCAAGGTGGTCGGATATTTTAATGGACTCACTTCGGAGAGTGGGAGTCAAGGTGAAGGGACTCCTTTTGGCGGAAAAAAGACAAGCCTGTGTTTTAGAGGCATTGAACCTTACGAGGTTGTTGTCACCCCATTCAGACACTGCCTGAAGTGAAAGGTTCATGCGCTCTACCATGGCCCCTCTCAGGGACTGCGTCTCGGCGCTGGTGGCCCGTGCACTGGATAAATATCTTTCCACAACTGTGCTGTCGTCTGCATACCCAATTATACCGGGCTTCAGCAGGTCATTAATATGCAGCAGAAATAGAGTTGCGGAAAGAACCGAACCCTGAGGTACCCCGGCGTCGATAGCCATTAGGTCAGACGAGCAGCCATCGATGACCACTCGGATCGACCGTTCCCTCAGAAAATCAGATACCCAGTTGCACAGGCTTGCAGGGAGCCCATATGAAGGAAGCTTGCCTATAAGGCTAGCGTGCCAAACCCTGTCAAAAGCCTTCGAGATGTCGAGAGACACGGCTAGAGCTTCTCCATGTTTCTCAATGGCTTCGCCCCATACATGCGTAGCGTACACTAGAAGATCCCCAGTAGATCTGCCACGGCGAAATCCGTATTGACAATCACTGAGGATGTCATTATCTTCTAGGTACGCCAGGATGCGGGTGTTCAATACACGCTCCATAATCTTACAGATTATAGAGGTGATTGCAATGGGGCGGTAATTGGCAGGGTCAGCCCGGCTGCCTTTTTTGGGCACAGGTTGCACGTTGGCAAGCTTCCAAGACTTAGGTACTAATCCTGTTTTGAGCGAGAGGCGGTACAGGCGTGTCAGAACAGGAGAGAACTCAGGAGCGCAGTTCTTCAGAATAACGGCTGGTATACCGTCAGGCCCACTGGCCTTATTCACGTCTAGATTGTTGATTGTTTTGAGTACCTCCTTTTGACGGATACAAATAGGTGACATTGTGGTACCGCAAGGAGGCAACTTGGGTGGCATTTTGTTTACAGTGTCTAGACGCGAATTCTCAGCAAACCGACAGGCAAATAAGTTTGCCTTATCAGTAGCTGTGTGAGCCAGTGTTCCATCCGGCTTCAGCAGAGGAGGCAGGGACGGGCGACAGAAATTCGCCTCGACCGATTTAGCCAAGGACAAAAACGCCTTACTCCCCGAGGGATAGGAGGCCAGTTTAGATCTGATTCGGCTTATATGGTCAAGGCGTGCTCTGCGCAGGGTCCTCTTGCAGGACTTGGCGGCTCTGTTAAAGGCTTTCTTCTTGTCTCGCGTATCCGGAGCTTTTCGACTTCGAGCATCAGCCCAAGCTTGGTAAGTCGAGTGTTTTAGTGCTTCAGCAACTGTGCACTCAGCATTGAACCATGGGCGAGCTTTACTCTCAAAAATGGAATCATACCTATGTACAACGGTTGAATTTAATAAAACTACCCACCTACCAACGTATTTACACTAGTCTTCAAAAAAGATCCGATTCGCGCACCTCCATTCGGGGTGTTAGCAGGGGACAGCGTGTGGTTAAAGCCTGTTCGCAGGCGATTCCACACGGTGTAGGGGTAAAGCCTGTCGTACCGTCATGTGCGACTTGCGACCCCCACGATTCGGCTTGTATGACCGCAAGGTTGGTCAGGCCATGGGATGGCGGTGGGTAGTCTTCAAGTTCTTCAAAATGTGTGACTAGATCAACAACTTAAACAACAAACACCGCGGCGTGTTATATAACACTGTGTGTAATATCCACATTTCACTTATTTTTAGAGAAATTTTGGTAAAAAATTAAGCACCTAATTTTAACGAGAATCGAGTACCGAGTACTCTCCATAAGTATCGAAGGTAACTCACCAGTCACTCTGTATATATGTCAAATCCAGAGAGAATCTCGATATCACGATGTAGGATTCTCTCGTTTCTACTCGTTCATAGATGTCGCCACATCACTGGTGCGGGCGGTGAAAGATTGTATGCGTGTTCATAGATGTCGCCGCAGACTGTCCCAGGATATTTATATATTCATAGTCACCATATGGCTCGGCGTCGTTGTCCGGCAGGCGCCTCATGGAGTGCGTGAACTGCATGAGCAGCCCCTCGGCGTGCGCGGCCAGCGCGCGCGGCTGCGTGCCGCTGTGCCGGTACGCCAGCCGCGCGCCGCTGCGGGACACGCCCCGCAGCGACGACTCTGTCTCTGCATCTCCACCTGCACCTGTAAGCCAATGCTATCATCTAAATATACATAAAAACCGTGAAATTTAGCTGGTTGTTTTACCGCAGCGAAATGGTTTTGTCTTGGTTATACAATCGTTTTATATACAAATAAAACATTAGAAACCAAATATGGCAGATAGCATTGTGAAGAACAAAATTCGAAAACGACCACGAAACAATAGTAGTGATACCTCCCGACGACCTTGCCCCGACCTACGCTCAGAGCAAGCCGGGTGCCGACCGACGCGCAGCCGTTGACCCGCGTGCTTTGTATTGTTGCGTACAATGTAACTTATACACCGTATCACCCACGTACGAAAGCTTATTTTAATTTGAAAATGTATGCTTTATCGCTGTTCCCTTTGGCGGCGGCGCGTGTAATTAGAGTAAAATCTACAAGTTACGTCTGGTACTATTGATTCTCTCGTTTTCGAGTTGATGAATATTTTTTAAATATATTTTAATACAAAAACAGCTTTATTTTTTTAAATCTACTTTGTGCTTCGAAAGTACTCCCTATGGCAAGTTGTTCAGCCGCGGATAAACAACCAGTTAAATTTCACGGTGAATAGTACATATACCATTGAGTACATGCAAGCGCTTTGTTAGAGTTGGTGGATTAGAGCCGAGGATTTAGTTAAACCTTTCAACATATCATGGGTACCATTGAACATTTAGATGATCTTTTATGTTAGTTATCTTTTCAGTTTTCTTACATATTGCAATATTGTTGATATATTTATTTAAGTTATATAAATTATAGAAATATGATATTTTAAATTTGCATAGAAGGACATATATTTTCTTTGACAAAAACTATATAAGGTTACTGAGACCTAAGTGTAATAAACACAAGCACATAAGCACAACATCACAAAACCATTTCTTTTAACCGTCTTTTGGTGAGGTAATTTTCACTTTTTGGATTTACAAATCCGTTTCTGCAAAAAATATTGACAATTGACACTGGTATTGTGCAAAATAAAACACATTTGGTATCATTCAAATAAAAATAATAACGTACTTCTTTTATTTTCAACAGGGCATTATCTAGGTAACAAAGACTGACAAACTTACCTACTGTAGATTTCATATTCTCCAACATCACAGCACATATCCTCAATGCATAAATTATAACTTGTATCAGTTCCAGTTGACAGTCACATCTGGAAAATAACTATTAGTCATTCATAAGCCTTCCGAACCGGAGCGCGGTGTTACAGTCTGACCATTCATAAGTGCTTGTGAAGGCCTATTTGAATAAATATATATCACTACATAGTATAAGACAAAGTCGCTTTCTCTGTCCCTATATCCCTATGTATGCTTAAATCTTTAAAACTACGCAACGGATTTTGATGCGGTTTTTTTTTTTAAAGATAGAGTGATTGAAGAGGAAGGTTTATATGTATTAGTATCTACATTGCACCTGAGCGAAGCAGGGGCGGGTCGCTAGTAAAAAATAAAAAAAATACTCTACCTTGTTGCATCCTCGTCAGAATTGCTTTCACAATTTATATTCGTGTAGAAAACCATGAGATGCCGCGTCGTACTGATCGCTTTTTCAATTATATTCTGACTTTCAATACATTTGAGACACGCTTCTATCTGTTTTAATAATACTTGTATGTAGCACGAATCTGAAATGTTTAAATATTTTTCAAGAAACCTATAATTTTAAACCATTCGTTCAGTAAGGGTCACAGTGGGTACTTCAATGTCAAGAGTACTGAAGCTAACGTTCACTCTTGTACTAAGAAAGAACAGCTAAGAAACTCAACAAAGTAACAATTATTTATAATCTGACTTTTTGCAATTTAATATTATTCAAATGTTTATTATTTATAAAATAGTTGAAAACATTGAATGGAGAAAAAAATATCAAGAAAAATTTAATTGAACCAAGTGCAGATGCTATTTTGATTTATTCTTCACTTTACATATACTTTTCCTAATGTTCAGTAATCCAGGTTTAATATATTTTTTTTAAGTTCTAACTGCAAATGTTAAATAAAATTTTACTTTATTTTAAAGTGTCTGTGATTTACAAAATCTTTCCATTTTAATGGACAGTATTGCTAACTATTTGACAGTGTACTTTATTACCTCTCTTATACAACAATACGCCTTGATCATAATCCAGTCTCAAGTTTCCGCTCACAGTTTTCGGACAGAATGCCTTCAAGAATTCCTCAGAAATCGAAACTTTTCTAACTAATTGCATGAGTCGACATGCAACGAAGGGCATAGGCCGAGAACTGAGCACAGTTTTGATTATATCTAGTAATTGTAGCGTTGTTTCAGTCGCGTCTACGTTTATTAATTGTTCAATTAGTATTGTTATAGATAATAGAAGGCCGCTGTATAGCGGGGCACATGACTGGAAAGGAATGAGAATAATATGATTATTTTTGGTCTGTTACAGCTAAAATTATAATAAGGGGATGCCCCCCATTTATTACGTGAGGTGATTGATGTTGGCGATTTTTCGACCCCCCCACTCCCTTTGGTGAGATGTCATGAGATTTTGCTCGACCCCCTCTCCCCGCCCCTAATCTCACGTGAGATTTGATATTATCATAAGTTATATTTATCATTCTATCGTCATATACATAGTATCATTATATCATCAATATAGTTTATCCATACGATTTAGGTGTGAAAAAATATTACTATTAAATATAACCCTCTTCTAGCAATTTTCCACTGTTTCATGCAAATAAAAAAATTACGTGATATTTGCCGAGACCCCCCTCTCCTCCACGTGAGATTCGGCTTGACCCCCTCACCCCCCTAAATGTCTCACATAAATAATGGACGCCCACTAACTAATTTGTTTTTTATACAACTACGCAAAGTGGCCCAAATTATATACAAACTAGCTGTTCAGCCCACGTTCCCGAGGGATGTAACATTTTCCCGGCACAAAATGTATCCAATTTTACTTCTAATACCTACAAGAATATGTGTACAGAGTTTCATGATGATCGGTTAAGTAGTTTTCGCATGGAGGCGTAACAAACAAACTTACATACACATTTATAATATTAGTAGGGATTTAATGTTCCTGACAGATTGTCAGCCGTTGCCGACATAGCGTATAATTGTCAAATTATGCCTATACGAATATAACTATATAGCTATCCCCGCAGTTTCATCCGCGTTTATCAATATCATAACATTCAAGATCGGTCAAATCGTTTTTGAGTTTGTAAAGGACATACAGACAGACAAAAAGTAGAATTGGCGTCAGTGAATCATAAATGGAATATTAATCATATAATTTGACAAAAAAAATTGTATGTACAGACAGATCCTACCGAATTATATAGGTATAGTATAGTTAATATGTTTTAAGTCAATACTTACAGTGCTATCCAATAAATTACATATCCTATTTATTATTTCGATAAATAAATATTTTTTCCGTATACCATTTTGATCAAGCTCTGAATTCTTTTCAAGAAACTTAATAAATAGCTCCACTCCATTACATTCAAGAATGTAGGCTAATATAGCGGTCATCCGTCGCGATAATATTGATTGTTCCTCTTTGTACAATTCTCTGAAATAAAAGAAATATTAATACCACTTTTCAGTTGAGAGTTAGTTTCATATTAATAAAAAAAAAACAATAATCCAAGTGACTGACTGTATTCAAATTTTACATTTTTAATATTAAAGTTGTCGAGATCTGTGACCTGGGGCTCGATTCATTAAGGAAAATGACACTAACTCGAGGATATTTCGTCGCGGCCTCTATGTTATGTCTCCGTCGCACGCTATGATGGCTGTTTTGACGTTTCAGATTGTTACAGGAAAAGAAACTGTATTGATATAAGGTTGATTTCCATCATCATACAATTCGCTGTTGGTTAATAAAGGTTATTTTTCTTTGTCATTGTTAAACGTCAAAACGGCCATCATAGCGTTTATTCACGTGAGATGTAATCGCTCCTAGGCCTCCGTGAAGTGGCTCGCCGACGAAGATTGTATTAGCTGAATAATGGGGTAGAGCACAAACGTCTGTCGCAAGCATTGTATCAACGTGAAGAGTCAATTAAAGTATGAAGAGAATAGAACTCCGCGCATACCGTAACGTTGCGCGATGTTCAATTTCCCATTGCATTGGTTTTTGGCGCACTCGATACGATGACGATACGCCTACGATAGATGTCCGTACTTAGGCCTCAGATGGGCCAGTTTTGATAGTGAAGAGTGTGATAGAAAAATTAACCTTAGTAGTACGTAAACACAAAACCCATAAAGATGATTTTTCTATGAAATTCTTAGCTGTCAATACGTCTCTTTTAGACATCAATAGTTACTAGGATTCACTTATACATAACATACATTTCTGACAGGACAGCTTGGTGGTTAGCGACCCTGACCGCTAAGTCGCAGGTCGCGGGTTCGATTCCCATCCAGGATAAAAAATTGTGTGCATGAACATGTCTGTTTAAATATCTATATTAGTATGGATTTAGAAAATTAAAAGTATTATGTACTATATCTGTTATCTGGTTGCCATACTACAAGCTCTGCTTAGTTTGGAATCAGATGACCGTGTGTAAAGAGTGCCTTGTAGCGACATCTATGAACTCGCCTACAATCCTTCACCGCCCGCACTACAATGATGTGGCGACTTCTATGAACGAGTAGAAACACGCGAGAATCCTACATCGTACTATCAAGATTCTCACAGGATTTGACATATATACAAGCATCCAACATCAACAGTTGGACCGCGGTCCCCAGGCATGATCACCTAGCCTGGCGGAAGATCTTCCCTTTTAAATGGAGGAGTCTCACACCTTGCTCCTCCACAGCCTCAAGCTATTTTTCCATTATTTATGATTATCGAACCCACGACATTTAGAGGAGTTGAAACCAAAATTAATGAAATTGAACACACAGATTTGAGGTTGCAAAACCTCTGATCATAAGCTTACCGTCCTTTTAGCAAATCTTGTTTGCTGACATCCAGATATACGGAGCTAGTGTCTATATATTTTTCGTCCATTTCTTTTTGAAACGCCGTCGTCACCCTGTGAGATATTACTTCTAGTTGATTCTGTACTTCGGTTAACGCTGATTGTATGACGGTGAATATCTGTAAATATAAATTATTTTGGTTAGTTAGGTACAATTTTGTACACGGCTTTTACCGATCGAAGGCCTAAGGACACACACCTATCACAAGCGTAGGGTCATCGTTTAGATTTAGTCAAAAAGCGGGTTTGTATGAATACTGCAATTTCCTATAGCATTGGTTACTGGCGCACTCGAGCACTTTTTAGAGTAATAGAGCTCTTAGTGCAAAGTTTGTCCGGGGAAGTACTACCACCTTACCCATTTCTGCCGTGAAGCAGTAGTGCACTTGTATTACTGTGTTTCGGTTAGAAAGGTAAGGAAGCCGGTGAAATTACAGGCACATGAGACTTAACAACTTCACCTCTCAGGGTCGACAACGCATTGGCGATGCCCCTACGATGACGATACGCTAACGACAAATTCGTGCTTAAGCCTCGGATCTATTGATTCATGAAGTAAAGTTCTTTTTTGTGCTTCATGCAGACTTAAATCTTTTGTCAAAAAAATTTGTATTTTTCCATATTTTAGATTTTAATTATTTAATTGTTCTCGCAGATCACACTCACCTTAAAATACTTCTCCTGTAAATTCCCCTCACAGTTCCCAGTAGCTACACTTATCAGGTCTTCGTACAAGCAGTTCATACTGGCTTTGTCACTCATACCTCTGGGAGGAGTAAGGGTCGAAGGTATCCTATGGAATGTGCTGTACACCCTGCACTTGTGTGTAAAGTCTGTTTGCTTCTGAAGTTTCTCGTTGTAGTCTAACAACGATTTCTGATCTGTGGTCGGCTCTAGTATGTATTGTAAAATGTCGTTGAGTTTTGATGCACCTGAAAAAACAAAATGGATGTAATAGTAACAGACACACAAATACAAATTTTAGAATGTTACTACCAACTTATCCATTTCTGCCGTGAAGCATTAGTGCACTTGTAAAGTTGGTGGTTAGAAAGGTAAGGGGCCGGTGAAATTACAGGCACACGAGACTTAACAACAGGGTAGACAACGCATTGGCAATTTTCTGGTGTTGTAAATGTCCATGCGATGGTCACAGATAACGTACACTGGAGCTAGAGTTTGTTTGATAAAATTATTCTTATTCTATTCATGTTCAATTCTGTACAAGTCGAATGGCTTTTCGCGATGCATTTAATATTTTACGAAATTCATCAATCAATTATATACTTTAATGATATAGCTTAAGATTGGATTGTACATTGGCATACTTTACTAAAGATAATCAGAAGGGTTTTAGTATAAATCAATTGATAGTATTACATTAAAAAAAAAATCGCCTCAGCATATAGCAGTATATGACAAACAAAAAAAAATACTTTAAAAAAAATGATTTTAATTTCTTTTTCACTATTATACTTTTTAGGCTTTTTACATAAATTATACGACTACAGTTCCCCGCTGTTTCAACCTCATTCCCGGGGGATGTTACATTTTCCCGCGATAAAAAGTAGCCTTTGTTATAACAGACAGACAAAAATGTTAGTTTATTGTAATATAAGTACTGTTTACGTACAAATGCACGTTGTAAAAAGCTGTTTGATTCTGTAATTTTTCTTAAAAAATGGTTGTCTGTAAAGTCGGTTTACGGACGATAGTTTAACGTGACAACATCATAACAAAACATTGATGAAATGATTGCATAATTTTATGAATAAAATTGAATAATTTTTAATTTTCAATCAATTTTTTGTATGGATATAAAGGAGTTATATGAAACCTACAATTTAATTGATAAATTTACTTTTATTTGCACTCATTAATTCAAATATGTTAATTACTTTAACGAACTTATTTTACTTAAATAATAAAAGAATAAATACTTGAAATTATACTAGTAATCAGATTTTTAAAATGCAAGAATAATTAACCTTGTACAATGAGCGTAACGGGACCATTTTTCGTGCATGCAGCCAGCGTTCATCGATTTATTAGACGTTGTCACGTTAAAATGGGATAGATGACTGGCTATCCTCCGCGGTTACACGCGTATTCCCGAGGGATATCATATTTTCCCGGGTTAAAAAGTATCCTATATGTTAATCCAGGTTATAAAATATCTATGTGCCAAGTTTAACACTAATCATACCAACACTTACTAGGTACCTATTTCTACCATAGCGGGTCAAATGTGACTTTATGTTTCCTGCTTGAATGTATGAAATATGGTTGTTAGGAAGGGAAATAAATAGTATAACTGTATATTAATTAGTAAAAAAAGGTCATGAAGTCAAATGTGCAAAAGCAATAAAATGATACGTGCATTTTCGATGCAAAGTTCAATATGGGTCATTTGACCCGGTTATGGTATGTTTAGTGTTAATCTAAATCGGAGTAGTAGCTTTCACGTGAAACAATCATCTATGCAAAGAAACTTTCGCATTAATAGTATAGCTGTCCCCCGCGGTTTTACTCGCATTCCCTTGGATTTTCTTTTGTATACTACTAAGGTAGCATACAAGCTGACGGCCCGTCTGATGGAAAACGGTCACCGCAGCCTACTATTACTTACTACTATTTACTAGTTGTCCCCTGCGGTTTTACCGGCGTTTTGTAACAAATGTAACATTATCCCGGCATAAAAAGTATCCTATGTATTATTCCAGGGCATTTTCTATATATGTGTCAAGTTCCATAAAAATCCACATCCATACATACTAACGAAATTTCGCGTTTATAATTTTAGAAGGAAGAACATTAAGTAAAAGTCTAAACGAACCGGTTGGTAACGTGTTATTAAGCTTCAGGAAGTGAACTCTGCTATCTGTCTGCACCGCATTTGTAGACGTCTTTACTCTTCTCTGCGTCACCATGGTGTCATTTGAGTAACTGTTGTTGTGTCTATGGTTAATAAAAAGGATAAAAACATATTTTTAAAACAATATCTCCATATATACCAAATTTCATCAAGATCCGCAGGCCGATTGTGTAATGCTATCGCAATCGAAATAGAAGCCGATTTACCAATACATTGACAATCTATTATTGCTATCTCTTTCTGTGTGTAGGTGTGTAAATGAGATAGTTATCACCCAACGGTCAATCTAGTAGCAATTACGCCTCAACTTCGATTCCGAGAACAGTACATAATCGCCCTAGTTGTTCAACCGTGAAAAAATAAGGGCCTTATCACACTGGCGATTTGAGAACTGTGTAAGCTCGCATTGAACAGCCCGCCCCCCCAACTTCGCTGCGCACTCGTCTCGCTTTGAACACACTCGCAAATTGCCAGTGTGATAAGGGTCTTATAAACAAACATACAGACTATTGATATAATATTAGTATGACGTTGGTTTGGTCAGTACTTGGGTAAAAATATATTTGATTTATATATAATAATAATAAATATCTGGGACATTCTATACACACGGCCATCTGATCCCAAACTAAGCAGAGCTTGTACTATGGAAACCAGATAACTGACATACTATCTTTACATTTTTTTTTCTAAATACATATTTATATAGATATTTACACCCAGTATACTCTTTAGTCACCTTTTATGACACTCTAGTAATTTTAATTTAAATTAAGAAGCTATTGTGACATTCTAAGGAAAAAAGATTAGAATTGAGAGAAATGTGTATAAGTAGTATGATAATAAATGAGCTGGAAATTTACCTTGTAGTTATGTCATTAGCAGGAACATTCACTTGAGTCAATCTCACTTTAGTTGACTCCAATTTCTTGCATTTCTCTTTAGTACTTATTATTTCTAGATTCTGTAATATTTATACAATCATTATAAAAAGTGCCAACTTGCTACAATACAATTATTTTTACTTCTCGGGAAAGGGGGTTGTCTATCTTTGATTTGTAAAATTTGAAGTAATATAAATAAAACAATTTTTTTTTATTATTCTTTGTTTCAATCAAAGTTGCAACTTCCGTCTGTATGTTTGATTGCTTATATCTTTTGAACTATGCTATAGAATATGATGCAGTTTTCACTGTCTTAAAGAGATTTTTTATGATGGTTTATTTGTATGATATATTGTCCTAGGTTAAGTTGTAGTAGATATGATATCAATGTTACAACTGAATAGTCTTTTAGTGCAAATAAATTATTATTATTCATAATGTCCCACACAGATGATGCCAGGTTGGGTCACAAATCCTTACCTCTACTTAGTATAAAACAAAGTTGCTTACGCCGTTTGTATGCTTAGGTCAACAGATTTCGATACGGTTTTCATCAATAGACAGAATGATTCAAGAGAAAGGTTTATATGTATGCTTATACCACTAAGGAACGTGGGTGAAACCGCAGGAGACAGCTAGTAAGTTATAAATTGAAAAAAAATAATAACACCTTAAAATCCAATTGAGTTCTCAAATCATTCATAACTGCATTAGCAGCTGCAAGCTTATCAGTCCATTCCATCTGCACTCTCTCTTGTGTTTTGATCTTTTCCAGCCGAGCATTATCTACGGCCACTTGACATGTCTTCAACTGAGTACGTAGAATTGATGCTTCCCCTGAAATTATACAATAGGGAACTATTCTGTATTCAAAATAAATTTAAAAACACTAGCCAGTGTATTGAACATCCAAGAATACATGAATACATCAAATGTGATCAAAATTGTACAATTAATATGATTTTTAGGTATTAATCTAATCCAAAAGAGTTGATCTTTTGATTCAAATTCAATTCAAAATTCCAAAACTACTACCGGTTCTGAAGTTAGCCTTCAACTGAGAAGAACTGAGAAGAACCGGCAAGAAACTCAGCAAGGTTACATTATTTTTTAAATATTTTTTTATCAAAATTTTGTCTATTCTGCCTTTTTGGCTATTTTATTATAAAAGTTTTATATATGTATTATAAAAATAATGCTTCACACTTTTATATGTTGCATGGCATGCGGAAATAAATAGTCTTATTATGAGATTCCATAGGTAAATGATATGCATTTAAATGGACTGTCATAACTTGGTTAATAAATGAAATTCAAGTCTGAATTATTTATAAACCATTCAATACTATTCCAAAGAATAAAGAATGAAGTTTATTTTGAATTTTTTTACCCACCACGGAACGGAGCAGGTATATGCGTTTAGGGTGAGAGATGTTTGTGCAAAGTAATGTTCCCACCTATCTTCTAAACTAATGATCCAATTTTGATGTGGTTTTTAATAACGGGTTTGTGTTTGTATTATAATATTTCGGTACTTAATAATTGGGTTAAGTCAGGGGTTTTGAGTTATTTTATTCTTTTTTTATGCGATTTTTACTGTCATGGGTTTTTTTCAAAATTTTGCTTAATTGTTATTTACATGTTAACTGTCCATTCACTATAAAGTCAATTTTTGATCTAGCTGTGACATCCATGCACTATATGTTTCAAGAATGTTCATAAAACGTTCATAATGACCTAAAATAGAACAGGTTCTTATATAATATACACAAATGTACCAGGGACCGTAAGCAAAATAGCCTGCAGAGTAAGTTTAACATTCATAAGACTTTTACCTTCTTTAGTTACACACTTTTCCATCAATTTTCCATTTTCAGACTTCAACTTAGCATTTTCCTCTTGCATTTGAAGTAACTGACGATAAACATGATCAGAATCCTGTCCCTTAAATATCTGTTCATTGAAAATCAAATCATCTGACACATTGACTTGTCTGTTTGCCTGCATTACTTTTGATGAAATTCCAGGTAATGGAGAGGAAATAGTACTACATTTATGTTTTAAATCTGTTGATATAACACTGGGTGGATTGCTTGATGGCTTTTTGAACGTGACAACGGTTTTAGACGTGCTCGGGCCAGGTTGGAAGTAGATTTGAGTACTAGTTGAAGATGGTTGCTTAAACATGCTGTAATCTGGCAGCATGCTGATATCGTTGGTGCTATAGGCCTCCTCGCATGCTTGACTGGCCAGGAGGAGCATCTCATCATCGTTGTCATCGCCCCAAGTGTCTTCTTTGTCTGATTCTGTTTAAAAAACCTGTGTTTATAACCTATGTTTATTGGTTTTTAAAGGTATGTATCTGTAGGTAATGTTTGTATTATACTCATCATAATTTTATTATAAATGAATCAGCTGAATAGCTTAAGAAATAAGAGAATACATGTTGTGTAACTTACCTTTGTTTTGACTCAATGGAAAGTTATGATCGGAAACACTTATGTCAAGTTTTGCTCTTTTTCTGTCACCATTACGTTGAGGAAATATAAATCTCTTCGACATTTTTAGTTTAAGCCAATGTTGTAACGTCTTAATAGTAAATACATTGTAAAATAAATGTTTTAATTTTGGCGGGCGGCTAACTTTTAGTAATGTTTAGCTGACAACTTGACAATAAAATGAACTGAATGAACATACAAAAACAAAAGCTACAGATCAAAAAGGCAAAGACTGACTTGACCATAGTCCACCACAGCTACAGCACAAAAGAATTGTTAGTTCATCCAACAACAACGGTGTAGAACTAGAGTGACAGACCTTCATACAATTTGATTAATTTGATTTAACCCGGTCAATATGCGGACTTTATGTGTATTATATTACTCTTTTTAAACTAGTAACAAGTATTTTGAAATTTTCCAAATGGATATTATATTGTATATTTTATAAGTTAGTCGACTATTACTCTTAAAATACACAAACTGACCTAAATTGAACGTGATACTTTTCCTTCTAAAGCCGTTATAGCTACCAACAATATTTCTCATTTTTCAAGTCAACACACTATGGGAATGATAAGAAAAAGATCAAAGACTATATTCTTTTCCCATGCGAACAGATTTAATTTATGGGACTATAATATATTTTTTTCCTTATAAATTTCATCAATTATTTTACCTAAACCAGAATCAACTAAAAGCCAAACGATAAAATACGGTTTTCCCTTCCAAGCGATCATAGACACGAAATAATAATATTGTGACAGAAAGGTTTCCTTCTACTCCTCTACATTTAATTTATTTTCTCTTTGGTTAGTTCGTCGTGGAAATTTGTAAAGAGTAGACGTACATCATGTCTGAAGCTTATAAACTTGGTGATCTAGTTTGGTATGTACTCAAAACAGACGCTATCGTGTGTAATTTGTGATTCTGATAAAGCTTCAGTGTGAATAATTTGTATTATGTATTTGTTTCAGGGCTAAAATGAAGGGATTCAGCCCTTGGCCCGGCCGGGTAAGAAGCTCCGTTATTTCATTTTAGATAAAAATAAATCAAATGCTAGTTGTACTTTATCCCGGATAAACTTAGCTTGATGTTTGAAGATTGTAAACAAAAAACACCAAGTGTTTGTTGATGAAACTTGACATATTGAACACTAGTAATTATGGGCGGGAAATATCATAATTGCGTGTCTGACCGTAATGAAGCCATCTAGACACCGTGAAAATGCCCTATTTTTTCATTTAACGCGCTCACTTATGTTCATAGACTTGAAATATTTCTTGACTCTTGATGTGAAAATTGCCAATAAAATAAATAACCTAATTAGACACAATGATGCTTTTCAGGTAGCCATCCCCACCCCGGAACTGAAGCCACCTAAAAAGGCAACAAATATTCAGTGCATATTTTTCTTTGGATCTAACAATTAGTAAGTATTACATTTATCCACTTATCTGGATTTTTATTTAAGTCTTACTATACAAGTCACTGGGCTTGTGGCGCAAATAGAGAGCCCTAGTCGGCGTATATTGCAGTACCTTGTACTTTTAGGTATAAACATTGTCCAAGGTGATAGAATATTGAAAAAAAGATTTGATGATACAGATTGGGAGCATACTACAGTATGGATTTTATTAGACCCCAGTAAAGATCTCTAACTTCTAAATATAATACATCATTAACCAGCTCTATTAATTGTGTCTGTATGCACAATTGCTGGGCTACCAACGTAAATATAGTTTTAAGTTATTACAATGTAACATAAAATTCATGAAATCTTGTCAACTATATATAAAAATTAATGTTTGTACCTTATGCTTTTATATACTACATAAAGTTTGGCAGACCAGTTACTTTGGTGGTTAGCAACCTGACTGCCAAGTTGCAGGTCACAGGTTTGATTCCTACCCAGGACATACATTTGTGTGCATGAACATGTCTGTATGTTTTGTGTCTGGGTATAAATATCTATGTAAGCATGTAT
The DNA here is from genome assembly GCA_907165245.1 of Habrosyne pyritoides. NCBI lineage: Eukaryota > Metazoa > Arthropoda > Insecta > Lepidoptera > Drepanidae > Habrosyne > Habrosyne pyritoides. The sequence goes on along the minus strand of OU015603.1, from coordinate 11,751,392 downwards.
TTACAAAAAAAAGTAGTATGTGTAATTATCAGTTATCTTTACTACAAGCTCTGCTTAGTTTGGGATCAGATGGCTGTGTGTAAAAGAATGTACCAGGATATTTATTACTATACTATTTATCTATAGCGATGAAACTTTAGTGAGTTGTTCTACATACACTTGCAAAGGTTTATAAAAACAAAAAAAAGGTTGTATAGCATGCCCAGAACAGGTTGTACTTTATATTTCATTATATTACACAGTAAATTGTGATGTTTATGTACACTAGATAATGATGATGAAACTTCAGGCTTCTTAGAATGTGAGTTTCAGACCATGGTTGTGTTGATTTTCTATTGATTTGGATACCATTTTGCTCTGCAGGGCTGCTTTTCTCTTTATTGTTGCAAATGCAAGTAAGTTGTAACTATTTTCTGGTTATTAATAATAAATTAGAAACATTCTATAACACACACCTGTTGGCTCTCAAACTTTTTAATAATAATTAATAAACACAGACCAGACAGACATATTTATGCACAGTAATGTTTGTCTTAGATTGGAATTGAATCCACAACCTGTGCAGTCAGGGTACTTCACCATCCCAACCAGTTGGCCAAACAAACTGGTTAACAACTATTATGAATTAGCTGTCGTCTAACTGCCTATGTTTAAATAAAATTTATCATGGAATTGACCATGGTATTTTTTACAGCAGATTTTTATTTATTTATAAACATTATTTGTTTAGTATTTATACAAAATTTGTAAACACATATCAGCTGCAGCTAATAAAAAAATAACTAAATAGTTAGAAAATGAAAAAGTGAAGTGATCTATAAATAATTCCAAATAAATTGTCAGGAAGTGAAATGATTGAGCCAGTTACAAATTTTGACAGTTAAATAACAATATCTTTAATATTTCTAGTGGGAATATAAAGCTGGCAAATCTGATAACTTTTTCTGGCATACATTTTTTATTAAAGAAGCAGCAAGTTTGATTAAAAGTAGTTTTTTGCGATGGCTGGAGAGTGTCCACAATAATGCGGGTTCAAAATTCAAATAACTGAATAATATTAAAAAAAAGTTAAGTTTGATGTTCGAATTAAGAAGTTAATCACTGAAGTTATTCATTTGATTTCAGAAATTCTTATATTGTTTAAATCCTAGGATGCATAAGATCGAATGCGCGTTTAATAAAATTATTTAAATTTCTGCAAAATATATTGAAATTCACAGAAATCCAGCTCATTACGCCGACTCCCCATTGTACCAAGGTAGTCAGTAGATTTTATTTTACTTTATTGGGGCATAAAACATAACATTCCAATTTAAGTATTATAGAATTCAAATTTATCTAAATTAACGTGTGGATCAGTGCGATGGTTTGACAGCGAGGAATGTATTAAATCGTAGATAAATAAAAAAAAAGATTTTATCTGAATATATCAATTGTAAGGAAATATGAATGAAATGTCAGATCCTGAGCCATGTGGTCCCTACCCACGTTGTGCCCTTGGAAGATATAAGTTTGTAGGTATCCATTGTTAGAAATTGAGATACTTGAGGTGGCATGAGCGGTTGATGATTGAATAAATTAAAAGTTCATTCGAATTTTATTTTTCTGTCAATCAATTTCAATTATTGTTGCATTCATTTTACAAGATCGTGGCTGAAATCCTGCTTATAATATAAACTTGCTGTCTCTCGCTAAACCCGAGGAATGTAAAATTTGTTTGTTATGTTGTAAATTGTAAATATCTAAGTTACTCTTTAGAACATCATCTGTCTGCCAGTGATAGTCGCGTCAAAATTCGTCCAGCTGTTTTGGGTGTATCCAGTATACACACATAGATTTTTATATAGATGGATGTGAATTTGTTTGTGCTTACTTCACGTGCTAACGGAGCGACGGATTGACTTGATTTTTGATAATAATAATATATTCAAGTCGTAGATAGAAGACAACTTTTGAATGCAATTTTTTTTGTTGAACTCTGTTATCCAAAGTAAGATTTCACTTGTGTTATGGGTACCAGGGCCCTCCCACTTATTGATCTATTACAGAACTGCAGTAAAATATGGTAGCGTGAGCAAAGTTATAATTATGTCTGTAGTTTTGTTGGTGTGTTGAAATGTATGTATAATAGATATATGTGAGTGTGCGTGTATGCAGTTTTGGACAGTAATAAGTCGTCGGGTGGAAAAGGTTGGCTACTTTTTGTCGTGGAAAGTCGGGGAAAAGCATAAGACGTCAGCTAGTCTTATTTCATTCAAACAATTTGTCACTGAATATTACATAGAAATATTGTTGGAATAATAGTAAAAGAAATGTCAGTTGGTAAGTGCATCACTCGAGAACGGCTACACCGATCAGCTCATTTTTAAAAGAAAACATTCGTAATAGTCCTAATAATGTTTTTAAGGAAAGTAATAGCAAGTTATTGCAAAGTTCCCTGGAAAGTTGGAAAATATTTAGTGAAATGTTTTTAACGTATATATTTTTTTGTAAGAACTTGAGACTAACTAACGATTCGAATCAGCTAGTTAATATTTTATATTTATAATAGTTATTATTTTGGAATATTTTAAACAATTTTACTGTTTTTACTAAGGTTACCGATAACTGATATACATAATAATAAAAATATTTAAAATCTAACAAAAAGTAGAATAGTTATAGAAATTCATGAATTGCCAATCTGTATGGAATTGCTTGTCAATCAGTGACTAAAATATTTTTCCACGATATTAAATGATGGCCGTTTTTTGCATTGTTAATGTATACGACAAAAAACAATTAAACAAACCTGCTTAAACACACTATATATATTCGTTAAAAGTTATTTGATAGTGACAATTTATAAGTGTCTGCCAGGGCCTATATATTTATGTAAAAAATTCAAAAATTCAAAACCATTTATTCAGTTTAGGCCTTCGGAGGGCACTTATGAAGGTCAAATTTAAAGTTACTGAAGCTACAATAAATAAAAAGCTAATAAAGACATATTTTATTCTAAAGTGTTTTATTACCATACTAGCTGTCCCCCGCGTTCTCGGGGGATGTTACATTTTCCCGGGATTTTAGCCTAAGTTACTCCTTATAACATCAGCTGTCTGCCAGTGAAAGTCCTGTTTTTAATGTCTAGCTAAAAATTGGTCTAGCTGTTTAGGAGATTAGCCGGAACAAACCGACGGACAATTTTTTTAAACTATTAGTACCGTATATACTTTCATATGCACTTTTTGAAAACCTGTTATTTTGACATTACAAATGACATGATTACATTTGTTTCTCACATAAAATCACAATTCCTTACACAGGGGTACCAACTTATTATACGAATATTACTAATAACAATGTTGCCAACAGTGCCTGGATAGAGAACATCAACATCAAACCCTACCATGAATATAAGGAGCAATTGATCAAGTCGTGCAAGACTGCAGCCTTCAAAGAAGCCGTCAACCAGATAGAAGATTACATTGAACACCCTGAGGTAAATTGTTATTTTGGATCATATTCCTATGTAGCTTAGGTTGATTTTGATTAATACCTTTTCAGAGCTATTATATTCTTGGATATACATTATAACTAGACCTGGAAAACATAACCGTGATTAACATCAAGAGACTTGAGGGAACAAGATTACAAATCTTAAAGTGGCATGCTATTTTGTCCTGAAAATGTAGAATTGGCGCTGTCTGTCAAATATTCTGTCTCTCGTAAACTCAGCCAATAGATGAGAGGTCCGCTAGCCGCGTGTTCACCTGAAGCGCGACACACGATGAAGATACTATGATATTTAATCTTAAGATCAATGAGAATGAGAGATTAACGAGAAGGAAAATTAAGGTTCTTTTATTTTTTAACCCCCAACGTAAATATAGGGGTGTTATATATACTATACTAGCTTACATCCTGAGTTTCCGAGGGGTGTAATAATAGCATTATAACAAAGCCTATGTCCGAGTGACATTGGAGTATATTAGTAAAGTTTTTGAAATGGAATGAGTAGTTTCGGAGATTACCCTCCACATACACACTAACTAAACTCTACTCAACTCAACTAACTTAATTCGAATTCTCTCTTTATAATATTGGTCACGATTGCTTTCCCATTGATCTTAAGAAAAAACATTATAGTACTAGCTGCCCCGCGCGGGTTCACCTACTTCCTCGAGGGATGTTACATTTCATGGGCGCCGCCAAGATTATTTTCAGGCATTTTTTAAGAGGGGGCCGGTAATTACAGGCACATGAGACTTACTTAAGATCTTCACGTCTCAGGGTCGACAACGCATTGGCCATATGGCTTACCATCAGGTGGACCGTCTGCTTATTTGTTTGTACATGTCGTATAAAACAGGTGCTTCTGCATCCAAGTATTATATAGCTAACTATTTTTTAAACTAAATAACAGATTTCATTTTATAATAGCGCATCATTATGATATTCGTAGGTGATATAAAATAAGGCTAACAAATCTATATGAACATGAAATCGGTCGGTCATCGATGGAACACGCAAGAAAATGCCCCGGTCATCAAGTTCATAGGAAAATATTAATTCAGACTATAAAGTATCTATGTGCCCAGTCCGTTTAAGTAGTTCTTGCGTGAAATAATACAAAAAAACATCAATCCATGCATTCTCACAAACTTTCGAATTATAATATTAATAATTAATAGGTTCTTTGTTCTATGTGTTGCGCTTGACGGTGGAGATGATTTGTGATAGAATAATAGGAATACCTACATTCTCAGTAATCAGGATAGGTGTCCTACTTTTTCGTCATCATCATCATTTCGGCCGTAAGATGTCCATTGCTGAACATAGGCCACCCCCAATGACTTCCGGATTGGCTGGTTGGAAGCGACCTGCATCTAACGGCTTCCTGCGACCTTTATTAGGTCGTGTGTCAACCTTGTATGTGGACGTCCCACGCTGCGCTTGCCGGTCCTATTTTTTACTAATACTAAAACTGCGACAGTTTGTGATGATCGATGGATAGATGTATGTTTGTTATTATTTCACGGAAAAACTACCAAATGGATTTGGATGAAACTTGGCACATAGATAGAACATGCCCTGGAATAGCATATCCGATACTTTATGTCACGGGATAACGTCACATCCCTCGGGAACGCGGGACAAACGGCGGGAATAGCTAGTGTGCAATTACTTAATTTATGTGGTGATAACTCAATTGGTTGTCACTTCAAATGATTCAAAGGAGGTCGAGGGCTAGCATCTTTTCAAGAAATTTCTGTGATGATTAAGGTATAAGTAAACACTAGCTCCCGTCTCCCGGTTTCACCCGTGTTCCTAAAGGACCTAATGTATCACGGTATAATAAAATAGCCTGTTACTTTTGAATAAAATAACTTTCTAATAAATGAAAGAGTTCGTCCGGGGTAGTACTATCTTGCATTTCTGCCGTGAAGCAGTCGTGCACATGAACCGAAACAAAATAATACTAGTGCACTTTACGGTTAGATAAGTAAGGGGGTCGGTGTAATTACAGTCACATGAGACTTAACGTCTCAACGACAATGCGGCGATGCCCCTGGTGTTCCAGATGTCCACGGGGGGTGGTGACCACTTACCATCTGGCGGACCGTCTGCCTGTTATAAAGAATATTATATTCGGTTTAGACGTTCCTATGTTTATTCATTACAAATATAGAATAATATAAATCTTTTCTTTTTATAATATTCTTATTATTTTTTTTATTATGAAAGTATTAAATTCACTTGAATAGTCGCACTAGTATTTCATTTGTTGTTGTATTGCTTAAGCTAAAGCAGCTTACTGTTTGTGTGTATTCAAAGCACTAGATTAGCAGTAATTGTCGGTGACTTAAAGGACCCAACATTTAACAGTCAACAATTTAACGCATAGACAAAAAAAAAGTGGAATTCGGATATCCTGGGGAAACAATACAATACACAATAGGTGGTAGGGTTTAACTAAGTAAATCTATCGATGTGTTGAACTCATCTCTAGGGAGCCGTGAGCTGTTGGCTTTGTGGTTAGCGACCCTGACTACCAAGTCGCAGGTTGTGTTCGATTCCCACCCAGGACAGACATTTGTGTGTACCTACATGTCTGTTTGTTCTGTGTCTGGGTGTAAATATCTACAAAATTATGTATTAAAACAAAAAATGGTATATGGAGTATATCAGTTGTCTGGTTTCCATAGTACAAGCTCTGCTTAGTTTGGAATTAGGCCGTGTGTAAAGAATGTCCCGGGATATTTAATAATTATTTATTCTATGACTATTTTGAACGTCATAATGGTTTCTTAAATTGGAAAGAGTATGCATCAGGTTTACCTTCTCCAGAAATTCGGCGACCTCGACGACCATGCTCGCAACGCTGAGGAGGAGTTCGACAAGCTCAAAGATGTTATGGAAGAGGACAGTCAGGAAGAGAAGTCGAAAGATGAGGACGATGAGCCTGGGACTTCGCCTGAGGTCAAGAAAAAGAGCTCCACGCCTAAGGTAAATGTATTAAATAATAAATTTATTTATTTTTCCCAGAATACATACATTTACTTATTAAGAAATAAAAAAAACTTAGCTATGGTACAGCTGATTTTTTTTTATGTTATGGTAGGCAATCGAGCAGACGTATACCTGATGGTTGCTTTACGTTTGAACACGTTCTGGCAACTAAGCATTATTTAAAAAGCACATGCCATAGAATGTTAAATAAAGGTTTTATTTTTTGTTCAGGCAACAACATAGGTACATGAACAGATCCGAATTTACAAAAACATTGTAATTCGTCTCGGTGGTCGAGCGGTGTAAAGGTCGGCGGAGATCCTAGGTTCGATTGCCTTGGATTGAAAATGGGCTTTCCAAATTTGCACCTGTGCCTGGGAAAGTGCGCAGGGAGCGAGGGAGAGAGCGACGTGTTTTACTGCATTTTTAAAATATCTTATAGATTTTTAATTCCTGGGATATACAGTATGTAACAAAAACGCTGTTATTCCTTTTAGGAACGTTATACATTACCTACAAGCACACCATTAATGATATTAGAATTTAACAATTATAAACATTGGCTAGTACAAAGGTCAAAATCAAATAACTATTAAAATCGACACATTCAAAAAAATGTTTAGAGTATCTGATTTTACAAATACATCTTTATTTCGCTAAATAGCCTACGAGCTCGGCGGCTTTCTTTGATGCGACAGAAGATGCCGCTAAAACGTAGGCGCGTGCCTCGTATCCCTGCCACGTGCCTTCCTACCCCTTTACCCCACCACCCGCCGCCCTGCGAATCATAAGCGAATTCCTTAGTCTCCCGCGCAACTTACTTTCGAACGGTTGTTATTGTTGACCTAGTGAGTGACTTGTGTTTTGTTTACGTAAGATCACCTGATCTGACGCCCTTCGATTGTTTGCCTCTGGGGTACTGTTAAGCAACAGGTGTTCAAAAAACCGTGTGATACGGAGGTCGAAATGCGTTCACGCATAGTAGCAGCATTTGACCACATCAAGTTCTATAGCTCCATTTTACAAAGCGTACGTGAAAATATTATTAGGCGTTGCAACAAATGTGTCGAGGTACAAGGTGGTCATATTGAACAGCACCTCCGTGGCCGTCTAGTAGACATTATAATAAATAATACATTAAAATGCAAGTAGGTACTTAAGGTTTTGTGTGACAGACGCGGGGACTTTATTTTGTTTATGTAAAAGTGTTAAATGTACTTATAACAATTATCAATTGTGCATAAAAATATCGTGTAAACCAACATTTTCAAAGATTCATTCGTTAAAGTGATAAACAACAGCTGACAAGTCGTGAACTTGTGTAGAAAAAATAGGTAGATAACCGGCGCGGCGCGGCGCGGCGGCACCGACAAAGAGAGGCCACTCTCTTTGTCGGGTCGGGTAGAACTTCTTCCTATTATTTGTGATTTCGGGTCATCGCTTCATGCAGAGGTAAGATATCAGAATAACATTACAAATATTAATAATTAAATATTTATTTTAATTATTTGTGTTTACAGTTTATTATAAATGACTTCCTTTATTACGTATGTATACCGATTCTTAAAACGTAGGTAGAAGGAACAACAGGGTTTTTGTTACATATTGTATATGGAATATATTATTTTATTCATTTGTTACTTCACAGAGAATGAGATCCAGCTGAATTAGTTCCTAGATATTTGTTTTTGTATAATCTAAGAATATTATTAATAATCTCTGCATACGAGTACATATATGCCTATATACCAGGATCAGGTTTCATCAACTGGACACAGTTTTCCGTCAACTGGTATGACAAAAATACTAAACTTCCATAACAGATGGTAACTGTAGCAAGGACTCCTTCAAGTTGAAGTTCTATTGCCGGGCAACGGTGCAATTTTCATTTTTATTTCAAGTAGGCTGACTTATAGGCTGGTAGTCCATCTGGTGGTAAGTGGTCATAGCCGCCTATGGATATTTGCAACACCAGGGGCATCGCCAATGCGTTGTCGACTCTGAGATCTAAAGTTGTTAAGTCGCATAATTTCACCGGCTCCATTACCTTTCTAACTGAAACACAGCAATGCACTACTGCTTCACGCCGGAAATAGGTATGGTGGTAGTACTTTCCTGGAGGAACGGTACCATACAGTCTGTTACTGTGTGTGCTTGGCAACGTCGGCCAAGGCATCACTTAACATTGTAATAATTAAAATCAATACTTGCATGATAAATAAAGAATAATGACACCATAACGACCGCATTAAATATTTATAGATACGTTTGGGCTTTTCAAAGGTAAAGCCTATAAAACGCTCGTCATCCGCCGGGCTCAAGTCGGCTCCGCGGAAGAAGAGCAAGATCAGTCTGTCTCGCTCCTACACCGACACGGACATGGCCAATGAGAAGCCTTCGATGCTGAACCACTCGTTCTCGAAGAAGTCCAGCTTGTTGCATCGCCCCTCTAATATTATAAGACCTGTAAGTATATAGTTCAGTTGTTTTTTAACCGACTTCAAAAATGGAGGAGGTTCTCAAATTGATATTTTTTTAGAACTACGTCATTTTCTTTTCCTATGAGTGAAGTTCTTTTTACTAGCTTCATCACGCAGTTTCACCCGAGTTGCAGAGGAATCGTCGCAGGATAAAATGTTTCGGATCTCGTATATGCCAATCCAAATCGAATTTTAACCCTTCACACATAGAATCGCAATTATAATAGAAGTTAAACACTGCTATTGTCAAAGTCGTTACTAAAGATAAGATACGAATGTTAAAGCTACCAACAATTTTAGTCGATACATAGTATCCAACATAACTGAAAACGTTTATAAGTAAACCTCATCTATGTTCATCATTTCTATTCTAAGTATGTATATAGAAGTAAAAAAGTAGTATATTATGTAGTATATCAGTTCATAATATTATCAGTACCTGGTTTCTGTAGTACAAACTTTGCTTAGTTAGGGATCAGATGGGTGAGTTTGCGGGAGATAGCAGCTCCCGATCATGCGAAATAAAACTCATGTGATCCGTAAAATAGGCGGCAATATAATTATCCCATGAATGAAACAGAAGTGTCAAAAACCTTAGATCTGTCAACGTCTCTATGGATATGTCACCTGTGTAGCAATATTACACATTAAACACTAAGGTCGATATGGTAATCGCCACAAGTTCAACAAACATCCATACAAACGTTCGCATTCAAAATAAAGTTTTCTAGGTATATCAATAATATGATTACCATAGCCATGATACCAAGCGATGGTACTTAAGTTGTAGTAACGAAGTTTATAGGTTTGAATAAACAATGAGTTAGAGCTTTGACGAAGGAAAACATTTTTTAATTTCCAATTAACATGCAAGACATTGCACCTTGGTAAGTAGTGTGGCCTTCATTGAAAAGCTGTTGTTGAACATCAACTCGCGTGTCCGACAGGTGCATTTGATAGCCAGTTACCTTCTAGGCTTTATGTAATTTGTCAAACCCTGTGTATTGCTAGTGTCCAAGGAATGGCGACCGCTTACCATCAAATGTCTGCTTGTCTGCGTTTTGACATTAGCTTTGGATTAGAAGGCAACGTGTAAAAGAAATGTCTTATGAGATATACGCAGTGAAACCGCCACCACAAAAACCTATATCTTCACGCCCATCTAATCTATCTATCTAATACCTTTAAACGAGCAATTCTTCGATCTCGGAAACGGCTCCAACGATTTTCATGAAATTTGGCATGCAGGGGGTTTCGGGGGCGTTAAATCGATCTAGCTAGGATTCATTTTCAGAAAATGTCGGTTTATCGGTGTTTTTAGGCGATGAAAACTGCTACAATGTCACTAGTCGGTAAGGTTTTAAAGTTACGTCTTTTGTGAGAAATACTGTAGTTGGGAGCCAATTATTATGGCATCTAATTCGTATCTAGGTATATATGACAGTGCTTTAAAAAAGAGAATACGGTAGAAGTCACGTTAGTAAAGAAATCCCGAGCAATGCTCGGCCATCCAGGTACTTATCTTTAAGTGATAAACATATGTAGGTTTTAGTACTGATACCTACATTCCAGTGAAAATACTTCATTATTCTCGATGAGATTGTAAGGAAGAGGTATCAGTAATAATACTTTTCACCAAAGATATTTTAAGTCGCAACCTGACAGGTGGGCATTATCGTCTTCACAGGCACATAACCAAATTCATGTCACAGGTTATCATTTCCAATCAGACACGTTTGATTGCCGTGTCCAGTCTAATGCATCCCAGTGAAAGAACTTTTGAAATCGGATAAGTCGTTTCGGGAGGTTACCTCTTACATCCGAGCTTACAAACTTTATTTCTTTATTAGTATAGATATATTTATACCTACTGAAATACTATGGTCTGGGCATAAGTGATAACATCTTCCATGATACCTTCTATCTATCCTATCACCTATTACCTTTCCCAACACGTAAATCGAAACCAGGAGTACCGAGTGTGTACTTGAGGATTGTAACCGAGGCGATACCACATCCAGAGTACTACATAAATAATTTAACAATCGTCAAAATCATCCACAGGACACTCCCCCGCTGGACCTGGAGAATGTATCGGAAACTCTCCTGGAGAAGAACATCAAGGCGAGCCAGATGAAGTTCGGCTTCCTCGGGCTCGGCATCATGGGCAGCGGCATCGTCAAGAACCTGCTCAACTCCGGCCACAAGGTCGTCGTGTGGAACAGAACTGACGCAAAGGTAAGTGATGTCACTTTGGTAGGAACCAATCACGAGACGCGGTCTATATAACATATCTTTTGTTTTTTAAAGTAAATTGTTGAGTTTATAACTGGATTTTCTCAGCGAAGCAACCTTAAGGAGTGGGTTAGTGTGACGTTGAATGAAAATATTGTATTTTAGGATATAATAGATATTTTTGATCAGAGTATAATATGTAGCGACATGATGATTGGACACTACTTAGTGTAAGCGCCAATTCCGACCTTCGGTCGCTCACCACAGGCCGCAGCGACAACAGAAAAACGTCCAAGAAGATGTGTCTACAATATGCATTAAAAACTCCTTTAAGCTAGAATATATCTTCTCGCTATCACCCTCTTTTCCTAATTACACGTAACAAGTAATATATGCGACTACAAATGATTCAGTCATTCTAATAATTTTCGACTTATAAACTTAAGCATTCTTAAATAAACTACTTATATTATAAATGCGAACGTTATTGAGGATAGAAATGTTTGTTACTCTTTGACGCAAAAACTAACAAACGGATTTGGATAAAACTTGGTACATACAGCATGTCCTGGAATGGCATATAAGATTTTTTATCTCGGGAAAATTTAACTTCCCTTGGAAGGCGGAAGAACAAACTTATCTAAGTAATAAGTATTATTTCTTAAATTTTACATTTCTATTCGCCCACTAGTTGATTAGTCGCTGACGTGTCATTTAGTGACCAGATTCTAATGAACTATGGACATTTGCAACAGCAGGGGCATCGCTAATGCGACCCTGAGACGTGAAGTTGTTAAGTCTCATGTGCCCGTAATTTCACCGGCCCCCTTACCTTCCTAACCGAAACACAGAAATACAAGTGCACTACTGTTTCACGGTGGAAATGGGTATGATGGTAGGACTTCCCTGGACGAAATTTGTACTAAAAGCTGTAGTACTACTCACTGATTTGAATGGAATTATTAATAGTACCATAATTTATTAGTAATAGCTTATTGATCCTCATATTGAAATTTGATGACAGAAGAATTACTGGCGTCTACCGGAAATGGTACTTAAGAGCCTGTTGCCATCAGGGTTATAGGTCAGCAACACTTTATGTACTTAGGTAATCTTCAGCCATTGTTTGTATCTATAGTCGACGGACACAGGTCTGCTAACTTATATATTTTTTGAGATTATGCACCTTATTCCGTATATTTTTGGGTTCATTTTATTAAGTAATTTTATGATCTGTTTAAGTGAAGTTAAATCCTCAGGACGGGATTCCATATTAAAGTTAATCAATACTAATATTTTAAATATACTGATGTTTGTGAGTTCGTATGTATGGGTAGGTCTTGGGAACTGCAGCACATATTTGAAAAAATATTGTTCTATTTTAAATGTAAATTATTCCGGATGGACTTAGGTTATGTTATAATCTCTGGGTACATTAAATCCCTCGAGACAAAGGCACAGAAAATTTGTATTTTATATATGGAGTTTGAACCATGGACATGTTATAAATATCAACTTTGATTAAGCTTGGTAAGAATTTTCATACAGTAGGGGAAATGACATTGACTACTAATAAAAATAAATAAAGAGAGGTAACAATTTATTATTCCATTGAGATGAATTAATGTTCAAATTCATGTTTGATACTTACAAAATATTTTAATTGTATACGTTGGATCTGATTCGAAATAAAACTTAACACCGCTTGTGAAAATATTTCCTGGTCGCATTCTGCATTCAACTTTCAATCTAGAAGTCTAGAGGGCTACTACGCGTAGATCATAAATAATATATTACTCACTAGCTGGCTCTGCGTTCCCGTTAGCGGTAAAAAGTCTTATTTTATTCTACCAATAACTGCCACCGCGGCTACAGCTGCGTTTCCGAGTAACATTTGCCTAGGAGCAAAAGTATCTTTATGTGTTAATCCAGGCCATAAATTATCTACGTGCCAAGTTTCATCAATCCATTAGGTAGTTTTTGCGTGAAACAATAAATTCATAGAAATCGTCCAGAAGATACTAAGTTATAAGCAGAAATACAGACAAACAATTTTTTTTTTAATTATTGGCTTCTTATCCTTCAAGTAGTCCTGTATACCTATATCCTCTACTTTTTCTTTACCACAAAATTTTAAATTACAGACATGACATTTCTACATACTTATTAGAATGCGGATGTGCTAAGCATTCAATGATGTAAAGTAACCAAAATTTACAACAAATTAACCCTGCTGAGTTTCTTGGCGATTCCTCTCAGTTGAAGGCTTAGGAATCGGTAGTAACTTTAAACTTTGATCTTGATAAAGCTTGAACGGAATAATTGCTTTCAATTTTGGTTGTAACAGTCAAAAAGTCAGGATGGAAGATACATAGCTTATATAGAATACTAATAAAATGCTAGGAGTCAATAGGCATTTTCTGGGTAAGCGTGCTACGTCCTCGGCCTCGTCATAACTCCTTCTGAGGTCAATCGAAGGCCAAACGCAAGCCCATCTTAAGAAAAAAAAAATGTAGCCCATTTTTTCCCCATACTACAGGTTATGTGTGTGACAAATATCAGCAAAAGTAGATCAGCCGTTCTTTTTTTTAGGTTTTTGGCAAGTAACCTACTTACATACAGGCAGATGGTCAGAGTTCACCGCCGCCCATAGATATTGGCAACACACGAACAATCGTTTAGCCGTAAAAGCTAAATAAACTAACAAACTCACTTTCGCATTTATAATATAACTAGGTGTCCCCCGCGGTTTTACCCGCGTTCCCGTGGGATGTCACATGTATTATACATAAAAACCTTCCTCTTCAATCACTCTATCTATTAAAAAAAACCGCATCAAAATCCGTTTCGTAGTTTTAAAGATTTAAGCATACAAAAGGGATATAGGGACAGAGAAAGCGACTTTGTTTTATACTATGTAGTGAAGTATTATAATATTTTTTTTTCAATTTCAAGTGAAAATTTGTTGGCAATTATTGTTAACATAGATAATTGTAATTTATTATATTACACATTCCTAGAAAACCATAGAGAAACAAAGAATGACAATAGAGGTTATATTGCGATGATTTATATCATAAAATATGTATATATATATGATTCTTTAATGAAAATAATAAAAAAAAACTATGTCAGACCATTCCAATATTTTTCCTGGAAGATACGCTATAGTAGCGTATCTTATTATCAGGCCCCTATAACGTATTGCTATTTGTGTTATAAATATTGATTTTATTACTTTTAGACTACTAATAGTGTAGTGAAAGTGACATTGAACTACTTGACAACACTTTGTATAATAGCTTACTCCAGGGCCAGCTTCAGGGCTCCAAATCCCGCCCTTTTAATGTCACTTTCGACATAATTTATGAAATATTATTGAATATCTTATATGTTCATCATGTTTAACTTAAATTAATTAATTAAAAATTTCTTCACGACGGGCCAGTTGGCTTAGAGGTTAGAGAGCCTGACTGCCAAACCGAAGGACGCGGGTTCGATTCCCACCCAGGACAAACATTTGTGTGCATGAATATGTCTGTTTGTTCTGTGTCTGGGTGTAAATATCTATATAAGTATGTATTTAAAAAGTAGTATATGTAGTATATCAGTTACCTGGTAGCCATACTACAAGCAGTACACTCTGCTTAACTTGGGATCAGGATTCACGAGAGAATTAGAAAGACATCTCATTAATGAGACCATTCCACCGAAGGTTGCAATCTTCTATATCTCGGGGTTCAGGAAATCGGTCCCAAGCTGCTTTCGGTAGACGAGCTTTATATCACTCGACTACCAAGGCGATTACTTTACCACATATTCACTACGAATCAAATTGTCACTTGACAAACGGTAGGTCAATAAGTTGTAGCACTTTGTCTCAATTAAGAGTATATTTAGGTCAATACATTAGGAATGGTAGGTATGTAGTTGCCGTCTGTTTGGCTACCGTTGAAAATCTACTATCAGCTCTATCGGTGTTGCATTTTCGAGCATTATAGGCTGTGTACAGTTCTGCAACACATCACTTATCCTCCGGGTATTGCTCAATAATTAGGGGACGTTGATCGCTCCCCACTGCATGTTTGTCAGCCGACTTTTACGGGATATTCGTTACACACTATCTATGCCGAACTCAGCGCGGTGCTGTATGAATTGCTAGGTATGACTTACCTTTGAATTAAATTTTTCGGATATGCTTGTTTTCCCACATTTTTTTCCGATGCCTTAAGGTTAGGAATATCATGATTGTAGGTAACTTTACTAAGCCACAGGTTTTAATCATAGGGCTAATTCTGAAAAATTATTCAACAACCTATAATCTCTTGTAAGTAAATTTTCCGTGGCAGCTTTGCAATGTCGTTTGTTTATGCATTGCTTATAGCACAGTCACACTACGATTTATGATGCATCCGCATATTATTTTACAAGATTACCGTTTATGATAGCCACAAAAGAAGACCCATTTACTGTATATTTATTACTACGGAAAATAGACTGCAATATTCCCATTCTTCGGCCATTCTGCTCAAATACAGTTCTAACAATAAAGCCGGCGTCAATTTTTCCCGATTCATACAATCGGAGTCTTTAAGGCAAGAGTGAATAGGCATTACTTGAGTTCGCGTGTACCATCCTCGACCACATCGTCACTTTCCATCAGGTGAGATCTAGTCAAATGCGTTCAAGTTTTTATATAAAAAAAAAAAAAAAAAAAAAGCGTGTAAAAATTTACGCTACGACATACAGTAATTATATGTGTACACGGTCGCTGTAACTAGTAAATAAATCATTTATTAACGATTGCTTATGCACTGTACTTACAAATATTGAGTAATAAATTACATTTGAAAATGCAACACTGCATAACATCTGAAGTGGCATTCGCTCCGATTTATACAACTGTCCAACAATTTGAACTTAACTTTGGAGTATTTTTAGGGTTACGTACTAAGATAGGTGAAAAGGAACCCTTATGGTTAGACTTTAGTCGGTGTGTAGCTTCAACAAATGTTATCTACTTATTTGACACAGTTAAATACACACCAGCCCGCATCTATTAAAACAATTTTATCAGTAACGAAACAAGTGTACTTACAACAAATAAGAATAAAAGATAATACAGAACCCTACGTGAACAAGTCCAAGTCCCTCTCACACGTTTTTGCCCCGAGAAAACGCATGTAGACTGTAACTAATACAGACCGACAGCATGGCGCCCGCCAGTCGTATCATCTTTCACTACATAATCAGTAATCACTAACGAATCACGTCCGGTGTGAGGGTTGTAGGACTTTTTCTAAGGATATTTGGCGCAATTCCCTTCTAGTGGTAGTGTACTAAGCATCATCTGACCGATTATCACAAACTAATTTGAGATATTGACCAAATAAGTATCATCATCATCAGCCTATCTCTGTCCCCTGCAAAACATTATTAGCCTCTGACACGCCACTAAGCTAGATCTTATAAAAAAGAGTATATCCATGGTAAAATACAGTACAAAATATTCTGAATCAAATTTTCACTACTGGAAAAAATATTAGTACGTCAAAAAACCCATTATGTCATATTTATTCTATGAATTCATCATGAAATTTTATTCAAGTTCTTATAATATAATTTTACCAGCACAATTGAGTTTTTATACTCTGCAGTAAAATAATATACTCTATCTATTTTAAGTATCAGCCAATAATAACATAGGCATAGTGACTTGATAATAAACTAATATTATTCTTTCATGAGAAATAAACGCTATGTAAACAATGAAAGTGTTTTATTTTGTCGAGTAATTCATTAATGTCGTAGTCATTTTAGAAAATAAACTATCCGAAGCATACCTAGATACCAGTATCGATTCTTAAATAATAAAGCAATAGATACCTTAACCCAGTGACCCAAGAGACATGTTACTATCATCAAAAAAAAAAACACATGATTTGAAAGAATTTACTATGACAAATGTCCATTACAATAGGGTTATTCATTTGTTTATGTTGAAACAACATCACATGATAAAATAAATATATCAATTGTATAATGTGCAAAAAGTAAGATTTACATGAATCACTTTGGTATAGATATTTAGTAAACAGTAAAATAATTTTTAAAAAAGACACAGAAGATGCTGTTGGTAACGTTAAATGTTTATAATACCCTTTTTCCTGAAATTTTATAACATTTTGTAATAAATTTAAATGTCAGATATTAGGCATTTTGGTGGTTGATTTCAACAAGTGACTACAACATGGATATCTATGTTTTTAAAAGAATAATTACCTAAAGACGTATCACGACGCTCACGTATGCTTTCATAATAATAAAAGTTACCTATATTATGTGTCATAATACTTCATAAACTCCAGATAACAGTCTTGTTGACTTTTCTCATAACGTGAAGTAATAGTGAACGTTTCACAGAGCGAATGGAATGTAAATAATACGAGATGAGTACATTGAAAAATAATTTATTCTCCATGATTAGCTGTTTACTCTTGTTATATATTTAGAAAATTTTCAACAATATTTGTATATTTTTAATATTAAGAAACGTTATAATATAATCATTGCTGGATTGTAGTATTTGGCATATCACTGCAAGACTCATAATTATATACATTCTGTACGAAATAGTCTCAAAATATATATTTATAAATAATCTATTACGACACATTAAAATTTAATTGGATGCATGTTTATAATAGACACGACATCGGACAGTGTGAAAGTGTGATTGAGTGTGTGAAAGAGTAGTAGTAGCCGCCCGCGTCGGACCAGGAGAGGCTCAGCGCGGGGCTGGGGGCTGGAGGCGGGGAGGAAGGCTCGCCACACAGGGAATACACCAATGCACAATGACCTCGCAACAATTACAACAAAGACAGTAACAACTTTCTTATAACCTCACATTAGTCTACGATTTAAGTCGAACAAATATAAAATGCGTAATGCTCTAAGAGTTTACCCTAAAAATACATCAAAATGGAAAATGATTGAAACAAACATACGTTATTTATTTACAAGTTGTAATACCCACATAATGCTTAACTAAACCGGCTCGTCCGATACACTATGATCGAAGCTCGAACCGGTCGTTACAGTATACTCCTTACAACCTACCATTAGAGACAGTACGAAACATAATTGTAGCTAAACGTATGTAAATTCAAATCTAGTCTATCACAGCTTACTTAGAAGTACAAGCGGCGTACGTCGCGGCGGCCGGTCGTAGCGTCCGAGGCCGGCCGCGCGCCCGCCCCGACCTGGCGTCCTCCCGTCTCATTCACACTAAACTACTTAAAGATAATTTATTGACATTTTGGAGACATCGGGCAAGATATGTTCCGTGAGCACTTAGTATCATACGTAGGAAGGCGACGGCTCGCCGGTGTAATCACAGAGGCGTATGTCGGCCGGATAGTGTCGTTGTCGCGCGAGGGTCCGGCCGGACACGGCGTATATCTTGAAGACGCGCGTGAGGAGCCTGTACTACAAGGGCGTGTTCTCGCACAGCTTGACGCACTCGCCGCAGACCAGCTGGCCGGCCGCGTGGCGCACCTGGCACTCGGGCTTGGTCAGCTCCACGGCCAGCAGCACGCGCGCTTGCTCGTGCAGCGCCTGTCTCTCTCTCTCCCGCCGCCCCCTCCGCTCGTCCTCTCGCTCGTCCTCCCGCTCGAGCTCACCACACAATTCCGGCGAACTGACACTCGCGGGCAAATGATACCTTTTACGGTTACGTTCGTGGATCACTTGGTCGCGACCTAACAACGGCTCACTAGACGGTTTCGGTTCGACGCACTTTTTGTATTTAGTCTGTCGCACCGGCATCGGCACCGACATGCCCGCTTTGGAGGTGGTCGGCGAGGGCGAGCCCGGCGGCGAGTGGCACTCGGCGGTCGGCGGGGGCGCCAACTGCAGCGGCTTGATCATCGCCAGCAGCCGCGGTGGCCCCCGCTCGATCATGTTGATATGGATCCCCTCCGGGATGGGCACGGGAGAGTTCCTCCTCGAGTTGAGCGACCTCTCGGTCGGGGTGTAGTAGATGGAGATCTTGCTCTCGTCGTCCGGGATGGGGTTGGGCAGGTGGGCGAGCATCTCGATCTTGGACTTGAGGTACATGTCTATGACCTCGACGTCGGGGTCGAAGGCCATGGAATCGCTGCGGCCGCACGAGCCGCTTCGACAGTTTTCGAAGTAGAGGCTCGGCAGGTTCTCCAGCACTTTGTTCAGCGTCTGTTGCTGATACTTGTAGGACTCGCGCAGCCGCAGTATCTGATGCGCGCTGAACTTTCTTATTTTATTTCTTTGGAATACGTAGTTCTCGCGCACCCAGTTGAGCTGACACGTCGAGTATTCTCTGACCCGTTTCACCTGCGTAAACAGTTTGTTATTATTAAAAGATGTTTATCACAATACTGATATTTGTCATTATACAATACCTACGCAAAAAAAAATTATTCGATAAACGAGCTATGTTTATAATATTGAATGTGTCAACAATAAGAGAATTGATATATACCTGATCAGTATATTGGTCCTTCATCGCGGTCAAGTGATTGGTTCCTATGTCTCTTATGTTGCGTAAATGACTCGCTTGTGTCGAGTAACTGTTCTGTATCCAATCCATTTGCTGTGTACAGTTTTCTTTTATACGATGCACCTGTAAAAAGTAACGGATTTAGTATAAACAAATATTCTAGGCTTAATAGTAAATAATGTGTGTTTAAAATCGTGTAAGTACCTGGACCGCGTAGTTCTCTCTGAGTTTCTCTAGCTGTTGCCGCTTGTAAGTCTCGATGTTGTCCAGCATGTTGTAGATCTGTCGCGAGCGCGGCGCGTCGCGGCTGACGCAAGTGCAGCAGCTGCAACAAGTCTCCATCAAACGGAACCTGCAAATAATATCGCACATTTGTGTCTCACATTATCTAGAGAGAAAACAAACAAACATTTCAGTGTCCCGCAACGTTTATTACTTCATAATAAATATCATAATACACTAACCTGAAAAATATGTAGCGCAATGCTTGTACCAACAATGTAAGCCCTAAGAAACCTGCGGCGCATATAGCCCCACATAACAAACTGTACATTTTAATTTCAAACATTGTCATCGGATCTATGTTTAGAATAACCTCCGCAGTAACATTAGCCGAAGGGTTCGTTGCAAAGCATAAGTAAGTTCCGCAGTCTTCTCTATGTATATTACCTATGTAAAGCGAGCCGTCATCTAACACTCTGACTCGTGATTTGGAATTGTCTATGTAGCGGTAATACTTGTCGTGGGCTACGCCGTGCTTATGGAATATGTCCTGGATCGAGGGCTCTGGGTTCCAGTGAAACACCATTCTGGTCGGCGTTATCCAAGTGATCGACGGGGCTGGGTTCCCGTCGAACTTGCACTCCAGTAATGCGTCTGCCTGCAATCTATATAAGGTCAATGGACTTTTATTCATGAGCGCAGGAGGTTTGCAATTTGTGTGGTTCAAAATAGTCAGCATGTCGTTAGGATAACTTAGTTTGCAGCTCAAATCAGACTTGATGATTTCATTCCTGTTCTCAACCCAACTGGCGAACCATTCCATGCGGCAGTCGCAAGCCCACGGGTTGTTGCTTATCTTGAGATATTCCAGCTTGTCCAACAGCTTCAGTGATTGCGGCAAAGATGTTAAAACATTAGAACTAATATCCAAGTGTGTCAAATATGGCGTGTCTTGGAACACGAAATTTTCTATTTCACGTAAAAATTCGTTATTTCTTATGTAAAGTCGCTGTAAATTAGTTAAGCCTTTGAAATTTGTATTCTGTATAACTGCTATTTCAGTGCGTTCGAGGTAGACCGTTTTCAGATTTTCGTTATGTTGGAAGAGTGCCGGCGGCAGCGCCCTCAGCCTGCTGCCGCCCATGTTCAACCACCTTAAGTTCTTCAGATTCTTAAAAGCATCCTGTGATATGTTCTGATACAGGTTGTAGCTCAGATTGAGTTCTCTCAGTAGCACGAAGTTGTCGAACATGGATTTGGGTATGTAGTCTAATTTGTTGCTCGATATGTCGAGGGTCTCCAATTCCTTCAGGTTGACTAGAGCGTTTGATGTAATTTTGACTAGGCTATTATTATTTAGGAACAGTGATTTCAGTTGACGATTAGGATTAAAGTAGTAATCTAAGAACGTAGCTATATCATTATAAGATAGATCTAAATACTGCAGCTTGCCCATCTGGCCGAACACTTGGAACGGAATGACTCGGAGCCGGTTGTGAGACACATCTAGGACCTCTAGATTTTCTAAATCGGCGAACGTGAACCGGGGAAGGTCGTCGAGCTGGTTCCTCGATATGTTGAGGTGCTTGAGCCTCGTGAGTCTCGCGAACAGCCCGTGCCCAGTTCTTTTTATTTCGTTTCTACTCAAATCGATGTATTCCAAGTTGTGTAGTTCTTCGAATAGGTTTATTTCGACGGTGTTGATTCTTGAGTCGGTCCAAGTTATTTCTTGGAGTTGGTCGCCGTGGACTGGGAGGGCGGCTCGCGTGAGCCGGTCCGCGGGCGCGGAGGTCCCCGCGCACACCAAGTGGCTCCTATTGCATGAGCACGTGGAAGGACACTGCCACTGTCCTACTGCTGTGCAAATTATTGCCAGCGCCACTATTTTGTGCAGCCACTGCATTATATATCAACCCTCATAGTCTTATATACTGCAACAATAGAAAAGGCACACTTATTTTATTTATTTTTTTAAATCAATTAATTCATTTGCGTTTATCCTTCCATGCACTGTGTATCCTTAAGGGAATAGACTTTTCTTATCAGACATGAGTTCTCCTTGTTTATTCATACTTGTTTAGGTACCAAATTGATGAAATAAATATAGATTCATCATTCAGGTTGAACTTCTGCTATTTTTTGTTACTCAATGACACATAATGAATAAAATTTGTTACATAGATAGATAAAATATTCTTTATTCACGTAGACCGTTGCAATCTCTTATTAATCATCTTTACATGTAATTTTGTTGTCCATATTTATAAATAATAAATAATGTTGCTTTGAGATATAAGAAATACATACTCTGCAATAACTATTTTAAGCTTGGATAAAATTGTTACCGGGTAAAACCGCGGAGGAATAGTGGTTTTAGAACGAAAAAAATATTGAATGAATTGTGTTCCACCGCGCAAATATTTTAGTTCAGCGTATCTATCTTGTTGCAAAATATTATAAATTACTATATAAATAGAAAATTTTAGATATTGAGATCGGCAGTAGTGCCAACATCCGCTACGATAAAATATAACAAATTATTAGGTATTATAATAAAATTCAAATAATGAAATGCCTGCTATTATATTCATGTTTTCGATGCAGTTATCTCGCAGTGAAGCAACTGCTGGTTGCTGAACCGCCTAGACCTAGTTCCCCGAGGTCTCTTACCGCTAACTATCACAACACACGTGTTTTTACATTATTACTATTATTCCTACAAATAATCGCAAGTCAACAACAGCCAGTCATTAATTTACTAACGAGTTACTACGCACGTTCACAGCTGGCCTGCTTCACTCAATTTAATTGAAATCCAATTCTACTTTAGCGACTAGACTAGACATTACTTGAGCCGAGAAAACCTAGCAACAATACCACTACGTTCCTGGTACAAATACCACATCCCTAAGCACAAACTACGTTGAAATAACGCGTTATTGACCTTTTTCTGCATAATAAACACGATATTTACCTAATACTTGTCCACATTTTACTCCAACTTGCATAATCCACGTTATTTTACATTGACAACAGATGCGACGAAGCCAGCCATATTTTTTACTCCATAATATCCGTGCAATCACCTGAATGACTCGTAAGCCATAATCACAATCACAAATTACACTTTAACAAACATTAAAATTAAATTTTGTTGTACAAATTTCACACAAATAATTACGAATAAGCTCCGCGCTTGATATTGAAGTACACTGTCACTACGACGGGAGGCGACCACTGGAAAGAAGTAAATGGCGGCGCTGCGCGCTGCGCGCCGCGCGGTCCTTGTCTCGCCCGCGGCGGTGTCGTACGTCGCGCTCGCTCGCACGTTGCCCCAGTCAGCTGTGGGGTGCGGAGATTTCCGAGCGATGCCGAACGTAGGCGAAAGTGCTTTCGGAAGCGCGCCGTGTAGTGTGTCCGAACACCGACGCATTCTTGCAAGTATTTCTTGGCTGAGAAGGGGCAAGTAAAGTCTATTTCGTTTGGGGTGCCGTACTTATAATTGGAAAATGCGATTTGTAAGGTGCGAAGCGCGTACCTTACGATGTCTGGGTATAAATTGCCGTTATTTTTTCGCAATCGTTCCTTTGTGTTTATGCACGGAATCTGATTTATTACGCCTATCGAGACGATAAAGGCTTGATTTTGTAATTTAAGTGCATTGTGTACCGATACGTAACCGCCTACTCAGATAACTTTGTTTACCTACTCCGCATGTAAATACAATGTATGCCATTCCTTTCATAAATAAAGAAATGTACCAGGATGTTTATATAATATTTATCTCAATTATCTGATTAAAACGAGAACATGATTTTTCATGATGGTAACATTGACTATATCTATAGACTATATAGTAGGCAGAAACGCGAGATTGCAAAAGCCTATTCAATTCGACCAGATGCTTGACTGCTCACATACTTTATACTTCGGCCAAATCGATGGCGATGGCTTAAAAGGTATTAAAGTGAGTTATAATGTAGTAGGTACATAAATTGCTTTAGCGACATTTAAATTGCCTGATGATTTGTGCATGACGAAACCTTTCCGTGGTTTGTAGTTACTTACATTTTAAAACCTATACCGTTTCGGGCGCTTTGAGAAGGTTAACATATTTATTTAACTAGCATTCGTCCCGCAGTTTTGCCCTAAGTTTTGCACATAAGGTTCTTTTTTTAAATTAAAAAAGAACCTTATGTCTGTTTCCATGCTATAGGCTACAAGTAGGGTTTCTAACTTTTTGTACGAGAAATGATGAAAGTATTAAGTTGCTTACAATATTATAAGTAACAACCATTAATAATTAATTATAATACCTTCCTATGCTGACATTGTCCTCATTATAGACTTATATACCTAAATTATTTATAGAATAATAGCGTTTATGTGTAATATAGGTAATAAATAATATTGTAATTATTTATGTGTCAACCAATTATATTCTGAACAAGCTGTTCACGGCGGGCGTTGCTATGCCTCTTCAAAACGTGAGCAATACAAAAATCACTTGGAAAAAAGGACTTGCCAATTTTTCTAACCAAAAACCTTACTCGGAAATTATTTAAAAAGAAAAGTTAGCCAAAATGGTGCAATTGATCTCAAGTGATGGGCTTACGACCGAACAGCATTTCATTTTTATTTATACTTATATACCTGGTTATATTCTGGTATATGTATTTGAATACAGTTTAATTTTTACAAGCATCTTTTCACACATAAGAGCAAAGTTTGTGATAGTTAACGCTGTCCCAATTATTTTAATTATGATTCTATAAACTACCCATAAAGAAAATGGCGGCAGGTTTTTTTCCTTGAGCTGACAACTCTGGCCTTTGACTTTACGTAGAGCTATAATAAGCTTGATACGTATGCGACTGAAAGACTTTGTATCTATTGTCATGAGTAATTAAAAAAAAAACAAGTTATAGGTACGTACGTCTTGCCTGAATAACATATTATCAAGTGAAATTGCGTTTTAAATTATAACATTACCTATTATTGGGCTGGTTATAAAAAAAAACTATATGCACCAAATCTGACTCATTCACTTTTGAACCGCGATCGTCTGTCCGGCTACAATCCCCTCAATGCATTATTATCTGTATTTTAATGGCAATGTGGTTTATTTTACCTTGAGGTTAGATTTCTCATTTATGCCCAAAAAACTTAGTCATAGTCACGTGTTTACCCTGAAATATAATGAAGTGATAAGATTGTGTTGTGAATGATAGGATGAGGAGCGCAATTTCGTACCTATGCAATTAGACAGATTGCCCTTTTATCTACGTCAGCTTAACGATAAATAAGTAAATATCACGCTCGTGTTATACCAACATTGTAATACGTTAACTCACGCAATATTGACCTATATGTCTTCTAGGTTAAGAGCTAGACCGCTTGTATAAATATATTGGTCAGCTATTAATATGGTTCTTTATTTACACGTCCTCGAATTTGCGAATCTGAGCTTTAATTAGACAAGATTTAAAGAACAAGGATCTATATGGATTAAGTTATTATTTTATTTATATATAAATTTACGATATTGTCAGTAAAATGCAAATTAAAGTAAAAAATAGACAAATGTATGAATTTATTTCTATGAAGAGTCAGTAGGCTTGGAGGTTAGATACCCTGACTGCCGTGGGTTCGATTCCCATTTAGGACAAACATTTGTGTGCATAGGTGTATAAGTCTATGTAGTATTAGTCATCTGGTTTTTTATAGTACAAGTTCTGCATCAGATGGCCGTGTGTAAGGAATGTTGTAGGTAATTTTTGAAAAACTTCTTGCGGGAGGGCTCTGAAATTATGATCCGCGACCTTTTAGTGTGATGAAAAATAAATGAATGATAAACAATCTATGCTATTCAAAAGTGATTGATGAATAATTATAACGTTTCCCTCCAATACAAAAGTTTCACTTCTATCGTGTCTCTACGACACACCCTGTTTTTTTTAGTTTAGTAACATAGTTCGCGGAAAATATTCACTGTTATATAAATATTGGTCTGGAGCGAGTCTCGGTCGCAACACTTGTATATTCTAATCTAATACCATAACATATAGAAAGCAGAGCCACGTCGAGCCAACCGGTCGTTCAATTACTAATATAATTTGGTTACGTCACTATTTTTCCATTAGCGATTGATTTGGAAGGATATATTTGTGGATATTGTATAATCAATCGATCGATGGACGAGTGGTATAAATGTCTGATGGAAATCGGAGATTCTGAGTTCGATGCCAGTGCTAGGCAAGGGTATATTAAATCTCTTAGCATTTATGCCTAGACCATATTATTTTCCTGTAGGTATAGAATATCCCAAAACTACTCGTGCAAAAATTAATTCACTGTTTGAAAGCAACACTATTCCCAAGAGGAATAGGCTACGCTATAATTTCGGGATACATTAGAATTCCCTAGGGAACGCGGTTGAAACTGCGGGATAGTATCTACTATAGTATTATTGCCTGTACGAAAGAGCTTGACTTTTTACATACTATGTAAATGTATTATGTTAAAACAAAAATGGGCTTTACTGTGCACAACATAAAGGTTACTTTGTAACTGCCAGAATAAGTATATAGAATATACAGTGTAAACTCTTTATAACGAAACTCAAGGGACTGAGCATTTTTTGTCGTTATAGAGAGTTATCGTTATATGGAGTGAACAAAAAAAAACAAAACAAAGTGAACAAACCAACCAACTTGGGCTCACTTCAACGTTATAGGGAGTTTATCGTTATAAAGGATAACGTTATAAAGAGTTTACACTGTATATAAAACACGAAATGGATTCAGTTAATGATTCAGAACAAAGTAGTTTTTGCTTTCTACTAAATTAATATTATATAGGGTACTTATATAGTATGTATATATGTACATAGGTATATGCATTTACTAGTGTTTATTAGGTAATGAGGTTTAGTTATGGAGATATCTACTTGAATCTTTCTTCGTAATTTATGTACTCAGTATATTTTTCCATTTGCTACAGACCTTGAGAAAACGGAGGTCAAATAACAATTCTAGATCTTCCCTCTCTTTCTAACCAGACGCGGTGTATGGATCTTTACGAAAGTTAGCTTAGTCTAAGTCTATCTAGGTCTGAAACTAAAGATGCTGGGGGAGTTCTATTATTAGCTGTATATATATGTATATTCAAGGTTTCTTTAACGGTTTAGTAGTAGTGCTCTGTTCGTCCGAGGAAGTACTGCCACTATATCCATTTTTGCCGTGAAGCAGCAGTGCACTTGTATTACTGTTTCGGTTAGAAAAGTAATGGGGACCGGTGAAATTACAGGCACATGAGACTGCATTGGCGATGCCCTTGGTGTTGTCCATAGGCCATTATCAAAAATTAAGCAGAGCTTGTACTATGGAAACCAGACAACTGATATACTACTATTTTTGATGTAACTACATTATAGATAGATTTTAACACCCAGACACAGAAGCAACTGTTGTGGGTGGGATTCGAGCCCACCCTGTGACCTAAAAGTTTCCCCATGACCGTAGGTACGTCGCACAGTGGTCTGAAAATCGAACTCCTATCATAGAAACTTAAAGTAAGGGGGCATCCATTAATTACGTGAGGTGATTCTGGCGATTTTTCGACCCGCCCACTCCCCTTGATGAGAGGCGTGATATTTTTCTCGACCCCCTCCCCCCGCCTCTAATCTCACGTGAGATTTGCTACTGATACTTTATGGTGTTCTCATACCGCGATATATATTATCATAAGAATACGATTAGCCACATGTGAAAAAAATATTTTTTACTGAATGTAACCCTTATCTCGCAATTTTGCACTGTTTTTAATAAAATACTAATAATACTGTGCTAATAAAAAAATTACGTCATTCAAAATTCAAAATTCAAAATTCAAAACCATTTATTCAGTTTAGGCCTTCGGAGGGCACTTATGAAGGTCAAATTTAAAGTTACTGAAGCTACAACCGGTTCGGAAGTCAGCCTTCAACTGAGAAGAACCGGCAAGAAACTCAGCAAGGTTACATTTTTTTTTATTTGTTATATAAATTTTTATCTATTCTGACTTTTTGGCTATTTTATAATTCCAATTTTACATAATTTTATATTTAACAATTACAAGATACTTATTATAGGTAACATTAATAAAAACAAAACAAAAAAAATATGACAAGACTACAAAATAGAAAATAACAATAATTAGGTACTTACAACTTAAACAAGAGATTTAGAGGTGCACTGTGCAGAGAGCAGCTATTTCCATACATTTTTATCTTCAATATAATGAACTACCTTGTAATACGCTTTTTCTTTCAAAACTTTCCTAATATAATTTTTAAATTTATGATCAGACATTTTGGTTATTGAAAGCGGTATCTTATTATAAAATCGAACACAATTACCAAGAAATGACTTGTTAACTTTAGTTAGTCTAAAGTATGGAACAACTAACTTCTCCCTTTGTCTTGTATTTATACTATGAATATCTAATTTTGCCTCAAACATTCCTATGTTTCTACGTATAAACATTATATTTTCATAAATATATAGTGAAGGTCAAGGTGTCATTATATTTATTTCCCTAAATAAATCTCTTAATGATTCACGGGGACCCATACTGTAAATTGCACGAATTGCTCTTTTTTGTATAATAAATATTGATTCTATATCCGCTGCTGCTCCCCAAAACAAAATACCATAGGACAAGAGGCTATGAAAATATGCAAAATAAACTAATTTGGCCGTCTCAACATTCGTCAATTGTTTAATTTTCCTAACAGCAAAAGCAGCCGAACTTAATTTAGCAGCTAGAGTATCAACCTGAGGTCCCCATTGCAATTTATTGTCTAATGTAAGACCCAAAAATACCGTTTTATTTACAAGATCAATATGGCTCCCATCTATTATTATTTGGCTATCTACTTGTGCTACATTTGGTAAAGAAAACCTTAAGCATTTAGTTTTCTTTGAATTTAGTAATAGATTATTTGTAGCAAACCACCCACAGACAATTTACATAGTATGATTAACTTTAGTTAGATCTTTGTCTTTTCTATTAACTTTAAAAATTAATGATGTATCATCAGCAAACAAGACAATATCTGTGAGGTCATTTACAACATATGGCAAATCATTTATATATACTAAAAACAAAAATGGACCTAAAATTGAATATTTGCCGAGACCCCCCCTCTCCCCCACGTAAGCTTCGGTGAGATTTGGCTCGACCCCTTCCGCCCCCTAAATGCCTCACGTAGTTAATGGACGCCCCCTAATGAATTAAAAATTTGGTCACGCTTGGTTCTACTAATTAATACCATCCGTACGTTAATATTACGTAAAGAGAGACAGAATGATTACGAGGAGCTTCATTTTGTGACCACTTAGTCAGCTTACCACTAGCCACTGTGGTTTTCTTAAATAATAAATAACAAAGTAAAATATACTTGGCGTGGAGTGGCCACGGGGAAATAAATATTTAGTGAGCAACCCTATAGGGCTGGCAATGTTCCAAGTATCTGTCTATGAACGTTTGTTTAATGTTCTTCAATCATCATGATATTAAGGAAATGGACACAAAGAAAAAAAAAACAACAGCAATAGCTATTCTATTTTATTTGGTAGAAACGATTATGTTAGTTATTTTCCATTCAGCATTTAAATTAAGCTAGAGGTCGACTAGCAAAATTCGACCGTAAAACTTAAAATTTAAGTTGGAACTTCATTAAGCCTTTTTTGTCAGAGTATAACCTCTATAATCTATGATCATTGCATAGAATCTTTTTTGAATTTTCTTCTCCGTCATCTGCGACCGTGTACAAATACCTCATTAGTTATTTGACATTTTACGTTGTGTATGTCTTCTGCTTCCTTATATTTGTATAAACGCACGGCCATTTGATCCCAAACCTGGAAACCAGATAACTCATATACCACATTATACATATGACGTTCTGCTTCAAAATACATGTTCCTATAGATACCCAGAGACAGAACAAACAGACTGGCCCGTCATTGGATCAATAGATCGCAAATGCAATACAGTCACTCACATTCTTTAACGTCAAAAAGGACTTTTCTTCGATCTGTCATGGTTTCGGGACACATTCGGGAATACTCGTAAAAAATAGTTACATGAACCTAGCTTCGGTTTCCATCTCATTGACCCGAATTGAAGAATATTAGTACTCTAATGAGTGTATAGTCTGTCCAATATTAGGAACTCCTTTTGACATTTAAGAATGTCATTGGAAAATTTTGTTATTAGCTCTCGAAAAAGGTCCCTCAATGGATATATGGTTTTGTAAATGAACTTTATTAAAAAGGTTCATATTTCTATAACAGTGTATTAAGTCAAAAGAGGTTTTATTATATCAGAATAGGGCTGCCATCCGTCCGGGTTTCCCCGGATTTGTCCTAGTTTAGAGAGTGTTCGGGGAGCCTCCGGATGGGGTTTTCAAAACGAGTCCGGATGAAATCCGGATACTTTTCGTGTCAGGGAAATCCTAATTTATTGGTAGATAAGCAGTTAAAAATTGATTCGTAATCGTGAACCGCATCCGGTTATAACCTAATTCCACATTAAAATGTCCGGGGTTTTGTAGGTTTTTATCCGGCATTGGCAATTTAGATGATGGCAGCCCTATATCAGACAAACAGTCACCTCAAATAACAATTAAAAGAAAGACGTTGATAAACGCACGTTGATAACCCTGAGTTAATAACGAAGCTGGTATCTTTACCTCGAAATTAACGCTCAAGTGGAAACAACCATACATTTCCATTATGTTAGGTACTAAACGTGACCTTGAAATACCAAATTGACCTTCCAGAATACAGACGTAAGTAAAAACTTAGTTACGAAGAGCTATTTTGAGATCTTTCTAGATATCTTTGCTCCTTTGCTCGTGATTTGATATTTATAGCTTCCGCCCTCTGGTATCAGCCGCGTTCCCAAAGGAACTTATATTTTCCCTAAATAATGAAATCCGATGCTAATTCGGAACATATTATATACTGTGGCAGTCGTATGAAAAATATACTATATTGGTTTAATTTTCGTGAGCAATTTTAATGCAATGTAGCCTATAAGTTGCCATTCCAGTATGGCATCATTGTTTTGTTAATACATTTCGGGGAAAAACCAGAAATCGAAAAAATACGTAATTTCGGCACATAAGCTTTGTTCAGAAAAAAAAAAATTGTAGGTAAATGAAAAAACAACTAAATTATTATTGGTATTTAGTTTCATAGTAGTAACCAAGTTAGAAACATGAAATGTTAATTCAAACCCTCGCGCTCAGCTGTTGTGTGGTACCTATTATTTATACAGACTAAGGCAGAATTCACGTTTTGTTCATTGTTGTCTAGACTCATTCGTACTCCCTCGCATAATAGACTAGGTAGGTACTTCAATTTCGATGAGGGTGGTGCCTGGAATATTGCTCGACACCCGCATTGTGTAACTGGGATTCTCTCGGATTCAGTGTTAGTCGTTTTAATAATAGATTGATGGTTTTGTGCGTGAGCAGTGTGGAACCACAGTCGTAACACCGTCAATGTAATGTAATATATATAAATATCTATGTATTTAAAAAGTAGTATATGTATTATATCAGTTATCTGGTTTCCATAGCAATTGCATACAAGCTCTGCTTAGTTTGGGATCTGATGGTCGTGTGTGAAAATTCCAGGATATTTGTTTAAATTTAAACTCAAAATTGACTGCGACGAGCATTACACACTAGGGAACTGTCCTGTATTACAGATAAATGATCAAACACTAACCAGTGCATTGAACATCCAAAAATGTACGAAAACATCAAATATGATCAAAATTAAATCATTAAAGTGATTTAAAGTTCCGATCTAATCACAAAGGGTATGTTATTAGATGCTGTACAATTATGACGTCACAACTTGCCATTTCATAAAAAATCCATATATTCGATTGTTTTGAAATTTCATTAAGAATTGCTCTAATTTTCATTAGGAATTCTAATTTCATTAGGATTTTACATGTCACACCCGCAGTGCAATAGGGCAATAGGGATGTGCCTATTGCCCTGCGGGTGTGTCTAAAGAGACTACGAAAATAATAGTGATTATAAAGTCATTATAGTGACTTAAAATGTCGTGAGGGTTAAACAGCAATGAATCACTTGACGAGGAAACCATACCACGCTATTTGCAGTACATACCTACATGTCTTAAAATTCAGAACCATTTATTCAGGCCCTAGAAGAGCACTTGTGAAGTTAGTTGTCGAGATCTAGAGGCCCGTTCGACGGCAAGAATGTAATAGAAACATCATCGTTATTGGTTTTGAAATAAGGTTAAAGATCTATAGATCAATGTTTAGTTGTAAAATTATATTGAACTTTATGGTAACACCATAATGCAAGGCTGTCTAAGGCATCTAGAGTTTAGGGCCTTTTAGATGACTAATAAAGAAAAATGAATATTAAAATCAGAATGTATCATTCTTTTAATTAAGACTAGCTGTCTCCCGCGGTTTAACCCGCGTTCCCGCGTAAATATTAACCTTCGTCTTGAATCATTCTGTATATTGATGAAAACCGCATCAAAATCCATTGCGTAGTTTTAAAGATCTATGCATACACAGGGACAGACCCGGAACACCGGGGGGAAGCGACTTTGTTTTATACTATGTAAGTTATATAGCCAGGAATTTGTAATTGAATTAAAGGAAACATATGCCAAGCATTTATCTGTTTCGTAAATTATGAAGTTATTCTTTTTTAATGAATTCGATGACAATTTATTGACCCTGTGTGTTGTATGGGACCCTTATTAAGCCGGGCAGATGCCCCAAATACTGAATACGAAACTGGCCATAGGGTCAATTTTCAATGAACACTCTTCAAGGCCAGCCTATTAGATCTCGACAATTCTAATTGGTTTTATAGAGAGACTTTCGGTTATTACATTTTCCTAAAGCTTTGTAAAACGACGTTTAGATTGACCATCGGGTCTGCAAATCAATTTGTTGGGGTTTTCGGGAAAATATTATTTACTCGCGAAAAGGTCACCTCAGGTATCCCTATAATGTATTTTGTGTACGTAACTCACTTCCTTTTACAACAAGGATAATGAGCACTGACCCGTACCAATACATGGGATTATTACGGAATTCGTGTTAGGTGAAGGTAATATTACGACGTAAGATAGATAGCGTTTACTGTAGTTAGAGCGAGACGGCACGAGTGAAGGTATGACCGTAACCGCTTTTATTTCGCCCGTTAAATCGTTAATCGCGTTGGTACACTTCAACGCGTGATAGCATTTTAGCAATAAGCACAGAAACGTTTATAAATCTATTGTAATAGGTACTCCGCCATATCTTTATGTTAAACTAGGTTTCTGAGCCGCGGTTTCGAGAGTTTTAATGTTTGCCGTGTTTATAACATAATAATATTATATAAATCTTTTTGTTTTCATTTTTTTTTTGTATTTTGAATCTCTAATAATGTACCTTTCACATAATATGAGATTTTTTGCAAAAAGGTGCTGCGGTTTCGAAGATCCCTCACATATAAATAATATGCGCTGATCTCTCTTTTTATAACATTACGTACCAGATATGTTCAATTCATGCTTTTATTTGATATTCTCTTCCTTCTAAACTTGACCTACGCTTGACCGATTTTGCCATAATTATTTTTTGTACTTAAAGGGCACCAGGATGACAGGCCACTTGGCTTGGTGGTTAACGCTCTGACTACCAAACCGAAGGTCGCGGGTTCGATTCCCACCCAGGACAAACATTTGTGTGCATGAACATGTCTGTTTGTTCTGTGTCTGGGTGTAAATATCTATATAAGTATGTATTTAGAAAAAAAAAAAAAGTAGTAAATGTAGTATATCAGTTATCTGGTTTCCATAGTACAAGCTCTGCTTAGTTTGGGATCAGATGGCCGTGTGTAAAGAATGTCTCAGGATATTTATTATTTATTATTATTATTATAGCTTTAATAGTTTGTATACAGTAGGACCCGGTAAGGGGTGCTGTTGTCGAGATCTTGTTTTTGACCATTGTTTTCTATTGACTGGTAAGCAAACAGCTGATTAATGCATAACTCCATTGGCACAAATTGAAGACCAATAATTGAGCTAGCTTGCCAAACTTCATTAAAATTTGTTGATTACGTTTATCGTCTTTAGAAAGTGGCACGGACAATTTATAAACTGTTTGACTTTATTACCACTAGCGATTGTTGCGAAATAATACAAAACGAGTTTTCATCAGTTTGGCTTGACGTCAGTAAACATGCGAGCGTGTTGTGTTGGTGAATATTATCTAAGTTGACACTAAGGCGGGTATCACACTGTGCCGCGCCACGCGTCATCGGGGACTGTGTTTTTAAGCGATGTTCCGAAGTATTTATTTTATTTTAGAACAGAGGTTCTCAGATTATGGCCCCATGAACCCCCTTTATATAGGTACATCCCATATAACTGTATTAAAGGCCAACCAATCCTCAACGTATTTCAAAATCCCTTTGTTTTTTTTATTTTTATTAAAGGTTATAATAAAATTAAAAAATTAACATGGCTATTATAACATTACGTGTGAGATGACAAAATGTATTTGTAAATAATGTATGTTGTGTTGAATTGGTTGGTTTTAAATTACTAATCGTGTAAATATCTGAAGGAGTTATTGCTAAAAATCTCGTAATATTAAATATTAAGTTTTACTCAATTTGTTTATCCTATTTAATCTTTTTCTATTCTTGTTTTCACTTCTTAAATTTAATTTTAAATTTTTATTACCACTTTGCTTGTTGTTAGGTTTATTAAGCATGCTGTGGTCTCCTATAATTGAAGGAGTACACCAATGTAATACCTCTTGTAAACTATGTTTTATGTCATTTAAAGCCAACTGACGAACTAGTTTAAGAAATCGTGACATAGAAAACATGCGAGGTATTGTCACTGTCAATGCCTCATCGCGCCGCTGAGTCCCGCGCAGTGCGAGAACCGCCTAAGATGGAAGGGTGCTATGCAAATACCGAGACCTACCCAAATCCATTCATGTTTGATCTGACTATAGGCTTCAGAACTTAAAATCGATCATGTCTACGTCATTCAAGAGTTGATTGAATGTTTCTTTTTGTCATGTTTTTTGCGATAACCTATTCTAATATCGTCTCATAAATATAAATCTACAGTTTTTTAGGAGTCGATTGACGTGGTTAGTTACCCTGCTTAAGGAAAATATGTATAAAAGTAAGTATATAATTAAAAAATTGTTTATGTGCTACTATCTTCCGCCTCGCGGTTTCACCCACACATACCTAAAATCTACTGTACTTTTGTTTGTGAAATTGCTTGTGTTACTACGGGATAAAATAGCTTTGTAATAGAGAAAGAATTAATAAAATCGGCCAGTAGTTTTTGAGTTTATTTAATAATACACATCATTTGTCTTTATAAAACATACTAGCTATCCCCCGCGGTTTCACCTTCGTTTATTGATATCATATATAGCCATATATAACCATCTACGAAGAATTCCGCGTCAAATGGTAGCAGTCCCATCCCGATATGTTCAGTAGTTTTGAGGTGGTGGTGCGTCAAAGAACCCTATTTTGCTTATATACATATAGCCTATAGATATCAGATATCTGGCGTGGATACCATAACACAAGTTCCGCTTAGTTTGAAATCAGACGGCCTTGTGATTGAAATATCCTAGGGTGTGTATTTATATTACTGATAATAAGTACAGTTGTTTAGTAAAAAAAAATATTCATTCTTATCTGTTGTGAACAATGTGAATTTCAATGATAAATGATAGTGTCGAAAGTGTCAAATCATATCCAGCTATAAACGCACTTACGACCTTTTGATATTCACTAGTTCGAGGCTAGTTAGTGCGTCTGTACTAAAAGATTTTCGCGACGATAATACAAATATCGTTGCCCTGAGAATTCCTACTGTTTTTATCTACTTTTCATCCCAATTGTGTCTATACAACATACATTTATAACTAGCTGTCCCCTGCGGTTTCACCCGCGTTTCCTAGGGATGAAACATTTTCCCGGCATAAAATGTATCCTATGTGTTATTCCAGGGCATTTTAGTATGTGCCAAATCCGTTTGGTAGTTCTTGCGTGAAGAGTAACATACATACAAACTTTCGCATTTATAATATTATTAGGATTTATCAGAGTACCCGCATACCCAACCATTCGGGTGTATCAAAAACTAATGAGTGAAAATTAAGTTATCTATCACAAACTAAAAAGCTATTTCAAATTTAATCAATCACATTATATATTCTGGTTAAACTAAAATGAACTTTATTCGGTACCCTTTTAGGTTTATATTCAATTGAACTGACTTGTATGCCAGGTGATTCATTAAAATGAATTGCAAAACAACACATTTAAATTAGTTGGAATGGTTTCTGTAAATGATTCCAAATAAAATAGTTTATGCTTTCTACTATGTATATTAATGTAACACCTGTTATAAATGATTGCTTCAATTGCTTCAATAAAAGCAACCCTTTGTACCGGCGTTAGAGTCCGGCAATTCATAAGTCCCTGTAGCCTTCTCATAGAGTTTTGAATGAATTCAATTTCGTACTTTGGTTTTATTGCACCATTAAACTAAAACAGAAATTTAAAGCCGTTTATTTATTTAATAATAGCTGCGCCCTGCGGCTTTACCTATCAATCCTGGTTATAAACCTTCCTCTTGAATTACGCTATCTATTGCTGAAAACTGCATTAAAATCCTTTGCATAGTTTACGATTCTATAAAGGACATACAGACAAACATTCATTTTTATATTTATTCAATACTAGACGTCCATTGCAAAAAATAGTATGTTCTAATCTGTAATATGTGCAAATTATAAACTATCTAAGTGCTAAGTTTCATCCAAAGTCTAGGATGAAAGAGTAATAAACATCTATTCTATAGGTGATTGGATCACCCATCCAGCTCACAAATGTTTGCAATTATAAAATTACTTAGTGGGATAGGTCTGTGCGGGCGTTGTCAGTACAGGCTATTGAAGTTGCCGATGCACCAGTTCAGATGACAGGCTTTTACTATGAAGAATTGGCTATAAACGTAGCCAAGTAATTTTTCAATCATCTCATTATTTTCGCTATGAAAAATCGTTGGTTTCGTGGCTAGAGACCCTGACTAACACGCCGCAGGTCGTGGGTTCGATTCCCACAGGACAAACATTTGTGTGCTTGAACATGTCTTGTTCTACGTCTGGGTGTAAATATCTACGTAAATATATTTAAAAAAGTATAATAAGTAAGTAGGATATCAGTTATATGGTTTCCATAGTACAAGCTCTGGTTAGTTTGGGATCAGATGGCCGTGTGTGAGAATGTCCCAGGATATTTATTATTTATATTTAATCTTTAAAATAATGATATCTACATATATATGTATAAAAAAATGAATGTATGTCTGTATGTCCTTTGTAGAATCGTAAACTATGCAACGTATTTTATTGCAGTTTTCAGCAACAGATAGAGTAATTCAAGAGGAAGGTTTATAACCAGGATTGAAAGCGGACAATGCCGCAGGGCGCAGCTAGTATTTAAATAACAATCTTATATTGCGTATCAATATGCCTAAAAGTTTTGCCAATCACAATATCGTGAGCGTACGTGATTTATCGAACGCAAACGGTAATTCTTGATTAAACGCCAGCGCTATTGTGTTAAGTTATTACAATCGAATGTCACATTAATGGTAATTTCTGTTAGTTATATCTTTAATAAATAATGCTACCACTTCTATATATGCGAATGTTTGTATGTATGGATGTTTGTTAATCTCTCACGCAAATACTTCCAAACGGATTAGGATGAAACTTGGCACATATACAGGTTGTTACGAGACTACCCGTAAAGCCACTATTATCTATCTCTGTGCCAAATTTTATCCAGATACGTTCAGTCGTTCTGGCGTGATTGTAACAAACATTTATCCATCCAAACTTTTGCGCATGATTTACACCCAGACGCAGAACTAACAAACATGATCATGCACACAAATATTTGTACTGGGCAGTGCCGGATTAAGCAAGCGCGGGGCCCGTAGCAAATTCTGTCGGAGGGCCTTTGGTCTGCTATGGGTTGTTAAGTATACAGTAGTAAAAAAAGCAATCGGTGGTGGGCGGCCTTAGACACGCGGGGCCCCCTTTTGCGCGGGGCCCGGAGCAATTGCTACTCTTGCTTCGTGGTTAATCCGGCACTGGCCCTGGGTGGGATTCGAATCCACGACCTGTGAATAATGTAACACTTAAATCAATGCTTATACATGACAAATTGGATAGGAAGCCCACGAAAGTACGAGTATCAATTTGCTTTAAGATTGGAATTGGAAAACTCGTTTAAAAGTCACATGTTCGTCGAATATAGAAATGCAATCGCTTCTTACAAACGAAGTCGAGTATTTGAATAATACAATGTTTTGATTAAGGAAGCTTTACAATAGTAAATGGTATTTTGTAAAAAAGTAGGAAGTCTGATAGTATTAATGTGAAACTGTATCTATAGACACATATTTTTTAATAAACGCGTTATAACTGATAACTCGTGTGTAGTAAATACCATTATTGTATTACGTCACTTATATACTTATATGTTGAAAAGAAAACTATTTATTAAAGTAATGCACGTTCTCAGAAGGTCGTTAAAAACCGGAAAAGTGTGACGTGAACCTGCGTGGAGAGGGTTCCTTCGTTACCATGAATTGTCACTTATCCTTATTCGTTTGTGCTCTGCACAGTATAGAGAGATTTAAAGGCCATAGACATAAATTTAAAGCGTATAGAGTATAGAGTCAGTATTCATCTTTCTTCTAAAAATCCTATAAAACTGTTTTTGAACTTATATTTGAGACCCTCACAACAAACCTTTTCATTCAGTGTACAGTTTGCAAAACTTAAAAAAAAAGCAATGAATCCCATATTCTTATATTTATTTAACTTATGCGTGCGTGTTTGGATCACAGAAATGCATATGTGCACCAAATTTTAACTTTACGGTCTAGTAGATTACATAGACAGCTGCACGAGTGATCCTTATTGATTGAAATGGATCCATTATTTCATTTAAACATACAACCCTAATTTATTTATGAAGTTTATCTACAATAACCTACATCGTCATGTAATTAACTGAAAGATGCACTTGATTTTAAAACCTTTCTTTGCTTTCTCGGGGATAACGGCCGTGAAAATATTTATAATAAATTTTCTATTCATTCTAATCTAAAAGATTAGACCACCCGAATGCTGATGAATAAATGATAGCAGGATGCTCTTCTTATCCAATTGAAAACTGTAATTTCCTTAATTTTATTTGGTCAACTGTGAACTCAGTCCAAGGCAGTTTGGTGGCTCTAGAAAATTGTAATGTTAAATTGTATCCAGTATACAACTAACTTTATCATGTTTAGATGGAATGATAATTCTGTAAATAGTTGTTTCATCTTCAAGTTCATAATATTGAATTCAGTAATTCAAACCATTGGATGACTAAAGAAGATGGAAAGAAGCATGTAGTTTAATTTTACGTAGGAATATTTTATGCAAACTTACTTTAAAAGTTCATGTCTGGAACGTAGAACGTCTAGAAGTTTCTGCGAAATCATTACTTTTACGTCCTATTAGCTTATACGTATAGATACTACTTAGGGTCAACAAGTGACTATACTCACTATTCCTTTACCCTTGAAGACTGTTTTCGCATGCAAAACTAAATGAAATAACCGACCCAGACCGTGCATTAGGACTTCATCAATTTGCTAAATTCTTGCCCATTACCCAAAAGACTTTAATTAATCAAATTAAACGCAATATTACAGTTTAGGGCTTTTGTGTCATTTTCATTTACATAATAATAATCGTCAGCGCCGAACCTGTTCTGAACTGGACCACGTGGTGTTTTTTTTATCTCTTTCCAATATACCGTTTAAACGTGAGACAGTACGACATTGACTGTCTATAAATATTCTGCACGTGAGTTTTTTCCGTACGCTCGTCCCTCTCACTTAAATTCGTTAAATTCTTCTACCTGACGTTATAGCAATCACGTTTTGCATGCCTTCACTTCTTTCATTACGAGGGAATGAACGAGACGACGGAGCTGCGTCTAACTACAAACTGGTGTGGAAAGGTCTTGGCCTTGTCACCTGGAGGGCTTCTCAAGCCTCGCTAGTTCTAGCGTCTAGATATTACTTTACAAGTTACAAGTTTATCTTTACAAGTCGTTCAAGAATTTCGTTCGTGACATATTCGCTATTTTTATCGATAAACAAACCTACATTGTAGATATCGCCTTCCCCGCAGCTGTTTACATTTTCGACGGCATTAGATTGCTTTGCGGATACATAAAGTATCGGTATAAAGATTAGAGACGGATATTTTATATGTTTTACAATCTTGATGTTTGCATCAAACTAAGGAAGAATTTATCAATTCATCAGTCGCCGGCGAGTTCGTCATCTGGTGCAAATGCGTATCAAATAATCTTTAAATAAATATCCTGGGAAATTCTTCACACACGGTTATCTGATCTCAGACTAAGTAGAGCTTTTGCTGGTAATCAGATAACTGATATACTATACTTCTTTTTACATACATACATAGACAGAACAAACAGACGTGTTCATGCACACAAATGTTTGTCCAGGGAATCATACCCATCGGTTATCTGACCAACGCGCCCATTAGCCTACTGATACTATAGTAAACTATGTCGATATGTCTTTAAACGTATTAGTAGTAGTGGTAGGAAGAAACGAACCCATTACTAAATTTGAAACTATCTTGACTCTCATAGATGTTCAACAAACGGATGGGAGGCGAACTTTTATTACTCCAGTAATAGCAGTAAAACTTTTATGCAGTAGTTAAATTCGTGGTTGTGCTATAAAAAGTCATAAGGATAAAATGAAAGGTTATAAGTAATAATTAGAGAAAGTTCGATATTTTCAAAGGAACTATTTTGAGTGTAAGATCTAAATCTTTAGAGAGCCCCATAAGAGTAGTTTGGATAATTAACATCGGTAGATTGATGATAGACAAACAATGGCTACGGTCTCACCTTTGAACTTTTCTCAGCCTTACTCTCTATTTTGTAGACTTAACATACCTACATTCGTGTTACATTATTTCGCGCAAGAGAATGGTTTGGATGGACTGAATAAACATAATATTCTAAAGATGTACAGGTGGGATAATTCTCCAGGTAATTAATGCTACATTTAGCTGGAATTTATACAGGATTGATCATGCGTTCCAAATTGGTTGTCGCATTTTTTTTCTTTTTAATCTTCCCACAGTCTCGCTCATACAAATGTACATTGCTATCAGTTGAATATAAGAAATAAGTACTAAACATTCGTTATTAAAGATCTCCTTTCTAAAATAGACTATGAAGAATGACAAATTTCTGCAACAAGACTTTAAGGCCTCTCAATCAATGCTACACTATGTTGTAAGCCAATAACGTTTTAAAACGATAAAGTCTCGTCAAATAAGCCGTGTCCTACAATTGTATCGGAAACATTACATAATAAAACTTGGATTATAATATCGGCTGCGGTCGTCTCGTCCCGACACAATACAATCGCGCACATACGTGTAGTTATCGTGTGTACGAGTGTGCGCGTGCGTACTACAGCGAAATTAGACAAGGTCGCTCGGTTTTTTTGCACGCTTCAGATACAATAACTGTATTTCAATCTATATTAAATTATAACTAAACTTGCGGCACGACTTGATGGCGTTTTGACGATTGCGCGCTCATGAAGTTCCGAAAAAATGTTATCTGCGTTTGAAGAAATAATTGCTGTACTTTAGTGTAATGTAAAGTTCTCGGGATCTAATAGATTCTTTTTGATAGTTAAGAATGAATTCTATGGCGGTATGATAAGATTCATCAGTATTATCATGTAATTAGCCATTGGATCAATAAATAACCCTTGTTATATTTGATTAAAGATGATTTTTGTATGAGATTATTACCTGTCAAAACGGACCTTTTAGATCTTGAGTGCAGTAGTAAAATATTTGGTTCACTGATGTTTTTATATGACACATTTATAAATTACTTAGTACTGGTACATAAACAGGAAAATTCATGTTTATATTTAGTTAAATGATCGAAATTTAACACTTTAACATGGTAGGAAACTACGTATAACATTATTAATGTGTTAGTATGTGACAGTATAAAATACACTTAAAAAAAGGAAAGCCTAGATGTCAATCAGTTTACCTAACGGTCCATTTTTCTTACATTCATCATGTTTCTAGTTATTCATTAGTATTATTGAACAACAAATCATAACTGCAACTCTTTATATCCAATGTTACATAAAATAATTAAATTCTTACTTCTCGCTTCTTCGCTTACATTGATGATTTAATTAGATACCCAGCAAAAGGATCTGATATAATTAGTTAAATAGAGTCAAGGTCTCCTTCACGAAATGACTTGACTTATACAATACGGCTTATGTT
This sequence comes from Habrosyne pyritoides, assembly GCA_907165245.1. Classification (NCBI taxonomy): domain Eukaryota; kingdom Metazoa; phylum Arthropoda; class Insecta; order Lepidoptera; family Drepanidae; genus Habrosyne; species Habrosyne pyritoides. The sequence continues at coordinate 11,708,897 of OU015603.1, read as the reverse complement.
GTAGAGCTATTCCACAAAATCTAAGGGTTTATCGCCAGCAAACAATTTTCAGCTAAACCATTTTGAATTCCAGCCAATTTTGAGCAGCCTTTCTATTCACAGACCCGTACTCGACTGGATGACCACTCAAGTCAATATGCGGATAACGGACCTCTTATTTGTTTAGGGAGTTTATGAGCGAGACCGTGAATGAGTTAATATTCGCTGTGAGAATTTACCGTCGAGATATAGTACAGAATGGCGTCTTTCACAATACCTAAAGTGATACTTGAAAGATGAATGAAAATTAAATGTCAAGAAATAGACATCGATTAATAATAAATCATTTGTCGGCTGCGCCCGAACCTAAGGTCAAGGTCGTCAAGGTACGGTCGCCTTTGAACGCCCCTAACAATGAAGGTTCTTTAGAAAAACTTGTTTTTGCTAATGACGGCTACAGTGACGAGGTGAAGTTTCTAGAGCGCTTAGGTGACTTGATGTATACATTATATACCGGAGTATATCTATGTATATCTATACATGAGTACTGCCGTCCCCCGCGGTTTCACCCGCGTTTAGTAGGTATATATAGCCCTCCACCATAACCATCTAGAAAAAAATCCGCGTCGAATGGTAGCAGTCCCATCCCGATATGTTTAGTTGTTTAAAGGTGAAATTGCGTCAAAGGAACCCCATTTTCCTTATAAATAGTAACTTCAGTAACTTTAAATTTGACCTTCATAAGTGCCTTCCGAGGGCCTAAACTGAATAAATGGTTTTGAATTTTTTTTTAAATTTTGAAATATAGAATTAGATTTGAAATAAAGTCGTTTATGTAGTATTTCAGTTATTTCGTTTCCTTAGTACAGGCTCTGCTAAGTTTGGGATCAGATGGCCGTGTGTAAAGAATGTCCGAGATATTTATTTCTTATTATTTTTCATAAGAACCAAAATCAATAGAGATTTCGTTTTATTACTCGATAGTAGGTCTTATAAATGTTATTAGTTAGCATATGCATTCTTCATAGCTTTCCTTAGGTTCTCCTGTTTATTATATTGAAGCCTATCCCATTTTGCTATCAATTTGATAAAAATCGCGACCTCTGACATATCCGGCATGACCGGGTCAGCCTAAATCCTGTCTGGGTGTGGTTCGTGTTCATTATCATGACCTTACCGTTCCAGCTTTAAAGATTTAACATTCTGGATGTCCCGATGATTTCTTATTGGGTTATTTGTGACATCTAAACAGGATTATAAAAAAATTAAGCTGCTGTTTCCGGAATGCGTTACTATGTGTTTTTTTCTCTGAACGCTTCGCAGGCGTTTGTAGAACAACTCCTTAAGGTTTCGTCGCTCTCGGATAAATAGTATACAATATAGTAATAGTAGTACAAACATACAAATATTCATTTTTATTTATGTAGATTATTTTTAAATCGGTTATATCTCTAAGCTGGTGTGTCTTAGCCGCAAATTTAAAATCGATTTGAAATCGATTTTAAATGGTTAAGCTATTTGATTATTATTTATTTACTAACGTTTATTTGGCATAGTCTAGATTTTAGAAGTAAACAATCATATTTGTTCAAATCCTACGAGTATCACAGATTTATAAATGATTAGATGTCCCCCGCGGTTTTACCCGCGTTCCTGAGGTTCGTCACATTTTCCCGGGATAAAAGGTAGCCTATATGTTATTCCAAATCCGTTAAATATTTTTTGCAAGAAAGAGTAACAAACATCCAACATCAATATATCCATACTTACATCAACACATCCAGCCTCACAAACATACTATAAGAGGGAAAGGCCCGTTGGCTAGGCCAGGCCAGGCCAGTTGGCTCGGTGGTTAACGCTCTGACTGCCAAACCGAAGGTCGCGGGTTCGATTCCCACCCAGGACAAACATTTGTGTGCATGAACATGTCTGTTTGTTCTGTGTCTGGGTGTAAATATCTATATAAGTATGTATTTAGAAAAAAAAAGTAGTATATGTAGTATATCACTTATCTGATTTCCATAGTACAAGCTCTGCTTAGTTTGGGACCAGATGGCCGTGTGTAAAGAAAGTCCCGGGATATTTATTTATTTATTTATTATTTAAAGGATTTTCTTGGATGTCGTTTCTCATACAATCATCCGGAATCGAAAGCGTATGGGGGTATTCATTGCTTTTCAATCCGCATGTGACCGGCACTTATGTACTGAATGTTTAATGTGTTATTGGTAAACGTCTAGCCGCCAGGTCATGTTGTAACTTATGTGTTATATATAGCCCAAGGTTCTGTCATCGACATGTGTTCAGTTTTATTTTTATAATTGATGTCCCCCGCGGTTTTACTCGCGTTCCCGAGGCATATCACATTTTCCCGGGATAAAAAGTGGCCTATATGTTATTTCAGGATATGCTCTATCTATTTGCCAAGTTTCATCCATATCCGTTTAGTAGTTTTTGCGTGAAAGAGTAACAAACATACTTACATACAAATTTTTCCTCTTTATAATATTAGTATGGATTTGTTTGTTGCTTGATTTTTATGTCCGTAATGGCGAAAATGTAAAGCCGGTTTGCTGTATCGATTTTATTATTGTCATTACCTATTATTTCCTTTACTCTGGCAATACACTATACAACTCCTATCACTTAGATAAACACGCGGATAGCGGACATCTCATCTTATTGCGGAGTTGCGAGAGTGATAGGAAATAGTCTATGCGTGAATTCATCCTCGAGTTTGATTGCTGAGTATTATAGCTGTTCATATTGTAGTGTAGGGCGCCCTCCAGTTAGATGGAGCGATGACATAAGCAAGCTGGCTGGCAGCGGTTGGAAACAAAGAGCTGAAGATCGAGCTCAGTGGCGTGCCATAGGTGAGGCCTATGTCCAGCAGTGGACGGAGATAGGCTGACGATGATGATGATAGTTGTTCATATTGATAGACAGAATAAGATCAATCACAGTTTTTTATACAAGTAATCCAAGTTAATTAATCTAAAATATGAAGGAAAATAGGGTTCCTTTGACGCACCATCATCTCAAAACTACTGAACGTATCGGGATGTGACTACTACCATTCGATGCGGAATTTGTCCGAGATGGCTATCCCTACCAATATTATAAATGTGAAACTTTGTTTGTTACGCTTTCACGCGAAAACTACTTGACCGATCATCATGAAACTTTGTACACATATTCTTGGAGGTATTAGAAGTAACATAGGATACTTTGTGTGCCGGGTAAATGTTACATCCCTCGGGAACGCGGGTGAAACCGCGGGGGACAGCTAGTGATTTCCTAAAACAATAATATTGTCACTGCATTTCTGCAAATCTTAAGTTACGATGTTTGTTGTAAGGAGGTCACGAAGCCACCAATTGTTTTCGTGTCACAACTTTTAATTGAACTCCATCGGACCGTAAGAGGGCTGTACAATAGCTGGCCGGTTCACTTATGTCAACTGTCAAAACGTTGCACAAGTTTATGCGCTCCAGGTACCGAAATTTTAATCCTTTATTCGGAATTTCAGTATTAAGCCGTCGTTAAACCATTTTTTAACCTACTTCAAAAAATGAGGAGGTTCTAATTTCGAATGTTTATTTAAAGGGTTTAATGTTAAATCCTAATTATATAAAACATGAATTGAATTTTATAAAAAGTATATAAGATACAGAAATCTCATTTATTACGCGTGTAGACATTATACATGTTTTTTTAAACTGCGTTATTTCTAATGGCTGTCTAGAGAACATGGGTGTCATTCTGTCAGGTAAAATGACACTAGCTCGGGGATGTTTCGTCGCCGCCTCCGTCTCTTTTCTGCTCTGTCTCTTTTGCTAACTACGCAAACACGAGAAAGGTCCGCTCTTAGAGACATGCGCCAGCTCGTCGACAAAGTTTGTATTAGCTGAATAAGCGGGCAGTTTAGTAGTGATATTGGTGATGTTAAATCAATAAGTACTAGACTAACGTAACAAAAAGAGAAGGTTGATACGTCAACCGTAGTTGGTGTATTGACTGATTAGATTAGCTTTTGACGGTCACAATAAAAATTAAAGTGTACAAGAATGATAAGTGCAGATAACGGTAAGTAACTAACAAATGATTCATAAGCAGAAACGCATCCGCATCACTACGCCATATATATGCTTAGAACAAAGGCCTCTGAAATGGTCGGTGATGACGCAGTTCTGTTCACATCAATTAACATTACTAGACTTATCATCGCTGCTTCATTTATAATCATACTATAATCGATTATGTTGATTTGTGTTTTGTTTATCTGATTTGTTTATTAAACATAGATAGCTCATTCACCAACATCACGGCTATCAAAAACAGCGTAAATATTAGATAGCTTATACGGGCGAAGAAAGGGAATAAAAATAAACGCCACCTACGGTGTACCTGTTGTAAAAGAGATAGAGGTTGGTGCGAGTCTGGAAATTAGGTCAATTACCAGCTTTTTATGTTGCCATTTCTGAAGGCCAACAATGCATCTATAGTTTTATATATCATTGAATAATGATACATATTAATAGAATTTAAAATGTTTCGTATTCCACAAAACTATTGTCTGCATCTGAGCTAACAATGCCTACTTTATAATGCACAATTATTTCAGATAAATCGACTATTAAAGCTCAATTTGAAATCGCCTCAGCATTTATGTTTTTGCACTCGACCATAATTGGTTTGATTGAAATAATTGTCTGGTCATCTCGCGACTGTCTATTGGTTCCATGGCACAAAAAATACAATGATTTCTCTGAAGCAAAATCATTTTTACAGTTTTGTGAAGATCATCTTCAAAATTTCTCAGTAATCAGTACAGATATTGTTATTATTTTTGTATTTATTGTTATTATACTTAATTATTTTTCACCTTTATAATTTGTTCGAATCATTTATCTTCTAAAAGTATGTATAATTTCTGTTACCATAATTAACTTCGATGTAGACAATAAAGTTCAGCATTACTACAAACCTTTGTGGTTTCCAAATGCAGTAAATTTTTTAGAAAGAAATCAATAGAGAATCAATAGTCAGCACTAGGCAGTATACCAACCACACGACTGGATTTCATTGATTTTACTTAACTACTGGATTACAAAGAAGACATTTTTGAAGGCACACGAATATTTTATTTTAGCCACGAACCAACAGCTCGTAACAGAATTCGCAACCCAAAAAGAGTAACGAGTATTACGTACTATGTGATGAAATGCAGTTGTACAGCAAATAACAGAAAGTTTTATTTGTTCAAGTGCGGTTTTAGTTTATCTGGATTCTCTGTAGCACGGATTCACCGGGTGACCCGGTTGTGTTGTTTCCCGTTTCGATCGTACTCAGGTGCTCTATTTATACAATCCCATCCTGTCTGCGGATCTGGACTTGAATATTTACAGCTTCATATCTGTTGTATATCTACCTGTCTGCAATCTCTCGCTGTATTACAGGTATATTTATGCAATGTAAATGTATTTACGGGAGGTTGGAAGCCACTGACTTAATACTAACGAGAGAGGTGTGGATTGAAAAGTGCTTGCAAATTGTGCGCATTTAAATCGCTTCTACGTACAGATGTAATACAATAGTTGTTTAATTAAATATTTTATTATTGAACGTTGGTAGATTCGTGAATTTACTAGACCTTTTCATTGACAATTGTCGGCGGCTGGCGAGTTTCCTTTCACGTGCGCGTCACGTTCCCACACGCGACTTGTGCCACCCACGCGCTGAACATAATCCTATTCTCTAAACCTTGACTTACAAATTGCGTGTTCTATCACCTTTCCAAACGGCGAATTGCCATTGGAAATACGCGAAACTTGATTCATTTAAACTTCTCTAATATAACTGAAATCCCTCAGCGTCACAGTAATTTCCTTCATGTAGCAGTGCAATTGTATTATTAGAGTCTGAGTTTGCCTAATTCATATCTAAATTATTTTGTTTATAAATTAAATACAAATGCAGCAGCACGTCCCTGATAGAAATCAACCAACCTTCATTAATTAGCACAATTTCGTAGCGTGCGAGTTATTTAGGAACGATTTTAAGAATCGACACAGCGATGCGCGCTCGCAGGAGAATTGCCAAGATCGAAGTGCGTGGAGCGGTTCATTTGTTTCAATGTAAACTTAACGATTGTGTTAAATAGCTCAATTATCGACTATCGGGAAGTCTGGCGTGCAGGCTATTTTGTTCTTAGCTAATCACCTTTGTAATTGTTCTATTTTTTGCCGGTTATTGCTTTTGGCATCGATCGGTTTTCTATTTATAGCGCCGCGGGCGGATGGAGATAACGACTCGTCGCCATTAAAGACGTGATCGATTACTTGCTGAACAGTCCCTACGTTGCCTATACCTTATGCACATCTGTTCTTACGAGTATGGTTAGGACATCTTCCTATAAATACTTAGTCGCACAAACATTTATTAATACAAGAGTTTCTTGCTCTGACATGCCATTTTAAATACACGTTTCCAAACAACGCGATCTTGTTTCCGTGGTAACAGAAGTGAGAAAATACTTGCCTGCCTAAGTTGTATATAATATCTGTCGTGTCGACATCAGTGAAAACTGACGATTCACAATGTTATTTATATGAAATTTCTTTTGAAGATCTTTTAATGCATGATGGTTAAAGATGGAAGGCTAATTTCTTAGAATAAGAAACGCAATCGATTGTCTTGATGTACATCGCAGTATTGGCGGAAAAAACAACTGAAAGATATTTTTGTGTGGAATTTCAATATGTGACTGCAATTTTTGCACATCGTAAACTTTTTCCTGATGATTTTTGCCACGCCATTAGTCAAGTGTCTTCAAAGTAACAATTTTACTCTTTCTATGGACCGGCGCCAAATATTTTCTTTAGCGAGTGTCCCCAGACGGAATCCTATATTAATTTCATGCGTCACACATTGGTGGTTTATGTATTCAACTCGTCAGTACGGTCACGTATCATCGTGCAATATTTCGTTGGTTGTCAGACGTCTAGGAGCATTTTCTATTATTACAAAGCTGTAAGCAAATAAACTAAAAGCTTTTCATTAATAACGTCAAGCTGACGTTATTAATGAAAATTAAAGAAAGAAATTTCAAAAATACCAGTGATTTACTGCACTGTTTGTTTACCCCTTCGGATGAATTTTCCACTTTATATATTACTAGCTTCCGTAGTGCGTACGCCCACTTTTCTGAAGAATAAATGTTTTTCCGGAGTAAAAACTTTGCCGATATCACTCTGGTATAATGTGTCAGTGAAAGATCTTTTTTCAACGGATGAGTAGTTTCAGAGCACGGAATAAATAAGGGCTTTTTCCTACATATAAACTTTGCGCCTTTATTACATTAGTGTAGATTTAAACGAACTTGATTCAAAATACCACACGAAAATGTTATTCGATCTTGGATATATTTTCGACGTTATGAGTAAGAATTTATTTGTCACGTCGCCTGTTACTCAGCGGGCATGAAATGTGAAGTTGTCTAGGCGTTACCTAGAGTAGGCGTCGAAGCCTTTAGCCTTCAGCCATCTTATTGTCAGTAGAAACGTATGCATCTATTGTTACGTAGGCTTGGCTTGTGAAAGGTTATCTCGGTACGCTAGCATTTGGCACACTCACCATTCTATTACTCAATATCGATGCTTTGTATTGTCGAGCACATGTTCCGATTGAGAGTTTAACCCAGTTATTTTATGCTGACATTGTAAAGTTTCAATGTTATTAGCATAATGTTAATTTCCGCTACAAACTAGTTGGTCTAGTTTTAATATTGGATTGCGTTGATAGTGGAATAAATTTTGTAGAAAGTAAACTGACGTGACACGAATTGAGTTGAATTTGAAGATGGTATAAATACACTTATTTTAGGATATACAAATAAAAAGATTGGATTTAGGAGAGGCGTATATAATGTGAAAACAGAATGGTCTAAAGTAGACCAAGTACTTTATCGATTGATTTATATTTTACTCCAGATACTGCTATGTAGCTGCTGTGCTAAAGAGATTTCCTAAACATTGAATAAGACAAAAATATATAGTCCGTAACAATTCGAGCCAATTTATACTATAATAATATATATTATTACCTATGATAGAACATTCACACCTTGTTCAACGATAATAACATGGGCTGTTTCCAGTTGTGTCATTGTCTAACAATCGGTCTTTGCTCGGTGAAAGATCACGTGCGACCTAAAAAATAAACAATGCTCCAAAACAGTTGCGTTTCCTGGCTGGTGGGTAATTTTGTACATTTTTAATTGCACGCCCATCCGTGCATGTGGGGAAAGATAATTCAGCTGATAAACTAATTGCGAAACCAACGGATTTATATTATCTAAAAGGCCATGACTGCTGTGACCTATGTCTGTTATGCTTGAATTGTATTACTTTGTCAATGATTTAATTATATTCTCATTCTGTTCCATCTGCTGGAAATTTACAGAAATAAAAAAAGTTTTGGGATTTCACAGTTAGTTGTAGTAGGTTTTAACAGTAATCAATGTTGCATCAGCAGGTAGATGCTTGTGCCGAGATGCAAATGTCGACGACCTTACTAAATCGTCAGTTTTAGTGAAAAAGTAAACACAAACAAATTGCAAGAATGCGGCTCCGCCCGACCTTCGCTGTAAAGAACCGAAGTACGCATTCTTACAGATGGAGTATAATCGGCATAGCGGTTTGTTTATTAAAGTGAACGCTCCATTTGTTCAATATCGATAATCCACCAAGTTCCAACCGTGAAAGTCATTACTGCTCGGCAAGCAATTCAGACAATATTTGCTGTCTGCCTTGTAACTAAAACCTGTGTAACACTAGACTTATTGCTTCACAGATATCGTTCACAGCTCACGCTATTATCATCCTTAGTTGAAGACAATACCATGACAATAGAGTTTATAATGGCATCATTGACAAATGTGGTGTTACGAATTGTACCGGCGTCGTACGATATAATTGCAAAATTAGTGCCTGTTACGTCACACGTTGGAATGTTACATGAAAGTAAATTTTCAAAGAAAAATTATTACATAACAATGAAATGGTAATGAGATGTTAATGGTAGCGCAGAAACTAATTAATTATTGTATTGCAGATGTGGTTTCCGTAGGGTACAGGCAGACTGTGCGAGGAGCGACTGCGATAGTTCTAAAAGTTGAATTATCTACGATAAAGATTACCTCATAAAACACTGGCCTATATTATTAATGGAAAAACAAACTCGTTATCTCATGATCGTGAAACAAGAATTATCATCAATTGTTGATTGTAAACTATTACTGTATCATTAGAAGCCTTATAGTGTTAATGCTTTGCCAGGCGATCGTGACGAATTTCACATAATAGTCCGAAATTAATGCGCCATTAATAAGGTTTCTGCTTTAATCTCAGTACATTGCGAACAATTTGCGTCACGTTTTAAGCAAACAAACTTAGCTCGCGCCATACGCACTTAACTTAGTATTCCGTAACCTTTAGCACTGTATCTTATTCGGATGTATTTATAGAAATAATAAAATATTGCCGCTCGCTTTTCTCCTGCATTTGCTATTGACGGTCCCAGTTATTATGTGGGCCGTGAATAGTGATGTTACGCAAAGTGTAGGTGGCAGTTTCCTATCTGGACATGCCAGTAAATTGTCGAAGACGTAAAGCGGAGCCGTGACGGCATCTGTGCAAACATTGCTATTGACCTTCGTTAACTCCAGCTTGTCTGTGTTTGTCGCGAATTTTTCAGCATCGATTTTATGAACGCATTTATTATCAACACTTCATACCTTTGATGAGTTAGGTAAACAGAATAGCGCTGAATATGTATAAACATCCGTTGATGTTCAAGATTTATGACTCGGGGGAGAGATGTGAAAATATTTCTCAGTCCTTTTGATGCTTGCCTTTTTGTATAATTTATGCGAATCCGCTCGTACCTTTTTGCTCTTACCTGATCAATAACATCGATTTTGTAAAGAGAACACGAACTTTCAAGTTCATTCAATATAATGTCTTGTCCGGACGTTTACCCGTTTTGTATTCATTGTTGGGGCTGAAATATAAAGCACGTTCCAAGACTATCATCTTATATAACCATTCCAGTGGAAAAATTCCAGATTGCGGCTAGTTAACGTACAATGACACTCACGGCTATTACAATTTTTATGTCCGTACCGTACCTACTTAGTTATTTTAACTTGGGAGGTCGGCCGGTCACCCAAAATAGATATATTTAGACGATCCAAACACCCATTGTTTGTCGTTAGTATGTTTGCAAAAAAATACCAATGAATACAATTACGATTGAAAAGTTTAATATCAACATCGAGTCGCTATCAATTCTACTTTAAAACAAGTTACTGCAATACAGTAGCAGGTAACTGCATTTGAACCGAAAGGCCCCTGTTGCTGCATGCACTGTGTTTACCAGTTGCTAACGCAGTCGGTTCCGTGTCTAATATATTCCGCTCTACTGTCGTTGATGACGACACAGTGTCGATGAGTGTCGTCGCGTGTGTGTCGCTAGATAGACGCCGTTATCAAAATGGCGGCGCGTGGCTTCGAGCTGCCATTGTAAGCGAGGGGTCGTTGACGCGACCGGATCTTTGGCGTGGCGCGTCTATTGATTACGCGCGAGCGGGCTTATGGAAAGCTTCCAGCGACATCTAGCGGTCAGTTTTTGTACTAGCGATGTCGTGGTATACAAATAGATGGCGCTTTTAGTTGTAAAAAATAGTTTTTTATTGGTTTCCCAGGAAATAATAAGAACATGTTTCTATTTAATAAACATCATTATCATATAAATAATTATAAAATTTTGATAAGCAGATATACCTGTTTAAATGAATAATATACTTAGTTAACTTTTGGTAGTAGACTAGTTCAAAGATGTTACTTGAGTATGTTACCTAGGTTTTCTTTTGTAAAAACTATTTATAAATTTCTGAATTTTATCTTCTGGAAAAGTTTATTTTTTGTTGAACTGTCATTGTTTCCTTATCAATCTGTTAACTGACTAGATGAAGCATGTTACTTATGTTACTTTCCTTTGCCTACAGTGTAAAGACTTCGAGAAAGCTGGCGCCACAATCGCCGTGACTCCATGCGACGTGGTCGAGGAGGCAGACATCACCTTCTCCTGTGTTGCTGACCCTCAGGCTGCTAAAGAGGTAAATTCAGTCTTATACTTCGAACAGTTAAGTCTAATATAATGTATCACAGACCGATGTCGGGCGGTTGGATATCTGGAAGCAGCTGAGAGTAAAGTTAATTTTATGTTTTATTCTGTAAAGTATATTTTCCTATGGATTATCCCTAACTAATGGATCTCTTACAACCAAGAAAAGATAAATTCAATCAGTGGTAATTTGTTCCTTTGTGGCTTTCTTAAATATTGATGTCAAAAATACAATAAAAAGACCTACATAGAACAGTTAGTCAAAAATTATACGGAGCAGTTTCAGTAATTTGGTTACTGATCAATATTTAAGAAAGCCATAAAGGAACAAATTACCACTGATTGAATTTATCTTTTCTTGGTTTTAAGAGATATATCAGTTAGGGATAATCCAAAGGAAAATAGAATTTACAGAATAAAACATAAAATCACTTTACCTCATCAGCTGCTTCAGAAAAATAAAAAACACCAAGAATACACATCTATATTTAATGCATCTTTCTGCAGGCGAAAGAAACGACACATGTATACGCTTGGCAACGTTTCGTGAATATATCATAAATTATCGTCGAAGAAAATGCGTCCACTTTTAATATACACTCCTGTCCTGGATCTATTATTGTGGTTATAATAGCTCATAATAGAATATTATGTTTATTTTCGTGCCAACAACAAGCAAACCCTTTTTTTATGTCCAGTTATGAGTGATGTTGGCTTTAAGCTTAGCCAAAAGGGTTCCTCATCTTGATTTTTTACATGATTACTCAGAAACACCTTATTAACGTTTTAATTTTTTTTTTCATTAAACATAATAGTTTTATGATACTGCATTATTTATTAATGCAAATTGATTTAGTGAATTTTTAGAAGTGTCACTTTACCCTAAATCGGTTATGAAGGCGATAATGCCGTGACGAAGGTTCGAATCCCATGTTGAGCATGAGCTTTAGGTGGAGGAAAACATCGGGAGAAAACCATAGCACGGTGGTAGGGTACTTAAGAGTGTACCCGCCTGGCTTGGCACTACCGTCGCCCTGTTGAAAATCTGCTGCCATGCGCCTAACTGTGCCTTGCCAGATGCATTGAATTGTGTCACCTTCTGGCCAGGTGTGCTTTCATACCATCGGCCACATTATCCCTTTATACATATTTTAACATGTTGGCTAAGACCACAAAGCTAGATATCTGCGAAACTCTGGAAAAATATAAAAATATCTGAAGGAGTTATTGCTAAAAATCTCGTAATATTAAATATTAAGTTTTACTCAATTTGTTTATCCTATTTAATCTGTTTATATTCTTGTTTTCACTCCTTAAATTTAATTTTTAATTTTTATTACCACTGTTTGCTTGTTGTTAAGTTTATTGAGCATGCTGTGGTCTCCTATAATTGAAGGAGTACACCAATGTGATACCTTTTGTAAACTATGTTTTATGTCATTTAATGTGTACATCTTTCGTTGGAGATCCAAAATAAATAAATAAATCATTGGGTTCAAACATAGAAAATATTTAAAGTCGATACTGTGTACAATAAATACATGTCAAATTAGATGCCTTAGGTAGTGGGAATGAGGTCGCGCTTAAACCAACACCGTGTCAGCAAATTTTCGCAGATTTTACCGCCGACCTGTTTATAAAAGCACATTTTATGGGCCAACGTGTCGTGTCAGGGAAAGGTCAGCTGCGTTAGAGCATAATGGTATTAAACCGATACAGTGCGACATTGACCTTTTCGTTTAGTATACCCTTTTATATGTTAGTCGATTGTCCGGATATAAACTTTATGGACACGCCCGCGCCGGGCCGGTGAAGTGACGATTGATTAAAGAGAGAGATCCGGAGAGAGCCAATTCGGTATACTGTTTGAGTTGAGATGTTCCTTCCCATCCAACTTGCTCTGTAAAGTTTCCTTATCCATATTCCATGAATCAGCTTTTCTATAGGCACAGTACAAATAATAATAATTAGTTATAAAATGATTTCTTAAATCCTTGATTACTTTAATTGTATAGAATAATTTATAATCTGCTTTTTTAAATGTACCCGTATATCTATGGTTTCGCCCGCATACCCAGTGAAATTACATGTCACGAGCTATCCCTGTGGGTTCCATAGACAACAAGGAACCCGTTTAGTTTAGACACATTCATATGTTCGCGGTTTAACTTGGATACTTTTGTACTACTTGCTGTAATTTGGTATTAATCACGCCGCAAAGTTGTGTAATAAATAACATACTTAGAAAAAGCAATCCATCATTTTGTTACTTGTTACAATTTACGAGTAATAGTCCAACTTATAAAACAAAAAAACCTAGACAGCGCGTGGGCTGTCACAACACTTGACCGATATTTTGTAAATGGTTTTTCACCCTAACGCGGACAATAGCTATCCCTGAAAATAAAACCATTGACCCGTTACACAGTTACGACATGAAGAGATAAACTCACTTCCCATGTATAATACCTATTAGTAGGATCCATACTGTAGTTTGGTGACCCGTGACCTATAAAATGATTCGGCTCTCGCCGCTTGCCAGCGTTGGTCGCAATAAAATGCACATGAAGTGGTTTTTAATAAAAAGTTACAACACTATAAGGTAACATAAAATGATTAATAGCTGACGCTTACCAGAATTGTGTCTTACCATGTGGTAACTAATAATATTTGTATGTTGGTACCTTAAGCCTTCTTACAATATTTATGCGATGAAACTTTTGTGATTTGTTCTTACAACGCCTGCTAGTTGAGGATAAAAAATTAATGTACAATCTGGCTTTAGCATAAAATATTAAGATAACAAATAAAATAAATGCCTAACAAGAGCGTTATTTACAGATTTTTTTTTACTACATCGTGGCTGTACATGGCTTAAACTTGTTAACAAATCATTATAGTATTTTTTTAAATAAATTTGTAGTGTTTAAGATATATTGGATATTTAATTAAATATTATAAATATGATATATTATTCTAAGTATAATTTTATACAGAAGAGTCTAGACGCTGTAACACAAATAAGAAAAATACTATCACTCTGGTGGTAATTTATTCTAATGAGTTGTTTACTACAGTATTTTTCAAATAGGAGAGTTGGTTGACACATTGTGTTTTATTCACAATGGTTTATGTTTATTTCGACATAATATGATACCGTAACAGAGCAAAGTCTCATGAACTATTTAGTGTAGTATCTCAGAGTAATCAAGTGCTATTTCACAAGATATGGGAAAATACCTTCAACTGTTACAACTCATCCTGTGTGAAATTCCTATTTATATATATTAGTATTATTATTATATCAATCAATCAATCAATAATCCCTTCAAATATTATAAATGTGAATGTAAGTTTGTTTGTTACGCTTCCACGCTAAAACTACTTAAACGATCATCACGAAACACATTTTGTACACATATTCTTGTAGGTATTATAAGTAACATTGGATACTTTTTGTGACGGGAAAATGTTACATGCCTCGGGAACGCAGGTGAAACCGCAGGGGACAACTAGTAATTTTTTTTGCCTAAAATTCTTATTGGCTTCTATACTAACCTTAATACAATTAAGTAAGGTGTTTTAATTAACAAGCACGCGGCACTTGCTTGAATGTGAACGTTGCATGAGTGGAACTACTCATTGAGGTTAATGGAAAACCTAGTATCTATTCGACTAAATGTATCAAATACCTGTCTTCAGAGTTGGTACCATTGCTGTTTGTGTTAAAGTACTTTTATCCTCGAAAATGGTGGTGCTATGTCCATCTGAATCATAACCAAAGCACTTTATTTTAACTAATAAATTTCTCATACGGACAAAATTCAAAAAATTCCCATTCAAAATTCAGACCATTTATTCAGTTTAGACCCTCGGAAGGCACTTATGAAGGTCAAATTTAAAGTTACTGAAGCTACTACCTACATACTACATTACACACATATAGAACTACCTTAATTAAAGACATCTCAACTACGCATAAAACTATGTATGATTATTTATTAAAAATATTTTTTTTATGTTAAAAATAAAAAAGAACAATCTGGTTACAAGAATCTTTATTAACACATCACAACCTATTTTAGGAAACATCAAAAAGAATTCCTGAATTATCTCTCACATGGGAAAAAGAACAATCATCCATCCATCAGATGGTTTCATAACTTCTACTTCAAGAAAACTAAATAATCCCTAAGCCGGTCTCTAACCGAGATTTTGTTTATTTTTCAGATGGTATTCGGTAACTGTGGTGTGTTGCACTGTCCGTCGTTAGAATCGAAGGGCTACGTGGAAATGACGTCCATAGACGCTGACACGTCACATGACATCGTCGAGGCTATTAGTGGGAAAGGGGGGAGATACTTGGAAGCTCAGGTGAGATATTACAAGTTTGAAATATTTCTGCGTGGTAGTCGGAAACGTTTCTAGTATACTAGAATATTAATCTTCTTTTGTTCAATGAGATAGAAACCGAAGCTGGGTCGTCTGGTCGCGTTCTAGGAATTTTCTCTTATGTCTCTTTTTGTCCTTGACATAACAAGAGAAGTCATTTTCGAATGTTTAAGAATGTGCGAAATAAAAAAAGATTGATTTTGAAATAGGTTTCATATTTTGATTCAATGACAGGCCAGTTGGCTTGGTGGTTAGATACCCTGACGGCGGTCATGAGTTCAGTTCTCACTCGGGACAAACATTTGTGTACACGATGAACATTTCTGTAGTATATCAGCTATTGGGTTGCCATTGTACAAGCTCTGCTTAGTTTGGCATCAGATAGATGGCCGTGAGTAAAAGAAATGTCCCAGGATATTGTCGACAGGCCAGTTGGCTTGGTGGAGACCCTGACTGGTCGCGGGTTCGATTCTCACCCAGGACAAACATTTGTGTGCATGGACATGCCTGTTTGTTCTGTGTCTGGGTGTAAATATCTATATAAGTATGCATTGAAAAAGATTAATAGTATATGTAGTATATCAGTTACCTGGTAGCCATACTACAAGGAGTACACTCTGCTTAACTTGGGATCAGATTGGGATATTTATTTTATTATTTATTACTGAAATAGCTCATGAAACTTTTGAAACAATTAGAACCTCAGAATATCTGTATCTTAATGACTGTTTATGTAAACTAAAAGCAGATTTCCCAATTCGCGATAACTTCGGCATTTTTTCATAAGTGCTCTAATTTAAGACCTAATCGGCATAAATTGCTTTTTAATTTGAATTTAGGGATTCAATTCTGAACCGTTAAAGTACATTTCCTTCTAAACCAATGTTTATTAACCTGTGTGCTTGATTTCTTAATGAGTCAGTGGACAAAAAAGGTTAAGAAACGCTATTCTAAACAATAACAGTCCTTGATACCTAGAGGATAGAATCGTAATCCCGATATTTCGCTTCCAGATCCAAGGATCCAAGACCCAGGCCGAGGAGGGCACGCTGATAATCCTGGCAGCTGGCGACCGGTCGTTGTTCGACGACTGCCAGTCCTGCTTCAAGGCGATGAGCAAGAACTCCTTTTACCTTGGTAGTAGTCAGCTTCTCCGGTTAATGGCGCGAGGAACGTTGGACGTTGACAATTATTATAGAATCTAGGTTACATCATCCATCCATGCTTAGGATTATCATGGCAGGGCATTCGTTTACTACAACTCTTGTTTTATATTTGGCATGTTAGATTTGAACGGAAATGAAGCAAGAGATGTGCATTAAACGGATTTCGGATGTCTTCGTTACAAACGTTGTTATCGTATAATTTATTTCACGCAAATTTGCAAAAATTGCAAATGCAGATGGGTTAAACAACCGCTTCGTTTAAAAATAAACACCCCAGGGGAACAAAATTATTACATGGGTTTGATAGTTTGTATACGTTTTGCAAACGTTTCCTACTAGCTTAGTTAGTTCAACGATAGAGGTCGCTGTTATTGTTTTAAATATAATTTAGGATTTTGTAGATAATAAATACTGAATTTCCTTGTTTGAATGGTTCAGCAGCTCGCAACGTTTTATTTTAGCGTAGTATTATTGAGCATGTTGATTTATTAAAGTCTACATAGCAAACCTTCCCTAGTTCTGTTTACGACATCTTTTATATATTTTATTATCGAAGCAATTATTATAAAAATTATTTTTTATAAAAAAATTGACCGAATTTTTCATTTTCGGTGGACATTTCGAATAGGTACCCTTTTCCTTAAATCCTTTTTTGGAATATTACGAACAATAATAAAAAACGAAAGCCAAATCAGTCTAGCACTTCTCAAGTAATTTGATTACCAAGGAACAGCATATCTTATTTTTGTAGAGATTATGAAACTCATTACAATCAGATGGCTCTTTTTGATAGTTACGTATGTCGTAGAATAATGGACTTTATTGATTTCGTCTTTCGATATAAAGTTCATTCTTTGGTTAATTGTACGATGAGACTCTTGACTGTCAAAACGAGCCTTTGTGACTACAAAATATGAAAGATGTCATTTTCAGAACTTTTTAGGTTTAGTAAGACTTGTTTATAAATTGCCTGTGTTATTTGATCATTCAATTGTTATTGCCTGAACGGACTTGCATGAAATTTTGCATGTATATAGTTACCACAAAAAGTAGGTTAGAAAAGTAAATTAAGTGCTCGCATGCAGCATTTCACTTCGCTTATTTTTCTCACCTTCATTGTAATATTTTATTTTTGTATGTTTTATATTTTGATGACACTTATTATTTGCATTTTTTTGGATCTGTAACTGTCAACGATCAAATCCGAGCGTTCGAAATAGTTATGGAAACTAATGGCCTGGCTTAAAGATTGCTGAATGATTCCTGAAAAAAAAATGCCAAGAAAATAACTTAAGTTTTTTCTAAGCAAACATGCTACACCAAAGACTTAAAAATGTAAAAGTCGGATATAAATTTCTACATGCCGTCCCTTTCTATGTATCTTATAAGAAAAGGGACCTAGTCAGTATACATCTATCAGATAAGCTATCAAGAGATGATCAACATTCTATGAAACAGGCCCTTAGTATTTCAATGCACCTATATTTATCTCTATATGTTTGCATTTTGTATTGGAATATTTTATATTCTGTGTTTTCAGGCTTCTTTGTTATGGGAATGGTTTGACTCTTATTCTTCACTCCTGATGAATGCACTATAACCCCCCATGATAGTTCTATCGACGATCAAGTCCTGTTACAACAATAAATAACGTAAACTCGCAAAGTTACATTAATTTTTTTGTAAATTTATTAACTTTTTGATTGTAAGAATGGTGTTACAAATTTTATGTTATGTATAAAAACATGTAAGTTTACTATAGACTGTGAGGAAAGGGTTTGTGAATAGAGTTTTGCAGTTGAAGTGTTCACAGTCCAAAAGAGCTCTCAGGGGTAAATATCTAACTAATCTATTGATCAATGGTTTCATTGTGCCATGAGTCATCTTTGAGGACGACATAATTATATTAAGAATTAGTATACTACGTAACTACCGAAAATGGGGCTTTCTCAGATTTTCAAGATTAAAGTTTTTGGGTCGCACAGATTCGGCGTCACCGTCTAGTCTATCCATTACAAATAATATCATCACGCTCAATATCCTCTAAGAGAGCTACTCTTAACAAATGGCCCGACGTGATATCGACATCACCGTTCCAGGCTATAATTTGTATACAAAGAAACTTGTTTTTTTTTGCACTGTTAACATAGTTTCACATATAGAGAGTTTGATCATAATGCTAATGCGGTGGTGTGTGGCGTGTCGAGCAGGCGACATCGGCAACGCGTCGAAGATGAACTCGGTGCTGCAGGTGGTGGGCGGCGTGTCGCTGGCCGCGCTGGCCGAGGGGCTGGCGCTGGCCGACCGCGCCGGCCTCAACCAGGCCGACCTGCTCGACGTGCTGGCGCTCACGCCGCTCGCCTCGCCGCACCTCATACTCAAGGGACGAGGTATGCCCACACCACTTCCGTTCTAAACACGGGAGAGTTATACTATTCAAATATTAGGTCCTTATGGTGTAGCGTGTTAAACCTTCACGATATGTATGACCGGCCCGAATGCTATAGTAGAGCGGTCGATATGATTCGTAGTTGTCAAAATTGTCGCAACAATGGAACCAAAATTATTGAAGTCGCAAAAATTCAGTATTTCTAAAGAATTACCGTAACTTCAAGTATAGTAGTGATGTGAATGGTTTTCCGTTTCTCAAATCATCAACCACATACCGAGGTGGTAAATATAATCCTACTCATCCATCGACTGACCCGTACCGCCCCTCCACAGCGATGATAGAATCGTCGTACTCGACGCACCAGCCGCTGACCCACATGCAGAAGGACCTGAAGCTGGCGCTGGGGCTGGGCGACGCGCTGGAGCAGTCGCTGCCGCTGACGGCGACCACCAACGAGATCTTCAAGCACGCCAAGCGGCTCGGCTACGCGAACCACGACGTCGCCGCCGTGTACATCCGCGCGCGGTTCTGATCGCCCGCGCCGTCTGCTACCTGTCACGTGTCACATGCCCCCTGTCACCTGCCGTCGGATAGCGAGCGGCCTTTTTTAATTCACCCTCATTCATGTCTCAATAAATCAAAAATTCCCGGTCTCTGACCCCACTACGGTACCGTACATTATCTTCAGAGGCCTAAGCACGAACATCTATCGCAAGCGTAGCGTTATCGCATCGAGTGCGCCAAGCTGGTTTATATAGGAAATGGAACACCGCGTACACCGTGATGTTGTGCGATGTTCAATTTCCCATTGCATTGGTTTTTGACGCACTCGATGCGATAACGCTACGCTTGCGATAGATGTTCGTGCTTAGGCCTCTTATGTATACGTTCGTTGCGATAGCTATCAAAATAATATAAGAAACTAAGGTAGCTATTATATTTCCCAAAAAGATTTGTGATGAGAATTTGGTATTTAAAATTGTTTTTCTGACATCTAGGGATTACTTTAATTGAATACTGGCCGTATTCAATAATTTTTACACAAATCTAGCGTATTTTAATTTAATATTTTCCACAGTTATTACAAAATATTATTGTGTTGAATTAGAAAGTACTCCCCAAGTTTGTCAACTCAATTTAACTAAGGTTCTCTTATTTTCTGTTTTGATCTACATCATAAAATACTTTTTTTTTTTTTTTTTTTTATGCTACTTGGGCCGACAAACAAGTAGACGGTCCACCTGATGGTAAGTGGTCACCGCCGCCTATGGACATTTGCAACACTAGGAGCATCGCCAATGCGTTGTCGACCCTGAGACGTGAAGTTGTTAAGTCTCATGTGCCTGTAATTTCACCGGCCCCCTTACCTTTCTAACCGAAACACAGTAATACAATAGCACTACTGCTTCACGGCGGAAATGGGTAAGGTGGTAGTACTTCCCCGGACGAACTCTGCACTAAGAGCTCTACTATTATTAAATGCCATTTTTTCCTTCTTTATTTCGCAACGAACGTATTCTTTTTTCAGTAGAGTCTGACGTTAATTACACCCGAGTTCATTTAAAAATCTATTGTTATATTATATAAAATGGTATATTGATAAATGAAATGTTATATCTTACAACTTCAGAAAGTATATAAGCAGCCGTGTTTAGTCGTTCAAATAGTATATGGTAGATTTTTGTTCCTATTGTAATTGATATCTTTTAATCAGTTTGGCTTGTACTTTGTAAATTAAATATATTATCGACTCACACCAACATTGATTCAGTACCTTATATTTTCAACTTTAATGTCCATAATTGTTATTGAGGATTGTGAATAAAAAAGAGCGCTCACGCAACGGTCGACCTTATTGTAATAATTGACAGAAGCGTTTTTTATTTTTTAATGAGTTATCAGAATATTAGCTTAAAATCTCCACAAACTGTTCTAATAACGATAGTTTAAATAATGTTAAAGTATTGAGGAGATAAATAAAAATATTGCGCAGTTTATATGCGTTGTTTGTATGACGACCAAAATTAAATAAAAAAATATATGAGTATGAGGCCACAAATGTAAACTCGCACTTGGTCTAAAAATATCTACGATTAGATTATTAAGAGGAAATCAATGCATAATTTCTTTCAGAGGAGCTTAGGGCTCAAGTAAAGGAATATTTTGTTCTAAATATATTAAGACTAAGTTAAAGGGCGCACTACACAACCCATTTGCAATATCTTTTTGAAAAATTTCATCGCGCTCTGCCTAATCGTAGGTGGGTATGTTTGAGGTTAGTGTAGTGAGGGCATTATAAGATGGAGATTACACGAATCATTACGTGCTTAAGCACAACTCTCGATTCAAAAAACATTTTAATGTGACCTCATAAAAAATTCTCTAATATTTTCTACGTAGTTTAAGTTTTAGCAATATATTTTAATAACTTCTGTAGATGGAAATATTAAGCATTTTTAATTAAATGTGAAACGAGTGTACAAAACGCTTGTTTTTTTTTTTAAATTCGTTCGGTTAAGGAGCACTAATATTAGTATTTAGTTGTTATATTTCCAAAGTGTCTTATCGTATGTTGCATTTTTAAATGTGTTTTTCTCAAATTTTCTTAGTAAGATGTAAATGTGAGATATAATAAATGTTTGTTCGAAAGTAGCTTCTATCACGTTCATCTTACGACGTGTATTAAATCTGACCTGTCTGATCTTTTCTCCTTATGATCTATATTAAGCACCTATGTATAATTGAATATATTTTTGGAAAAAATACCTTGATGAGAATATTATATTGGCGGTTGGTTTGTCCGTATCACTGCATTTCTTTTTCGCATTTCATATCATCTTTCGAGCAGATATTTAGATCTATTTTTAACAAATAAAATAAGTATTTCCCATTAAAATTTTCGTATAGCACTTATGTCTGAATCTTCGTTTGGATTTGTATAAAATCATTATTGTAATAGGTAATGAAATCAAAGTGCTGTAAATTGGCAACAAATAACTTTAATATAACTGTGTAAATGACTGACATGATCAGATGGACTAATTACATAATTATTGTAATTTATTAATATTTCGTTTTATTTGTGTTGGAATTGTAATAATATTCCGAATATTTCTGTACCCTTAGCATCTGACTCCTAGTATTGAGAGCTTGTATAATAATTGCTTGGCAAATAATTTATACAAACTTACATACATGTATAGATAGATATTTACTCCCGGACAAAGATCAAACGAAAATATGTTTAATTAATAATAAAATTTTGTGAGAATCGAACCCTCAGCCATACAAGCCTCACATACAAGTGAAGTTATTTAACGTTAATCGGGCTGTCAAACCAGAAATCAAATTAGGAATACTCAATGTGATAAAGTTACCAAGAGTCAGTGCCGTCTTTAAACTATTGGATGCCCAAGGCACTTGGATAATGGGACCTCTAAGACTACTATGGGAGTTTTAAGAGCGCCGCACACCGATCCGATCTAACGACACGATATATCGCTGGTCGTCCAACGGCTCCCATTCCTTCCGAACTCGGCAGCCCCATGGATCGCGGGGCTCTGGGCACTTGTCCAGAGTGCCCTATGGGAAAGAAGGCCCTGCTAAGAGGTAACTCCTGAAGACGACACTAAGACATATGGACGTCGAATGAGCGGTTTAAAAAAGGCCGTGTGGCAGTAGCTCCAGGATCGAGGACCAAAGCAATGACGAAATTTGTCGCCTGGGCTATGACTTTATTTACCATTTTTACAAACCAATATCGTAACAGAGTTATAGCCAGTGGTACCTAAATTGCTTTTTGTAATGCAAAAATAGAAAGCAGAATCATGTTTCACTTCGATGTCAGAATCGAATCGGAACGTTCGATTTATCGGCACACGTGCTATCATTTAAATCGATAATGACCTTCGGCGAACAGATACAAGTTTACGACAAAGTGAATCGGCTAAAAATACGGCGATCTCATGATTTACTTGTTTCAAACACGCCAGCCCGTCGTCGGTTGTAAAAATTGTGCGCTATGGAGAGGGCGCGCTCTTTCAGCTAAAGACGGGGGACGTCAACTGTTGGTGCTATTTTATATTTTTTTTACATTCCATACCTCTTTGAAACAAACCTTCTAAAGCGGGACTTCTAGCGGTATAAATAAATTGTTGGGTAAGATAAAATTACAAAAAAATAAAAAGAGATTCACTGTTATTTTGATACTTATATGGGCTTAAATTATTTTATAATAAGAATCATAATTTTTTATCAATAAACAGATATTTAAACATTATTTTAAATATCTATGTACATATATAATAATATCAGCTTGGGTAAAAAATGTTGAGGACACCGCAAAAAAAGTCGTCCTCAACATGCAAAACCGCAATAACCGTAAGCTTATTATAAAAGAAAGTTAGACAAGAAATATTACAAGCTTAGCCAGTCGATTAACTAAGCCAGAACTTGCCACAAATTGGATAAGTTCCCGAACACAATAATAAAAAAAAATAAAAAATATTATTTTCCTCATTTGACGTGTATTTGACATGTTTGTGAAATTTTGTAATGTTTTAATCAGAGAATAATTAAATTTTAAATTATAATCGTGAATAATGTCGTTCCTAACGGAGTACTTCGACGAATATCGTCAACATCCCATTCGGAAAACACAAATGTAAGTCAATTTATTTTTCTTATAGATCTAACCTTTTTTATGTGTTTTAACTATTATTACCTGGATGGACGAGCATTGCTCGGGATTCCGTTACTAACGTGACTTCTACCGTATTATATTTTTTAAATCACTGTCATATATACCTACATACGAATTAGATGCGATAATAAAGGGCTGCCAATAACAGTATTTCTCACAAAATATATATGTAACTTGAAAACCTTACCTTCTAATGAAATTGTAGCAGTTTTCATTGCCTAAAACACGGATAAAATGTCATTTTCTGAAAATGAATCCTAGCTAGATCGATTTAACGCCCCCGAAACTCCCTGCATACTAAATTTCATGAAAATCGTTGGAGCCGTTTCCGAGATCCTAATTATATATATACATACAAGAACAATATATACAAAAATTGCTCGTTTAAAGGTATTTAACTATTATTATGTACCTAACCTATGTATTTTAGAACCCTGAATCCTCCATAAAGAACTATGTCTTTGTTATTGGGCTCTGCTGGGGTATAAAACTATAACTAAGTCTAAAGTCTAATATCAACAAAGTAAATTCATATAATACATACATTTTCTTAGTCATCCAGGCGTTTAAGAAAAGATAGGTTGCGTGGACCTCTCCTTTTTACATGCACTTCCTCAGGCACCTGAGTATCCTCTCATTCCGACACCACTTGTAAAATTATGAAAATTATATTTTTTCACACACCGGTTCCAGAAAAGGTACGTAGGCTTCCAGTTAGGTTTAGGTTTGTTGTTTTATGGATACCAGATAATTGATAAAAACCAATAAAAAATATAGGTAGATCATTAGGCACACCTAGACACAGAACAAACTGACATAAAAACCAATAAAAAATATAGGTAGATCATTAGGCACACCTAGACACAGAACAAACTGACATAAAAACCAATAAAAAATATAGGTAGATCATTAGGCACACCTAGACACAGAACAAACTGACATAAAAACCAATAAAAAATATAGGTAGATCATTAGGCACACCTAGACACAGAACAAACTGACATTCATGCACGCAAAAGTTAGACCCTTGGTGGGAATCGAACCTATGACCTATCGCTTAGCTGTAAAGGTCTAATTTTTATCTAAGCTTATTTTATTTCATTTATTAAATTTGATTTTGTAATTGTCCCACATGTGAAGAAAAACAATCTGTGCTAGGTATTTATATTTTTAAACGCACGGTTTCTTTTCTGTTCTTCTGTCGAAGGTTGACTTCCGAACCAGTGGTACCTTCTGTAGCTTTGACCATAGTAAATGCTCTTCTAAGGCCAAAAAAATAAATGGTTTTGAATATTAAACTTTTGAACTAAACCAGGGCCCCTAGACTATTTATCAAATTAAACAATATTTCCAGGTGTCGTCCAGAAAATAGATGGGCGAAACTTGAAGGCAAATGGTTGGACCCAAAAGTTGGAGATCAAGACGTATGTGGACTTTTTCTAAAAATAATCATAAATCTAAACGACCTGTAATTAATTCTAGTAATTCTACTAGTATACACGATGGCACATTATATACTTAACTTTGTAAGGCGACGATAGCTTAGTTGGTAATTTGGTATTGACGTCTAAAAGCTGTGACGAGATTCGTGGGTTTGGTGTTCGGCAACTTCAGCCAGGATAATGTTCGGTTCTCGGCCACATCATCCACTAACCATGTTGAAATTTACCTTGCCTAAATATAGGAAATAAAAAGAACACTAACTTTGATTTACGATTAGATGTGTGTTGCCATTTTTTTTTATTTATAGGAAGCATGGACGGAAGAAGAAATAGAACAGTTCATCAAAAGCACAATGAAAAGTTTGCGCGGCCAGTCTACGTACTACAATGATTACTGCGCACATTTATCACAGAGTATGTATCGATTTTTGAATTAAATAAATTGGTATAATCCTACCCATGAGAGTAGGCTGACGACTTAAAGTGTACCTATAGAGTATGGTCTCGAGTTAAAGGTTATTCAAAATAGCTGGGTTCTAGACTGAGTCATTAAAGAATCGGCAGGCTTCGATTTGGTACTCAACCATCCTCCAGCACACTTTCATCCAATTGTCTGAGTTTCTTGCCGGTTTTTCTTAGTTGAAAACCAGTGCCAGTGGTAGCTATAGTAACTTTAACCTTCTTAAATGCCGTCCATAGGCCTGAATAAATGGTTTTGAATTTAATTTTGAATTGTCGACGTTTAATGACAGCATACACCATGCATTTCTAGCATAAACAAATCCTTAAAGCCTTGCAGATATGACCGATATTCTAGCTACGTCTGTTAACGCGACTAATACCGCGCGGTATTTTGCTGGTTAGGTAGGTACTTGTATAGTGGCGAAACTAAACCATCATCTGTTCAAAACAAACAGGCATAGCGGTAGCGTTATACGCTTAGGTTTGAGCAGCAGGCTTACCGCATACCCACGCGGTTTTTGCTACCCACAGCAGTAGCGAATATAGCTTATAAAGCAAGTCTTTAGGTGTTATTGTTGATAAAGCAAAAATGACGTTACACGACGTAATACCTTCATGTAATCTGACTGTTACTAGAGAACAATCCATGTCTTAAATCAACGAAAGCCGAGTTTCAAACATTTAACTCATCGGATATAAATTGCTTACTTTATAAAGCTAATGTTTTAAGTGAGGGTATAAATAAAAGCATTTTTATTTACTGCCGCGTCGAAAGATTTATACGAGTGCGTTAGGTTCAAAGACCGAAAACACTCAATGAACGAAAAATATATGCAGAATGCGGTTTTACTTGTGTTTATTGTATATTTGTAATCATTGTTTACTACACTGCTCCACTTAGAGTTATTTAAATTTTTTTTATGCCTCGTTGGCCGACGAACAAGCAGACGGTCCACCTGATGGTAAGTGGTCACCGCCGCCTATGGACATTCGCAACGCTAGAGGCATCGCCAATGCGTTGTCGACCCTGAGACGTAAATTTGTTAAGTCTCATGTGCCTGTAATTTCACCGGCCCCCTTACCTTTCTAACCGAAACACAGTAATACAAGTGCACTACTGCTTCACGGCAAAAAAGGGTAAGGTAGTGGTACTTCCCCGGACGAACTCTGCACTAAGAGCTCTGCTACAACAACACACTAACTTAACACGGCCACATTTCGCTGTAGCTCAGGGAACTTATTATGTGTACTTCTCCATCATGCCTTTCTTCAAAGTTTAAAACCATTTATTCAATTAATTAATAATTCAAATATATTAAAGTCAAAGCAACTGAAGTGACCACTGGTTTTTCAACTTCAGCTCTGAAGAACCGATAAGACACTCATGTTTTTACTATTTAAATAAATAGACTCGCCATTTCACTCAAACATCAGACCGACTTCAGTTTTTCATCCTTGATACAGTCTTCAAAACCCGTCGTTTCAAACCCCGCGAGAAAAAGAAGAAACTATGCGTACCTAAAGGGCCAGAAGAGGAGGAACAGCCTCCGACGCAAACGGCTGTCAAACTTGCCATGAAGGACACGGAGCTCATGAAGATGGCTGGAGAACTGTATGAGAGGGACATGAACAAGCCAACTCTGGAACCGCTGCCTACACATTACAGAAGTTGGTATCTTAGACCTAGAACATCGGTTTTAGAATAAGTCGTTAGATTAGCATTTATTTTTAAATCTAGCAGGTGGACTGACAGGTTGACGGTCAGACGGTCCGAGTATGAACACGAATGCTCATTGGATCAATAGATACGAGTATAAACCTAATTTTAATGAATATATAGTACATTTTTCTACGGCAATCTTAATTGTCAAATCTGACCTAACTTATTGTGATGCCTAAAGCTACTTCTTTTGTGCCTAAAGTCAATAACTGCAGTGCAGTATTTTGTCATAAAATATCGTGAAGTGATTCATACAATTAATGTCGGAAGTTGCTGACCTGGTTTTTAAGCCCGAATCTATTTGGCTGCATTATTTTGCATGTTAGCTTGGTGGTTAGAAACTGGCAGTTAGGCCAGAGGTCGTGGGTTCGATTCCTACTCAGGACAAATATTTGTGTATGAATATGCTTGTTTGTTCTGCGTCTGGATGTAAATGTATATAAATTAAACAAATATAGTTTGTATGTGTTTTTAGAAGAAAAAATAATTTAATATCAGTTAGCTAAGTTTGGATCAGATGGATTATTATTTTATTAATCTATATATAATATTATAAATGTGAATGTAAGTTTGTTTATTACGCCTTCCCGCGAAAACTACTTAATCGATCATCATGAAAATTTGTACACATATTCTTGGAGGTATTAGAAGTAACATAGGATACTTTTTGTAACATCCCACTAATATAATATTTTTTTATAGTCCTAAAGTATTCTATAATCAGGGGTGGATCTTACATTATAAGTGTTATTTTGGTTTTATATATGAGCTAATAGTCCTTATTACAGCAATTAGTTATAAGTTGTTGTAGTAACAGCATCAATGTATGAAATATATCTTAATTTGTTATGCGCACACGGCGGTTATGGCCGGTTATGACGTCCGTAAGGTATGTTATTATGAATTATTCGCAAACAAAACAATAAACACCACATTGCACCAAACATAATATTTTCCATGTGGTTATTTCAGTCAATTAAATCAGTCTTCAATCATTATAATGTTTATTTTATATTAATATTGCTATTAATGTTATTAAGTTTATCCTTTCTTGTTATTTTTTATTTATGTGTTCATACAGTTGTATTATCGCTTTGATGATCAAGTAGCAAACGTTTGGAATAAGATTTATTAAAGTATTGATTTATTAATACTTGTGCAGTATAAAGTACAAATTTGTTTGGAGACTGTAAATTATATTCAAATGAGTTGTTTTAATTTTCATTTGATTCAAGTTATTTCAGAGTTGTGAAACGTAATTTTGGTTAAATTTAGACCTTATAATGATCATCAGAGGTCCTTCCTCTCATCAGATTGTAGAGTTCAAAAGAGGGACGAACAAACGCCGCTGTAATATTTAAGTTCCTATTATACTTATCCTTTCTCCTCAACTCTTATAAAGTAGGAACACTGACTAGGATAACATAGCTATTACTTAATTATTCGATTACCTTCTCAGTTCTTGGCTACGCCCGTCCCTGTCTGTTCAAGACCGGCATCACGGACTACCAGGCGAGCATAGCTCGGTTGGCGTACGAGTTAATCAGAGATGATCGTATACCGCGTTACTACGCGCACAATGGGTGCAGACCTCGATGGGGACTGCCTCCTGAAGGTGTCAGACAGCCTGAGCTGGATGCGGCTCCTTATGATGGAGAGAGGCTTTATTAATCGTAGATGGGTGAAATACGGTGCGAAAATGAACTTTATATTTATGGTTGTTATTCATACTTAGTCACATTGTACCAAAACTCAATGAACATTGTTACAAGTGATTTGCGAAATTTTCGTACATTAAAAATTGTGTTGTGAAAGTTTTTCTCGTGTAATTGTTTTGCTACTTGATTACAATAAAAACTCAAACAATGTGATTCTTTATTTGTAACAGATATTCGTTAGGAACACTCTAGTTAACATACTCAATGATTAGATCTAAAACAGGCGTTGCTTATAATGTTATTTAAATAAGTAAACTACTTTAACATACCTATTGTTGGTATCATAGGTTCGATATTATACTACTAGACTGAAATACAATTATGACGATGTAAACGGTGCATTAGCCCAGGTATTAAATTGGTTTACTGTTAATAATCTTGTTTTAAATGCAAGAAAAACTAAATGTATTAAATTTGCATTACCCAATGTTAAAAAACTAGGCTGTAGTTTAATGTTAGACAATGAAGCTCTTAGCCTTGTCGAGTCAACAGTTTTCTTAGGAATTACTTTAGACTCAAAACTTCAATGGGGGACACAAATATCATGTCTTGCGGGAAAACTTAGTTCAGCAGCTTACGCAGTTAGAAAAATCAGGCAGATTACAGATGTCGATACGGCTAGATTAGTTTATTTCAGCTACTTTCATAGTGTTATGACCTACGGCATTTTGCTTTGGGGTAAAGCTGCTGATATAGAAACAATTTTTATATTGCAAAAAACAGCAGGTCGTGCAATTTATAATTTGAGTTCTCGAGCTTCCCTCAGAGAAAAGCTTAAACAAATTGATATCCTCACTTGTTGCATCGCAGTATATTTATGCAAACATAATATTTGTACATCAAAATATTACTCTTTATGTCAAAAAGAGTGATATGCACTCCATCAATACTAGAAATAAGGATAAACTTGTCACTTCTGCATATAGACTGCAAAAAGTGCAAGGCTCATTATTAGGACTTAGTGCACGCATCTATAATAAAATCCCTGCTGAAATTTATATTTGCCTTTACAAAAATTTAAGGAAAGAATTAAGACTGTTTTAGTACAAAAGGCTTTCTACAATACAAATGATTATTTTAATGACGACAATGCTTGGGTGTAGCGCTCGCTCCAGCAGGACATATCTTTATGTACAAAATCTTATTTTGAAAAGAGTGATTGATGAGTTTATTGCCGGCTCTTCTCAGTAAAAGCAACCTTCCGAACCGATGTTAGAGTCTGACCATTCATAAGTGCCTGTGAAGGCCTATTTGAACAAATATTTCATTGCATTTCATATTTATTTAATTTTAATAAACAAGTTCTCAATCGCTATCGATAACCTTAGAATTGCTATTCCTTTGATCAAACCATAGAAAACGGTTAATTATTGAATAAAATCAACAGCTAGAAATGGAGTCAAACAAAAAATCAGAAGACGTAAGTACCAGGGAAGCATAGGTGTGTAGAGAGCTTACATTAGGTATGAGTCACGAGGCGCAGGCGGCTCCGCAGGCGCGGCCGATGACAGACACGAGCGAATGTTTACAAACTGCAATAATATTAGCTTCCGCTCATACACCGTACTTGTAAATGTACTTTAGTAAGTCATTAAGACATTTGATCTATGTTTAGAATGAGCTCCGCAGTTACATTGCCCGAAGGGTTGGTTGCAAAGCATAAGTAAATTCCGCTATCTCCTCTATGGATATTATCAATGAAAAGCGAGCCGTCATATAACACTCACTTGCGATTTGGAATTGTCTATGTAGCGGTAATACTTGTCGTGGCTACGCCGTGCTTGTGGAATATGTCCTGGATCGAGGGTTCTGGGTTCCAGTGAAACACCATTCTGGTCGGCGTTATCCAAGTGATCGACGGGGCTCGGTTCCCGTCGAACTTGCACTCCAGTAATGCGTCTGCCTGCAATCTATATATAAGGTCAATGGACTTTTATTCATGAGCGCAGGAGGTTTGCAATTTGTGTGGTTCAAAATAGTCAGCATGTCGTTAGGATAACTTAGTTTGCAGCTCAAATCAGACTTGATGATTTCATTCCTGTTCTCAACCCAACTGGCGAACCATTCCATGCGGCAGTCGCAAGCCCGGGCAGTTGCTTATCTTGAGATATTCCAGCTTGTCCAACAGCTTTAGTGATTGCGGCAAAGATGTTAAAACATTAGACCTAATATCCAAGTGTGTCAAATATGGCGTGTCTTGGAACACGAAATTTTCAATTTCACGACCCATCTGGCCGAACACTTGGAACGAAATGACTCGGGGCCGGTTGTGGGACACATCTAAAACCTCTAGATTTTCTAAATCGGCGAACGTGAACCGGGGAAGAGCGTCGACCTGGTTCCTCGATATGTTGAGGTGCTTGAGCCTCATGAGTCGCGAACAACCCGTGCTCGGTTCTTTTTATTTCGTTTCTACTCAAATCGATGTATTCCAAGTTGTGTAGTCCATCGAATAGGTTTATTTTGAAGGTGTTGATTCATGAGTCGGTCCAAGTTATTTCTTGGAACTGGTCGCCGTGGACTGGGAGGGCGGCTCGCGTGAGCCGGTCCGCGGGCGCGGAGGTCCCTGCGCACACCAAGTGGCTCCTATTGCATGAGCACGTGGAAGGACACTGCCAATGTCCTACTGTGCAAATTATTGCCAGCGCCACTATTTTGTTCAGCCACAGCATTTATTTATATACCTTGATATTCTTATATACTGCAACAATAGAAAAGGAACACTTATTTTATTAATTTAAAGATTTAATGAATTTGTGTTTATCTTTATATACACAGTACATAACTGTTTCCTTATGGAAATACGTAAAATACTTCTTATTGGATATGGGTTCCCCTTTTTCACGCTTTATATTAGCTTCACGTGTATGTATGTATGTATGTAACCGATCCCTTTGAGCTCGATTTTGTCCTACTTTGAACGATCAGTTTTAATTCAAACGTTGCACACCTGTCAAAGACCGATGACAATGCAATAATCCGATCAAAGCAGCCGATTATCCTAATTAGATTCGCCAGGATAAATTAATTTCTTTCCGCATCCTTTGCATGCGAGTAAGAGAGATAGAGCTAGTGCGCGAACTACGCATGCGTGCAGTTTCAGTCTTACTCTTTCGGGCACTCAAAAAAATTTAAATAAAAAATGAAAAATAAATAATAGTTAAAAAAAACTAAAAAACACGATTTATATAGAAAACCAAACTAAAAAACAGAAAAT
Organism: Habrosyne pyritoides; assembly: GCA_907165245.1. NCBI lineage: Eukaryota > Metazoa > Arthropoda > Insecta > Lepidoptera > Drepanidae > Habrosyne > Habrosyne pyritoides. The sequence continues at coordinate 11,676,520 of OU015603.1, read as the reverse complement.
AAATTTTAATAAATATTAATTAAGAATAATGTAATTATTTTTATAAATATAGTTTATTAATAGTTCTGTTTTTTAGTTTGGTTTTCTTTTTTTAATTATTTATGCTAGTTTAGGTAAAAACTTAAGGAAAAATGTGTAATGTAAGTTGATTTTACTTGATGTTGTTTTAATGCGAAGGTCAGTTCAAATGAATGTTTTTGTCTACTCAGATATGTCGAAATCCTACACTAGGGATACGCTATGATTGATTGGGGCTTTTACGGTAATAGAATAACTAGATGGCATTTTGAAAATAGTAAATAGGGGAGAAGGAGGTAAGACGGGGTAGCGGGTAAGACGGGGTACCCAGTGAAATTCAAAGTTCTAATTGATCAATCACGTTCGTTCATTCATCGTTCGACGCGCCGCCATGATACTTGTCAGTCACCCGGTAGTTATTGGTTCACAAGTGCACAGTGTCGAAAAAAATTCAAAAAAAGTGTTTTACTGCAAAGTGTTTCTCATATATTCTTCAGGTTTGACACGTGACTGTGATTTATTAAATAACGTTTGCTGGTGAGGTGTTGCCGTGATTGACGCTTAAACTAGCCTATAATAGGGTAGGGATTGTGCTTCATTAAGATTGTTGGCTGTTCCTTTTTAGTTTTTTTTTATTTTATAAAATGGCTCTGCAGGCAAGATAGGGTACCCCGTTACCCCATCTTGAATCTCCAATGAGAAATTATTTTGTTCTTGTTTGTTTTCCGTGAAAATGAGTTTGTGAGCTTATTATAGTTTGCCTTTTAAGAATGGTTCGTGACTACAAACGCACGACTGACCTCTGGTCGTGGTCCGAAGAATCCATGAGGGAAGCAGTTGAAGCGGTTTTGCATGGAAAAATGGGAAACATGGGTAAATGTGGGATTTCGCCCTATAATCCTAACGTGTTTTCCGAAACAGATTTTGCCCCTTCTTTGAGAACCAAGATTCAGTTGAATGACGGTCAAACTTCCACAAACCGAGAAGTATTTTAAGATATAAGCAATGCCACTACTGTCTAAAGTTCAGACACAGTAGCTGCACAAACAGCAGATAATGCTGCGACTTTTAGCAGAGACGTTGTTGATGACTCTTTGCCAGGGTGTTCCTACTACCGTCCCAGGCTTGTTAATCAGGAATCAGCACCGTATCAAACTAAAAACCAACCGGCGACATCACAAGCAGAACAAAATCACTCCGACCAGCAGACGCACTCACTAGAACAAGCTGAAAACTCAGTTTGTCAGGAACCAGAGACATCACAACCAGCTTATGTGCCCACATCCACAGACAAACCTCTTGTATAATGCTAATGCTTATAATGCTTCTATAATGCGTGGGAAAACAGGAATTATCACGCCTACAAACAAGAATTTTAAGTCATCGTCCAGGTAAAAGAATATCCGGAACAGAAAAAAACTAAAGAAAATAGAAACAAAAAAAATGGATCAAAAAAACAGAAGAAAACTACTACAAAAGCTCAAAATAAAAATCAAAGAAGAATAGCCAATCAGCGAAAACAGCAAAACAACGAAGAGTCTCATCATCTGGAGATGAAAGTGAAGAGGAGGACACACCATGTATGTATTGTGAGGAAATATATTCCGTTTCCATTAAAGGGTGGATATCATGTTCATTATGTGGAAGATGGGCTCATAATAGCTGCGCAGGAATAGATGATGATGATGACGAAGCCACCCATGTCTGCGAGTTCCACCAGCCTAAATAATCATCTTTCTCTGTAATCATTCTCATCACCCCATCTTACCTCAGGGGGGTACCCCATCTTACCAGCACCATGGGGCAAGACGGGGCAAAACACCTATTTTTTTATTTTAATTTTTTTCCCTTAAATATGTTACCAAAAGTTCCTAATGACACCAAATTTTAGAATAATAATAGTTAGTTGTTAATAAAAAAATAAATATGATTGCTTCACTATGTAATTTTTTATATTATTGACCTTTAAAGCTTAAGTACCCCATCTTGCCACCCTTTCCCCTAGCTGTTTATAGAAGTACAAAGAAAAATCTTTAATTTTAAAATGAGGTATGGGTTATGTGTCTCCATGTACGTATGTGTTAGTGCTTTGTACAGTATCATTAATAAAATTATAATTAAAATAATGAATAATTTATTACCTTTTAATAAGGTCACACGTCCTAAGGAGGGGAATATTACTCAATTTAATTGAAATTAGGCCATAACAACAAAATACACCTAACTGGAAAAAAAATATCGTTCAGAGATATCACATAAATACTATCAATATTCGAATAAGCTTCGCGCTCGATATTAAAAGCTGCTGTCACTACGACTTGTTGTCTAGCCACTGAAAGATGCAAATGGCGCCGCGCGATCCCTCTGTCGATGTTGTATATTGCTCTCGCTCACACACAGCCCGAGTAAAGTGGAGTCGTGCCTTCGCGCGGTGCCGAACGAAGGCTCAATCGCAAGTAAGCGCGAAATTCAAATATTCGAAACTAAATTCGGCTATAATAGGGATGTGTCCTGACATGTCAAATCAGCAATTCTTTATGAAATGTCAAAACGATCGAATGTATGGAGTTTTGTATGAAATAGCAAGTTGTTACGTCATAATTGTACAGCATCAAATAACATACTCTTTATGATATCGGTACTGAAAAATCACATTAAGGATTTAATTTTGATCATATTTAATGTTTTCGTATATTTTTGAATGTTCAATACACTGGCTGGTGTTTGATCATTTATCTTTAAAGGACACATCCCAATTTCGTGTATGTTTATTGTAGCTGTTTATACCTAATCTTAGATTTATTAAGAACTCTCTTTTAAAGATCGATTTATATATCAACATGTACGAGCAAGAGTCTGCAAGATGTTCCTTCACCTGCCGCACACATGCTCTGGAGCTGTTAGGACCAGCGAAGCGATGGAGAGAGTGAAGAAAATACCATGTTTCAAAGCTCATATATGTATAGACATAATATGTCTGCAATATGGTTTAAATAGTTAACAATTTTAAAATAACTACTGTTAGTGATGTGTAAGGTAGTTTGAAATAGTCGTTATTTGTTTGTTTAGATAAATTATATGGACTATTTTTATAAGTAAATTAATATTTGAAGTACCAGGGAAGCATAGGCGTGTAGAGAGCTTACATTATGGTATTAGTCACGAGGCGCAGGGCGCAGGCGGCTCCGCAGGCGCGGCCGATGACAGACACGAGCGAATGTTTACAAACTGCAATAATATTAGCTCCCGCTCGTACTTGTAAATGTACTTTACTACAGATTACAGAGGCTATTCTCGAAATTTCCCACGTCCAATGATTCGAGAGGGTGACTTATTTATTTTTGGTAAATATTACGTATTTCCAAAAAAGGGTTTGTAAACGGGGCTACATTAAACAAATCCACAGATGGCATAAAGTTAAATACGAAAAAGCTGTCATATTCCAAAAGTTCATTACACGAGCTTACCGAGAAAAACCGATCCATCAACGCGTTACTCAATAAAAAATCAATTAGGCTTTCCTGGAAAAAGGATGATTCAAAAAATCATGATGTCTCCTTTGAGGATTTACTTCAGGAATCAGGAAACTGAAATCACAAAGGGCCTCACGTATCCCTCATTTAGACCCGACAGGATTTTTCTGGGAGTCTGCCAAATGCATTTCCATTGTCGGACGGCGACGTCATGTTTTGTTTCGATACTGCATTTGTTTTGACTGTGTTAACTGTCGTTGGTCCTACAGACGTTTGGTTCAATCACGAGTTGACAAGTCTGTGTAGACAGTAGTTTTCTGTGGGTCTTATTAAATAGAAAGATACTGATGCAAACATAATGTTCATTTTTTGAATTTACGATCATAAAACAAATTGTCGACTGGTGGATGGATCGCTCAATCGCACTGTTTTTCTTTTATAATATTTTGCACGTGGCGTGAAAATGCTCAGTGTTGCCTGGGTACCAATTATTTAGATAAAATATAGATATACTCGTTACAAAGTTAACGGCGAAATAATTCGTGAAATGGTACCGTTTAATTCAGTACTATTAACTGTGATATGAAATGGTATACATAGTAGACAAAACGATGGATTTCGAGCCACATTGCGGATAAATGTACCTTTACCTATATTTCAATGAGCCGATTGGTGCTATTAAATTTGTAAACATCGTTTAGACCTGAAAATGAACTTTATTACTTTTGAAACAAGGTTTATTTATTCAAAATTCAAAACCATTTACTCAGTTTAGGCCCTCGGAGGGCACTTATGAAGGTCAAATTTAAACTTACTGAAGCTACAACCGGTTCGGAAGTCAGCCTTCAACTGAGAAGAACCGGCAAGGTTACATTCTTTTTTATTTTTATTAAATAATTTTTTATATAAATTTTATCTATTCTGACTTTTTGGCTATATTATAATATCAATTTTATATTTAACAATTACAAAATACTTAAACAGGTAACATCCAAAAACAAATCAAAAAAAGAAATAACATGACTACATAATAGAAAATAACAATAATTGGGTATTTACAAGAAAATTAGAGGTGCACTGTGCAGAGAGTAGCTATTTCCATACATTTTTATCTTCAATATAATGAACTACCTTGTAATACGCTTTTTCTTTCAAAACTTTCCTAATATAATTTTAAATTTATGATCAGTCATTTTGGTTACTGACAGCGGTATCTTATTATAAAATCGAACACAATTACCAAGAAATGACTTGTTTACTTTAGTTAGTCTAAGGTATGGAACAACTAACTTCTCCCTTTGTCTTGTATTAATATTATGAATATCCAATTTTGGCTCAAACATTCCTATGTTTCTACGTATAAACATTATATTTTCATAAATATATAGTGAAGGTTATGTCATTATATTTATTTCCCTAAATAAATCTCTATCATCTAAATCTGTATTATCAGCAAACAAGACAATATCTGTGAGGTCATTTACAACATATGGCAAATCATTTATATATACTAAAAACAAAAATGGACCTAAAATTTAACCCTAGGGTACCCCATTTCGACTAAAGAGCTCTTGGATGTTGTGCCAGTAATCCCTTCCTTTTGCTGGCGATTTGGTAAATAAGATTAAACAAGATCATGAGCAGTTCCACGAATTCCGTAGTAGTCAAGTTTTGGTAGTAGCGTACGGTGGTCAACGCAATCGAAAGCCTTGGACAGATCACAAAAAATGCCAATCGCATCCTGTGAATCCTCCCATGCGCCATAAATGTGCCTCAGCAATGTTGCTGCCGCATCGGATGTAGATCTTCCCTTCGTGAAACCGAACTGATGACCATGCAATACCTTATGTTTAGTAAAGTGACCTAACATTTGATAAAGCAGCAGTTTTTCAAAAATATTACTAAGTGCTGGCAGAACGGAAACTGGTCTGTAATCAGATGGATTCTCCTTATTCTACAAATGGTTAGTTCTATGATGATGCTGATGAACCTTATGATAACTCCATAGAGTTCATTTTTCTATAACACTTTTAACTGTCAAATCAGGATTATATATATATAACTACTTTAGTGGAATAATTGCCTGGCGATAGTGTAATTTCAATCATTCTAAACTAGCTGTCCCCCGCGGTTTCACACGCGTTCCGGAGGTCTGTAATACGCGAACTTTCAAACGGGCGCAGTAAAAATAGTTGTATTTCATTAAAATTTCTTAAATTCATATGTATTTATATATATATAAATTCATTAAAAAAACCGCATCAAAATCCGTTAAGTAGTTTTAAAGATCTAAACATACATAGGAAAAGACAGAGAGCAGCAAGCGACTTATATAGCTGTTATATACGTAGTGATGTATGACGTATATATGTATGGCCATAAACAATGTAGTTATAAAATCTCGACATTGTTTGTCCTGTCTATTCGTCATTGTCTTTTTACGTCTAGCTCTAGTAGAAGCACTAGTGCTGCAAAATAGTTGATTTTTTGCCAATATCACTAAGTGTTAATGATTGATGTATTATTAGTAATTTTTGCAAATGATGAAGGATGAACTTATGTACCTACCTATGTAAGAAACTGTATATTACAGTGTAAATTCCTAAGCAACACGAAATTTTACTCAATATAGGAAAAAATATCAATAATAATAAATATAATATAATAAATTATAAATTTACTCACGCTACCACGTTACACTGTAGAGTTGTTTTATAATATATAGTACTAGCTGTCCCCCGCGGTTTTACCCGCGTTCCCGTGGGATGTCACATGTATTATACATAAAAACCTTCCTCTTGAATCACTCTATCTATTAAAGAAACCGCATCAAAATCCGTTGCGTAGTTTTAAAGATTTAAGCATACATAGGGATATAGAGACCGAGAAAGCGACTTTGTTTTATACTGTGTAGTGAAGTGCGAGGCCCCTGGCACCCATAATACAAGTTGAATCTTACTATGGATACCAGAGTTCAACAAAAAAAATGATTTAAAATCTGGCTACTGTTTGTGTCTTCTAGTGTGTATTTTATAGCAAATAAAAAAAATAATAGAATAAAACAGTCAGTATTTCTGACTGGCTGTTAGTGCGTTTAGTTCCTTTAAGCTACTAAACTAATTTAGATGCGGTTTCCCCATTATTTGCCAATCAAACTGCCAATTTCATGTGTCTGTAATTTCACCGGCTCTCTTACCTTTCTAACCGAAGCACAGTAATACAAGTGCACTATTACTTCACGGCGGAAAAGGGTGAAGTGGTAGTACTTCCCCGGTCGCTCCACTAAGAGCTCTACTCTAACATCTCTATTGAATAATCTTTGGTGAAATGCAAATACTTTGTTGCAAGATAACGAAGATGAACAGCACAATTATCAACTGTTAATATAATTGCGTTGCGATTATGTATTTCTGTTCGCAATCAGTCTTTTGTCGAGTCTTCCTCATAAACCATGTCAGCTCTCTCACTGTCAGGTTTTATTTATCGAGATACGCTGCCCGTATATCTCTGTGATGTATGCGTTCAATTAAACCGCATACTCTTGTGTGATTGAGACAGAACGATTCAAACTTTCACGCTTATATTAAAGTGGTTGAGATTTAGTAAGCCTGCTTTGACGGTTATGAGTGTTACAGAAAAATGTACCCTGTAGCGTAAATTATAAGGTTCATCAGTATGAACATACAATTAACCATTGGATTAATAGATGATTCTTATAACAAAGGCAATAAAGATGATTATTCCTCTATTAAGTTTATGAAAGTAATTGAAAGATGAACACTATTGTTTTTAAAATAAGGTGCATCTACTGATCCAATTGTATGTCGTGTATTGATGCAGATAAACCAAAGCAATAGAGTTCATTTTGCTTTGACATTTTTAGATGTCAAAGATGACTTCTCTATAACTTTACTCATAATATACAGAGAATATAAGATGTACGGTAATCTCCGAAACTACTCATCAGTGATATAGGCTATGTTTTAATTCTTGCCTTTGGGAACACGAGTGAAGCTGAATATAAGATTCTAGAAGTAGCGAACTTCAAACTTCTATGATCATTGAAATTGTTACATTACGATAATCCAACCAAACGTTTTTTTAATATTTCTATTAAGTTAATAATGTTCAAGTTTTGCTTAGCAAAGCATTATCAAAACGCCGTCCAACTAGGCGTTAGGCACACGCGTATTGGTCACTTTTTGGAGCTACCAGTAAAGTTTGAATTAATCGCCTGTGAGCATCGATCGTGACCAATTTCTGTAATCTTGAATTCAACCTCAAGGAGCAACAGAAGTGGAAGATCAGCGAGTGCTGGTAGCAGGGTACGTGCGTGCATTGTATTGATAGCTGCTATCACCTAGATCCAGATTTGAATATCGTAAACCGTCAGACACCACGTATGTCCCGGTGTAGCCGGAAGCCATTCTATTCCATGGATGCGTTGTGTATGCCTCATTATTTGGTATTTATTTTATTCAGATATCCGAAGAAGACTAGCGATTATTTAACGACTCACTCCGGATGTATTACAGCGGCCCAAATTTGAGTCGCAAATTAATATGAGTTTAAGAAATATCCGGTCCTTTGATATGTCGATAATTTCGAGAAGTCCTGTTTTATTACAGTGCCAATATAGTTTGTCCCAAAATCTTTAAACATGTGAACTAGGTTAACTGATTTTCGCGAAAACAGCTGAAGCACGATTTCATTTCGACAAGAATTACCGACAAAAAAGTTTGCATTCATTTGAAAAAAGAACTGAACATTTTAAAAATTTATTTTCAAGCATTTGTTCTTTGTTTAAAAATATAAAATAATTATTTTTTTTGTTGCTCAAATGGTACGTAAGCATCATAAAAAGCTTTTTGAAATCAAAACTCCTTTAGGACTGTTGTGATGTGAAACGAAGAAGCGACACTAGAAGGAGACAAACATATAGTTGCAAGGAGTTAGCCTGCGAGAGAATGAGACAGACTTAGTTTTGTGAATGTTTCACTTCTATCGTGTATTTATACTTTATCAAAACCATAAAATAAATTCCAAGTGAACACAAACTATTGAAGTGAAACTTGTTATGGGAGGGCTTCGAAATTCTGATCCGCAACCTTTTTGTGTGACGAAAAATAAATTAATGATAAACAAAATCTATGCTATTGAAAAGTGATTGATGAATAATAATAAAATGTTTCCCTGTAATACAAAAGTTTCACTTCTATCGTGTCTTTACGAAACACCCTGTTGTTTGTTGTACTCACAGATTTCTCTGAACGCCATACTGTCTTCCTCACGGCTTCTTAGAACAAACCTCATTTTATTTTAACTTAATATTCGCGAAGAATCACAAGATTTGTTACAATGTTCGCGTGAAACTGTAAATCATTCTAAATAAGCGTCTGAAGTGATACATTCGGGTGTTCTTGGCATTCAGGACTCAAACGAGTCACTTTTGAAGTTCATTGAAAAATTCAAGGAAATGTTACGTAACACTTATTTCAGCGAACGTTTTAATTCTATTGGAGTTTATCCCTACTATCCCTAGTAATATTATAAATGTGAATGGAAATTTGTTTGTTACGCTTTCACACGAAAATTACTTGACCGGTCATCATGAAACTTTGTACAAATTTTCTTGGAGGTATTAGAAGTAACATAGGATACTTTTTGTGTCGGGAAAAATGTTACTTTCCTCGCGAACGCGGGTGAAACCGCGAGGGACAGCTAGTACTTAATGTTATAAATGCGACGTTTGTTACATACTCTTTCACGCAAAAACGACTTGACGCATTTGGATAAAACTTGGCACGTATATAGTTTATAACCTGGATTAATACATAGGATAATTTTTATCCCGGGAAAATATAACATTGACGAACGGGGGACAGACTATACTACTCAGTTTAAGTAGTTACTTTGGTAGTAGGTTTATTTTTCTAAATACATCCTTATGCATATATTTACAGGTACAGAACAAATGGACTCAAATGTTTGTCCTAGGTGGGAATTGAACCCACCCGTGGGGTGACAGTCATGGTCTCTAACCAACAAGACAACTGGGCTGTGGCTTTTATTCATTTTGAGTAGTAGAGCCATTTCCGCCGTGAAGCAGTAGTGCACTTGTATTAAAATTACAGTGAAATTACAGGCACATGAGACTGAACAACTTCACGTCTCAGGGTCGACAACGCATTGGCGATGCCTCTAGTGTTGGCAATATCCATAGGCGGCGGTGAGCACTTACCATCAGGTGGACCGTCTGCTAGTTTGTCGTCCGAGGTGGTAAAAAAAAAAAGATTAACCCTGCTGTACTCGCGTTCCCGAGGGAAATTACATTTTCCCGAGGTATAATGTGTCCTATATGTTAATCAAGGGCATGCTCTAGCTATGGGCTAAGTTTCATATTTAACCGTTCGATAGTTATCGCATGAAAGAGTAACAAAATTCCATGCAGCCATCATCCTTTCGCATTTATAATATGACTAGCTATCCCCGCGGTTTCACCCACGTTCCCGAGGGATGTAACATTTTCCCGGCACGAAAAGTATCCTATGTTACTTCTTATACCTCCAAGAATATGTGTATTAAGTTCGCGTGAAAGCGTAACAAACAAACTTACATTCACATTTATAATATTAGTAGGGATTAGTACGATCAGAAGGAAAGGATAGCCTATCTTGCTCTACGCGTCTCTCATGTAAGGTGGAATAGCAAAGATATTTGGAGCCATCGCCAATCTTCCAGGTGCGCAGGAATACCAGAAATATGAATCCCAGCTACGATATTCTCACAGTACAAACTGCGTCTCACAATCTGCCCTGAACCAAGGCCGATTTGATGGATATATTTATTTAAACAGTTTAACTTTGATACCCATTCCAAATGTTACATATAATCGGAAGGAGATGTAACAACAATGAAGCGGGAACACAAAGGCACAGACTGAACAAAGGGAACTTTGATCTGCACTGCGGTTTGTTTGTTGTGTATTAATGTGCGTAATTACTACAACAATTGCCGGTTATAACTCGCTTTGGGGTTTTTAACTTGCTGGGAACGTATGGCTGTCTTTGTCTTGCAGCCAATCTTTAAAAAAGAAAAGTGGCACTCCGGGGGTCCGGACAGAAGTGAAAACTGACATCAATTTATATCTATGTTTTATGTATGTATATACATAATATAATATATGTTTATATTATGAATAGTTACATTATTAATGTATTTCAACTCAAACTAAACACTCGTGTAAACGGGGCCCATATACTTATGCAGAGGTATCGGTAACGGTAACAGTGTCGCGAGTTCATATGTTTTTCATCACCATCGCCAATGCGTTGTCGACCCTAAGTCGTGAAGTTGTTACGTCTCATGTGCCTGTAATTTCACCGGCCCCCTTACCTTTCAAACCGAAAAACAGTAATACTAGTGCACTACTGCTTCACGGCGAAAATTGGTATAGTGGTAATGCCCGGACATTCTCTGCACTCTTCAAAAAATTCAAAATTCAAAACCATTTATTCAGTTTAGGTCCTCGGAAGGCACTTATGAAGGTCAAATTTAAAGTTACTGAAGCTACTACCGGTTCTCATTATACTCGTACTCTCATGATCAGATCAAGATGTCTACTTGTCTTGTACTTGATGTCTTCTGCAACTTCTTCATTTTTCTTCATAATTGCTTGATTTTTTTTTTTTTTAAATAATATAAATATATAAATAATATAATTGATGCGTGACATATCATTTCATTACACATAATATAAACCATCAAGCCTTTTATAAAATATTGCTTTCCGTGCCGCGGTTTCACCCGCTTTCCTGAAGGATCTGATGTATCCCGGAATTATAATATAGCCTATATCCATTCGGAATAATGTACCTCTCAAATGAAATAATTTTTCAAATGTGATCATAGATATGAACTCAAAAAATCCTCAAAAAAAAAAACAAGGAATCCTTTTTTTTGTTTATAAATATATAGAGGAAGAAGATTCTTATAATTTTGTATTATTAGTTCCCTTGGGCACAAAAAAGTAGGTACCTTTGGTCTCATCGTCTTTTGTTTTATATGCTACTAGTTGTTCCCGGAATTTGTTGCTATGAAACTTTTTTGTCTGGAACCATCGCAGGCGTACGCAGAACAACTCACTAAAGTTTCATTGATAAGATGGCATAGGCTATGAGCATAAAATACATACTTTTAATATTTACTCGTAGTTAATTAACCAATTAATTGTTTTTGACCACCGTTTTTGGTTATCCCTATCCCTACTAATATTATAAATGTGAATATAAATTTATTTGTTACGCTTTCTCGCGAAAACTACTTAACCGATCATCATGAAACTTTGAACACATATTCTTGGAGGTACTAGAAGTAACATAGGATACTTTTTATCCCGGGAAAATGTTACATCCCTCGGAACGCGGGTGAAGCCGCGGGAGACAGCTAGTAAACAATCAATTGGAGTTGGGAAACAATGTTTTTGTATTGTATGCACCTTTTTTATGTCATTACAGATATGGTTAGCTTCAGAAACTTTAAATTTGACCTTCATAAGTGCCTTTCGAGGGCCTAAACTGAATAAATGGTTTTGAATTTAATTAATTTAATTTTGAATATCTTTACGCTTATTAGAATTACGCTTGTACAGAAATATACATTTGCTATTGTAGTATTCTAAAAACCTATAATCGCTGAAACTTAATCAAAAATCAATCCAGTCTTCGAAGTGTGCATTCGGTGAATAAAATTGTTTTATGGAGGGTAATTCGATCAAGTGTTTCTCACAACAGTCGCGCGGTGTAGTCCGCAGCTACTATTTAATTAGTGCGTGTTGTGTTGGCGTCGGATCCAATTCGTTTACCGCGGTGATGATATTCGGGAAATGACAGATTTCCTCGGCACATTTCAAGATAATAAGCTATTACGTAAAATATGTTATTTTCTTTTCATCTGCGACTCCAGTCAACGTAAATATAACTGACAATCTATTCGTGAGATCATCCCGCGGCGGGCCGACTCGCATCATTGTCCTCACTCCAATTCCGTACCGACAAACCTTCATAAGCTTTGTTTAGCATCGATATCAAACGTATTATAAGACTAACATCGAAATAACACCGTTTTATGTGCCGTTAATCCACGCCAAATCAGAGTTGGCCAAACTTCGTCGATTCAAAACGTCGTGTTATAAAATCACCCTATCATTTACAAATGTAAACAAATGAGTACATTCTGAAATTGACCGCCGGGGGGTTGGCGTGTTTGCCAAATGTTTGGCGTGACGTCGGCTCTGGCGACGGTTGGCACGTTACCGCCCGCCAGTTTCAGTGGCAAGAGCGCGTGCGCCGGGCGGACTGCCCTCTAGATTTCCCGCCTAAGCGACCGCGAGTGACACTTGATTTTTTAAATTTCGAACCGCTTCATTCGATTCTCGTTTCGAATTTGAATCACGTTCAGGAGTGCATATTGGGTTATGGAAACTTATGAGTGTTGTTCAAGTGATTATTATTATTAATTTGTTTCGATCTAGTGACTTGTATATCGGTTGATTAATCGATCGGTTTGTTTCCACTAGTGTCCAGTTTCCACACCCGCGGAAGATTTTGCACGGACGGACGCAATGGTAATTTTTTTAAATTTTCTAATTATTATTATTTACTGCGGTTTACGAATGGCCGGAGGAAAGGCTAATACACGAAATTTTATTTATATCTTTATTAGTTCCGCTCGAGACGTTTCATGCAGTTTTTATTTAATTTCTGAACGTGTGACGTCACAGGATGATGTATAATGACGTTTCAATCTTACACTGCTTCATCGCGTCCCCAAGGGCAGCTTTACTATATGGAAATGACAATTATGTATATCTATAGTTTCACGTTTGCCAAAAAGTTTGGCCGAATTTCGTTGCAGATGTCCGCGGAACCGTCCGAAGGTTGTTTTTTTTAACAAGTAAACATGGCTGGATCAAAGAGTGGCTGTAGTAAATAGTTTTGACTGAATTTATTGCCGATCGCTGACTGATTTACTCACGGAAAGCCGTTGAGTATATTTTTATTTCGCCCTAATCCCTTTTACGATGGGATATTTTTCTAAATTATTTTTTTATAAGTGGTACAAGAACAAGGTATTGAATCTTGTATGTTTTTGTTCCGAAGAAGTTACCGATCACATAAAAAGAAATAGAACACTTAAATATAATTTATATCTATTTTACGACGTGTAACGATTTTGAACTACATTGTTTATGGTCTTTTAGAATGATTCGAATTACACTATCGCCTGGCATTGATTCCACTAAAGTAGTGATATATAGGCGCGATTTGACATTTAAGAGTGTTATAGAAAAATGAACTTTATGAAGTTGTGACAAGGTTCATCAGCATCAGTATACAATTAATCATTCAATCCATACATGCACCTTCTGTCTAAAGCAATAAAGATTATTTTTCTATGAAATTCTTAGTTGTCAAATCGTTTATATCGACAACAAATAAATATGGCAAATCTGAGACAGCCTTATTAAAAGATGTCAAATTAATAAAGAGAATATATAGAAATAACATATTTTTCAGAATCATTCACTAAATCTATTTTAATTAATTTTAATACGTGTAAATTTTGTATTTTATTAAACTAAGGCACCTGTCACACGAAATCTTTCAATTTGAAATAAACTCTATGAGGTGGACTGTAAGTCGTATTTTTGTTCAGAATACACGCTGAATCGTGAATTCTGATTGATAAATAGGAAACAACTAGAGTTTGTGGTGTGTTTTTTTTTTACTAATTTGATACTTATCAAATAAATATTTTATTTGGGTTGTCTCCTACAACGTGCTTTGTGGTAAACTGTTTCGAAACGTTGTAAATATCAATAAATCAGATTTTTATGGATAACTTACTTCCGCTCTATGGTTTCGCTCGCGTCGTGTAGGTTAAAGATTACTTTTTATGATAAAAGTTTCCTGTGAAAATGTGTCAAACAAACAAACAGACGGAGGCACTTTCGATTATATTAAGTATTACCCGCGTTCCCGAGAGATATCACATTTTCCCGAGATAAAAAGTAGCCTATATGCTATTCCAGAATATGCTCTATCTATGTGCCAAGTTTCATCCATATCCGTTTAGTAGTTTTTGCGTGAAAGAGTAACAAACATACTTTCATGCAAATCTTTATAATATTAGTATAGAAGTATATATATAGATTACTACATAGTATAGATCCTTATTGTATGTTAAATGCGACGGTCATCACTCGTTAAAACGGGCATCCAAAGGCAACACTTCTAATTTTCCTCCGTGATTTTCTTTTAGTAGTAGAGCTCTCAGTGCAAAGTTCGTCTGGGGAAGTACCACCTTACCCATTTCTGCAGAAGTGCACATGAATGACTGTGTTTCGGTTAGAAAGGTAATGAGTCGGTGAAATTACAGGCACATCGTCTCAGGGTCGACAACGCATTGGCGATGCCCCTAGTCTTGCAAAAGTCCATAGGCGGCGGTGACCCATGTGGTATATAAAAAAAAACCTGCCGTTCCCGAAATAACTCCTTGATTTACATCTATACCTTCGTATAATGTTATTCCAAAACTTACTTTATCTGTCCATTAATTTACAGCTTAATCTGTTGCGAAGTTTTTGCATGGATAAATCACAAACCTCCAAACAGTCTAACTTTCAAATTAATAATATACTTGGATTTTCTTCCTTAATATTCGTGGTTATTAACAATTATATATATCTTCAAGGCCATTATTCCTAAATGGGTAGGCAGAGGTCTCATTCGATATTTTTAGATTCAAACGTGACTCACCCAAAACCTTCGGTTCTCTATTCAGGCTGTTATAGCACCCTACTACAACCGACTATTTTTTTAAATTCAAAAACATAAAATATCTTAGTATATGAAGTAGATAGGTAAAATTACTATAATTTTCAACAATAAACTTCCAAGACATCTCTGTTTTGAAACATAAGACCTAGCTTCCTTTCAGTATAACCACTGCCAGCGTTATTAAAACATATATTTTCAATCTAAACGTCATTTCGCGCTGGCTAATAAATATCTTGGAATAGCGTATATTTATTATAATCTGTGGTTATTATAGCATCTGTGCTAGCTGGCGGCGCGGGTCGCACTCACTCGCTCGTCATCTGTCATTGATTGACTAAAAATAAATTGTTACTGGAGCGTGAGATTTCTAGAATTTTTGATACGTATCACTAAAATTGTAAGTTTATAAATGGTTAATTTTGTTTATGTTGAATGACTGTTTCTTTCAATTCATGTGTTATTGAAAATTGTGGGGCTTTAGTCGCAACAGCATAAAAATGGCAGAAAAAGGTGGCGGTTAGTCATATTTAATAGGGTTTTCGGCAGTTTCTTTTTTTTAATTATGGACAAGAAGGTGTTAGCTTTTGATGGGTTTTACATCCTTACAAGTTCCACAGATAATTAAGGTAGGTTGCATATTGTTATCCCTTAAAAATGAAAAGTATTGTAAGGAAGTAAGAATTTGACTATCGTGTGAGGTAGGTAGTTGTAGGATTTTGTGGTCGGTGCACTTCAAGAAACCATTTTATTTAATTCAGTTTTGGGCAAATAGTCCAGTGAGACCATGGTCAAATAAATAATATTTTAAAATGTGCTGCATATGGATCGGTTTCATTTCATTGCATTTTGTTTTAAATGTTGTATTACCTCAACATACACTAAAACTGTACTTACCGACTCTTGTTTCTTATTATTATTGATTAATTATAAACAATTTTTTTTTTTAACATTCGTTTGCGAATGGGATCTTCATTCTGTCTGCTTGACATTTTTAATCTGTATTAATGTAGCTCCTAAAATGTCACAAAAATTAAATTTAACTGTATCGCAAAACGGTAACATAAACAAGATGCGGGTTTGTGCTGCAACTGAAGCATGCCTGTAGCGGCATTCTAACTCGGTACTCCTGCTAATAACATGTGCAAGGGGATTGTAAGCATCTCTGCTCTCGCTTTGATCTCAAACCCGCTGGATTTACTGTATTTTACATTTACATAGTTCGTGTATTAAACTAAGCTTTTAACGGCCTGTGTTAATGATATTCTTTGTGTATTTGATTTGGAGTGGCTCAGAACACCTTGCTCAAACTTGAATAAGTTTCATATCTTTGTAGCGATGACCTCTTATAGTGTACTGATGTCCTAGTACCTAGATGCAAGCGGGTCAAGTCCCCATCGAAACAAATGGAGGAGGAGAGGTGTTTTTGTGATCACCAGAGGACATTTCGGACTGAATCAATACTACGGTGGATGGTAATTTTCTGCAGTACATTTTATTGACTTTTGGTTTAAAGTTCAACAGTAATAATATAACATCAATAATATCCTAGATATACAACTTATATTATAGATGAAGCGTATGAAAATGTGTAATGTGTGTGTATGTGTAAATGAAATGAAAATATGTCACATAGATAGAACATGCCCCGAAATAACAAATAGCATACATTTTATCCCGAAAAAAATTAAGATCCCATAGGTACGTGGGTAAAACCGCGGGACGATAGCTTGTCGATTATGAAATCAACGATAGTATCTTGAAACCCTTCCAAATAGACCTTTAAATGTTAATGTAGCACGTAAACACGCCCCAGTGGTCGAGGCGACGTATTTACTAAACACAGGTGTCGAATCCGTGCATAGCTGTGCCGAGCCGGTCGTCACCCGCTCCGCCCGGCGAGCTTACATTACACGCGACAACGAATATCGCTAAACATTTATGTTACCCTGGTACTTTTGAGAATTGTGTTACATTTTAACGTTGTAAAATTATTTAAAAATTATATGAAAGGTTAGCTTATTTCAGATTTATATACATATTAGATTATTTGACAGGCCAGTTGGCTTGGTGGTTAGCGACTCTGACTGCCAAACCAAAGGTCGCGGGTTCGATTCGCACCCAGGACAAATATATGTGTGCATGAACATGTTTGCTTGTCTGGGTGTAAATATCTATATAAGTATGTATTTAGAAAAAAAAAGTAGTTTATGTAGTATATCAGTTATCTGGTTTCCATAATACAAGTACAATACACTTAGGTAGTTTGGGATCAGATGGCCGTGTGTAAAGAATGTCCCAGGATATTTATTTATTTCGATTATATTTGCACTTAAGCTTTATCAACTGGAGAAGAAAATGGAGTTGAAAAACACCTGTAGGAGCTTGGAAACTGATTTTTAAATTAATAGTATCCTAGTACATTCTATAGGAGAATATAATACCAGAAAGATATACAATCCCAAAATAGCATCTATTTTTGTGCTTCTTGGGGTCTGGACGCAAAAATCTGGCATGGAGATAAGAAAATGGAGTTAATTGCTTCTGTGATTGACTACTTGTTTGATTATAACAAGACATCCCAATCGATAAATCTGAGTTTAGCATAGAAACAAAAAAGAAAAACGTTTCGAAGGAAGTAAGACATGCATTATCATAGGATTTTAATAGCTTGCCAGCGAATTATCGCTAAACATAATCGTGGTTATACGTGTTTGTGGTTTCTGAACGACCGTCATGTCTCCGCCAATGGCGTCCGCGCATTGTTTACAAGTTCCGCTCAGAAACGCTAAATGGGTCCATGTTTACTGCCAAACTAATATTGCTCGTTGAATTAACTCGCGCCCTGTAAATCTTTGTGATCTACCACCCTGTGAGCGAGGTATAAATGTAGTGAAAGTCTTGCGAAAGTGTTCTATCTTTGTCTTTTCGATGATTACGTTATGTAAGTAGTTTTTTCTTGTTAGATACAAGTATTATTATGAGTAAAAAGAGTTTAGCCGCCCTCGGCTATACTCTTTTGAGCCTGACTAACTAGTAAACATGTTAAGCCGAAATTCTCTTACTAATATATTCGAGGCCATTCAGTGAAGTTCTGTCTAAAAACAAAGCAAGTCAGTATTAGAAAATAATGATATGAACTGTTTGGACGGTTGTTATGAAGGTTAGACTTTTGAGTAGTTTTTAGTAGCTCTTAGTGCAGAGTTTGTCCGGGGAAGTACCACCTTACCCATTTCTGCAGGTGTGCACATGTATGACTGTGTTTCGGTGTTAAATTACAGGCACATGAGACTTGACAAATTCACGTCTCAGGATCGACAACGCATTGGCAATGCCCCTAGTGTTGCAAATATCCATAGGCGGTGGTTACCACTTACCATCAGGTGGACCGTCCGCTTGTCAGTCGCACCATGTGGCAAAAAAAAAATTGCCCTGATATTATAAGCACACGCCGCGAGTTAGATTTCTACCAACAATAATTTTTAAAAGTACTTTTAAAACACAAATCAAGTTTTTGGTTCCCATAGTCTAAACTGATAAGTTTGAGATTAATATGGCCGTATGTGAAGTAGGACTGTTGATAAAATAACGATATATCGAAATATCGATATTATTATTTCGAAATATCGATATTTATTACTAATATTGTTTTGGACGATATATCGATAGTTCGATATTGAAATGTCGATATCGGTGGTCGATATTTTTTTA
This sequence comes from Habrosyne pyritoides, assembly GCA_907165245.1. Classification (NCBI taxonomy): domain Eukaryota; kingdom Metazoa; phylum Arthropoda; class Insecta; order Lepidoptera; family Drepanidae; genus Habrosyne; species Habrosyne pyritoides. The sequence goes on along the minus strand of OU015603.1, from coordinate 11,657,481 downwards.
AATACATTTTTTTTTCGTAATTCATTTAATCTACAAAATCATCGTAAACTTAATACATCGTATTTTATTTATGAAAATTAAGTTAGCCGACACTCAACAATTTCTGTTTTATTTATTAATGAATTAAAAATTATGAAATTAGAACTAAAAAACTTTTATATTCTTCTGCTACATCTGTAGGATCTGAACCAGTTGCTTCTACAATCAATATTTTAGTGCCTAATAATCGTAGTAGCCAAATATATCGAACTATCGATATTTTTTTTCGATATATCGAACTCCGATATTGATATATTTAAAAATATCGAAAATCCTATATTTTATTAATATCAACAGCCTTAAATGTGAAGAATCAAAGGAATATTCATTTATGTACTAAGTAGTGATCTCAGCATGCGTTGCAAAACGATTTATTATTGTTAATTATGCTTTGAGTTCTAACAAAAATGCCCTAAAAAATTCATGAAATCATTAATTTCAATATTTTTTCCCAATATTTCCAATCAATTATAATAAAAAAAAGTGGTGCTTCCCTAAAAACTTTATACGGACTGTTACTATTATATTATTGGATCTGTGGAGTATATGTTGCTTTCCCGTCATTCTCTATCTATGGAAATATTCATTGGTTGATAATAAATTAATGGTCACGATAAGTTTTGGTGTTCATTATTTAGTATTAATTAACAATCGAATAATCTTATACATCATCTTTCGAGATATAACAGTTACAAAAAGTTGAAAAAATAAACCAATTCGCTTATTAGCGAAAACAATTTTTAACTTTTAATACAGATGTGATTGCCGGTCGGGTCGGCTCATCTTTTATCCATGAAAAATTTGAGTTTATGTATACCGGAGAAAAATCTAAATTTTAAAAAGCTGAAATGGATATATTAAAATCTTATATAATGAAGCTATGTGTATATAGTTATTTTCCAGCACTGGTGTTCTGGGCACACTGTAAGAGTTTTTAACATGGCATTTATAGATTTCCACGTCGTCTATAGCCTTGATGTGTTCTGACATCTGAGTCAGGTCTGTGTAGTGTCTGATGCGCTTTCGTAATGTTCTACATCGATGGAGTATTTGTCGCCCACAGATTCGTTGAGAGATTTATATAAGTTCGCTTTGATGAGCCACTTCTTAATCATGTGGTCCTGGTGGTTATAGTTTATTGAGCAAACTGAAATGTTGTGGTGTCTAAAATAATGTTGTGGAGTCTAAAATAATGTTGTGGAGTCTAAAATAATGTTGTGGAGTCTTATATAATGTTGTGGAGTCTAAAATAATGTTGTGGAGTCTAAAATAATGTTGTGGAGTCTAAAATAATGTTGTGGAGTCTAAAATAATGTTGTGGAGTCTAAAATAATGTTGTGGAGTCTAAAATAATGTTGTGGAGTCGAGTCTAAAAGGCCCGTTTTGACTGATAACGGGTTGTCACAGAAATATCTTTTTTATTGTTTTTGAGATAAGGTTTGTTCACGACTCTCATTACAATTATTATTATTAGCTGATAAGTATTTGTCATTATAGTTGAATGTTTAGTTTAATAAACAAGCGTGGCTCTCGCTAAGGTATTGCCTCGGGTAACTTCAAGTGAAAATCAAGTAGAAACCACTGGCGACTGCGACAGCCCTAAGCGCTCACCGTAATTGTCCGCGTAAGGGTGTCAGAGCCATCTGACGCTTAACAACTTCGTCCCTTCAAAAAAAAAAAAAAACCGCGTTTCCTTCTTCTCTCTCAACTCTTTCAAACAACATACGCTTAGCCACAACATTTTACCGCCAGAACGTGTTTTTATTTACGTTAACTGTTAAGCCCGTCCATACCTCCTACCACTGGTAGGGTTTACAACAAGGTTCATTTATTGATCTAATGGTTAATTATATGATGATGGTGATGAACCTTATCAGAATGACGTCGGGTTAATTTTTCTATAACACTCTTTACAGTCAAAACGGGCCAATTAGATACTCATAACAGTGTCTCCCGTGGTTTCGTCAGCATTCCCAAGAATCGTACTAAAAATGTGAATGTTGGTATGAATGTTTGTTACTCTTTGATGCAAAAACTATCTGACAGGTTTAGATGAAGCTTGGCACATAGATAAAGGATATACTACAGACACTTTTTGTGTCGGGAGAATGTGACATGTGGGAACGCGGGTAAAACCGCGGGGGACAGCTAGTATTAATTATTCCCAGGATAAAGTATTAAGTGTTAATCTAGGTTGCCAAGTTTCATCAAAAACAGTTTTGTAATTTTTGCGTGAAAGACAGAAAAATCCATCTATCCATTCCTCTTAACAACCTTTCGCATTTATAATATTAGTAGCACCAGCTCCCCGCCCTGGCTTCGACTGCGAGGGACAGTTAAAAAAGCGTTATACACATAAACCTTCCAGAAGAAAAGCTATAAATGGTTGTGAATACCGCATCCAAATCTAGACAGTAATTTCAAAGATATCAGCCCACAAACAAACTGATGGAAATAGCGACATTCACTATCTTTTAGAATTTTATCTCAATATGAGCAAACTTGCTGTATGTGCGATTTCACATTTAGCTTGGAGTTGCTCATACCAACAAAACACGTTGTTCCATACAAACTTTGCACCCCCGTTTTATCCCCTGAGGGGGCGAATTTTCAAAAATCTTTTCTTAGTGCCGCCAGTAGTAAGCCAGTCAGATTTTCCTTTTATATACTCGTATATAGATAGAAGATAGATTCATGGTTTTATTACAGTTTCCTTTTATATTGTAGGCCAGTAATTTAAGATATTTCGCAATTCAACATCCATAGTGAAACAGAAAGGAAAACCAAGTTAGATATGAAAATAGACAATTATAACAGTAATGAGTCAGGTACTCTACAGCTACTACCTAGTCTGTTAACAATAAATTGTTGAATTTAAACATCGCTCGGTTGGCTGCGGGTGACATCATTTCATCGCTTGTTATTCGTGGACTATATTAATAGAAGTGATAATATCGCATAATTAACTTTAAGGACTTACTTAACACCTGGTTGGCGTAAAGGTCTACATCAAACAACCTTTTGAAGAGCACATTACCTGTGTGACTGCTTTTAGCATGCGTGGCATGGTGGTGAGCATTATTACCACATCTCGGGCACATTACCACATTGGGGCACAGGTAATCATTTCTAAACAAAAAGAGGTTAATTTTACCTCACACGGATCGAACCGAGCACTGATGGTCTGAACCAAGCTTCATGCCGCATAAGGGACAATCCATAAATTACGTCGCACGAATTCTATGATTTTTTTACCCCTACCCCGTCCTTGTCACAGATGGTCACATTTACATCCCCTCTCCTATAGTGTGACGTTACATATATTATAATGTTGTATCTGGTAATAGTTGAATTAAAAGCGCAGTCATAATGCTATTTTTATTATAAATATTTTTTTCTCACATTTTACATCAACTCAAACATTTTAGCAAAATGAGTAAGGGGATAAGTGGTAAGGGGGCCGGTGATATTACAGGCACAGGAGACTTAACAACTTCACGTCTTAGGGTCGACAACGCATTGGCGATGCCCCTAGTGTTGCAAATGTTCATAGGGTGTGACCACTTACCATCAGGTGGACCGTCTGCTTGTTTGTCGAGCGTATAAAGTGGTATAAAAAAGGAACTTTATATAATGTCCGCCTAATAATATTGTATGACTGATTTTCATTTCATTTCATATGTCCCCTACCCTTGTCACACAAACTTTGTTAACCCCCTCTCCTCCATTAACGTGTCACGTAATTTATGGATGGCCCCTAATCACCAATTTTTAATATATTATTTGTCTCCAAATATTTTTACAGATAGTGCTGTTAATAAAATCACGAGATCTACCAGTATTTAGAATCTACATATCCATAGTTACAAAATCATGTTGTTTACAATCAATCAATCATCACAAAGTATTCCTTCGACCTTGGCACCGGGCAGTCAGCTAACTGTCAGTTGACACCTAGCCCATTAGTTGCGTTGCGTTGCGGCGTTGATCGTCATAGCGTGTGACTGTTTTGGTGCCGACACCCAGTGCATCGCCGCTCTGACTGATGCGATGCGACCGCTATTTCTGTTTCGCACTTGACAGGCTTTCGTAGAAGTCTGTCGTAGCGGTGTATTTATAACAAAGCGGGTATCAGGGTTTCGAGAATCGTGAATTTTACGTCGTGGATCGATTTTGTTCGGATTGATCTGTCGATTGCTTGTTGTAGTTTATTTGTAAAGATGACGGGCTTACTGATCGAGAATTTATTATAGGGAAGTACAGTAATAGATTTTCTGTTGATCATTTTTGTACCGTGATTCGCCCCTGTTCAGATGCACTTCGAGAAATTTGGTTTAGCTACTTTCCTCCACCAATTTTCATTATAGTTTCAATCTTAAGTGAACAGAATCTGCAAAATATAGAGGCACCGACCAAAAAGCATCTCCGAATAAATCGATTATTTTGATTTCCACGTTACAAACAAAACAGATTACTTCAATCCTTCGTGTAAGTAATACCTATAAATATTAACCTTAAACCTGCCCCACCCACCGACTTCAAACCGATCCAACTAATAACAATTACTGAATTATAAATAAGGTTTCTGATGCACCTAAATATAGCCGGGAGTTGCATCTAATACCAACAAGATTTTCAATTAGCTCGGGCCGTACGCCTTGGCGTGTCGCCCGACTCGCCTGATTTAGTACCAGGGTAGCATCGTACATAAGGAACTGATGTACGATGTCCGCAATACGTGTATGGATTTTGTCAAACAAGAATAGCAGCTTGCGATCTTTTTATAGCTTCTTTTTATAGCCTTGAAGTTTTATGTTCGCCGCTGCCAAACATAGCTGTTACGTAGTCGTCAACTCTTTAACGTCTACCCTCGAATGTGGTCTTGGGATTTAATTTGTAATCAAAAGCTCGTGATTGATACTGTTGTTCTTTTTGGTTTTCTTACGATATGATCATTCGTTGCCATCATATTTGACGTCAAACCAAAAGTGTAGTCGGAAACAACGGCTTAACGTGCTCTGAATTGAGCTCGATACAATACTGAAATAGCTATTTCGACAGCTAATACCTGTTCCTATGGAAAAATCAAGTGGTGAAGAGTTTAGTAAAGTCAATTGCTGAACTATATTTTTAATTTGCTGCACTAATCCATGTATTTTAGAAGTTTTAGAGCTCTTTGTGCGGAGTTCGTCCGGGGAAGTACTTATCCGCCGTACAGTACATACAGTAGTTGACATATATATTGTGTTTTGGTGAGAAGGTAAGGTAACAACTTCTCGTTTCATAGTCGACAACGCATTGGCAATGCTCCTGGTGTTGCAAATTTCCATAGGGGGCGGTGCCCACTTACCATCAGGTGTCCCGTCTGCCTGTTTTTCAGATCAATTGACGTATTTACCCGCAGCCAAGGAATACAAAGCCTTTTTAGCTGCTCGTTACAATCCCCTCTAACACATCACCTCGTACTATTTGTGGCTCAGGGTATTTTATATACTAGTTCCAGCCCCGGGGAATCTTGCATTTCCTCGGGACAAAAAGTACCTATTCTATGTTATTCCAAGGCATGGTATATCTATGTGCTAACTTTAATACAAACTCGTCTTTTCGGCGTGTAAGAATAACAAACACACATAAATCCTCACAAATTTTCGCATTTATAATATTAGCAAAATTTCATGACACAATCCACGTTTCTTAATAAAAGCTCAATTTTGACGAAATCATTCGACAGATTGCAATAAACAGTGCAGCTCGTCTGCCGCAACCGAAACAAACACGCCGTATTGAGAGCAAGCAGAGATGACGTCAATGGATGTTTCGCTCACAAGTGGCCAGTGTGGTAGCATCTACGGTTCTTCGTGTGGCACCAGTGCGAGCAGACAAACAAAATGGATTCTATCCGACAAGTAATCGAGCTCTTAGTGCTGAGTTCGTCCGGGGAAGTAGTACCATTTTCCGTCGTGAAGGAGTAGTGCACATGTATTACTGTGTTTCAGTTAGAAAGGTAAGGGGGCCGGTGAAATTACAGGCACATGAGACTTAACAATTTCACGTCTCCGGGTTGACATCGTATCGACGATGGCCCTGTTTCCGATTCCTTTTCGCAAACGATCCCCATTTGAAAGTGTCCACAGGCCTAGGCAGCGGTGGCCACTTCCCATCAAGTAGGCGGTTAACGTTTGTGAGGTTACGCGAAATTATATAATAAATTTGCTAAATAAAATCCTTTTAAAACAATCAAAAAAATGTACGTCACGTATTCTGTGCCCTAAATACGAAAATCAATCGCAAGCGTAGCTTCATCGTATCGAGTCCGCCAAAAAGCTGGTTTGTATGAAAAATATAACACTGTTCAATTTCCCATTGCGTTGGTTTTTGACGCCCTCTTAGCCCTCTGCTTAGCAAACGCATCCATTATTTATTTATTATGGTTCTCCAGCAGTTGCTACACTATTACATGCAAATCTTAAACTAAACTTAAACATAAAAACTAAATGCACAATCATTATAGGTGGTCACCTCTTGCACAATCACTTGATACACACCTGGTACACTACAGGTACCAGTGACATGGCGAATTAGAATTGATAAATTGCCCGTTGTCCGCCACACACCTTGTAACTCATGAAGTTTTAAAGTCTGTGTGCTTTTTAAATATCTTGTAAAAAACTCTAGGTCCCGCATTAACTAAGACCCCGCCACATGCATACGACGTTTATTGGCGGTCGTAAACCCATTTCATGAATATTGCGGGTTGTGAAAGACCTTCGAGCGATTTTCACATGTCATGTCTGTGTCTATCTGTTTTGTAATTAATTGTACGGGTTTGATTACTGCATGCATTATATTGCCGTTTTATATTTACGTTTACTGAGCTCAAAATATGTGGAACTGTTGTACGATCACCATCATAAATAGCTGAACAGATCAAATTGACAGGCCAGTTGGGTTGGTCGACCTTGACTGCCATCCTGTAGGACGCGGGTTTTATTTTCACCCAGGACAAACAGTTGTGTGCATGTATGCAAACATGTCTTGTTCTGTGTCTGGGTTTAAATCTATATATATAAAAATGAATCCCTATTTCACTGCATCACGCGTGAACGGCTGGACCGATTTTTCTAATTGAAAGATGGTTTTTATGAAAGCAAAAAAAATAAGAAGGTTGCATGGAAAATTTAAGAAATCTTAATAATTGGGCTCAGATAGTCTTTAGAGAATGACCCAGGATATTTTATTTTTAATTTTCTTGGTAAAGTGAAATTATGTAATTCCTTAGAGGCGAGACCAAAAGGTCCATAGTACGGGTATATACCTACATAGTTCAACTTTTGCTTGATTGGATTGGTTTAAATTCAGTTACAAGATTTGACCTAAACACACAGATACACGTGAAGTTGAATAAAATATTGATATAATTAAAAAGACGGCTCGCTAGCTCCCTTAACGAGAAACTTCCAGCAGCGTCCCGTACTTATATTACCTACTCGATAATCGCTAGAGCACTGCACTTCACACGATAAATAAACACAAGAGCATTAAACAAGAGTTATTCCCGCCGTATATCTTGCACTGGCAGAAGTAGGTACGAATTGCACCTGGGAGCGAACTTAAATACATTTTAATAGTTTTATTGCTACAACAATCAGCGATGTGAATGTACGGCTGTCCGTCAATGTTCATTGAAGATTCAGGGTTGTTTTCCAATCTCTAAGCTTATTTTTTCGGTTGAAATTACTCAGTAAACTTAAATGACGTTTTTTTTTTAATATTTTTTCAGAAAATCTCGTGAGTATAACATACCTTCAGGCCTATTATCCTTATTATTATGGTAAGCCCCCTGCCTACTTCTCGGAAATAAGGCTCTTAGTCCATAGTTCACAGGGGAAGACCTGCCATACCCATTTCCGCTATAAAGTTTGTCAATGAGAAAGCTCAACTTTCGTACAGTTATCGAATCACAAAAACGTGCAACTTCTAACTTCCAGTTAAGCTCACAGTGAAGAATATTTTCGAGAATGAAAGGTTTTCAAAAAGAACAATCGATTATGACGAACAAGTACCTCGTCATCCACCTAAGGAACCTGGCAGGAACTACTATTTTGTTGAATGCCAACACAAAAATAGAAACTCTGTTCAACATAATTCATTCGAAGCCTCTAGAAGCCCATCCGGCTGAAAAATCCACCACCCTGGTCGCGAACTTCAACAATCGAAAGCATACTTCACTAGGAGAACTTGAATCTCTTAAAACCAGACGAGTTGGAACAAGACCGAGGATGTGAATGTCATCTGGAATATGTATGCGAAAATGACTCTGACGGTTATAGTTAACAAGATCTAGAAGAGAAACAAGAAAAGCCAGACGGTACGTCTCTTCACGATAATTCGACCGAACTACAAAAATCTTTAATGGCTTTTCTCAATGAAAACGAAGACTAGCGTGGTCTTACAGGAATACTGAACCGATACAACCGAAATAGTAAGGTCTACTCAGAAACGAGACAAATTTCTGTCACCATGTCCTGATATACAGATATTATGCCAGATTAGCGGCCGAAAAATTTTAAGTTCCCTGTACTCGTGAATGGTAACCGTGCTCAGTAATCTTAGTGGAGTTGGGGGGCTGTCATAACAGCCGCTAGCTCGACCATCATATCATACCATGACTTCGCTCTGTATCATGAACACATCACACAGTCGAAGCCAGGTTTTGTAGTCAGTATGTTCGAAACGGTACAACCGTATAATCTCATGAATTTTTATTTTAATAAGTGGTAAAAGTTCTGATTCTGACGATCCGATACACCTACGAAAAAGAAAGTATGCAAAAATTTGCACTTAATGGATCATTTAATTTATTTATCCTGATTCAAAAATACTTCAAGAAGTTCAGTTAAAGCCGACCAAAAGCGGCAAAAGCAAAAATGTTTAAATGAAGAATAATTTTATTGAAAAAACAATAATTTTACGGCCCTGATATGTACGGTGTACAACGAACGAGGTAAAATATAAAAATACACAAAGGAGATCAAAATCGAGTATTGGATTGCGAGATTAACGTCACTACTTTAATAGTGACACATTCTACTAAAGACTCCTATGAGATAAAAATATCGCTGCTTATTGCGTGTTGCTATTTCAAAAGAACTAACATTACTAAGACGTTTTCCGGAGGGAGCCATATTATCCTCAATCTTTAGGCTGCTGAAATTGGTTCGTTTGCTGCTCGGCGTGGTCTAACGAATTAAAGGAAGCAAATTATTATTTCGAAAATCATTGAGAAATTTAACAACCGTGATTGTCAGTACAAAATTATTCCAGCAATAATATTCGTTGCTGGGCAGATTACTATTTATAAAAATTAGTCAGATAGAACAAGGAGCCAGAAACACTTATCCTTAAACACGGTTGATTGAATCCTCATTTGTGCTATGAATTCGGTTCGTGACTGTTGAAATTGGTAAAACAATTTGTTCCTGGTCTTATGGTTGTCAATGATCCGACTAGCTCAACACTCGTAGAGTTAGCGAATGACAATAACGTGCGTAACTTGTATCCTGTTAAGCTCGCAGCAATGAATATTTTCGTGACTCTTCAGTTTTTCTAAAAAAAACTTAAGTATTATCCATCAACAGAGCCCACCAGGCGCTACTATTTTTGTTAAATGCTGACAAAGTAAAAAAAAAGTAACACATTCGACATTCCGAGTATCCGATCCAGTTGAGGTTGAAATCAACCATCCTGGATTCTCTAAATTCGACAATTGAAAGCGCATTTCACAAGAAAAACTCTCCCAATAACAGGCAAGTTGGAACAAGAAGGAATTGAACGTTATTTGATAGTTCAGGTAAAGGTGAATTTGATCATAAACGTCCATGTGAAGAAAACCAAACAAGCTAGACAGTCTCTCATGAAGTCATTGAAGGATATTTCGATCAAACATGAACAATCTTTAATAGTATTTCTCAATGAGAACGAAGATTGGCGTGGATTTATAAAAAAATCCCAAAAAAATAATTAAATCGGACAGGCAAGGTCAACCCAAAAAACGTGGAAAGTATCTAACACCTTGTCCTGATATACAGATAACCCAAAGCATAAGTCGAAATTCAGATTGACTTTACCTCTACGTGAATGGTAATAGTTTGTGGGCCCTGGAAAAATCGGTAATCGAATGGTCGCTGTGCGGAACACGTGTGTATTCGACTCCACCGTGTTGAGTACGCTAGTCGCATACGATTTCGCCCTGTGTACAGCTCACAGTCGAAAAATTGCCATACATGATTTTGTAGAGACGTTTTCGAGGGCTGGTGTACGTTCAAACTGTACAATGTGAAATTTTAAAATACACAAAGGACATCAAAGACTTTAATAGAGTCACACATTTTACCAAACACTCCGTCCCTTCAGAGAAATTTGATTGCAATTTTTTATCAGTTTGAAGAAGCAAGCGGCGCACTAGTACTCTATCTCAATTTGGACCCGATTTTTAAAAGAGCAATGGGGGTCTACAGGGAGCAGTAAATCAGTCCGTTGGATACTACGTAGTGTTGCTTTTTCAAAGGAACTAACGTTTCTAAGACGTTTGCCGCTGAAAATGGATTGATTGCTGCACGGCGTGAACTAACAGGAATTGTAGGAAACAGTTCAATCTTACAGAAATCCCGGATAAATGTAACTACTGCGATTGTCAGTACATAAAGATTTCAGCGATTATTTTCATTATTTTCATTATTTTCGTAACTGTAAAAAACGATTGAAACCTTATCAGTGCTATGAGTTCGGTTCTTGACTGTTAAAATTGGTAAAACAGTTTGTTCTGTGGACTGGTGTTATGGTTTAATGATCTGAATAGCTCAACACTCGTAGAGTTATCGAATGACAATAACGTGCGACTTGTTTCCTGTTCAGCTCACGGCGAAGAATATTTACGAGAAAATATTTAAAAAGATTGGAACGGCCTTCTATGAAATACTCAATACTAAATACAACAAACGAGGAAAATATCTGAGACCCCTAGTCGTGAATGGTAACAGTTTGGGCTCTGGAAAAATAGGCAAATGAATTATTGCTGTGCGGAACTGTATGCAATCGACTCCACCGTCTTGGGTATACTGGCCACAGAATAAAACACACTATACATACACTTAATTATGACGAACACATCACAAAGTCGAAGACAGCAATACATGATTTTATAGAGACGTTGTCGGGGTCCGATGTATGTTCGAAACTTTTCAACGAACTGGGTGATTTGAAAACACAAAGGAAATCAAATCAAATATGCTGTGTTAGATTGCGAGATCAATGTGGCAATTTTAATAGAATCACACGTGCTACCAAACATTCCGTGCTATTAAATAAAAAAATATTGCAAGAATTATCACTTTGAAGGAACAAGCAGCGTACCTACTAGTACTCTATCTCAATTTAGACCCGATTTTGAAAATAGCAAGGAGTGTCTACAGAAAGCGACAGATCAGTCCGGTGGATACTACGTATCTAAAAGTCGTAGCAAGTGTGCTTTTTCAAATTAACTAACCTAATTATGGAACTTCCCTTGATCTGGAGGCTGCTGAAATTGGGTTGTTGTTGTTCGGCATTGTCTAACGAATTGCATGAAAATATTCACTCTTTCCGAAATCATTGAATTATTTCAATACTATGAATGCATTAATTACAAATGATTTTAGGGAAACATTTTGTTGTTCAGCATTACTTAAAAAGTTGAGTCAGATAGTAGAAGTGACCTAAAAACACGGACAATTGCATCCTTGTCTGTCCAATGAGGTTGGTTCTCGACTGTTAAAATTTATACAAATAACTCGCGTAGAGTTATCAAATGACTGTAACGTGCAACTTGTTTCCTACTCGGCTCGCGAAAAATATTTTCAAGTATTAAAACAACCGGTTTTTTAAAATGAAACATAGAATTATGAATTCATTAGACGATACTTCGACCGAACAGAAATAATCTTCAATGGTTTTTCTCAATGAGAACGAAGATTGGCGTGGCTTTACAAAAAAGACTGAACAAACCCAACCTAAAATGCAAGGTTGACCCAAGAAACGAGGAAAACATCTGATATCTTGTACTGATATACAGATAAGCTAAAGCAGTAGCCGAAACTCAGTTTTACGTTACCTCTCACGTGAATGGTAATATGTAGTTTGGGTTTTGGAAAATTGGGCTAATGAATTATTGCAGTGCGGAAAACGTATGCCTTTGACTCCATCGTGCTGAGTATATACAACATATAGCAATATCCCACAGTCGAAGATAGCAATACATGATGTAAAGACGTCGTCGAAGTTTGGTGTATGTTCGATGTTGAATAATGAACGACGTGAAATTTTTAAACCCACAAAGATGGGGTGTTAGATTGTGAGATCAAAGAAAAGCAAAAAAAAAGCAGCCATTAGCAATCCATTCGAAAACAAGAAAAGCTAGAATTTATTGGACGATATTTGGACCGAACCGGAACAATCGTCGATGACTTTTCTCAATAAGAACGAAGATTAGCTTGGCTTACAGCAATACTGAACCTGCACCTGACCGAAAATGCAAAGTCTACCCAAGAAACGTGGAAAATATCTGTCCGTGTCCTGATATACAGATATAACCCCAATACTGCTGCTGAAATTCAGCTTGATTTGCCCCTACTCGTGAATGGTTCGGACCAGGAAAAGGCAAACGAATTATTCTTGTACGCAACATGTATGTATTCAACTCCACCGTGTTGAGTATTCTAGCCGCATACTACGACTTCGCTCCGTATTACGAACACATCACACATTCGATTACTGCTGTACATGATTGAGATGATGTTGTGACGTTGTCGAAGTCTGGTGTAAATTCGAAACTATACAACGAACGAAGTGAAATTATAGAACACACAGCGGAGATCATAGGCGGAGTGTTAGATTGTGAGATCAACGTCACAGGTTTAATAGTGTCACACATTTTACCAAAGACTCCCGTCCCTCGAGATACAAACTTATTGCCATAATTATCAGTTTGCAAGCACAGGCAGCGTAGTGGTCCTTGATCTCAATTTGGAGCCGATTTACAAAAAAAGAAGAGGGATCTACAGAAACCTGTAAGTCAGTCCGTTAGATGCTACGTATCTATACGAAAGTGTTGCTTTTTAAAAGAAACTAACGTTACTAAGATGTTTGCCAGAGTAAGCTACATTTTTCTCAATCTCGAGGCTGGAAATTAAGTTGTTTGCTTGGCGTGTCGACGAATCGCAGGTAACAGTTCACTCTTTCTAAAATCAATAAAAATGTTAACTACTGTGATTGTCAGTTATGAATTCAGTGATTATTATCGTTGCGGGGCATTACTATAAAAAAGGAGTCAGAGAATAGAAATGACTTTAAACACGGACGATTGAATCCTCATCTTAGCTATGAGTTCGGTTCGTGACTATTGATTTTAGTAAAACAGGTTGTTCTGTGGGTTGCTGTTATGGTTGCCAATGATCAAAACAGCTCAACTCTCGTAGAATTATGGAACGACAATTACGTGCGACTTCTTTCTTGCTCAGCTCGCAGCGAAGAATATTTTAGAGAATTGAAACATCTGGGTTTCAAAAAAGAAAAATCACTTAGCTTCTACAAGTTTCTTGTTGCCAGGCACTATTATTTTGTTAAATGCCGACACAATGAAATACAAAAAAGCTCAGCTCAAAGTAATAGATTCGACGTCCCGATACCTGATCTGGTTGATGAAAGGTCAACCATCCTGGTGCCGGAATCTCTAACTGTAACTCTATCTCAATATGGACCTGATGTTCAAAGAAGCCGTGAGGTGCCTACTGGAAGCTGTAAGTCAGTCCGCTGGATACCACATATCTAAAACACGAAGCAAGTGGTGCTTTTTCAAAGGAAATAACGTTACTAAGTCGTTTGTCTGAGGAAGCTACATTTTCATGGATCTCGAGGCTACTGAAATTGTATTGATTGTTCATCGGCCTGGTCTAACGAATTGCAGGAAACAATTCACTCTATCGGAAATTAATGAAAAGTTGAACTACCTTGAATAATATAATTTTCGTTCCTGGGCAGTACTAAACATATGGAATCAGATTGTTGAAGTGACCTAAAAACAGGGACGAATCCTCATCTGTGCTAGGAGTTCCATTCTCGACTAATGCTGGAATAGCTCAACTATCGTAGAGTTATCGAATGACCATAGCGTGCGCCTGGTTTCCTGTTATGGAGGCAGCGAAGAATATTTTCTTAAGGAATCAACCAGGCCAAATGCCGATACACATAAATACCAATAAAGTCCGGCTCACAGTAATACATTCGACGCCCCGAGAAGCTAATCCGGTTGAGGAAAATTCCATTATCCTGGTCAGGGAGTCGCTAACTTCGACAATCGAAAGCATACAAGTGAATTTTGAATCTCTCAACACCTGACGAGTTGGGTTTGATCGTAAAAGTTAACACGACTAAGCACGAACGTCTATCGTATCTTCATCGTATCGTACATCGCAACATCACGGTATGCGCGGCAAATTTTCCATACAAACCATCATTTGGGCGCACTCGATACTCTGTCGATACGCTTACGATAGATGTTCGTGGTCGCCTCTGGAACAAACAAGATAACCTAGACGGTACGACTCTTATGAATTCATTGGACGATATTCCGGCCACCCCGGGACAATCTTCAATGGCTTTTCCCAATGAGAACGTAGATTGGTGTGGATTTATAAAAAAACGCCTGAAATAATTCAAAAGAAAAGACAAGGTCGAGTCAAGAAACGAGGAGATGTCTGTCACCGTGTCTTGATATATCATTTGCTAGAGCAGCGACCGAAATTCTGTTTAATTTACCTCTACTCATGGTTCATCTGGTTTTGAAAAAAGACAAGTTATTAGGCGCTATTGTTTTATTAACGTTGACTGTCCGTGCACTATTGGTATACATATAGTGCAATTTTGATGTAGCTGTGACGTTCATGCACCAATGTTAACTCTAACAGGTTTATTGGACTGGAAGTGTAAGCTACGACATTGATTGAATTAATTTTACTACGATCATCTCAATGTACTCTTGGGTAATTTGCGAACGACCTAGGTTTTCGGCGATGATCTCGCTCTTAGTTCTTTTTATATTCTACTAACTTTTTTAGCTTTCAATCCTGGTTATAAACCTTCCTCTTGAATTACTTTATCTATAGCTGAAAACTGCATTAAAATCCGTTCCATAGTTTAAGACTATACTAGGAAAGTTTTGAAAGAAAAAGCGTATTACAAGGTAGTTCATTATATTGAAGATAAAAATGTATGGAAATAGCTACTCTCTGCACAGTGCACCTCTAATTTTCTTATTTAAGTTGTAAGTAATTATTGTTATTTTCTATTTTGTTGTCTAGTTATTTCCTTTTTATTGTTTTTGAATGTTACCTATATTAAGTATTTTGTAATTGTTAAATATAAAAATATATAAAATTTATATTATAAAATAGCCAAAAGGTCAAAATAGATAAAATTTATATCAAAAATGATGTAATAAAAAATTTAAAAGAATGTAACCTTGCTGAATTTCTTGCCGGTTCTTCTCAGTTGAAGGCTGACTTCCGAAACGGTTGTAGCTTCAGCAACTTTAAATTTGACCTTCAAAAGTGCCTTCCGAGGGCCTATACTGAATAAATGGTTTCGAATTTTTGAATTCTATAAAGGACATACAGACAAACATTTATTTAACCGACTTCAAAAAAAGATAGATATATATATAGAAGATGGCGTGACGCCATTGGCGTCCGTTCTATTAAGCGGTGACGATCTAAACTATGAAAATGTAATAACTGTAATCACTACATAGTATAAAACAAAGTCGCTTTCTCTGTCCCCATATCCCTATGTATGCTTAAATCATTAAAACTACGCAACGGATTTTGATGCGGTTTTTTTTATAAGTAGAGTGATTGAAGAGGAAGGTTTTTATGTATAATACATGTGACATCCCACGGGAACGCGGGTAAAGCCGCGGGGGACAGCTAGAAAGTAATATAATAACTGATCCGCTATAGTGTAAACTTTAATAAGAAATCGAGTAACTTTCCTGCCGCCCGAGTCTCTTATTGAATGAAGTATTAGGTTGGGGAAAAAGTCTTTTCGCATTATAGTATGTATGAACTTGTAATAAAATCTCTTTGGCTATACTATTTGTATCTGGCTGGTTTTGGTATCATTGAATGTTTAAATTTTAAAGAACATAATTCCAAATTCAAATTAGGAAAATGTGTGATTTGCATATGTTTTTCGTACCGCCAATATGAGTGAATCTAATGAAGAAATTCGATTCATTTTAAAATTTTACTACAAAAAAAGGTAAAAATGCAACACAAGCCGCGTGCAAGTGCAGTGTCTGTGAGAGTAGCACAAATTTGGTTAAAGCGTTTTCAATCCGGAAATTTTGATGTCAAAAATGCACGTCGCTCTGGTCGCCCCATTACTGATAAAATGGATGCCATTTTTGAAAAAGTGGAGCAAGATCGGCATATCAGTAGTTACGACGTAGCTGAAGAACTGGGATTTGACCACAAAACAGTTTTGGCGCATTTGAAACAAACTGGGTACACAAAAAAGCTAGATATTTGGGTACCTCACGAGCTCACTGAAAGAAACCTAATGAACCGAGTACTCATTTGTGATTCTTTATTACGACGTCATGAAACCGAACCATTTTTGAAGAAGCTGATAACTGGTGATGAAAAGTGGATCACGTACGACAAGAACGTGTGAAAAAGGTCGTGGGCAAAGGCCGGTCAGGCTTCACAGACTGTGGCAAAACCCGGGTTAACTCGCAACAAGGTGATGCTGTGTGTGTGGTGGGATTGGAAGGGCATTATTCATTATGAGCTGTTCCGACCAGGCAGGACCATCGATTCTGAACTCTACTGCGAACAACTGATGAGATTAAAGCAAGAAGTTGAGAGAAAGCGGCCGGAATTAATTAACAGAAGGGGTGTGGTTTTTCATCATGATAACGCTAGACCTCACACATCTTTAGCCACTCAGCAAAAATTAAGAGAGTTTGGCTGGGAGGTATTAATGCATCCGCCGTATAGTCCTGACCTTCCACCTGTTTCGGTCTCTTCAGAATTATTTAGGCAGTGTCAGGTTAACATCACGAGAGGACTGTCAAAACCACTTGTCGCAGTATTTTGATCAGAAGTCCCAAAATTTCTATAGCAATGGGATCATGTCCGTACGTACAAGATGGCAAAAAGTTATCGAACAAAATGGTACCTACATACTTTAGTTAAATGTAAATAAACTATATTAAAAATGTTTTGAATTTTCTTAAAAAAGGCGAAGGAACTTTTTCCCCAACCTATTATATAATAAATAATTATAATTAAGGATGATTTAAGTTTTATTAAGTTCACAACAATTTATTGTGATAGAAATATGGATTGAAACAAAGATCCACGATCATAAATATCGGAGACTCTTAATAGCGCGATTCAGCTTTACACAAAAACAAATCAACGCCATCTATTGATACATAAAGGAAGTAGACATACTTGAAATTAACTTATTATGTACATTTTTTGTTATCAGCAGCAATTAATAGGTTTATACAAACCTTTACAAATGTAATTTTACTAAATGTAACCTTTACAATTCTTAACACTGATTTTTAAGGGATGTATAGGTGAGGCCTTTGTTATCAGGCTGGACACATTAATTAGAGCAACTAATGTGACTCATTTAAACACATCGGTTTCTCGCACTGAAGACATTCTGTTAAAACCTTTGTTCAATAGTGACCCAATTCTTTGAGTTTTTTTTGCGCCCTCGACAGCGTTTTTGGTCATTCTTCCAATTAGGAATTTTGGGTATACGTGTTATTTTGTGACGCTCCTGTAGACGAGAGCTAATGGTCTTGGGTTCGGTTAATTATTCTGGACTGCCAGTAACACTGACGATACTAATAGCTAGCAAAGCTGGTGTTATCTTTTTGTACGACACCGTGGATTTCCTCACCGGTGAGTTGTAACTTGCGAGTTGGTCTGCCACGCTTATATGTAGGCTAAAACCATTTCGGGTTTCATTACGCTACGATATCCTCCTGACATTTGCATCTTTGATTGTGGCAAGTTGACGACATAACGTTTTTATTTTGTCCACCTTTTACAGTCACAAAAAAGAAGAATACTATAGTTGTTTTTGAGTTATTAAATTATGTTAAACACATTCCTTACTCTGCGGATAAGTAGATATTCTCATAACCTTATTGCCAAACATAATGATGTGTGCCCGTAGTTAATTCCCGCGATAAACTTGCAGATGGAAATAAACAGTACCTTCAATGATAGATAGTGCGGTTCACCGAATATTTGCGTAGTTTGGCGCACCATTAGCGTTCTATTTATAATAGTGTTGTATCAACCGATCTGCGCTATCTGATTTATGTATGTCGTTTATTTTTATTAAAATAAAATTGTGGCAGTTTTGTATATTTTGGGTTTTTTTATTTTTATAAATGTTAAATTGATTGACTCGATGACCTTTAAAGCTATTTGAATAAAAATTAAATTTTGTTCGTTCGTGAGCGCATCAATTTTTCAAATGTATACAAGTCTGAATGAGGTCTTTAGGAACAAGAATTGGAAATTGTTTCCCAGTAACGTTTGTTAATTTGTAGTTACTTGAAAGTACTTTACCAGTGAGATTTTAGTATGAGCTTAACCATAACTGAGGATTCTTAAAAGCAATGCAACGCATACCAGGAACAGCTAGTTATCTGTTAATAAATATGCAATTATGCAAAATAGTTAAGTGACATTTATTCTTCTTTTTGTGATACGTTTTTTATATTATCTTTGAATCGCGACCAACTTATTAATTGGTACGGGCGGCGTTGTCTAACCCACCAGAAAAGCTATACCAATAACAATATGTTATCAATAAAATAAAAAAAGTGAAAATACTTCGCTTTTTTCAAACATGCAAATTAAGTTTTACTTAATTTTTTATAGTGAAAATGGTCAAGATTCGACTAGTGGGTGAACTCTAGAATAAAATGTGTAAAATAATATAACAAATATTAAATTTATTGGCTTAAGCTTGATATTTTTCATAATCATTTTTATTTATATTTCTTTCTCCGCCACAACACGACAATATTGTCAGTGAGACATAAATTTGATGTAATAAATTAATGTTTGTTTTGAAAACAGTAATTACTGTATTTATTGCCGGTTCTTCTCAGCAAAAACGACATTTCAAACCGGTATCATAGTCAGACTACTCATATTCTTACGAAGGCCTATTTTCATTTCATATACCGTGCTATGGTAACGATAATTCATATCTCGGGGATCGTATGAGGCCAAAGCATATACCAATGATTACGTCCACTCGGCTTGAATTCTGGAGGTCCTGAATTCGATTCTCGGGCTCGGCAAGTTAATATGAACGTATCTGTTTAGAAATGAGACAGTAATTAGAAAAAAAACGGCGACAATGAGCACTAAGTTGGGACTAAAAATACCTCTGCTTACGTCTTCGGGAATAATGAGCGTGAAGATGTTATTGAAGCATTAATAAACATTACAACCAAAAAATAAAATGATAATACCTTCAAAATGAAATACCAATATATGTATAATCAGTTCAGAGATGAAAAATTGGCATCAAAGCAGAATTTGATAAACAGAAACCGTTCAAATTGAAGCGCTTGGGTTTCCACGGTGGCCTTTGACATCACTCAAGAGAAATACATTACTATAAGTACGTAATGTACTCGCAATTCCATGAAAACACCATCAAGGGCAATTACTTAGAAACGTACGAGCAAAAGACTATCATGAGAAACTGAATAATATTTATCGTTGTTTAGTTATTTGATGGTTTGTTGCTATTTCTAGTTTCAGTGTTTTTGTTACCTCAATGGCTCAATCAATCGTGAAGAAATTTGGCACGCGTGTTGTATGTAGTATGTGACATGGTGACAGGATATTGTTTTTACCCTGGGAAAACATAATCTCTAGATTTTGTTTAATGGTCTGTTCTGACACTAATCAATAAACAAATTCGAAAAAAACATGTTTAAGAAAAATCATTTGAAATCAGAATTCCCCGCCAAACCATAGATAAATTATTTTGCTTTTGAAACCTTGATGAATTTGAGTCAGTACTATAAAACGGCAATTTCATCAGACCTATGTTATATGTCCCTACTAATATTATAAATGTGAATGTAAGTTTGTTTGGTTACGCTTTCACGCGACAACTACGTTTGTACACATATTCTTGGAGGTATTAGAAGTAACATAGGATACTTTTTGTGCCGGGGCGATGTTATATCCCTCGGGAACGGGGGCGAAACCGCGGGGGACAGCTAGTATAATATATATAAGGAAAATGGAGTACCTTTGACGCACCATGACCTCAAAACTATTTAACTTATCAGGATGGGACTGCTACCATTCGACGCGGAATTTTTCTGTAGATCATTATAGGCTATACGAGTACGTATATGATAAACGCGGGTGAAACCACGGGGGACAGCAAGTTACATAGTATATACAAAAATCAGAATATCCAAAACCTTCATCTTTATAATATTTGTTAGCATTAATTTCGTAAAAGATATATTCTTTTTTTACTATTTCATAAAATTATTTGAACATACTTTTATTTCAGGATCACTTTAAGATGATCATTTGCCGATGCTGAAACGGTGCATCTGTAGAAAAACGCATAAAAATACAATAAAAAACACTCATAAAAGTGAAAATATCGAGGAACACATCACTCTTGCACTCTCCAGCCAACAGACTAAAATCAAATTAGAAAATAAACTGAGAAAGTGGTCCAGTTAAAAAGCTACAGCCCCCTTATTTAGCTAGTACAAACTTCGGAGGCCCCGGAGAGTTTATCTCTCACTGATTAGTAGTATTAGCGTAGTAAGCGACAGAGACAGAGCATAGAGGCCGCGACAAAACATCCTCGAGTTAGTGTCATTTTCCTCACAGAATCGAGACCCAGATAACTGATATACTCATATACAATATTCTAACTCAATTTTTTTTTTATACTTATACAGATATTTACACATAGAAATTTCCTAGCGATTGTTCGGTTCGTGGTATTTATTTTACCACACCGTCATTGGTTCAAATAATGTTATTAAATAATATTGAATATAGCGTGTTACATGCGGCCGGATGTACTATGACGTCACAATAGTACACCATCCGAAAATGTTAGTTTGTTTTCATAAACTTTTACGTGAGTTTCTGTTGCTTATATAAAGAATGAGAAAAAGCAAGCTTTTGTTTGAATAAATACTATTTTTTAGGTTTTGGTAGCATTAAATAAAAAGCGGCCAAGTGCGAGTCGGACGCGCATACGATGGGTTCCGCACCGTCGTACAATGTGTAAGAAAATGCCGACAAAACACGTTTCTTGGACGGACTCCATGGAGTTTTACACTTTATTTTATTTTTGTTATTTGTTGTTATAATAGCCATTGTAGTACGGTTAGTTAGTTAGTTATACAGGGCTTCCTCCGCACTTAGCCTCTTGAATGGGCCATTGTGCGTCAGCCTCTTACTCCAGCCATCCCAGGTTGTCCCAGAAAGCTAGCAATCTTTTCAGGTTGCTGCAGGCTCCCGGGAGCGATGCTGGGGATTGGAGTATCTGTATACATATATATGTGTACAGTAGTACGGTAGGTACGGTTCAAAAGATAAAGACCTGTGGTCCACGGACCAATGGACAGCGGTGTCTTAGCAATAGGGTCCTGTGGACACCCTTTAAGTATGAATCCTTAAAAACTACAACATAACAGGATTTTGACAGATAATCCGCCATGTTTTTAAATGAATGTCGAATCTGTGGCAACGTCAACAATATTTTCAAAATTTCTTAAATGAATACAGTCAACAATGTAAGTTGGTATACAGCCCCCTTATTCAGCTAATACAAACTTCGTCGGCGAGCCGCTTCACGGAAGCTTCGGAGAGCTTATCTCTCACGTGATTAGCTTAGTAAGCGAAAGAGACAGAGCACGGAGGCCGCGACGAAACATCCTCGAGTTAGTGTTATTTTACTTACAGAATCGAGCTCCTGATACCAACATACAAAACACTATAACATGAAAAGATAAATTGAACAACTGTTTTGTAAAATTACACCTTTATAAACCTTCATTATTAAAATTTCTACAAAATGTTTTAATTTTAGTGTGCAGTTGTTATGTAAATATATATTTTAGCTTATGTTGCTGACTGTGCCAACATAGTAATGCTAACGATACAATAAACAAACAAATAAAATTTTATGCTAACGATTGGCACATCATTTTGCAATTCAGTATTTTTATTTTACTACATTATTTTTATAAGAGTTTTATGAACACGTGACGTGCAGCTGTAAATGTGACGTCACACATTCTTTAACTACCCTAAAGGATGACGTGGTTGGTGACGTCACTTTGTGGTGTAGTTCACAACTAGAATTACGATAACAATTAGTGATTTGTTCAATTCATTTTGACAGGCCAGTTGGCGATGGCTTGGTTAGCGACCCTGCCAAGTCGCAGATCGCGGGTTCGATTCCCACCCGGGGCAAACATTTGTGTGCATGAACATGTCTGTTTGTTCTGTGTCTGGGTGAGTGGGTGGTATCTATTATAAGTATGTATTTAGAAAAAAATGCAGTATATGTAGTATATCAGTTATCTGGTTTCCATAGTACAAGCTCTGCTTTGTTTGGTATCAGATGGCCGTGTGTAAAATAATGTCCCGGATATTTATTTATTATTTATTTATTATTTATTTATAATTAATTCTTTTGCTTATATCTATATGTAGTGTGCAAAGCTCTACTATTCATCTTTATATTAAATTCCGGTGTCTATGTGTTCGTAATTCTTCTAACTTGTAACTCCTAGGCTTGCCCGATTTTGATATTTATCTTTTACTTATGGGTTCACCTCATCGCAAGTTTTAGCAACAATACTTGATAAAGGTCTTTCTATTGTCAACAATATCTGTGTCTCAAGGCGGATCTTTAAATAAAACTCGAGTACGGGTGGAACTGTAGTTACCTTAAGTAGGGTGTAGATCGACAAACAGGCACACAGTCTACCCAATGGTATGTTGCCACCGCCATGGACATTTGCAACACCAGAGGCATCGCCAATGCATTGTCGACACTGAGACGTGAAGTTGTTAAGTCTCACGGCCTGTAATATCACCGGCCGCCTTTTCTTCCTAACTGAAACACAGTAATGCACTGCACTACTGCTTCACGGGAGAAATGAGTATGGTAGTACTTCCCTAGACGAACTCTGCACCATTAATCATTTTGACTATTCTTAAATATTTGACGGGCCAGTTGGCTTGGTGGTTAGAGACTCTGACTGCCAAACCGAAGGTCGCGGATACTTACCCAGGACAAACATTTGTGTGCATGAACATGTCTGTTTGTTCTGTGTCTGGGTGTGAATATCTATATAAGTATGTATTTAAAAAGTAGTATATGTAGTATATAAGTTACCTGGTAGCCATACTACAAGCAGTACACTCTGCTTAACTTGGGATCAGGTAAGTATGTGTGAAAAATGTCTTGGGATATTTATTTAAAGAATTTAATCCGGAAGGTTGGTGTATAATACATTTATTCATATTATATCCACTCAGGCGAAATCGCTAGTTCTCGTATAAAAGTATCAATTTAAAATAACTGAAAGACTCACAGATCCCACGATATTGTGACTAAGCTTGTGAGACTGACGTATTAATAAAACGCGGTAGATGGGTATTCTGCAAGCAGTTCCTAAATTGGTATTAATCAGCTGGTTTAAATGGTCCTAGGTGAGGTACCGACGTGACCAAGAAGACATATTAAAAAGTATGTGATCCCAAACCGAACTTCGTGGCGGGTTGGATGGAATGGCGATTTTCCCAATTACACTGGTCCCATGTCACCAAGTGGAGATAGACATTAAAGTCCAGATTACATATGTGCCAGGCGTTTTGTGACGGCTCAATTTTTTTTACGATGCTTGGGCTTAAATTTCACCACTATCTCATCAGGGTATGTCACCCATTCGCGAAACTCGCAAGTTTAGCGTTTTCTGTATGATGTAGTGTGATTTCTTCTCCAAGATTTCGTACAACGAATCTCAAGCTCTCTATATGATTTGAGCCTGTGACCTTAATCACCCTACTTAATTTACCCTATTCACCTAAGTTGTTATCGTCGTCATTATGACGCCTTTGGTGATCTTTTGGCCCATTGGCAGGTTTTCATACATGGTGATGACAATTAAATATGTGATAAATCATTAATTGGCAACAATGCAATGTCATCCGTTTGTCGACAGGAAGACCTGGTGATTTTTACTGCATTACTTAAACATGTGGTTGAATTTCTTTTAGTCTGGATTATTAGCCCGTACCTATATTTTTATTGTAAGATAAACGCTTATGGCTTTGACCACAATCTTATTGTGGTAGGTACATACATAAATATTATAGGGCATTCTTTACACACGGCCATCTGATCCTAAATTAAACAGAGCTTTACTACTTGAAATATGGAAACCAGATAACTAATATTTTACTTCTTTTTACACTCAAAACACAGAACAAATATATGTACATGTTCATGGACACATGGAAGCGTGGCAGTCAGGATCTAACCACCAAGCCAACTGGCCTATGAAGTAATATGGTGGTTGCCAGCTACTGGAGAAGACACAAGTTTCTGATAAACAGGGGTTCATTCTATAAGACAAATGACAGTACTAGCTAGACATTATTTCACTGCGGCCTCTATGCGCTCTCTCTTTTTGACTACATAATAACGTGAGAGGTCCGCTCAGCCTAGCCCCAGCTCTGCAACGAAATTCTATAGCTCAATAGGGGGCGTTCTTATTTTAACTCATAAACAAAAGCTATCTATTTCCAATGTCACAAGAGAATGTCCCAACAAAATTTAATTAATAAAACGTCTGCGGTGTCAGTCAGTGTACGAAAATAAGGCGTGATACGCACCGACGACACGCAATCAACTGGCGTGAATCACTCGTGACGAATAGCCCTTATGACGCGGGGCGCCACTTTCAGAGAAATAGCGACACATTCCAAGCGATATGTCGACACATTTTGTATTGCCACGTTATGATATCGTCCCTCGCATTTGGATGGATTCCCATTTTTATATTACATAAGATTAATTATTAGGCAAATGTTAATTTATTTAAGTGCTCATTTATCAGGTTATCAGTGCGTATCAGTTTTACAAAGTGGCCGTTAAATACCTTCAGAGGGAACCCTACTATAGTTGAATTTATGGCCGGCTCTTCTCAGTAAAAAACAACCTTCCAAACCGGTATTAGAGTCAGACTATTTATAAGGCCTATTTGAATAAAAATGTTTTCATTTCATTATATCCTTTAGAGTCGTAGAGTAGTTCGAGTAGAGCGGGACACATCATGTAATTGAGTTTGAAACCAGCTTCCTCATCCGATCGAGCTGAAATTTTTCACACTCAAATGTTTTTGTTGACATTGCACGATTACTTTAGTGACGTTATTCTAAATTCAGTAAGGCGGACGGGATGAGATTCACAAGCCACCTCCATGTCATGGGTATCTAATGAAAGGGTTTGCTGAGTAGCCTACGCGACGTCAGTTTATGTTTTAGGGCTCTAAGCTTGTTTAAAACCGTATTTTTTGACTGAATATTTTTACTTTTTAGGTACTATAGGTCTCTGGTTCTGTTTCTTACGTTGCCAGAAAGCATTTCCTGTAGGCCGAGATCGGTAATGCGTCCGAAAGATGGGGACAATGCTCACTCTAGCGATGAACACGCACCCAATGATCCTACGTCACACTATCGGAGTTTTCTCAGGATTTGACCATATACTAGGACCATAAACTATATACTATATCGCACCTTTAGAATTGAAGTGGCTTAATCCAAAATTCTTGTTTTTTGGTAAACACCAAAAATGTAATAGAAGAATTAGCCGTTTTGTAGATTTTCCATTTTATTGCTCTAGGTTAAGCGTTTATTTTTATTTTTTTTGTTATTAACCGTAGGGTAGGAATTGTTTTAATGATTGGACACTAAACCTTTACGTATAACTAATTAGAACATTTTATAATTAGTCATTAAAAAAAAAATGACACTTATTTTCCGAAATCAATTTAATATTATTGGCATATTTGACTTTGAGTCAATTTTTTACTTAACGATACATAAACAAATTGTGCCTATTTAAAAAAGGGGCGATTAATTTCTAATGTTATATTTGAACATGGTGACAGATTTTACAATATGCTAGTTTAATTATTGTAGACTAGTTAAATTAAAGGAAAGTGAAAAGCAGACTTTGGTTTCAAAATCGTGTATTTTGAAATTTTCCCTCACTAATCATCATTAAACACTAATCTACTGGTACTGCTACCAACATAACATTACCACCTGGTATTCAATTAAAGTAAGTTTATAAAAATCAATGGTTTGAAATAATCTCCAAATACTATGTAAACCTTTGATAAAATAATATAAAACAATGAAATACTTCTTATCAATAGAGTAGAAAAATAATAAAGTAAAAGTCATTTTGTTATATTTGAATAACTGGCCAAAAGATATTTATAAAAATGTCTAAGAAAGAATTTACGAAATAAAAAAACTTTTATCAAACTCAACTAATTAACATAATCAACCATTCACTTTTTTTTAAATAAACAGCAAAAATAACATATCTTGATTCAACACTAAAATGAGATCAAAATATATCATTAAGTTAATTTATTAAAAATAATTATAAACGCGAGTCATAGAACCAGGCGTAGATACTAGGGATTGCTTTAGTTCTTATAAGATAATTCAGATCTTTTTTTTTATTTTCTGCAAGCACCATTTTGGACTATAAGCATTCGTTATTGTAATTTCACACGCTTTTTTCATTTTATTTCTTAAAGTCTTTTTCAGCATATGTATTTTTATAGTAAAATAAAAATAGCTCGTCTTTAACTAATTTTAACACTTTTATCTCGCTATCTAAGTCCCTCAAACCCACTGCATTTTTATCAACATTCGTTCTGCAACACATTTAAGTCTATAAAAAATTGTAACCTTAACTCTTTAACTCTAATTGGGGTGCCAGTTTTTCTAGCACCTCTTAGTAAAGGCATATATTGTTGCGGTTTGTCAATAGGATCTTAGGTTTCTCTTTATTTCTTTTCAATTAAACTATGTGCATTGCCTCCCTCTTTCTGTGTATGTCCCTTAATTAGATATTTATGCGTTATTGATTGAATGTTGTCAAAATGGGCCACTGTCTTATGCAGTGGCCTAAACTGCTATAAACTGGCAATATATTTATATTATATTTTGTTTTGACCATTACAATTTCTGAATAAAATATTAGATTTAAAGTTTTGTCTGCATTATTTTCACTGATGGGACTTTAAGTAATCAAAAACGCAGAAACCTATTTCAATAGCCCCTTTATTACCATGTCTTCTTTTCCAAAAGTAGCAATATACTCCTTCATATGCACCTAGTTCACTATCGTTTTTCTTTTTATTATTATGTTTTGATTTAGAAGCTAGTTCAACTATTGTAAAATTATAACAATTAAGTCTTGACCTATAATAAAAAGATGAAACATCGCCTTTACGACAGGTCATTGCAGCTTCGAGATCATAAACAGCACATTTAGTTTCGTTAATAATACATATTCATATTATATTTATATCTTGTACATTAGTCTCATAAATATTTTTTGGCCTTAAAAAAAGCTTATATTAATTTCAGTTGTAAATATTAAGTAAAAAACCCAGTACGGGCGTGAGACTTGTTTTGATTATTATTAAAGTCCCTACATATCTCTTTTATACTCTTGCTGCCATCCATATAATCTCTTGAAGTAGAAGATCTTAGTTAATGTGATTCTATGCGCGGTAGACTATTAATATGGTCCTTAATATCTTGTACAAGACTTGGGTTAATCGGGGCTCGGCTTCTAGAACGCCCTCTAAGATCTTCCACAAGGCCATTAGTTTTCAGTTTCACAGTTTTTATCTGTCTCTCTGTAATACGAGTATCTAGTGTATTGATAAAAAAAGGTTTTACAAACGCGAATTCTTTGGCAATCAGCTGTAAAATAAATGGCTGTGTTTGGTTTACGAGGATGGGCAGCATTTTTGTACTGATATTTTGGTTTCACCTCCATCGTGCATGCCTTGATAAATGATCGCTTCAAGTCAAAATTACTTAGCTGCCAATAATAGTCGTATATTTCGCTCAGGGGTTATGTTATCGGAACAACGAAGTCTACAAACACAATTACTTTGTTAGATTTAGAAAGTGATTGGTAGGCTTTTCCGGTATTTCGAAGAGATTTAACAATATTTTGTTTCCATTGAGACGGATTGCGCAGGCGCTTCCTAGATTTTTTATTCTGAGGAAACAATTGCATCGTCACCATCATGTGCCCCATCCCTGTCAGACGTGTTGGTTGATGAACTGAAAGAGCGTCGTAGCGATGAATCGTTGTAAGTCGGATCAGCGTCACTCAGATCGACTTCTGATTGCAAAGAATGCACAGGTGATTGACGGTAGTTTATGTCTTTATCTAACCGTATTTTGCTATTTGAGGGCTCGGCACAAATTATATTCGTGTAATCGATTTGAGTACCTGACATGATAGAAGGTGAGCTATTTATTTTCAGTTCGTCTCAG
The DNA here is from genome assembly GCA_907165245.1 of Habrosyne pyritoides. Lineage (NCBI taxonomy): Eukaryota > Metazoa > Arthropoda > Insecta > Lepidoptera > Drepanidae > Habrosyne > Habrosyne pyritoides. Next base: position 11,628,697 of record OU015603.1, on the reverse strand, counting down.
CTTTGCTTCGGCTATGTAAAAGACTGATGACGACGACGTTGTGCTGGAACTTGAAGATTATGACATAGAAGAAATGAAATGAAAATATTTTTATTCAAATAGGCCTTTCCAAGCACTTATGAATAGTCTGATTCTAATACCGGTTCGGAAGGTTGTTTTTTACTGAGAAGAGCCGACAATAAACTCAGCATTAACTCTTTTTTTTAAAAAACCAATAAAGCTAAGGCTTTATTACATAAAATCTATTTAGTCTCACTATCGCAAAAGTGAAGAATTATTGAACAATAATATAATATTATGAATAACTAATAAAAAAAAAATAATAATAATACAAACAAACAACAGAACTGGATGATGATGAACTACTGGATCGATCTCTCATGTTTTGTGATGTTTGTTCTTTGATAGTTGGATTAACGCTATTCTCACTGCTGATTATGGACGTATTGTTAATCTCCTTTAGAATCCGTTGTTCAGTTTCCACTTGCGGTAAAATTTCAATTCAATCTAGGACTTCCATCCGTCGCCTTATCCAAGGGTATTTTCTAATAGTTTTCCTTATCACGCTCTTTGGATCCATTTTAAGCACTAGTATAACCTTCTGCACTTGCTGTTCTCATCTCTTCACCCTGTTCATGCATAATATTTCATTCCGGTTTAATAGATGCAAAATAAGATCTGCACTTCTTTTCATTATGGATCTCAAACTTTAACTGAAATAAAAATAAAAAGACTCAACTCAAAATAAAGCTCACTAAGTCTCATATCATTCAGTAAAGAATAAACATATTTACCTATACGTCTCCGTAGTCACAAAATTGGTAGTAAAGTAAAGCAATAATATAAAATAAGGCTCGATCATTTAAGCAATATTTGGTAATAAAATGACGGCAGTTCTAATACGACACCACAATATTATAATCATTTAGTATTGAAACGCCCAAAACCAAAATGAGTCATTACAAAAATATGTATCAAAGAAATAACTTACCTTGCGTTTAGTATTAAAACTGCAGATTACAGTTTCCGCCCTTTACGGAGCAACCGCACTACGTCCAGCGTTTAGCACTGTTGACGCAACTTTGAATGAGATCCTTCAATACAGAGGGATGCGCGGTAACCGCGTGATTTTAAAGAGACGGAAATAGCACGTTTGTCCTTTTCTGGACTAAAATAATCTATTTATTTATAATAAACTGATAGAATACATGTTTATAAGTAATTCCATATACAAAAGTCATTTTCTTAAAATTTTGAGTTATGCCACTTCAATTCTAAAGGTGCGATATAATACTTTGCCATCACCTAAATGCCGGACAAAAACTTAAAAAACCCCGGACATTTAGGTGAAATTGGGATTTTCCCGGACACGCCTAAAATACACTTATAGTTTACATTTTAATTAGATGCGGTTCACTATTACGATTCAATTTTTAACTGCTTATCTACAAATTAATTGGCATTCCCCTGACATAAAAAATGACCGGGTTTCATGCGGAGTCTTTTCAAAAACCCCACCCGGACGCTCCCCGGATACCCTCTAAACTATAACAAATCTGGGGAAACCCGGACGGATGGCAGTTCTACCATATACCTATAGAAGATTTCAACATGAACAAACCTGGCGGAAAATCTTCCTTTTTTAAATGGAAGAGTCTCATACCTCGCTCCTCCATATTTACCACATGTCACGCTGGAACTTGAAATAACTTAAATTGAATGTGGGGCTCAATTCAGGAGACAGGGTAGAACGGGAATAGCCTTTTTATAATGGAAGCACGGATTTCCCCGGAAAGTTTCTCCCAATACGCATTGAGCTTTGTGACGTACACTACCTTTCATAGCTTTCAAACCAGAGACAAGTTTACAACTGTATTATTTTTATAGCCGTTTCATGGCTTTCGTGTCTTTGTGTTAATATCTGGTTTCAGGGAACAGGTCGCGAGTGAATAAGTTGTCAGCGGATGTTATTGCAATTAACAATACATTGCGGATTTTATGCGTTGGAAACGAAATGTGTGCTACACAATGATGCTATGTTTAGCCCTTTAAGTCGTTTGTCGGCCTTGACTTTCCCTAATAAATGTTTTGGTAGAAATTCACTCGACTGATGTCATTATTCGTTCGAAAAGTACCTACGAAATTTGTCGCAATGTAATAGGCTTGTTAGCTACGAATGAAATTAAAAAATGATCTTTATTGGTTTAGAAATAAGGGTATTCATCTAATAGTTAATTTATGATGATATAAATAGACCTTATCAGATTGCAATAGAGTTCATTTCGTTGATAAATTATTCTTTTGTATTTTTTTTGTCAGCTACTAAGCCCTTACCGAATTTTATCAACATACGTGCAGCCGTTACAACGTAACAAACAGACAGACAAATACCATTATGAATTAATACTATTAAGTACCTAATAGATAGTAGGTATGGATAGTTATTGTCCGTGTACATAAGGGTGTAAAAGCCAAATGAGGCTAACCTTCGTCCCTTCCCAAAAAATATGGATGGAATAATTTTCAAATGACATTAGCACTGTGTGTTTTTTTTTACTTTTTCTGTTGTCATTTCTGTACTGGCTGGTTACATTTCCTGAAACCTTTTTGGTGAACGACATGTATAGATCGAAAATTGTACCTTCCTAATATCCGTTTTGACAGCGAATGTCATGGAAAAATCATCGTTATTGCTTTCGTGTTAAAGTTGATCTATAGATCTAATGGTAAATCGTGTGATTAATCTGATGACCTTTATTATAACTTCATAGGGTTGATGTTATAACACTCGTTTTAGATTCGCGTGCAGCTTACGAGTGTGACAAATAATAAATGTTTTCCGTGACGTCATTAATGTAAGTATGAAATAAATCAGTCACCGAGGTGTTAGAATTAGACTTCTCAGAAAATCTAAATAGATTTGGGTTTTTGAATATTATATTTATGAGGCAAATGGTTTTGGAGCCAAGTGGTAGATCAGACCAGGGATGAGCTTCTGTGTGGTAAATGACACTACCACGAAGACGTCGCGTAATTTGATATTAAATCCTTACATAGTATACAACAAAGTCGTTTCCGCTGTTTGTACCCTTAGTTCCTTCAATCTACGCAACGGATTTTGAACGGATGCGGTTCTCATAAATAGACATAATGATTCAAGTAGAAGGTTCATATGTATGATTGTATGGTTATCCTTTCTTTCATTTCTATCATTGCTTTCCCTTGGGAACGCGAGTGGAACCGCGGGTGACAGCTAGTTATAAATAAAATGAACTAAGAAGGTTAATAAAATATCAAAAATTAATGTCCATTTCTTCCGTTTAGGCCACCAGAAGCATCCACCATGAGAGGTCAAGAAGTTAAGTCTCAAGTGCCTATAATTTCCCGTTACCTCTCTTACCGAAACACAGTAATATGGACTACTAGGTACACCTCACGGCGGATATGGGTATGGTGGTGGTTTTTGGTCGAACTCTGCACTAAGAGCTCTACTACTTCCATCTACTTATAAACTAATATTTCTAAACTATTTGGTTTATTTTGTTATCGGGTTCAGAATCAAACTCACTACCCAACGGTCTCAGGCGGGCGCTACATCAACGCTTATTTCGATCAGACACATTATAAATCATATCATACGTAATTTGTAACGAATATGATCATCAAAAGCTTATTCCCTTTAATGTAAACATATTGCCAGCTGCAATAATTAGGTACAGTTGGCGCCACTTTGATAAATACTTCCTTCATAAATCAATCACAGAGATTAGAGAGAAAGGAAAATCATCTCAGTGTGACAGGGTTTTAAAGTACTATTTGGAGTACAAGGTCGCGCAAGATCTTTGTTGACGAAATGGAATTATTTGGGTACGAGTCGATGGTGGTTCTCAAACTTTCTTTATGTCTTTATTATTGAAATATTTGAAAAAAATATCATTCTTCTTTAGTTTTCATCTGGTCACATAGGTAACTTACAGAAGTAGTAGACCTCTTAGTGCGGAGTCCCTCTGGGGAAGTACTACAACTATTGCCATTTTCGCCTTGAAGCAGTAGTGCACATTTAATACTGGGTTTCGGATAGATACGTAAGGGGGCCGGTGAAATTACAGGCACATGAGACTTAACAATTTCACTTCTCAGGGTCGACAACGCATTGGCGATGCCCCTGGTGTTGCAAATGTCCATAGCCAGCGGTGGCCACTTACCATCAGATGGAACTTGTGTCCGTTCGTTGGATTAATTGACATTAAAAGAATATTTTTGCCTGCCCTGTTCCGAAGCATTTAGAGTCGCAATTTGTATTCCTTCTTCGAAATATCTATATCGTAACTTCTATTTATTTTGGCTTCTCTTAGTAGCTGTCTTATTTAATTGTTAGTGAAGACATGATTCTGACATGGTTATGTCAGAAGTCATATATCCAAGTTTACTGTCTCTTTCTAAATATAATGTCATATCAACTGGCTGTACCTGAAATGCGTTCCATGACTTTGAAATGTTAGTTATTCGAGTTCTTTAAAAACCTTTAAAAAAAACTTTCATATTTACCGAATTTGAAAATTTCCAAGCAATTTTTTTTATTTTCTATTTCAAAACTAATATTGAATATACTTAGTAAAGTTTAAATAACTTCCACGTAAGGGTTTATCTGTAGAAGCAGTAACCCATTGAAACCAAGCAACGAATTTTTGTTCCCTAAATACCATATACGGACTTTTAGATACGAATATTAAAAATATTTTAACCAAATCCAGCCGTTCAAGTGATGCCCTTACCAACGAAGACCATTTATTTTTTATATTAATATTGATGACTGTGTTAATATTTGTTTGTGTGCGTAATACAACATAAGCGTAATTTGTTCAAGCATCTTTGCTACAGACAGTTTTGTTCAAGGAAATTTTAAAATCCGTATTTCCTCCGCCAACAACTGTCGTAAATTCAACAATACGCACTTTTCACTCAACTTCAATTAGCTAATTAACTTCCTTGTCACTCAAACCAATTTACAATGCTCGCTTCAAAGGCTACTTCCTGGGCATCGAAGATAAAAGGTAGTTTTTAATACATTAGGAGAAAAAACAATTATAACACCGTTCATTGAGTTTAGGCCCGCTGTGGGGATTCAAGAAGGTCAAAGTTATAGAGGTAACTAGTGTTGCTGATCGATTGTCTATCGATACTATCGATAGCTCAGAACGAGACATTACTATCAATGAGTGATGATTGACAAGCCAGTTGGCTTGGTGGTTAGCGACTCTGACTGGACAGTCGAAGGTTGCGGGTTCGATTCCCACCCTGGACAAATATTTGTGTGCATGGACATGTCTGTTTGTTTTGTGTCTGGGCATAAATATCGACATAAGTAGGTATTTTTTTGAGAAACAAATAGTATATGAAGTACCTATATAACTTTTCTGGTTTCCATAGTACGAGCTCTGCTTAGTTTGGGATTAGATGACCGTGTGTAAAGAATGCCCTTGATTATTTATTTATATTTAATTTATTCTTCGCAAGCTTCGATACCATTGCCCTCATTCGATAGAAATGCCTCATTCTGAGCTATCGATAGTATGGCTTTTTAAGATGAAAACTATCGATCGTAAAACCATCGATAGTTCGGCAACACTAGAGGTTATTGGTTCGGAAATCAAGAAAGAACTGGCAAATATATTAGGGATTTTTTTTTATATTAATCTTTTTATAAATACTTCATTTATATAAACAAAAAATATGACTGGTTTCGAAAAATAGGTTATGCAGGCATGTGCAGATCTACAATGAAATTACCTTACTTATAACACACACTTACTTACTTACAGTGCTTACTTGTACACTCTTTCTTAACACTAATCATACCAACACTTACTAGGTACCTATTTCTACCATAGCGAGTCAAATGTGACTTTATGTTTCCTGCTTGAATGTATGAAATATGGTTGTTGGGAAGGTAAATAAATAGTATAACTGTATATTAATTAGTAAGAAAGAGTCATGAAGTCAAATGTGCAAAAGCAATAAGATGATACGTGCATTTCCAATGCAAAGTTCAAAATGGGTCATTTGACCCGGTTATGGTATGTTTAGTGTTAAAACATAGTTTTTAAATTTGTGGTTAGACATTTTGGTTACTAAACCCGGTATTTTAATATTAAATCTAAACTTTATTCATTTGAATTGCAACACAAATTATTTAACTGGCACTAAACATTATGAACATATGGCTTAATTAAAAAGAAAACATAAAATGGATAAATAATTACATTTTGACAGCAATGAGAATCTTTAGCAATACTATTTTATAAAGTTATTAATCAACTAAAATAACATTCATTTCACTGAATATTATAAATGGAAAGATTATTTCCACTCAGCTAGGAAACTGTTGGACAGATATTCATGATTTTTTTATATAATTAAGATAGGTAGGTAATGGAATAGAACTATAAGGTACTTTTAGGGAAAAAGGGAAACAGCTATAGAAAGAGATCAAAGAGAACAAATTCATACTTGTTGCCGTTGGGGTGTAGAAACAAAATTAGCCTAATTGGTAATTCTGAACTTTATTTCGAACGAAAATCTACCTAAGTCGTGGAAAATGAAGAAGCAATTGACAAATATCTGCTCATACACACACCATCTAACTGTTCTGGTATTACAAGTGGCTAAAGTCTTCAATAATTTAGATTTTAGTTACAGCATCGACTTAATGTTGGAGTGGACCACGGCTCGGTAAACGTAGTGTAGGGCGCCCTCCAGCTAGGTAGAGCGATGATATACGCAAGCTGGCTGGCAGCGGTTGGAAACAAAGAGCTGAAGATCGAGCTCAGTGGCGTGCCATAGGTGAGGCCTATGTTCAGCAGTGGAGATAGGCTGATGATGATGATCGACTTAATGTAAGTCCAGTTGGCGTAACGGTTAGATAACCCGTTTATTTTGCTGTCGTACCTTTGAGTCCCAGGACAAACATTTGATTGCATAAGTACTATAATGGTCAGCTAGTTACCATAGCCATTTGCTTAATTTGGTATTAGATAACCACGTCAAGAATGTCCCAGGTCATTCATTCATTCAATCAACATCCGAAATACCAGAGCGATACGTCAAATAAAGCTGAATAAACGTATACCCGTCCATGCGTATCGACCCGGAACACCGATACGTTAAACTGACACAAATATCATAGAGCCGCGACATTTTTTTTTTATTTCTTACTGTAATATAGTGTGACGGGTGTGAAAAAATTATTTTCGTCGGTGATGCTTACGGCTTGCCAAAATTCCCTGGCAGGCGGGCATTGGTGAAATAATGCAGGCTAGTTGGTTACTGTAGGGCGATTTGTGACTATAGACGTCGCAAACTAAAAGGGCTGTTTTGACAGGTTATGTAGTCATAGAAAAAACAACCCTATTAGATTACATTTAGGATCATTTGCATCGTACAAATGGCTATTAGATCGATAGATGAGCCGTATAATAAAAATTATTTTGTCTATGATTGTGTCCTTGACTATCAAAGAAGGTTACAAATCCGCTTTGATTGATTAAGACTAATGTTCATTGCACAACTTTTGAAACAGAACTATCCTTTTTCTCAAAAACTTCGTGACGCAATGAGCAGAGTGTTGAGGTTTAAAAGAAGAGCCCTTAGCTTACCTTACTTCTTTCCACCGTAAAGCAGTAGTGCACTTGTATAACTATGTTTGGGTTAGAAAGGTGCGACCGGTGAATTTACAGGCACATGAGACTTAACAAGCTCACGTCTCAGGGTCGACAGTGCATTGGCGATGCCCCTGGCGTTGCAAATGTCTGCACGCATCGGTGACCACTTACCATCAGGTGGACGCAACTCCTGTTTATCGGCATTATTGTCAGCTGGGTTCAATAAATATACATAATAATCGGCCCCCTTATTCAGCTAATACAAACTTCGTCAGCGAGCCGCTTTACGGAGGCCTCGGAGAGCTTATCTCTCACGTGATTAGTAGTATTAGCGTAGTAAGCGACAGAGACAGAGCATAGAGGCCGCGACGAAACATCCTCGAGTTAGTGTAATTTTCCTTACAGAATCGAGCCCCTGATCCTTACGTGGCTATCATTAAGAGGTTATTAATAAAGCAACTAAATATTTAACTCCCTAGTTAATAGTGAATCAATATATAAAAATATACGAACAGTCAACGCGTGGCGTGTTGAACCCGTCTGACTAATAAACCGATATATCGGGATTAACATATTTACACGTCGAGTTTATTTCATCCGAAGATCGCCTCTGAGTCTCATACAAACGGAATTGTGACGTCTTTGACTACCCATGTAACTGTCTCATTAAATGTCCCCACAAATGTGTGGTGAAAAGAATAAGATGCTTCAAAATCTTCCGTGTTTCTAATAATTTGGTGTCGGCGCAATATTGTATGTCTTCTGTCCATTCTGGCTTCTCACTACAAATTATACTGAAAACCTCCTTCAAATTTCTTTAAATAGGTTAAGATATTTTTCACTTTAGCTTTAATTTTAACTTTAACTTGTAAGCTATGATCAATCCTGTGTAGAGAGAATCTTGGTATCCAAAACACAAGTTAAATCTTACCTTGGATACCACTGTTTTCTAAGATTTTTTTTAATTACTAGTAAGTGTCTAGTTATTAGTATTTAGTATCGTGTTCTTGTCACAATTTTTTATGATAAAATCATTTTTATTATTCTATGCTAGAAATATTATAAGAGATTTGGCGGAGTTTAATGGCCGTTTTAGGCTTAACCTCTTAACAATGACTTGTTACTGTACGTTGCTGTACATCAGAATATTTCGAATAATATCCTGAGACCCTAGAGTCTCCACAGATGAAAAAAAGAAGAGCGATTCCAGTTTAAGTAAAACATAAGCCACCCGAAATAAAATTTCAATTGATTTAGAAAATAATTAAAGGCCTCCTTTTTAGCTGCCTCTTAATCCAACACTGGTGTTTATGAATTTAATCCTATCACGTTACAGTAACATAATAACACTACACACAAAAATAATAGCTAAATTACTTTGTCCGTCTGTATATCAGCCTATGTGGCAGGGATCACAACCACGCGTTCCTGGCGTCGTTCCCACTCAGGTGTTGATTACATTGGTAATTAACTACTGTTAATTAATTGGAAACTATACTGTGTTCAAGATAAATGATTAAACATTAACAAGTGTATTGAATATTTAGAAATACACCAAATCAAATGATAAAAAATTTCTAATTAACTAGCTGTTTGCCAGCATCGCTATGCGACGTTTTTAAATTTTTTATTCAGATTTGCATTTTATGGATTACTAGTTTGCTTGTAAATAAAAGTTAGCTCCTTAGTGCTACGGACAACTACGAGCACATACTCTATAGTCGGGATGATTCGGAACAGCTCGGGTGAGCATCCGATTGTTGACGAACCGATAAATTACAAAATCGAATGACTGTTATGATTTCTTTTGTCCCATATTAATAGACTATTACATCATCATTATAAATTTTATTTAATAATATTGCGTCGCTTGTCGAATGGTATTAAACTCAACTGCCTACCTACAGAACTTAGTTCGATTCCCAGGCCAGGCAAGGTTAAATTAATGGTTTATAGTTTAGAATTTATGACGGCGACAATACTTACTTACTAAGACTTTTGCCTACTTCTTTGGGATAATAGGCGTGAAAATATGTTGTGCCAGGTAATAAAATTCGTCCTACCAATTGGAATGGCAACCGAGTACATTCAAATAAGTAAGTTTATGTCTTAGACGGTTTTTTCCACTATTTACAACACAAAACACAAACGAATGTCACATATTTTCGTTTCAAACAACACATTACGGCTTTTCAAACGCGTTTTCCTTAATAAAACACGAGAACGCCGTTTGAAGATCTCGACAAGGCTAACGAGGGTTCACAAATACACATACTTGCACACTTTCCTTGTGACATAAGAGTGTGACGGCTATTGGATGGCTATTACCTTTTGAATTTATCGTGGACGCCGCGCGCGCGCCGCCCGATGTGACGTCACCGGTTATTTCAACTCGATGACATATCTATTATAGTTTATGTTACATTTTTTTTTAAATTCTATTATTGCATAACTTTCTACTGTCATACGCCCCAGTGGGTTGAGTTTATTGAAAAATTATTCAAAATGTACTCCCACTGCAATGAAATTGTTTCGCTAACGTTTTTATTAACGATATTCTGACAGGTATTTTTTGTTATTATGAAATATCGCGGTGTCGAGAGAAAAACTAACATTTTTAAAAGAAATATTAAGTATATGATTCGTTGCTTGTCTCTAGGTGGTCGACCATGTTTAAATCTTGGTTTATTTGTTTAAACCACGTGTATTCAGCTTCTAACACCAGTGTAAAGCGTTCCCAAGGAGGTTTGTTGTCAGGCAGACGGCGGGCTGTTAAATATTTCCAAATCTCACATGCAATTATATAAAAAGAAAGCATAATCCTTACAACGATCATAACTGAATCGAAACAGGGAAGAAGACGAAGCATATTAACATTTATTAACGTGGATTTAGCTTATAATATTGTTTTTCTAAATACTCGTGTAGCTGTACGATCCTTGAAGAATTTAGAATGCACAAGACGAGTAAATTGAACTGTAAAAACGTTTTAGTAGATAAAGCGATGCCCATCCCAACACTGCCAAGTATTATTAGCATTGTAGTATCCGTACAATTAAAGTATAGTAAACATTTGTACAGGGTCGAGGTTCCGTTATAAATACACACCATTTCTAAATACAGGTACGTAAACAAAACGTTTTTCAAATGAACTCTGTGTAACATCAGTGTTGAGAGACCCGAGAAATGCTTCATCATCACACGATCATTTGTCTCTATCTGAAATTCATCATCGGCTATTCAGTTAAAAATGGTTGATAAAATAAACCGGTTTGTGCAATGTTTCGCGGTCTGCGAGAAATGTTCATGAAAATCGTGCTGCTTATTTATTTTAGACAGTAGAGACATAAAAAAGACTATTTTGTGGCTGTGGTATATACATACCTCTGCCTCATACTGTTTAGTTATCTATGATCCAAACGTCAAAAGTTTAGTCTACACAAACTGCATGAAACTTCAAATGAATGAACTAAAAAAATAAAAATAAATATCAAACAAAATAAGAGCATCATTAACGAATTCAAAGTAAAAAATTAGGGTCACCTATTTCCTCACAATGTTTCCACTCTAGTAATTTGTATTCTTCATAATGTTTTTTTTTTCTATTATTTATATTTGGCGTACAAGAGCCGTTCGTTGACTCTGAAAAATGATGTTTACATTTCGAGCAATTCACTCTTTTGATTGGTTTAAGAAACATCCGAATAGCGGACATGGCGAGAGAATGAGCGAAAATAATGGAAAGCTATTTTCTTTTTCCGTTTCAGGCGGTCGCGCAGTGAATTGCCGCTGGTGGCGACGCGCGCACGCATTCGACGCGACTGCTGCCTGCGCGCACCGTGCGCGCTATAACATTCCAAATTTGAAAATGTGCGTGCTTTTCTCTTAATTATATTGATATGAGAATAAATTAAATGGTGTAAATTTGTAAATAGGTTGATAACAATAAATTCTTTTTTTAATAGACCTTTTTTTTTACAGTAAACAAATAAATGACTGACATAGAAGTGAGAAGTGAAACTGTAATATGTAGTATTATGAAGTGAGTTTTTTTTATATAAAGAGCGTGGAGCGTTTGTTTTTTTTTTTGTGACAGTGAAGTGATGTGGACCCAAGGATGAAGTGATTGGATTCTAGTCAAGAATAATCATGGGAATTCAAGTGGAGAACACTGTAGATTATAATAGTGCATGTAAGTATTTTTTTCATCATTAGATATATATATATATAAAGTTGAATGCAAACTGATTTAGAAAGTACCAGGAGATCATATAATTTGAAGGAAATTCATTAGATACGTAAGTTTGCATTTAGCTTTAGGCTGAAAAGATTTTTAGGGCGTCCTATATTTCGGAGCGTTTTAGTTTTATCAAAATTACATTAAATGCAAATTGAAACTCGAATCATAGCCGGTTCCTTTAAAAAATAATAATTAATTTATTTTATTTTACATTAATAGTTTCAGTTTATGAATTTCTTTATTGAGGTACTTAGAACTTCGCAGTGGAAACATTGGATGTTTGTATTTTATGGGACGCCCTTTTAATTATAATTAAATCGATACGCCGTTGATTTAAAATTTTGGCAATTTTTGCAATCGAATTATTCTCATCGTGTATTTTTAAGGATTCACTCCTTCCTGCAAGTTTATTTTTATTTCAAAGCAATACGGAAGGCGAGACTTAATAAAAAAAACCTGGTCAACGTTCACATAAATAAATCTTTTTTAAAAAAGCAAGCATTTCATGTTCATTTATTTACTTGCCGAACGCATCGGGTACCACAGTTCTCTTTAAAAACCGCCTTGCATGCTTTCGTTACTTTTAAAAATAAACGCAGTCGGGGGTTCATCCTTGTCCTTTAAAATCTTGTTCTATTACAGAGAATATATTTTAATTATATTTTCGTATAAGTTCAATGTCATATGTGTAGCGACCTAGAGAGAGCGAGTGAGCAACGGTGACAGATGAGCGTTCATTTTGAATTCGAAATGGCGGCGTAGACCGAGCGAGCGGCGCGCACGACTTCGCACTCCATCGTTGATATGACATCCAAACATAACTGTAGATCGGGGAGATGTTTTGACATACATCCTCAGGTCGAATTTGTTTTGATATGACCCGAATCGCGTGATGGATTTTGTAATGGATGTATTTTACGATCGTTATTACGCAAGTCGTGAAGAAAATCAGTGTTAAGAACTGAAGTGGTATTAAGGTCGAATTGCCTAGCAGTTTTTAATTATAAAGGAAGAAATTTGTGACATGATAAATGAAGTTTATACTTTGATTGGATGAGTAATAGATACCTACCTCATAGAAGAAGTGAAACTCGGATAGAAGAGAGAGGAAAGACTTCAATCCTTTAACAAAAATATTGGAAATAAGGAAAATGCAAGGAAGTAGAAGTTCGATGAAACACAATATTTCATGAGATACTAAAAAATTGTATTATTTTGAAAAAATCACAGTAATATTCATAATACTGAGGTCAAAATGATTTAATAAAGATTTTAAATCCTCAATACAGGGACCGATGTGTTCTTTTATAAAACACTACCGTTAACCTATGACGTTATAAAATCATACAGAAAAGAAAATTTTACATTAATGCCTACCATTGTGAAAGGATTTTGATGAAACTTGTCACATACATAGAGCATGCCCTGGAAAAACTTCTACGATACTTTTTCTCCTGGGAAAATGTGACATCCGGGTTCGCGAACATTAAGTATTCACAAAATGTGACATCCGGGTTCGCGAACATTAAGTATTCACAAAATAAACATAACGATATATAATATTAATCAATCAGTCAGCATATTGAACAGTATACAACTTCAAAAATTTAATTAATCCAGAAAGAAATTGCTCAAACACGAGACAACCACTGAAAAACATAATTTACTGACACAGAGTATAATTCTAAGCGGAAAGACAAATGATACCGTTGCGTTGATTTTAACTAAATATATATTTTTCGCGACATTTTCTGAAGCCGCGTGTTGTTCACCTCTACGGGATTAACGAACTGAGTGAATTAAAATTTCATTCATTCATTGTGTGCAGAGTTCGTCTGGGGAAGTACTAACATACATATTTCCGCCGTGAAGCAGTAGTGCACTTGTATTACTGTTTCAGTTAGAAAGGTAAGGGGGCCATGAAGTTACAGGCACATTTCACTCAACTTTACGTCTCAGGGTTGGCATCGCATTGGCGATGCCCCCAGTGTTGCAAATGTCCATAGGCGGCGGTGACCACTTACCATCAGGTGGACCGTCCGCTTGTTTGTCCGCCCTTGTGGTAAAAAGAATAAATAATATATTGGCGATGCCCCCTGCGTTGCAAATGTCCATTGGCGGCGGTGACCATCAGATGGACCGGCTTGTTTGTTGTCCTTATTTCAATTAGAATTAACGAACCAATTTCAAAAGTGTTTACGTACTTATCTTCCAACAATTATAATAATATTATAAATGCGAAAGTTTGTGAGAATGGATGTATGTATGTTTGTTATCTTTCACACAAAAACGACAGAACGGATTTGGATGAAACTAGGCACGTAGATAGTTTATAACATGGCTTATGACATAGTATACTTTTAGTCCTGGTCAAATGTAACATCCTTAGGGAACAGGTGAAACCGCGGTCTTACAATAATTTAAGAAGTGACAAAAGTGAAAAAAAGTGAAAAAAAAAATGATCAATTCATTAAATAATTAATTGTAGTCAACAAGAAAGGTAATTAAAGGTCAGTAGAAAATTTTGCTTTAGAAAAAAAAAAACCGAAATATTTAGGTACTTTAAATAATGACCTATAAAACACTATTAAAGCTGTCTATTGGTACAGTGCTTAGAAGGCTGGCATCTTTTCCTATTTTCGTGACTAGGTTAATTTGTAAATAAAATATTTAAACTACTACATAGTGGGAAAGATTTTCATTCCCATCTTGAAAAACACAAATTTGAATAAAAAAGAGTAATATTAGAACCTTGTTTATTATTTATCTGGTTTCCCTACCACTGCTTAGTTTGGGATCAAAGGACCGTGTGTAAAGAATGCTCCTAATTTAAAAAAAAAATTATCCGTCTTTCTTACCTGAATTCAACGTTTTCAAAAACATACAAGTACATTGGGTATACGATTAAATAGAAGCAAAAAAAATACGTGTTTGTTATCGCTAGAGGTGACGATGCGTCATTAAATTAAAACCGGTGTTTATAGACCATTAATATAAATTACTTCATTATGATAAGTTAAAGTAACAGACAAATTAACCATTGATTAAGTTTGTTGTGAATAGAAAAATTAATTGCTTAAAGTTTTAATCCATCTCAGAGTATAAAAACATAAAAAAAACAAAAATAAAAAAAAACGTGAACTTTCATCTCATTTGAAGGCTGACATCTGAATTTGAACCATATTCGACATTCATAAGTTCTTAAACCAATCAAATGTTTTTGAATTTAAATTTATTTTAAAACAAAAGTCACCAAAGAGTTTTAACATTTTTTTTGCATCGTTTTGTTTGAATGTCGAACCCATTGACGTCATCGTACGACCGAACCTCGGAACAATCTTGGCAACCGACCATTATTAATCGATAAAACAATACTATAATCGATTATGGAATTGCAAAAATCAGAACGCGTGATACAATGCGAGCTCGCTTGCCAAAACCTCAATCCAATTCGATTGTTAACCAATCAATTAGCATTTAATGCTTAGAAAATGCATATTCGATCGATATCAGTTATTGATAAGCTGGTTTACCGATTTGTTAATGAGTAAAAGAATGATCTACGCGTCCGGTAACTTTGTTGGTTATCTATGAATAAAAACTTTTTAATATCATTGAAGTCCCGAATTGGCCCGTTTTGATGGCTAGGAGTGTTAATGAAAAATTTACACTATGGCGTTATGATAAGGTTCATCACCATCATCATTTAATTAACATATTAACACGGATAAAACGACGTATCCTTAAAATGAAACCTAGCTAGATCGATTTGTCGCCCCGAAACCCCCTGCATACTAAATTTCATGATAATCGTTGGAGCCGTTTCCGAGATCCTCGTTTTTGGTTTGAATTGCTCGTTTAAAGGTATTAGATAGATAGGGAGAGCAATATGTATTGACAAAACTTACTAGCACTTTTTCTATTTCCATCTTGTTGAAATAGAAATGAAGTGTACTTTTAATAAATTAAGTTTAGTGCTAAAACAGAATAAGCACTAGTGTTCTATTTAACACACAAATGAAGTTACTATTTTTCCTGGAAACTTGGAAAAGGGAAACAAAGTAAATTGGAAATTTTCGGTATAAAAAGATTAAAATAACGGATGTTGTCTGAAGGAAAACTACGACAGTTTTCACATTAATTTTGCTTTTGTTTTCTTTTATTTAATTTACAATCAGCCAGTGTTAGCCAAAATAGGATCATGATTTATTTTCAAATAAAAAAATAACTGTATACAACTGCCATCTATCTGAAAATCCACGAACTAATGTACTAACCTACCACACCCCCGTTCTAAATTTAAACGTACGCAATTTAGCTGGAATTTGGCAAGCTTACAATTTTCCTCGTTCGCGGCGCCACCAACAGATGGCGCTAGTAGTAATTTCAGACGCGGAAAAGTCGACAAGTCGAATCATTTTGTTTATGTTATGTCGTCAGTTTATTTTTAAATCGGAGCGTTTTATAAGTGGCCTAGGAAGTTATGTACACCGCGGTCCGTACAGAATGTGGCGATTGTATCCAATGCTGAGAGGTTTCCACACTTACAAACACATTTACGCTAAATTTTTATTGATTTTAGTGCCGTAATAAAACGTTTTTCACTCTGTTTTGATCTGTTACGTGGGAATGTTTCTAGTGTATGATTTTTTCTTAAATGATAACGTTGTATCTGCTCGTTCTACATTGTTCTTATAAATATTACACAATTTTTACTCTCGTTTGTAGTCTATGGTAATCTTTACTAGTATTATGAAGATAGAATGAGAATTTTGTCAGTTTGTATGTATTCGAACGGTAATATCTCTCACGGCACCTATTTGAAAAATTCTTTTACATTTTGAAAGGTACATTGTGTCGGATGGACAAAGGCTATGTTATAGTCCCGGGATACCATACATCCGCCAGTAAATCCGCGGCACGTATTGTTAGTAATTAATACAGGCGTTGTCTTTCTAATTGGAATACAGCAGATGCAAAAAATGCGCGGTTATACTCTCATTCAGAGAACCAAAGTTATCGACATAGCTAAAAGAATAAGCAAGCTGAAGTGGTGAAGTGGCAATGGGCTGGTCACATCTACCGTAGAACCGATTACCGTTGGAGTAGACGTGTTCTAGAGTGGAGACCACGGCTCGGTAAACGTAGTGTAGGGCGCCCTCCAGCTAGGTGGAGCGATGATATACGCAAGCTAGCTGGCAGCAGTTGGAAACAAAGAGCTGAAGATCGAGCTCAGTGGCGTGCCATGGGTGAGGCCTAAGTCCAGCAGTGGGCGGAGATAGGTCGATGATGATAACCGCATTCCGGAGGTTTATAAATTATCCTATGTTTTAATCCAATAAATATCCTACTTGTGTGCCAAGTTTCATCTTAATTCGTTCAGACGTTTATGTGTTATTGAGTCACAAACATCAAAATTTTTTTATTAACAATAATGTATGTGAAGACTGTCCCAGTATACTTTTTATTGAATATTTAATTGAAAATAAATATTTATAAGTACTAGCTGTCCCCCGCGGTTTTACCCGCGTTCCCGAGGGATGTAACAGTAAAAAGTATCCTATGTTACTTCTAATGTACACATATTCTTGGAGGTATCCAAGAATATGTGTACAAAGGTTATGTAGTTTTCGCGTGAAAGCGTAGCAATAAATTTACATTCACATTTATAATATTAGTAGGGATGTATGGATTAGCTAACGTTAAGCAGTGACATTTTATTTTAACTATAGTAAGCAAATTTGGATACAGATTTTACATTGATTTGGTACATTCTTAGTTGTAACAATTTTAATGAGACATGGATTAAATATGTTCTCGATTGAACGTGGTAATTTTGTGATAGCTTTTTTCCTCCTGTCTTGTTAGTCATCCTTGCCAACCAGTTAGTTTGGCTATATGAATTTGAAGATTAAATGTGAGTTGCAACCAAAGCATTATTTGTTGTTTTAATCTCTTTAGTAAGAAATTGACAGGCCAACTGGCGTGGTGGTTAGCGACCCTCACTGCTATGTCGCAGGTCGCGGGTTCGATTCCCTCCCAGGACAAACATTTGTGTGCATGAACGAACATGTCTTTTTGTTCTGTGTCTCGGTGTAGATATCTATATTATGTTTGTATTTAGAAAAATATACAAGTAGTATATCAGTTATGTGGTTTCCATAGTACAAGCTCTGCTTAGTTTGGGATCAGATAGCCGTGTGTAGAGAATGTCCCGGTAAACTCGTATTTATTTAAATATTACCACTGGGTACTGTAAAATTATTTAAGGCAATTTAATTACATTGACACAAAAAAGCGTGCTTAATTTCATAATTAAAAGCAAACGCTGTTAATTTCAAAACTGTACCGTGTTGTAATGAGTTCATTACTATAGGGATGTATCCTGACATGTCAAATCAGCAATTCTTTATGAAATGTCAAAACGATCGAATGTATGGAGTTTTGTATGAAATAGCAAGTTGTTACGTCATAATTGTACAGCATCAAATAACGTACTCTTTATGATTAGATCGGTACTGAAAAATCACATTAATGATTTAATTTTGATCATATTTTATGTTTTCGTATATTTTTGGATGTTCAATACACTGGTTAGTGTTTGATCATTTATCTTTAATACAGGACACCTCCCAATAGTCAGTTGTTGAATGATTCAATATTTGAGCAACATACAAAACACCTCTTTGTCACTTTGAACCACGGTTGAAAATGCGGGAGCAAGGGAAGAGCTTAAACTCGTATATGTCTATATATTATATTAGACGGTGACGGCTTGGTGGTTTGAGACCCTGACTGCTATTCCACTGGTCGTGGTCATCCCAGGGCAAACATTTATGTGTTTGTTCTGTGTCTGGGTGTAAATATAGATAAATGAAGTGACATTCATTCAAATAGGCCTTGACAGACACTTATGAATGGTTAGACTTTTCGAAGGTGGTTAGTTAGTTTTGTGTGTGATATTAGTATTTAGAAATAAAAAGTTGTGTATACGTAGTCTATTAGTTAACTGATTTCTTAGTACAAGCTCTGCTTAGTATGAGGTCAGATGAACAAGACATCTTTTTATATATTTTCTTAAATCCGATTTAAGAAAATGGTCCTTCTATAGAGGGAGATGGAATTCATTAAAGTAGCTTCCTCTAGCCCCTCTACCTCCTGCCCCTCTGTTTTCTGTAGTCCAAACAGCAAAGTGGCTCAAAGAGGCCTTGGAGACAGACTTCTCAAGTGATTACTTAGTTATTGAAAGAGACAGACCATGCATGGTCGCGATGAAACATCGTCGAATTAGTGTCATTTACCTAACAGAATCACCCCTGTACAGGGAGAATATTAATATTCGATGACTGCTCGTGGATTATGTACAAAGGCTGATTATGTAAACTAGCTGAGATATAGCAAGCCGTATATGCTTTTGTTTGTAGCGAGGTTGCACTGGCACAGTCGCGCGTAAGAAGAATGAATGGCCAATAGCCATCCAGAAAAATTATATCCGAGAATCTGTCCGCCGGCTTTCACCCGTGTTTTCGAAAGATATGACATTTTCCTGCGATAAAAAATATTATATGTGTTAAACCAGGTTATAAACTATATATCTGCCAAGTTTCATCCAAATCTGTTGGATGGTTTTTGCGTGAAAGAGTAACAGCCATCCATACATCCTCACAAACTTTCGCATCACATTAGTAGGAATAGGATATTAAGATTAGTATTAGGCTGCGGATGACATCTAAAATACAAAGATAGATAAAGAGCTGGAAGTGAGTAAATTGCTATTCCCAGCTGCAAGGCGAGGTCTGGACGAAGGTGAATACAGACAATGCTGAATTAGCTTCTTGTGTATGAAGTATGAAGTCATAATGATAAGATATGGGCTCGTAACATTAATAATTAACTTTTATATGATTTCTTTATTGCCTCACTGAGACATAAGCTTAAATTATCCCGTGTCGTAATAGATATTTTGATTTATAAAGATTAAGTACGCATGTGACAGTCAGCTTTAATTATGGGAATTAATATCTTGAAAAAATGCCAATTCACGTTGTATAATACGGTCGTATATTGTGCAATGAACTTCACTGTTAGTTACAACATGTTGGGAGTTGTCAGCGGGATAACGAGTGGACTACTGTTAAACATCAGCTCATATGTTGTACAATTTCCACGTGGTATCAGAAATGTCTGATTGTAACTATCTACTGGACGAAACAGCTTAAAATGAATCATGCCACAAATAATACAAATATTGGAAATGATCGGCGACAACAGCTGTTTTAATTTGGACCTTGCGGAGATTAATGGATGCAACGTAGGATGCATTGATATCGTAATCCATGACCATCATCAATCACCGGTGGTAGAGCTTGTCACCGCATAGGTCAAGGAAGGCGGCGCGGGCCGGGGTCGCGGGGGCGCGGGGGGGCCGCGGGGCGAGGGCGGTGCGCGGGCGGGGCGCGGGCGCGGTGCGGGCGGCAGCATGTGGGCGGGCGCGGTTTGTTTACGGGCGGGCGGCAGTCCCGCGCCGAGCCGCCGCCAGCGCCGGTCCGCCGCTGCGCGAGCGCACCCTATATCCAGTTCACGGCCGCTCTATAACCGTACGGCTATTTCGGCGCATAATATACCGAACGGTGCTAGGCAGTGTTCAGTTTCGCACGGGCAGGTGCGCAGGCTTCGGTCGGGATGCCGCGCGGGAGCCGCGAGCCGCCCCCGTGACCCCATGTGACCCGCGGCCATGGAGCGCCGCCGTCGCCCCGCCCGCCTCGACGCGCCCGACCCTATGACGAAGGTCGCGCGCCGCCGCGAGAAGCCTCGCGAGCGGTGGCTGCTCACGCGCAAGACATGGAAGTACATGTCGGACGCGGGCCGTCGGCTCGTCCCCGAGGGGGCGCAGAACCGCCCCGAGGACGTGCCTCGAATCGAAGCCTACTTCCAGGAGGTGTGCGCCCGAGAGCCTCGTTTCCTGCTGTGGCGCAAGAGCTCGTACCCGGGGGCGTTGCCGGCGCGGCCGAAGAGGAAGAAGCGAGCGCGTGGAGGCTCCGTGCGCGCCAGGTCGCCCACCGACGACGCGCCGCCGCCGGCGGTGAGGCCCACCGACCTGTTCATCGGCCACACCTCGGGCGGTCGCTTCGACATCGCCAAGCTTCGGCGGGACTTCTTCGCGACTCCGCCCGCGTCCGCCTCCACCTCCAAGTTCAATTCGACGTCCGGTGCCGGCTCTCACGCGCATCCGAGCGTCGTGTCCAACGGTTCGGGCGGACGAGCGGCCACCGTGGAGGAGGAGGAGGGAACTCTAGTCGATTTATTGCGCAAGTACCTGAAAGTAGAGGACGATGAAGCCCCGACGAGGCTCTCGGATACCGAGGAGTTAGTGCGCTCCCTTAGAAAGTATTTAAAGCGTCAATCGGAACGGACTCCCGCCGATTCGGATACGGATCCCGCGCAGAGGAACTTGCTGGATAATCTCGGGAGGTACTACTGCCGCTCACCGAACCGCGATCATATAGTGCAGGATCTATTGACCGATAGGAATTTATTGAAAAGACTTTATCATGATCTACGTAAGACTAAGCCCTATAGGGGTGCCAGGAGTGGTGGCGGGGGCCCGGGGCCCAGTGGTTTTGGACCCAGTGGATACGGTAGTGGCATCGGTACCGGCGCCGGCCTGGGGTCCCGGAGTGTGCTGTGGGGTCGTATGGGGCCGCGAGGGGTCGATGGGGAGGACTACATGCGTTCACCGCCGATGTCGCCGCCGCCGCTCATCGAAGTATGCCACGAATCCTTCGAGGACAAATACGTTGATTGTGGAACACAGACGTGTCCTATACCCGAGGAGGTATTGCAGGAGTTGGAGCGGACTTATAGGGAGAAGCTGGAAGCGGCGACAGCGCCGACCAGCCCGACGAGCCCCCCGCCGGACCGCAAGCCGGGGCGCCGGCGCTCCAGTGTCGACCACGACGACGTCTCGCAATCTGTCAGCGACACCATCAAACGTTACCTAAGGATGGCGCGGAAGAAGAGTGTTGACGCTGACAAAGCAGACCGCTTCAAGCGGATTAATTACGATAAGAACTTGCGGAACATTAAGCCTCGTCCTCCTGGGGAGGTGGACGACGACGGGCCTCACAAAGGCTGTCAAACGGAGGAAGGATGGATTTTGACGTACAGAGATTTGCAATTCGCGTCTGTCGCGTCCACTCCGACTTCGCCGCCGTCTCCAACGTCACCGACTCATTCTCACTCGTTTCTGTCGACGTTGCTCGGTCGAAGTGCGCCTACAGTGGCTCCTCCTGCAGGTGGTATGCAGAAGTCGAGGTCTTCGAGCAGCGTGGTGCAGAGTGTGAGCAAGAGGCTCTGGCGGACGCGGAGCAGGAGCTCCAGCCGCGTCGCCGCCACATGGACGCCTCAGGTCAGTCGCATTGTATTCTGTGTTGTGATTGGTCGGCTTGCACATAAACGCTGTTTACTGTGTGTTCATTGGTTGAGATTAAACGTGGGAGAACACTAGTTTATCGCCTTTTGCTAACAACGTAGGAAAAGTAACGATAATTTTAGTAATGTAGAGTCTTATTTCCATTCACGAGTTTCATTGATTTTTTCACTATTTTTCCCATTAAATTTTCCTACTTTCCACCTGTCTTTAATATCTTTAAGACTCTATTTGTACTTTTTTTCTCATTTAAATATCAAAACTCATGCTTGTAAACATCATGTCTTCGTTAATATTATATTAGTTACTTACATCTATAAAAATCTGAACATACACACACATACGTACAACTAAAACACTCGAGTTTATTTCTAAACACAAACAAATTTGTCCCCAGTCCAACTGTCCTGTTGATATTGCACGTTTTCTTTTATATGAGCTATTGTATCAAGGTATTAATAACAATTGGAATAGAAATACCTCGCGGCGACCTTCAGTTATTCATTTCATATAACCAAAGCGGCATACCACATTATTTTTCCTGCAAAGCTAATAATTTCTCGGTAACGTATAAATTGTAAACGTTTTTCTTGGTAGGAACCAGTAATGACGCGCGGGACTTTTCAACTTTGTTTCTAATTCATTTTATGAGCGTTGTTGAGCTTAGGTCTCGGGACTAAATGTAGATGTTTCATCGATGTTTTGACTTATCTAGGGTCAAGGTCTCTTTGCAAACATTGGCTGTAATATCCTTGTTTATTTTTCACTGCTAATCGCTTAAGTCATCATAATTATGGTATACCCCTTAATTAGCTAATATAACTTCGTCCAATTGCAGCAAAACAAGGCTGCGAAGTGTTTACCTCTCACTTGATAGCGTAGTTAGCGAAAGAGACAGAGTACTTTACCCTTTCAAAATAACACACCTGGTTGAATCTGGTCTACGGACAAATATATTCTGTTGTATCACCCTTCAGTGTTCCAGGTTTTGTGAGCACATAATTGATTATCACTTACCAGTAACAATGTTCAATTACAAGTCCATCAATAATAAGAAACAGAATTCAAAGCATCAGCTAATTTTTTAACACAGCAACTGTTTTAGAACTTCTCAACTTACCTGAATTATTTTGTAACAACCCGCTGAGTTGATGGATAGAAACCCGCATACTCGATCGTAGATAGAAATGAAAACAAAAACAATTCCGTATGTTTTGGGACTCCAAATAGCGCTGTCTATAAACAATTCGGCACGTGTACTGTAGAGTTAGTTGCCAAACTCTGTAGCAAACTGCTATATCTTTTTATATGAACCGCGGCCAGTTAGTTTGGCCAGAATTACGCAGGTCGTTGCTTAGGTCCTACACAAGGCAATTTATACGCATGAGCATGTCTATTTATCTTGATCACAGTCTCATTATGGAAAGTGATGATTTGGTCGAAGGTAGAGAACCGCACAGTACCGAAGAGGGAGCTAGATCTCAAATACAGCTGTCTAAATTCGGTTACAGGTGCTTTGCAATGGATTTTCAACTTTAAGGTTAACACTGTGCTTTGATTTCTTGAAAGCTCATGCTCTAGGATTCGTATCCATGACTCGTCACGGCATTCGAAGTCTTCCAACTGATCTGTCACATCAGTTATCTAGTTGCAAGTACAATATCTGTTTAATTTGGGACCAGATAACTCTGTGTGAAGTATTTCCCAGAACGTTTCTCTCGGCTATTTCAGGGACTCTTTTACTATTGATATACTAAGTTGATATATTAGTTACAGTGCTCTAAAAAGTAGTCTCTTTAGTATATCACTTATAAGGTTACCATAGTACAAGGTCTTCTCAGTTTGGGATGAAATTTCATCATCCTCTTACCGTTATCCCGCATTAAGGGTTGTTACAAATATGTCATTCTCTGCCATTTCTTCCTGACAGCCGTCATTTCAGTCATCAATCCTTTCTTACACATATCACCTTTCTCATAATCCATCCATATTTTCCTCTACATTTTATTTATTTATTAAAGATCACCAACAAATGATGCACATAACTAAGACAAAAAAAGATGCTACAGAGATAACATGCTTTGTGCTCACTTAATTATAGGTAATCACAGCTAACACCAACAACTTATACCGCTATTATAAATTAAACAAAAATTAAAATAAAAATACATTAATAACCATCCAACAGTTTTGTCAAATCTCTCTTCCTCGCATGATTTTGAAAAATATTTGCGAGAATTTTATTAATTTCTGTTTTTTTACAATGCTTGCTTTGAATTCTAGGTTATTCCCAATATAAACATTGCGTTGTAATTTTTTCACACACTGGTGTAAACAACTAACGGTTTTCCTTTATTTATATACTAACTGGACTGTGGTTTTACCCGCTTTCCCAAAAAGTCTCATTTACCGGCGATAATTTTTTTTTTTTTACCACGTGGCCCGACAAACAAGCGGACGGTCCACCTGATGGTAAGTGGTCACCGCCGCCTATGGACATTTGCAACACTAGGGGCATCGCCAAAGCGTTGTCGACACCGAGGGGTCAGCTAGTGTGTTATATAACATAGCCTGTTCCATATTTAAAGTTTTTTTGACGTTTAAAGATGTCATAGAACAATTAACTTTATTGCTTTTGTAATAGGGTCTAACTATCTATGATCCAATGATTAATAGCATGACAATATTAATGCAACTTATCATGAAGCAATAGGATACATTTTTCGATGACATTCCTCAACGTTTTAAAATGGCAGACAATATTTTTTTTTAAATATCCCAGGACATCATTAGCCATCTGATTCGAAGCTAAGCAGAGCTTGTACTATGGAAACCAGATTACTGATATACTACATATACTGCTTTTTTTTAAAATACATACTTATATATATACTGACACCCAGACACAGAACAAACAGACATGTTCATACACACAAATGTTTGTCCTGGGTGGGAATCGAACCCGCGACCTTCGGCTTGACGGTCAGAGTTACTAACACTAAGCTAACTGTCAAATTTAAAGTTCGTATAAAATGTATTTATTGGATTAGTCTTTATTGCAGTGAGTTTTCTCACAATTTTGATCCACGTCTTATCTTACTGTGCATTATTTTCAAACTAGTCTTCGCCCCACACTTTTTCTTGCGTTAAAATGTATGCTAACTAACCCATGTCTCTCTACGTGCCATAGGCAAAATTTCGAGAAGATTGGTTCAGTCGTTTAAACGTACTAAAACAAACTCACAATACTAGTTAGTTAGTTATAAGTTTAGTGGACTTAATTGTGTATTAAAAGATTATCCCTAACCCTTTACCTTTAAGGAAGCTATTCCCTAATCACTAGCTGCAATAAAACAGCTGTCATCCCAGCTAATTCCATCCCGCAGCCGCACAACCCAGACAATTTGTTCAATCTCTCGGCAAATCGTACAGAAAAGAAACCAAGCTATGAAAGCTCGTAGGCGTTGTTTGAGACAAAACACATATTTTATATTCCCTGACTCACTGCACGCTTTTTTTTGACAGACCACGCTCCTGTAAACTCCAACTACTTTTATATTATTATAAATACATCAATTAATGCGCACTATATGTCACCTCCGTTAGTTTCGTAGTTTGTTTCAGTGTCCGATGTGTGAATAAACATTATACTTTATCGTATAGTGTTTCCTGTTCTCTTTAATTATTTTTTTTGTGTTGCAACACTTTCTCACTATCTCACTATGGAGACCAGATAACTGATATACGACTTTTTTTTCTAAATACATACATATATAGACATTTACACCCAGACACAGAACAGACAGACATGTTCATGCACACAAATGTTTGTCCTGGGTGGGAATCGAAACCGCGACCTTAGGTTTGGCAGTCAGAGCGTTAACCACCAAGCCAACTGGCCTGTCAAATAGATATGATTATACTCTTTACTTTGATGACCGACTCTCTTATATAGCCTATTACTGTTGATATACTATGTTGCCCTTTTAGGTACAGGACCCTATAAAATAGTCCACGTAGTATATCATTTATCCGGTTACCATAGTAATATATTAACTTCTCCGTTTGGGATAAAAAAAAAAGTATATTTATGTATTTATTCTTGTAGCTCGTAGCTCTTTTGATTCGCATCCAGAAAGAGTCAAGATCTTTCACATGTGTGTGTGTATGTGTGTGTCATGGTGTGATGACGTCACGCGTTATGTGCAGGGCAGCTGTTGCTGGGCAGACGGCAGCGGGCGCTGCGTGCGGCTGGTGGACACGTCGCTGCTGACGCTCAGCGAGGTGGAGCGGCGGGCGCTGCAGCAGGCGGCGCTCGCCAGGCTCCAGCAGATCAACCTTGGAACTACCATCAAGATACCTGAAGGTAAGTGCTTCTGTTTAAAAAGTCTCCTTAACTTGGGCTCACCAAGATATATGTCTTAGGTCAAGAGTTTTCAATCTTTTAGACCCACAAACTCAACAACCAATTAAACTTAACAAAAGTTACGCGTACCCCTTAATATATAAATAGAACTTCCAAAAGGACCGCCAACCCTTAATAATCTAATAGAAGTATCTAGAAACGACTGGATTTTTTATTTTAACAGTACAGTGAAGGATTTTGATTTGATCAAATTCCTTGTATTCAAACTCGGATTGTTACCAATGTGTCAATTGTATTGCTCAGTCTATTCCCTTCAGCTACAAACTTCGTTGTTAGTGAAAGAGACAAAACGTAGAGGCCTCGACGAAACATCGTTGCGCTAGTTCTATTTACCTTACAGAACTTTACAGAACCTTTCTTGGTTAGTCGCCATTACGTCAATCTTGTCCCGGACCTGGTGCAGAGTTGGTCCAGAGAAGTACCACCACCATACCCATTGCCGCCGTGAATCAGTAGAGCACTTGCTGTGTTACGGTTAGAATGAGAAGGGCGGCAATAGACATATGTTTTTGGTCGACAACTCATCGGTGATGCCCCTGGTATTACAGATGTCTATAGGCGACGCGACGCTGACCAATTAGGTACTACTTTCTGCCTAATTGTCCAACTTTGCCATTAAAAAATAAACTAGAAACGCAAGACATCTTCTCATAAGAGCGGTGTATACTACACAACATACGTCGTTAAACGGAAAGAACAGATAAACATTAAAACGAAAACATAATATACATATATAGTATTTTTTGAGTATGTAGACATTTGCAAAACACATTTTTATTTTAAGCTGGAATATTTATTATTTGCGTTATTTCTAGAGTAAATTATCTAACGAAAACAAATTAAGAAATTCTGACAAATACTTCAATCTTACTAATGGGAAACTTTGTGGTGATGGATGAAGAGTAACACACTCTTTCACGCAAAAACTACTAAACGTATCTGAATACTTACCTCATAGAGAGTTTATAACCTGTATTAACAATTATGCCTGAAAAATATGCCATCCCTTGGGAGCGCAAGTAAAACCACGAGGGGTTTTGCTTACGGCTCACGTTTGTGAGCTGGAGCTACGAACCAGTTCACAGATCAGGTCAAGTATTGCAGACCGATCAGAGTCTCTACGCCGCTACCGCGCCACAGTTGGACAACGACACAATATGACAGAATAGATCACAGATAATAAGTGAGCCGTGAGCTGTTTAATTTGCTCTTGAACCGCAGCTCGACAGTTCAAGTAGGTGTGATCTGATCTGTTGAACCGGTTCAGAGCTGTTACACATGTCTAACGAAGGGGTAACTAGTAAAAAAACAAATTTTAAACAACGACAATACTTGTGTTCATCATGAATCATGGACGCGTTGATCGAGTCACCTCTGGAATGCAGGTAAAACTAAGTGAGACTTACAAATCAATCGTCACCGCGACTCCGACGTCCCACAACACAAAATTTCGCGATCAACTCTCCAGCGACTGGCATGCGACCAAATTACGCAACTGACGAGTTAATCTTAACTCGTACCCTGAGAGTTGTTATAACCCCATTATACCGCGTTTAACCAGCCACTTGAGACGCTCGTTAGTCAGCCATCTAAAGATTTTATGTCCTCAAAACGTTTTGCACATCATAAACTCGGCTCTGTTGAATGATATATGGCCTTAGAAACTCTTTAGTTGTGCTATATCGCTCGGCTGCCCACACAATGGAGACAGGAGATAGTATTAATAGACGTTTATTTATATCGCTGTTTGAGCTAATAGGTGAAGAGTGAATTCAGGTTTTTATCTGGACATGATTATCATCTCAACTGCCCTCCGCGGTTTCACCCGCTTTCCCTAGGGAAAGTTACAGTTACATTTTCTGGAAAAAAGTAGCCCATATTCCAGGACACTTAAATTTAATGAGCGAATTAAGACTGCTACAAAACGGATTGGCTTACAAGATAAATGACGACAATGCTTGGATGTAGTTATCGCTCTTGCAGAACACATCTTAATGTATTCAATCTTGTTTAAAGAGTTCCTGAGTTTATCACCGGTTCTTCTCAACAAAAGGAACCTTACGAACCGGCGTTAGAGTCATGCCTCATTTGTCAAGTAAAAGATCTACCGCAAAGCCACCTATTGGGATGTTCCAGGTGGCCTAGAAAGCCAGTTCCCTTCCACGCTCTGTGTACTTACCACTTCGCACCCTAAACTACAGCAACCTTCAGGAATTTACCAACACAGTGTCTTAATATTGAAACCGGAACCGTCGTGGATACCAGACCTCACCTGGCTTCAAACCAGATTGCAATACGAATCCAACTACTCACGATCCGCTCTAAGACGGTTGCTGTATTCTGAGACTGCGTTGGCAATCAAAGGACCTTCACTCATAGGCTCATGTAAACATTGTGAATATTTTAAGAAATCTTTGCTATTATTATTATGTATGTATAGATGTCTAGCTTCAAAGTTCCCAAGGGACCCAGTGTTTTTCTGAGAGAAAGTATTTCTTTAGAACCAATTCTTGGTGTGTGCCAAAAGTTATCCGAATCTTTTGAGCAGTTTATGAGTGATTGAGTCACAAACATTAAAAAAAATTATTGTGTGACCGCGAGCAGTGTACCTTGGGTGGGAAAAGGGGGGAGAGCAGCTGCGAACGTCGACATTGAAATAACTCGCTGCTTACCTACCCAAGGGTGGTATGCATTACGACCATACCATAATGGGCTAACAAATTTTGTAACAGAAGTTTCTTGTAAAATAAAATTGTCCCTACGAAGATGGATGGAGTAACCTTTTTCTGCTCATGCAGGAACTGAACTCGGAGCTTTCTTATTCGTAAAACGGCCGTGTTTTCGAAAATAGGCCATTTCGCAAATCGAACATTTTGAGGCGAAATTTATCATTTAAAATTAAGTCACACACGAATTCTTTCTGGTTACGTCAAAATACTATCTGCCAAATTGCTAATAATAATGCTGAAATAATTTTAGGTAGACCTTTCCACACCCGGCGTCACTTCCGCCTGTTCTGTGTGACACACCCCTAGTCTTCCGTCTCACTGGTGTTTATTTAAAACTATTTATTTTGAGATTATAAGAAAAAAATCTATTATAGGAAGTAAAGAATTTCGGGAAATTTCGTTTCACATAAACCTGTAGTGACATTGAGGTGCTATTGCAAAGGTGTGCTGATTTACATCTTTTTTTCTTATTCTTTATTCGTAAATATTTTTTTTTTATTCTGGAATGTCAAGGCAAACGCTGGAGTGACTCAATGCATTAAATACTCATTATACGTGAAAATCCTACTAATATTATAAATGCGAAGGTTTATGAGGATGCATGAATGTTTGTTTCTCTTTTACGCAAAAGCTACCAAATCGAATTGGATGCAAATTTGCATAAAGATGCCTGCGAAACAAATTAACATCCCTCTGGAACGCGAATGAAGCCGCGGAACGTAAAACAGTGTGCGGCTGATGAATGATTTTTTAGCATGTATAAAATAATTCTATAAAAACCTTGAAATAAATACTTGAATAAGTCCCAGGAATTCCGTATTTTAAGTATAATGTCTAAATTCTCAATACATCAACTTGTCGTTTATAAATTCCTGGTCTACAATAGTTCTTTTTTAATTGTGTTTTACAGTATTCCACTCGCTATCACATGGCCAGCTCTCGTTGTTAGCTAATAGAAACATCATCGCCGAGTCAGTGCCTTGAGGCCTCTAAGATCGGACCTCTTTTAATTGTGTAGTAAACGAGAGAGACAGGCATAGTGCCGCCACGAAACATCGTCGAGCTACTGTCCACACAGAATCAAATTCTAGGAAGAAGCTGCTCTGAAAGTAGCTTCTCGCCATTTTCGTGGACATTGGTGCCGACTTTATTGTGCAGCTTAAATACGTCTTTGTACATCTCTTTTCCTTTTAATATAATGGATGGTGAAAGAATGTCTTTAATTTAGGTTGGTCCTGTCAAAATGCAAAATAATGATCTAGTTCAAACTGACCTGACAGATCTTCTCCGACACTCTTTTCAAGTTCAGGATAGAAAGAGAGCCTCATATATTAAAGTTAAAACAGTGTAGAACAGAAAATAATCGCAGAACTGAACCCAAGTGCACTCAAGCCAAACCAAAGGCTTTCTTAACCTATAGATACATATTTCAAGCCCCTCCAGATCCACTTCCTAACAATGATCGGCGAGAAGGCAAGGTGCACAGGTGACCCAGTCGTCGAGCTAAAAATAAACCGGACACTTATAAGACATGCGCGGCTATTTTCAAAATGGCCGGCTCAAATAAATACGTCGCGAGTAGTATGCGCGGCCGCCGTTACGCAAGCATGACGCGTGTGACGTCACACACGACACTGCCCGAGTGACACCCGAAGATTATACAGAGTGTTATTTTTATAGTTCGACAGATTTATGGATTATTTTGTCTGACTAGCTGTTCCTCGCGGTATCATCTGCGTTACTATTTTACATTTACGTAATTTTATATAAGTGGTGGTTCTTTTTTTGATGATTTGTAATAAAGCCTTGTTTGACCACATTTCAATCCTAGAAGAAAAGGTTTAGACAAGTGGAATCGCATTGAAAAGTGTTCTATGCAGCTTATTTTATACTTTTAATAATATTAAATACCACAGCTATAATACAAACACCCTGTACACGTAGACGACATTTGGCAACCAACTGGCAAATGAACTTACCACCCGAATTCGATCACATGATTTTCTTTTTAATGTTATCTTTGTTAAGATTATTTCTGATTGAGAATTTTTGTGTAGGCGGTATATTTAAATATATATAAATATATATTTAAATTTAAATCACATTGTCGTTGTTATATCACAAGAGATTTATATATAGATACATTTGATATCGTTATCTTGATTTATAATGTCGAAAAGACGTACGTTCCTCTGAATTGAAGGTCACCCGTCTCTCTTTCATTCTCTAATACAAACACCCAAACCAGGAAAGAGGTCGAGATCTAAATCAGTGGTTCCTAGTGGTTCGTGGACCAACAGTGATCCATAAGAGCTTAAATCTGGTCCTTAATTCAAATTCTTATTAACTTAAGGTTTCAAATCCAATTTTGACAGCTAAGGTATTAATGAAAAATCATCCTTATGCTTAGAAGATCAACTATTGTAGTAGGGACGGTTTCTTGACTACCACCACCAATTGGAAAATCTGTCACCGAACACCTACAGGTATTCCAGCAGTTGCATTTAAGAGTTACCTCATATGCTCTTAAAGTCTGTTATACTTTAGCAATATAATCCTTGGTAAACCCTATAGGCGACTAAAGTTGTCTAGATCAAAAATTTTGAAAGATTAGAATGTTATAGAAAAACCATCTTTATTGCTTTCAAGGTGAGATCCAATGTTAATTGTATGATGATGCTGAAGAACCTTATCTTAACTCCATAGGGTTAATTTTTCAATAACCCTTTTATCTGTCAAAACTAGCCGGTTAGAGGCAGCGATGAAACATCGGCGATTTAGTGTCATTTACCAAACGTTATCACACCCCTGCCGCTTTGTTCAACTAATACGAACTTCATCGGGTCGCGGTGCAACGAGGCTTTCCGGAGCGAACCTCTCACTTCATTACGTAGTTAGCAAAAGTGACAGACCATGGAGGCGCGATGAAACATCGGCGAGCTATTGCCATTTACCTTAGAGAACATCCCTAAACATATTTCTAAGACTAGCGGTGTTTTTTTATGTAGGAAGGCTAACAAGGTGGATATCAGCCCCCTTATTCAGCTGATACAAACTTCGTTGGCGAGCCGTTTCACGGAGGCCTCGGAGAGCTTATCTCTCATGTGATTAGTAGTATTAGAGTAGTGATATTGGAGTAACCTTAAAAGCTTCTCAAGTTGCTTAGAGTAATCAAAATGGATATAAATTATTTTCTTTGTAAATAACTCTCCTACACTTTCCATACATATAGTTTGGACATTTTGATTGCAATTGCGCACATTATTTGCTGACATTTTTATAGGGGGGGTTTGCCATAATCACCACGCATGGCAGGGTGGTGACCGCAGTGAGTTGGTATTACTCAGGTAGACGCTGCTGCCCGTCTCCCGGTGAATTCCTTTTGTCGCCTTTTACGACACTCATAGAATTTAGGTTTGAGTTGGTCCTATTCTAAGCCGGAAACCAAACGGCATACGACCTGTTCAGAGTCGCTGGAAGCCGCTGGATGCAGGCGGCTCAAGACCGTTCGAGATGGAAAACCAAGGGGGAGGCCTATGTTCTGCAGTGGACATCCCTGGGCTGATATGATAATGATGACATTATTTGCACGTAAGATGCTTAAATGACGAAGAAGAACCAGGTTTTTAAGATACAGATGGAACATGCTACTAATTACTTGGGGCATTCTTTCCATACGGCTATCCGATCCCAAACTGAGCAGTGCATGTACCATGAAGAATAGAATGATATACTACATATTCTACCATTTTTTCTAAAATAGTTATTTACACCCAAACACATGTTCATACACACAAATGTTTGTCCTAAGTGGGAATCGACCCACGACCTGCGGCATGGCAGTCAGGGTATCTAATCATCAAAGCAATAGGGCCATCGATGTATGAAAATAATACAGTATTATTGTTTCTACAATACTACTACAATATGATCGTAACAGGCGTTCCGAGATGCTTACTACGCAATACTGACTGCTATATTGAGTGATTGTTAACAATCCGGCGGTTAAAAATGGATATTGAACTCTATTATTAACCCACGAAGATATATATCAGCCATTTATGATAAACGAACGATTTCGTCCGAAGTGGACTGAAAATACACGAGCAATTCACATATTCATGGAGCGAAGTTTATGTTTATTTTGCTGGAATGTACAGGCCCATAGCAACTGGCGATCTTCGGAGAGTATGTTCGTCTCACAATCGCAGTTATTCTATAAATAAACTGCGGAATCCTCGGCATTTCGGCTCACTCTCATTATCTTATCCACATGTGACAATTCGTGTGAATGCAAACCGAGTGTTTTGATACTGCAGCCTGTGGAATCTATTGCTTTATAAATATGCTAGCTGTCCTCCGCGGTTTCAGCCGCGTTTATCGATATTATATATAGCCTATAATCTGCGAAAAATACCACGTCGAATGGTAGCAGTTCCATCCCGATATGTTCAGTAGTATGTCTGGTATATTAGATAATAGTATTGACAGCACAACGGCTAAAGAAAATAAAAAGAGAGGGAAAAGGAAATTAAAAATAATATTATATCTGAACAAATCATGATTCAGGAATGAGGTTATTCCCGTGATTGTCTTCTAGCTACATACCCCGACATTGCCTGAGTGGCATAATATAATTTTAAGGTATACAATTCGGAAGAAATTTTCATAATGATGGTGAAAAACAATAGCCGAAAGAAATACAGGATATTATAAATGTGAAAGTTTGCAAAGTAGGAGGGATATGTGTTACTCTTTCATGCAAAAACTATAATACTTAACGGATTTGGATGACACTTGGTATATAGTAAATTTATAACCTTTTTTTTTTTTTTTACGAGGGGAAATGCTTTGCTTTTTATGTGGGACTCTCTCCCCGACCCCTTCCCCTAATGGGATGGGACCGGGGAGCCTACCCACTAAAACCCCTCGAGTTCCTTCTCCGCCGTTGACGGGGCTGCGGGACCAGACGAGTCCTACGACCGCCTGCCCCGTCGGCGTCGCTCGCCCTTTCGGGACGAGCCCTTCTCTGGGCGGGGTTTGTCATATTGACTTCCCCGCCCCTTCGCCGAGGCGCCCAAGGAACTATGGGCGCCTCCAGCTTGGGACCTTTAGTGCAGGTGGCGGATCTGCCCCGATCCACCACCCGCAGTCCCCGGCTTACGGCGGCATCCGGGCCGCGAAGGCCAGACGCCGCCTGCCGCACCTCCGGCGACGGAGCGGGGCCGAGTTGATATCGTTCTCCCGCTCCCGCTCCGTCGCCTCCTTCTGTGACAGTACAGCGTCACAGAAGGACGAGGCCGCCTTCCACGACTCTTCGCTGCCGACCATGGCATTCAGCAAGGCCGGCAGCGACAAGTCCACCCCCACTGTCGCGGAGAAGGCGGCGCGAGGGACCGCCCAAGCTGGGCACTCCTCGCGCGTGTGACGCGCCGTGTCCGCGACTGCCACCGAACAGTGGTGGCACGTCTCTGTGGGCTCCTTACCCGCCACCCGGCACAGGTACCTACCAAAGCAGCCGTGCCCGGTGATCATCTGTGTCAGGTGGAAGGAGAGAGCCCCGTGCCCCCGTTCGACCCACTCCCTCAGGATGGGCCGAACGGCGGCCACCAACTCCCGGCTGATATCGGGGTCCACCAGGCGGGCCGCCCACTTCCGCAGGAGAATACCGCATGCGTCTTCACGCCAGCGGTCGATCTCCCGCGGGTGGGGGCGGCCTCCATCCGCTATCTCTTCCTTCGCTCGCCAGTACACCGCGGCGAGCACCTCGGCTTCGAGGTCCCACGGCGGCGTACCGGCGAGCAGACACGCACCGATGCACGACACGGTGCGGTACGCTCGGGCCACCCTGAGCGCCATGGCGCGCTGCGAACGTCGCAGCGCAGCCAGATTTCGGGCGCTCATGGCGTCTGCCCATATAGGCGCCCCGTAGAGAGCCATAGAGCGCACCACACCCGTGTAAAGGCGTCGGCATGCCTTCCCCGGCCCCCCCATGTTGGGGAGGATCCGCCCCAGGGCCCCCGCAGCGGCCACCAGCCTCGGTGCCAACCGCCGGAAGTGCTCCTCGAACTTCCACCGTCCGTCCAGAACGAGTCCGAGATATTTCATCGTCGGACCGACGGCGATGGAAGTCCCTCCCACCATTATGGAGGCTCCCGGCGGTGGCTTGTTGCGGGGCCCATGGAATACCAGGGCCTCCGACTTATTGAGGGCCACCTCGAGCCCCAGGGCGCGGATCCGCCTCACCACTTGGGCCACCCCTGCCGTGGCGAGAAGGGACGCCTCTCTGAAGGTGCTGCCGCAGGCCGACACGAGGGTATCGTCGGCGTAACAAGTTACGTCGACCCCCCGCAACGTGGCCCCGCGCAGCACCCAGTCGTAGCCGATGTTCCACAGGAGCGGTCCGAGGACCGACCCCTGTGGGACACCGCACGACATCTCCCTCCTCACCGTGCCACCCGACCTCGTCGGGAAGACCACCGCTCTCCCGACGAAGTAGTCGGCGACGGCCCTCTGGAGGTACTGCGGCACCCCATGGTACCACAGTGCTTCCTTCACCGTTTCCCAGGGCAGAGTGTTGAATGCGTTGCGGATGTCTAAAGACACCGCAAACATCACTCCGCCCTGGGAGACCGCCTCCTCGGCGAGGTTAGTAAATTTATAACCTGTATTAACACTTATAACACAGATAATACTATTATCTTGGGAAAATATTACATCCCTCGGGAACGCGGGTGAAACAAAGTGGGAGTACTAGCAGCGGTACTGCCAAGTAATTATAAAATACTAACATCCGCACCGCGGTTTCCCTCACGGTAGAATTAATATACAGTATTCCATGTCAGTTTCCATACTATAGGCTATATATGTACCAAACTTCAGCAAGATCGGTTCAGTCGTTTAGCCGAAAGTTTTGCGTTTATTCTATTACTAGCTGTCCCCCGGGGTTTTACCCGCGTTTATCCGAAACTTCCGCATCGCATGGTAGCAGTCCCATCCTGATATGTTCAGTAGTTTTGAGGTGATGATGCGTCAAAGGAATCCTATTTTTCTTATATATTTAGATTTAGGATTTAGCAGAGCCAAAGTAGAGTTCTTAGTATTGACCCACAAGTCACCAGAGATGTGTTTAGTTTGAGGATCTCAAAGGCAGCGGCCTTACCCATTGCGAGGCCCTTTGTCCTTCGTTAAAAGTATGTGATGCGAAAGTAAGTCTGGTTGTTTGGTTTAGGTATTTGTCATGATTGACAAGAAATGCTAAAGTTAAACAAATAAATAAAATTTGAAATCCAAATTTTTCTTTATTTGCTTGGGTTGCGCGAGGCCCCCTCCGGGCGATTGCCCCGTTCGCCACCCCCTAAGGCCGCCTCTGCTCAAAGGTACACTATTTTCAGAGGTTACGTTATGCTTATCACATTTGTACACTGTGTATCAACGGAGTCATTGATCTTTTTAACATTTGTAAAAGTCTGGCAATCGTTTAAGTTTTTACGTAGGGCTTTGAATTCCTCGCGTTGACGTGCTCCCGTAATTGGCACTTCACTATAACTGTTTGTGTATCTGATTTCTGTTTTCACATCTTGATAATTGATGGTCGTTTGTTTTTTAAGTTATTGTTGTCATTGTTTAAATAGAGTTTTGACTGTTGCTCCACAGTTTATGTCGAGTCATTGCTTTCCTCTACACTCGATTTAAGTGAAAAGCTTCATCTGTTTTTAAAATAATATGCCACTATTAAATCAGATTTGATGCTGAGATTACTTGTTTAATTCGTTCGAATTTCCCTCACTCTGAATATGATTGGAACCACCTTCCTTCTCACAGTTTCCCATACAAACTTACAAATCCTATTTTAGTTCCTCAGGGGTTGAAGTTCAGAGATCCTTTATAAATACTCTCAACGCAAAAGAATATAATTAATTCTAAAGGTGACTTACCCAGGCCCTTCGTGTCCCTAACCAGGGGCCCAATTCCACTAAATGCAACGGTCGAGTAGCACGTTTGGTTCGGCAATGGCAACGACTTATGTCAAGTTCACCTTCGGTTCGCGTTAAATCTAATTAGGAGAATAGCATTTCCTTACATTTTGTCGTAATCTTTCGAACGATTGTGAACCATTACCGAAACACAATTGCTGTTCGATCGTTGGTGTGTTTAGTGCAATACGATTAAACGTCAAATTTGACGTTTGGTTGTGATATGGTAATGGTTCGGTGCAAAATATGTTAGTGGAATCGTCCCCCAGATAAGAGACGCATATCAAAATTACGGTTTTCATAATTTTGACAAGTTTCAGGAGTGTCTCATCAGGCATTGGTTGGGCGGGCCAGTTAGCATGGTGATAAGATAACCTGACAGCCACGCCACAGAACGTATCTTCAATTTCCCATCCAGGACGCACAAAGTTCAGTGTTTGGTTCAAGTACCAGTTGCCTAAAAAAGAAGTTGTATTATGTTATCTTGTTTCTATAGTATTTCTGCTTAGTTTGGGATCAGATGACTGTGTGTAAAGAATGTCCCAGATTATTTTATATTTGTTGAAAAAAAAGACAGAAACGTACAATAAATTGTCTGGACAGGACGGTATCAGACCATGCTGAACACATCCAATAGCACCGATATATATCAACTACAATATTTCGCCCACAAATACTACTCAATATAAAACCACATACAACATCACCCACTTACAGGTATTTTGGTAAAGAGATACCGATCGCCTGCGCCCACGCGGCGTATGATCGAGCGATGACACGTTGACGGATTGAATCCATTTGGTACACTGCCACGTTATCTGAAGATGCACTAGCTCCTGTTTCTATCAGATTATTCATCAGCTCTCCCCTTCTCCAGGGGCTTTTTTTTTTATGTCACTTGGGCCGACAAATAAGCAGACGGTCCACCTGATGGTAAGTGGTCACCGCCGCCTATGGACATTTGCAACACTAGGAGCATCGCCAATGCGTTGTCGACCCTGAGACGTGAAGTTGTTAAGTCTCATGTGCCTGTAATTTCACCGGCCCCCTTGTTAGGACTAGTGGTCATCGAGGGGAACCGGCAGGATATACATATTGCCTTTGAATTTAGAAGTGATTAGTGTTTTGTGTCTTTCTTGCTGTCTTTTGACAAGCAGATTCCATTTGCATTTCAGACGGATTGCCAATGGTTTGGGGATATTATAAGCAACCTTCCGAACCGTCGTTCAAAATTTCAAAATTCAAAACCATTTATTCAGTTTAGGCCTTCGGAGGGCACTTATGAAGGTCAAATTTAAAGTTACTGAAGCTACAACCGGTTCGGAAGTCAGCCTTCAACTGAGAAGAACCGGCAAGAATCTCAGCAAGGTTACATTCTTTTTTATTTGTTATATAAATTTTAATCTGTTCTGACTTTTTGGCTATTTTATAATTTCAATTTTACATCATTTTATATTTAACAATTACAAAATACGTATAGGTAACATTAAAAAACAAAACAAAAAAAAATATGACAAGACTACAAAATAGAAAATAACAATAATTAGGTACTTACAACTTAAACAAGAGATTTAGAGGTGCACTGTGCAGAGAGCAGCTATTTCCATACATTTTTATCTTCAATATAGTGAACTACCTTGTAATACGCTTTTTCTTTAAAAACTTTCCTAATATAATTTTTTAATTTATGATCAGACATTTTTGTTATTGAAAGCGGTATCTTATTATATAATCGAACACAATTACCAAGAAATGACTTGTTAACTTTAGTTAGTCTAAAGCATGGAACAACTAACTTCTCCCTTTGTCTTGTTTATACTATGAGTATCTAATTTTGACTCAAACACTCCTATGTTTCTACGTATAAACATTATATTTTCATAAATATGTAGTGAAGGTAATGTCATTATATTTATTTCCTTAAATAAATCTCTTAATGATTCACGGGGACCCATACTGTAAATTGCACGAATTGCTCTTTTTTGTATAATAAATATTGATTCTATATTTGATTCTATTAAAGTCTGATTCATAAGTACCTGTGAAGCCCTAGTTATTATTGTACTACTTATGATTGTTATGATTTTGAGCAATTAGTACATTCATTAGGTATCCTGCAATAGGGTTAAATTTTCGATAAAGGATCTTTTTCCAATGTGAGGTGACCATCAACCATTTCTCATGAGTTCCAAGACCTGGAGGTCCTTGCCCCAGGGGGCACCCTCAGCGTTGTTGCTTAAATTTACCCTCAGCGTCAAGGCCGCGTAAGGGTGAAAAACCTTCAGAGGGTAACACCACCCTTAACTTGAATATCTACCTATTTGTCACAAAGTTTCTCTTATCCGTAAAACAACCCTTGTAATAAGCCGAAAGCAGTTACTGTTAAAATGCTATATAACTTAAATACTGTTTATAACTTCTTATGTGTACTATGTGTGTTTTGATGCTGTTGATTGGGTAAATGCATCGACCCAGGACTCGTTCCCGGAACCGCTCGTCTGAGACTCCGATAGAGTACTTAATTAGGAATTGATTCCTTAGAAATACAAATAGAAATATTGTTTATTCATGTAGGCCTTCACAAACTCTTATAAAAAGACTTTACATGGTTTTTTTTAATATTACACACAATGATATTAAAACATAATAATTTTACAATAAAAACACTTAAGTGGATAGCTTGTCAGGCGAGCAATTCATTGCCAAAGGTTATTTATTATATCCTCTAAATAATCAGATATACAATAAAATCCCTTTTGATATGAAGTATTCTTTACTACCTTTTTAAATTTAATAACGGGTAATTCTATATTTATAGACTACATGTCTATGATTAAATATACGTGACGATCTAAATAGTGTTTTATTCATATTCAAACTTTTAAAAAGACAGCCAGCATGATTAATTTAATGTAACCAGTTATTTTATGTTTAAAAAAAGTAGTAAATGACTTATTTAATTGGTCTGTAATGTTTTTTTATGTAAACAGAGATAGAGAAAATATTTGTAGGATGTAATTAATTTAATGTGCCGCGCTGTGGGTAGTGAGCAGTGTTGCCACTCGTGGAAATTACACAAATTTTGCAACACTGTTCATAATTTCCTCTTGCTATTAATTATAACATGTTGAAAATATGATGATGTGTGTTTGGTATTAATTTAGTTAGATTCTGTCTGAGGCGAATTAATTAATAATTATTTTTAAATAGAAATATATTTATAGGAATACTTTAAAATATAATAAGACTCGGGTGAAACAAATGACGAGCTAGTTGGCTTAGTGGTTAGAGCCTCTGGACACCACGCTACAGGTCATAGGTTCGATTCCCACCCAGGACAAACATTTATATGCATGAACATGTCTGTTTATGTCTGGGTGTAAATATCTGTTTATACATATATGTATTTAGAAAAAGTAGTATACATAATGTAGTATATCAGTTATCTGGTTCCCATAGTACAAGCTCTGCTTAGCTTGGGATCAGATGGCCGTGTGTAAAGAATATCCGAGAGTTTTTTGTCTGTTATAAAAACTGTTCTGAATTCAATTTAAGAGCTAGTTATCGCATATCGGGCCCTAAAAAATCAGGCCTTAAACTAATATCTGGCTTCTATAAAAGCCAATTCAAGAATTAAAAAAAAAAACAAAAGCACCTCGGAAATCTATTTTTAAAAACAAGATTATACAAGAATTTAAAACTTCTGTTTACTAACAAATATAATAAAGATTTATTTTGAAATAAATTTAATGAGGTTCGAAAACAAAATTATATGGACTATTAAGATTCTAATATAAGTACTATTACTAAACGAATGAAACGACGATATCGCGCTGTCTCAATTATAATTTTGTCTACACTGATAGTTTTAACGCGATGTTTGAAAACTCGCAGTTTTATGTGTTATTATTACATTAGCCTGTGTGTTTTTAATGTGTGTGTCATTGATGCTGTCAAATAAATCTTTATTAACGGAAATATATTAGAGTTTACACGAGACACTCTTACGAGCGGCTCTGTGGCGATTATAACTATATTGTTGATTGAATGGGTATTATTATTATTTATTTATTTATTTATCAGGCAGCCTGATGATTCGGCTGATACTTACTTCTGGTTCTTGTGGGTTTTAAATTGATTCACATTATGGGTAAATACAAGGTTATGAAAATTTAGTCCAAGTTAAGCAAACAAAGGAATACTGCATAATAATCGTTGTTTCGTAATTGAAGATGGTTTTTAAAGCAGTCGTTATATAGAATACCTAGTATATAGAACAAGTAATTCCGCGTGTAATCTAAACAACCACTATAATGGATTGACATTTAAGATTGTCATAAAAAAAGTACTATTGCCTTTTAAATAAGCGACATCTTCTGATCCAATATTGTGTGACAATACAAAATAAACTTTGACATAAACCGCTAGGGTCAATTTTGCAATGTCATTGTAATACGTCAAAATTGTTCATAGTGTGCGTAGTTCAGGGATAGCCGCTACGTCACCGTACGGAATATAGTCCCGTGTGTACACAGGCTACAAGAAGTGCGCGCGCGTCTCGTGTTGGTTATATTTCGAGCCGGAGACGGCGCCGGTCGCTACGCTTATTTAGTTCGCTGCCCACCTCGTTGGTTCTCACGCTTGCCCTTACTATCGGTAGCTTCTCGATTCAGCTCCCTTATTCAGCTAATGCAAATTCTTCAGCGAGCCGGCGCACGGAGGCCTCCAAGAGCTTTCATCTCGCGTGGTTGCATAGTTAGCGAAAGAGACAGAGCATGGAAGCTGCGACGAAACATCCTCGAGCTATTGTCATTTTACCTTACTAAATGGCACCCCTGACGCAACGTGGCGCTACAAAGGCGATTAATTTAACACACGGGTAGGGCTAGTGCCCGTTAACCATATTAATTTTGATAAGTTAAAATAACACGTAAATTTTTTTTTTTTTAAAACGGACTCAAGAGGTACATACAGCGGAGGTGCTTAGTGCGACGGGCGGCGCCGACTAAGGGATGTCTCTTTCCTTCAATAGTATTGCTTATTCGTTTTAATTTCATTGAGGCTATGTATCATCTGTGACCCCTGCTATGACTGCTGCGCGACAGTTCTTTAAGTACAAGTTGCTCTAAGCTGCAATTTGCTAAAATTTTAAATAAATTCCTATATAATAACGGTTAAATGGAAATATAATTTGTTCATGAAACCAAAATGTTAAAACCTATAAACCTATATGTGTGTTAAATTAATGTGACCATTGTAGCGCCGCGCTGTATACTATATAAGTATGTAGGAATTTTATGATAAATTGGGCAATAAATACAGCAATACCGTAAAAATGTTGTATGATATTCTAAAACAAACTCAACTTATGATGTCATTAAAGTCAAACAGCCCCCTTATTCAGCTGATTCACACTTCGTCGGCGAGCCGCTTAACGGAGGCTTCGGAGAGCTTACCTCTCACGTAATTAGTAGTATTAGCGTAGTAGGCGATAGAGAGAGAGCACGGAGGCCGCGACGAAACATCCTTGAGTTAGTGTCATTTTCCTTACAGAATCGAGCCCCTGCTTTGTTTGCGTGTCTGAGAAAAGACGTCAGAATGTATCAAAAGTGACGTTTGATAGGAAAGGCAAGTTAAACGGGCCAGTTGGCTTGGTGGTTAGAGGCTCTACGTCGCTACGGATCGTAGGTTCAATTCTCACTGTGTGAGTGTCTTTCTGTGTCTTGGTGTAAATATTTATTTAAATATGTATTTATAAGAGAAAGGAGTATATGTAGTATATCTGTTATCTGGTTTCCATAAAACTGTTGAGTAGTAGAAGCTCTCAGTGCAGAGTTCATCCGGGGAAGAACTACCACCTTACCCATTTCTACCGTAAAGCAGTAGTGCACTTCTATTACTGTATTTCGATAAGAAAGGTAAGGGGGCCGGTGAAATTACAGGCACATGAGACTTAACAACTTCACCTCAGGAGATTTATGACGGGCCAGTCGGCTTGGTGCATAAAGACCCTGACTGCCAAACCGAAGGTCGCGGGTTCGATCCCACCCAGGACAAACATATTGTGTGCTTGAACATGTCTTTTTGTTCTGTGTCCGGGTGTAAATACCTATATAAGTATGTATTTAAAAAGTAGTATATGTAGTATATCAGTTACCTGGTAGCCATACTACAAGCAGAACACTCTGCTTAACTTGGGATCAGGTAACCATGTGTGAAGAATGTCTTGGAATATTTATTTATTTTACCGAACAATTTTCTTTATCGAATATTTGTCGAGTGTAACTCACTACATGTTCCATGGTAGGGGTGCCCCGTGCAGGTAATCTCAGGATCATGACAACCTCGACGCTGACATTAATGTATTTACATGAATAGCACAAAATATTCCCGGAATGCGTGTATTTGCGGTGCATCCCCACGGGGTTCCAATTTCTGTGTTTATGAGCGTAAAATTAACATTGGCTATTTATAAAAAAAAAACAATTTTAATAATTAAAAATAAAAACCACTAAATGTTGAATGCAGAGGTTAGGTGATAGAGATGGTTAGAGGCTTTTAATATACATGTTTTTTTTTTTTTTTTTTTTATTTCTTTTTACATTTTCTACGGACTCTTAGTCCGTACTCTTTGAAGATTCTACGATTAATTATTTTACGATCTATTGTAATGTGTTTCTAAAAATTAACATCTTTCCGCGCGTGCTCAGCTCGTTGTTTTGAACTGAGGCTTGTGGTTCCTTAATAATAGTGTTACATTAAATTTTTCTATTGCCGATACATGGATTAAAATAATTTAGCATTTACATAAATTTAGTTACACTTATTCATCAAAATTTATAATTCTAAATATTAAAGTTTAAGCTATTTCAGCCTCGGATGGTTTCGCTCCCAAAAGACTTTCCATGACAACTGCATCTCGATGTTTTATGGCCATTTTTAAGTTGTATTCGAAAATGGCTCTTGTCGACGCGGCCGTCGCCCGCTGGATAAACCTGCCGATCGCGTCATCACCGTCGTCTGCATAATAGGTGCAGCCAACGGTGTGTCTCGATATCGCCACTACCGCGTGCGGCACGCTGTCGTGGAGTTGGAGTTTTTTGGCTTTTGTTTTAAAGATGAGGACCGACTCGTACGTGGCTCCTTGCGCTTCGTGGATGGTAAGGACGCGTGACCCTGTGCCCTCTCCATATCCCTTGCTGGTCAAGAATGCCTTTTCTTCCTGGGTATGGACCAGGAATAGGGTGTTAGGGAGTGTTTTG
The DNA here is from genome assembly GCA_907165245.1 of Habrosyne pyritoides. Classification (NCBI taxonomy): domain Eukaryota; kingdom Metazoa; phylum Arthropoda; class Insecta; order Lepidoptera; family Drepanidae; genus Habrosyne; species Habrosyne pyritoides. The sequence goes on along the minus strand of OU015603.1, from coordinate 11,583,974 downwards.
GGTACTTGCGCGTCCGTATATCTCATTAGCTTCATGGAGTTTATTAGAAGTTTGGACGAGTATATACCATTGTATACCTCGTTTAGGGCATATGCCACGTCCATCGGGTTACGATGTGTGCACAACAACTCCTGGCTGATGGAAGTTACCAGGTTTGGGTGTTGGTATTTTAGAGGGAAAAGATTTTCCCTGTCAATGTAGGGTAACTGGTTTATGTCTCCGATAAGGACCACTTCGCGGGCACCAGACAACCGAGCTGCCATTACGACGGATCCAAAGTGGTTCATAAGGGCTTCGTCGACCATTAGACGGTCGCAATTTTTGGGCCCCTTAAACCCGTTCGCAAGAATGGATGCCATCGTGCGCACTTTGGTTTTGGCTGTAGCTCCAATACTTGGAGCCAGCTTTTCGCGCAGGTCTTTGGCTGCCTCGGTTGTGGTGGTGACTACGACGTCGCTCTCCGCATCGAAGTTTTTAGTTACCCAAGTTGTTTTGCCACATCCGGGAACCCCATTTACCCAGTTGAATTTAGGTATGGCCCAGTTTTGCCACGCTGCTCCTGGACCAAGGTCTCCTGAAATGGTTTTGGCCATTTCTAGGATCCTGTCGTCCAGCATGATTTTTGTGCACCGGGCTGTGATGACTATGGGGTCCTCCGATGGAGTGTTAAATTTAGGTGGGTCTGCTCGCTCGCCTTCTTCCTCCACAAAGCCACCAGTTGTGCTATACGCAGCCATATAACTCCCTATCATTTTCCCTTTAAGGACTTTGGAGGTCTCGTTGTTATATATGGCTGCCTCCGCCTCCTCGAGTAATGTGTTTAATAGACTTTCATTTTTCTGTTGAAAGGTTTGCATGATCTTGCTGCACGTCATGAGATTGACCTCTTTGGTCGCCCTTATGGTGCCTAGAAACTCGAGGAAGGCGTTTACTGCGTGTTCTGATGGTGTTGATGCCGGGATTTGAGTAGGCAAGCTGACCTGCCCCATGTCGGCTCTCGTCCTTGCAACTGGTGTTAGCTTGGGACCTTGGGGGGGTGTTTTTAGAAAATCCTCCACTGCGGCTGCCTGTCTTTCCGTGGCTTTAGATATTCTTGATTGAACCCCCGCTATGGCAGTTTTTATGGTTTTCATGAATTTTTTAAACCGGTCTCCTGGTTTGGTCCTCTCTTCTGGACTGCCGCTTTGGTCTACTGCGGCTTTGATGGCGGCTGCCTTTTGTTGTATGCGTTCAGAACCGCTTTGAGTGATCGGGCAAGAGCCTGGGTTGGTGTTACTTGGTCTTGGTGCTGAGACGCGTCGTGGAACTTTGAGGAAGCTCAGGTCTTCCCCTCTGTTTTCGTACACGACCACCTCATGCTTTTCTGAGGCTTTGATGCAGCCACAGAGGTCTACGACTTCACCTCTCATATACTCGATCACCATAGCGTCGACGCTTATTTTACGAGGCGTGATGGTCTGGCCTTCAATTTCTCCTATTCTGGAAAGCACTAAACTTGCAAGAGCAAATGGGGTCCGCTCCCCCCATTCCAATAGTGCGATCGTTTTGTTTCGCGATCGCACTATTCGACAAGGGCAGCCGGCTACCCTCGACTCAGGCAGCGCATTGAAAACCTTGCGCTTCATACTTGTTTTGGTGGTGCTTCCGTTTAGGAGGGCGGCTAGACCCGGCGATATGGCTACGCGCTTCGGTGATTTTGCGTTACAGAAGCTTATGCCGAGTCTCTCCGTGTTATTATCCATGAAGAGGGCTACGCCTCTTACCCTGATTCCCGGTTCCGCACACTCCCCGCATGCCATTAGTTGTGAAATGGCAATGGTGTGGACATCTATAATTGGCTGGGGAGCTGTGGGTAGTGAAGACTCGGGGACCCTGGCCATTGGCGTTTGTGATCGAGGGTCCGGTTTATTGAGGGAACTGTTCCTGCTTGTTGCTATGCGGAAGATGGTGTCCACATAAGACAGGAAGTGTAACCTTTTATAGGGGTCTGCGAGGACGTACTGCAATTCCGACAAGACCAGTTTCATGTCAATGACGGATTCTAGGTCATGTCGGGCTGCCAGGAACCGTGGGCAGTAAAGAATTATGTGCCACACTGTCTCCCTAATTGAGTTGTCACATTCGCACCCTGGGGTGTCTTTAAGGTGAAATCTGTACAGGTACTCGGCTATTCCCCCGTGTCCTGTCAAAGCTTGCACTTGATGGGGTGTCAGTTTAGTTGTCCTTACTATCCGGTACGCCTTGTCGACGTCTGGAAGGAACGTTTTTGTGACTGTCCCAGTGCTGGAGGTGTCGTAACGGTCCTGCCATTTGCGGACTGATTCTTCTCTGATTTTCCTCTTGACAAAGGATAAGGGGATTTTGTCGTAGTCTTGGGTTGTTTTAGTGAGCGCTGCCGACTTGGCGAGCTCATCGGCTCGTTCGTTGCCAGCGGTGCCCACGTGTGCCCTTAACCAGAACAGCCGTAATTCTCTTCCTTCCGCTTTAATCTCCTCGATGCACTCTTTGATGGATTTGGCTAAGGGGTGGCTCGTTTTGGGATTTTTTAGCAGGTCGAGTGAGGATCTTGAGTCACTCAGTATGCTAACGATGGGTTCCTTGCTAAGTTTCACCATCTGAGTGGCCCTAAAGAGTGCGTAGAGTTCCGACTGGAATACTGTACACGAGGGATGCAGGCTGAATTGTTGGTTAATGGTCTCCTTTCCCCCCTCCCACCATGTGAGAGCAGCTCCTACTTTGCCCTCTATTTTGCTGCCATCTGTATAGATTTGAGGGCCAGCGACATGGTGGGATTTAAGGGTCTCGGGGTCAAAATTCTCAAGGAGCTCGAAGTCCGTGGATATGAGTCTGGACGGGTGTTTCTGGTCCAAATAGCTAACGTTGTTTTCGAGCTCCTTGCCTGCTGGTAAGTAGTCGAGAGAGAGGTTTCTTTTTGTCCTGTACAGACTTGCGGCTTCTTGCACCCTCAGGTCGAGCGGGAGAAGTCCTGACAGCGTAAGTGCTGACGTAAGTGATACTGTACGGTATGCTTTGCAGATCTTTTGGGCAAAGCCTCTCTGCAGCGAGTCAAATTGTTTCTTGATTAGCTCTAGCTTAGTGGCTGGAGACCATGCGCTCGAGGCATATGTCATGATGGGCTCTATTACTGCGACGTAGATGGTTCTAGTGATCTCTCTATTCAAGCCCCACGTCACCTTTGCTGTGCGTGCCAGCTGTTTGTATATGTCAGCTGCTTTCTTGCATTGTGTGGTGACATGTGATTTGAAGGAGAGCTTGTGGTCGATGATAAGGCCTAGGAGTTTAATTTCCTGGACCAAGCTGAGTCCAACACCGGCCATGTGGATATTGGGGGGCTCGTACTTTAGCTTCCTCGTTAGCAACATCATGTTTGTTTTATGTGGTGCGAAGTTTAGCTTATTTAGTTTCCCCCATTCCACCACAGCGTCTAGGGTGGTATTGACGGTTTGCTCCATGGTGTTTGTGGTTTGGCCTGTGAAAACCAGAACCACGTCGTCGGCGAAAGCTTGGCAGTAAACCCCCTTACTTTCCAGATTATATAGCAACGAGTCTAGGATAATGTTCCAGAAGGTTGGTCCTCCAATGGACCCTTGGACACAACCCTTGGTCGTTTCCTTCCCGTATGTTGCTCTGGCATAGTTCACCTCGATTTTTCGGTCTGCGAGGTATGAGTTAACTAGCTTGAAGAGGTTTTGAGGACACTTTTTCCTCTGTAGTTGGAGTTTAAGAGCTGGCCACCACGCATTATCAAAGGCACCCTCTATGTCCAGAGATATTACAAGGACGATGCTTTTCTTCTTTTCAACTTCCTCTCGTATATACTCTATTAAGTCAAAAAGGGCGTCCTCTGTGCCTCTTTGCGGCATGAAGCCGTATTGTCTGTTGTTTAAGGTGGGGAAGATGTGCCACTGAAGTCTGCCTACCAGAAGTTTCTCAACAATTTTGCCGAGGACTGACAGGAGGCCTATTGGTCTGTAAGACTTAGGATGTGAGTAGTCTTCCTTACCCGGTTTACGGATGATGACCACGTGGGCTGTTTTCCATTGCTTAGGAAAGTGAGCTAGCGTTAAACATTTGTTTGCTATCCTCATGAACACATCCCTTTCGCTCCGGATTGCCTCTGAACAAATGTCAGAGGTCAGCCCGTCTGGTCCTGGGGCCTTTTTGGGATTAAGTGCTTGCAGCACTAACTCCAGCTCCGCTGATGTAAATTGCGGGTCATCTTCCGATAAGTCGTGGTTGTTCTCCTCCGCCAGCATCCGCAATTGTGTGTGGCTTGGAGTATCGGTTGCCACAGAGTCGTCTGGGTAGAATGTTTTGGCCAGAAGTTCCGCCGACTGTTGTGGGTTTAAGGTGTTACCGTCAGGATTCCTAAGGAGCATATCTTCTTGCCGTCTGGTAGTCCTCCTGATGACTCGGTAAATCTTGTCCCACATACTCTCTTTCTCTTGAGTCGAACAGTACTCTTTCCAACTTTCTGTTTGCGACTTCTTCACTTCTGTGACATACTCCAGCTTGGTTGTTTGGTATTCATCTATGACGAACTGTTTTCTAGAGGGGGCTGCGTTCCTGATTCTACGCTTTTTCCTCAGGACGTCTCTCTTTAGATCGTCTAGCCTCTTTGACCACCATGGTGGCTGTCTGGTGCCCTTCCATTGTCCTACGGCAGGGATGGTCGCTTTGCAGGCTTCGTGGATGGCGTCTGTATAGGCCACGATCTTGTCCTCGAGGTCCTCCGGGGTTGTAGTCTCCTCTATTGTGTCAGCGGTAATGTTTTTCGCCGCTAAAGAAGTCTTTAATGATGTTGAAAAGTCAGACCACTTTGCTTTTTTTGTGTTATACCTTCGCGTCGTGACAGGGCGAAGCGGTTCCAGGGGCTTGCCTAGACGCAAGGTAAACGTAATAGCGTTGTGATCCGACGTTGTTAGACCTCTGTCTACTCTCCATTTTTCGATCTTGCCCAGAAGTGGTGTACTACAAGCAGTAACGTCTACTATGCTTGTGCACATTTTACCTCTTCTGACAATCTCGAATGTGGGGGTGTCTCCACAGTTAAGGACATGCAGCCCGGAGTCATTCAGGAATGCGTTGTATGCAGCTCCTCTCTGATTTTCAATTCTGCTTCCCCACCAGTGGCTCCAGGCATTTATGTCTCCCCCGATAATAATGTTTGGGGTTGTTAGTTTTTTGCAGAGAGACTTTGACCTTTCTATGTATGGATCAATTTCTTGATCCCCCTCGAAGTAGACGGATATGACTCCCAGCCTCAGTCCACCTCCGACCAACAGAACTGCCGCTTCCGTTTCTGTGACCATCTGGGGGTCGTGTATGACCTCCAGGAGGTCGCCGAATATAATTATTGCGGCCTTTACAGGTTTCTGTCGGTTAAGGGTACACTGAATAACCTGTGTTCCGGGATTGGCTTTAAGGACTCCGGTTCTACCCACATAGGGCTCTTGTACCAGGGCGATGGATATGCCCTTGTCCTTAGCTACCTGGAACAATTCGGCTGTGGCTATTTTGGAGTGTTGTAGGTTTGCTTGGATAAAATGCAAACCCGCAACGTCTACTCTTTGGGGGGTTGAGTTGGGGTTGTTAAGTGGGGTGCCCTTAGCAGTACGATACTCGCGACCTCGCTATAGCATCCCACTTTGCCCTTTCCCTACATGCATTGCTGAAGGCGTTGTGCATTGATTCGGACCCTTCACCATGGGCAGAGAGGCAGTTGGCACATTTTGGCGGCTCGCCATTGAGTCTGTGCTTACACTTCTCCCAGGAATGACGCTCTCCGCAGTGGCTGCAAAGGTCTTCTTTCTCCTGGCAGATTGCTTTCGTGTGTCCAAAGCCCAAACACTTGATGCATTGAACTAGGGGTGATTGGTCCATTACCGTCCTCCACTGAAGGTCGATATGGACCTTTCCCGCGTCCAAAAACCGCCTGTGGATTTGTGGTGAAAGTTCCACGACCGGGTGGCACATGAGGCTATTTCTGGCCCTTTTCCGGTATCTTACCCGGATTGTGCTCTCCCTCATGCTTATGTCTTTAAGGAGATGCTGATTCTGGCTAACCAGATGTTCGGCAATTTCCTTATCGGACAAGAAGGACAGCACATCCCGGATTATTATCAGCGGATTTGCTGCCTTTGCCACTTCCGCCTTTAGGTCTTTGTTGGAGCTGACTCGATTTTGCACCAATTGCAAGTCTTCTTTAGAACCGAAACTGAGTATAACTTTTTGGTTTTTGGCCTTCCTCATTTTGTTCACTTTGACTCCGGTGGTTCTTGTATCGAGTGTGGCTCTTATTGTCCCAATGACGTCGTCCCCGGTCTTTTTGGGGTCATGGGATGCGACAATTAGGGTGTGGTTTGGCCGCATGGAATGGGGTGGTGGTTGGGCTGCAATTGAGGCGTATGTTGACTTGCCCTCAACATTCGGGGGTTTTGGTGGTTCTCCGTTGGCCGGGGTAAGTGCCAGTCTCTCTGGCTTCCTCAGTTTCGTCATTCCGTCTCTGATAGTGGCCAGCGACTCCCTGACCTCTGAGAATGCGAGTTCCGCCTGGAGAGTTGGTGCTGGTGGCGCTTGCTCATGCGGCTTTCTATCTCGCAGCTCTCGAACGTCTGATGATACCATGTCCAGCCGTTCGGATAGTGGCCTTAGATGTTTTGCTAGGTCAAGTGGCGGTGTTGGTGTCGGAGGACTGGTTGGTGCTTTTGTTTCTAGTAATTTTTTTAGATGTTCAATTTCTTTTATCAATTCTATGGGGATCTCGGGGGATGGAGGTGGTGGTGTTGTTTGGAGATTAGAGGCCTCTGTTGGTTTTGAGACCTCTGTCTTAATCTCTTCCAACGTTCGCCGTAACGCGTCTATTTGGTTAGATACCCTTTTTATGTAGGTGTCTACATTAGACACTTTGACCTCCACAGACTCAAGTCTAGAATCTTTGTGGCCGGTGGTGGGTGTGTCTGCGCTGGGCTTTGATTTCATGAGATTATTAACCAGAGCTCTCAGCTCCTGCTGGACTTCCTTGATTTGCCTGAAGGGCTCCTCCGTCTCGTAACTGAGCCAATTCCGAATCGCGCCGGTTTGCTTCAGGCCCTCGGAGATGTCTGCTCTGGCTAGGCCCAGTTCAGCTATGAGGCTCTGCCTCATTGCCAGTATTTCCCTGGTGTGAGCCCTCTCAACACGCACGAGTTCTAAGGCGTGTCGGGATCGCTCCTTCTCAAGGTTGAATTTGTGCCTGGACCTGGAATCGGCCAGAGACAAGACTGTCTCATAGAGGCCCTGCATGGAGTCGATGGCAGTGGTTTTTAAGTCCTTCTTCAATTTTCCCGAGGTCTCCAGTGCCTCCTTACCTTTTTGTAGGAAGTCATTGGCAACCTTAGTCGCTACGTCCATCTCCACTCCAGTCCCTCTTCTGGGTGAGGTGAAAAGGAGACTCACTCTCCTACCCACCGACCGGTCCGAGCTAGCCGATGAACCTTCCAAGTCCTCTGCATCAGTTTCGCTGATTTCGGAGGCTCGGAGGGGAGTGTGTGCGGGCCCAGCCGGTGCCGTGAGAGATTGAGCATCTGCCATTTTTATGGTAGCTTCTACTTCCGGCATTTGTTTAGGTGGCGATGGCCGCGTCGGCTTCTCTGAAGTAGTTGACCTTGCTAGTGTCGCTTTTTTCAGTACTTTCTCCCTCAAGGAGCGAGAAGTCTTTAGGGAAGCGGCATCCGTGGCCGACTTGCGAGACATAGTGCTTGCTGACATTATACGAGTAATTGATTATATAATACCTAAGATAAACAATATATATAATTCTTAATTAATTCTAGTAAACACCTGAGTTTGGGGTGGAGAACGAATTTAAATATTATGGGATGGGGAGAAAGAGTAATAAACTTAGGGTGACTTGTGATGTCGCAGTCCTGGTTTGATGGTGATGGTGGTGGCTGCCCGGTGGTTGATGTGTGTGCGTCACTGTAAGTACGTGTGACGCAGACTGCTTCTTCGGTGGCGGCGACAGTAAGGAATGTGAAATACGTGATTTATTGCTGAATCACCGGAGGCGCGCGGCACGTCTTCGAACCGTTGATGGAGCGCTGCTGCGACTGCAGTTTGCCTTGTGTGACCTCGATTTGCACGTTTGTGGAAAAAACCTCGTATGGTACGCAGTTTTGGCGTTTATTTATGTAAATTTTTGTGGTCTACAACTCTGCCAACCTTTCACCAATTTCAATGGCTTTTTCTTCGGCAGATAGATCTTCTTGAAGGCAATAAAGGTACAAAAGTATGGGGTTATACCTTTAAAGGGGGCTTCCTTGTAGGGCTCCAAAGTTAGGGGTTGGTGGCACCCAAACCGACTGACTCAGCGACTTGCCTACACGTATTTTGGTTCTTCGAGTCACACTTTATCACTGCACTATAGTCTAATTGGTGTGAAATTGTTTTTACTATTTTTAAGGATTTTTTTGCGCGGAGCTAGATGTTAATGCGTCCGATATACGAATGAGAATCTTTAATATACATGTTTAGCCTTAAGACCTTTATGTACTCTTATATGCAAGAAATACATTTATTAATATATTTATATATCAGATAAAAAATGCGCGTAGATATACTGTTAATTCAGAAAATAGTTTCACAGTTTTATATTCTAGACTTCCGGGAAATATTGAATACTAGCTGTCCCCCGCGGTTTCACCCGCGTTCCTGAAGCTGTAACATTTCCCCGCAATAAAAATTACCCTATATGTTATTCCAATATATGTGCCAAGTTTCATCCAAATCCGTTTGGTAGTTTTTGCGTAAAAGAGGAACAAACATCCATACATACAAACTATCGCGCTTATAATTTTAGTAGGATCTAATAAACACAATACATTTTAAACTCATGTTACTCAACTAGTGCTACGGCTAATGTTGAAAGCTTCTGTATATGGTCAAATCCAGGGAAAACTTCAATAGTGCGTTGTAGGTATCTCGCGTGCGTGGTTCATAGTCGTCGCAGCAAATTTTTCTTAAAAATTTCAGAGCTGGCCTCTTCTCGAAGTAGTTACCACTGTTCTTTTTTTAGCGGCTTCCAGCATAACTAATATATATACGTACAGCGTCTACTCTTGCCTTAATTTGGTCTATGTAGTACAGACTACAGACTCTTCCTATTCTTCTGAGATTCTATAGACTTTCTCATCCTCTTTTCTCCTTCTATCTTCTCTTCTATGGTTTTTGAAGGTCCTCGTGTCGTATAAGATGGCCAAAAACCTTTCCTATTTTGTTCTCTATTGTCACCATCGCATTTTTTTTTTGCGTTAGCCCTTCATAGCTCTTCCTCGCTCCCCCTCAATCCAGCTTGTCTTCTTTCTCCACCCTTCTCCAAAAACACACAGTAGTTAGCTAGTTATTTCTATATATAAATGGATGCTGGTTCCTATATCTGTTTGAGATTAATAGACTTCAGGCAGTTTGACTGTTTACCACGAAAAGTGGTACTTATAGGTTTTCATGGAGAAAGCCTCTAGATTGCACCACAGTCCAACTTCCAGTTGGCTTGGTGGTTCGAGACCCTGACTGCCACGCCGCAGGTCGTGGGTTCGATTCCCACCCAGGACAAACATTTTAGTGAATGAACATGTCTGTTTGATTTGTGTCTGGATGTAAATATCTATATAAGTATGTATTTAAAACAGTAGTGTGTCGGTTGTCTGGTTTACATAGTACAAGCTCTCCTTGGTTTGGGATCAGATGGCCATGTGTAAAAAGAATGTCCCAGGATATTTATTATTTGAGCACACAGGACAACGGCTAATGGGTTTTACTAATATTTAACTTTCCTATTGCTAATTGAAGCTGTTTGTAACCTAACGTAATATTCCCGCTGTTCTATATATAGTGCACTTACACAGGTATAATAAAAACGTAGCCGACACAAATATTTCTTTGAAGTGAGCGCTGTGTTCTTCCCAATTTTCCATCAAAACAAGGTGTCTTGTTGCTCACTCGGGTTGCTGTCGTTTCATTTATTATTTCACATATTTATTACTTTAACCTTGGACGGTGTAATGGCACGATGTTACAATGGTTATATAGTTTTTTTAAAATATAATTTACTAAAATGATAAAAGATGCGATGAGTAAAAATAATAAATAATAATAAAAAATATCCTGGGACATTATCTTGCACTAGGCCATCAAATCCCAAACTAAGCAGAGCTTGTACTATGGAAACCAGATAACTGATATACTACACATATAGATAAATACTTATATAGATATTTACACCTAGACACAGAACAAACGGACATTATCATGCACACAAATGTTTGTTTGGGTGGGAATCGAACCCGCGACCTTCGGCTTGGCAGTCAGAGTCGCTAACCACCAAGCCAACTGGCCTGTCAAAAAAACCTTTTTGCTGTTCTGTAAAGTAAATAAAACCAAGAGACGTACTAAAATATGAGCATTATATCGTACTCAGTTGTTATTAAAATTCTTTCACTTTAAGAAATAATTTTATAGGAATTAGTAACAAGAAATCATTTAACAGCCTCTTCATACACACGAACTCTCAAAATTCGCAATCTCTCATTATAATATTAGTTAAGGAGTTATGATTGAGACGTGCAAGATCCTATTTTGTATATATTTTAATCAAAACAGTATAAAATCAGTAAATAAAAACTCTTAGCAATGCGTGACACGCACTGAAAACAATTTTTTACATCACATCCTACTAATATGTCACTACATAGTATAAAACAAAATCGCTTTCTCTGTCCCTATATCCCAATGTATGCTTAAATCTTTAAAACTACGCAACGGATTTTGATGCGGTTTTTTTTAATAGATAGAGTGATTGAAGAGGAAGGTTTTTATGTAAAATACATGTGACATCCCACGGGAACGCGGGTAAAACCGCGGGGAACAGCTAGTGTATTATAAATGCGAAAGTTTGTATGTATAGATGTTTGTTACTCTTTCACGCAAAAACTACCAAAGGGACTTAGATGAAACTTGGCACATAGATAGAGCATAATCCTGGAATATCATATTGGCTTCTTTTTATCCCGGGAAAAACGTGGCATCCCTCGGGAACGCGGGTAACAGCTAGTCTATAATAAAAATTAGTCATCATCTGCCAGCCCTTTTCTTACTTTTTCGTCGGCACAATACGTATGTTTTCTGCTCATTCAGTGCATTACTTAGAGATTTGGCAGATTTCTTACGGCCGACCGCCTCCCTGATGCTAACCCTCTTTGGGAATGTTTTTATTGATCACTCGCTGCAAGGTGTAAGTGCACATGGTCATCGGTATACTCTTTAGTCCCTTCTTGATTATAGAAACTAATATCTACCTTTCTTGTGTGTAACAGAGAACGCAGTAGCGACGACTACAAAGCCGAAGCGGCGCGCGTACCTGCTTAAGAGGAAAGCCCTCACTACGGGCTTCTTTGATCAGAGCCGCACCAAAGACGCCGACAAGGATAAGGGTAAGCATTTTGTGGCTTGATTTTTCTATAGCAGTTATATGAATTAAGAATTGTTGTATAGATTTAAATTAATTGCATGTCCGATCTTTATCCATCGAAAAGTCGAAACTGTATAAAAAAATATCGTGAAAAAAATGAAAAATTAGGAACTACTGTGATAGCTTGCTGAATACTTCGCTCAAGTTCATAAACTTTCCCTACCTGTCACCTGTATCTACCGATCTGTTCCTGCAGCTGCACGAGAGAGGTTCCTTATAGATTCATAAATAAGTATATAATAATGGCTGATTTGCCACTAAAGCATCGATTTATTTTCCTAATGTTACAAAAATCAATAACTTAATTAGAATATTTGAAAGAAGTAGTAGAGATCTTAGTGCAGAGTTCGTTCGGGGAAGTACCACCCTACCCATTTCTACCCTGTAGTGCACTTGTATTACTGTGTTTCGGTTAGAAAGGTAAGGGGGCCGGTGTAATTACAGGCATATGAGACTTAACAACTTCACGTCTCAGGATAGACAACGCATTGGCGATGCTTTTGGTGTTGCAAATGTCCATTCCGTCTGCATTTATCGGCCAAAAAATAAAGCAATTTTCATAAATATTTCATGTTATAATGTTTAATTAACTAGACAATGCAATTAGAGGCATAGTCTGTTGATGAATATTTCACTTACGTCAGACAATAGTAATTAGACTAATGAAATGAAATGAAATATTTATTCAAATAGGCCTTCACAGGCATTTATGAATGGTCAGACTCTAACACCGGTAACATCGGACTAAAACACGTGATATACAATTAAAAAAAACTAAAAAACACGCTTTATATAGAAAATCAAACTAAAAAACAGAAAATACATTTTAATAAATATTAATTAAGAATAATGGATTTTTTTTTAATAAAAATGAGTTATTAATAGTTTGAATAAGAAAACGAATGTTTTATTGTAAAAAAAGCGGGGGTGCATGGTGTCAATAGTTATAAATATTTAATTGACAGATATGAGAAGGATTATCATTTCGATAATATCTTGAAAAGCACTTAATTAATATTTATTAAAATGTATTTTCTGTTTTTTAGTTTGGTTTTCTATATAAAGCGTGTTTTTTAGTTTTTTTTAACTATTATTTATTTTTCATTTTTTATTTAAATTTTTTTGAGTGCCCGAAAGAGTAAGTCTGGAACTGCACGCACGCGTAGTTCGCGCAGTAGCTGTATCTCTCTAGTATCTCTCTTACTCGCATGCAAAGGATGCGGAAAGAAATTAATTAATCCTGGCGAATCTAATTAGGATAATCGGATGCTTTGATCGGATTATTGCATTGTCATCGGTCTTTGACAGGTGTGCAAAGTTTGAATTAAATCTGATCGTTCAAAGTAGGACAAAATCGAGCTCAAAGGGGTCGGTTACACACATACATACACGTGAAGCTAATATAAAGCGTGTAAAAAGTGATTGCACTTGAAGAATGTTTGACATATCTATTTTTATCTGGCTGCATTTCAGTCTCTAACACGCTGCTAATAAGGTTGTAAATAGATTGATTACGTAGAAGTGCTACGACACGTAGCAAGGTCTTCGTAGACATGTCTACAGCGTAGCTAATAATATCGTAGGTTGACTACGCTACGAGTTCATTATTCTTTGTTCTATAGTTGTCGAGTTTCAATGGGAGTTTAACAGAAAATGTTGTTGAAAAATCATTTTTATTTCTCCTATGATGTTGATGACCCTTATGATAACACAATAGGGTTCATTTTTCTTTAACACACTAATCTGCCAAAACGGGCCTAGTACATCTGGATAACTTAAATCCAAATTTGAAGTTTAAATTGCTTTATTTGAGCACATGCTACACATTAGTAGCGTTTTTTTTTAAATACATACTGGTACTTACTGACAGGTCAGTTGGCTTGGTGGTTAGCGACTCTGACTTCCAAACCGAAGGTCGCGGGTTTGATTCCCACCCAGGACAAACATTTGTGTGCATGAACATGTCTGTTTGTTCTGTGTCTGGGTGTAAATATCTATTAAGTATGTATTAAGAAAAGAAAACTACTATATTTAGTATATCAGTTACCTGTTTCCATAGTGCAAGCTCTGCTTAGTTTCGGACCAAATGGCCGTGTGTAAAGAATGTCCCGGGATGTTAATTATAATTTTATTATTAGATATATGAATTTTGGTTTGTGGTGATAAATAATAGCTATGCGTTGTACAAGAGTGTATAGTTGCTTTTTAACCGCGTGCTCAATTTTAATGACCGAGCAAACAATGGATTCGGGACGGAATCAAAACAGCACGAGGTGAAAAATCTTTGGACTCGAGAGCAACACGTAGCTTTTCGTCCCAAGTTAGCGAGGAAATTACTGAATGCAAAAAAAAATGAAAAGGGCGCGCGCAAAGCAAATTTAAAAAAATGTGCACCAAGAAGGCTCCGAGTCTGAGTTTTAAAAAAATTAAAAAGGGTTGTATGATAAATTCGGCACCATGGAGGTAGAAGTAAATAGGTGCAATGATGTTTTGAATTCACAAACTTAGTGCCCACGATATTATTTTATATTCTAAATTCAATTTACTTTATCCTCTAGCGGATAAAAACGGCTTTTGCACTCAGATCAAAAATATTCTTTTCGAGATTGAGGGATGAAAAGATTTTTATTCATTATTATTTTTATAACTCGAGGGAGGGACGGAGGGACTGAGGGAGGAAGTGTACATATTATTAACGTTAGTCATTGTTTACAAACCGTGGGAGCGTTGTCTTGGGCGGTGTACTGTACTGTAGTGATTGTTCAATTGTTATGTAATGTCTTTGTTTTTTTAAACCTGTAGTTTATAGAAGTCGTGTTTTGGTTTGATAGCCTTGTCTTCATTACAAATATCTAATTATCCAAGCATTCTTGGGTTATGCAGTTGCCTTTTATTAAACTAATAAAAACAATTGCAAACATCATAAATAAATATCCCGGGGGTTGTGGTCTAGTATAGTCACGCACGCGGGGGGGTGTAAAAATGGTTGTAGTTGGTAGGGGTTGGATCCCTAATTATAACGCTACCACTCTTATTAAAAGGTAATGCATATTTTTCGAGAAATTAATAGAAATGTAAACCAACCTCAAATCACAAAAAGGAAAAACGAAACGTTAAAATGGGCGATTGACAACCAAATCTGTACAAGTACATTGTCTGTGGTGTAAAGTGTCTTGCAAATTGTATGAAACGGAACGTTAAAAAAAATTATACATATGTCCGTGTCATTTGTTTTCGTTACGTGAATGTGCTCTTGGTGTTTCGTGGTGTTTTTGTTGTGGTTTTCTTCGACGTCTTTGGCTTTTCATCTGGGCTTTGATTGTTTGCCTTCACAATTGACCTGCACTTGTACACTGGACACCGATTTTTTGCCTTTCGAAAAATTTCGAAATGAATATGTCTTATTTATGGCTGAATTTGGTCGAATCTGTTCCAAAACCGAATCGGGGCACCCCGACTCCACGCAGTCTTTTGGCTACTACCTCTAGAGTGTATATAAAAATTCGGAGACGCGAAGGGAGGGCAGCCACCGCCCACCGTAACAAATGACAGGTACCCTTGCGAGCCGCAGCGGCTGAGGCTGGTCGCCGGAGGCGACCAGTAAGCCGAAGCTGCGGAGGAGAGCATGGGTGCCTATCCTTTGTTACGTTAGGGCGAAGGGGTTGCACTTCCCGCAGCGTCGGAGCCGTTGCAGAAGCAACTTTATAGTGTTTTGAGGTTAGGTTACAAAAAAATGTATTTCTCAGGAATGGTGGGTTACCTTTTCATGGGAGTGGTGCTAAGTCAGAGGAGGCATCCCCCCCTCCCCCGCCCCTCCGCGTGCGTGACTATACTAGACTTTAACCATCCCGGGACATTCTTTACACACGGTCATCTGGTCCCAAACTAAGCATAGCTTGTACTGTGGAAACCAGATAGCTGATATACCTACAGCTTTTTTAAATACATACTTATACTTATAGATACTAGCTGCGCCCTTCGGCTTTGCCCGCTTTCAATCCTGGTTATAAACCATCCTCTTGAATTACTCTATCTATTGCTGAAATTAACTGCATTAAAACCCGTTGCTTTATAATTACGATTCTATAAAGGACATATACAGACAAACTTTCATCAATTTTGATTCTATATATATATATATTTACTTTATTATAAACTATACATTTTATATAGAGAATTTTATATATTAGATTTACATCCAGACACAGAATACACAGAGATGTTCATGCATACAAATGTTTGTCCTAGGTGGGAATCGAACCCACGACCTGCGGTGTGGCATTTGGCGTTTCTAAACACTAAGCGGGCACAACTGGCCCGTCGATGAAAAATATAATATAAAGATACAAAAACAAATATTTAGTAACTAATTCCGCCGGATCTCCTTCTCTGTCAAGTCCCAAACAAGGAAACTCAACAGGAAATCGACACGTGTTTCGCTTCTACACGAAGCATCTTCAGGACGTATTAGACCCGCTGTCACTGAGTCGACGCACTAGCACCACAGATGTGTTACCTCGCCGATCACTTTCTGTCTGGCTGTCGGCGCCTCAGTCAATTAGTTATAAAATATTAAGTAAATTTTGAGCACACAAACATTCGTAATTATTCCATTTAATAATAATAATAATAATAATTTTTATTTAATCAGCCAGATACAAATATAAAAATGTATAATATGGGACAATTACAATGAGACAGGCTATAAAATTATATGTTCAAAATCGATTTGCCTCCGACTCTCAAATTAGGTGGATACCTGTATTTTGAGTCACCAGTTTTTTCCACTTTTTTTTTTTTTAGGATGGCATAGCATATACGAGTATATTGTAGGTAGGTAAGATTTAGCTAAAATGTTGAGTTTTAGAAGGGTGCGAAAAGATTTTTGCGCTAGTAATACCCGTGGTGTTGCAAGCGTCAATAGGCTGCGGTGACCATTTTCCATCAGATGGCCTATAACTTGGTCACCTTAGCGGTATGAAGCTAAGAAAACTTCCCCCGCAGCCCAATTATGTAATTCTCTCGTAATAGAAATAAAAGCCGATTTCCCGATACATTGACGGCCCTATTATTGCTATCTCTCTCTGTGCGTAGGTGTGTAAATGAGATAAAAATCATTCCACGGTCAATTTAGTAGCAAATCCATTTTTACTTCGATTCCGAGAGCAATACGCTATCGTCTAGCCGTTCTTAATTGACCACAAGCTCTTCAAAATGGTGATGTGGTCAGAAGTGGTAAGCCGAAAACTCTCAAAGTCCAATTTCTAAAGCACCTTTGATTCCCCGTATCCTACCCTATAGACTTTAAAAAAATAACGAAAGTTAAGAAAGATAATCAGCAAATAATTTTATGTAACATGAAACGCATCGGATCCAATGAATCAGTTCGTGGGAAATTCTTTATACCCATGTTGTAAACATAACTAAATCACTATGATGTATTCATTAGGTTGCTGCGGCGTCAGTGAGCCATCACCAGAATTTACAATCAGGATTTGCCATCAATCATTTGACCATACTATCCGAGTCTTTCTTCTGACATCTGCATCGATTGTAGCAACTATAGGTTTCACTTTTATGTGCCTACATAAATAAGATGTCTTATTTGATTTCTTGTTTTAGGATTTTGATTTCGATGTTTTACTGTGATTTGTTACAGATGCGTTCGTAAATTCAATAGTTGCACTGATTACTTCATTTAGATCGGTTCGATTTTAATTCAGAGAAGAATATTGTATTATTACTGTTTGTTCTGTTCTGTTTCTGGTTGATCTATAACATTAAAAACACATGCTTAAGGCTCTCGTTACTAAATGTAACGTATAGGACTCAAGAAAACTAAACTAATGACTCCAAACTCGAGGGGTTCAGAAGCAGTCACTAAAGAGTTCCACTACACTCTCCTTGCTCCATCATCAGACAACAGATATCTAGTAACGAATTCAGCTGAATCTCCTCTGTCTACTCTCAAACAAGAAAACTCAACAGTATATCCACACGTGTTTCGCTTCTAGACGAAGCATCTTCAGGTAGTATTAGACCCGCTGTCACTGAGTCGACGCTCTAGCACCACAGACGTGTTACCTCGCCGACCGTCGGACAGATAATAGAAATGGATATAAACGAAAGGGGTTTTCTACTAACAATTGAAGAGTTTCACTATTTACCTCCTGGCTCTATCATGAGATCAGCTCGAGGGCATAAAATTATTGTCTCGTCTTCCGGGTTGCACATACTTGCAAAGTTTTAAATCAATAGAACAATAAGAAGGTGATTTCACAATGAAGCTAATAAAAGCGTGATAAAAAGTGTGTATCTGTGGAATGGTCTTCTGGGACACCACCAGCTCTACAGTCACACGTACAGTCCGGAAAGTAGGTATACTGTGCACCAGAAAGGATGGTGTGAGAGAAAGAAGGCTTAGGCTCAATTGTGGATTGAATTGAGTTGAAATGATCATTTGAATTTGATCAATTTAGAATTCAATACGATTTTTCGAAATAATTACAGTTATTTTGCCATTATATGGTGGGTAAGTATATCAGTTATCTGGTTTCCATAATACAAGCTGTCCTTACTTTGGAATCAAGTGGCTATCCCACCAAATTTTTATTTAAAACAATTTCTTGAATCTATCCCCGTTCGACACGATAAGTATAAATCATTTCCTGTTATTATTTTCCTTCATTTCACACCACATTACATCAACGTGCCAACTGGACCATGTCTTTCAGTTCAACAAAATTATCTCCAGTCTTTGTGTAGATGTGTCACCAGTCTAGCAAAAAAACCACCGAGCCAACCAATTAATCTGTGTAAACCTTAAATACGAACTGAAATTTAAAAAAAGTTCCATAAAGAAAAACGCCGTTAGCGATGCGGGGGTAGACCGGTCAAATATTCTGACTATGCTGAACGCTTGCCAAGACCGAGCACATCCACATCACAACATTTACGCACCACCCCGGTTATTATCAACAGTAGTATGAATATCAAACGATACGATTATCGATCACGAAAGAGGATTTATGCGTTTATTCCGACTCTGTCTGATGACCGGCGAGCTGTCTTTAGACTTAAAACACAGTTTGTGCTGAGACTTTCAACGAATTGTTAATCCGGTAGGCTCAAAAAGTACGTGGATTGGATGCAGTGCCGGATTAAGCAAGCGCGGGCCCCGTAGCAAATTCTGTCGAGGGGCCTTTGGACTGCTATGGGTTCTTAAATATAAAGTGGTAAAAAAAATAATCGGCGGTGGGCGGCCTTAGACACGCGGGGCCACCTTTTGCGCGGGGCCCGTAGCAATTGTCTATAACTAAGGTGACAAACATTTCTGTGCATGAATACATGTCTGTTTGTTCTGTGTGTGGATGTATATATCTATGTATATATAGTATATCAGTCTATATATTTACATTTTTAGGTCATCGAAACAAAATACACGATAATTTTAATGAAATGATGATTGATGACAGAGAACATTTTGATATGGAAATGCTCTTAGTTTCAAATAGCTCTTATACCCAAAGCCTGGACAAGACATCAAGGAAGAAGCTAGTCGGGCTATGGAACTATAATAAGTGGAATTTAGGAGAATTCATTTACTGGCTTCATGCCTCAGAGTCGACAATGCATTGGCGACGCTGTGTTGCAAGGCGGCTGTGGTTTGTTTTCTTTCGAACTGAACCATAGTAATACAATATTAAGCTGCTGGAAATTAGTAGCACTAGTAGTGCTCTTAGTGCAGAGTTCGTCCGTGGACTGCCATCATATATTTCCGCTGTGAAGTGGTGCTCGTTTGTATTATGTTCCCGCGAAATGACAGGCACATGAGACTTAACAACGTCACTTCTCAGGGTTGACGCCATTGGCAATCCTGGTATTGTAAATGTCCATAGGTGGTGGTGACCACTTACCATCAGGTGGAACGATGCCTGTTTGTCGGCTAACTTGGCGAGAAACGTCCATAACAAGTCCAAATTCTAGAATATTGTCGATTCCACTGAATTAATTGACTTTGACTCTCCACGACCTTGAAATAAATCTCAAACGTCAACTTCAAAGATAAAATCATGAAGATTTATGCATTATTTGTAACAACTAGGAATTTATACAATCTAGCCGTGACCGCGCGGTTTCCGAGAAAGCGCTGATCGACGAATATTTGAAAGAACAACAAGATAAAAATATAATTATCGTTCCAGTTTACTGAAGAAATCTTTTGATACGTTCCTTTTAGAAAACAGACTCTGGGCAGTCTGTTGTGATACTTTTCAATACCACTTACGATCAGGTCAACTCGGCTGCCTATAAACAGTCTTCTAAGCATTGGTCCATTCAAACTTTTACCAAGAGAGGATGACAAAAACTTTAGTTCCCTTATTCAGCTAATACAAACTTTGTCGGGTCACGGCGCGATGAGCCTTCGGAAAGCTTACCTCTCACGTGTTTGTGTAGTTAGCGAAAGAAACAGAGCATAGAGGCCGTGACGAAGCATCGTTAAGTTGTTCTCTCACATTCTTTATAGAATCGAAGCGCTGTCCCTTACAATACCCGTACCTTACAATTACAAATCATATTGGAAGGTAATATAAACAGAGTAGGTATATTAAATATATTTTGTGCCTAATTTTAATCACATCCGATCAGCCATTTTTGAGCCTATTTGAGACTAATTTTCAGACAGACAAACAAAAATAAAAAACAAATTAAATGATTTGTCATCGATAAAATAGCTTTACTAAAAAATCATTTTGAAATCACAGTAAAAAAAATCTATTATATTGATTGCCATAGAATACCGACCCAATTAGATTTGACTACTGAGGTTAAGCT
The DNA here is from genome assembly GCA_907165245.1 of Habrosyne pyritoides. Lineage (NCBI taxonomy): Eukaryota > Metazoa > Arthropoda > Insecta > Lepidoptera > Drepanidae > Habrosyne > Habrosyne pyritoides. The sequence goes on along the minus strand of OU015603.1, from coordinate 11,563,612 downwards.
TACGTTGCTAACCATACAAACCCCATACACTAAAGCATGGCCAAACAAAAGTATTTAACGTAAAATATGAAATTTAAAATAGAGTAAGCGCCACAGCGCCTGCTCGCGTATACAAGTGGGTAAAAATACTCGGCCACTGGTGTATGGTTCGTGAGAAGTATCTGTCATCACGCGCCGATATATTGTTCTACGAGGTACCGAGAACATAAACACACAGTTTTGATGGGCTTGCTGATTTTATTGCTATTTTTTTAATCTGAAGGCCGTACCTTGTTACAAGGAGACTACTACCAATTTTCACGAACCTTCATGGCGTAGTTGAAGTAAATTTTGTTAAACATTAAATAATAATAAATATCCCAAGACATTCTTCACAGCTGGTTACCTGATCCCAAGTTAAGCAGAGTGTACTGCTTGTAGTATGGCTACCAGGTAACTGATATACTACATATACTACTTTTTAAATACATACTTATATAGATATTTACACCCAGACACAGAACAAACAGACATGTTCATGCTCACAAATGTTTGTCCTGGGTGGGAATCGAACCCGCGACCTTCGGTTTGGCAGTCAGGGTCTCTAACCTCCAAGCCAACTGGCCCGTCATATTGACGACTATGATTTATTGTCCCACTCTGCTCGCTTATAGAACCATCAATCTATACTAATTAATATTATAAAGAGGTAAAATTTGTCTGTAAGTATGTTTGTTACTCTGTCACGCAACAAGTACTAAACGGATATGAATGAAACTTGGCACATAGATAGCGCATATCCTGGAATAACATATAGGCTACTTTTTATCCCGGGATAATCTGATATCCCTCGGGAACGCGGGTAAAACCGCGGGGGACAGCTTGTCCGTTATAAAATAGGCTCTCAGATCGAATTCGAGACTTATAGATACGCACCCGAAGTGCGTGAGTTTCTGTCGGGTAAATGGGTAAATTTTCGAAGTAGTTCGCTCTTAGTGCAGACATCGTCCAGGGAAGTGCCACCTTACCCATTTCCGCCGTGACATTACAGGCACATGAGACTTAACAACTTCACGTCTCAGGGTCGACAACGTATTAGCGATCTCCCTGGTGTTGCAAATTTCTATAGAGGCGGCGGTGAGCACTTACATCGGGTGGACCTTATACCTGCTCCCTTATTCATCTAAATAATTACATTTAATAAAAGCTCTTTTGATATAAAGTATTCAATACTACCTTTTTAAATTTTAAACGCATTTGTTAGCTGCTGTTGATTTTTCAGCCAAATGTCTGAAGTTAACTGACGTGTGACTGACCGATTGACCTGGACGCTGCCCTTAGCCTAGTTGGCTTGCATCTATTCTAGTATTCGCAGGTTCGATTACCTCCCAATGTAAATAAAGATCTGCATTTGTGTGATCTCGGCTATTTATGTTTCATTGGTTATTATGGTTACTTAAATAATAGGTACTATTTCTATTATAAATGCGGATGTTTGTGTGGATGTATGTATGGAGGTTTGTTTGTTACTCTTTTAGGCAAAAACTACTTAACGGATTGGAACAATTGGAATTGTCCGATCTGGGAATCGAATCCAGAACCTACGGTCTCTAAGCAGCTTTACACCGCTCGCACATATAAAAAATAAGCACATTTATTTTTTTAAAGTATCTCTATCGATAAAAAATAATGTTTGTCTGTATGTCCTTTATAGAATCGTAAACTATGCAACGGATTTTAATGCAGTTTTCAGCTATAGATAGAGTAATTCAAGAGGAAGGTTTATTCCACCATATTTAACCAGGCTTGAAAGCGGGCAAAGCCGCAGAGCGCAGCTAGTATAGGATAAAACAGACATTATTTTATATACTATTTCTCTATGTCTGTTTGAGTGCTTACATCCCTTAACCTAGACTGTAGATTCTGTCACCATCATTTAGAGAATTTGTTCGGAAAGGTTGTTTATTTATAGTATCCTGGGGTTCAATTCTGTAAGGAAAATGACACTAACTCGAGGATATTTCGTCGCGGCCTCCATGCTCTGTCTCTGTCGCTTACTACGCTAATACTACTAATCACGTGAGAGGTAAGCTCTCCGAGGCCTCCGTGAAGCGGCTCGCGGCGATGTTTGTATTAGCTGAATAAAGGAGCTGCTAAGGCAAACCTGGGACCGGTCGCTAGTATTTTATACGTTACACTCGCGTTTCTGAGAGATCTAATGTTTCTTGGGGTAATCACATAGCTTTAGACACATCACACTCTTAGTACGATAAGGGCTTAACTCTACATGTACAAAATGGAGTTACGATCATAGAGAGACTAAACAAAGTACGCTCTATCCGATGAATAGTAAAACATAGTCAATTTAAAGATAGAATAAGCATACCGATACTTCAGCCTCTTTAACACCGGGACCCATCCTCCCCGCTCAGTGCGAAAGTGACCCAATCGGAGATTTGCCAAAAGTGATTTTTTGAGTTAAGCCCCTATCGTTCTGAGGGTGCGACATAGTGTAACTTTCAATCAGTGAAAGAATAATTCAAATCGGATGAGTAGTTTCAGTGTTTCCGACATCAACGTTACAAACTAACAAACTTAAAATTTAATTTATAAAATAAGTATAAAATAGTGTGGAGGGGCGAGGTATGAGACTCCTCCATTTAAAAGGGAAGATCTTCCGCCAGGCTAGGTGATCATGCCGCCGCGTGGGGACCGCGCTCCAACTGTTGATGTTGGATGCTTGTATATAAATATGTCAAATCCTGAGAGAATCTTGATAGTGCGATGTAGGATTCTCGCGTGTTTCTACTCGTTCATAGATGTCGCCACATCACTGTAGTGCGGGCGGTGAAGGATTGTAGGCGAGTTGATAGATGTCGCTACAATAGCTTAAGAAGCGAAAAGAACACGGAGTTTCATAGCAAATTGTTCCTTTCATGAGCAAATACTATTCAAGAAATGGACATTCTTAATCCATTTTAAGCTCTATAGATCAATTTGTTAGTAATGCTTTAAGTTATACAAAGACTGTTATTACTAAGTTATAAATAAATAAATAATAATCAATATCCTGAGACATTCTTAACACACGGCCATATGATCCCAAACTAAGCAGAGCTTGTACTATGGAAATCAGATAACTGATTTACTGCTTTTATTTTCTAAATACATAAATATATATAGATATTAACACCCAGACACAGTACAAAACAGACATGTTCATGCACACAAATGTTTGTCCTGGGTGGGAATCGAACCCGCGGCCTTCGGCTTGGCAGTCAGTGTTGCTAACCACCAAGCCTGACATTGCTCAATTGTTTATAGACTTCAATTGTTTATTTTTTTTTTCACAGTGCAATCTAGGTGCATTGCGGCATGCATGTGGAGCTTTTTACATTGCATTTTACAGCATATAGGATACTGTATAGGTATTTATTTTTCTATTTCTGGTGGTGGCATTAGGTTTAGTTTATTATAAGTCCTAGGTTATACAAAAAATAAATATCTAGTAACTAATTCCGCTGGATTTCTTCTCTGTCAAGTCCCAAAAAACGAAACTCAACATGGAATCGACTCGTGTTTCGCTTCTCAACGAAACATCTTCGTTGACAATACATTGTTGTTGACAGAGTTGACAGAGAAGGAGATCCAGCTGAATTAGTTACTAGATATTTGTTTTTGATCTAATCTTATAATGGATTTCTGCAAGGCCATACCTGAGTCATTGAGTTATCTTAAAAGTCCCGGGAATTTCACACATGGTTATCATATCCCAGACTAAACAGAGTCGTAGATTTCGAGTAGTAGAGCTCATAATAATAATAATAATTGTATTTGCAGTAATGTGTACAAATAGATGTTACAAAAATAATGAAGCCACTTCCGAAGTTGAACGTTAAACTTCATAGTGCAGAGTTCGTCCGGGGAAGTATTACCACCTTACCCATTTCTGCCGTGAAGCAGTATTGCACTTGTATTACTGTGTTTCGGTTGAAAAGGTAAAGGCGCCGGTGAAATTACAGGCACATGAGACTTAACAACTTCACGTCTCAGGGTCAAGAACGCATTGGCGATGCCCCTAGTGTGGCAAATGTCCATAGGCGGCGGTGACCACTTACCATCAGGTGGACCGTCCGCATGTTTGTCAGCCCACGTGGTATAAAAAAAAATGTCTGTGAAAACCAGATTCGCTTTCCGCCGTTTGTCCGCTTTATTATTTTAACGTTCTATCGATCTATATCCATCTCTTTCTAACAACAAGTACGTAAATAAGGTGGCAATTTTTCTTTAACAAACGAACTTACATTCACATTTATGATATTAGTAGGGATTATTATGTACTCGTATAACCCGCTCGCATCGAACACATAATATTTACACGCGTACACGGCAGACCTTGTTCGAGGCATTGTTTATATCTTTACGTATTTTTAATGTTTATATTGAGCTTGTGCCAATTCCCTATTAATTCGTGAAAGTGCTTCTATTTAATACCTTATCGCTAATACTATTAAGGTCATATTTGCTTCAAATATTGGTATTGTATTCTTTTTTAAATAGGCTGAGGTTGTTCCTGTAGCGGTACTATTATTTGTTTCTGTCGTAGGAATTAAAGGAATACTGTACAATTATGACTTGGCAAATTCTACCAAATTATTTTACAAGCGGTTTTACTTGCGTTACTGGGATAAAAAAGTAGCTTATGTCCCTCCTGATAATAGGCTATGTTTGTGCCGTATTTTAGTAAAATCGGTTCAGTCGTTTAGCCGTGAAACCGTATTAAACAAACCTACTTTCGCATTTATAAAAATAAATATATAATGTATATATAGGGACATTTGTTACTTCAGTAACTTTTAAATTTGACCTTCATAAGTGCCTTCCGAGGGCCTAAACTGAATAAATCGTATTGAATTTGAAAAAACATTATTTTCACACGGCCATCTGATCCCAAACTAAACAGCGCTTGTACTACCAGATAACTGATATACTACATACATACAATTTGTATTTTTTTTATTTAAATGCATATTCAAATAGATATATATATATATATTTTTTTTTTTTTTTTTATATAAAAACTTGAGCGCATTTGACTAGATCTCACCTGATGGAAAGTGACGATGTGGTCGAGGATGGTACACGCGAACTCAAGTAATGCCTATTCACTCTTGCCTTAAAGACTCCGAGATTGTATGAATCGGGAAAAATTGACGCCGGCAATGAGTTCCACTCCTTTGCTGTCCGCATAATGAAAGAAGAAGCAAAACGCTTCGTGCGGATAAACGGAATATCAACAACAAAAGGATGGAACCCCAGCCGGCGCCTAGTCGCCCGCATGTGGAACGGAGCAGGGGGTATGAGGTCGTGTAACTCCTGCGCACACTCTCCGAAATGAATCCGGTAAAACACCGATAGGCAGGCAACTTTGCGGCGATGCTCAAGATTTTGGAGCTTACTCGAGACTAACTCGACGTCGCCTATGAGTCTCCTTGCTCGGCGATCTATAGCATCCAGGGCTTCTAGCTGGTAGCGGGCTGATCCATCCCAAAGATGAGAACAGTACTCCACACAGGAGCGGACCTGAGCCTGGTATAAAGTAAGAAGCTGTCCAGGTGGGAAGTACTTTCTCACCTTAGAGAGGATGCCTAGCTTCATGGCAGCGACTTTTGCCCTAGATTCAATATATCGGCCGAAATTTAAATTTGATGTAATATTAACACCAAGGAGCTCAAGGTGGTCGGATATTTTAATGGACTCACTTCGGAGAGTGGGAGTCAAGGTGAAGGGACTCCTTTTGGCGGAAAAAAGACAAGCCTGTGTTTTAGAGGCATTGAACCTTACGAGGTTGTTGTCACCCCATTCAGACACTGCCTGAAGTGAAAGGTTCATGCGCTCTACCATGGCCCCTCTCAGGGACTGCGTCTCGGCGCTGGTGGCCCGTGCACTGGATAAATATCTGTCCACAACTGTGCTGTCATCTGCATACCCAATTATACCGGGCTTCAGCAGGTCATTAATATGCAGCAGAAATAGAGTTGCGGAAAGAACCGAACCCTGAGGTACCCCGGCGTCGATAGCCATTAGGTCAGACGAGCAGCCATCGATGACCACTCGGATCGACCGTTCCCTCAGAAAATCAGATACCCAGTTGCACAGGCTTGCAGGGAGCCCATATGAAGGAAGCTTGCCTATAAGGCTAGCGTGCCAAACCCTGTCAAAAGCCTTCGAGATGTCGAGAGACACGGCTAGAGCTTCTCCATGTTTCTCAATGGCTTCGCCCCATACATGCGTAGCGTACACTAGAAGATCCCCAGTAGATCTGCCACGGCGAAATCCGTATTGACAATCACTGAGGATGTCATTGTCTTCTAGGTACGCCAGGATGCGGATGTTCAATACACGCTCCATAATCTTACAGATTATAGAGGTGATTGCAATGGGGCGGTAATTGGCAGGGTCAGCCCGGCTGCCTTTTTTGGGCACAGGTTGCACGTTGGCAAGCTTCCAAGACTTCGGTACTAATCCTGTTTTGAGCGAGAGACGGTACAGGCGTGTCAGAACAGGAGACAACTCAGGAGCGCAGTTCTTCAGAATAACGGCTGGTATACCGTCAGGCCCACTGGCCTTATTCACGTCTAGATTGTTGATTGTTTTGAGTACCTCCTTTTGACGGATACAAATAGGTGACATTGTGGTACCGCAAGGAGGCAACTTGGGTGGCATTTTGTTTACAGTGTCTAGACGCGAATTCTCAGCAAACTGACAGGCAAATAAGTTTGCCTTATCAGTAGCTATGTGAGCCAGTGTTCCATCCGGCTTCAGCAGAGGAGGCAGGGACGGGCGACAGAAATTCGCCTCGACCGATTTAGCCAAGGACCAAAACGCCTTACTCCCCGAGGGATAGGAGGCCAGTTTAGATCCGATTCGGTTTATATGGTCAAGGCGTGCTCTGCGCAGGGTCCTCTTGCAGGACTTGGCGGCTCTGTTAAAGGCTTTCTTCTTGTCTCGCGTATCCGGAGCTTTTCGACTTCGAGCATCAGCCCAAGCTTGGTAAGCCGAGTGTTTTAGTGCTTCAGCAACTGTGCACTCGGCATTGAACCATGGGCGAGCTTTACTCTCAAGAGGGATGTCAGAGAAAGGAATGAAATATTCCATCCCCTGACAAATCACCTCTGAGATTGCAGTCGCACAGCTCGACGGATCGCCAGAAGAAAAGCACGTTTGCCGCCAAGGATACGATGCAAAGAAATGACGCATCTCATCCCAGTCTGCTGACTTGTACCGCCAAACCCGTCTAGTGCCCTTGGGGCTGAGATCGGGTGGTGAACAGCACAGTACGGATTTCACCAGACAATGGTCAGAAGTTCCCAGGGGGGACGAAACTGACACACTGTATCGGTCCGGTTCTGTAGTCAGCAGAAGGTCCAGGCAATTTGCCGAGTGGTCATCAACGTCAGGTACACGCGTTGCTTGTTCTACCAGCTGGGACAGATTCAGCGACAAGGCGAGCTTGTACGCCTCTCTGCCAGCATGGTCAGTCCTCTGGTATGGGAACAGCCACTGCTGGTGATGGGCATTGAAATCCCCCAGAAAGACAAGTTGAGCAGACGGGTACCTGAGTTGAGCCTATAATACTATACCATATAATACTATTAGTATTATTCTATTAGCACTTAGATAGATTTTTATATATTACTTTACATTAAAGTTTTCTTACAACATCATATAAACAACACATCCACAACAATAAGTCATTTTGTAATATTCCTAATTCCATATGAATTACTAGCCGTCCTCCGCGGTTTTTCCCGCGTTCCCGAGGGATATCACATTTTTGCGTGAAAGAGTAACAAACATACTAACATACAAATATTTCCTCTTTATAATATTAGTATAGATTCGATTTTTTTTTTAAATTCCTAAAACCATTTTATTTCCCAACATTTGTGATGATTAATAAAAATTTTACATTGTAGAGTTTTTCTACAAAATAATCGATCATAATAATTGCAGCCTTGACTTAAAAAAGCTTCTTGACACAGGAGAAAGCGGGAAATTGCGTTCGGATGGAATATTTTTAAACAGATTTCTGTACGCGTATGACTCAAGAGTGTTTCGTGAGACACCTTTCAGCATTTACTTTTTGATGACTAACATCTTGATTATATTTACTTTTATAAATTTTTCGTTTTTAATAAATGTGTCTGTATCTACCTGCCCTGTTCTCAATCAATTGGGGTCGGCGTAATATGCAGGTTTTCAGTCCATTCGTCATTAAACACTGTCCCCCGCGGTTTCACTTGCGTTTATCGATATCATATATAGTCTATAACCATTTACGAAAAATTCCGCGGCGTCTGGTAGTAGTCCCATCCCGATATGTTCAGTAATTTTGAGGTGATGGTGCGTCAAAGGAACGCTATATTCCTAGTGATACATAGTATAAAACAATGTCGCTTTCTCTGTCCCTATATCCCTATGTATGCTTAAATCTTTAAAACTACGCAACGGATTTTGATGCGTTTTTTTTTTAATAAATAGAGTGATTGAAGAGGAAGGTTTATAAGCCGGAGCGGGTCGCTAGTATACATATTAGGTTGGGGAAAAAGTCTTTTAACTAAAGTATTAGGTTGGGGAATAAGTCTTTTCGCATTATAGTATGTATGAACTTGTAATAAAATCTCTTTGGCTATACTATTTGTATCTGGCTGGTTTTGGTATCATTGAAAGTTTAAATTTTAAAGAACATAATTCCAAATTCAAATTAGGAGGTCTCTTCAGAATTATTTAGGCAGCGTCACGTTAACATCACGAGCGCACTGCCAAAACCGCTTGTCGCGGTATTTTGATCAGAAGTCCCATAATTTCAATAGCATGGGATCATGTACCTACCTACAAGACGGCAAAAAGTTATCGAAGAAAATGGTACCTACATACTTTAGTTAAATGTAAATAAACTATATTAAAAATTGATTTGATTTTCTTAAAAAATGCGATGAAACTTTTTCCCCAACCTATTATATATTTAGATAGAAGATAAGAGATTTGGTAGATTTTTTAAAGGGGGGACTTTTTAACCGCCTATGGGAAGCACTTTATAAAAAAATACATCAAATTGAATTTAATATTATTTTCATTCCAATCAGTTCGATACATTTTTTGCACAACAAGCTAATTGTTATGTGGGTTATATTCGACTAACTATACACATATATTTAATAAACAATTAACCCGCCCTATTTCGCATATAATTTAATTTTTCGGGTAGATGGGGATAGTGAAATTATAGGCACATGAGACTTAACAACACATCTCAGGGTCGACAACGCATTGGCGATGCTCTGGTGTTGCAAATTTCCATAGACGGCGGTGACCAATTACCGCAGGACCGTCCTTGTTTGTCGGCTCATGTGGTATAAACAAAAAAATTATCGAATCCTGAATCACTATAGCCATTGTTATTTGATCTAATTTCACGCGAATTTCGACCTTAATGTCACAACGAATTATCAGGTTGTAAATTAATTAATTTACACAGACGAGTCACAATAACTGGTGGGTGTTTAAATATATTCACAAACACCTTTCCGGCTATTGTGTGAATATAAAGCGGCTGCAAATAGTACGACCAGAATACATTCGACCTTTGTAGTATAAATATTACATACACTGTGGTTCACTGGACACGTTGATACACTCATATGATCATTTCTGTTATAGTATTCTTTTTTAAATAAATCCTGGAAGATTTCTAATACACGGCCATGTGATGGATACCAGATAAATTATAAAATACAAATACCTATAATTTCTTTCCGTTTAAGTACATATATAGATATTTACACCCATAGGTCAAACAGACACGTTCATGCAAGTAAACGTATGTCCTGGGTAGGAATCGAACCCAAGACCTGTATGTACCGATTTTGCTCATTTTTTTTTGTTGTGATTGTTATTGTCAGGAGAAGGTTCTTATGATAGAAAAATATTAAGAAAACATAACGACCATATTAACTTTCCTAATGTAACTTTACCGCTTTTGACACTATAAACTCTTATAATGTAACCTTATGGTGTTTGACATAAATGTCAGTCGTTTGACAGTTGCAAGATTGGCTGAATGCGCGCTGCAAATATCTTTTATCGGAATGAGTCGGAATTATATTGATAAAAAAGTTATTTATAATTTCGCAGTCAATTAAATCGAAAATTCATATTGTAATGCACAATGAGTTTTTTAAGAAGTGTTTGTTCATCACGGTTAGTTCAGAGCGCCATCACGTCTTTAATATTAAAAGTTTAATTGTCAAGAATAATAAACATCACAGTTAGTTCACAGTTATACATATTAAAAGTTTAATTGTCAAGAATAATAAACACTATTTTCTTGGTATTTTATTTTTATTAATGATACCAATCCGAATTCAATATTCATTGAAGACAGGACAACGTCTGGCAGGTTTGCTAGTCTTCAATAAAGACTAATTCTTATTGAATTTCTAACTCACTGTACTTTACTGTAGGAAAAAGGAATATAAACTGTCACGTAATTGCATACGAGTTATTTTGCTATATTAACATACGGCCAAGGACATCCAACAGTGTGACAGTGTTTTATCTTATTGACCCGGGATAACTATGGGTGAAATTTACCTCAATAAATACATTTGTTATAATTAGAATCTTTCCTTTTGGATCTCTCGCCCCGAAGACCGATCGAAACGACTGTCTCCATCGATTACTCTAGTAAGAAAGGGATGATTGGCTGGTATATAGGTTTTTCCGCCATGATTTTGATATTTTTGATTTTCTCTCTTGTAACTATGCTATCTTGTCTCCAGAGTCGACGAGTAGTGGCAGCGTGTTTGGGGTACCATTAGCGCAGTGCGTGGAGACTGAGCGGGCTCTAAAGAGGCAGCAGCATGGAGGCTCCAGGGCCTCGCTAGCTTCACTTGGTGCCCTTGAAAAAGGGGACGATGTAAGTCTAGTTTCTATTACCTTGTACATAAGATCACAATTGGATTGCTTTTAGTCCGTTTTCACGGTTCTATTTGGCAGCAAATTTGGGTTTGTTTTTATGTCATATATGATATAAGTTAAAATCATTTTTTTTAAAACAACAAGCTTTTACGAGTCTGTGCTATGGCTTTGTAGAAACTTTTACATTACTACTTGAATGAGTTTGTGCTTAGTTCTAGCACAGTAGAGCTCTTAGTGCAGAGTTCTTCCGGGAAAGGACTAACATCTTACATTTCCGCCATGAAGCAGTATTGCCTGGTATTACTGTGTTTCGGTTAGAAAGGTAAGGGTGCCGGTGACATTACAGGGACATGAGACTTAACAACTTCACTCTCAGGCACGACAACGCATTGGCAATTCCCCTGATGTTGCAAATGTCCATAGACGGTGTTGACCACATTCCATCAGGAGGACCATCCGCCTGTTTGTCTCCCCACCAAATGTTTTGATTAGCTGTCTCGACTGGCCTGTGGCTTGCCAAGTGACGCTGATAGAAAAACAAAATGCTCTTACACTGTGTATTTTACTTAATCACCACGTCACATATATAACTATATCACAATCTAAAATAGATTACATGCTATTAATAGAGTTGGATGAATTAAAAAGATGCAACAAGTCGATATATAATTATTTAATGTTTATTTTCAGCCGCTATCGAGTCTAGTCCAATAAATCAATGACCACTCTTACTTGACCCTCACATTTGATCTGTCTCTTATATTCGTATATTCAGATTTAAAGTAGTAGAGCTCTTAGGGGAGAGTTTGTTTAGGGACGTACTACCACCATATTCATTACCGCCGTGAAGCATTAGCGCACTCGTAATTTGTAATACTATGTTTTGGTTAGGAAGGTAAAGGGACCAGTGAAACCCTAAGATATGAAGTTGTTAATGCTTTGTCAACGACAAAGCATTGGCGATGCTCCTGGTGTAGATAATGTCCAGGCGGCGGTGACTACTTGCCATCAGGTGAACGTTTTTTACATCTGCTTTAAATGTATCTTTAAATTTTCATCCTAGAAGTACGTACCTGATTGCATAGTTACGGAGAAAGAGAAAGCATGAAGGCCGCCGATTTATCGAAGGCTTTGAATTTTGCGGAATCACGTGCTGAATTTTTGACATCACGTTAAAACAGTCAAAAAGCATATTTAATGTCTGAATACTTATCAAAATTGAAAAAGCCATTCTCGTATAGAGACATAAACATGTGGTCTATAAAGAAGTCAATAATTATAGAGCGGAGGAGGTGCAGCAGACCACGGCAGAGTGGTCGCGCGAGTGCGAGAGCCGTTTGGTATTCGCCATTTGAGTGCCTAGAAATAGTTCGCGAGATGTTAGCCAAGACACGTAATGAGTGACGTATGCACTGGTTGCACCTGGGCCTCTCCACCACGATCCACCGGCGAATTGGCTTGGATACCAGATGTTAGGTTCGATGCCCAGATGGGGCAAGCTGACGAATACGTCAAAAATCATTATCTGGGCTTTGTAACTTGCCCGAGAGACGGTGACAGCTTGCATGCCACTTTGGGAACTTAAAAAGCTTCAGTGAAATATCGGTATCGACCAGACGGTCCACCTGATGGTAAGTAGTCACCGCCGCCTATGGACATTTGCAACACCAGGGGCATCGCCAATGCGTTGTCGACCTTAAATCGTGACGTTGTTAAGTCTCATGTGCCTGTAATGTCACCGGTCCCCTTACCTTTCTAACCGAAACAGTAATGCAAGTGCACTTCTGCTTCACGGTGGAAATGGGTATGGTGCGACTTCCCTGGATGAACTCTGCACTCTACAACTTCTAAAGTGATTGTATACTGGAGTTGGTCGCCAATAGGGAACTGTCCTGTATTAAAGATAAATGATCAAACACTAACCAGTGTATTGAACATCCAAAAATATACGAAATCATCAAATATGACCAAAATTAAATCATTAATCTGATTTTTAAGTACCGATGCTGTACAATTATGGCGTCACAACTTGCTATTTCATACAAAACTCCATATATTCGATCGTTTTGACATTTCATAAACAATTGCTGACACGTCAGTACGCATCCCTATTGGGACCCAAATGGCTTGGAATTGTCAACTCTAGTCCTTTAATAATATGTTTCTATATTGCTTTTGGCTCCTAAATTACAGCTATCTTTCAATCTACATTCGGAACATATCAATGACAGCTTTTAATAATATTTGCTCCACAGTTACAGATACTCTTTGATCATTCTAATATATTATATACAATGTCAGTTAAATAAACATTAGGGTATACAATAATGTAACATACACATTAAATAAATATAAATCAAATCTGGTAGAAGTAGGTTTAAATAAATGTTTTAAAGGTCGCTCTTCAGACTTTAGGTTCTCTCTTAAACGTTTTGAAAAGAAAGTTGAACTTTTTCTTTTCTTTCGCTATACATAGAAACTTATTTGGTTTATGATGTGAAGGTCTTTGAAATTCGGATCCGCAACCTTTTTGTGTGACGAAAAATAAATGAATGATAAACACAATCTATGCTATACAAAAGTGATTGATTAATAATTGAAATGTTTCCCTGTAATGCAAAAGTTTCACTTCTATCGTGTCTTTTTACGACACACTTTTTTTTAGCAGGTTGGATAAAGATAAAGGACTTTTTTGTCCTGGGAAAATAGATTAAACCGGTGTCTGAAAGCTAGCTAGATTTTTTTCTTTTTGGAGATATCAGGTTCGTATTATGATAGATTAGATCTTCAGTATAGGTAAAAATATTTTACTTGGGACCACGATGTATTTGATTTTAGATTTTGCCCCATTGACTGTTTACAGTTACGCCTTTATGCAATGCAAAAATAAAATGTTTTTTTATTGAATTAATCTTTAAAAATGCACTCGTTTTACTTAATTTATAAAACAGCCAATCGCTTAGCAGAAGTTGCCTTTAATTTGGTGACAAATTCCTGCCAGAATAAGTTACGTAACAAAAGAAGTTGCATTTAGAAAAATTATGCACTGTATTTTATTAGTCAACTTTTTCGAAAAGCGCCGAAAATACTGGGGGGTAGCGATTTTTAAAAGGTCCCCAAACGGTGCCCTAGTGGCCACGCATAGCCCAAGATAGCCTAGAGCGCCTATCTGTCAATTAACTCTAAAAGAATTTCAGACCTGTACTCCTTATTTCATCTAGTAATGAAGTGATGTCTTTCATTTTAGTTCAACACAATATTTACAATGTTAGTGCCCACAAATGTCTCGCTGTAAATTTTCGCGGTCGTAAGTAAAATTTTCCGCGACAAAAGTGTCCAGTTTCGAGGTTCTTCGAGAAAATATTCGTTTAACTATGTCATAAACGGAAATACGTGCGTTACTTTGTTACTAGAACTAAAACATACATACTTGTGTTTTAAAGGTGGCCTATAAAGTGTATTTTGTATGTTTATACACTCACAACAACACTGAAAGTCCTGTAGAATCCCCTTTTAAGGTACATTTGCGTTGTTATGATATCCTGGTATGATGTCCCTTTGATTTTGAAGCTCATACTTATTATTAGTCTATAAAGTCTAAAAGGGCTAAAATAAGAGCTAAATAAGCTAGAACTCCGCGAGAAAATCCGCAAAATCTAGCGAGATTACTTTTGTATATTTTAAATTTATTTCCCTTATTTGGCTATTTTATTTGGATATTTAACAATATTCAAAGTTCACAATGAAAACTTATATAAATACATAAATAAGAAATTTCATGTCAGAAGCCCGACAAGCGAGCTGATAGTCAATTGTCGCCGCCATTTTTGCACTCAAACATTTTGACAGATTTACCAATGTGTTGCCAACAATAAATAAAACCTAGAAAGCAATATTCTAACCTAAAATTAATGGACACCTGTCCAATAACAAATCATCATGAATATGTTAAACGTGAATTTAATATAGCGGGCGTGGTATAAATAAATCACTTACCAAATTCCTAAATAAATGGGCAGCAAAATATTTGTTAGTAACAACAGGCGGTCCCAGACGCATCAGCAGACGTTAGGAAGGTAGGTAATGGGTTCACACGTTCATAATGATATGACATGCGCCAATCATACTGTGGAAATATGAGTCAATAAATCTCTGTAATGACAGAGCGGTGCGGCGTATTTGATTTACGATTGTTGATTGATGAGTAAACATGAATTAAGACTTTCAGACCGTCTGGCGTGGTTATAAACAAACCGTGCAGCGATTTTAGTTATTACGGGTTAATGTGAGGTTTTTTTGTACTGATTGTGTGTCTTGCTACCGATTCGCAGCATTAGTTAATAGATAAATGTTATTGCTCAGGTCTAAGGCGTATCTATTGGAATAGCAAGGTCGAACGAAGCTAGGTAGCATCCTATATCTATTAATTATATTAACAATTTTAGCTTAATATCTGATAAAATAAAGCGCATACTTAAGGGTTTCGCAGTTCAATATTTAAGACTAGGGCACACAATTAAAAATGATTATAATTTCAACTGTCTACCTATTACGGTTCATGAGATACAGCCCGCTGACAGACAGACGTACAGCGTCTTAGTAATAGAGTAGTAACCCTAAAAACAATACTAATCTATATAAAGTTTGTGACGGTGTTTTTTCCATGCCACGCGTGTTCGTTAACCTCGATAGAAAAAGCACCGTGTCCCAGGGTCAATAGGTCGCAATTGACGTGGTACTACGTCACGACGACGTCACAGGTATCCGGTTACCTGGCCGGCCTTCCCGGCTCGCTTTCATTAAGGTCGCGATAATTTTATCGCATGACGCTTCTCACTCGGCTATATCTCCATCCAAAAATAACCACGCATAATATTATAGAAATCGCTTGACTATAAACTCCCTATTGCTAACTGGAACGCTTCGGTAGTCATGTGCTCCTGGTACCTTCGCCGTGTTTTATTTAACATACGCAGAATGTTTGATGGAAAGAGATGGGGAAGAGGTCTCTTTCTAATTGAGTACCTATGATTGTATTCATCACAGATTTTGTTTATAAACTTCTGTGTACTTATGGGTCCCTGGTCACTACGATGCTTAAAGAAAAATATTTTCTTGCATTATGAAAAAGGTCTGTGTCTCAATGGGTCTGTTTGTATTAATCGAAGAATTTGTTTATATTCTTCACTACTTATGTGATCCTGTTCACTATGGTGCTTAAAATAAAATTATCTTCTAGCATTATGTAAAGAAAGATACAGTCAGGTCATGTTTTACGATGAAACTATTGACAGACATATTAAACCATACGGATTTTCTCCTCCGAACTTTGTTAGTAACCTTTGGTGAGTAACATAAAAAGCATAAAACGCAGACAAACAAACAGAGAAACCGATATAAAATAATAAAGTTTGAGGTATTCAAAAGATTTACTGGTGATAAAATCTTGCATAAATTATATTTAGAAATCAACGTGAAGTGCTTTTGTTTGTTGTTTCTTCATTTTCTTGTGCATTTCGATAAAATGAAAAATTTGCAAGAAAGTTAAGAAAATGCCTATTGAGTTAAGGATGTGAAATTCAGCGGCTTCTTTTTCACCTTCATTATTTACATCGTTTGTATTTTCCTAAATAAATCTTAGAGCATCCAAACTACTAGTTGCTGAAACTATCCTAATACAATTTTAAATGTATTTCAGAGTGAATCCTGTGACTCAGGCGAGTGGGGCTGGGCAGGGTTGGAGGAGGCCGGCGGCGGAGGCCCCAAGGTGCCCACGCTGGTGTCGGCCTGCCTCGCACACTTGCGCAGGCATGGCTTGCACACAGTAGGCCTCTTCCGTGTTTCCGCCTCAAAAAAGAGAGTGAGACAGGTAATATTATCATTCTACTATGGTCCACAATATCAGAGAGATCAAGAGCTCGTTTCCAAATCCAATCAATCGTTTCCGCTTCGTAAATCTTCGCTGTAACTTACCTTATACATACATAGGCCTTACATATTTCACTCTAAGTTTTAAATCTGTATATATCTGAATATCTAAAGAGTTATGAGGTGGTCATAATATTAATAGAGACTTATCCAAAAATAAAGAATTCTAGAATTAGGATTCAAATAATTGTGGGTTTAATTATTTAACAGATTGTGTAACAGTTATGTTTTATTGTATCACTTTCATGTTACTGTATGAAATAATAGAGTTTTAGACTGTTTATCTTTCGTCAATGTATGTTACCTATCTCGCTGGCGTGGGGTTGTTTTTTTGGGTCATAACTGAAACATTACCTAGTGTTCTATTCTTATTTTGATTCAATTTATGCTACAAATATTCTCGTATCTTTTCTTCCTTTTGATCATTCTGCGACTGATTACAACAGAATTACGTACCGTAGTATGTAATGAATTATAATAATTGCGTAACAGTTTGGCGGTTAGGTCCTCTGACTGTCAAGCTACAGGATTCAAAGTAGTCAAACATTTTTATCTATAAACATTTGTTTATTTCAGTTATTAGTTACTATACACGCTCTGCTTAGTTTCTCGCTAAGCAGTTTGACCTGCATTTTCGAGGGATCTTTACATTTTATCGGAATAAAAAGTATGCAATATGCTATTCCAGGGCATACTCTATCTATGAGCCATGTTTGTATAGTAGTTTTGCCGTCGAAGAGTAACAAACATCCTTACAATCTTCCGCATTTATAACATTAGTGGGTTACGATTTATAGTTTGTCCTATGTGACCGCTTTTGACATTTTAGAATGTTATTGAAAAAAATAACCTTTTTGCCTTATAGTAAGGTATATATTTTAATACAATTAATTATTAGATAAATAAATTAACCTTATTTCAAACCCAATAAAGTATTTTTTTTCAATGACGTGCATGAAGGTTTCTTATTGGACAGAAAACAAGTCATAATATAGGAAATAGTGAGTCAATATTTGAATCAAGCCGGCAATCTTACAGTCACTCCGATCGGCAAGATAAAAGGTGTGCTGGCTCCAGAGCAACGGACACATTCTTCTAAAAATGTCTGCGCCATCCCGCCGGCGCCGGCGGTGAGCTCACTGCTCTATCTTAGACCGGACGGTGTTCAAGTTTCAGGAAATTTGATTTTACATTTAGCCTCTGATTATAGTATCATCGCGGACATCTTTGGCTTAAATAAAAGCGTAAATGTAATAAAGGTCTCTTGGATAAAGAAGGTTAGATTGCTTTGATATATCAATCGAGTATAGATACTTAAATTTCTTGCTTTTAATCCCTTACCCGGACAATTTGGCGAGCGCTGAGGTCTTTCAAGAGTAAATTTAAGCAACTGCGCTTAAGATGACCACTTGGGGCTAGGACCTCAACTTACGTTGTAGGGAAGATTCAGGAGAAGTAATTAATAATAATATCCCGGGACATTCTTTACACACGGCCATCTGATCCCAAACTAAGCAGAGCTTGTACTATGGAAACCAGATAACTGATATACTACTTTCTTTTTTTCTAAATACGTGCTTCTATATTTACACCCAATCGCATTTATGCACACAAATGTTTTTCCTGGTTGGGAATCGAACCAACCCGCGACCAACATGGCTAACCACCAAGCCAACTGGACTGTTGAATGGGTCAAAATCGGGGATTAGAAATCCTTTGAGAAGCTTTAAGATTAACGTCACCTCTCGGCCGCAAGATTAACGTTCTTGTCGACTTTCCAGAATACCCTAGAAACGTAGAGCTATAAAAACAGAATACCTGGACAGTTATCGACAGATCCTGTTACCCAATTGCACTTTAAAGTAGCAGTTAATGTATTCCTGAAAACAAGTCGATAGTGAACGTCAACACACTCGCAAGAATAAAACATTGATCGACGGAATTAGATGTTTTGCTTGTTGCATCTACAAGCGGAGTTGACCTACATTGCGGCTTTTACACTTACGGCTTCAAACGTGGTAAAAAGACGCCCTAATAAAAGTCTTGAATGGCCCTTTCAAAGTCATTTATTCAGTTAATGGCCTAAAAGGGCACTTATTAAGGTCAAAGCTAATTAAGTTATCACCAGTTCGGAAGCCAGCCTTCAATTGAGAACAACCGGCAAAGAACTATATATTTTTGTTATATCATTTTTTTTATGTTTAACAGTATCAAAATAGAAAATATTAACCCATATATTTTTTTAATAATTTTGGAGCGAATTTACAAAACTGGCTTTAGTAGGTATTAGTACTTGATTAAACAGTGCAGCTATTTCCATATACCTTTATCTTTTACAGTATAAAGAGCTTCTTTATTCCTTGAGTTGTGGGGCTTACAATAAAAGTGTAGAGCTGCCAGCAAGTTCTTTGTAACTTCACAGCAAATTTTACAGCTAATTATTTTATCTTATAAAAAAAAATCTCATTTTAATATCCAATTAAACCTGACAATCAATTAATATTGTTGCGACAGCTACCGTGTTACATATCCGGATATTTGACCAGAAACCCTAAAATACAAGATGTCTAATTATAAGATAGATCATACATATAAGCCGACATGTAAGGAAACAACAAATTATTCTTCCGAATGCATGTATCATATACGAAAACATCAGAGCGCTTTATTAACAGCCACGCTAGAAGCGTCGAGCGTTCCAAACTGTACGTGTAAAGGCCACTGTTTCGGCAATTCATTACAAACTTTGTTCTAATAGTACTTGGGGCTAAGTTTAAATTGAGTTAGTGCTGATTGGCTCGCAGCACAGCTGATACAATGTTGGCGTACAACAATATCGTTGATGATGTATTTGTTGGTATTCTTGGTTTTACATATTATTTTGGGAATGAAAACCACTTTAGCATTTGTAGAGGAACTGACAAATCGAATTACATTGCCGTATTTTTTTATGGAATAGTTGTTTTAATAAAAGATAGAGGCACTGAAGCAATGTTATTTATGTGATCTGACGACAAGATGATAGGTACTCAAAAAAACTATAACAGATATTCTAAAAAAAATCTGATGATTAAAAGTAACTCTATTCTTGAGTGGTATATGGGCTATGTTTTCATCCCGTGAAAATATAAAAGTCATCTTGGGAAGGATATACCGTGGGATGGAAGCTATTTATTGTTACCTTTAACGATTAGGTTTGACAATCCAAAAGTGTCTATGAAGGGTCAAAGGAATCATGACAATTAATGCCCAGTTAGCTTCGATTCGCAGCCATTTGTGTACCTGAGCACATCTTTTATATATTTTGAAAAAGTTTTTTTTTTAGTTTTATTTGGGATCCACCCCCTTATTCAACTAATACAAACTTCATCGGCGAGCCGCTTGACGGAGGCCTCGGAGAGCTTACCTCTCACGTGATTAGTAGTATTAACGTAGTAAGCGACAGAGATAGAGCATAGAGGCCGCGACGAAACATCCTCGAGTTATTGTCATTTTCCTTACAGAATCGAGCCCCAGATGACCGTATCTAAAACCCGTCCCAGAATATTTATTTAAAATCTAGTGCCCGTATGTGGTAGAAAATCTGCTGTCTTATTGGATCTGAGTCAATAGTTCCTAATTTAACTATTACAGTTACGCGAAGACTGGGAGCTGAGCCAGGAGGCGGCGCTGGATGCAGCGGTATGTCCGCATGATGTAGCGACGCTCCTCAAGGAGTTCCTAAGGGACCTACCGGATCCGCTGCTGTGCAGGGACCTGTACCCTGCGTTTTTGTATACACAAAGTAAGTGTGATTCCAAATATGACCACTCTTGTCCTTCCAGATTATGCTATTAGTTATATAATTATTTATTGATTTTGATACTATACTTTATGAATTTAGTTAAGTTTTTTGATAAGAAAGATACATCCAAATTCAAGGTGTTTAATGTATAATGTAGAAGCTTTTATTTATTTATTAGACACATCAACTGTATACATATTAAGCATTTGCATAATGTAACAGTATTCTGATATGTACATCAATTATTGATGTGTACCATGTGATTAACCACATTTGGAACGAATATAAGACTATAAAAGTTAAGGGAAATAAAATAAGTAAAATTTAAATCCCAAAACTAAACAAATGGTCTTTTTTTCTTTATATAAAGCAATAATAGAACAATGGCAGAAGCCAAAGCTATGTATTCAGTTATTTAGAAACTTTGTTCTAACAAATCAGAAAATTATTTAAAAGATTTTGAGCAGGCGGTGCTATTTTTTTCTACTAGCTTTTCTTGAACTATTGTAAATGTAAAATAAATGTAAACACAATATGCGATACAAAATAAATGAAGATAAATACTCAATTTAATGTATGACCTTCCAGAAATCCGCAACCGCCGTCTTCAATGGGAAGCCCTACGTCTAATAGTCCAGCTGTTACCGGCCGCGCATAGAGACACCCTCAACGCGCTGCTGTCCTTCCTCGCCCAGCTCGCCGCGCACTGCGAGGACGACCACCAGCACCAGGCTGGGAACAAGATGGACGCTGCCAACCTAGCGACGGTGTTCGCACCTAATATACTGCATAGAAATAAGCCCAATGAGCCTGCCAGGTGCGTGGAACTTTTTAGATGTTAGTGACTAATTTGGTTAGAAAATCATCTCTTTCGATGATTAGATTTTTGTATGTTAAGGAAGCAAACGGTATATCCGATGGTATGTGATCCCTGACGAACTCTGCATTGAGAGCTTAACGAATTTTAATATTCTCCTAGAGGTGTATCTAATGTATGGATTTGTGAATGATCAAAGGTTATTCTGCACATTTCACATTTCAGAATTCACAATGACATGTGTCATTTGTAAATATTTCCAGTGCGGAACAGCTGTCGGAGCGCGCCGACGTGATCAACGTGGTGCGCCAGCTGGTGGAGCGGCAGGCGGAGCTGTGGACGCTGCCGGCCGAGCTGCTGCACGAGGCCTACATACACCTCGCGCACAGCGCGCCCGCGCACCTCGACTCCCTGCTGCTGAGGAGAGCTGAGTGAGTATACAACATTGTTACTGTAGCGTTACTGTCGTGAGGCGGCTGGTTGCGGAACAGGCCGAGCAGTTGATAATAATAATAATATAATAAATATAATATAAAGATATATTGGACATGTAAGGTGAAAATCAGTGTCCAAGTAGACTCGTGTTTGCGTCAGTCTTAAAGAGAGATGTGGCTAATGGTGAGCCAGAAGGAAACAGACTCCCCAGTAGGGTTTTTGTGGCAGATTTACACCTCGATACTCTACCAGTACTACAAAGTATCTTACCACGGTTTCGTTACGATGATTTGCTGCACCGACTCACGAGCAAAACTTGGCACATAAGTGGTTCATAACCTGTATTCCCTCAGGATAGCTAGTATATAATATAATCGCGCATGTGTCGGTGCGCAGATGCTCGGAGGCGGAGGCGGAGGCGGAGGCGGAGGCGGAGGCGGAGGGCGGCGAGGGCGCGGCGCGGCGCGTGTGGTCGCGCGAGCGCTGCCTGCACGGCGCCGCCGCCACCGGGGGCGCGCCCGTGCACGTGCTCGCGCCGGCGCCCGCTGCCAGGTAACCAGCCGTGCGCTACACCTGGCCTACCCAGGAGTACTTCCAGGATTCGGTTGTCAGACGAGCGAGACATATACCTTATATTCATTTGAAATCTTTTATGCCACATAGGGCGACTAACCGACAGACGATCCACCTGATGTTAAGTGGTTACCTAAGCCAATGGAAATTTGCAAAACCGGAAGCATCGCCAATGCGTTGTCGAACCTGTGAAGGTGTTACGTCTCATGTGCGAATTTCACCGACCCCTTTACCTTTCTAACTGAAACACAAAGGAGCAACTCTACTACTCCTAGAAGACTTGCCAAAGCAGACGTTAAAAAGGGGAGGCTAGGTTTGGAGGGCAACTATCGGAACAGACATACGATACCAAACCAGGCGGGGACATGAAAATACCCAACCACTGTCTGGTCTTATTTCAGGACATTGCTTCTAAAACTGAACATAAAAAATATCAATCTGTCACCATGACATTATGATGTTCAAGCATACATAGTCTTTTAGAAAATGGGACTTCTTGGGGGTTGGGGAATAACTGCACAACACTATACACCAAAAAATATAGTTTGAGAAAGAGGCATCCTTTTGGTATTTAAAAAGCTATTAGTTTCTTATAACCCTACCTTCTCTCGACAGACGCAGCGAAAAAAGTTACTCGCGCAGCAGAAGAACGAGAGACACCGCCTCTGACACCTCTTCGGGGTCGTTGTCTTCTGCCATGACCATTGTTACTAGGTAAGATACTCAAATCAGTTTTGATCCTCATTTTATTTGTTGGGTATTTTCTTTCATGCCGTGTTTTCAGTTTCATTAATATTTGCAAAATGCTCATCGAATGACAGTTCGAGACATTTCCTTTCATGGTAGCCCATGAGATTTTACTTCTGTTTCTATCATTGAATATTTATAACTTACACTAAATTTTCTTACTAATATCCTGGGATATTCTATACACACTTCTACTTGATTCGGTGACCAAAGAACTGATTCAAAAACAACCTTTTTCTCATCTAAATACTTTATTCTATAATTATTTACACCCAGATATACAACAAACATGTACATGCACACAAATGTTTGTCCTGTGTCATCTCAAACCTCTCGTATTTAACTACCAAGCCAACTGGCTCGTCAAGTCCGGAGGTTTGATGAGTCACGTATAAAAATAAACTGTACTTTTGTAATAAGTGTATGACGTGGTCAGGGTCCGCAGCAGCGAGGAGTGCGGCAGCAGCGGGGTGGTGTGCGCCGCGAGGGACTCCGCGCCCGACTCCAATGACTCCGCCAGCGACTACAATGAGGTATCTACTCCCTTTTCCCTCTTTTCTCCGTTTTTAAGTAGTGTTTCTAGATTTTGTTTCATATATTTTATCATCGTCACTCCTTTATCATCACTCGATGCTTCATGACTACAATTCCTTTCCCAGACACTAGGCGGGTCGGACGAGGAGTGCCGCGTGATCACCGCGTCGCTTCACATCCCGGCCGCGTTCCCGCGCCCCTCGGCGTCGTCCACGGCGCTCTCGGCCGCCGCGCCCGCCGCGCCGCGCCGCCGCTCCACGTCGGGCTCGGAGTCGTCCAACAAGCGCGACTCCGCCGTGGGCTCGTCGCCGGCCTCGGCCTCCAGCGCGTCGTCCCCGCCCGGCAGCCCGCCGCCCGCGGCCCCCGCGCCGGCCCCCGCGCCGGCCCCCGCGCCGGCCCCCGCACCGGCCCCCGCCGCGCCACTGCGGGTCACGATGACGTCCACGGGCGAGGTGAGGCGCCCACCCGGTGATATTGATAGGCTGATGGCTTTTGGCAGGTGAGCATTTTGTATAAACTTATAATAATAAAAAATATTGTAAACTAGTTTAGGTTGGGATCAAATGATCGTGCTAAAGAATATCCCCGGATATGTGATTTTTACCAGATATTATAAATGCGAATATTATGTGAATGTTTTTTAGTCTTCTCACACCTAAACTACCGATTAATATGATACCTGACATAAATAGTCCATGGCCTAGAATAACGTATAAAATACTTTTTATCCCGGGAAAATCTAACATCCCGTCTGTCTAGTGCTTATGATTTATAATCGTATATCTACTTTCAGAGAACGTAATACTTCAGACGCCAGAGCCGTAGTCCTGAGACAACACGACGAGAGCACCGTCTCCCGGACAAGAGTCTCCTCACGTCAGGAGCAGGTCGTAAGGAAAGAGGAGCAGACCGTCAGGAAAGAGGAAACCGTGAGGAGAGAAGAGAGAAAAGAGCTGTACAAGAGAGGGGAGCTCATCTCCAGCGCACGGTCGCCCCCCACATGACAGATTATATATACGTGTTTTTTATACATAAACGTCTATTTATCATTGTGAGTTATTTTATTTTTGTTCTTATAGTGCCTCTAATTAACCAAAACAATACCTATATTTTTCAACCGACTTAAAAAAAAGGAGGAGGTTCTCAATTCGTCTGTATTTTTTTATATCTGTTACCTCATGACTTTCGACTGGGCAAAGCGATTTTAATGATTCTTTTTTAATAAATGATATTCTAGATGCACTTTTAGTCCTTGGAAAGGATAAGATCGCTCGGGATGGTGGGTGAAATCGGGTGACTGAATCTGAATTGGCAATATTTTAACTAACATTGTAATTTTGTATCCGTAACCACTGCACCTATAAAGTCTTTCACTGATAATAAGCTAGACTATTTAAGTGTAATAACCAATATTAACATCCCGGAATCCATTAGATGCATCGGAAACGCGAGTGAACCCGCGAGATGGTAGACGCTCCAATAAAACACAAAGCTATTCTTATAACCTAAAATTTATTCCATGATTGCTGTCCCTTTCTTATTTGCTATGAATTGTCAATCTTCTCTATTTCCTGTGCAGTTTGTCTCGCATGATGATGGCTCCAAGTTTGGATACGCCGTCCTGGTATTCTGTCTTCCCGAGAGGTGGCACAGCTGATGTTGTCTCTGTCATATAAACATAATAATGAGACAGAAACATTGAGGACCTATTGATAGTTTTGTCGCTATTGTCGTCAACCAACCAACTCAAGTGTTTGACAAACATATTGACCAAGTACCATGCTTTCATGCCAAATCAGTTAATATTTTTAAAATGAACTGGGCAAGTGAGAGTTTTTAAATCGTATACAGGCGATGCGCATTATGACGAAATTAATCATTAGAATTTTTTTTATTGAAATATGGAAATGAAAGCACTTTTTATGTGACTCCATATTTGTCGTAGTTGTCCCTATATTCAGAAGTCGACCCCCACATTTATCAAAATAGTTGCTCAAAACATCTGCCGTGAAATATAGACCGAGATAATACAATAATCCTTTCTTTTCCTTTTTGTACGAAAGCAAAAGAAAAGAACCAAAAATGAATGTGGTTATACAAAACTTCTGTATCACTAATAATCTTACCGCACTTCGCCCTCGGGTCGTTAGCCGCGCCAGCTCCAGCTTGTTTGGACATGGTCCTCGGGGTAGAGTTCCTGGGCTTGGGCCCCACCCTGCACGGGTCTCCCGGCAGACGCATTGGCTGAGCGCACGGTCCACTGCCGCTCTCGTCAGCTGCTCGCTGCAGGCCTTCGAACTTTGCACCTGGACCTGTCAGGACCACATACATGATACATTCGTCAGGCCAGTTAGGTTGATGGTTAGAGACTGTGAGCAAGAACTTGTCTGTTGATTCTGTCTGGGTGTACATAAGTATGTATTTAAAACGTGGTTGCTCAACTAACAAGCAGTACAGGCTCTGCTTAATGTGTTAATATAGGCAGAATATTTATCTTAGATAAATCTCGTCTCTTTGTGCACCATTTCGAAATTTGAAAAGTCCTACCATAAGTCGGAGTTACAAAAATTCATAATAAATTAGCCGCAGCTTAAATACGTTAAAAGCGAGACCAAAGCTGGAAAAATCCGGACGGTTGGTAATCCTAGTTGAGTGAGAGGCGAGGGAAGGAAAAAGCATAACACAGGTAGGCCATAAGAACTGTACCCCTCGTAAAAGACACTATGCTGATTCAGTCTTCCTGGGTCAGCCGACGTAATCCGGCCGAAACGTCGAGGCAATTACTTTTGTTAATGTGTAGTAAGTTGTGATAGTCTTAAAAATTATACAGCCTTTTTAGCATATCATCGGTAATAGTGAAACATCGCGGAGAAAACTTACTTTAATAAGGTTCATCTATTGATCCATAAAGAACCTTATATATAACGCCATAAAATTTGGTTTTCAATGACATTCATTCAAAAGTTTAAATTGCTACCATAGTATGTAGCAAGTTTAAATTTTACTCAACACTTACGCGATATGTACTTTTAAACAACGAGGTAAAAACATGGTAATTAGTTACCCGACTCGCAGTAGTCGACTTGGTACGTTGTTTTGTTCCGGTCGCGGTCGATACGCTGTTTTAGTTCCGGAGAAGCTTCGTTCTGCAGGATGCTGTACAGCATCGGATATTTCGACTGGAGCTGGAAGGTTTAAGAATGTAGGCTGTATAGCTGCCAGTTCGAGTATTTTGGTAAGTTTTATCTTTAAATGAAAATGAGTACATTTGTGATTTTGCTTCTTCCAAAAAAAATATTTTTATACCTTATCCAAGAACGCATTTGGCTGGTCGTAACGAGATGTTGGTGTCTCAGGGCTGGCTCCAACTCTCACAGGATACAACTTTGGATCCAACATTGGCCCCATTATCTGAAAACGCGAAAAATTACAAATTATGTAGTTCTAGAAGAATGTTTTGGCATGTTAACGTCATGAACGAGTACAGTGTAAAATCCTGTAAACCACCATTAGATTTCTTGGCTACTAAGAATAATCAATAACCGTTAATTATTTGGATTCCAATTTCATTTTCTGGCACGCCAAAAATTAACCCAATAAAATACTCGAAACCTGTATCGTTACAGTGTCACAATGTGACACTTACCCGGCTTTTAGACTTTCCTGTTTAAAGAAATCTCCATAATCTTATTAACTCACCTCGTTGCGACTCCAGCCGCCCTCTTTTCCTGGAGGCAGCTGAGGCATCTCACTCCCCGAATACTGCGGACAGCGGCAATCAGGTGGCCTGCTGTGGTCTATGCATGCCTGGTAGAAGGCTAGCTCTTGGCCCGTGAGCTGAGGTATCCTGCAATTCAGAGTTCTGAAATTTAGGTTTGGATTCATCCTTCACACTTCTGTGAAGGTAGGTATCATAAACCCTCGTATACGCATAAACCTCATCATACTGGTAGCAAGATAATTAAAGTTAATTGCGTAAAACTTTACGGTTCGTTTGTTGGAAAATGGTAACTGATTATAGACATTAGTCCAGTGCCCTTATTGCTACTATCCGACCAGAAAGTTCACAATTACGTACTCTCCCATCCCGCCAGGCCTTCCGTTCAGCCCGGACCCTCCTGCTCCCGGCAAGTTTGGCCATAAGTAGTCCTTCCTGTATGTCGTCAAGTAATGATCCATCTTGTCTTTTTAGTGCTTTACTCTGTGGCTAAACATTACTACAGATAATTTTGAATTGTCTCGACCGAATAGTGTATTATTTACTCTGGATAATTTTGATGTGTGATGAAATGTCAAATGATGACGGGCGGTGACGTCTCGATTTGTAGGATAATTAAAAAATATTTATGACTTTGTTAAGTTTATGGTTTGTTTTAGGGACTCCTTTGAATTTTTAGGTTTATAAGCTCTCCCACGTTTTACTTCGTTATAAAATAGGTATGTTGTTGGATACCCATTTAAGCGCCTCTTGTAGGTACAATGGATGAATTTGAACATCGTAGCATCCGCAGCAGCAGTAGTAGTTGCAGCAGGGCATTTATCCAATGAACCGAAGGGATCTAAAGATTTCCCTACATAAATTGTATCAGGTATAATCCAGACAATATTTCCAATATGTTTATAATAGAATTCTGGATTACATTTTATCTTTGTTGAAACTTGAAAGTATTGTTTTCCATACCGTATTATAATAGATATGTAATAGGCATTTTCGAAGATATTTCCTTTTTTATTGCATCTTCTAAAAATACAACATACACACTACGCTTTAACCTAAATCGATTCATGGAGTAACTTTGCTGTGCTGACAAAATCGTATTAGAATCTATGTAAGTCCCTGTGGCTAGACATTAGAACTTGATGATGCTTTTCGGTAGCTTCTATGCTCTCTTTCTGTTGTGGGTAGACGCCTAGGTTTGTGGTTACTGTTAAAACCTCAGCGGTTATTGCTACCGGTATGGGTTATTGTTTCACAATCAGAGGAAATCATACCGCCTTCCGGAACGGTATGTCAATTGTCGTGGTATTCTGGTTTTAGTCAAGCTAACGAGATACCGCGTTGTATTTCTTGCTACGCAACCTGTAGCGAACAATGGCTTATATTGGACAGGCCTTCATCAGGATCTCATTCAATTGACAAGTTCCACAAACTACAGTTTGCCTTAAAAATTACAAGAACATCGAAAACAAAACACATTTATTCAAATGAAAATGAATAAGGCATTTTAAACTCTATAGGTGTACATATCCGGGTCCTGCCATCGTCCATACTTCGGCTCTCGTCGCGGTGGTCCGAATGGGTTCTTCTCCAACACAACCCGGGCTAGAAGACCATGACAGGCATCGTATGTGGTGTCCCCAGTTCTTATGCGTAAGATTCGACGGAGTTCCTCTGGAAGGGAAAATGTATGATTAAACTAGAGTTGAGTAGTAGAGCTTTTAGTGCAGAGTTCGTCCGGGGAAGTACTATGGGACAGTGACCACTTACCACTAGGTAGACCGCCTGTCTGTTTGTCGACTTACTTGTCATTATAAATGGTATATATATGTTTATATAAAGTTATAGAATATTTTGTGCATCTCATTCTAATTTAGATACATGGCCTGCAGGGTTATTGTGTAGTGCTTTCGTAATCGTCGTTGCAGTCAATTTTGATTTATATTGATGGTGGTACGACTGTTGACCCACACTGCTTACGCGTCGAACCATCAATGTATTATGAAATCGGCTTCATCATTGAATCCGATAGAGTTACGATAGTTATACCATATATACATACTTACTAACCTGATTTTTAGTGACAAAAAATAAAACTCACTTTGCAACGAATCATCAAATTTAGGCTTCATAGACAAAGCTGACGGGGGATCCGCATATTTCTCAGGCCTGGGGTGTCTATACGACCCCTTCTGACTGGTGTCGGGGATGTCAATGTCATCGGGAAGTCTCAGGGTCTGCAGGGCCCGAGCTCGCCGCGCTAGGTTCACGGACATGAACGGAAGCTCTAGGGACAAACGACCATGATAAATATATGGTTCTAATATTATAAAATCTTAAAAGAGAAGAATGTAGAATAAACGAATGTCATAGCTTCTCAGAGTCAAAATTCATACAAAAAGGAAACGCAGCAAAATGAAATCAAAATGGCGGCCCTCCACCGCTCGCGTGACAGCCCTCACATAGCGTAACGAATTCTTTGATCATTTAACTATTCAGTGGTATAATCAAATTTGGCATCTCCATGTCCTGTACGCCAAGCCCCAAAATCGATATAAATACCTGTACAGCTGCTTGTGTGGCTGGCTGTACCTACCTCTAGAGCAATATTTAGTCAAGTACTCCGTCCTCTTAAGATCTTGTATTTCGTGTTCTATCGGAGTGGAGTCGATGTCTTGCGACATGTATTTCTTCGTCAGTTTCGGGTAGTCATCTGCAAACTGACGAGATATAATTAATTACATCTTCTTCTTTTTTTATACCACTAGGGCCGACAAACAAGCTGACGGTCCATCTGATGGTAAGTGGTCACCGCCGCCTATGGACATTTGCAACACTAGGAGCATCGCAAATGCGTTGTCGACCCTGAGACGTGAAGGTGATAAGTCTCATGTGCCTGTAATTTCACCGCCCCCTTACACTTCTAACCGAAACACAGTAATACAAGTGCACTACTGCTTAACGGCAGAAATTGGTAAGGTGGTAGTACTTCCCCGGACGAACTCTGCACTAAGAGGTCTACGCCTTCACGCTTATTATCCCGAATCGGTAGGGATCAGAGGTGTCAGTAATGAGACACGCTCAACCAAAGATATTTTAAGTTCCAACGTGACTTGACGTGAATTCCTATAATTCCCCTCAAAGGGAGGGCCTGTCCCCATTAAAAAAAGCTCTTCGTCTATCTTGTGTGAAGTTATTTAGATATTCTAGAAATTCGAATCGAGCAACATCCTGGAGTGGGTACTAGACTTAACTGGGAGCGGTGGGTACTTCAAATATGAATCTGCGAAGCGGACCCAACCTGCAGGGTCACTGTGTAATTCTCTAGTAATTGCCGTCGTAGTAAATTTTGTATTACATTGACAGCGCTAAAGAGTATTGTCCCATACTGCTCGCGCGTTGAACCATCAATCTATGAACTCGGCTTCAACGTTGAATCCGAGAGAGTTAACAATTTAGGCGCAGGCTCATAAATAGTTCTACCTGGTATTATTCAAGCAAATATTTACCCGGTCAACAGCATTCTTATAGAACTCATGGTCGACAGAACATAGTATGTCTGGGCACCGACGAGGGGCATCCTTGGCTTTCAGGGCGTCACGGCTGAAGCCAACTATCAGGCAGTTGTCGTCGACGGCGTGGCGACGAGGACTTTGGCTGGAATTAATAATCTTCATTCACATTATATTAGATTAGACACAGATTTAAGACAAAGTTCTAATGAGATCCTTTTACTAAAGATATTTTTAAGCCCCAACGTGACATTTGGAGAGCATTGTCTATCGAACACCTTACTGATCCCAGGCTACATAGAATCGTTTCCAAAAATAAGAACATGAACAACCTTGACTGGCCTGGAAATCGTACCCAGGACTTCAGGGTCTCTAGTTCAATTAACCACTCGACAACCGAGGCGATCATATTATTAATGTTATGGAGTGTAGAAGTAAAGGAGGACCATCTTGTATGGGGGATTAGTCGAAAAAGTGTCCACTTGTAAACAGCAAATTAGGTTTCGAATTCTCACCGAAATAGCGCTAGTGTAGCTAGTGAAAATGATATGAACAGAGTGAAGTGTGGGTTGGTTTCCGGTAATGCTTTAAAACTATTTTCTATTTCCTATTTGCAATTAATTGGGGTACTTAAAATCACTGTATAATTTTATTCCATACACATGTTTGTCTATATATTATAATAATTATAAAAAATGCGCTGTAACAAAACGGAAATGTTCTTTCCTTTTTTATTAATTTTCTATCATACTCTAATAATTTGTGGCTCTCTATTTAATATTCTTCCACTTATTACAGCAGCGCCACCTTAATTTGTTCCCTTTCAAGGGACACTTTTTAGTACACTGAGACGGTCCTCCTTTACCTCTACACTCCATAATTAATGTCCAGGAAATATACAAGTTCCGCCTTACGATTTTCCCCGTGACCCCGAAGGTACTAATATTTTCAAGGAAATAAATCTATACAACGAGTCAATCCAGAACATTAAATCTGTAGAGGTTTTTATTCGCTTATGTAAAAACAAGCTGTGAGAATGCTCCATTTTAAATGTCATCCTACATGTGGCGCCATCTATCCATCGATAGTGCAATCATTTTTGTGATAGATGTCGCTACTCGTGATTGAGTCGCTCACGATTAAAATTTTATGTAGGCCTTTTTGGACAGCTAACAATGCCATACAAAATTTAACTCTATTGCTATGTGATAAAGATCATCGGCACCATTATATATTTGACTACGGAAATAATGGATGACCGTTCTAAATTCAACGGAGCTCAGGGGCTCGATTCTGTAAGGAAAATGACACTAACTCGAGGATGTTTCGTCGCGGCCTCCGTGCTCTGCCTCTTTCGCTAACTACGCTAATATGTACTACTAATCAAGTGAGAGATAAGCTCTCCTCCGTGATGCGGGTCGTCGACGCAGTTTGTGATAGCTGAATAAGGGGCCAGGTTGCGGAAAATAGGGTTCCTTTAACGCACCATCACCTCAAAACTATTAAACATATGGGGATGGGACTGCTACCATTAGATGTGGTATTTCGTAGATGATTACGGGCCATGATATCGATAAACACGGATAAAACCGCGGCGGACAGCTAGTATGTGTATAAATGTAAAAAAAAATTGAATGAATAAAACAAACCGACAAGTAGGTATTATTATTTGTAAATGAGCTTGTAATATATAGGTACCTATTGAATATTTACTGCACCTCGAATGAGCAAGCGTGATGTCATCCTTTGACAACTATTTTTAGATTAACATACACATTTTAACTTTCATTCCGTGACTCGTTTTTTAATTGGATATTCATTATTATTCGATATCTTGGGTATTGTTTAAATAGGAGGCTTTTTGGTACGGTGGTCAGAGACACTACCTCCCACGCCGCAGGCCGTGGATTCGATCCTACCCAGGACAAACACTCGTGTGCATGATTTTTTTTGTTTCTGTATCTGGATATTCTATATATTTATTTTCCACAAGGGCCGACAAACAGACAGACAGTCCACCTGCAAGAAGTCAACGCTGCCTAAATACATTTGCAACACCAGGGTCATCGCTAATGCGTTGTCGACCCTGAAACGTGAAGTTGTTAAGTCTCATGTGCCTGTAATTTCACCACCCTTACCTTTTCAACCGAAACACAATAATACAAGTGCACTTCTGCTTCACGGTGGAAATAGGTAAGGTGGTAGTACATCCCCGGACGAACTCTGTTTTAGAAGTTTAGTTTTAAAGAACTTTATTTTCGGCGAAATTCATTTTGAAACCCGAACAGAGTAAAGCTTCATGGTTTTATGTTTAAGAAAAGAACCTACCTAGTCAGTACTAGGTAGGTTCTCAGTTTTCATTATTAATACGACTATGACTAAAGGGAAAGAGGCATCTTTCTATTTGACATTAAGTATTAAGATTTATTACTTAGAGTTGCTATAGAATCTAGACAGATAAAAAAAAAGCCTTTTTATTCCCTGTAAATTCACATTTCTTATGGTCTATGGATGTGTTAGTTTGGTTTATTCGGTTATTTATTTATTTCTTACTTAGTATAAATTAACTGTATCCAATCTTACACGTATTTATATTTACCTATAACTATTTTTGATAATGACTAGACAGATACTAAACTATTTATTACTCAAGGGTATTGAGCTTTAATATAATTTGAACGCCTGTTAGAATAGTGATAGCAAATACACGCAAATGAAATTTACGAAAACCTTGCATATTTCCAGAAAAAATGAATTTATTTACAAATTTTCTATAAACCGATATATAAAAATCATGTTTAGCAGAAAATAATAACAAATATTTACAATACGACATCAATAAATATATTTAATAACTTGTCTGGCGCTCGGGAACTGATAATGTTCTGCATCGCGCTATTAAAGTTTTCTTAGAATATAGCATATCTACAAGGCGAGTGTTAGATATGATGGGTGGGGGGAATGAGTCTGATCAATTCAATCCCTCCACCTGAGGACCGATCTTCAGTCTGGCGGTCGACCCCGGTACGGACGATCGGTCTTCTTATGCCACTTATACACCTTTTATTATTAATTAAAATTTTATTTGCTGGCCTGAATAGGTTGACATGACGAAAATGCACACTTTTCTGAGCAGCCATTTAACTGTACATTTTTTAGGTTACCTTATTACTTTTTTACCTGAATGTGAATGGAATTTTCAGACAACATGAGAATATTTTATAAATTACTGTATTTTTATCATAAAAAAATTAAGCAAGTCTAGAATAATACCTTTATTATGGCGTAAAAAAATGTATATGCTAGTCGACCTATCAACCTATTCATGCCTGGTACGGCTATATTATAAATCTCTTATTAATGTGATAAGCGCATGTTTTTGCATGAATTTTTATAACTCTTTTATTAGCTTCATACGTATGTATGTTAGTATGTAACGGAATCTTTGAACATGATTTTGACCCCCTTCACGACGTCGAGTTATTTGTTCTCTTTAGGAAAACCTACATACAACATGCACACAAATATTTATCCTGGGTGGAATAGAAAAACTGTGGCGCGGTTATCAGGGTCACTAATTAGTAACCACCAAGCCAACGGACCTGTCAAGTAAAATAACTAAGCGCACAATCAGATAGAAATAGTGGACTTATTCTATACTGTTACGGAGATATGTTAATTATTTCCTTAATTGCTCATATTACCTACTATGTAGCGCACGATAACATGTTAACCTCGACGTCCGAGGCCTGTTTCATCAGACTATGTATTTATACGATTGTTCTGAGTTCTAAATATCTACAGGACGGGCTTTTGCGATCTGTCCGCATAAAAATACTCCATGTGTCAATCCAAATAGGTTATCAAACTAGTAGAGCTCTTAGTGTAGAGTTCGTCCGGAGACCACCGCCTTAACATTTCCGTGACGCAGTAGTGCACTTGTATTACTGTGCTTCGGTTAGAAATGTAAGGGAGCCGGTGAAATTACAGACACGTGAGACTTAACAACTTCACGTCTCAGGGTCGACAACGCATTGGCGATGCACCTGGTATTGCAAATGTCCATAGGCCCCCGCCTATCCACTGACCATCACCTGGATGGACCGTCTCCTTGTTTGTCGGCCCATGTGGTATGTGTCAAAAGCTGGTTTGTATGGAACATTGAACTCGCATATCGCGTCGAAGGGCGATGTTCAATTTCCTATTGCATTGGATTTTGGCGCACTCGATACGATAACGATACGATTGCGATAGATGTTCGTGCTCAGGGCACAGGGCACAGATGACCGTGTATAAACGAAATGACCCATAATTTTCTGTATCCAAATCCTTAAATTTACTGTCATGAATTTTTTGCCAGGAATTGCAATAAATACTTTAATTATAATACTTACGGTTTATCAAACTTTTTGTAATCCGTCATATAAACGGACTGAAACTCAATTTCTCCATCGAAAACGGACATGTTAAATTTGTGTAAATAAATAAAATACAATATATAATCCAAATTCCTTGTTTTAACGTATTCTCGTTCGATTTGTGACACATCACGTCATGTTGTTTATTTATAGATAGCAAATGTCAACAGATGACCTGCGGCTATTTTGACATTACCTGCTATGAATTATCTAACAAAAAGTACAAAATCAATGATAGTGTATTGGATCAAGATTGCTTTATCATTTTAGCCGAAAGATATTAGTACCCAATTTAAGATGATACTACATCGAAATTCGACATTCATTATATATTTAAAATTTGAACTTTATTGAGTTTTTTTTGTCAGAGTAGGTATACAACCTCCATGATCATTCATTGCATAGAACTTTTTTGAATTTTCTGTTTGGCATTGGCTGTATGAGCGTAAACAGTTTCTATTGTAAACTATGTGTGTGTCAAACGTATGGTAGTGTGCGTACTGTTATTTTAATTAATTTAATGTTTTCGTAACAATAAGTATTTTTAAATTGAAGCTATCTGCATCTCCATATAAATTTTAACTATGCCAAATCTCACTCGACTCCATGTGAGCAATAAGCTCAAAAAGAGTTTAAAACTTTTCGCTTCACGTATTAATATATAGATAGAACTTGTGCGTCTGCCTATAAAGTTCGGTTATTTTGGCCACCGAAATAATCAGTTACCGATTGTCTGACAAAGTTAGCCTTAGTCTGAAAAGGGGTTACGGTTCACTTTTTTGTAAGTTTAATATAACGTCTTAATAAGAGGCCATCTTTTGCGCGGGGTCCGTAGCAATTGCTACTCTTGCTACGTGGTTAATCCGGCATATTGGATGTTTGCCTACGAAAAATTCCGCGTCGAATGGCAGCAGTCCCATCCCGACATGTTCAGTAGTTTTGAGGTGATGGTGCGTCAAAGGAACCCTATTTTCTTCCAGAACGAATAACAAAACAAATAAACAATAAATTAATATAAACCTTTTATTTCTCACTTTAATACAATAATAACTTACACATCATAACATAATAACCAATAATTATTAATTTTAACAAAACCAATTGAATTCAGACATTAGAAAATCCAATAGCTTGAAAAATAATTATATTACAGGTATTTTTTTAATAAGCTCTTATATTGTAGCAAATAACACAATTATACATAATTATTTTTGCTATAGATATTAGAGAAATACCTTAAAATTTGACATGTTTTAATACTTATACAAAATTGTTAAACCAGCTTACGGTCCGACTGATGGTAAGCGGTCACCGCAGACTAACCACTTCCTCAACTACATTTATGTCCATATCTTATACAATTGGAGAAACCGTAATGCCTCAGTGGTGTATTCACCAACACACGACAGGGAGAGTGCAGGTTTAAATCACAGGCCTGGCTCAAGTTTTAAGTATACTACGTGTTACAAAATACCCCGTAAAAATATAATTAATTATCAAAGCCAACAACCCTAGTAAGCTGTCATGTCAGGGAACCAAATTATTTAACATAAAGGCCTACGTACCTATTTTACCTAATAATTGTATACTTTAACACTAAACATACCATAACCGGGTCAAATGACCCATTTTGAACATTGCATTGAAAATGCACGTATCATCTTATTGCTTTTGTACATTTGACTTCATGACTTTTTCTTACTAATTAATATACAGTTATACTGTTTATTTCCCTTCCTAACAACCATATTTCATACAACCAAGCAGGAAACATAAAGTCACATTTGACCCGCTATGGTAGAAATAGGTACCTAAAGTGTTGGTATGATTAGTGTTAATAGTTTTTCTATTTTTCTTTCATAAAAAGTTTTTTGTTATTTTTTTGGTGTACAAGTATGTTATACAGCGTTACTACGGTTCTTAAATATTGTGAATGGACTCATTATAAGGCCCCATTTAACCTCCTTTCGGCTTTACGGGTAGCTTGTAACAGCCTGTATAGATAAAGATTCACTTTGGGTTTTATCCCCTCCTTATTCCTAGAGGTGGCTTATTGGGTGTCATTTTAAACTTGTAATATATAATATATGTATATAAATATAGTAAATATATAAAGGTATTTCCATAAAATCTATAGACTTATATAACTATACAATATACAAAAACTAACTACTTTCAGTCGTCTCATCGCATTATAATTATTAAAATAATATATACTCTAGATCACTTTGATATTACTGCATAATGTTTCTTATTTACATAGCAATAAAATTGAAAATCAATATAATTTAATTTAGCTCTTTAATATATGTTGTTTTCCAATACTAAACTATTTAAAAAAAAGACTTTTTAAGGATACTTATGGAGTTACTATCTAGAAATATATACAGCTAGGTTAAGAAATTGCCCTTCAAAATTTTCTTTGGTCTAACATATTGAAACATCAAGCAGCGATTTCAAAGCAACCTCAATCTATACTTCACCCGATAAGCCTGAAATAAAATATGTAACCTGATCACAGATCATTAGGCAATATTGAATTCACAACAATTTAATATAAGGTCGAAGATCGCGCAAACTTTTGGCAAAACTGGGACGCGTCTATAAATGTCAAATAT
Source organism: Habrosyne pyritoides (assembly GCA_907165245.1). Classification (NCBI taxonomy): domain Eukaryota; kingdom Metazoa; phylum Arthropoda; class Insecta; order Lepidoptera; family Drepanidae; genus Habrosyne; species Habrosyne pyritoides. The sequence goes on along the minus strand of OU015603.1, from coordinate 11,525,566 downwards.
TTAAATTTACAAACGAATATAAACTTAAAATTGACCTTCATAAATCCGAAAATCGATAAATTTGTTGCGAGAATTATATATCAGTTTGAAGGTACAGTTTTAATACAGAGTAACAAAGAGTATGTCAAGCTATAATCATATCTGTTAGTAAGCATTTAAGATATTTACTTGAAATGTATGATAAAACCAAAATATTCATTTAATTTGTGCTTATTGAAAGTAAAATATTGGTTACAGCATATATACGAACCTACAGATGTATTTAGAGATAATAAATGGACATCAGTACTATCCTTCCACCTACCGCCCCGTCTGTACGCTAAGATCTTTTAAACTACGAAACGGATTTTGATGCAATTTTCATCAATAGACAGAATGATTCAAGAGAAAGGTTTAAATGTATTTATCCCTCGGGAACGCGGGGAACAACCAGCGGCGTAGCTAGGTAACCCCGGGGCAAAAAATTCAGTAGGGCCTCAACTAAAGTATTAAAAATATTTTGTCCCCCAGCCGCAGGTTGGGAGGCCCTACCCCATCTAGCCCTCCGGTAGCTACGCCACTGTTTGTAAGTCAGAGTCCGAGGGGCCCCCTGAGCTTGGGGGCCCCGGGGTTCTGCCCCGTCTAGCCCTCCGGTAGCTACGCCACTGTTTGTAAGTCAGAGTCCGAGGGGCCCCCTGAGCTTGGGGGCCCCGGGGCACTGCCCCGTCTAGCCCTCCGTTAGCTACGCCACTGTGAACAGCTAGTATTGTATAAGGGAGTGTTCACAAAGCACACAATACATAAAGAATCGAGATACTAATTTGCGTTACGTGATTTATGGATGACATCTTTAATTTAAATAGGTTAAAAAACAGAAATGGTTGTATTTGGTAAATTGATGAGCTAATTTTGCCTCTTGGGATGTTAAAGACAAATATGTATATTTGATTACATTAATGAGCTTGTAAGCTCATTCAATGTATATAGAAAAACAGAATATTTCTTATCACTGGTAGAATTTATCCCCATCTATGTTTGTTAACCGATTTAAAAAAAGGTGAAGTTTATCGACTGTATGTTTTTTTTTTGTAATGAAATGAAATATATTTATTCCAATAGGACTTCACAGGCACTTAAATATAAAACACTACTGTGTACTTTTAATCAATTGCCAGAGACCGGAGGGCCTAAGTTCTATGCACAGGTAGAGAAAGGTACAATTAACGTTTTAGGTACTATTAAAAATTATTAGTCGAAATAAAGACGGGTATAAGAATCACCACATTACAATTTGAGACTGCAAATAATAAATAATAATAATAATAAATAAATAAATATCCTGGGACATTCTTTACACACGGCCATCTGATCCCAAACTAAGCAAAGCTTGTACTATGGAAGCAAGATAACTGATATAATATTATACATACACTATTTTTTTGTTTCTAAATACATACATAGATAAAAATCAGTGAAATGTGGGTCCCAGTTTGTTATTTGGTTTGTTGGTACTTTTTGTGAAGAAGTAATATAAACATACTAAATAATATCACTTTCAGCTTTAAATCTTGATAGAACGTATCTTTGGTAGGTATAATAAAATACAGAAAAGAAATTACCCACAGATGATCTAACTTATAACTATAATGACTTAAAGAGAACTGGGCTAAGCTCGAACATCATGGCTAGCGTATCGTCATCGTATCGAGTGCGTAAAAAACCAATGCAATGGGAAATTGAACATCGCGCAACGTCACAGTATTTGCATTTTCCATACGACCTAACTTTTTGGCGCACTCGATACGATGGCTGTTCGTGCTTATACCACTGAAAAATCTTGCGTGCATAAATGTTAATTCAAGCATTTTAATGTATTGTATTAATATTTTAAATTAAATTAATAAAATAATCTAGAACGTTACAAAGCAGAACGAAAATTATCGGTGTACTATGTACCGTAAAATTATTAAAAATCAAATAATAATTATAATATAATATCAGGATTTTCAATCGAGTCATGCAAAATCATATATATCTTGGAGAATTTTCGTAGTTTAAATTTCGAGACAGCTTCTTAAACTGATAATAAACTTACTTATTGGTCATATAACCCAGGGCCGGATCATCCATAAGGCAGTGTAGGCAACTGCCTAGGGGCCCCCAGACCCTTTTTCTTGTTTGGAAGATGTGACATCAATTTAAAATTTCAAGCCATACAGTTATGAATATAATAGTGTTATGGAGAAAAAAAAATATTTTAGAAAGTTATTAAAGGGCCCCATGACATGCATTGCCTAGGGGCCCGATATAGCTAATCCGGCCCTGTTAACCCATATCAGGCTAAAGTCGGTTACAAAAAGCTCAGCAGAAGCGCTATAGCAGTGCCACAGTGGCACTATTACAAAGCTTTCTACTATACGATGCTTGACTGTCATTTCAAAATACTTTTCATAAGAAATTTATATTAAATATCAAATCGATACTTTATAGACATGAAGAATAATAAGAAGTAAACCGTTTTAAACATATTTTCAATATAAAGTAATAGCAACAAATAAATTATAAAGAGTGCGAAATTTGTGAGTTTGTGTGTATGTGGAAGGTAATTTCCAAAACCACTGCATCTATTAAAAAATCTTTCACTGATAAAAGGCTACTCCATTTCCAAGGGACAAACGCCATGTTATGTACCCCCGAAATATAAGAGCCCTCGGGAACGTGGGAGAATCAGGGAGACGGTAGCTAGTATTCAATAACCGGTTAATACACTGAACTGAATACTAACCCTCTAGAAATGCTACTGCGCCTCCGGAGGAAATGCACGCCTGAAATGATTGAGCGTTGTTAGTTCTTCTAATTTATCGTTGGCCATGTATTTATCAACGTTTTTTTTAATCTGTGGTAAACGGTGTTGGTGTCAAATAAATATTTTATTTTTTTAACATCGTTTCTATTTCTTCTTTAATTTATCGGTGGCCATGTAATTCTCAACATTTTATTTTTAAACAGTGTTGCCATCAAATTTATATATTCATTTTATTTTTCATTATAATTTATTTTATCACTGTTTGTTTACAAAAATAAAATATATATAAACGAGTACTTAGTATTGACAACCTATTTCTGTTTAACATCAAGAGTAATGGCACTTCAGTGTTATATGGGAACTATATTTAATAAGCCATTTTATTTATTAATTCCTAACAATATGGACACTTCACTGCATAACATACCCTTATATAAATAGTAGAAATAAAAATCTTGAAAAATTCCTATAACAAGATCACACTTTTATATATTTTAAACGGCGCGATAAGTTGCAGTTCGACAGTGAAAATTATCTCGTTTCTGAAATGCACTTTTTGACAGATAAGAATGTTATTTAAAAATCATCATTCTTGCTTTAAAATAAGGTGCATCCAACATCCATTGCATCAATGGTTCATTGTATGTTGATGCTGATGTACCTTATGATAACTCCATAGGGTTCATTTTTCTATAACACTCTTAGCTGTAGTATTAGATCTAAACAACTATATGTGCACTTACATGAGCATACTTTTGTCCTGACAGATTTTAGCTGTTTTATTAATTTAAAGAAAAGAGTGAATAGGCTACTAACGGGAAAGCGAGCTTCATCCTCGGCCTCATCTTCACTTACCATCAGGTGAGATTGATGTCAATCGGAATCATCATAAATAAAATTTAAAAAAATATTGAAATATAGAGCAACTTTAAAATTGAATGTTGTTCTGAGATTTAACCAGATGGAGGGCCTAAATTCATTGGAATAGTTCTTCTTGTCTCTAATATCGTAAACTTCCTTTAAATTGAAATGGATGCATCGATTTTTTTGTGGAAATAAGGTTTCGGTTCGAGATCGTATGTTCATTTTGGCCATAAATAAACAAAAAGAATCCTAATTCAAATTAAGATATCGATAGCATATCATGCAGATAGCATTTATCAGGCCATTGAAAAAATAAGGCCTAAATCTCACAACTTTCAACTTCAATGGAACATTTTGGAAAAAAAAGTAAATCGCACATAAACATGATTCAGTTTTAAACATATTTTAAATTATAGATATTATATTCAACGTGTTATCACGTCCCAGCTTATCGCGCAGTACGAAATCGCCCAAACTATTTCACACCCTTATAAAGTCATTTAACATCACGTGATCAGAAGAATCCGGGCCGATCGTCCTCCGAGTAAGAGGCCGAGCTCCTCTGCTATGGGACCCTGAAGGGGACCACCAAGTCCTCGTGGTGTTCCACCCTCAGTTCTGATATGGCAGCTGCCGCTTTCTTCACTGCATTCGTTATCTGAAATTTTGACCGTTTATGATCAGTAGGAGTTAACTTAGTATGGTGTTGATTAAAATGTGTTTTATGGAGGCTATGATCACCTTATTGAGATCAATTTAGGTATGAACGTTGATTATGAAACTTAGATTGGTGATTTTAACGTTTCAATTTATTTAACTAGATATTATTAAAATAAAAAAATGTGTGTCGTTCACACGCGCTTGAAGTGAAGCCCTCAGAAAACTACCTATCTCAGTCTCTCGCATGCTAAATCCTATATATGGTCGTCTCACTTTAGAGTCGCTTTATCGTTAAACTCGCAGATTCAATCGCAACGGTACAAAAATTTACACTTTAAAAATTAATCGTGTCGTTAGGTAGTAGATAAAGTTCATTTTCCAGTGCACTGATCTAAAACATAAAAATGATCATAAAATATTGAAGGAACATGCTGGCTTGATGAATATTATAAGAAAAAGTGAGTCACTCACAAGCTCCTTATCGTCCCCGCTGACCCCGGGCCTGGTGAGCAGCAGGTTCCGCTCGGCGTGGGGCACGTCGGCCAGCAGGCGCGGCGCGGGCACGAGCCCCGCCCCCGCCCCAGCCCCCACCCCAGCCCCGGCCCCCGCGCCCACCCGCGCTGTGTACGCGCGCACGCGCTCGCTGTACGCGCCCGGCTCGAGCGCGTACGGCCCCAGCGCGCCCACGTCTATTACGTTACTGGAAACGCGACCACGAATATTGATATAATTTGGTTAAGGGCGGATTATCATTTAAGGGATTTTTGATGCTTCCTACGTATAGGCTTGTATTTGACCACAATTTCAGTAAGGTAGGAAATGATGTGGCAGAGTAGATAGCATACAAAGGCTAAATAGATATATAATTTATGGTAGGCAAGGTTTTCATTGACAAATTATGACTTATATAGATTCCTTAATATTGATCCAAATGGCTATTATTATAGTCACTAGCGAGTCATTTTCTGGTTACGGTAACACACAAATGGTAGCTTATGGAACAGGGCCCCTTTCGAACTTAACTGGGACCAGGGCTAGGCAGTATAGGAATTACTTGTAATTGAAATAGGCATTTAATGCATGGCTTCAAAATACATTTTCCCATAAATACATTTAGCAATAAAACTTTATGGAAAATACAAGACTTAAAAATATTTTGAACTTAGTATTTTAAAAATATACGGAAAAGTAATGTGTATTTTGCCCAGCACAGCGCACACACTGAGCTCAAAGATCCCTGAAGAATTCGCGGAACTCATCCCAGAAGCATGTGTGAAACAAAATGGCCACAAATGTTACCGACCTGCCTACCCAGTTTGGTAGATAAGACAATTCCTCCCATCTTGAGAAAGACCTATGTTCAGCAATGATAAATCATATCAGTACTTGATTAAAAAAAGTATTAACGAAGGATCCTACATACCTTTATTACCTCAAGGAAAAATCAATAACTTGGCAATTCCGTCAATGCAATACAAAAGTTACTTCAACGACGATTCGAAGAGAATTACAAATATAGGGTGACTCACGTGGCGGTCTCGTGCAGTATCCTGTTTAGGGCGCTCTGCTCGTCGGGCTTGCGCGGAGGCGCCGAGGCCGACGCGGCCGGGGCCGGCGCCTCGCGCTGCTGCTCCGGCACCTCCAGTAGGTGCGTCCTTTCATTCACTATATTCTCCTGGAAGTAATAACATTGGTGTTATACGACAGTACAAGATTCAGAAGTAGTAGAGTTCTTAGCCCAGAGTTCGTTCAGGGAAGAATTACCACCATACCTATTTCAACCGTGAAGCAGTAGCTTCTACTACTACTGTACTACTGAGTGTACTAGTATTACTGAGTTTCGGTTAGTAAAGTGACTTGTGAATTACATGCACATAAAACACTTAAAAACTTTACATCTCAGGGTTGACAACAATAGGAAATGGTCCTGGTGTTGCTAATGTCCATAGGCGAATATTTTGAAGTCGGTTAAAAAGCTGACATCATTCAACAAAATATATTATGTAACACTAATGTACGGTATGTGAAGCAACGATGATGTAACCTAGACTTTCTGTTTAATATTTACACAGGTCTACATATTATTTTGCTAATTAGTAAAAGAAATTGATTTCATTGAGAGCTCTAGCAAGGTAGTAAACTGGATATATTTTCCATGTATTCAATACAGTGCCTTACAGCTTATTTATAGTTTAGTTTTCAGCATGCAGTTATTTGAGAGTCCTGTTATATTAATTGATAAAATTTTATTATTCCATACTCTGCTTCGCTGCACATATTGATAATTTTACTGAGTACAAACCATATTATATGATATCAAAACACGCTTGCATCTGTGAGTCATGAAAAATCATGCATGCAGTGTTTACTTATACATTAGTAGTAATAGCTATGAATCCTTAACAATGGAACATTAATTATTGGAAACAGAAATTGATTATCATTAGTGCAGTGCCGGGCACATGTATACAGATTAGATATTATAGAAAAACACAAGTAATAAGATTGTCAACCATAATACAGTAGGGCCATAACTCCATAAGGACAGGATATTGCAAGTACTAGATTTGTGGTCTATCTATAGTTCCTTTGATGCACCACCACCTCAAAACTACTGAACATATCGGGATGGGACTGCTACCATTCGACGGGGAATTTTTCGTAGATGGTAATGGGCTATATATGTTATCGATAAACGTGCGTGAAACCGCGGTCGACAGCTAGTATATAAAATATGCAAAATAGGGTTCCTTTGATGGACCCTCACCTCAAAACTATTCAATGTATCGGGATGGGACTACTACCGTACCATGCAGATATTTTACTATATACGATAATGATAAATGTGGGTGAAACCAGAGGGGCCAGCTAGTTCTTTTATGAATGCAATATGAATGTTTATATTGAATACAATAGAGGTTTTAATAGTAATATAGTATTAAGCAATAGCTATTTAATATGACATACTTTACATAATGTTAATTGGCAACGAATTTACATATCTTTCAAAATAAGTTTAATATGATGTTGATTGTGACAGTCTTTATTTTTTACGAACTTAACGAGTTAGCCTCTGATGGATTTTACACCTTTAGGTTTCAGAGCTGACTCTCTGTCAATATCGAGGATGAATTCAAAATAAAGTATTTTGCTATTATATACAACATTTTTCTATACAATATTTACATTTCAGTATGTTTATAATACAAAGTTTAATCAAAATGAATTTTGTCCAAATCTGTATGTATCCTGTGTGTATAATGCTGACTCACTATCAACATCTCTTTGTGTTAAAAATAATTTCAGATAAGATAAACATACTTTTGTCAATAAATAATATGTTCTTATAAGAAACAAATTCTGTCCAATATAATAAGTCCCTTTGGATGTTTAAGATGATTTAGAAAAATTTACTTTATCGTTTTTGAAATAAGATTCATCTATTTACCCTTTGATGATGTATATGAACCTTATACCTAACCAAAAAGATTAATTTTTCAATAATATACTTAAGTCAGGGATTTCTTATATAGAACAATCTATAGTAGATATTTAGTGGGCGGAACCCAGTAAACATTAATAACAATAATACATAATGTATCATCACATAATACAGCATGATTGCATGATAAAACGAACATTCCAAACTGCTGCATACAACAGTTTATGTTTTCATTAAAAATCATTATACTATGGACCATTGTACTATTAACGAGATAAAAAGTCAACAAACCAGGAATAACTGATTATAGCGAATACGTTTAGTGTGTCAATGTCACAATCTTGTGGTCACCAACGAGGAATAGGAAGCGAGTAAAATATGTTACATGCATAGAAATTTGTAGGTAGATACCTAAAACTCATTTAGATTCGACTTGCTAATGACCATTTCCAGTTGTGAAACGTTATTTATTAGTAATATTTCACAAAATTACAAGTATAAATACCTGTGGGTCGGTTTCTTTGTGACAAATACTGTAGCAACACCCCATGACTGCGCTCTTCAGTGAGTCGAAGCATGAATGCAACGACGTATCCTCCTCGTCGGACTGCATAAATGTTTGTATTATTATCGCTGGATGGGGATAAAAATAGAAAATTCCGTATTTCGCAGCAGGCGAAATTATTCTTTTTTCAGTCACACTTGCATCGCATAGACAATGTCAAAATTGACAACTGAATGACAGTTAGATACATGTAGTAACGTCAAAAGTATTGAAAATCTTTCGTTCAAAAACAGAATTAGTTTATCTTGTGTAAGGATTAACTTAAAATAGGCTCAAGTAGGCAGAGGTGTTTTAACCGTAAGTTCCAACCCCTTATATAAAATCTTTCTCTTTATCACTGTAGTAGCGGTGCGAAACCGATAGAAGTATCTATAGATTTTTCATTGATCGCTGATTGAACTAGAAATATTTAAAATATTATACTTTTTTAAAGCGTCTGTTCGCATGTTTCTATATCCCATACGTGTTTTGCTTTCTGTTCTGTCAAACGTGTTTATTATCTGTCAGAAAGTCAAAAACACGTCAACCATTGGAATAAACTCAATATTTTTTTACTTATTTTTCTATTTTAGTTTGAAAGAAAATTCCAGTTGTAAGATGCTAAGATACAGAGGAAAAAAGAAAGTTATTGACAAAGTGAAAGAACTGGACGCTTTCCCCAAAGTTCCCGACGAATACGTGGATAGTACGCCGGTTGGGGGAACATTCTCTGTTATCACGTTTTTTATAATTATGTGCTTAGTTTATTGTGAAGTAACATACTATTTAGAAAGTAATTTAGTGTTCAAATTCATGCCAGATACAGACATGGACGAGAAACTAAGAATCAACATAGATATTACGGTTGCAATGCCCTGCTCTAATGTTGGGGCAGATATCTTAGACTCCACATCACAGAGTGTATTCGGCTTCGGAGAGCTACAGGAAGAGGAGACGTGGTTCGAGCTCACTCAGGAGCAACAAGACGCATTCGACGCGGTAAAACATTTAAACAGCTATTTGAGAGAAGAGTATCATTCTGTTTGGCAGTTATTATGGAAAAAGGGTCACGGCTCAGTCCGAGCTACGGTTCCCGAAAGAAAAACGAGGCCAAATCGACGCACAGATGCCTGTCGACTTCATGGAGTTCTTACACTGAACAAAGTTGCTGGAAACTTCCACATCACAGCAGGAAAGAGCTTACATTTACCAAGAGGTCACATACATTTAAACATGCTATTTGATGACACTCCACAGAACTTCAGTCATAGAATAAACCGCCTTAGCTTTGGTAGTCCAGCCAATGGAATAATATACCCTTTAGAAGGTGATGAAAAAATTACAAATAATGAAAATATACTGTATCAATATTTTATTGAAGTTGTACCAACTGATGTGGACACTACTTTTGAGACAATAAAGACCTTTCAGTATGCTGTCAAAGAATTAGAGAGGCCTATTAGTCATTCTCAAGGCTCCCATGGAGTTCCCGGAGTGTTTTTCAAATATGACATGGCAGCTTTAAAAGTGAAGGTATATCAGGAACGTGAAAACGTGTTACAGTTTACATTAAGGTTATTTTCAATAATTGGCGGTATCTATGTTATAGTAGGATTTTTAAATACAATAGTTTTGACAATAAGAACAAGTTTTGTAAGGAAAGTTGCACCAAACATATTGGAAAAAACAAAAGCATTTGATAGTAATAATAAACCTCTGAAGATTAATCCTTTGTTAGTAAAACAAGAATTAAGTGTTCCTATAGATTTATTTAAACAATGATAGATAGTATATTATAATTATTTTTTGAGATTTACAATCAGGTTTTTTATTGTATATAAATGTTTATTATTACTCATGTATTTCTAAACTAATGGCTTATTATTATATTACAATCAGCAGTAATGTTTTAATTATTAATTTTGTAGATATGTATTAATAATTGTGATAAATTCATACAATTCAAAAACATATTTTTTGGGTGTTCTACCAGCCTCCAAAAGTTATAAAGACGTAATTAAAATGGTTTCCTCACCAAAAAAGTTACAACAGAACATATAAGTATGGAGTATATATAATATTAAGAATAATCAATTATAGCATTTTTTTTTTTTTTTTTTATGCCACTTGGGCCGACAAACAAGCAGACGGTCCACCTGATGGTAAGTGGTCACCGCCGCCTATGAACATTTGCAATACTAGGAGCATCGCCAATGCGTTGTCGACCCTGAGACGTGAAGTTGTTAAGTCTCATGTGCCTGTAATTTCACCGGCCCCCTTACCTTTCTAACCGAAACACAGTAATACAATTGCATTACTGCTTCACGGCGGAAATGGGTAAGATACTTTTATGAGTGTTTTTGATCTGATATCAGTAATGTGGTGTAAGTTTGCTTATTTGTAGTAAAAATTAAATAATTTCTAATTATCTTATTATATGTAGGTATACCCTCTTAAATATAAAATATTATTCCATTTTTATACAAAAATTATGAATTTTTACTTATATTTCATGATATACACAATTTTGTACACATTTGTTTCGCTCAACTATGATAAGTATGTTATTAAGTTATGGCATATTAATTAACATACTAACATATGAACATTGATAAAATAATTTTGTGATAGTTTTACTAAATATAGTCAGGATATATTAAAATAATATTTTTAAATTGATTTACTTACTTAAATATGGTCTACAGAGACTTCATGTGAATATGTATAGATAAAGTAGCATCTCCATATAATAAAATTGTACATGTTAAGTATAAATATTTTATTATTCATTTTCATCAAAACTATCTGCCTCCACTAGGATTTGTACTATCATCTTGCCAGTTAAAAATAATGTACAGCATTGTCTTCACTCCAGTGAAAAAAATGGCACTATGATTATAAAACTGACTGATGACGAATAAAAATAAATACAAATGAAAAAGCAGGTGTTTTTATTTCCCCTTAAATTTGCCATGCGGGGTTAGGGGGGTTGGTAAACGGTTATATTCTCCCGTCTCTGTTACACTCGTATGCTCTGAATGTTTTGTCGCGCGCGCACGCTCCGCTTCTCTCGGATTGTCGTTTTGTTCTCATCGCGGCCAGCCAAACCGGCCAGCATTGGGCATTCGCGCGGCGGCATCGCCACACGACGGACGTGTGATACGTTCGAAAACGAACCCTAAATTCGAAAAGTTTACCAACTTTTTCAGTACAGGTCCTTGCCGAGACTTTTTGCATACGAATCGTTAATAGTGCGGTGAATAAGTGATGAGCCTTGAAGAGTGTTAGTGAAGTGCGTTTGCGTTTTTTTTGCGATCTCTGTTTACCGTTTCAATTGAACGTTACTGTTTTGTTCGATAAAAAAGCGCGTAAGCAAGCAGAGTCTCAATCTTTGCAAGAGGGCCGTATATGGTTAAGTTGAATCTTGGGACTGGCGGCGGGCGGTGAAAGTAGACCTTTGTTAAGTTCATAAGGACACAGCGCTTGCAACTGGCTCGAAACGACTCGTTTCGCCTGCAGTTTGCGAGGTGAGTGGCATGAATTACCTACTTAGTTACTCTTCAAACTACAGTTAGCTTTACGAGAGTTTTTTATGCATTCGAAATAGTATTTCTTTCACTTCAGAATAAGATAGTAGGTAAGTTGTACCGTTGTTTGACTTGATATCAGTTTGTGCTATCAAATGGCTGAGTTGCTCTGCACTACTACATGTGTTATGTTTATGACTCCATTATTTACTTTTAGTCAGAAGGTCAGAATTATCACGTTTCAACTGATAGTATGCCACCAGCATTAAAATTTTGTGTAAATCGTCATAATTTACTTGCTTTACTTAGGGTATTTAAGTAGGTACATAGTTATGCATATACACAAAGTGTAAGATATGTTAGCGCACCAAATAAGTAAACAACAAATTCTGGATTCCGCCTTTTGGATTTAAGGCACAGGAACAAAATCATACAGCCTCAATATGATAAAGTACCATACCTACCTATTTGACCGTTATTCAGGAATCGGGAATCGATATGTGTTCAACGTCTGCACCTCGTTCTGCCAGCTGAACGTCGATGCCATGCCATTCATACAATACACCGTCGACTGTAGGTCAGTGCCCTATACCCTACCTGTTGACTCGCCGTTCCCCGTCAAGCCGGTTCTTCAACACCGCCACAAGACTAACTGAAAAAATATGTCAGGTTTCCGAACTGACATTGACTAATTAATTCATGTTTCAGAACATGCTCGCTTCAACGATATTAACAATACCACTCGTAGAATTATAATCGATCCCAATTACTTGAATTTTGTCTATGCCCTTTGTTGATAACTAGGCATTTGGCCGCTTGTATGAATAAATAGAGGAGTTATGCGAACAGTTTGGTGAAAGTTTAATGAATAAGCATCTTCAGACGTGATCATACCTACCGAAACTAGGTTTGAGATTGCTACAGACAAGTATGCCATAGGAACTTAAACATAAAATTATTAGAACGTCAGTTTCTTGGTGCCAATATCTTAACAAACCGGTGATTTTGCTATATTATTGACTTACTCTTAAATACATATCAAAGGGTGACCTGGTGTGGTATCATATGATAAAAATTTAACTTGAATAACCCCCACACTTACCTACTATTTTATAAAGCTTAAGGAGGTATAGGAATTCCAATTGAGCAATATGAAATATATTTTTTAGCTACGACTCATTTTCTTGGTGGTTGGAGGATTTAATACCTATCCCGTGGAAAATGACCTTGATTTATAAGAATTCAAATCATAAACACCTTGGGACCACAAAATGTTTTAGGTATGTTCCTTTAGAAAACAACTGTTATTATTACTTCTTATATATAGTTCTATATAATTATATATTTACACCGCCACCGTACCTTCTCATGCAGAAATAAAAACACCTATGGGTTAACTTATTTATCGAAATAGATGCAAAACTTAGTAGGCTACTACTGATGGGTAGGGTTGATTATATAAAAACAATACTAAATAACAAAAAGGAAATACAAAAATATTGTCTATTAAAAATAATAGATAGGTACATGTTCTTAAAAGTTGAGAGCTCAAAAAAGTTTGTCTATGAAGTATGAACGTTAAAATTAAAAAAAAAATGTTTGTTCAAGCCACCTGCGAGACACGCTAAGCGTTCAACACGAAGAACGAGAGATTTGTTAAGTTTTTGTTCGTCAAACACATGTTTGAATTCCTTTTAGAATGGTATTGCGTGACTTTAGGGCAGGCCTTGATGTAGAAATTCCTCGAGACGTGTTTTATATGCCGCTTCAAAATTTAGCATAACGTGAAACGATTTCGTGTCCGAAATAAGTAAAAGTGACTGACATGATTCGGAATTCGTTAGTTGAGATTCAATTTCACTCGAATAATTCAAATCGTTCAACGATTCAATCCAAACCGACTTTTCTTGTGTTTCTTTCTGTTTATTCTGAGGGTTCAAGAGGTATTCGCATTTGAACTTGAGCATGTTATGATGACTGATTCCGTTTAAGAATATCAATAAAAAATTAACCTGATAATTATTGGTCTCAAATAAGGTTTATCTGCATTATCCATTACTCGAATGACTATTAGACCAATAGATGCACCTTATTTCTAAAGCAATGAAGTAAATTTTTCTACTTCATTGGACTTCAAAACGGCCAGCACAGTTACCGCTAATTTAGAATAATAATAATAATAGTATTATTATGAAATTAATTCAAATACAGGCACTTAGGAGTTCAGATTCTATCTCCAGTTCGGAAGGTTACTTTTGCGGCGAAAAGCCGGCAATAAATACTCTTCTCAAATCATAAATTTATTATGTTACTAGCGCCCCCCCCCCCCCCCCCCCCCCCCCCCCGGGGTCGCCTGAGTGGGACAATAATAATGGTTTATATACACAAACATTCCGGCAGAAATTCTCTAAATGGTGACAATAACCGCACCAAAATCTATTATGTAGTTCAAAAGATATAAACGATCATACAGATAGGCATAGTGACTGTTTTCTATTTAGAGATGTGTCCTGTAGTTGAGCGTTAGGTACTCTCCATTATACGGTACATTATAACCCTAATTTTCGCTTCGCCGTAGTCGGGTAAAAATTATCGTTTATGTTGAAACCTTCGGTACCAAAAAAGTCTCTATTCTTTCCTGAATTCTTGTAAATTTTAATTTCGTTTGAACGAACATAACGCTACTTTGTATCTTAGCTTTGGGATCCTCGTAACTTTCAAACATGATATTATTATAAATTAAGGATAAACTAGCTTCTAGGATACTCATATACCAACCGAACTTAGTTCTGCTTCTGACAGTATCTGCGAACCACTTAATAACTTCCATGAGATATTGGTTTTAGTTCAGAAAGACGTCAAACACATATTTTTCTAGATCACACATTATAGATTGCTTGATAGTCTATAAGTATCTTTATGTTTGAAAAAGTTTTCAGTTAATGGAGTTTTACAAAACTGTTAAAATGGCTTCATTGCGTTTCGACAGCTTTGGTTCGTCCTTTTGCTAGATTACATTGCTATTAATTACCTACATACGTAATTAAGCTGTTATAAAAGAAATGTGTTTCTATTACATACGTTATTAAACTGTTCAATATTACATTTGTTGTCTTATACTCTGGAAGTAAGGATCAAACTAATTATGATTTTTCCCGATGAAGAATGTCATTGAAATATTAACTTTATTGCTTTTGAAATTAGGTGCATCTATCGAATCGATAGTTAATTGTGTGCTAAAACAGATACACTTTATATCAAAGCCATAGCGTTCATTATTGTACGGCTTTCTTAAACGTCAATATGCTCACCACGTGCCGTCGGTTTAGTTAATAATATTTTTTGGGTATTTCAGAATGCTCAAACTTTTTCTAAAATGTACATAGGACAAAAAAAGACAATAGGCCATTTTAAGATCCCAAGAATAACATCAGTATTGTTATAGTCAGTTCATACGTTCATTTGGAAGTCCTTTTTAAAGTACAAGAATGTCAAAGTAAAATTTACTTTTTAGCGTCTACTAAAAGGTTCATCTATTGATAGAATGGGTATTTCTATGATGAAGCATATGAACCTTTTAGTAAAGGGATAGGATTCATTTTTCAATGGCATTGTAAAACGGTAAAAAGGACTTGTGAAAACATTGTAGTTGCCAGTTTATTTAGAAAACAGGATGCGGGTCGTGGTTAGGGGTTTTTATTTAGTAATACGATACACTACACTTGAAGGTTCATGAGACCGGATTGATGTTTTCTTTGACTTTATATTTAGTTCGGTGTAAGTACTTCAGGAACCAATCAATTGCGACGAAATTCTTATTTGTTTCCTTCGTAATTTGAACTGTGTGACCAGAGATGACCTCCCTTAGGCTATCTGTGGTATTTTTTATCTGTCACTCTCAGCTTTGAAGTGTCAGTCGAAGGAAAAGGCGGCAAAAAAAATTGTGCTGTCAAGTCTATTATTATTATGAATCGATAACAATACTGTTCGTCTAAACTCGCATGGGACTAATAACGAATGAAACCAAATAACTATCCATTCAAACAAAAACATTACAAACAAATCTCTATAGACATTACAATTATATGAAGTAAATTGTGATTGTGTTTGGCGGAGTAATTAATACCAACATACTTTAAATAAACAAGTTTTCTAGTCTGTGGCAGCAGCGATATGTCTTTATTTTGGTACTACTTAGGTAGGTTGGTACTAATGTTCCTACTTCAGTAGTCAATAGAGAGACACAAATTAGAATTTAATGACCAATTAAAATATCTACCATCTTTGTTTATTGAATAACTATAGAAAGGGACAGGGAAAATAAACATAATGTTTTAAGTGCGTCTCTGAGCACGGCGCGTACCTTCGAAATTTAAAGACGACGTGACTAGAAAAATTAACGAAAGTTGTTCAAAAAATTATTTCATTTGCCTACTTTCACTCTTCATTTGCTGCCCTCTGGCAGTGTATGACTAATACATATTACAATCCGAGCTGAATTTCAATGTGTTGAAATTGTTGATATCGAAATAAAAATAAACCGACCAAAATAGGTGTCCACTGAAGAACTAAACAATGATGCCGTTTAAAATTGTCATAGGAAATTAGATACTATTTGATTTTGGCAATAAATTATTTGATTTATTGTTTTATTAACCACGATGAACCTTAAATCGAAGTAATAACGTATTTTTTTCTATGACACCCTAAAACGTTAAACAATACTTTTAATATGAAACAGACTAAAAGTGCTGTTTGGAGATAGCTTAGAAAATTCAGCAGCACTGTTTTGGGTTTCGGTCAACTGTTAAATATTCCATAAGACAGTTGGTTTGTTCGCTTACTTCGAAACCGTTGAAGTGTTTCTTTATAGTGTCACTTAATTTTTCCGCCGAATCTAAAGTGGTTTCTATAATTTTTCTTCTAAAATTTTGAATTTTGCCTACTCCACTTTTGAATAGTTACCAATTATTTTATTTAATTTTATGTTGAAAGTATTTCATAGTTCGTTCAAAATGTACTCCTTACAATACCAATTAGTAAATTTATAATTTTCAACCCTAAACCAAAGGTAAATAGTCCGATATTCCAACAAATCACCACATTGCTGATCATTTCAAGTCTCAACTCCAAACAAAGCAAAGCGCAATAGCACCTTAAATTAAGCAGTCCTTTACCCAAATAATACTTCTAAACTACTTTCCAACTTCATATCATCAAAACTGAATTAAAATTAGGAACAAACTTCATAACTTCGATAATAATCATGAAATTCATACATAACAGGTGTTTATATGAATGTACGACTGTATGTTTTGCAACAGATGGCGCGAAACAATGGTTTCGATTCATGAACTGAACACTCCGTCACGAGAGTGGAATTCCTACCAACTGTTAGTTCAATTCAATTCAATTCAAAACCATTTATTGAGCCCGCGGTGGGCACTTATGAAGGTTCAATTTAAAATTACTAAAGCTACCACCGGTTCGGAAGTAAGCCTTCAACTGAGAAGATCCGGCAAGAAACTCGGCAAGGTTAAATATTTGTTTTTAATTTTTATATTGAATTTTATCTTATCTGTCTTTTAGATATATTATTATTTGAATATTATATATATGTTTTTGTATTTATCATTTACAAAATACTGTATATAGGTAACATCCAAAAACAACAAAATAAATAACTAGACTATAACATAGAAAAAACAATAATTACAACCTAAACAAGCAATTTAGAGGTGCAATGTGCAGAGAGCAGCTATTTCCATCCCTACTAATATTATAAATGTGAATGTAATTTTGATTTTAATTGACTTAAATTTAATTTTTGTTTTATTTTTATATCCTTTTTTTTCTGATTTACAAACGTGTTATTTGTCGTTTTTGTGCCGGGAAAAGGTTACATCACTCGGGAACGCGGGTGAAACCGCGGGGGACAGCAAGTACTTAATAATCAAACAAACCTTTATTACCTACTGCGTTCCTGGTACTTGTGCTATTTGCTAGGGCTCCCGTTCAGTTGAACTGGGCTTCATATCGTAGTACAAATATTTGTGCACTCATATCTATCCATATATAGAAGCTAGCCACACGCCCCGGCTTTCCCTGAGTAGGATTTAATATACTAGCCCTACTGTGCCCCACGGTTTCCTTTTTTTTATACCATCATGAGCCGACAAACATGCAGACGGCCCACCTGATGGTAAATGGTCACCGCAGCCTATGGATATTTGCAACACCAGGGGCATCGCTAATGCGACCCTGACACGTCAAGTTGGTAAGTATCATGTCCGTAATTTCACCGGCCCCCTTACCTTTCTAACCGAAACAGTAATACAAGTGCACTTCTGCTTCACGGCGGATATGGGTAAGGTGGTAGTACTTCCCCGGACGTACTTTGCACTAAAAGCTCTACTACTCAGGGACTTTACTTCCTGAGGGAACTTACATTTTTCTGGGATAAAAAGTAGCCTTTATGTAACTTCTAGCGCATTCTATTTGTGAGTAAGAAACATCTATTTCTCACAAACTTTACAAGTATGCTTAAACATTTGAACCTTCCGTAATAAATCCTCAAAATTGTGTCTCGTAGACATGTGGCAATCGTACTCTTAGCTCAACTTTATCCGCTCAATGGAAACCATCCAAAACGTTGAAGCAATTAGAAAGCGCAGTGCAAATGTGTGAGTATAATACTTACGCCTATTGATTTAACGCATCGACAGCTAAATAGCGTGATGTTTCGCATCTTTGCGTGAGAGTGGTTTATTCAGTTAGCTATTTCGTTGATAACGATCGTATTTGTAGTGTCTACTGCCTACAATTAACACGATATGTTGTACATTATTGAAGACATAAGAGGGATTCAGACAGAGACGGCAACAATACTCACCACAATCACGTTGCGGCTTTAAACAATTTTTATTATGGAATTTAGGTTTAATTACCTCAACCTACCTTTAGAGGATAATGGGTGTGCAGATAATATATTAAGTCCATGTCACACATTATTGAGTACGTAAGTATTGGAAAACCAATAAAAAATCATCATGCTCGCCATCTTGGATTTCTTATTTAATACCATTGACAATCTATCAAAATCGAAGTCGAAATTCAAAATAAGGAATCTAGATGTCAAGCCAAGTTAAAGATAACTGAACTGGCGAGCAGCACCATGTGTAATATAACACGAATCATTTGGAACCACTTTTGACCCCTTCATAACTTGTCGGCGAAGCCAACAACGACGCATATTCTTAATATTGAACTTGGCTCTCAATTCACATTTAATTTTTTTGATGGCAACATTTATTTGGTAAAGAGCCCATAGTATAAATTTCGATGACCAAAGTAAACGAACGGTATACTAAACATACTCGTAAACTAAAATAACATCAGAAAAACTCAACTATATGCGAATGTAACGACATAATGCGATAACTATAAACAAACAACTTAAATTGGTATAATAAAATTGAGATGACATGCAAACGAAAATTGACCCTAATGAGGTTATACAGAGTTTATACTTCGTTAATTAATTAACAGAGCCGACCTTGTCTACAGGCAACCAAAGCTTGTAAATAAAGAAACATTACACCTCGCCTGACCTGAATCTAGCTACAAGACCTCGGAGATCGGACGTCTCGCGTGATTGCTTAGTTAGATAACGAAAAAGAGAAAAAAGCAAAGATGCCGCGACGATACGTCGTCTATCTAGTGTTACCTTACAGAATGGCGCTCCAGGGACCTTATTACTGCAATGCAATTTGGATATTCGAGAACATTTATAACGGCTGGCTTATCATCACGTGACCTTAGCGCGCGATGACAGAAGCTGTCGAAAAAAACTCTGCTCACTAGAATGCAGAAGCAGTAGACCTCTTAGTGCAATGTTCAATCAGGAAAGACCCATACCCATTTCCGCTTTCCGTAGTAGTGCACTGTGTACCGGTTGGAAAAGTAAGGGGGCCGGTGAAATTACAGGCACATGAGACTTAACAACTTCACGTCTCAGGGTCGACAACGCATTGGCGATGCTCCTAGTATTGCAAATGTCCATAGGCGGCGGTGACCACTTACCATCAGGTGGACCGTCTGCTTGTTTGTCGGCCGAAGTGGCATAAAAAAAAAAAAAAAAAAAGTGAGTACTAGGATAGCAGAAGTTTGAAGGAGTCAGCCATTACACTTCAAAATAATAAAATGCCCAGAGTATTCTCGCCAAGATTTCAAATATTCATTCAAGTTGTACGAAAAACATAATTTAAATTAGATATGCATGTTAATTTTGTGGTAGCCATTGACTAGGCAACATTCAAATCAGTTCTGCCATTTAGATTGTAAGTAATAAACATATTAACAGCAAGTACATTAACCTACCTACCTATTTATTAACTTGGCTTTCATCATCTTACAACCAAGATTTAACTTAAAGAATAACAAAAACCATTTAAATCTTTATTAGGAGTTGCAACACAACAAGCTTACTGTGTAATAGTACTGATAAGGCTGATAAGCTACAGAATAATGTGCTAAGTGCCCCGTTAATTATAGTTTTCTATAAACTGCATGCAAAAATTACAGGAGAAACAACTAACCGCTTAGATATTATTTAACACAAATTAAACGAGTTTAAATTAATAAAATAATATCAGAGTTTATTTTGTAATACAGATTTTCTCATGTTTGGCATACAATATATATGTAATTATTGTATATATATTTTAAAATATATGTATTGTTTATTATTATAAAATTTGGACAAACATTTGTCACGACAAAGGGTTATTAACTCAAATATATTTAAAAATAAATGGCAACACTAGTTAATACCTACTTATACCACAGAAAAGCGGGCAAATTATGGGAGCAATGATAAAAAGTTTGGCTTTGGTAATCGAGAATAATGTTAATATTTTATAGGTTTGGTACCAAAGATCGCTTTATCCAGGCGAGTTCTTTAAGTGGACTTATAAATAACTTCTTGTGGTCTAATTGTCTCAATCCTGTATTTCAGTCCATAGTATTTCTATTTCTAACACAAAAATATAGAGCTTTATTTAAAAAGTGTCAAAATATTAATTACCTTTTATTTGTGTAAATACACAGAGGATTTCTGTAAGTACGTAAAAAATAATGCTTAAATAACATCATAAGTGAAATAAATAGAGGAATACTTGAAATACCTAATATAATATATTTTATCAATATCTCCTTCCAAGAGTATTAGATACAGTGTACAGAGTATAAAGTTTTGAAATATAGCCCACGTCGAGTGCCATCTCGAGAAGAAGGGTCCGTAAATAAATCATAATTCTTTGATAAAACTTTGCGCACAAACTAAACAACTCACTGAATCTTACAATCACTTATTCAAGAGATCTACCAAGAGTATTGTGTACTCTATCCCTTTGTGTTCGTTTTATAGATCCTTGCTATTTATGAGATCATTTTTCAAGAATTTCCAAGGCCTTAGTGTAGTTTGTGCTCGACAGAAATGCTTTAAAACCAGCACACTCAAAGTATTGCTGTCTTTGTCGCTTATTTCCCAAGAGCACTTCACTATGTAATTCGCACATGAATTTTGAGTTTCTTCTGCGAAATATCAAATTATAGCATTGTCAGCCTGCCCTTTTCCCAGACATTTGGAATTGGCGATAGTATGCTTTCTGCCCATATTGTGTATTACGTATTACAAGCGATTTGGCAGATTTTTTTCGGCCGGCTACCTTCCTAACGTTCACCCTCTTTGGAAATGCTTTTGACCACTCGGTGCAAGGTGTAAGTGCACGTGGTGATCAGTACTCTCTACTCGCCTGCGACACTAGAGATTTTTGGGTGGTGGTATCGCCGCTGCCACAATGCACATTTTGAACCCAAGTACCTACTTGAGTTAAAAGTGGTTTACAGTTCTAATATCCTTTCTCTTATTTTGTAACTCGAGTAACAGTGCGTGCTCTTAGCGATAATACAATGCGGGCTGCTATAGTTTGCTCGCAGTTACATACGCTGAACGTTAAACAAAGGGTTCTTAATACGCAATGTGTTGCATGTGCGTATGTTTTCATTTTGTATAATAGCTAACGGAGGTGGGTACAGTCGGTAACTGAAGTAGCTAAACAATAAGAAACTTTTAAAACACTACATCAAGTATCCATCATTTATTATAGATACAAATAAATGTCATAGTGTATGTTTGTAATGTTCAAATTTAATTCAACATTCAAAACCATTTATTCAGTTTATGAAGTTACCACCGGTTCGAAAGTCAGCCGTCAATTGAGAAGAACCGGCAAGAAACATTTAACAATTTTTTTTTGCTATATTATGCTCCACTGACCGTCCGTCGGTCTGTTTATCTGTAAGCGGACTGTATCTCATGAACTGTAATAAGTTGTGATGAAAATTTCAGGTTCAGGCTAATCTCCGAAACAGACCGATTTTGACCATAAGGCTGCATTTTGTGTGCATAGACCAACGGCAAAATTTCATAAAAGTCGTACATAAATAGTCCTTTATCTCAAACAAATTTCTTCCAAATAGTCTCTAAATTCGATCTATTTTTGCTTGCAATATTACAAAACTGACCATGCATGAGGAAAACCAACTACTAACTAGTATGAAAAGATACATTGAGCAGTTGTATTGTAAATATGTGTCTACGTGACGTACACAATTACAATTCTATATCATAGATTGGTTTTAGTTTAGGTATTTACAAGTGTTTTGTATTTTTTTTCCAGGGACATTCTTTACACACGGCCATCGCATTCCAAACTAAGTAGAGCTTCTACTATGGAAACTAGATTATTACTTCTGCACTACATACCTACATATCTACAGAATGTTACAAAACTACCCGTAAAGCCGAAAGGAGGTTAAATGACAACGATTCTATTCACAATATTTAAGAACCGTAGTAATGCTGTATAACATACGCCAAAAAAAAAGAAAAACTGATTTTTATGAATGTGAAATAGAAAAACTATTAAAGTAAACAATTATTTTGTAAAAAAGGTACGTACGCCTCTCTGTTATATAATCTGGTTCCCTGACATACATGGCTTACTAGGGTTGTTGGCTTTGATAATTAATTATATTTTTACGGGGTATTTCGTAACACGTCGTATATTGATAATTGTACCCAGATACCCATTACAAACAGACATGTTCATGCCCGAATGTGTCTTGGGTGATAATCGATCAGTCAGCGTCTCTTAACTACCAAACAGGCCCGTCAAATTATTAATTTCAAATTTATATCATTATAGCTGTCCCCCGCGATATTACCTGCGTTTCTCAGGGATGTTACATTTTCCCAAAATAAATATATATGTTTTATTCCAAGGCATGGTCTATTTATGTGCCAATTTCATCTTAATCCCTTCGGTGGTTTTTGCATAATAAAGTAACAAACATCCATACATCTTTTTTCAAAAACGTTCGCATTTATAATATTATGACCAAGGTAAATAGGAATTCATTTTTATATACTCGTATATAGATATAATAGCTATTTTAGTTTTTATATTAAACAATTTCAAGTAGGTAGGTACATAATTATAAAAAAAACGTAACACAAAACGATTTACAATCAAAATTTTGAATAGATTTGTAAATTGATAGCATAGTTGAATTTCACAAATTGAAATTGAGCTGTTTACTTATGTATCAATTGAAACGTGAGACTTTAAAATACAGTGTAAACTCTTTATAACGAATCTCAAGGGACTGAGCATTTTTTGTCGTTATAGAGAGTTATCGTTATATGGAGTGAACAAAAAAAAACAAAACAAAGTGAACAAACCAACCAACTTGGGCTCACTTCAACGTTATAGGGAGTTTATCGTTATAAAGGATAACGTTATAAAGAGTTTACACTGTATCTGTTTAGCGTTATCGAATTACATTCAGCAAATACTAATTGACTCAGGCGTGACCTTGCCAATCCATTGTAAAATTATACAAAAACAAATATCTAGTAACTAATTCCGCTGGATCTCCTTCTCTGTCAAGTCCCAAACCAGGAAACTCAACAGGAAATCGACACGTGTTTCGCTTCCATACGAAGCATCTTCAAGACGTATTAGAACGGCAAAGTTTGTTCTGTCCGGCGGTTGGCAAGGTAACACGTCTGTGGTGCTAGTGCGTCGACTCAGTGGCAGCGGGTCTATGTTGGTTTTGTATGATCTTCAGCAAATACATAAAAGCGATATTCGCTCAGTGGGTGTGACTTTGAAAATCAAGAGTTGTAGGTTCGATGAAGGGAACCAAAGCTGTATAGTATACTAGTGTCCCCCGCGATTTCACCCGCGTTCCTTAAGAGTGTCACGTTTAGCCTATATATTATTCCAGGACATGCCCTATCTATGTGCCAAGTTGCATCTAAATCCGTTTGGTAGTTTTTGCGTGAAACAGTAACAAACATCCATACACACAAACTTTCGCATTTATAATATTAGTAATATAACGCCATCTATTAAAAAATCTACCATTAAGCACTAAAACACTTATGGGTATGGTCCAGCTGCTCTTGGAGAGCGCTTTCTCCTTTCCTCTGTACGCTTTGGCCTCATCATCACTGTTGGGGCTATCCAGCCTCCATACTGACATGACTAGCCGACAAGACATATACCTAAGGATAGACGACGAAATTACTTGACATCACAGACAATTAACAACGGACATGGACTTTGAGGGTAAATAAAAAGGAAATAAGATTCGAGGTGCTTTTATTAAATGTAGCTGTCCCCCGCGGTTTCACCCGCGTTTATCGATATCATATACACATAGCCTATCCATCTACGGAAAATTCCGCGTCGAATGGTAGCAGTCCCATCCCGATATGTTCAGTAGTTTTGAGGTGATTGTGCGTCAAAAGAACCCCATTTCGCTTATATAGATTATTCGAACAGACCGAACAGCCACTTACCGAAGGTGAGTGATCAAGTACAAGCTTATCCACAGAAAAAACATATACCTACTGTGAGATTGTGTATACCTCATATATATAACCACTATAAATATTGTCAATACGGAATCCATCAAGTTCCAGAACCGGAATCCAAGCATTTGGCAATCATTAAGAGAAAAGAAATAAATATCCTGGGACATTCTTTACACACGATTTGATCTCAAACAAAGCGTATACCAACTGATAGACTACATATACCGTCTACTTGTACTTTTCTTCTAAACGCATGTATTGTATGGGAATCGAACCCACAACCTGTGGTGGTCAGTCTCTAACCTCCAAAACAACTAGCCCGTCGAGAAATGTCCTAACAACACCGAGAAACCCCCTTACCATTCTAACCAAAACACAGTAATCTCTTCTACTCTGGCAAGAGGTCTACTAAGAGTTCTACTATTATGTATGGTATTCGTCAACTACCACACAGCACTACTAGATCATTGTTGAATATTATGAAATACATATTTTGAGGGCAAAATTAATATTGTTAATTATAACTTGCCCCCGAGAGCTGATGTGCTCAGTAGAGACGGAGCAGTGGCTCTACCTCGCCAACCACAACCTCTTGCAACTCAACTGATCGTAGGTCGTAACATGGAGAAAAAAAACGGCAACAGCAAAAAATTACATTTGTTATATGGGAGCCCACTTAAATATTTATTTTATTAAGTTTTTTGTATAGCGGCATCAGAAATATATCATCTGTGAAAATTTCAACGGTCTAACTATCACGGTTCCTGAGATACAGCCTGGTGACGGACGTTCAGACAGACAGACAGACGCACAGCGTCACAGAGTCTTAGTCATAGGCCCCCGTTCCCGTAATTTTATTTTAATAATTTGACAACGCATAAAGAGAGAATTCCTGCCGTAAGGTACGCAGGTGAAACCGCCTACCATTTAACTAATTATCATAATGACAGACAATTACTCCATAAATATAAAAGTACATTGATAGATGTCCGTCTGACCTTGTTTGTAGCGACATTGGATACTTGTCAGCATACTTAACGACTATTGTTGGGCTATTGTTAATGATTAGTCAAAATCGAGGCGTAGAAATCGGACCGTGAAATAATTAGCTCATTACATTTAGAAGAGAGATCAAACTAAATATCGATTTTTAGTTTTTTTTTTTTTAACTTAAGTTGGCGATGGCCGTGGGCTGTATTTAGGGTTGCCATCACCTAAATTGCCTACGCCAGACAAAAATTTAACAAACCCCGGACATTTAGGTGAAATTGGGTATTTTGCCGGACAAGCCAAAAAAAAATTGTCATTAATTGTATAGATTACATTGTAATTAGTTACGGTTCATGAAAATAAATAAATTTTGAACTGCTTAATTAATTGGGATTCCCCAGACACAAGAAGCGTCCGGGTTGCTCCCGGACTCTTTTGGAAAACCCCATCCGGACGCTCCCCAGCCAAATGAAACGGACGAATGGCAGCCCTAGCTGTACTGCCTGTTTTGACGTTTAAGAATGTCATAGACAATTTAATCTTATTGCTTTGTGATTAGCTTTATCTTTCTTGCTAACTATTGGATCGATAGAGCACCTTGTTTCAAAGTGAACAGAGTTCGTTTTTCTATAATGTGTAACTATAACGAGCGTGGCTAGTTTAAGACTGACAACAATTAAGATTCCTAAATGGTATAGAGGTCATGTCTTTACGACCACAGATAACATATGATGAGTATAATTTGCAAGGAGGTAATTATTCTTATGAATGACCAGGTTTTCGAATTAAATTTACATTCTTTTGGAGTTAATTATTTGTTGTTATATATTATACAAGCGGTCCTGGGTTCGATTCCAATTTGACACAAAAAACAAACAGTTAAGATATTGTACACAAATATTTGTCCTAGGTGGAAATCAAACTCGACCTGTCGTTTGGAAGTCAGGGTCTCTAATCACCAAGCCAACTGGCCGTCAATATAATAGTGCTTTACTAATGGCAGTAATTACTTCCAATAACCGTTTTCGGTTATTGGGTAGAGGTTTCACTCAAATTGACATTTTGCCATTCAGATATCGATTAAACTATCGATATCTCTGAATCGAGTCCTTTCTCTTTTGTCTTTTATTATCTTAGAGGAATACGGTAAGGCGCTTATAGTAATTAATTTATTAGCGTTTATTTATTGAACAATTATTGAGGTTATTCCAATATTTTGAGCATTTATTATATTTGGAAATGTACACTTATCTGGTCCACTAATTCAATATTTAATCTTATAAAAGCGATGGTAGGTCCTTTCTTTTCTTAGGATAAGGGGCCTAAATGACCAGCTCTGCTTAGTTTGGGATATAAAATGTACCAAGGTTTTTTTTATGTATTTTTTTTGACATTTGAACTTCCGTTGTCTATACTTATAGCATTATCGTTATTTATTAATGATATTTGAATATTTGGACCTTTTATTATATAAAAGCGATATTACTTACAGGCTTATTAGTCATGCTTATCACTACACCACACAGCCCATCTATGTACTGTCTAGATATAATAATAATAAATATCCCGGACATTATTTACACATGGTTATCTGATCCTTAACCAAGCAAAGCATGAGAGATTTCTGTTTTTGTCAACATGACACTGACCTTTCCGATAGACTGACCACGGAAACCATCAAGAACCCTCAAGACCCTGGAATATTGAGCTTACTAAACCTAGACATCTACGGACATTAATATTAAACAGCGCATTTATATAGGATATTAACTTCATATGATGGAGTTTCTGATAAACTGTCTGTAACATGGCATGACTCCATCGACAGATATCGTGGCGATGTTACCTTAGTTGGTTAGTGATGTTGAATACCGTGTCGAGAGTGTTGGATTCAAATCCTGAAACCTTCGCAAGGGAACTAAAACAGGTAGTTCATTATATTGAAGATAAAAATGTATGGAAATAGCTACTCTCTGCACAGTGCACCTCTAATTTTCTTGTTAAAGTTGTAAGTACCTAATTATTGTTATTTTCTATTTTGTAGTCTTGTTATTTCTTTTTTATTTGTTTTGTTTTTTAATGTTACCTATAATAAGTATTTTGTAATTGTTAAATATAAAATTATGTAAAATTGATATTATAAAATAGCCAAAAAGTCAGAATAGATAAAATTTATATAAAAAAATAAAAAAGAATGTAACCTTGCTGAGTTTCTTGCCGGTTCTTCTCAGTTGAAGGCAGACTTCCGAACTGGTTGTAGCTTCAGTAACTTTGATTTGACCTTCATAAGTGCCTTCCGAGGGCCTAAACTGAATAAATGGTTGTTGTTTTTTTTTATTTTGGGAAGGGTTATTTGTCAAGTACGTGTGTTTCGGACAACTACTCTTAGAGTTCTCTTCAAGGCTTTATGAGGTCACCACCTTTGGCTTCACCATTACTTACCATAGCGAGATTGTGGTCAAAACAGAGTAATAAGAACACTCAGACAAGAAGTTGTAATATAGAAAAGTAATTTTTTACACGCTTTTATAGAAAAACCAACTAAAAATACAAAATAAATTTGAATTAAGAATAGTGTAAATAAGAAAAAAAAATTATTGTAAAAAAACGTGGGGACTCTTTGAGATATTATCAAAATGATAAATCCTTCTACTCATTCATATCTGTCAATAAAATGTTTATATGTCTATTGACACCATGCACCCCACGCTTTTTTTTTTACAATAAAATACATTTTTTTTTATTTACTCTATTCTTCATTCAAATTTATTTCCTATTTTTTAGTTGGCTTTTCTATAAAAGCGTGTATTTTTTTGTGTTAATCTTGATATTTTGTCCATATGTCAAAAACCCTTACGTATAGTTACAGGCTTTGCCTAGTGTGAAGGTGATAAGCTCATACTTAGAACAAAACCTCCAGCATAATGCATATTATTTCCTAAGTTGTATTAATATGTATTTTGCTGAAGTAAATAATTATTTAAATTTCTTCATAGTGTAAAACAAAGTCGCTTCCCAAGATTGTACGCTTAGATCTTTTAAACTACGCAACGGATTTTGATGCGGTTTTTATCAATAGACAGAATTTCCAAGAGGAAGGTTTGTATGTTTATGGTTATATTCCTCGGGAACGCGGGGAACAGCTAGTAATAATTTCTTTTTTTTTCATTTTAGTTTTTTAATCTTTAAGAGAATGAGATGAATACACTATGGAGGTGATAAACAGCGAGAAAGATTGATTGTCTCTTTTTCTTTTTATAAACATTCAAATTAATTTTCCAATTCGCACTGTCACAAAAACAAATGTTACAAGACTAAAAAAAGAAAAGAACAAAAAATTTTTAGTTAACTTTCAGTTATCTAGCAGACTTTAAAATCGGTCACACTTAGGTGATATAATGGTTTATGTGCTCGATTGAAGGCGCTTGTTCGCTACCGTTTTGGTCACTTATAGTTGTTTAACCGTATGATTGTTATTTGACGTGGCTCGTTTGTTACCACAAATAGTTATGGCCTTGTTCCTAAAGTATTTCGTGGTTGTTTGTCATCATTACATTGGAATTTCTAACATTAAAACTAAAGTTTCTTGCTCCAAAAATAAATTGAATTTAGTGGCGATTTGATGATTGTCTTATTATTGATAACTAGCTGTAACTTGGGATGTAACATTTTCCCGGCATCAAAAGTATAATATGTGTTTTTCCAGGGCATTTTCTATATATGTGCCAAATTTCATCCAAATCCGTTGGGTAGTTTTTGCGTGAAAGGGTAACAAACATCCATACATACAAAGTTTCACATATATAATATTAGCTGTCCCTCGCGGTTTCATCCACGTTCCTGAGGGATGTCACGTTTTCCCGGGATAAAAAGTAGCTTATATATTAATCCAGGATATGCTCTATCAATGTGCAAAGTTGCATCTAAATACGTTTGGTAGTTTTTGCGTGAAAGAGGAACAAACATCCATACATACAAACTTTCGCATTTATAATATTAGTATGATACAGGCTTAATTACTACAGTAGTCAAGATCTCAAAGACCCGATTTTACAGCAAAAATTTTTATTGAAAAATCATCTTTATTGCGATTCCTTTAAGGTTCATTTATTGATCCAATGATTAATTGTTTGTTGATGCTTATGCACCTTATCATATCCCCCTACGGTATGTTTTTCCATAACACTTAACTGTCGAAACGGGCCTCTTAGTTCTGTATAACATTAGCATCGGGTAAAGAAATTAAGTTACAGTACTTTTCTAAATACTTTCTCAAGTGGTAACAGAACCAAGTCACTTTTTCTGTCTGTTTGTTTGTCCGTTTAAATATTTTAAACTACGCAACAGTAACGCTAGATATTGATGCAGTTTTAAATTTTATTCCGGTAGTTTTATGTGTGTATAACATTTAATATATTATATTATCAATTAGGCAATATTACCAATACTTAAAATTACTCGTCAATTAAATAACCTTAATTGGCAATTAATTGTTCAATAAACGCGCGGTTATTGCAAAACAATTGTAACAATCCAATTAGCAGAGAAGTTGCATGTCTACAAATTCGTTGTCATCTTTGTATCATATTGTAGATATAATTCTATTCTAGGAATTATTACATTTTAGTTTCTATCGTGAACGCGAGTTTAGCGATCATTATAAACTTGGAAAAAAATCTCAGGGTAGTGACATTTACGCACGATGTGTTATGAAAAGTCATGCTTTGTTGCTGAGGAAAATTATATGTCTCTACGTATTACGAGTCGGTCTCGCATACGAAGTGTTCTGTACCACAGTAGAATATTTAACAAAACGTCGAAATAAACACGTTGTAAGTGTTTTACTTCGGTCATAGTAATTTTTTTAATTATTTATTTGGAATAACAAACAATTACATTATGACAATTTAACACACTCAGTTAAAATTTCAACTGGCTACCTATTACGGTTCCAAAGATTCAGCCTTATGATAGATGGCCGGACGGATGGGTACTCTTGGCACACCTGTACGGAGCCCTTAAAATGAAATGCTGTTCGTTGGTAAGGTGATCACTTGAGAACAGTTGTATCGATTCGGCAATTTGTATTTGAGATTTACGTGATAGGTGGATAGAAAAAACAAAAAAATGGGTCTTTTCTTTTCTAGGCCTATAACTCATGATTCAAGATCGCATACCGAACAATTTCAACTAATATATCAGAACTAATGCTAGATTTCAACGACTAATAATTTATCAAAGACGTACCGCAAATATGAAAACAGATGTCAGACAAAACAAGGTCTTGTGATGAAGTCTTCTTCAGTGAAGTGTCTTTAGAATGATCGGCAACACATTCGCAATCTCCCTGGTATTGCAAATGTCCATAGGCGACCGCTTAGGTACCATCAGGTCGATCGCCTGCCTAAAAACAACAAAAGAATAGAAAGAAGATTTTGAATATTAATGAAATTCTGCAAAAGGGACTTATAAATTGTCTGTCTCTAAAGATACTCTGACTCTGTATCTGGTTCTTAAGGTTGCTTTTTGAATGTGAAGACAGAACGTCTGAGTAGGCCAAGATAAAATTGGAACAGTTCATTGCAGGCTCGTCACTATTGAAAGCTGATTTCCAAATTATTAATAAATACAGAAGCTTTGGCTTTCATAACGGACCTGGATTACCAGCTCTGCTTAGTTCAGGATCATATTGCCGTGTGTGAAGCATTCCCCATAATATTTATGTATTTAATGTCTCTTTTTTGACAGTTTAACTTGCCGTCTCAACAATTTTCTTTCTTTTCCTTCTATAATATGATAAGCAATATTTTTTGTAGCCACATTACGGAACGCAGACTTACAAACGCCGGTGAAAGCCCGATTCCTAGAAAATATGTCGTAAATCTATCATAGTGCGTCTCGTAAAATAGTCTTGAAGTCTAGAACGGGCAATGTATCTATAACATGATGCAGTGATAAATATTCCACTCGGCATGGAATATGGCAGTGCAAGAACTGATCAGTAACTGACGTACTGACGTGCCATCACGCCATTTGTACAACTAATGGAACTCACTCACTAATAATTCTCCACTTTTGCGATAACACACAGGTATTGTCAGTGAGACTAAATAAATCTTAGTTCGTTTTTAAAAAGAGTAATTGCTCAGATTATTGCCTTCTCTGTAAAAGACCTTCCAAACCGGTATTAGAGTCAGACTATTCGTAAGTGTTAAGACAACATTTTCATTTTCACTGGTGATGCGCTTTTGTTGTTTTGAAGTGAAAACGTATCACGGAGCAGAGTTCGTACGAGGTACAACCTTTCTCATTTCCACCTTGAAGCAGTGGTGAACTTGTATTACTGCGTTTCGGTGGTAAGGGGCCGGTGAAATTACAGGCACATGAGACTTAACTTCACGTTTCAGGGTCGACAGCGCATTGGCGATGCCCCTGGTGTTTCAAATGTCTATAGGAGCAGGCGGCACCACATTGGACATCTCTACCACTGAGCCATTACGACTTATAAAGATGTTAACATGGTCCACCGAATATTGAAAGCCATTATTAATTATTTAGTTTAACTTATAATGACCCTTATAAAGGTTAAATCTTGAGGTTAACACGGCTTAGGAAGTCAGCCATAACGTGAATGTCAAAAAAGTCAAATTATAAACAGTACCTTGCTGAGTTTCTTGCCGGTTCTTATCAGTTGAAGGCTGACTTCCTTTAATAATGCTCGTCTGGAGTCTTACAGAAAAAAATACAAATATTTTTTTGTTTGGGTTTTGTGGGAAAGAAAGTTATCATATATATTTCGATAATACTTTTATGTGATTTTATTTAGGTTAGGTACCTGTGTCCATTGGCAATTCTCGTCCAGTTTTGCAGATGTCCATAGACCGTGGATGCCTAAAAACGTGTGCCTATTTTTTCCCCATTGACCGTATTTATATATTAATTACTTTATTTTGTGTCAGGAACCTTCGCTTGCGTGCGTAGGTCGTAGAACAACAAATTCACTAAAGTTTCATCGACATCGGATAAATAATACCTATAAGGCATTGAGTACCTATTCATTTTTATGTATATATAGAAGACTAAATTCTATGTTTCTGGGCCAATGTCATGACAATGACGCATTATATCATTAACGACTTCCCGTTAATCTAGTTTGTAATGTTTTAAGTCTAGATTAGGCGATAAGAGTTTCCAGTCGAAGTAACTTAACGAAATAACTTTTGTTGATTCTATCGTTAACTTAAAAAATAAATACTGCCTAGCCTCCGAGTGGTTTACACGCGCTTAGTTCGTCCATACTTAGGGTGCCAAGTAGTGCCAACACAATAGAACTCAATAAACGAGTAGTCAGGACTACCAACTGATTAAAGTATTATTAAATAAACATAACTAAAAAGTTTGCGTTCACTTGAAAATCTGAAACTCTTTGGATTTATACTTTTAAGAATTTGTTCGTGTTTAAAAATATTTATTAATTTTGTTGTTAAAATGGTACGCTAAATGCGTAAAATTATTAAAAAGCTTTCTATATTTTACTTTATTTTACCATAGTTATAAAATATCATATGTTTTTTAAGTGAACGAAACCTTTTTTGATGTTTGTATAGCCAGTAATTATTGGTGTGCCAACAACAAAGAGCTGTACTACATCTGGTCAGTTACACGCGATTCATAATCGAGTTTATATTCAATAGTACCTACCACTGGCTGGTCAATGTTTTTTTCACGGTCGAGGAGTTTTGGTTCGTTTAAAAACATTGGTGATAGCCGACTATTATTAATTGTTTACGACAGTTTCTAGTGTTCTCTCTCGGAATTAGGAATACACGTTTCGTTCACTCATGAATGTTTCAGCATTCCTCTATTGATAGAATATTCAGTGTTAGCACATCGCTTTGTTTGCTGTAAATACGTAAAGGCGTTAGATGTTCAGAGACAATACCTATTGTGGATTAGATAGGGAAACTTTCAGCATGTTTGTTAGTCGTTACGGTGGAATTGTTGGCCTGAAGTTTTGATGATATTATTTTCAATTGTATTTTAGACAGAGGTTGATTTTCGAACCGTAGGTAACTAGTAGCTCTGATCTTAAGTGCCTTTTAGGGCCTACACTAAAAAATGTTTTTTTTTGTGTAGAAATGAAGTACTTTAACTTTTATGGCATCATAATTTTAGAAGAAGTAGAGCGCAGAGGCTGTTCGGGGAAGTACTACAACTTTTCTCATTTCCGCCATGTAGCAGTAGTACGCTTGTATTACAGTGTTTCGGTAAGAAGGGTAAGGGGGCCGGGAAATTACAGGTACATGAGACTTAACTTCACGTCTCAGGGTCGATAACACATGGGCGATGTCCCTGGTGTCCCGAATGTCCATAGGCTGCAGTCACCACTTACCATCAGCTGAACCGTCTGTCTGTTTGACGGCCTAATTGGCATAAAAAAATATAGCTAGCAAAAGCTATTATATTTTTTCCCCCTATAAAGGAATCTCTTTAATTATTCTTTCTCGGTTGGCAGCCCAAAGCGCTCACCAAATAGGTCCTAATAGTCTAGTCTATTAAAATGAGTCCTAGGTAATAGCCTAGTGTATAAAAACCTCAAAATATCCCATAAAAAAAGCATATGAAATCATCTACCTATTTTGTTTCAAAACGAAACAAAAAGTATATATGCCACCAAGTTTTAGTGTAATACATAACCTAGCATAATGCCTCTGAGTCACTTCGGATTACTGGAAGAAAAGATGGCAAGGCAGAGCACGTTTGCCCAGCAGTCTACTGTCGAGTGACAACTATTCAATAAAACTTACAAGGTTCAAGTATGGACGTGCCTAAATTACATACAATAATCAGCTTACTATATCATTAAACAACTACCATATTATGCATTCATTCATGCACCGTGTTATACTTGGACAGAACTGCAATGTTAGCATACTGAGGTATGCATGGTACACAGATAATGTATACTAGCTTTTGCCCGCGGCTTTGCTCGGCTAGGCTTCAGGATTCGGTCTTTACTTAGCGTTCTTTCTGGTTCAGCTGATGGTAAATAGTCTCCGCCGCCTATGTTCATTTGAAACCAGGACATGGCCAATGCGTTGTCGACCCTGAGACGTGAAGTTGTTAAGTCTCATGTGCCTGTTATAATTGTAATGTTCTGCTCCTAAGGGTCGTAGCGTAATGCTAAATTGAAATAATTAATTAGCCAAAAATTCGGATAAGTTAAAAACAAATGATACCTAGATTCTTCTCAGTTAGAGGCTGACTTCCGAACCGGTGGTAGCTTCAGTAACTTTAAATTTGACCTTCATAAGTGCAATCTGTGGGCCTTAACTGAATAAATGGTTCCAAATTCTGAATTTTGATTGTTTTTTGATAGTTCCAGATTTTTGCATGTTCGGGCAGACAAACTTGGCCTTAATAGGCCTGAATGGTTAGACTCACACCGATCAGTCGTTACGGAGCTGCGCTAACAAACACACTCGCATTGTTATTATTAGTGAGACATCTAAGCTAGTATTAAGTAACGGAGCAATGACCTTAAATACAACCTTGACGCAACCGCAACACGCACCCACAATTGTATCGAATTATCACGATGTAGCGATATCAAATTCATAGAAATACAAAATGTAGGACGTACAAATCCTATAATACCTTATATCCCTTGCGAAGGATTCTCTGGAATCCCTGTGCGTCATCCGAATAGGGCTGCGATCCGCGAGCGAAATGAAGGACTATTTTCTGCAGGTCTTTATGGTTTTTCGATTAAAACCTATTTAGTATTAAATTCAATAACTGCCAGTATTTCTGCTAATAAAAAAAAGCAAAAATAACAAATCACTATCACCTTAATATTTATGGCAGTCAAGATTCAATAGGCTGGTTTTGACGGCAATGAATATTATAGAAAAACTAGCTGTACCCCGCGGTTTTACCCGCGTTCCCGGAATAAGAAACCAATAGTCATATCATAGTTGACTTGTTGGCCAAATTACGGAACGATCGGTTTAATCGTTTAGCCCTAAACGTCAAATAAACATACCAAACTCATTAAACGTTTATAATATTAAGTTGGGATTAGTCCAAAGGCGTTAGGATAAGTTTCATCAAAAATGAACCTTATCTGTAGAGTAATTTAGTTGATTTTTCAATGACATTCTTAGCTATCCATACGGGCCCTTTAAATCAACACATAAACAATTACTGTAATTGGATAACAAAGTAAAAAGAATAAATAGGCCATAGGTATAAAGTATCTGACATCTATTAATATTACTGGCAGAAATAAAGATGAAGAAAGCAATACAAGCAGTTTAAAAAAAATCATTATCTATATCGCCTACTGTTAGAATTACATTAACATAGTCATTTAACGTCTTAAAGTCACTTACAAAAGTGCAAATTTCTGGTACATAGTTTATTCACTTCTTTCGCTCAACGCTTCCCATCTCTACCATACAAGGGCAAATTCTTTGCACCCACGGGATGGTCTGTGAGATGAGTCATCACAACACAATGGTATTCCAGTGCGCCGCGTTTTTATGAGGCTCAGATGTTGGATGACTAACAGCAACTATTGAATTGCGTTAATCTATTAGTTTCGAGATAGTGAGTCAAAGGTTTCGAATGAGTTGGAGCTGACACTGTCGTATCTAATATTAGTCAATGAAAACAATTGTTTAATTATTATTATTTAAAAGAAAATGAGCATATATAATATATTGATTTAAGTACGTTTTTTTGTTCATAATTAGTTATTTAATGTTAAAACTAAAGCGTATCTAGTAAACATGTAAAAATAAGAGCTTATAAGGTAGTTATAAGTAGTGTAGGCTTAGGTCAAGTGGTATATATGCTTAGGATGTTGCCCCTTCGTACTTGTATTTAAACTGATATTGCTTGGTTACTAGTGCAAGTAAATTTTTGGGTTCAAATTATATAAATCAATATCCTGGGACATTATTTTACACACGGCCATATGATCCCAAACTAAGCAGAGCTTGTACTATGGAAACCAGATAACTGATATACAACTTTTTATTTTTCTAAACATTTAGATATTTACACCCAGACACAGAACAAACATACATGTTCATGAACACAAATGTTTGTCCTGGGTGGGAAATGAACCCGCGACCTTCGACTTGGCAGTCAGGGCCGCTAACCACCAAGCCAATAGGCCTGTAAATAAGTATAACTATCTATATTGTAATGAATAACTATATTTGAGTCCGGTTTACTGCCACCTTTTTTCTTACCCGGCATTTTGTGATAGATTTTCAACTCGAGGGTAGAACCCAACCAGGTTCTATAAAGTACCCTACCACTATGGTTCCCTCAAGATTATTTCCTTTACCGAAGGCTCAAACTCATTGCAGGATCTTATGACCCTCGTCACGGCATTCGACGTGACTACCAACTGAGCTAGCAAAGCTTTGAATAATATATATTTAGTAGCGACCACCCCCGGCTTTGCCTGAGCGGGATAATATAAATGTATACTACACATGAACCCTTCGGAAGAAGTTCTCTATATGTTGAAAACTGCATCAAAATCTAGTCTGTACTTTAAAAAAATATAAGTGGACGAATAGAACAGAAATTGTGATTTTATTTTATACTAGCTACCGTCTCGTGGTTTTACCCGCGTTCTTTGATCTTAGGTACGAGTATATCGGGATTATAACATAGCCTATGTTACTACTGAATAAAGTAGCTTTCTAATAGTAAAATAATTATTAAAATCGGTCCATTATTTCTTGGGTTTATTCATTAGCCATAAAAAAAAATAATAATAATAAAAATATGTGCATAATTTTTGTAAATAATATTTTTTTCTTTTAACCCTAAAGGAGTTTCTGCGTTTAAAGTCAACCCTGGGTGCTGCAGCCAGGTACTTATGCATTTTAAAATGGGCTGGGTACGAAATTTCGAGTACATGCTATTGACCGTTGAGGAGTTCCTTAGTCAGAAGCCAATCCTGGATGCGGAATCAGTTCTGGCTTACTATAAGAATGCATTGTCATTGGAATTGAACCAGTTTGTTCAATGTCAACTCCGGAGGATAAGAGGAAGTCTTTCTAAATCAGCTTGCAAGATTTGACCTAAGCAAACTGACATATACATCGAATCTTTTGTCTTTTGATGTATACCTATAGAATATTTAGATATGGAGTTAAATAGATATTTTACCTCATGATGGATGGCCACTATCAGACTAATTAAACGCCTAATCTTATGACCAAGAGCATAATTGATTGTTCGACCTCACCTTGAATTCTAGAAAGCATCATAAATTATAATTAGCGTGTGGTAAAGGTGTTTCATCTCATGTAGGAGAAACACGTATTTTTCCATTTATTTTTCCAGCGTTAGTTCTCTTCAGGGAGTTCTCTGCGGAATTAATGTACCAATTGATTCTTGTTTGTTGTTACTGTTTCTGTTGTCTTTTTGCTATGTATAGTGTTGTTTGGTCACAATCATGCTGGGGTGAGTGATGGTGTGACCGTAAGTGGTAATCCGGCCCCCTGTAACCCGACTTGCCAATAATTATTCAATGTTAATTTTCACTAATGTGATTTGACATTGTACCAATGCATAACATTTTGATCTGTAATTTGTCGGATTACAAGGTACTCTTTTTAAAGCCGGACATTAGGCAGTACTCTATAGGTCCCACAAATTCCGTAGTCTGACAATACGAGAGTAGTAGAGCTCTTAGTGCAGAGTTCGTCCGGGGAAGTACTACCACCTTACCCATTTCTGCCGTGAAGTGTTTCGGTTAGAAAGATAAAGGGGCCGCTGAAATTACAGACACATGAGACTTAACAACTTCACATC
Source organism: Habrosyne pyritoides (assembly GCA_907165245.1). Lineage (NCBI taxonomy): Eukaryota > Metazoa > Arthropoda > Insecta > Lepidoptera > Drepanidae > Habrosyne > Habrosyne pyritoides. The sequence goes on along the minus strand of OU015603.1, from coordinate 11,486,965 downwards.
TCAGGGTCGACAACGCATTGCCGATGCCCCTAGTGTTGCAAATGTCCATAGGCGGCGGGGACCACTTACCATCAGGTGGACCGTCTGCTTGTTTGTCGGCCCAAGTGGTATATAAAAACAAAGAAAAAAAAACTGCCCAACTGCGAAACGTTTGGTCGGATTACCAGAGATCCACTATAGTTACCACCTTTGAGAATTACAGCTATCGGAACGTACCGGTATATAAATACTTGCCGATAGATTTCCATAAGTGCCCTTCGATGATCTAAACTGAATCAATATCTACATTCTGTATTCGATCTTTCTTTTAGGTAGGTATCTATAGAAAGATAATTCATATATCAGTGAATGTCAAATACCTACATAATCGCTTTAATCTTTCCTATTTTTATCAAATCATTGTGTGATTCGATGTGATAGCACAGATAATCTAGAAATCAAGAAACAGTATCAATTTCACTTCAAGGACAACAAATAATTTTCACTCAAGTAACATTTTGTTTTTTATGTGATACATTTTAGAGTTATTCAGGTAGTTTATTGAATTTATACTTATTTTGGCTCGTTTAGGACAGAAACAGGAGACAGGAACAGAACAGATCATCGTGTATTTTTAGCGTAGGACGAAGTTACGCGTTATGTAACACAATTTATTTGTTGTATTCAATGATATATAAACTATAGATGTGTTATGCGCGCTTCGAAATAGCAACATAATATGAGGGTAATTGACCTAATTCCATTTAGTCGTATAACCACTGTCGCGACTGCACGCGTTGCACATGCAGTCATTCCTAACGTAGCTAACGATGTATATTCATATCTTTCTAGCAACAGCTACACTATAAAGTGGCATTTATTTTCTTTCCCTAACTTCGCGAGTTTAAGTAGCTATCTATTTACGCTGTTTTTCAGAGTCATGATGTTGGTGAATCCTACTAATATTAGATATAAATGCGAAAGTTTGTTTGCATAGATGTTTGTTACTCTTTCACGCAAAAACTACCAAACGGATTTTGGATGAAACTTGGCACTAAAATAGAAAATGCCCTGGAATAACACATAGGATAATTTTTGTGCCGAGAAAATGTTACCTCCTTCCGGAATGCGGGTGAAACGGCGTAGGACAGCTGATATGTTTTATAATACGTCATTGTTACATTTGTAAAATTTGTTTGTTTTATTAATCACAGCAAGGAAATTTAACTTCTGACGGGAGCACATATGTACACACGATAACACGCAGGTATTGTCAGTGAGACTAAATAAAAAATAAATTTTATGAAATAAATCTAAGTTCGTTTTTAAAGAGTAATTGTTGAGTTTATTGCCGTCTCTTCTCAGTAAATGACCTTCCGAGAGTGATAATGAATAAAAATATTTTCATTTTTATTTCAAAGTTCGCCTTTAATGGCATTTACTCCCTTCACGGACAATTCGACAAGCGAGGACTTCTGGAAGCTCCTGAAATGGGTTAGATATGGGATACTCACGTATTATTCATGGTTTCCAATATAGATTGAGGGTACGAAGCCCTCACATGAACTCTGAACTTTATACACCCTGACAACGATATTTCTGTAAGGTTTCCACAGCTTTTTGTGGTTCGTACCTGCTTTGTTGAGAGGTTGTGGTATTTTTATACTTGGGCATATGTTTCAAACGAATCTAAATTATAAGAGCTATGTTAATTCGATTGAGGGAAAGAGGTAGACGATACTACCTTTAGCTCAGTGGTTTAAGTTTTAACGTAAATTTTCCCACGACAAAAATATCTTATCCAAAATATATTCTATCAGTTTGCTAAATTTCATTGAACACAGCCAAAGGTCGTGGCTTCATTCCCAACTAGGACAAATATTCTATTTATTTATTCTTATAATATAGATAGGGATCAGATGACCGTGTGTAAATTGTATAAGTGTATTTTTTTCCTTAGATATTTATAATATTATATTATTGTTAAATAATTCTGCATATTTGCCATAACACACAGGTATTGTCAGTGAGACAAAATAAATTTTATATAATAAATCTAAGTTCGTTTTTTAAAAGAGTAATTGCTGAATTTATTGCCGGCTCTTCTCAGTAAAAAACAACCTTATGAACCGGTATTAGAGTCAGACTATTCATAAGTGCTTGTAAAGGCCTATTTGAATAAAAATATTTTAATTTGTCATTTTCATTTAAAGAATGTCCCAGGGTATTTATTTATTTACCTTTTATGACTTGGAAATGAGTTGGGATGGTATTATAAATCATGATTTCCACACGATTGATTACATTATATACATACAACATTCTTATATACTAAAAGCTAGATTTTCTATGTAACTGCACATAATATAACAATGAGAACAAACCATGAAATTTGTAAATCCAACTAAACATTATATCCGCTCTGTTTATTTTCGAATTCATTGTAATACCAACCATGTGATTTCATAGATAGGATTCAGCTTCATTTGTGATCAATCAGAGCGTTCATAATGCCCATTTATTTCGAAACTAGCTGCCCCTGCGGTTTTGCCTGCGTTTCCGAGGGATGTAACATTGTCCCGGCACTAAAAGTGTCCTATGTGTTATGCTAGGGCATTTTCTATATGTGCCAAGTTTCAAAACCGTTTGGTACTTTTTGCGTGAAAGAGTAACAAACATCCATGCAAATTTTCGCATTGTTTATATGTATTTTGTATGTAGGTTCTAAAACTTCAAATAGATTCTTCTTCAATAATTATCCGGTTTCACTCGCGTTTCCGAGGAATCTAAAGCAACGTGGGTTTATAACATAGTATATATCACTAGGGAATAATGGATCTCTCTATCAGCAAAATAATTTTTAAAATAGACGCAGTTGTTTCTGAGATTACCCTCCACATAAATACGCACTCTCTTTATAATATTGGTTAAAATTATGGTTCGATTAGACAAGGTACAGAGATTATTAACATTGGGATGGGATTGCTAAAGTCGCCAACAATGCTCAATGCATATGTCACAATGTTAGCCATAGTACTTAGACCTGTGCCTAACTCTTCGGGGCTATGGGGCGTGAAGATATCGTGCTAAGCGCCGGCTTAATCCCCGTAAACAACTTACAACACCACAGCGTGTCTGGTGCATCATAAATACCAATCTAAACAAATCTTGTCGCCTACATTTCGTAACTCGCGCGGCCAAATTAAATAGCTGACAGAATCATAGTTCACTTCAACTCCCAATCTGAATCTATTATCAAGCCGCTCTATTCGTTTGCTAAGCCATTATCAACCTTAAAATCTAGGCGTAAGAGTTGTCAGAATTCACGGGTCGTGGTTGGAAATCGGGTCAGATTTGCATTAAACTCCGTTGACAATTGAATTATGGGTCGTTTTGGTGACTGTAAGCTATTTATTCAATATAATATGTTTGTGTTGCGATTGGTCTAAACACTGTTTGTTGATCAACTGTTAATCCTGCAAATATTATAAATGCGAAAGTTTGTATGTATGGATTTGGATGAAACTTGGCATATACATAGAAAATTCCCTGGAATAACACATAGGATACTTTTTGCTCCGGGAAAATGTTAGGTTTTTCGGCTTAAATAGCATAGAAAAAAGAAAATCACATAAACCTACTAAAAACATTCAGCTTACGGATTTCGCTTTTTCGAAAAGAAAATTTTCACCATTAGATCATTCCATTCATAAGTACAGTGTTGCAAGGTTAAAAATTCCCATAATCCCATACTAATGTCGACATTACCAAGTCGATAAGCCAAAGCATAATCGCCTACCGCAATATTAGTCGACTATATTCGACTTTTTACGAATTTCACGCGGGCAATTACCAATTCCATTTACAATACGTCGTAAAGCCAGTTGCACAACAACTCTCACCCAGAATCGAGTTGATCGCGATGATCATTAGTGTTGTAACAGTGTGATGTATCGATAACGACACCACTGTTTAGGTGATATAATACTCGTTTGTGATCAAGAGTTGTCGGTTGGAGGTTTTTATTGTTTTTATATTACAATGATGATTTTGATATTATTTGATGTCCGCTATTGATGATAATTATAGGTTTGTTCGTCTCCCATTTTGGCATAAACATTTTTGTGTGATGACATGTCTGGTTCTATATGTTTGGGGGTAAATTGGCAATGTTAGTAATGAAATTAAATGAATGAAAAACTACATAGTATAAAACAAAGTCGCTTTCTCTGTCCCTATATCCCTATGTATGCTTAAATCTTTAAAACTTCGCAACGGATTTTAATGCGGTTTTTTTAATTGATAGAATGTTTAAAGAGGAAGGTTTTTATGTATAATACATGTGACATCACACGGGAACGCGGGTAAAACCGCGGGGGACAGCTAGTATTGATATTAACAAAATATATGATAATCTGATAACTAAGGTCAACTCCATTTCTAACAATAAACATATTTATTGTATTAAAATATGTATATTATACGACAATCGTATTCACAAACGAAATAAATATACTCAGAAATTCACTTAATTATTTCTGTATTCGAATTCCAGAATTTGAGATTCGACTTTTGTTGATGTTTTCAATTTACAGGTAATTTTTTTTTATCGGGCTTGCCTTTTGCGCTCTACTGACTCCAGAAAGAGTTATGACATGGCTTTTATCCTGGATTATTTATGCAACGTTATTTGTACTGAAGTTACTTAACTCTTAAGGTACAGTTTATGCTACTATGTATATAACCTCCTTTTCTGTTTTTTTCAGGTAATGCATCAATGTTATCTGGCAGTTTTGCAATAAGGTTTGATATTCTAAAAGGTTTTATTTATTCTTCGTTTTTTTTACCAATAGATTTAACTTCTTACTTTGTGTATCTTTTTGTCTTTTTATTTATTGTGACCTATTGAACCCTATGCATTATGCATCAAGAAATAAAGGTTATAAAACTTGTATACTATATTTGAAATATAAAAAAATATGAATATTTGTGTGGATAGATTGATGTTTGTTACTCTTTCACGCAAAAACTACTAAACAGATTTTGATAAAACTGGACACATATATAGTTTATTACCTGTTTTAACATATACGATACTTTTTATCCCGGGAAAATGTAACATTTCTCGGGAATGCGTCTGAAACCGCGGGGGATAGTTAGTATTCCAATATACTTAAACTTCTAGGTATAAAATTATGTGCATCAAAAACAAAGAGGTTAACGATTCTACTGACATTCAGTGTGTTGAAAACACTTGAAAATCAATTTGCTATTAACATTAATTATATAAATGTCACTCCGAGTCGCTCCTTAGTGATAGATTAGCGTGACCTTTAAACTTCGTCGATTTATATCGATTATTTGACTCGACTCCTATTATAAATGCGAAAGTTTTGAAGAATGGATGTTTGTTACTCCTTCACGCAAAAACTACTCGACGGATTTAGATGAAACTTGCCACATAGGTAGTTTATAAACTGGATTAAAACATAGGATAATTTATATCCCGGGGAAATTAAACATTCCTCGGGCACGCAGGTAAAACCGCGTGGACAGGTAGTAATTTAATAATCGTGAAAATGATACTCACCTTTATTTGATAGACCATTTTATTTTGTGTTGTTCGCTAAATTTCTTGCTTTTGTAATTATGAATAATATCGCTGTGTCATGTATATTAACTACAGCACAATTATATTAAAGCGAATCAGCTATCTGTATTTATTTATTCAAACTGTAAATGAAAGTTTACAAGAAAAAAATCATTACTTTTTATAACTTAGAAATCTGCGTAAGAACTGTTATGTAAGTGTAATTTCAAATGCCAAATTTTTTCTTTAGTTTTGATTACAATGTTTTTTAACTGAAAAATTTCGGGGTAATTCGGTAACGAGCAGATTGCATTATATACAAAATCATATTGTTTCAAATACATTCGTAGAGTAGTAGAGCTCTTAGTGCAGAGTTCGTCCGGGGAAGTATTACCACCTTACCCATTTCTGCCGTGAAGCAGTAGTGCACATGTATCACTGTGTTTCGGTTAGAAAGGTAAGGGGGCCGGTGAAATTACAGGCACATGAGACACGACAACTTCACGTCTCAGGGTCGACAACGTATTGGCGATGGCCCTAGTGTTGCAAATGTCCATAGGCGGCAATAACCTCACAAATCGCTTCCGACTTAGACTAAATCAGTGTTGCATTATTCTAACAGCTCCAATATATTTCATACAAACTGTATCACATTCCGCATCTATTTCACCAGTTGAGATGGCGATGGATGCAACGTATGGTGTAACAGCGCTCTCCATACTTGCTGGTTTTGGGGTCAGTGCATTTAGTCGATTGTTGCGAATTGGGGCTTCGCTCGCCATCGCGTTGCATCACTACACTATTGTTAGGCCGTTTTATTGTTACGTAGGGCTTCGCTCTTTGGTTTGTAACGGACTGATAAGTGGTTTTGTTATTTTGTGATGGTTGAGATTGTAATCTGTTTTAGTTTATTTATTATCCTTCTAATATTATAAATGTGAGTGTTTGCGTGGACGGATGAATCGATGTTTGTTACTTAAACTATTAAACGGATTTTGATGAAACATGGCAAATAAATAATTAAAGAAATATCCTGAGACATTTTTAATATACACGGTAATCTGATCACGAACTTCACAGTTTGTACTATTGAAACCAGATAAATTAAATACAACACATACTTCTTTATTTTTCTTTTAAATACATAGGTACCCACTTAGGTATATATTTTGTTTATAAGCTGGTTTTCTACCTCGGAAATGCAAGTGAAACCGTGGGAAACAGCTAGTGATAAATATAGTTAGTTAAACGTAAAAGTTACAAGGTTTTAAATTAAATTTGGAACAGAATATTCTGATTAAAAACTTAAAATATTTTTTAACTAAACAGCCGGGATAGAAAGATGCAGTTAAAAGTAAATAAAGTAAGTAAAGTTAAAAGCATAAATCAAAGAAAATCCGACTTTATGAAATATAAAATTAGTGTTTAAAATTGAAATACCCGGTACTTCAATTCAAAATTGCAATAACCCTGCTGCAAAACATATTACTTTTTATGACCGACCATTTCTTCCAGTAATTCCAGAAATAAAATACTTTATTCGTTCATTTATTACCTACTGTGATTTCACCTGAAGCGATATCAATAAAATACCTATTGGTGGTATTGTAGAAGACGATCTAGGGTGTTGGATCGTATTATTTATTGAGGTACAAAGGCATATAGAAGATTTACTATCTCCGCAGTGCTAAAAGATGATTTTGTTTCTGTGTGGCCGCGCCTTCACAAAAATTCTACGGGCTGGTCCAAAAGTGATCATAAAATCTTGTATCCATGGTTTTTTTTAAGTATATTTCCATGACGGATTTACACACTTTCCTAGTATATAATAGGCTATTAACTTTTTTCCGCACTTCTAGTGCTTTTCTAGTGTCCTTCCATCCATCTTTTGATATTCGCGCTTTTTAACTTGCTACTAAAAGGTACCAAAAATCATATTTGCCACCCCTAAAGCCTACACCCCCTAGGCTCAAGCGTTCTCAGCCTTGTAGTAAATACACTGCCGATAAACAGGCAGACGGTCCAACTGATGGTAAGTGGTCACCGCCGCCTATGGAAATTTGCAACACCAGGGCATCGCCAATGTGTTGACCCTGAGACGTGAAGTTGTTAAGTCTCATGTGCCTGTAATTTCACCGGCCTTCTTACCTTGTTGTCCGAAACACGGTAATATAAGTCCACTACAGACTGCAGAGCGGAAAGGGTAATGCTGGTAGTACTCTCCCGGATGACCTGTATGTATGTACCTGTATGTAGCTCACTATACAATCTATTAAGAAACCCCAGACCGATCGGTGAAGGTATTATTAAATATTCAGATTCCATTCTATTAATTTAATCCCTTTGAGATATCAAGTAAAGAAAGATTTCCCTAAACACAACAAAATAAAATGGCAAAATTAAAAAAAATATTTTATGTTGCCTATTTTATTTAATAAAGTGATTGGGAAACCTTTATGTCCGTTCTGGATTGGATAGACATTTTTTAACATTTTGAATACTAGCTGTCCTCCGAGGTTCTACCTTTTCCCGAGGGACGTAACATTTTCCCGGGATAAAAAATATGCTATGTTGGCTTCAGTAACTTTTACCTTCATATGTCCCCTCAGGCCTAAACTGAATCAATGGTTTTGAATATTGAATCCCGGCTATATACTACCTGTCCAAAGTTACATACAAATCCGTCAACTATTATAGTTTTGTAGTTAAAGAGTAACAAACACCCACATCTGTACAAACTTTCGTATTTATAATTTTTCAAGTAGTAGAGCTCTTAGTGCAGAGTTCGTTCCGGGAAGTACGAACCTTACCCATTTCCGCCGTGAAGCAGTAGTGCACTTGTATTACTGTGTTTCGGTTAGAAAGGTAAGGGGGCCGGTGAAATTACAGGCGCATGAGACTTAACAAATTCACGTCTAAGGGTCGACAACGCATTGGCGATGCCCCTAGTATTGCAAATGTCCATAGGCGGCGGTGACCACTTACCATCAGGTGGACCGTCTGCTTGTTTGTCGGCCCATGTGGTATAAAAAAACAAAAATAATGAATATTAGTAGTACTTACTAGTTTTATATTAATGTCTCCTAAAATAATAGCAGCTCCAAATTCCTCTCACTTGAAGCCAAATCAAACTTCCTTGAGACTCCCTTAAACGGAATTATTTTGATCGTAATTACACCTTACAGAACAACTATTTCCAATTCAAGTTCGTCTCGTTTCTCACCAACTCTCGCCTTTTCCGGTATAACTGATACCAGTCCTTCCACAAGGTCAAAAACGTTGAGACAACCTTCCTAAAGCGTCGGATATCTATCCATATTCAGTGTCTAATTCCATTAGAGCCGTGCTATTAGCATAAAGTGATTAGGTATTCTAATTAGGCTAATATAGAGTATAGTTGGATGTATAGACATGTCTGACTGCACACCTTTTGTGTACAGTGCCTTTACCATGAGTTTTTAACGTACGCACTCGCTAGCGACGCGGCGACGGCATAAAACATTTCTATGGCAAATGTGTACAGCGCCACTAGCGGTCACCTAAAGAACTAATATCTATAGTACGTGTCTATAGGTAAAAAACCTATCGAAATGTAAACACTAGTGAGTAACGTTTTTCAGCCTTTGCTATAGAAATTCGGTACAATGAGTTACAACTTTGACAGTTGCTAATTAAGTTAAGTTGCGAAATTAACCTTATTCCAAAGCAATACAGTTTCTTTTCCTATGACAATCTGAAACGTCAAAACGGCCATCATAGCGTGCCGGTAGTATAGTTTGACGGTTAAAATCCTACTAATATTATAAATTCAAAAGTTAATATGTCGATGTTTGTTAGTCTTTCACGCAAAAACTACCTAACGGATTTGGATGAAACTTTGAACGAAAATGCCCAGGAATAGAATACTTTTGTGTCGGGGAAATGTTACATCCCTCGGGTGAAACCGCGTGGGACAGCCAGTAAACAATAATATTATGGCCATTCTTCACACATGGTTAGCTGATTAAAACCAAGCAGAGAATTTTATCATAATGCATAGAATACGGCATGAGATTCAAGGATCAAATCCTTGTCGTCCTGATGATGCTTCGTGTAGAAGCGAAACACGTGTCGTTTTCCTGTTGAGTTTCCTTGGGACTTGACAGAGAAGGTGATCCAGCGGGAATCAGTTACTAGATATTCTTTTGTTGTATAATCTTATAATGGATTTACGCAAGGCCACGCCTGAGTCAATTAGTTATTAAATCCTTTATCAATATACTAGCTGTGCCCCGCAGTTTCACCCGCGTTTCTGAGGATTGTAGTTTCTTTCCTCAGAAATAGCCTTGATAACGACAAATGTTACAGAAAAGCTCTATGAAGGAATATTTTTTCCCGTTTTTGTCACATTTTTCATTGATACTCTCCTCAAATTGGTCGTAGCGTGATATCACAAACCTATAGCCTTTGTCGATAAATGGACTTTTCAACACAAAAATATTATTTTTTTATTCGAACCAGTAGTTCTTGAGATTAGCGCGTTAAACGAAACAAAATAACATACTCTTCAGCTTTATATATTAGTATAGATTAGCAAGGAATATACAGCAACTTGGTGACATATGAAATTTAAAACTTTACAAAACACTCGACTCGAAAAATAAAGTAACCAGTACCTCTACCATGAGTTGCTATCGAAACTTACTTTAGTCACTGGCGAGTAAACGACCATCGAACCCGATCGACTCATACTTACCGAATTTAGTTCTTTAGGTGACCGCTAGTGGCGCTATACACAGTTGTCATAGAAATGTCTGAACGCTGTCGCTAGCGAGTACGTAGGTTAAAAACTCATGGTAAAAGCACAGGTGCCATGAAATACTACACAGGTGATCCTGATTGTTTAACCCTCCAAACCAGTAATACAAAGACCTTTCATCGAACACATCACAATTACATAACCTTGGCTCCAATTGACTCACTCATAAAGGACGGGCATTGTATGTCGAATTCAGTATGCTCTACGTATTAGGATGAAGTCATGTAGGTACCGTGTACTATATATTTAGAAGAAACGTACGATTTTGGGTTACAAGGTCAGTTGTGTTTACACTACGCATCGCTCACACGTTTACGAGTACCGAATTACAGATAGTGGAGCAATGTTTTTACGCTACTAAGATAAACAGTTCATCGTAAGCAGTATTAATAAAGGTTATAGACGCAATATTTTTTTACTTGGCTTGAGATTCAGAATTAAAAACGTGGAGCAGAATGATGATTGGTTTTAGATGAATGGATATTTTCGTAAACTTCATTTAATATTCATCAAGGATGCCAATAGATATTTTTAATTTTATTTCATTTTAGAGTCTAAAATCAATAATAATAGTCATATTCATTTGCAAGGAATGATCAGTAAGGTCTTAAAGCTATTTACAGTTTTCACATTTCTATAGATTCTGGCATGCAAAATTGAATCATAAAGCTATGTAAAATTTTCAATTAACAATACTTATAAAATACATAACATATTGATAATATTTATTAAATTACATTTATTTTTAGTGCAATTACAGGCACATGAGACTGAACAAGTTCACGTCTCAGGGTCGACAACGCATTGGCGATGCCCTTATTGTTGCAAATGTCTATAGACGGCGGTGACCACTTACCACCCCGCTGGTGGACCGTCTGCTTGTTTGTCGGCCAATGTCTTATAACATGTTTTGAAGTTAAACTTCTTTAGGCGCGTTCTGAAAAAATTATGAGAGTGAAATTTGAAGATGCGCGCGTAACACAAAACTAGCAGGTTGAAGTTAGCTGATAGCGGTCTCTCCGGAACATCGCACAAATCACAACTGTCAGTGTCAATGAGTGAGTAATGATGTTATTGTCAATAATCAACAACATCAAAAGTTGTCGTTGCTACAGACAGGTGCAAAGAGTTTGGACACTAAAATTTCACTACTGAATAGTAAAGACAAATTCTTTTAGTTTTTCTCAACTTTAATTTCGGGTATATCTTCTTACATGCGTATGCACACTTTTTATTTTTTATATTAGATATAAGTGTCAATTAGTTAATTTATTGCCTTACATAACCTTATTTTATAAAGTAATCATATAGTGGATATAATAATGGTTAAGCTATACAAGTACTAAATTTAACAGAGCACGTCCAGAACCTTTGTGATTGCTTATCAACTAATTTCCCGATACAACTACCACCCAACATGTAATTAAGTAGGACAAGGGTTACAAAGTGCAACACAAATTAGTCCATCAATATTTCCGATGCAAACATGACGCCAATCGATTAGTTGAGTTACTAATTTACTAACAGACTACGTGATGAGAGTCCGTTATTAGATATTGTAGCCAGTAGGGATGTTAAAGGAAAATTAACTTTATTGCTTTTAAAAGGTGTATCTATGGATACAATAATGACGGGCCAGTTGGCTTGGTGGTTAGAGACCCTGACTGCCAAACCGAAGGTCGCGGGTTCGATTCCCACCCAGGACAAACATTTGTGTGTACGAACATGTCTGTTTGTTCTGTGTCTGGGTGTAAATATCTATATAAGTATTTATTTAAAAAGTTACCTGGTAGCCATACTACAAGCAGTAGGTACACTCTGCTTAACTTGGAATCAGGTAACCATGTGTGAAGAATGTCTTAGGATTTGTTTAATGATTTATTATTTAATAAATAATTAATCCCAACTAACATTATAAATGTGAATCTAAGTTTGTTTGTTACGCTTTCATACGAAAACTGCTTAACCAATCATCATGAAATTTACTGTGAAATGTTACATCCCTCGGGAACGCGGGTAAAACCGTGGGGGACAGCTAGTTAACAATAAACCAAAGTATCTCATACATGAAACGTGTTTTTTTCGTTTCTTTGTTAAATATTTATCGGGGGTACGGATCCCTTCGCGTGCAAGTCCGACTTGCACCTGGCCAGTCTTTGGTTCTAAATCAATTAAATTTAGAACCATATCTGATTTTCCTGCTGCACTAATACTATAATTATATTCATCATAGCTTATTAAGGATTCAAACCACGGCACCATCGCATGTCCAGCGCCACCTTATACCACACGGCCTTATAAAGAAGTCAAAGAAGCTTAGTTTATCCACCGGTCAATATAAGTCTTTCGGTCGCTGCCAGACGGTGTAATTCTGTAAGAGGCTCGATACTCGATGATGTTTCGTCGCGGCCTCTATGCTCTGTCTCCCTTTTAACAACCAAATCACGTGAGACGTCCGCTTTCCGGTTTCATTGCACCGCGATCCGACGAAGTATGTGTTAGGTGAATAACAGGACAGGTATTTACACCGTGTCAATGATGTAACTTATGAGACACTGTTTGATTTAATTATAATAGATTTTCATTAACTGACTTTAAAGTCTCATTTTAGTTAATATACTTCTTTGTACGTTACTGGTATTGTTATGCAGATTTTTAACCGACTATGGCAACCCGAAAAGAAAGGGTTATGATTTTAGCAGTCTATGTTTGAATGAATTAAGATACGTATGTTCCACCGTAGCGCCTAAACTACTGAGCCGATTTTGATGAATAAGTTGACAATAGATTCCCTACTGTAGCCCGCGTGATTATCACTACCTAGTATAAAACAAAGTCCCTTTCTCTGTCCCTATATCCACATGTATGCTTAAATCTTCAAAACTACGCAACGGATTTTAATGCGGTTTTTTTTTAATAGATAGAGTGATTGAAGAGGAAGGTTTTTATGTATAATACATGACCAATCCTACGGGAACGCTGGTAAAACCACGGGGGACAGCTAGTTGAAACTAAAGTAAATAGCTTTTATGAAATTAAGGTGTAAATAATGAAAAGGTAATTATAGGAAATGGAGTTTATCCAATTGATCATCGGTAAAAACCTACAGAAAAAACATTAAATACTAGATGATAGTATATAGCGATTATAAAATAATTAATATAAAAGGATTTTAATCGCATGCCAAAGGTTGATCTGGATTTTAGAAAATGGTTGTTCCATAATGATATGCCATGACAAAAGCAACTTTACTAAATGAAAATTGGACTGCATTTACGATTAACATCAGTTTTAATTACAACTTATCATGATTTACTTATTTACAGGCCCTCATAAACCTTGAATTTAAGGCACCCTTTAAAAATTCTAAACTATTTAGTCAGTTTAGGCCCTCGTAAGGGACTTATGAAGGTCAAATTTAAAGTTACTGAAGCTACTACCGGTTCATAAGTTAGACTTCAACTGAGAAAACATTAAAAAACAAAAAAGAAATAACAATAATTACTTACAACTTAAACAAGCAAATTAGAGGTGTGCTGAGAGCAGCTATTTCCATACATTTTTATCTTCAATATAATGAACTACCTCTCCATTTATATATTCAATAGCCACCCAGTTCCAGCATGATTGTTTAAGAATCTACTTAAACTAAAGTTTTAAATAAGTTCGTATTGCACCTGCTTTCTAAACATCTTACATGGAGTTACGTAGTTTCGTACGTGCTTTGGAACGGATCTCCAACTTCTTTGTTACTCAGAGTGCTGTTTCATCAATAATGATCATGTGTCGTAACATAATACGCGTCATTAAGGTCGTGAATTCCATAACGTACTTAATAACCATTTATCAAGATTTTGTCAGGAAATGTGTAGGTGTAGTATGTGTTTATAATATTTAATGGCTTCACCGATTGCAATGAAATATGTATTTTTTTTTTATTTAAATAGGCCACCACTTTTTGCATGATACATACTTATATAAATATAACTAGCTGTCCCCCGCGGTCTTACCCGCGTTCCCGTGGGATGTCACATGTATTATACATAAAAACCTTCGTCTTCAATCACTCTATCTATTAAAAAAAACTGCATCAAAATCTATTGTCACAAATAAATTTATTTCTTTCTTTCTTCTTATAATTATGTGAAGGAAAATGTGAGCTGATAATACACAAATGTATTTCAAACCCCAAATTGATGAGCAAGGTCAAAAGAAAATGTATCACGTCTCAGACATACTGTGTCCGCTTATCAAACGGGCGAAGCCGTAACTAAACCTTAGTTAAGGCGCGTTCAGATATGAGTGATTTTATACCGCGCTGTGTGGCGTATACCGAGTGGGTATGCGGTACTCTCCAACCACGGAAATGAGTTGAACCACTCAGTTGATGAGAAACTCTGATCTAGGCGGATCAGTGGTTTCAAAAGCCATGAAAAAGAATCAGAAAAACCCAGGCCAGGCTTGGTGGTTAGAGACCCTGACCGCCATGACAAAGTTCGTCGGTTTAATTCCTACCTAATACAAACATTTGTGTGCATAATCATGTCTGTTTGTTCTGTGCCTGATTCTCAATAACTTAATAAGTATGTATAAATAATGTTGTATGTAGTATATCAGTCTGGTTTCCATAGTACAAGCTCTACTTAGTTTGGGACCAGATGGCCGTGTGTAAAGAATATCCCAGGATATTTATTATTGTTATTCCATTTATATTTTTAAATACATCATTAAAAATAGAAATCATTTCTAAATATTAACAAATTATTATTATTATAACGCGGCGATGAACAACGCGGTATTTATCATTACCCACAGCAGCGATTATAGCATATATCTGAATACACCTTTATACGCGAAATAATGTCAAATACAAGACACGTGAACCAAATGAGCGACCAAGCGTAAAATCTGGTATTATGACGTGGTGTTCGGAAAGACATTTTGCTGGCTCACCTTGGCATTATCGTCTCCAGCTGAAGGCAAGAAGTGTCGAAGATGTGAAGTATTTATTTATTGCGGAGTGATTTTATTATATATTTTAAAATTTTTGAAAGTGAGGAATAATTTAAGCTTCATTTTGTAGCCTCAAAAATTCAATACCATTTCTTCAGTTTAGGCCCGCCCGTCAGGGTATCAAGGTCATCTTCGTTGGTAAGCGCATTTCGGAAACAGCTGGACAGAGATGGCCACCTTTTTTAATATTCGTAAGTAGTACGAATAAGGTTTTAGCGTATTTATTTTTAAAATCGACAGTGTTTTTTTTTTATAAGATTTTTGATTGACTCACGATTCTAAGACGTATTGCAACGCATGTTATGCAGCTAGTGTAAATATTTTAATCTAGCTGTCTCCCGAGGCTTTATCCGTGTTCCCGAGGGATGTAACATTTTCCCGGGATAAAAAGTAGCTTTTAAAGTTACTTCTTATAACATCAACTATCTGCCAGTGAAAGTGCCATCAAAATCAGCCCAGCCGTTTCGGAGATATTTCGGACAGACAAAAAATTGTTTTTTTTTATTGTAATTAGATCAGAATATAAACTGACACTTTAATTTAATTTATTTGTAAAGTTATCTTATTAAATTTAACGAACAAAATTAGTAAAATCCTTACAATATCGCTCTGGTACGGAGTTAATAATATTGATTCGATGTGGTTGAACAGAAGGTCATCCAATTAGTGACCATATGATAGGCGTATTAAGGTTTAGATAAGCGTGGGGCCGACCTGTCACAGAATAGGCAGTTATGATTTTCACGCCGCTCACCCAACATTTTGATGGTATGCGTACACTTGCACAGTTTTGATCTTGGATCAAGAAAATGCAAGGTATATTCAGGATAGTATATTATTTTTGATTAATATATTTATGGCGATAAATATTGTAACAAAATCTTCTGAGTGAACTATGAAGATGCACAATGCTAAATGAAATAGGTAGGTATTTTTCTCTTTTTTATTATCATTATTTAAATATATGTGTTATATTTTCTTTATATATATACATATATGTATATAGATGCACCACCGTCTATTATCGTCCTTAAATTTCTTTCCATCCTAGGATTGCCTGGAAGAGATCGCTTTTTAGCGATAAGATCGCCCATTATACATAGATTTAAGGTTTATTGTTGTTTGTTTTCTTCATTTTCTTGTTTGGTATACAATAAAGAGTTATCTATCTATCTACCTAGTTATTATTAAAAGCTACTTTTTCGCAGGTTTCCCCGCATCATGTCACATAGCCTATGTCACTTGGGAACAGTGTAGCTTCACCAGTGAAATAATTTTTAAAATAGGTGCAGTGGTTGCTGAGATAGCCTTCCACGCTACAAACACAAATTATAAGATTACCAAATTAACTTGAGCTTAGAACAAATTCAACATTTTAAGTAAAATAGATTTTATCTAGCACAAAATAAGGTTTCAATTACCAAAGCCGAGTAAAGTCCTTAGTTTTATTTTTGTCACTAGACTTGAAATATCTCACACTCGATAATAAAACGTCATGTTTATATTTACCATAAATCCACTTCGATCAACATAAAACTAGGTTAGTTGTGTTTATTGAACCGACGAATTGAAGCAATTTGCCGGGTCGTTGATTATCCACGTGGTCCACGATTCAGCCAGGGTTCTATTCTGGCTAGGAATGAGAATAGAACGAGCATAAGGAGTGCTGTCTGATGTACGATGTCAATGCTAAAGGATAAAGTGAAGCTGCGGCTCGGATTGGAGCGGGGAGCCATGAGCGGAGGCGATTTCTGCGCTGACGAAAATATCACACCAAAATCATTCCTTGGAACGAAATCTTTGTTGGGGAAATAATACTCCTTGAGAGGGTTGGTCTGATCACAAAATTATCCATTACCAAAGTGAGACTTTGGACAGAGCCAGACAGCCTTTGACAATTAATAAAACTTTTGTAGTTAAGGACCAGGATTTTATCGGTGATGCTTTCTTCACTCTTTTATGTAACATGCAGATTTAGATTTAGCAATGCTAGTAACCAAATAAAAACTAGCCTAAATACTTATATATAATATTATATAACTTACAACACAGAACAATAATTATTCGTATAAACACCTTTCTTCATAGGTGAAATTTTAGTTCATAAACCGAATATACCATAACGGACATCTTTCAAGCCGCTCCGCTAACAGTCTCGCTCTAATTCCGTCCCCAGCCTTACTAGTCAGTTGTCTTTTTAGTCTGAGACGTAGAGAACAACTCCGTGCTCCGGTTAAACTTAACTTGTACTATTTGTCGGTTCTATTTTAAACTGAAATCTTGACACGCCGGGAAAATTGGCATTGTGGAGTTACAAGAGTTTGTTGACGGAGACTAATCGAGATAGAAGGATTTGCTGATGAAGGTAGGTGATTATTTCAAAGTGTATGCGAAGTTCTTATAGTTAGAATTTTATTTTTTGTGATATAATTGTATTATTCGTGTGGCGGGTCGCTCACTTCCCTACAATATGGCGAGGAGGGCGATGGCTGCCACATGCGTCATGCTTGTGAACAGGTGCTGCTTGTGGGGGCTGGTCAGCTTAAGTTTTTTGTATTTTTTTTTAATTAGATTTTCATAATATTATATTATTGTTCAATAATTCTTCACTTTTGCAATAACGCACAGGTATTGTCAGTGAGACTAAATAGATTTTATGTAATAAATCTAAGTTGTTTTTTTTTTAAAGAGTAATTGCTGAGTTTATTGCCGGCTCTTCTCAGTAAATAACAACCTTCCGAAGCGGTATTAGAGTCAGACTATTCATAAGTGCTTGTAAAGGCCTATTTGAATAAAAATATTTTCATTTCATTTCATATTGAGCTATAATGTTAGTTATTTTAGCCTGGTTTTGCTCTCCGTAGGGGGGTGGTGTGGCGATTACCATATCGCCCTTCTTAGTGTTTAATGTGTAATATTGCTACAGAAGTGACATATCCATAGAGTCGTTGACAGATCTAAGGTTTTGACGCTTCTGTTTCTTTTATGGGATAATTATATTGCCGACTATTT
Organism: Habrosyne pyritoides; assembly: GCA_907165245.1. Lineage (NCBI taxonomy): Eukaryota > Metazoa > Arthropoda > Insecta > Lepidoptera > Drepanidae > Habrosyne > Habrosyne pyritoides. Next base: position 11,468,573 of record OU015603.1, on the reverse strand, counting down.
TACGGATCACATGAGTTTTATTTCGCTTATTAAATTATGTTCGGGAGCTGCTATCTCTCATACTAACTTTATGAAGTTATATACATTTTAAAATGGCTCTGCTTTAAAAAAAAATTGAAAAAAAAAAAAAAAAATTACATTCAGTATAAAAAGCCTTGTTAATACAAGCTTTTATATGTCATAAAACAAAAAAATCGAACTTACGTATTCTGCTTGGCAAACCCTTTTATTAGACGCCCATAATATGTGTAGTAATTTTTTTTGCTAGATCGGATCGTGGTAATATCAGTTGCAAGATTTGTCCCAACTATACTAACAGGTACTAATTAAATAAATGCTTGTAAATAAGTAGACTTTTTTTTTAACTTTTTTTTAAAATCAAATTTGATTAAACCATTGAATTTGAATTCTATATATCTTTAGATCCCTTGAAACAGTTGTAATAAAACAAACAAAAGAAAACATGTAAATCTGATATAAGAGTTTCAGACGAAATGTCGTAAAATAAAATGTACGTAGAATCACGCCAACGGTACAGTGCGGTGTCGAATGCACTGAAACTCGGTCGTAAATAGCTCAGCGGCCCTTTGAGGATTTATCTGTCACCCAGAGGGCCCTTCGAGGTTGGATCGACGCCCTGAATGTAGGGTAACGTCATACCATCTAAGGTTCTAAGTTAAAGCTTTGATTAAAATGTTTGTAAATTTTATAAAGTTGGTCCACTCCTGTCCATCAGAATTTGTAACTATTTCCAAAGGTTCTGGTAGATATCTGAAGTTTAAACTATAACTTTATATTTTATTTACTGATATAGAGCATGAGAGAAGATTTTGGACCGATAATACCAGATATAATATTATTATTGTGGTGACGTCATAACTTCTAAAAAGTTTGTTAATTTAATAAAGTTGGTCCGCTCCTATGCATTTTTGATCCTGAATTTATAACTGTTTCCAAAGAGATCTAAAAGTTCAACAATTATTTTTATTTTAGAGAAGAAATAGGTCTGTTTATGCCAGATATATTCTGTCTTATGAGACAGCTAAATATTATTGATGTTTTGACTTATTTCGTTGATATTAGAAGCGAATCTTTCAGATCTACCAAAATCTTTTCACACCCATATAATATTATTATTAAGAAATACATATTTAAATTATTTTTAGAAGCTCAATTATTATTGCAGTAAACGTAGCGAGAGATTTATAACCAGCCCTACAGTTTAGGCCCGTGGAGGGTATTTATGAAAGTCAAAATTACTGATATTACTAACGTCGGCCCTCAAATTCTGCTTATAAAATCCTGATATTCAAAGCTTCAGGATTCAGTCCATCATCCGTTCAGGAAATCAGCTTACCGATACATGGCCCATTCTGGAAGTCGTCAACTATTTTGAGTCAGAAAGCTGATGATAATACCATAGACAATACCTACTGGATATTAAGCGCACATGCGGCTGCCAATACACACACAGCCCCCTTATTCAAACTTTGTCGGCGAGCCGCTTCACGGAGGCCTCGGAGAGCTTTTCTCTCACGTAATTAGTAGTATTAGGGTAGTAAGCGAAAGAGACAGAGCACGGAGGCCGCGACGAAACATCCTCGAGTAAGTTTCATTTTCCTTACAGAATCGAACCACTGGAGGGTCTTTCGATATGGTTTTCTCAAGATGATTTCCCTTCACAAAAAGCATGAACTAATATTATCATAACAGACCAGACCATGGACTTTCGATAGGCATTCGACGTCACTGCCACTCAGCTGTCCCTCAAGATTAGCCTCTAAACTTGCATATAACATGTTAAAAAATCTTAAAATTCCTTAACAAATGATATTAATACATTTATGCGACGTTACATCCACATCGTCACGGTGTCCCTCGATCCCGCGACCAATATAAACCGTGAGGTCATTGAACTGCATCCCGGTTCATCAAAGGGATGACTAACGCTAATCACTATTTTACTACGCTTAGTTTAGTTGGTAGTTCGAGCCAGTGCTGTTATTATCTTGATTATGACACCAAAGTGGCATTGTAAAGCATATAAAATAAATGCCAGGACATTATTTACACAGACTTCGATCCCAAACTAATCAGAGCTTGTACATTGGAAACCAGATATACTACATTCTTCTTTTTCTTGTATGTCCTATACAGAATCGTAAACTATGCAACGGATTTTAATGCAGTTTTCAGCTATAGATAGAGTAATTCAAAAGGAAGGTTTATAAACAGGATTAAAAGCGGGCAAAGCCGCAGGGCGCAGCTAGTTATACATTAAACAAAGTCGTGTTAGTAACGCCATTTATAACACAAGAATGCTTGTACTATGGAAACCAGATAACTGATATACTACATTCTTCTTTTTCTTGTATCTCCTTTATAGAATCGCAAGCTATTATACATATCGTTATCCCCCACGGTTTCACCCTCGTTTATCGATATCATATATAACCTATATCCATCTACGATAAATTCCGCGTCGAATGGTAGCAGTCACATCCCGATATGTTCAGTAGTTTTAAGGTGATGGTGCGTCAAAGGAACCCTATTTCGCTAATATACGAGGGTAGGTACCAGGACGAAAGGAATTTGAAGGAGCTATCGGTAAATGATTGATTAAGAAATGCCAAGTGTGGAACAAAGACATAGAGCTCTTATTGTCTATTGTTTTTCTTCTAGGTATAGTAAGTTATTATTGAAGAGAAACACGTTAATAAAAATAGAATATATATATCGCTATCTGTCATAACTGCCATATAAAAGACATGGATTCTGTGAACATGAAGTGTTATTTACGAAGATGATATTATGTTGATGCATACTGCTCATAAAGGCCTAACCTGTAGTTCTTTTCTCCATGTTTCTTGAACTGATCATTTTATTTTATACCAGAAGCTCAAAAAAAAAAAACAAAACCAAAATTCAAAGTTTAAAGTTACTGAAGCTACTACCGGTTCGGAAGTCAGCCTTCAACTGAGAAGAACCGGCAAGAAACTCAGCAAAAATGTGTGTAGAGTGGATTGAATGGACCTATTTTAATAATCTTTCACTATTCAAAAGGAAATTAATCCTGAAGTAACGGGGGAGACGGGTGACACCGCAAGATACCAGCTAGTCTTTTATAAGCCAAGTCCTCAGATGATTCACCATTTTAGTTACAAATAAATCTCCAAAGAACTTCGTACGTACCTTAGTGAATCAAGAGACAAACTGTCAATCTTCCACGGCGACATTTATTAGTGTTACCGTAAGTCGAAACCAAACAGTAAATACCAATAAACTTGTAAAGAGAAATAGCCTCAATCGACCTTAAATAAAGCTTAACGTCACCCTTTTGTACCTACCTTATGTCAATACGCGTAAGATAGTTTTTGCAATGAACTTAGGGAGATATTGAGGAACATTAAAACTTGGGGTACGTGGTAAGGAATAAGCTTGAGCGGTTACATGACTTGAACCATTACATTTACATTTGTATTCTTTTAATATGCAGTTGGCTGTGTTGATGAAAATGTTTTAATAACCTGCATAACCTATACTCTGTGCCAATAAACGATTCGATTTGACCCGTATTAGGATTTCCTATATTTTTGACATCAAACAAAACATAGATAGAAGAATAAAATCTAGTAAAGCTATCGAATAACAGATCCAGCTATCGCTTTCTCCTATAACTATAGCACCACAACAGCTCTGTACGAAATATCAATCAAGTCACCTTCACAACGATTGATCACGATCCGAGGCGTGCAGCCCACTACCGCCGAATACTAATACGAGTTCCACCGAATTGGGAATACATCGCCGTTTGGGAAAGTAGGCTCTAAGGAGAATAACTGGCCCACAAGCTCATACTAATATGGAACTTAACCCCTTTGTTTTTAGGTCAAGATTGGAAATGAACGGGGATATCCATTCATGTTACTGAGTCAAGTTAAATTCGTAATATTGACATCCGTAAGGAGTTACTAAAGGATTGAAAACACCCTCATTCATAAAGTACACAGCGTTCAAATGCTAATCCGTCATCTCTATCTTTCACATGACGTTTCGTGCACGAAAGAATGAGATAGACGGCTTAACACTGATTAAGTTAAACCAGTTACATGGTCAGTTTTAGTCATTGTTGCCTGGATTTTTCAAGGAACAAATTCCTCAATTTTATCCCAGAATTGGCAGGACAGATATAAGGCCTTTACAGATTGTTGATTCAAGTTTACCTGAACTGACTTGTACTTTACTAGCAAACGTAACTTTTTCCATTCATGTTATGTTCAATGTTCTTTTGTCATAAAGACAATCACATCAGTCTGAATAGACTCCAGGAGAGTTTCAAGGTCTCATGTAGGACGTACATCAATACCTGCATTACGAAAAGCAGTAAAAACACGTTACGCTTTTACTACCATGATTCAAAAGGACAAAGGATATTGCTCTACCCTTATATTAAAATGAAATGGAACAAAGTAGGCCCCTAAAACCGGGGCTGACCCGTCAATGGCCAAACCCCGACTTCACCTTTGCAGGGTATACAATGAGCCATCAGATTTATAGCTACCTACGCGAATATCCTTTCAAACTATTACAATTTTACCTTTGAAAATATTGCGCATAAATTCTTTTACATCTCTTCGTCATCTGCGACGTAAGGAGTATGAGAAGCATGCTCTCTGTCTGTTTGGTACATAACGTATCACGGGAGATCTGGCAGAACTTTCAAGGCCCTATCTAAAGGCCAACCCTTTTTGGGTATGCTTTCCTTGCTGCAAGGTGTTAAGTGGATATGGTGGATATGGACGAATAATTTAGTCACCTCTTCAGACATCTTAGTCATGTCAGTGAGGTGGTTATATTTTTCGCGGCTATTAAGAAGCTATATTTCATGTCATCTGTACCTACATTATAAAGCGTAACATTATCATAATACCGCTTAATTTGGGATCACGAAGAATTATGACGATATTAATTTGTTTATTCTATGCATCATTGCCGTTGTATGGCGAAGTTGGTTTGGACGTTGAATGTAGTCGTGTGTTCGAATCATATAGTGAGGTAGAGCTTTCGGTAGCGGAAAATATCCTGAGAAAACCATAGCCCGGTGTCATCCACGCGTTGCTGTCGCCAAGTGCCGGTGTGTTCGGACAACTGCACTTCACAGCCAGTTCTCTTTTAGGTTTTCATGTGCTTACCTCCTTCGATCACTGACTTCACTTACGATGGTTAAATTGTGGTCAGAAATAACCCTATTCATAGTACCGAAGTAATCTTCCTCTAAGAAGATACAAAAACACGTTCACAATTAAGATTCGAAACTGAAACGCCCAACGAATCCATCAAATCCCGTCAAACGGTGACCCTAATCATGTGTGTAGTTTCAACATCAGCTTGCGACATTTGTGTCCAGCTAATGACAGCCTTTGTCTCAATCACACCATTAATGGCATGGCCATTGGTATTTAGGTTATTGTAACGTTAAGTGATGTCATATAAGTGGCTTTTTACTTTTTTAACCAAAAATAAAATTATTGTATTGTTTTTTCGTTTTTCGAAATCTGTAGTCTATTGATTAAGGCTTGTGTTCGGCCAGTGTCATACTAATATTATAAAGAGGTATCTTTTGGAATTACTGCTCCTATTTCATTAATTCTTTTACTGAGAGAATGCTACACTGTTCCTGATTGACATAGGCCATGTTATATTCCAGAATATATAAGATCCTTCTGAAACGCGGGTGAAACCGCAAGATTGTAGCTGGTAAATGGTAGTGCAGCTGAAATTGACACGATGAGCCAGATAGAGAAGGCTATGTTATAATCATGGATTATATTAAAACCCACCAGAACGCGGGTAAAATCGCAGGCGAGAGCTAGTCTACTTATAAGTTGTCACTCTGTCATTTAAACAGTGGAGATTTTAGCATCAACACCAACACGAATGATCTAGACAATTACTTGCATCTGTAAAATAAGCTTTTCAAAGTTATGACTGCCCCTGTCTCCCAGTGGGGCAAACGACCTGCTGAAAATGTCAAGCGTCAAGCGGTATTTTCCGCGACCCTGAATAAATATCCCTTAAAAATGTAATTTGCATGCGAACAACTTTTATTTTAAGCATTACTTCAAAGTTTACGGGTTCGTTCCCTTCGGAACATCTCCTTTTTGTCTCTATTGTGAAAAGGAATATTCATTTCAGGCCCGTTTTTTGTGTTGTTTTGATCCTTTACTTGAATCCATATTAGTAGCGCCTCAATCCCATCCCTATTTGCTGTTACAATGGGAAATGAAACCTGGAATTTCCCCCTTTTATTTTCGTGGAACCGTAAATGTTTATGGAATATCAACATTGAAATTAGCTTTAGAGTTCACGGAATTTTGTTTGAATTGAATAAATTCTCGTCAATCAATGCTCGACGAAGTTGGACCTTAAATTGAAATATTAATTGACTCACTGTGGAAGTATGGCCAGAGGGTCAATTCTGCTGAATAAATAACAGTAAAGCCCATTTTCGTTTGCATGCCAACGTCGAAATGGTTGGACTAACATACGAACTTAGAACCCAAGATTGTCATTTGGGACATCATAGTATAGAGACAGACTAGATCAAAACTATATTTCGACTATTAAATATTACAATTAGTCTCCATATCTAGTGGTGACATATTCTCAGCCAATTGATTTTAGAGTTATTACTATACGTATTCATTCATACAACGTGGCGGAAAATTATGTCTTTAACCTTTCACTTCTTGAGCCTCTCTTCTACAATTGAAACTGGCCTTTATTTATATCTTTAATAACGTCAATAATTGACAGCTTTAATTTAGCTGACAGACATATAAAGTAGGCACGGTGAAGCCGCATAAGATGAAATCATTTCGATACTTATCACCGACACAGTGTTCTCAAAATTCGGTTTGTTGAATGCAAAAGCATCAAACATCAGTAGGTTAGCAATTATACGACATCCAGTTGTTTGATCACTTTAGTGCCGTGGGTCAGGTCGTGACCCCTGATCGTTGACCTCTGTCCCCGTTGATTTGTCGTGATTAACCTTCGCGAATGATCGTTCGCATGTACCGTTGGATGCTGATAATGTCCCTTTTACGGATTACTGAGGCAACTATGTCAGATGTCGTGTCGAAAGTCGATGCTTTCCAAGTGAAGTTGTTGTGATCTAATAGGCCCGTTTTGTCAGGTAAGAGTGTTATAGAAAAATGAACCTTGTGGTGTTATGATGGCATTGGATCCATAGATGAATCGTGTCTCAAAAGTAATAAAGATGATTATTGAATGATATTTTTAACTTGAAACGGTTTTTTTTAGGTCTCGACGCTTATAGCGGTCCTACTTCTAAATCGGTATCAATTTAAAATAAAATTAAAATTTTCACAGTTTATATCGTCAAGTATTAATTGACTGCGTTGTCATTATCACAAATGGGAGGATTTTAACATGATTAAGTTGACCGGTTTTTTTTTTATTTGAGTTTTATGATCAATGTTGTAATAAGTACTTAGCAACAAGACAATTTTTTTGTATATTAACCGAAGTATTTACAGTAAGTAACTCTATGTTTCAACAATGCCTTCATGTGAGGATTTATTTGGAAACTTAACTCCAAGATAAGATTTTTGTGTTCACGTTTATTATTAGGCAAATCATTGCTTCTTCAAAAATAATAAGTAGGTTCAACTTAAGGATTTTCTTAATGCCGACACACAGGCTGATGTTCTTCCTGGTGGTACGTGGTCACCCCTGCCCATGGATATTTGCAACACTAGGGGCATCGCAATGCGTTGTCGACCCTGAGGCGAAGTTGTTAAGTCTCATGTACCTGTAATTTCAGCGGCCCTTTACCTTTATAACCGTGGCAGATCAACGGGTACAGATACTCCAATCATCGCAGCATCGCTCCCGGGAGCCTGCAGCAACCTGTAAAGGTTGCTAGATTTCTGGGACAACCTGGGATGGCTGGTGTAAGAGGCTGACACACAATGGCTCGTTCAAGAGGCTAAGTGCGGAGGAAGCCCTGTATAACTAGCTACCTTTATAACGGAATCAGTAATACAAGTAAACTTTTGCTTTACGGCGGAAATGGTAGTGTTTCCCCGAAGAACTCTGCACTAAGAGCTCTGCTACTCCTAAATCATCAGTCTCATCAATCAGTCTTTTAATTTGAAATCATGGCTTCTGCAGAATCTTTAGGAGTCCCTGCAAATCAATACATGAATATAACTTGTATACTTTCAACAAAGCCAAATTAATACACCCGTCTTTCATATTTGTTTCTTCTAAATAATTAATTAACGATCATAATCAGTCTGTTACATCAACATTGTGTTGCGATACTAAGCGCCAGTAACTGTTCAAACTTTCTTCCACTCAGGTTATATAAACTAAATACAAACAAACCTTGCTCTATTATCAAAACAACCTGACACACGCTTTTAACAAGTAGCCTATAATTAAATACTTTCATTAAATATTTACCTTACACTCCGTCCTTATCTAATGCAGTCAAATTTATTTCCGTCTCTTTCTAGAGATGCGTTCCATATCTGAATTGCCTTGAACTCGAAGCATTTATAGTGAAGCGGAACGGGTGGAGAGTATGAACAGGATACGTCACGCGATGTGTGTATTGCTTGATTGAATATTGCATTTTGATCACTATCGCAGTGCATTTAGAAAAGAGAAGTAAGGTTTCTTTGTGAATATTTTATGAAGTTGCATGTTGGTTGAGTTGAGTTGAAATCTTTGCGTGTTATATTGTATTGTAGTACAATTATTTTATTTCACGGCCATGTAAACCCAAACTGAACTGAGCTTGTACTACGAAATCCAGATAACTGATACTTTTCTAAATACACAAATAATAGTAGTAAAGCCTTTATTTCCGACAATCGATTAGTAGAGCTCTTAGTGCAGAGTTCGTCCGGGGAAGTACTACCACCTTACCCATTTCCGTCGAGAAGCAGTAGTGCACTTGTGTTACTGTGTTTCGGTTAGAAAGGTAGGGGCGCCGGTGAAATTACAGGCACATGAGACTTAACAACTTCACGTCTCAGGGTCGATAACGCATTGGCGATGCCCCTAGTGTTACAAATCTCTAAAGGCGGCGGTGACCACTTACCATCAGGTGGACCGTCCGCTTGTTTGTCGGCCCATGTGGCATAAAAAAAAAACAATTGGGATGTGTTCCTTATTAAAGATAAATAATCAAACACTAACCAGTGTATTGAACATCCAAAAATATACGAAAACATTAAATATGATCAAATTAAATCATTAATGTGATTTTTCAGTACCGATCTAATCATAAAGAGTATGTTATTTGATGCTGTACAATTATGACGTCACAACTTGCTATTTCATACAAAAATCCATACATTCGATCGTTTTGACATTTCATAAAGAATTGCTGATTTGACATGTCAGGACATATTGTCTCTTGAATGATATTTAAGATAAAACAAACTATGTAAATAAAATAATTTTAAAGAGAAAGTTCTGCATTCTAAAGACTAAAACTAAGGGTAGTTTTAGTTATATAACAATATAAATCATCTCTAATTTCGGTTTGCCTTACGGTAAAAGCCTCCTCCAAACCCACAAGTTGGTACTTAGTCTACTATTTTTGTTTGAAATATGTGTATGTGTATGTGTATCATCTTTTGGCAACCTTAATAAATAAATAAATATTGATATTGACACCGGCAGGGCGACTGTACAATGCTCTCGGAATCTAAAGTTAATCTTTCAATAACAATGATAAAATTGGATAGACCATAACTGGCTGCCAATGCGACCTTGGACGTCACTCACACATCACACGTGGATCAATTCACATTTTTCCATCACGCTATCAAAGAGCAAGCACCTAATCAATCTTTAGACTATTTCTTGCATGGTTTCAAGGGCATCAACATAAAATTTCCCTTTAAATTCTTATCTATACTTTTATTTACTTGCTCTCGCCCTACAGTTTTTCCTGCTGAAGCCTATGTCCCTCAACGCACTAATGATGTGTATACCAAGACTAGCTTTAGCCCCGCAGTTTCACTTACGTTCGAGATTACAATCTATCTCTGTGCAAAATTAATCTGGATCCGTTCAGCCGTTCTAACGTGATTCAGAAACAAATAAAAACATCATCCATCCAAACAAAACAAAAAACGTGTGTGTGTACTTATGTACGCACGTAAGAAAGAAAGAAAGAAACAAATTGTAAGAAGTAATACCCGAAATTATAGGTGAGAAAAACTGCACTAAAAGCATTTTTTACAACTATCTGTAACTGTCTGTGGCAACGAATAACAAAATAAAGTCATTACTCACTCATTGACACTGACAGTTGCGATTTGTTCGATGTTCCGGAGAGATCGTTATTAGCTAACTTCATCCGTGAGAATTTTGTGTTACACTGATGCGCGCGCATCTTAAAATTTCACTCTCACCATTTTTTCATAACGAAGCCTAAAGTAGTATAACTTCAATAATAGTAAGATTAGTATTTTTACTGACTTACTGGAGGACACTGTCGCCAGATCTTTGCAGAGTAGACCCCTGGTGTTCCAAGCATCAATAGGCAGGTGTGACTGTTTACCATCAGGCGGGCCGTCAGTTTGTTAGCACCGCATACCCACTCGGTATTCGCTACTCACAGGGTCAGCGAATATCGCTTAAAGGTATTCCAATCAGTATCTCTGCATTTACTTGCCCTCTCCCAAATAATGTCGGTGCCGTATTATACAATCCAATAATAATTTATAAATTATAAAAATGATAAACTATATATTTGCCATGTTATATCAAAATTCGTTCAGCGACTACGGCGCGACTGAGTATCTACGAACGAATATAAGCGACCAAACATTCACACAAACTCGCGCATATAACACTAATAACACTAACTACGTACAGTCAGGTCCATAAGTAGGTCTTTTTAGCTTCGTCCCATGGTTTCAGAGAAAATGTATCCTATGTGTTAAACTAGGTTATTAACTACATATCCTATGCCAAATTTCATCCAAATCTGTTCTACTAGCTGTCCCGTGGCTTCACCAGCGTTTCTGAGGGATCTAAAATTTTCCTGGGATAAAAAGAACCCTATGTCAATCCAGTTTATAAACTATGTATGCGCAAAGTTTCATAGCTATTGACGTGAAAGAATAACCAACAAAACAGGAAAAGTCTACAGTGACCGAGTGTACCTCAAGTAATTTCCCCCCACATTTCAAAGCCTGGCTGGTAACAAGCGGGAATTGTAAAAAGGCCTTCAAGCACTCGCGCACCTGTGGCTGATGATACTTAACCCGATTCCATAGTTTAACCACCATGTTTGTATGTGCCGAGCTGAAATGCACTCTATTACGTTGGAATAGGGGTTGTGGATAGCACCAATGCATCGTTTGTTGAAGTGGGAATGGAAATCTCTGAGATGGTGTCTGTAGGTAGTATGGTGGATCTAGACGTTTGCGTTAGTGGCTTCCGGTTCTATATCTTGAAGTATTTATATGACAGATTTTTATGAAAATCTGTTCAGCTGTTACCGAGCTAAGTGGCAGGAAACCAACAAATTCTTGCATCACTACATAGTATAAAACAAAGTCGCAGTCTGTCCCTATATCCCTATGTATGCTACTAACTACGCAACGGATTTTGATGCGGTTTTTTTTAATAGATAGAGTGATTGAAGAGGAAGGTTTTTATGTATAATACATGTGACATCCCACGGGAACGCGGGTAAAACCGCGGGGGACACCTAGTTAATTATATTATAAAGATATTTAAAGTACATCTAAGCTGAGACCAAAAACTAAAGGTACAAAACAAAGTCTGCCGAACCATAGGGTGTAGGTTTGATTCCAAACCATGACAAAAAATCGTGTGTCTGTCTGTTTGTCTACTCTATTCCTAAGTTACGAGTATATTTTATTTTATTTGAACATTATAATTATTTTATTTTTTCACATATGAAAACTAGAACTTAACTAATTAATACAATGGCCAAAAATGTCAATCCGCTAGGTATAAACATTGTTATTATGATCAATAGATAAGTCCAAAATTAATGAAAAATATAATTTACTTATAGACATGAAACAAAGTGACTGAAATTATTTGCTACGTTTACGTTGTGGGAATATATTATATTTCTTAAGAACGCGGGTGAAACCGCGGGACGTTTTAATGTCATCATTGGTCCTCTAAATCTTTCACATAGACAGCTAATTCTTGCTGCGTTTTTTTTATATTTCTATCAACTTACATAGGTAAGTGTTTAACTTTTCCAAAATAAACAACTTCCTCTACACTTCTGGACTTTTAATGACACTCAAAGGTCTTGTTACACTTTTAGTTGCACCCAACTGTACGAACGTGTAGTGTACAGTATATATCGTTAGGGCTGTCACTGATTTTGTAACACTGACCGAGAGTGAACAATAATGGTTTTTGCTCTGAGAAGTATGTTGTAGCTGTACGTACTACCTACCAATTAAATTGCCTTTATTAGCAAACATAAGTCTTCTATATAGGTGTAATCCGCGCAATCCAGGTTATAAGCTATCTTTGTGCTAAGTTTCAACCAAATCTATTCAGTAGATTTTGCGTGAAAGCGTAACAAACATCCATACGTCCATCCTTATAATCTTTCGCATTTAAGATATACTAGCTGTCCCCCGCGGTTTTACCCGCGTTCCCGTGGGATGTCACATGTATTATGCATAAAAACCTTCCTCTTCAATCACTCTATCTATTAAAAAAACCGCATCATAATCCGTTGCGTAGTTTTAAAGATTTAAGCATACATAGGGATATAGGGACAGAGAAAGCGACTTTGTTTTATATTATGTAGTGATGTTGAATATATTTTAAAAACTAATTCAAGTTAACACGTAAGCGATTAGTTTCCATGTCTTCAAGGGAAACTTAAACCAAGTAATAATAATAGAAAATATTTTGGAAGTGAAAATTCCTTTAGCGGTGTTGCGCACTTTTCTTGGGATGGATATAACTTGTTAAACACGCGTAAAAACGGTAAAAATTTACAACGTTAATGTTCAAGTTTTTACTTCAGCCGGCACGCTCGGAGTGCAACCCGTTATTTTTATTCAAATAGGCTTTTAAAACCTACATATGAATAGTATAACTCTAATACCCATTCTCAAACGGTACGTGTGACAGCCCTGTCATACATGCAAGTTGTATACATACGTGCAAAAGTGCACAAAGTCGTGCTCTCAAATTAACGTGAAGCAAAACTGTAGCTATTAGCACGTTTCTGTAAAACATGGGCAGCCTCGCGTAACTTGTCGCACACAGCGTGTCGCAAAGTATGCCAGTTATTTTAGCTGCCACCTGTAGTGGAAGAGCTGGATGCTTTGAATATCTTGAAAAAAGTTTTGGTTTAACTCCGCTGGTCAAATAGTGGTTAAAAAATATCCTGGGTCATTTTTTACACGCGCCTATCTGATTACAAATTAAGCAGAGCTTGTGCTTTAGAAACGTGATACCTGATATACTTCTTTTTTCCAAAAAAACATTGTTGTATAGATATTTACTCTCAATAATATTACGAAGTGCATTTTAGATGTTAGGGCCAGAGATAATATTCGATCCTGATTCAAAAAGGTTGGTCGTCAAAAATGTATGTTTGGAATCTCGAATCGAATCTATCTGTATCAATATTGAAGCTTGAACTATGATTTGTTAAAATGGTTATTCTTTGTAGGTTAGAAGTGATAAGCATGAACTTACAGGCTGTCGAAGAATTCAATCAATAATGATTTTGAAGCAATAGCATATTTTCGGGTAATTTCAGCTAAGATTAGGGCTGCCTCCGTCCGAGTTTCCCCGGATTTGTCCTAGTTTAGAGGGTGTCCGGGGAGCGTCCGGGGAGCGTCCGGGTTGGGTTTTCAAATAGAGACCGGTAGAAATGCGGGCACTTTTTGTGTCAGGGGAACCCAATTAATTAGTAGATAAGCAGTTCAAAATTGATTCGTAATCGTGAATCGTATCCAATTAAAAATATAAACTATGTGTACAAAATATTTTTAGGCGTGTCCGGGAAATAATTATATGTCCGGGGCTTTTTAAGTTTTTGTCCGGCGTTTGCAATTTTGTTGATGGCAGCTCTAGCTAACATACATAGTTGTAGGTATTAGTACTTACGGACAAAATTAATATACGATCTCGATCTAAAATCGCAAGATTGCAGAAGAATTTTGACATTACGTGTATTGAAATTTCTGTCAAAAAGTACATCAATTCATTGATTTTAGATCTGGATTGCATATTAATTTTGCCCATTAATAATATTTTCTAATTTATATTTTTTTTTGCTACAGGTAAGAACATAAAGCCTACTTCAATCCTGACGTCTCATATTGAAGACCGGTAACTATTACATCGAACCTTTGGAAATATTTAAGAGTACTTAGATTTCCTAATTATACCTTAATACAGGGTTTCTCAAAGTGAGGTACTTTGGAGGTCTTAGGGTCTCCAGTCGCTCTTTAGGTCCGCCAGCTGGTCAAAGGGGCTACGCGACAAGTTTTACGATTTACGACTGCCAAATTCTATAACTAGTATTAATATTAGGATGTTAAATTTGTAAGTGTGGATTTAGGAGGTAATCTCCGAAGGTACTCATTCGATTTTAATAATTATTTCATTGATAGTAAGCTACACTATTCCACAATGACGTAGTCATCATCAACGTAGTAGTTATTATAAACCCGGGAAACATTTAATCTCTCGGGAACGCGGATAAAACCGCAGGACGATAACTATATAGTTATCGATGAATGCTAGCCACCTTAAAATAAACATTTTTAATTCTAAAAAGTTACGCAACTCGCAGTTTTATAAGGGGCCAAGGGGCTTAAAGTTTTGGAAACCCTGTCCTAACACATCGCTTCAGCTCGACGGGGGCTAATAAGAAGCCAATCAAGAGTCTATCAATTGACGCCGACGGACGGCCTTCAAGCTTCTGATTGGTTCATTACACACGCGAATTGGTTGTGCGGATAAAATTGCTTGGAACGTACTAGATTTATTGTATTGGTGAATGTGAGCAAGATTATGCCATACTGGCTGTCCCCCGTGGTTTCACTCGAGTTCCCAGGGAATGTAACATTTTCCCGGGATAAAAGTATCCTATATATGTGATTGTAGGGCATGCTCTTTGCCAATTTTATCCTAATATAAGTACCCTGAGAAAAACGGTTGAAACCACATCTAGATCCACATCTTTCAATAAATCAGACAAGGAACACACCCAAGGAAAACTTTCGCCACTTGAGAGGCAGTTGCCATCTATGCATTGTTAAGTCAGCAAAATTAACTTACCATATGAGAATCGTGGCTGCTTGTCAGTTTAAGATATTAAGCCGTGCATTTGTATTATAGTCCATCTGTGTTTCTGTTAGAAAGGTAAGGGAGCCGGTGAAATTACAGGCACATGAGACTTAACAACATAACGTCTCAGGATCGACACTCGAAAGCGCATTGGCGATGCCCCTGGTGTTGCAAATGTCCATAGGCGGCGTAGACCACTAACCATTAGATGGACTGTCTGCTTGTATGTCAACCCATTTAATAAAAAAAAGCGAATATAAAATCATTTTTCTTTATAATTTACCAATGAATGCGCTCCTTATTTATCCATGTTTACTTAGTACCGTCCCGGCGCTTCAAATTCGTTCTAGGATCTAAAATTTCTCAGGGCTATAAGATAGCCCATGTCAATCAGGAATAGCGTAGCTTTCTATCAATTCAACAATGATTGAAATCGAATAAATGGATTATGAGATTATCTCCGACTTCACAACTTACTGCTGATGCCTCATAACCAATTAAAACGCATTCACCAAAAGATTTCTCCCTAAAAAGTTAATTCAATTGTCAGTACGCGATATCGCGAAATCAGCGCAAGCTAATCCTTTCAACTATCTGCTAAACTGTTCGGGTAAAGTCGGAGAAAGCCGATGTCATTTGGAGAGTTGCCGATGATTTTTATCAGTCGAAAACGTTTGGAAGCAATTAAAGAGAGATCAAGCTGGTGTCAACCGGCCTGATATGTCGGGCTAGGAAGTTGGCAGCAGTTTTGCAAGTTTGTAGGAAGTAGTACTAAACCAATTTTCTTGGCGAAGCAGTAGTTTCAATTGTTGAGTTTCAGTTAGAAAGGGAAGGGGGCCAGTGAAATTACCGACACACGAGACTTTACAACTTTACGTATCGGAGTCGACAACGCATTGACAATGACCCTGGTGTTTCATATGTCCATAAGGGGCAGTGACCACTTACCATCAGTTGTACCGAGGTTGTTGAGGGTGGTGGCCTGTCAGCCGGGTACTACAAAGTACCCTTCCACCGTGCTGTGGTTTCCTCATCATGTGGAAAACATGATGAGGAAACCACAGCACGGTCGACAAAAGTTGTATCAATTGTTTTAAAGAAAAAAAAACTCGGACATCATAAAAACATAGGAGTGCATATTTATTGTATTGCCAATTAATGCAGAATAGTTTCTATGTATTGTGAAAGAAGTTAGAAAATTCTCTAAAGCAAAGAATTTAGAAATTTGATGAGGCTCTAATATTTGTTTTATTATAATATTATGCGATTGTTCGGCTTTATAATAATGGCTTATTAACACTGGTACATAACCAGTTACTGTTATTAAAAAATAATATTATCTTTCGAATTCAATATGATATTAAAGCGAAAACTTTCTAGTAGGTAATGTTACGTCAGGAACGAGCGGCGTGGGTAGTGAATAAAGCAAACAGGAAATTTCCTATATTTGTTGTTTCTAAAGTTATTTGTTCGCGGAATTTACAGCTGAGTCCTTTAATTTCCTGAATTTATACGAATCAGAATTTCGTACTGGCCGTCTCGTCAAGTGGGCCGACATAGAATTTTCGTTCGATTTTTTTACAGTAAACTAGATGTAATTTCAACACACGGATACAGAATAATTCGCATAGAAGATGAACGAATAGAATCAAATTTTTAACATTAAAAATGTTCATGTTTTTTAGTTGCACAGTTGAGTTTATTATATTGTTTGAAGTCAATTATTTCATACTAAAAGGAACTTATCTGTTCTACATTAATACTGGCTAAACAACAACTACTAATTCGTCTAATGAAATATAATCTTCTTAATTCTGGCTTAGATTGTCTTCGGCTTCGTCTGGGTGAATTGATATAAGTGTATCAAACACCTTCCAGATCATAAAATCCGCATCAAAATCTATCTTTATTAAATTCAAAAATTTTAAGGTTATATTATTATTCCGAATGATCAAATCTAATTGACAGAAATCCCGCTCCGCACCCGACTCTTCGCCGCTATTCTCCAAGCTCCAACCTAAAATTGAAGTGGTTTACGTCGTGACAGCGTCTATCCTAGCTTACGACGGCTTTGCGAAGGCAGATAGTTGGTGCTATAAGACCTATCTAGGTATATAGCTTATATAACAAAAGGAATTACTACTACCTATGTCACAAATGCAAAACCATATGCAAATCTGTATGCATTGGCAAGGCAATTGATTATAGAGCGATAGGGCCCACATCTTAATGAGGTTGATCACACATTGAAAGCACACACAATTTTGATTTGGCCAAAATAAGTTGATCATCTTCCTATCAGGCACACTGTAAATTTAAAAAGTGTGCTAACTTACTGAACGAGGCACCACTGACGCCCGCGCTTCTCATTCTCATGAGACTCACTTATTATTTGTCTTTGGCTTATCTTTAACCACAATCGTACCATGGTAAGTGATGTTATGTTATGTTATGCGGTTGGAAACAAGGAGCTGAAGATCGAGCTCAGTAGCGTGCCATAGGGGGGGCCTTTGTCCAGCAGCGGACGGAGATAGGCTGATAAAGTGATGTTATTACTGGAGATGGTAAGCAGACAAAGCCTAAATGCTGGTTTTGAAATGCCGCTGATGTAATACTCTGACTAATGCTTAGCGATAGACTGTACTTTGGTATCCTCACCACGTTTGCCTTCATCGAAAGCCCAAGGACGCCTCTTGCCATGGCATGCGACGTCACTCCCATCTGAGCCATCATCATTGTTGTCTGACAAGAGTTGCCTTGCCTTATTTTTATTACAATTTGATACAATGTACTTATTTACTAACCAATAGTAGCGCAAACAGTCGCTATTGATACTGTGGCTTGGTATTTATTAGTAATTTCCTCCATTCCTTCATTCTGTAGCTTCTGCGTAGTCTATTTTATAAATTGATCGGAATATTTTTCTTGCACCAATGACTTTTTTGTCTTAGTTCTTGATTTTAACACTTAATTAATGTCAACCTACTGCTTTCTAGGTTTACCACTTTGTGGACTATCATCTGACCATGGGGTCGGTTGTCTACCAGTCCTGGTCAGTCGTCTTTTGACCACCTCTACCATCTACACTTGGCAAGTATTTCGGAGGTTTTGTAAAGAAAAGGGCAGTCCTCCTGTAGTGTCTTACTATAACACAACTAATTTTAATCGCTAGCTAGAAAACTAGCGAAGTGAGAGAGAGAAACTAATATAATGAAGATAGTTAAAGGGACACCTATCTCGTTCTACTGGTATACGAAACGTCATATGTCAGAAAGAAACCTCCGAATCTATTAAAGTCTATCACAGCGATGATCCTCGTTCGACAGGAAATAATAAAAATAAACAAACTGTTCATTTACATAACGATACTGATATGCATATGACATAAACACATAAACAAGCAGTCAAGGTTAATGCACAGGATGGGCAGGAAATTGTCGCAAGCGCAGTGCGCAACTGACAGTGATCTGTGAGTCATTTCGCATTGCTTTGCGAGATTGTGTACATTGGGCTATGTGGCCGATGTGTAGTAGATAGTGAACTGGAATCGTCGTTGCAGACAAATTCGGTTTACATTGACGGCGCTACAATTATTGTTTCACACTGCTCGCGCGTCGAATCATCAATCTAATGACAAATAGGCTTCAAGATTGAATCTAAAAGAGTTACACAATTCGTGTGTGAATCTGTAAGATAAACACTAACTCGACGATTTTGCGGTCTTCGCGCTCTGTCTCTTTCGCTAGCCACGCAATCATGAGAGGCGAGAAACTTTTTAAATTTAATTTACGGACTCAAAACTCGCAAATAACTATTTCAGAACAAATGAAAATTGAACAATTGAATGTGTATGTCATTGTTTGTAACACAATATACGTAGCAAACGAATCGGGGACTCCCCCAATTCTTTTTGTCGTTCAAACCAACTGCCAACCGTCTGACGTGGCCATAGAATAAATAAATACATGTACTGTGTGTGCATTCACAATGCCGTTTTTGAAGTGCCTCGCATTTAAATTGCTGTTCTAGCCGTGCCGTTGTCTGATTAGACGGTATTAAAATCGCCACAAAATAATATATAAATACTCTATCATCATTTGAAATGTCTTCTGAAATATTATGAAAGATATTTTTGATAAACTGTAGTATATATATATAAAATGCAATAATGTGGTCATTGAAGAAATATTTTCATTTATTTACAAAAGCCGGTGTGCGTGCGTCCGTAATTCTTCTCCTAAGCGGCTTAACCGATATTTTCATATTTTTTGTACTTACGGGGTCATTTGGATTTTGAATCGAAAACCAGTTATTTTTTTTGCAACGAACATTTTTTTACCCTTTTTTTGCTCTGTAGTCAAGTTGACTTTTACCTCTATTCTCAGTTAGGCAGAACCACAACTAAGCAGCTAGTTTTAGGTTAAGATTGAAGTATGGCAATACAATGACGCGTGACACACAATCCTATACTACCGGCACGCTATGATGGCCGTTTTCACCTTTCAGATTGTCATAGGAAAAGAAACTGTATTACTTTGGAATAAGGTTAATTTCCATCATTATGCAATTAGCGGTTGAATCAATAGATGCACCTTATGTGCGAAGGAATAAAGGTTATTTTTCTTTGTCATTGTTAAACGTCAAAACGGCAATCAAGTTTAACAAACCAAAACGTAACACAAAATTGTAATCACATTACGCAAATCCGTTTAGAGACGCAGAGAGCGTAAAACAATAAGTGATAGATAATTAATAACAATCCTATTAGCCTGTGGGCCGAAATACGGGATTATTAGTTTAACATTACTATTACTTTTTCCATAATTGGGTTACAATTTTAGTCTAAATTGGCTTAGGAATAATATTTTTATGAAATTACAAACCGTTCTTAAGTCTACATACAGCAAAATTTTAGTTATAATTTTTTTTATTTTTATTTATTGAGATCACCAACAATACCTTTTTCACATTTAACATTCAAAAATACAGGTATTAAAATTTTTATCATAAATGTTGTCCCAATTGGACAGTAACGACCGCATGTATTAAAGAAAGACAAACAACAGAACCAAACAATATCTTAAAAAACAAAAAGAAAGTCACAACCCAATAAAATCAAGGAAGAAAAAATGTATATTATCACTACATAGTAGTAAAGGCGCTTTCTCTGTCCCTATATCCCTATGTATGCTTAAATCTTTAAAACTACGCAACGGATTTTGATGCGGTTTTTTTAATAGATAGAGTGATTGAAGAGGAAGGTTTATATGTATTAGTATCTACATTGTACCTGAGCGAAGCCGGGGCGGGTCGCTAGTATAAAATAATGCGAAAAAAAGTACCATCTATTAAGCTGAGAATGCTGGGTAGTTCAATGAGGTGCTTAAAGGTCTTCCTGGCAGATTTGATAGTGTCCTGCAGAAGGGTATCAACCCTGATAAACCAAGCCCGGGAAATTTTTATATAAATTCATAATTTTGTGTGTGTTTTTTTAATGTATTTAATTTAGTCATTTAATAAATTTAACATGTGTAGCTAGTTTTAAGAAATGGGTCCTTGTTGTCTAATTAATATTTTTAATATTGTCAAAGAAAAATCATCCTTATAGCTTGTGTCAAAAGGTTCATCTATTGATCCAATGGTTAATTGTGTTATGGTGCTGATGAACCTTATCAGAAGTCTTCCGCTAAACATAAAATTGTCGATATTTAAAAAGCGACATCTCACTTGAAATTAGTTAAAATATCTTCGAATGTTGTTGTTATGCAAATATAACATATTAGCTGTCCAACGCGGTTTCTTTTTTTTTATACCACATGGTCACCGTCAAACAAGCAGCCGGTCTACCTGATGGTAAGTGGTCAACACTAGGGGCATCGCCAATGCGTTGTCGACCCTGAGACGGGAAGTTGTTAAGTCTCATGTGCCTGTAATTTCACCGGCCCCCTTACCTTTCTAACCGAAACACAGTAATACAAGAGCACTACTGCTTTACGGCGGATATGGGTAAGGTGCTGGTACTTCCCGGACGAACTCTGCACTAAAAGCTCTACTACTCAAAAATTCATTACCGGGATGTAAAATACCCTATGTACTTATTCTAGACTATAATATATCTTTGTGCTAAATTTTATCCAATTCTGTTCAGTAGTTCTGGCGTGATAGACTAACAAACATCCATCTATCCAAACATTCGCATTTATAATGGTACTAGCTGTGCCCCGCGGCTTCACCCGCGTTTATCGATATCATATCCTCGTATAGCCTATAACCATCTAGGAAAAAATCCGCGTCGAATGGTAGCAGTCCCACCCCGATGTGTTCAGTAGTTTTGAGGTGATGGTGCGTCAAAGGAACCCTACTTTGCTCATATCTTAATATATATATTTCTTGTGTGCGTGTGTATGTGACTGAACTCCTCCTAAACGACTGGACCGATTTTGATGAAATTTTTTGTGTGTGTTCGTGGAGATTCGAGAATGGTTTAGATTTACAATTGGACCCGGTAGGGGGCGCTGCGATCGAAACCCTGAATTTTTGTATGGACTTATTTTGGCAGGACAACGTCTGTCCGGACAGCTAGTCTTTATATATAATTCTTCTGTACGTGTGTTGACAGTGAACTCCTCCTAAACGGCTGGACCGATTTGAATAAATTTTTCTGTATGCGTTTGGGTGGCGCCCTGGATAGTTTTGATTCACAATTAGACCCGGTAGGTGGCGCTGCGAGCGAATTCCTGCATTTTTGTATGCACTTATTTCGACAGAACGACGTCTGTTCGGACAGCTAGTATGTATATAGACAATATAGCAAAATGACTAAAAGTTAAATTGTGAAGTTAAAATTCGATATCCACTGGAATTTAGGTTAGATTGAATAACACATTGTTGCAACACTAAAATTGTTTTCAATAAAATCCATTAAGAAAGTCAAGATGTATTTCATGCAGAATGCAAGCAAAGTGAAAGTCTGGCAGATAGCCAGTCACAAGCTGGGATACAAGGAAACACGGTCATCCCGATTTGTGGCAATAATCTTCTGGCTTATATAGGGTTGTCAACACTGTGAAGTTTTATTTTGAATCAATTTTGTCGATTTGGAGTAATAGAGCTTTTAGTACAGAGTTCGTCCGGGGAAGTACTACCACCTTACCCATTTCCGCCGTTAGGCAATAGTGCACTTATTACTGTGTTTCGGTTAGAAAGGTAGGGGGGGTCGGTGAAATTACAGCCACATGAGACTTAATAACTTCACCTCTCAATATCGACAACATATGGCGATGTCCCTAGTGTTGCAAATATCTATTGGCGGTGGTGATCACTTACCATCAGGTGGACCGTCTGCTTGACTGTCGGCCCAAGGGTATCAGAATTTTTTTTTCAAATTATGTCGAAAACATTCTATAAAACAATGATATTTAATAAACTATAGATGCGTTCCACTCAGAAATGCCAACAAAAAAAATTGGTAATTTACCTGATTTCATTCCATTTTGTCGCGAAATCAACCACTGTCGCAACAGTACGCCTCGTGACTCTTATTCGATATTTATTTACCTAATATCCTATCCTATTCTATGACCACACCAAACTTCATGGAAATTCACACAAACATCAAGTTTCTAAGTTCGTGTTTTCGAAACGAACATGCGATTATAGTCTTTATTTCCATACATCCAAAGTGTTACAAAGAAGCCAGCTCTTCGTTTGACAACCCTAACGGACCAGTAGTAGATATAGTAACTCCGATCACTTACGAACGTGCGTTTCGGGTCAAATCGAGTCGGTAGATAGAATATTAATACATATATTGCAGAGAATTGCAAACGCACAGTTTCAATGTATATTTTAGTACTAAGTCGTAATTTGAATGTTGTAAATCTGTATAATTAACTAAGTTATCGAGGTCTATTAAGCGTGTTTTAACAGTTAAGTGTTGTTGAAAAATCAACCTTATTATGATGCGTTATAATTGATGGTGTAAACATTATTATAAATATCCCGGGACATTCTTTACACACGGCCGTCTGATCCCAAACTAAGCAGAGCTTGTACTATGGAAATTAGCTAACTACTACATATACTACTTTTTATTTTCTAAATACATACTTATTTAGATATTTACACCCAGACACAGAACATACAGACATGTTCATGCACACAAATGTTTGTCCTGGGTGGGAATCGAACACGCGACCCTCGGCTTGGCAGTCAGTCGCTAACCACCAAGCCAACTGGCCTGGTGTATTAGTATAGTAAATAAATAACCTTTGTCATTCTTTAATGCGGCCTGATCCCAAACTGAGCAGAGCTTGTACCTATTATGGAAACTATTCAACTGATATAGTACCTACATATACTAATATTATTTCTGAATACATATTTATTACACAGAACAAACAGACATGTTCATGTACACAAATGTTTCGGTAATCGGAATCGAACCCACGAACTATGGCGGCGGTGTTTAGCTCGTTTTGTTTATTTTGTCATGAGACTTAACAACTTTATGTCTCAGGGTGGACATTCCATTGACGATGCCCCTGGTGTTGTAAATGTCCAAAGGCGGCAGGACCACTTACCATCAGGTGGACCGTTTATATGTATGTCGGCACATGTGGTATAAAAAAAATACAATTAACAATTAGACCAATATATGCACCTTATCACAAAAGCCATGAGGCTGATTTTCTATTGTTCTGCAAATAAAGACCATATTCATAAACATCACAAACAATAAAGTAGGTGGCAGGGCATCATAACACGATAAGACATGTTCCGCGTAACTGTATTGTGGTTTGTATGGATTGCGACATGTCTACCAAATAAGGTAGACGAAGCCATGTTGGAGTACTCGTTACGCCTACTAGGTAGTTACTAAACAAAAGAAGATTCCGTTTAGATTACATATATCATAAACATTTAAGATTATGTACGTGTAATATTTTTCAAAAGTCAAAATAAACAGATTTAGGCAGAGTGAGTATTATAATAATAATAAATATCCCGGACATTCTTTACACACGGCCATCTGGTCCCAAACTAAGCAGAGCTTGTACTATGGAAAGCAGATAACTGATATACTACAAATACAACTTTCTTTTTTTAATACATACTTATATAGATATTTACACTCAGACACAGAACAAACAGGCATGTTGCACACAAATGTTTGTCCAGGGTGGGAATCGAACACGCGACCTTCGGCTTGGCAGTCAGAGTCGCTAACCACCAAACCAACTGGCCTGTCAAAATATATATAATTAGTGTATTATAATATTAGATTAGTATTAGATATAATATTAGTAAGCAATACGCGGCCAAACGTCAGAACTGCCATCAAAGGGTGCCGCTAGTGAATCTAAACATAACAAATCAGCTGGACTCGACTCGTGACTAGTGCATCCTTATAGTGTAGCAGAATCGATACTGACCTCCCCCTTGTCACACTCGCTTAACTAATCAATAGTGAACTTACCAAGTTCATTGCAGTCGGGTGACTCACCGAGCTGCCATTCATTGTACGATTGCTTACGTCGCTTTGTCTGAGTTTGTGCGACTTTTCAAAAAGTTTTTAGTATATTAGGCCAGTTGGCTTGGTGGTTAGCGACTCTGACTGCCAAGCTGAAGATCGCGGTTTCGATTCCCACCCAGGACAAACATTTGTGTGCATGAACATGTTTGTTTGTTCTGTGTCTGGGTGTAAATATGTATACAGTGAACCCGCGGTAATCCGACAAACGTTTTGCAGGGCAGTGTCGGACTATCGAATTTGTCGGACTATAGAGTACTGCTTAAGAGTCCCGAAATTTATTTATTTAAAATTACATATAAAAATGATTAGATACTATCTAAAGATTTGCCTAAATAATATTTGTGTACCTAAATTCAAATGGAAATATTGAATTAAACAGTGGTTATTTACCAGGAACATTTATTGCTTGTGTCAAAGAAACTTGAACACTCAAAGAACAACACTCAAATATCGAATAGATTACAAACACTTTGCATTTATACTGTGCCAGTATATACCCAAATGCATATGGCCTCCAACAAATTCAACAGTGATAGGCATGTCGGATTACAGGGGGTGCCGGATTAGACAGGGGCCGTATTAGCGGGGGTCCACT
The DNA here is from genome assembly GCA_907165245.1 of Habrosyne pyritoides. Lineage (NCBI taxonomy): Eukaryota > Metazoa > Arthropoda > Insecta > Lepidoptera > Drepanidae > Habrosyne > Habrosyne pyritoides. The sequence goes on along the minus strand of OU015603.1, from coordinate 11,443,077 downwards.
GTATAGAAAAAAAGTAGTATATCAGTTATCTGGTTTCCATGTCGTGTGTAAAGAACGTCCCGGGATATTTATTATTATTTTGATGTTTGTTGGATATAGCTTTTTAATTACATCATAAAAGCCAGGGTTATGTGACCCAAATGTGAACCAAGGCGGGGAATTCTAGTTTTTAAAATGATTATAATAAGTGTCATTATGGCGGATATTTAAAAAAAATATGTAATATAGAGTAAAAAGTTAAGGGGGTGAATTTTAGAGGTTTCTTTAAAGTTATTTAGATATTAGTCATAGGTGATCAAAGCTGGGTCAATAAAAAATGTGTAATTAATTCTAATACGATGAAATGATTACAATTTTTGCGGATACCTTAACAATTAATAATAACAAAAGTACAAAAAGGGGGGAGTTTTCTTCAAAGTTATTTTGTTTTAGTTCTATCGTAAAAACTATTATTAAGGCTTCCAATACAAAATCTCATTGGTTTTATAAACACGATAACGTATCCTTATTCTTAAATACAATACACGTCCAACTAAGTTTCAAAAGAACAGTTACAATTAAAAACTACTTAAAAATACAACAAAAAGTATTTATTTAGTAAAAAAAACATTAAATATTGTGCATTCGTACGGAGTTTACCTCATGCGAGACTAACAAGCAACTCAGATAGTCGCATTTATTTATACGTCAGTACATTAGCATAACGACATCCGTTTTATGACTCACTAGTGGCCTGCCCTGGCTTCGCACGGGTGTCATTTATAAAAGAGGTGAATAATGTGTAGTTAGATTTTACAAAAACAAATATCTAGTAACTAATTCCGCTGGATCTACTCTGAAAGTTATTTCATCTGTCCGGCGCTCGGCGAGGAAACACGTCTGTGGTGCTAGTGCGTCGAGTAACAGCGGGTGTAATACGTCCTGAAGATGTAGTAGAACCGAAACAAGTGTCGATTTCGTGTTGAGATTCCTTGCTTGGGACTTGACAGAGAAGGAGATCCAGCGGAATTAGTTGCTAGATATTTGTTTTTGTAAAATCTTACAATGGATCACGCCTAAGTCAATAAGTTAATGTGTGTTACTCTTTCGCTTTCCATGGAAGCTTGCCTCTCACGTGATTGGGTAGTTAGCGAAAGAGACAGAGCATAGAGATCGCGACGAAACATCCTCGAACTAGTGTTATTTTCGTTACAGAATCGAAGCTCTGATCCAGCCCGCAACGTTGGACAGGTAGACGCATAGGCGTATATAGGGGAAGGGGGGCCGGGGGGCCGTGCCTACCCCAGTATGGTCTAGTGCCCACCCCAGGATGTTGGAGTGAATCGAATAGCTAGAATACCTAAATAACTTCACACTTCCAAATTTTTGTTTTTTTAATGGGGCCAGGCCCTCTGAAAATTTTCCCTAGATACGTCAATGGACGTTAACAAAGGGAGATATTCCATCTTCTCTCTTCAACATCTTTAGAATTTTAGAGGAACTACAATACTTTAGTGTATAATTTTTAAGTATCACTTAAAGTAAAGCCTACGTACGTCATAGTAAATATATTTTTCGGCGACTTCATTGCAAAATATTATTCTTTCTACCTACCTAAATACTTAATTAAGTTTTATAATATACCTACATAAACCATCCATAAAAAATTATCTATTTGATGGTGATAACCGCATCCAAATCCGTTGCCTGGTTTAGGAGTTGGACATACAGACCGTCAGACGTGAAAGCGACTTTGTTTTATTGTAGAAGTCGGAATTGCATGAGACGCTTTATTTCTTTGAAACGTGCAGCGATAAGTTAAACAATTAGAGTTAGTTCTTAGAACATTCCACAATGTATGAGCTATACATTGCGACGGTAAGGTTTATTAAATTGTTAGGTATTTGTGAATGAATGAGATTCTTTGTCATAGTTATTGATAAGGGCTTGCCTTAAATGATGTTCGGAATGGGTATGAGCGATGAGCCGAGTACGCCGTGTCTCGAGTTAGACTCGATTCTTGGTAATACCAATCTATATTGAAGCGATTACGCCGGACTCGATTCTGGTACTCGAGTTAGGAAGAATTGATTTTGTAGGTGAAGCCAGGGCGGGGCACATATTTTATAGTTACTAAAATAATCGTAAATTCAAAGAGATATTTTGAGTTTGAGGACTTTCAACAACTTAAATTATCACAAGAGCCGCAAGAATAGAATAAGTGACTAGAAGTACTAACTACTCCATTGTGTTGAGTAGTAGAACTTTTAGTGCTGAGTTCGTCCGGGGAAGTACTACCGCCTTACTCATTTCCGCCGTGAAGCAGAAGTGCACTTCTATTATTGTGGTACAGGCTCATGAGACTAAACATCTTCACGTCTCAGGGTTGACAACGCATTGTCCCTGGTGCTGCAAATGACTATATGCGGCGGTGACCACTTACCATCAGGTGGTCTGCCTGTTAGTCGGCCTTCTTGGTATACAAAAAAAGAATCAAACTCCGCTCTCCAGCTCCCACAGTAATATTGAAACTTAAATTCGTCTCGTCCAAACCCAAACCTCGGCACAAAGTAGCACCATTCACGGTCATTTAAACTAGTTCACGCTACTATGGTCCTATTAACGTTCAACAATGACACCGAATAATTAACCCTACTCCTCTGAAATAAGGTCGATTTCCATCGTCATCTCATTGACTATTGGACTACATAACAAAAGCAATAGAGCAATTTTTTCTGTGATTTGGACGTCAGAACTGCCATCGTGGCTGCTTTGAAAAACCGATAACCTATCACGGAGATTATCCAATTCCCAAGAATATCTGGCCTTGACAATTGTGCGGTCATCCGCTTCATTCGCAACCGAGCGTGAGGGAAAGCGACGTTGAGGCGATGTGGGATTCGTCGCGCTGCCCGATAATTTGTCATGTATTTTCCAATCGTCGCGGTTGTGGACAGCTTTAATTGCTTGCGGGAAGTCTATTTCGATACGGAAGGAGGCTGAGGTGCTAGTTGAGCCAGCGGTGGTTAAACTGGATGTAAATCCTGCTAAAATTATATTTGTTACCCTTTCACGGAAACTACCAAAGGGATTTGGATGAAACTTGGCACATATATAGAGCATGCCCTGGAATAACATATATGATACTTTTATGCCGGGAAAAAGGAACATCCCTCGGGAACGCGGGCGTAACCGACAGGTAGTATCTATATAAATATGTTTTTAAAAATGTATATAATTTGTCTGGGCCATAGTTCAAACATATTCTTCAGAGGGGGGCTAGCTCCAATGATGCCATGACCGATACGATGAAGCAGAGTCGAAACCCAATGTAGACCCAATGCTAGGGTGGATAGCCTTGTGTGGAATAATATATCTATCATAGACACAAACAATCAATTCAAAAATTCAAAACCATTTATTCAGTTTAGGCCCTCGGCGGGCACTTATGAAGGTCAAATTTAAAGTTACTGAAGCTACAACCGGATCGAACGTCAGCCTTCAACTGAGAACCGGCAAGAAACTCAACAATTCTTTTTTCTTTTTTATTAAATATATTTTTATATAAATTTTATCTATTCTGACTTTTTGGCTATTTTATAATATCAATTTTACATAATTTTATATTTAACAATTACAAAATACTTAATATACCTAGGTAACATTCAAAAACAAAACAAAAAAAAATCCGAATTCTTTTCTAAAAGTTTATTATATTTCAGCATAAAACCGATTTATATTAGCAAAAGAATGTCCCATATATTTAAGCCGGGCTCGAGTATCCCAGGTTTAGGTATAGGGTTTTGCCATTGTTCTAAATCTGTATCACACTACATAGTATAAACCAAAGTCGCTTTCTCTGTCCCTATATCCCTATGTATGCTTAAATCTTTAAAACTACGCAACGGCTTTTGATGCGGTTTTTTTTTAATTGATAGAGTGATTGAAGAGAAAGGTTTTTATGTATAATACATGTGACATCCCACGGGAACGCGGGTAAAACCGCGGGGGACAGCTAGTACTATATAAAATATGTCAGCCAGTCTTCACGGTTCTCCGTCTGGATTTCGTTATAATGAGACGCTCTCAAGCTTTGAATTCCAATATTCACGGTACGCGGCGCGGAAACCGAAAACGTTTTATGATAATAGATATACATAAAATGTTTAGTAACAATTTAGAAGTAGTATAGTAGACTATAGAGTTTGTCCGGGGAAGTACTACCTTATCCAATACCGCCGAGAAGCAGTAGTGCACTTGTATTACTGTGTTTCGGTTAGAAAGGTAAGGGCGGTGAAATTACAGGCACATGAGACTTAACAACTTCATGTCTCACGGTTGACAACGCATTGACGGTGCAACTGTTGCAAATGTACTTACCATCAGGTGGACCCTCAGCTTGTTGTTCGTTTTATATATGGCATAAAATATAAAACAACATCAAATCAATTGCCATAATGGTTTAAATTATTTTAAGTACTTTTGTTCCAAATTAGAACGTCATGGAAAAGTCAACCCTATTCCTATAAGCAACGGTGTTTTATGCATCATCGTACGATTAACCATTGGAATAATAGTTGAACTAAATAGTTAAAGTTACATTTCCAATGACATTATGAAACGTCAAACAGGGCTGAAAGTTTAAGAGAGCTCAGTTGTCCAACTAAACCCATTTCTTGACACAAGAAGAGAAAGACTTATCAATACCAATTGTAAGGAAAATTATTCTCGAACGAAGAAAGTGTAGGCAACACTAATTAGAGTGAAATTAACTTTTAAAACACGAATTTAATTCATCACGCTTTTCTAAAACCTTAAATGGATGTCAGAATTTTAATTATTTATTAAAACGATTACAGAACACGTGTAACTATAATAGATGACAACAAAACATAATTATTTCTTGGTTAATTAATCACAGTGACATCACATACGATTTTCAACCTACGCTTCTAAGCAGTAAGAGCTAGGACAGTATTGTTTACAAGCAAAAAGTTTGAACTCGAAACTATTATCGTTTTTGTCTGCGGTGCGTTGATATAATTAGTGATTATTAGCTAGGTTTGATGACCGAGGGTACAATAAAAAACAAAATGTAAGAAAATGCGTGCTTCTAACACGCGGTAGAAGTGAAACCTTCAGAAGACTACCAGTCTCATTCTCTCTCAGGCTAAATCCTAAAGATGTAATGTGTATGTTTGTCGCTTTTTCGTTTCATCTAGTTTCAAGGTGCAAAAAGTTTTCACTTCAAAAAAGAACATGAAATGAGTTTACAACTGAACTTGTGAGGTTTCATAGTGTCAGGTGCAAATTTTGCCATAAAACCGATGGGTATTACCAAACGAATGTCCCATATTTTCGACGAAGATGATAGTCACCACCGGGAATAATACTATGATGTTTGAGACAACTTTATTTCTCATAAGAATTAAATTCACTTACATGAGAAAATAATATTAAAACTAAGTACAAATATGTTTGTCGGACGTAATACAAGTTACAATTTTATAATAAATGTTGAAGGTAGTTTTGAAATTTATAATATTAACAATGTTCGCTCGATACTTGCAAATCACTTTAGTAGTAGTAGAGCTCTTAGTGCAGAGTTCGTCCGGGGAAGTACTACCACCTTACCCATTTCCGCCGTGAAGCAGTAATGCAATTGTATTACTGTGTTTCGGTTAGAAAGGTAAGGGGGCCGGTGAAATTACAGGCACATGAGACTTAACAACTTCACGTCTCAGGGTCGACAACGCATTGGCGATGCTCCTAGTGTTGCAAATGTTCATAGGCGGCGGTGACCACTTACCATCAGGTGGACCGTCTGCTTGTTTGTCGGCCTAAGTGGCATAAAAAAAAAAAAAACTTACAAAGATCATGTGTAACTGGAAGTGGCACCCTACGTATGCGACGAGTTCAAAATATATTGTCTCAGTAATTTTTTAAAATTAATAATAGATTTGGCGTCCTTTATATTTTTAGGTTACTATTATAAACAGAATAAAAAAATAGACATTAAATATCCCGGGACATTCTCTTACACACGGCCATCTGATCCCAAACTAAGCAGAGCTTGTACTATGAAAACCAGATACCTGATACACTACATATAATTTTTTCTTTTTCTAAATACATACTTATACTAGCTGTCCGAACAGACGTCGTTCTGTCGAAATAAGTACATACAAAAATGCAGGAATTCGCTCGCAGCGCCACCTACCGGGTCCAATTGTAAATCTAAACCATTCTCGAATCTCCACGAACACACACAAAAAATTTCATCAAAATCGGTCCAGTCGTTTAGGAGGAGTTCAGTCACATACACACGCACACAAGAAATATATATATTAAGATATAGATATTTACACCCATACATACTTATATATAGATATTTACACCCATTACATTGAAATGAGTTTGTAACTCTGGTTTCAACAATAAATTCACTTTGAATTCCAAGGTATAAGACATAATATATAATAGACGTATAAGATGGCCAACATTAGTCCTCTTCTATTCTATCCTCTGAGGAGGGTCAAAGAGGAAAGAAATATGATGGTATGATGGCACAACCTCGATCGTTACCCTCCCAGTATACCTCATGTAATTCTGTTTATTTTATTCTGAGGTTATTTTTAACCGACTTCAATAATGGCGGAGGTTCTTTTTATCTCATTACATTTATATATTTACCTTACTGGAGACGTGGAGATTGAGACGTCTGACTATCCTTTACAGCAAATCCTAAAATTCAAAGACTTTAAACAAACACTTCTAATGTAGTAAGGATATCAAAATTTTAATGAAATAACAGAGTACATGAGTTACATTATGTACCACGGAACACGTTACATAGCGGAAATTGAGTCGAGTTGAATCGATTCCATTTCCTCCGTATCATCGCTTCGGCTCGATTAATTCGATTAAAGACATTTGCAGTTGATTTTTGCCGACATTGATTTGATTATGTACCTACAGTTTGGTGTATAGTACATATTTTTATTGTATACTAGCTGCCTGGTGTCACCCGCGTTCCTGAAAGGTTTTACATATTCCCGGCATCAAAGTATATGCCTATGTGCACTATTCCAGACTATAACCTATATCTATGCCAAATTTCAACCAGCCCCCTTATTCAGCTAATACAAACATCGCCGGCGAGCCGCATCATGGAGGCCTCGGAGAGCTTATCTCTCACGTGATTAGTAGTATTAGCGTAGTTAGCGAAAAGGCTGACTTCCGAAACGGTAGCTTCAGTAACTTTAAATTTGACCTTCAGAAGTGCCTTTCGAGAGCCTAAACTTTTTTTTAAAGAGACAGCATCGAGGCCGCGACGAAACATCCTCGAGTTAGTGTCATTTTTTTTTACCAGAATCGAGCCCCAGATTCTTTCAGCAGTTCTGGCGTGATTGACAAACAAACATATATATATATATATATATATATATATATATATAAACCTTATAATAGTAATTTATATGTATGTATGACATAGTAAGATAGCTGTTCCCGACATGGATTGTTATGCAATAGGGATGTGTCCTGACATGTCAAATCAGCAATTCTTTATGAAATGTCAAAACGATCGAATATATGGAGTTTTATATGAAATAGCAAGTTGTGACGTCATAATTGTACAGCATCAAATAACATACTTTTTATGAGTAGATCGGTTCTGAAAAATCACATTAATGATTTAATTTTGATCATAATGAATGTTTTCGTATATTTTTGGATGTTCAATACACTGGTTAGTGTTTGATCATTTATCTTTAACACAGGACACATCCCAATTCCTTTTTTTAACAGGAATCTTCCTGGTCTTATCTAGAACAACTCAGTTTCATCGCTATCGGATAAATAGTATGAAAAACCATAGGATACAAATATTCACTTTATATGTAAAGATTTTAAGCTGTTGTAGAATCCAAAGACAATATACGAGTATATTCAAATTTTTTGATTTGTATTTTTTATTTATTAAGCATTATAGCCAGTACCTAATTGTCTCTGACAAATCCACAAAGACTTAATCAGGCGGTCTTAAGCTTCTGTTATAGTGATCTAGAATATTATGTGTTATTTATAAATAAATAAATATCCTGGGACATTCTTTACACATGGCCATCTGGTCCCAAACTAAGCAGAGCTTGTTCTATGGAAACGAGATAACTGATATACTACATATACTACTTTTTTTTTCTAAATACATACTTATATATTTACATCAAGACACAGAACAAACAGACATGTTCATGCACACAAATGTCTGTCCTGGGTAGGAATCGAACCCGCGGCCATCGGTTTGGCAGTCAGAGCGTTAACCACCAAGCCAACTAGCCTGTCAATTTGAAAGCATTATCTTGTCACTGTGACGTCAAGATTAGGTAAGTAGGGGTTAACATGATATACGTAAAACAGTGACAAATATTTAGATATATTAGTAATTTTAATTCTATTTAAGAACATGTATTATTTACTTTTATTCTGTAAAATTCCAACAATTGTGATATCACTGAAACAAGGTGCTTCAAAATTATTTTTAAATTAAGTTCTGTATTGTTTTATTTACGTCTTAGTCCAATGAGGTTATAAGTTTTTCAGGGAGTTCTAATGTGTATTAAAGATATGACAGCTTTTTAATTTTGAAAAGATATTTCTTTATTTTTATTTTCCAATTAAAACCTCTTTTTTACGAATATGTATTATAATACAAAAAAAGGTTATTATAATTTAATGATGTACTATATGAATTATGTATAACAGTATTTTAATTAAAAAAAGTGTAAAATTATGTGTATAACGAAAAACATTAATTTTATTTCATAAAAAATATAAAAAAGAATCTGGATATTCGACATGTATTTAAAAATAATTGATACAACAGCAAACTTTAATCACCCAAATCGTAGTATGTGAATGTAAGTTTGTTTGTTACGCTTTCACGCGAAAACTACTTAACCGTTCATCATGAAACTTTGTACACATATTCTTGGAGGTATTGATGTAACATAGGATACATTTTGTGCCGGAAAATTGGTACATCATTCGGGAACGCGAGTGAAACCGCGGGGGACAGCTAGTAGTTAATAAAACTGATGCCCATTTTCACTAACCAATGAGTAACTTAGAAGACATGTTAAACATGTTAAATTAATATATTCAATCTATTATTTTGACTTACATTAGTTGCCTGAGCGATAGTCTGAAATCTTGGTCTCATTATTGACAAGTCTACCAACCTCTTAAGAGATAATGGGCTTAAAGATATCTATGTTTTTTAATTTAGCCTGAGGAATATAAGTTCTCTCGACTTTATAATAATTTCACAATTTTCAGCATATTACAAAACATGGAGCGAAATAATGTATATTATTTGATGGAATCCATTACAATGCTCGCGACGAATTTCATAATAATTCACTTATAACAGTTATTGTGTACCTCGTTCTTATTCCCACAGGTGTTAAGATCCAAAATGATTATGAAAATGCACAATGATGTGTATATTTCGTAACACAAAAGCAAGATTATTCAATTAAACTTTATAATTGTTTTGACCTTCTCATTTTTTTGTATACATTTTAGATGAGAGTACATATTTTACATGTTAACTCTTTCAGTCACACTAAATGGTAATAATACCAATAATTTAGTAATGACTTTATGACCGATGTCACGCTCATTCAATCAGCCCCCTTATTCAACTAATACAAACTTCGTCAGCGAGGCGCTTCACGGAGGCTTCGGTGAGTTTATCTCTCACGTGATTAGTAGTATTAGCTAAGTAAGCGACAGAGACAGAGCATAGAGGGCGCGACGAAACAACTTCGAGCTAGTATCATTTTTCTTACAGAATCGATCCCCAGTTGTCAAAATAATAATGTGCAGACGAAATTATGTGCATGCGTCGAAAAATACCGAAAAATAAAGTGTCGTAAAGACACGATATAAGTGAAACTTATATTTGTATTATAGTGAAACATTTTAATTATTCATCAATCACTTTTGTACAGCATAGATTGTCGCATAGAAAATTGTGAATTTCTTAAAATACAACTGCCACTTCAACTAAAATTATTCTCAGCAATTCGATATGTTTAGAATCAAGATTTTATCGATAGCGGTATCGTTCACAGATATATTTCCCATTTCAATCTGTACTGCGGATCATATCCTGTGGGAGCAAATATAACGGGTATTTTCGGATCGCTCGCAGCCTCCGTAGACGCCATCTCGTCTACGAGACGTCTTATTTTTATCAAGTGATTTCCCCTCTATTTATTTTGAAATTCTCTGACATTTCTCATTTTGAGATTAAATGTGAACAAAAGTTGTAGTGAAAATATAGTGAATATTACTGACTAAATATTAACGATTACTCTAAGAATGCTAGTTACATTAATATTGTATGGTAACGTTTGTAAGTTTAGATGTAGGTAGGAGGTAAATAAATCAATTATAAATTGATCATCTGATCTAAAACTTAAGAAGAGCTTGTACAAGAGAAATCAGATAACTATAGATAGATAGATAGATAGATAAAAGACAGGCAAAGATTAGTTACTTGACAATTTGTGACATTAGAGTTTTGGGGGGCCTGGAGTGCTAAAATACAGCCTAGGCTTAGTTTAGACTCGAGATCTCCCACAAATTACAGATCAAATCTGTCATGTTTTCATAAATGTTATAAATAAGTACCTACTACCTAGAGCTACCAATTGTTAAACTTTTCCCAATTTTTGTATCCCTAATATTGTAATTTGTGGAGATGAAATAAAGGAATTTTTATACTCTTTTATTTCTCTCTAAATCTTAATTTTTAATATTTACATTAAACCTAGACATACAAACACATGTTTATGCACACAAATATTTGTCCTGCCTGGGAATCAAACCCATGACCTGCAGCGTGGCAGACAGGGTCACTTATCGCCAAATGTACTGGCCCGAATAATAGTTTAATAATAACGGTAAAATTGTATCATGACAATAATGTCTGTTTGTCGGTTTCTTCTTTTATTATTTTCTCTTTTTTCTCGTGATTAAGAATATATTACTCAATTGTAACTTCTTCTTACCAAGCCTGGTCTTACCGGGCTAGGAAGCTCATAGCACAGGGTAACCTAGTTTGGGCTCCTGTCTCCCACAACTAAATGTACCTACCTACCTGTTTATGACAAAAAAATGTTGTATGTTTTATGTGTGGGAGAAAATAAACAAATTTTATTATTATTATTATCTATTATAATGCTGAAACGCTGTAGTTCAGGGACAGTCCATGAATTAAACATTAGCTATTCTGTTTAAGAATTTGATAAATATTTACAAACAGTTTTGCTGTAGCCAATCGAGAAGAACTGGCCAAAAAATATTTTTTGGGGTACCGTATCCAAAGGGTGGCAACTCTATAGAAACACCAAATAAAATTATGAGGTAACAAACATAAAAAAAAAATACAGACGAATTGAGAACCTCCTCCTTTTTTTGAAGTGGTAGTGAACCCTTTGTGTGCGAGTCCGGAACGCACTTAGCCTCTTTTACGTATCTTTTTTACTTCCACACGAAGTAGGCATAACAACCAAACACTAGCTGCCAGTTTTTATAGAAACAGGCTTCATTCGAACCGGCAATTGAACCTGGGACCCGACAGCGTGCAAAAAATAGGCAATAAAATGTAAAAGCTTGCGCCCGCCTTGCGGCGAAACTAATCAATTTTCAAAATTGTAGACATTGAGACAACAATTCTGCTTATGTAACGTTACGATGTAATAAACGTTCCTTATGAATGTTGTTAGATTCGATCCACCAACTTGATATAAAAGCTCAAAGCTTGGTTATATCTGTACCAGACGTGAATAAGTCGACATATATATTTTTTAATAGTATTTAGGGCATCAGGCTTGGTTATTTCTTTTTATTGAAATAAAATATTTATTCAAATAGGCCTTCACAGGCACTTATGAATGGTCAGACTCTTAACACCGATTCGGAAGGTTGCTTTTACTGAGAAGAGCCGACAATAAACTCAGCAATTACTATTTTCAAAATAAGATTTTGTACATAAAGATGTGTCCTGCTGGATCGAGCGCTACACCCATTTCGTCATTTCGTCAGCATTGTCGTCATTAAAATAATCATTTGTGTTGTAGAAAGCCTTTTATTTATTTCATTTATGAGAATACTAGCTGTCTCCCTTGGTTTTACCAGTGTTCCCGAGGCATATCACATTTTCCCGGGATAAAAAGTAGCCTATATGTTATTCCAGGATATGCTCTATCTATGTGCCAAGTTTCATCCATATCCGTTTAGTCGTTTTTGCGTGAAAGAGCAACAAATATACTTACATACAAATCTTTCCTCTCTATAATATTATTAGTATATTAGTGTAGATGTTCGTAAAAATTTAATCATTTTCCTAAAAATTTGCGGCACTCATAGAATTAACACTAGAAACAAATACAAACTCGTAGTACCTGTAACTTGTCTCACTAAAGTTAACAAAATCTTTTAAAGGGCAATGTATACGTTTCTTTAACACTAATCATACCATAACCGGGTCAAATGACCCATTTTGAACTTTGCATTGAAAATGCACGTATCGTCTTATTGCTTTTGCACATTTGACTTCATGACTTTTTCTTACTAATTAATATACAGTTATACTATTTATTTCCCTTCCTAACAACCATATTTCATACATTCAAGCAGGAAACATAAAGTCACATTTGACACGCTGTGGTAGAAATAGGTACCTACTAAGTGTTGGTACGATTAGTGTTAATAAACTACCTAAATACATACAAGAATAACCGGTGCATAAATTAAAAAGGTAGTAAAGAATATATACTTTTTATCAAAATGGATTTTATAGTATATCTGATTATTTAGAGGATAATAATCATTAGCAATGAAATGAATTGCTCGCCTGACAGGCTCTTCATTTAAGTATTTTTCCGTAATATTTAAAAAAAACTAAAAACTGTAAAGACGATTTATAACAGCCTGTGAAGGCCTACATGAATAGTTCATTAGCTTCAGTAACTTTAAATTTGACCTTCATAAGTGCCTTCTGAGGGCCTAAACTGAATAAATGGTTTTGAATTTTGAATAAACAATGTTTCTAATCTTTTCTAAGATTCTTATGTTGTCTGAAAATTCCAATAAAAATTTTCACATACAGGTAAAAAAAGTAATTAACGGAATAACAGAATTTACAAATAAAACGTAAACCTAATGGCTGCTCTGTAAAGTGTGCACTTTCGACATATCAACCTATTACTATTCACGGTACGAATATTTAAGTTCTACTCTTATTATATTGCTAAAGTTTGTAAGTATGGACGGATATACAATGTTACAAAATACTCCGTAAAAAAAAATTATTATCAGAGCCAACAACCCTAGTAAGCTGTCATGTCAGGGAACCAGATTATTTAACAGAAAGGCAGAAAGAAATTGTCTACTTTAATAGATTTTCTATTTTTCATTCATAAAAATCAGACTTTTTATTTTTTTAGGGTATGTTATACAGCGTTACTAAGGTTCTTAAATATTGTGAATAATAAATAAATAAATATCCCGGGACATTTTTTACACATTTTCTAATCCCAAACTAAGCAGAGCTTGTACTATGGAAACCAAATAACTGATATACTACATAATATTACTTTTAATACGACTGTATGTTTTTTGTGTATGTTTTATAACCTCTTTTAAGTCTCCCGCGTTATTATAAGATCTTCACACACATTTTCTACGTCATTGAATCAAATAATATCGTACTCGTACTATATAAAACACAAACAAACAATTCACACAAATCTACATTGATAACAAGCAAACGCAAAAAATCTACGGAAACGCGATGTCGAACCTTGAACTTAAAAGGCAAGACAGCATAAAGCCTTCAACTCGTTACTCCAATTCAAATAAAAACCAACTCTAAAACGCAATATATAAGATTCAAAAAACACTACAGACAATTACTAAGTCATGTAGCAAATTATACAATGGAAAAACAACCTTAAAAATGTGGGAGCAAGGTTTATAAAGATAGAATAGACGTTGGCAGTTCAATGGCTTCGAGTAAAAAGCTGGTATAGAAGATCGTGGAGTCACGCACAGTATTGCAACTCTGTATTGTGTCGATCATAATTTTTTCTACGTTTTACTCAAGGTTTTATTACCATTTGATATGTTTTTATGAGCCTTGCGTTCTTAAGAACGATATCATACCCTATTTAACTGGAAATTGTACGTATATCCGTAAATTGTACGTATATCCGTAAATTGTACGTATATCCGTAAATTGTACGTATATCCGTAAATTCTACTACCCTGCTAATATTATTGTTGCAAAAGTATTTTTATACCACATAGCTGTCCCCCGCGGTTTTACCAGCTTTCCCGAGGGATATCACGTTTTCCCGAGATATAAAGTAGCCTATATGTTATTCCAGGATATGATATATCTATGTGCCAAGTTTCATCCATATCCGTTAAGTAGTTTTTGCGTGAAAGAGTAACAAACATACTTACATAAAAATCTTTCTTCTTTATAATATTAGTATAGATTTACCGATAAACAAGCAGACGGTCCACCTGGTGGTAAGTGGTCACCGTTCCCTCGGGAACGTCGGTGAAACCGCGTTGAAATCGACATAAACCTATGTCGTACTAACAGGCCCATGAGATTGCAAAAAAAAAAACAGAATGGTATATAAAAAAGTGGCTTTCCTTCTAATGATATATTTTTGAAAGTATTTAAATAAGTCTAAAGAGCATTTAACCTTTTTAACAGTTTAGTTTTTGTTTTCCTATTTTTATCATTTTCTCATTTCGTTGGTCAGATAAAATAAGTTCTAAAACCTCTTAGCAAAACTTCAAGACGTTTTAATCCCAAGAAACAAGATCTCAATTTATTTCTTCAAAACCGGCTGGAAATTATCTGTAAATTTATTGTCATTTTATCCACTTTCCCTGTAATTTATTTGCTAAATAAATGGATTCTGCCTTGATAGGAAACTTTAAGCATTTTATCTCGGTACTTGTGAAGGAATTTTAGTATAAATTGAGGTCATTAATCATTTTGTTTTAGCTATAAATTACCTAAATATACTTTACTACTTGTATTACTTAACTTGTTTTATGTTCCAATCAATAGTTTAGTCGTGAAAGGTTTCTTTCAGTTCGTATTGAAGTTTCATCTACACTAATATTATAAATAGGAAAGATTTGATTGTTTTGTTTGTTTGCATTGAATAGGCTCCGAAACTACTTGACCGATTTGAAAAATTCTTTCACTGTTGGGAAGCTACACTATCTCCGGTGAACGTAGGCTATATAAATTTTTTTTAAAAGTAAGGGATCCATACTAAAAGTCCAATAATGTAACCCAAGGTGTGAAAAAATTACCAAAAAACTTTTGTAACGTGCGAAAACTATTGATGGTAGAAAGAACAAAATAGTGCAACATAGTTTGGCAACGCGGGTGAAACCGCGGGGGACAGCTAGTTACTAATATTGTAAATGAGTAATAAATCCTACTATACTACCGGTACGCTATGATGGCCGTTTTGACGTTTCAGATTGTCATAGGAAAAGGAACTGTATTTCTTTGGAATAAGGTTGGTTTCCATCATCATACAATTAGCTGTTAGATCAATAAATGCACCTTATTTTTGAAGAAATAAAGGCTATTTTTCTTTGTCAGTGTTAAACGTCAAAACGGTCGTCATAGGGCCGCAAGTTTAATTATAAATGTGAACGTTTGGAAGTTATGGATGGTTGGATGCTTTTTAGTCTTAGGTAAAGACTAATCAAGGAATTTTATTCAAGCTTAGCTCAAATTTAGTTTTAAACCTGAATTAACTATGACTCACGCTCCACTCCCGTTCTCGGGGGATGATTCTATTCCCCGGGATAAAAAGTTTCCTATCTGTTAATACAGGTTAATACACAATTTTTCTGCATAATTCTTGTTTAATTTCTATATTTAATAGTATAAAACAACTAGCTGTCCTCGCGGTTTCACTTGCGTTCGATAGATATTAGATTTTCCCGTGATTTAATTTATTTTCTAGAGTTCGTCCGGGGATGTACTACCACCTTACCCATTTCCGCCGTGAAGCAGTAGTGCACTTGTATTACTGTGTTTCGGTTAGAAAGGTAAGGGGGCCGGTGAAATTACAGGCACATGAGACTTAACAACTTCACGTCTCAGGGTCGACACCGCATTGGCGATGCTCCTAGTGTTGCAAATGTCCATAGGCGGCGGTGACCACTTAGTATCAGGTGGACCGTTTGCTTGTTTGTCGGCTCAAAT
Source organism: Habrosyne pyritoides (assembly GCA_907165245.1). NCBI lineage: Eukaryota > Metazoa > Arthropoda > Insecta > Lepidoptera > Drepanidae > Habrosyne > Habrosyne pyritoides. The sequence continues at coordinate 11,426,771 of OU015603.1, read as the reverse complement.
GGCATAAAAAAAAAAAAAAAAAAATTAATAATTTTTGATAGTTTTTCATGCAACATTTTAGTATCTTATATTACTTACCTGTGCCATGTGTTAACCTTATATTATGGCTATTGAAGAGCGGGGTCTTCTGACACAAGTATTTCTGTACTTAAAAGAAGGACCTTAATTTTAAATTGTAAACCTTGGATACAGAAATAAATATTTTTATTATTCTTTATTATCTGTTAATCCAGGTTACAAACTATCTATATGCCTAGTTTCATCCAAATCCGATAAGTAATTTTTGCGTGAGAGTCCCGAATATCCATCCATGCAAACTTTCGCATTTATAATATTAATGGGAAGTAAAACCGCGGTGTCAAAGGCTAGTATGTGACAATGAGCTAAAGCTCTCATTATGTTCCTAAAATATTTTCGTCCTAAGGGCCATTAAAATTTACATTTCCATCATTATATCTTCACTTACAACAGTGAGGTCTCATTTTATATTCGCCCTTCAATTATTTGAAAACTCCAGACTTATTTATACGAAAAGAAGTCAATAACGACTCTTGGGTATTTATGTTCAAGTGAGTACGATCCTTGGTTAAGTTTATACAATTTTTGTTACAGAATTTAATAGTTCATTTCTCTTGTTTAGAAATTACTTGGGATGTGTAATTTGTTGTTAAAAGATCTTTGGAGACTAGCTATAATGAAATAGTGACCAAACCTCAAGTCTATCTAAACACTACTAATTTTTTGATATTTATGATGTTATTTATATATTATGATATTCAGTACAATCAGACAAATTTTTTTTATGCCAGTTAGGCCGACAAACAAGCAGACGGTCCACCTGATGGTAAGTGGTCACCGCCGCCTATGGACATTTGCAACACTAGGGGCATCGCCAATACGTTGTCGACCCTGAGACGTGAAGTTGTTAAGTCTCATGTGCCTGTAATTTCACCGGTCCCCTTACTTTTCTAACCGAAACACAGTAAGACAATTGCACTACTGCTTCACGGCGGAAATGGGTAAGGTGGTAGTACTTCCCCGGACAAACTCTGCACTAAGAGCTCTACTACTCTAAAAATTTTAAATAGGAATCACATCCCTATGTAAAATATAAAACAACAAGCTATATACCCCGCGGTTTCACCTGCTTTCCGGAGGTCTATAATGCGCGAACTGTCAAACGCCCGCAGTTATAATAGTAGGTATTCTTTGAAATTCTCGCCTTTTCGCGACTGTAATATGCATGTATTATACATATAAACCTTCCTCTTGAATCATTCTGTCTATTAATGAAAACCGCATCAAAATCCTTTGCGTAGCTTAAAAGATCTAATTGTATAGACGGCGGAAAGCAACTTTGTTTTATACTATGTAGAGATTACGTGCAAATCTGCCATTTTCGATCTTGAGGGCCCTTTGTGAAGGCGAAGTCAATTTCTCAGAGTTCTCTTTCTAGTTGTTTATATTAAGAAAGCTTCAGGAAATAAGATTCTTTGTAGCTGTTTTATTACTTAGGTAGGTAAAGCAGCTGTATTCAACTCTCATTTATTATAATTAAATAACTTAAATTATTTATTTTTTTTTTAAATATATGGGAATTATTTATGGGATAACCCATAATATTTTGCAATATATGACTTCGAATCAATATTATTTACAATCAAAAGCACAATTAAATTCCAACAAACTTGAGCACAAACACATCCGAGCACATTAAAAAAAGAAAATAACTCACAAATATTGGCCAGTTGAAATAGTGGTTGGAGACCCTTACTGGCACGCCACAGGGTTTGATTCCCACCCAGAACCAACATTTGTGTGCTTAAACATGTCTGCTTGTTCTGTGTCTGGGTGCAAATATCTTAATGAGTATGTATGTAAAATGAAATTAGAGTAGTAGAGCTCTTAGTGCAGAGTTCGTCCGGGGAAGTACTACCACCTTACCCATTTCTGCCGTGAAGCAGTAGTGCACTTGTATTACTGTGTTTCGGTTAGAAAGGTAAGGGGGTCGGTGAAATTACAGGCACATGAGACTTAACAACTTCACGTCTCAGGGTCGACAACGCATTGGCGATGCTCCTAGTGTTGCAAATGTCCATAGGCGGCGGTGACCACTTACCATCAGGTGGACCGTCTGCTTGTTTGTCGGCCCAAGTGGCATAAAAAAAAAAAAAAAAAAAATGAAAAAAATGTATAATATCAGTTATCTGGTTTCCATAGCACAAGTTCTGCTTCGTTAGGGATCTGGGGGCAATTCCACTAACCAAACGTCATTTTTGACGTTTAATCTTATTGTACTAAACACACCAACTATCGAACTGCTTTTGTGTTTCGGTAATGCTTCACATTCGTTCGAAAGATTACGTCAAAATGTATTTTTGTTTCGGTTGTAGTGCGAAGGAATAATCAATTTGACATTAATCGTAACCATTCCATTGCCGAACCAAACGTGCTACTCGAACGTTACATTTAGTGGAATTGGGCCCCAGGTGGCCGGCCGTGTGTAAAAAATGTCACACGATATTTTTTTATTATTTTGGACACAATACTAATGCCCATTGTAATTCAAGCTTTCCCATTAATTTCAGGTCGTGTCGGGGCCGTCGGTTGCCATGGCGACCGTAGCTGAAACATACCCCTGAAACAGCGGTGAGTGCACTAAAAGTGCGACCTAACCTTGTAACCTACATAGGACAAAGGGCAGGTGAAGGTAAACCAAATGTGTTGTAAGTCTTGATGGAAGTGACGTTAGCAAGCCTATTACAAATGTAGAAACAAACACTTGATGTTAAAATAGGAATGGAATCGTATCGTAATTTCTTTTGTAATGATACAGAATGGTGAATGACAATTGACTGAATGAATGACGGAATAAATGAATTATGAAATTTAATGATTTTGCACATGGGTCGCACTAAGCCTTAGTGACTAACATGTACGACCAGAGATGTCATTCCCTATGCTGGTTGTTTCCTAACTAGGGGAGAGCATAAGAATATACTTACAGCATAGAGTTCTTCAAGATGGGTGTGGACAGGGTTTTCAGGATCGGCACTATATTACTTACTTAGTGGTATACTTGGCGAAACGTCAATAGGCTGCGGTGACCGAAAAATTAAAAGAATTACAACGACAAGCTGTAACCACTAGAAGTTAGCTGGCTTTCAAGTTAGTTAAGATTTCCGACTTAAGGGTACCAGGCGGGTACTAAAAAGTTCCCTTCCTACTATGATTTCTTCACGATGTTTTCCTTCACCGAGAGGTCCAGCTGATTATAGGATTCGAACCCACAACTCTCGTCACGCCATTCAATGTCATTATCAACAGAGCTATCATCGACTTGAAGCTAAACGCGTGTTAATAATTAAAATGGCGAGCATTAATAGTTCTCGCGTCGACAAATTATTCTAATGAATAAAGAACACTTTTTCTAGCAAACATTATTAATTCAATTAGATTTCTAGAGCGGGAGAAAACCGTCAATATTTCATCGGCCGTTTGAAATTCAACGCGATTTTGTGATTGTTGGCGATTTAGCAAATTAAATGACCATCCATTTGGTTATTATTGTAGTTTTTGTGCGCCAACGCCTCTTTTTGCTTAGTCTCGTTAAGATAATTGGGTGCCATTAGCTAAAATTATTTTAAAGTGAAGCTTTTAAATTTTTTGAGTGACAACCTTTTTTATTCTCACTGGGATTTTAAACTAACTCGATGTTTCGTCGCGGCATCTATGCTGTATCTCTTTCACTAACTACGCTATCTTATGAGAGGATTACTTTCCAAGGCCTAGTTACGCTGCCTCGCCGACGAAGTTTGTATTAGCTAAATGTTCATGCACATTAATATTTGATCTGGGTGGGAAGCACCAAGCCAACTGGCCAGCTTCTCATCTGCCCATTGGGTCTCTACCGTCGTCTCTTGGCCACTACTTCTATACTTCTATACCTTCAGGAAGAGGTCAGTAACAATTGAGTGACAATAACAGCTATAAAAATTATAGGTAAGTAAGTATGAAGAATGTCGCAATGGATCAGAGGTTTGATTTTGTTCTTGTACCTCGGCAATGATTTTCTTACTCAATGCTCTGTCTCTTTCGCTAACTACGTAATTACGTGAGAGGTCCGATGCGGTTCGACCCGATAAAGTTGGAATAAGCTGAATAAGGGGGCAGTTCAATACATCTGTTCAAACAGCACAACTTTGTAGAGGCAAACAATATATACGTCAACTTGGTAAAACCTCTGGTACCAAATTGTGAGGTCGTTCTATGTCCTAGGAAACATTTGTGTAAATAATAATGTTTTTCTACACAATATACTTATGTATGTGGGACACAACTCATGTTCTTCCGTTTAAAAGAAATAACTTTTTACTTGCTACTTATGGTTTTTTTTTAATAATATAAACTAGTGCTTGACTGCGATCCAACCTGATGGTAAGCAGTGATTCAATCATTGATGTTGAGACGCACTAGTTTATTAAGTTTTTGAGTAGTAGATCTCTTAGTGCAGAGTTCGTCCGGGGAAGTACTACCACCTAACCCATTTCTGACGTGAAGCAGTAGTGCACTCGTATTGCTGTGTTTCGGTTAAAAAACAACCGGTGAAATTACAGGCACATGAGACTTAACAACTTCACGACTCAGGTTCGGCAAAGCATTGGCGATGCCCCCAGTGTTGCAAATTTCCGGTGACCACTTACAATCAGGTGGACCGTCCGCTTGTTTGTCGGCCCTTCTGGTATATAAAAAAAGAAGAGAATTCTAGAGTTATAAATAAATAATAAATATCCCAGGGCATTCTTCACACATGGTTACCTGATCCCAAAATAAGCAGGGTGTGCTGCTTGTACTATGGCTACCAGCTGATATATCTACTACATTTTATACTTATAAAGATATTTAGAACCAGACACAGAACAAACAGACGTGTGCATGACACACAAATCATTGGCAGTCAGTGTGTCTAACCAACAAGTCAAATGGCCCGTCAATTGGTTCTAAATACGTTGTTAAAGGGGTTTCCCAGCTAGCTTACATCCCGCGGTTTTACTCGCGTTCCCTAGAGAGTTAACGTTTTCCCGGGGTTAAAACTTTGCCTATTTCACTCTTCGATCGCGAATATTGTTGCTTTCTATTAGTGAATTAAGTTTAGAATTCGGAGTAGTTTATCTTACTGCTATATCCCAACATATAAACCTTACTTCTTTAGACACTAGCTTTCCGTTTTCGAAGTATCTAATGTAATAGTTTATTGGACTCAAAGAAGTAATAAAATTATACATGTTTGCTCTTATTCTGTACTAGCTGTCATGACGATATCATAGATAGCCTATATCCATCTACGAAAAATTCCGCGTCGAACGGTAGCAGTCCCATCCCGATATGTTCAGTAGTTTTGAGGTGATGGTGCGTCAAAGGAACCCTATTTTCCTTTTATATAGAAGACTAGCTGTCCCCCGCGGTTTTACCCGCGTTCCCGTGGGATGTCACATGTATTATACATAAAAATCTTCCTCTTCAATCACTCTATCTATTAAAACACCGCATCAAAATCCGTTGCGTAGTTTTAAAGATTTAAGCATACATAGGGATATAGGGACAGAGAAAGCGACTTTGTTTTATACTATAATATGTAGTGATGATACATGAAGATAGTAGCACATTTTGACCACTGATATATATAATATACTGATATATTACAGATATTATATTATATCTGACACAGAATGTGCCATTGAGGATATAGGCAAGCGTTTGGTCTTAGCCTCTGGGGACTTGAGAGCCAGGGCCTTTTTTGCCCAGAGACTAAGCTTAACCATCCAACGGGGCAACGCCGCTAGTATCATGGGTACCATGGAGCATTTAGAGGACCTTTTATTTTAGCAAAATTTTCGGTTTTGTTTTATTAGTGTACATAATATAGTAACTAATGTAATTTTAAGTCCTTGTGTATTTTTCTATGTATATATTTGTTTATGTTAACATACTGATATATTTGGCAAATTGTTGCACAAGACATTAATATCCCCATACCTTCTGTGACAAATATGTCACCGATGCATTGACGGCCTTGATATTGTTTTCTCTCTCTGCGTAGGTGTGTGAATAAGATAGCAATCACCCAACGGTCAATGTAGTAGGAAATCCACCTTAACTTCGATTCCGAGAGCAGTTCACAATCATCTAGCGGATTAGGTCATCGAGTGGTTTCGGAGATTAACTCCTACATCTTTATCTCTATAATTATATTGTAGTACGGATTATTATTTAGGGTTGTTTATCTCGACAACGTATTATCTACATAGACACGTAACTTTTGCCGTACATGAGTAGGTAAGGCCTCATAGCAACTTAAGCTTACTACTTAAGACAAAAGACTTACCGAACAATGTTTAAGTACCTACCATATAACGTATTCTATAATCTTGGGAGGTTTGGGTTTAACAATAAGTTTAAAATATTTTTAGAGTAGTAAAGGGCAAATATTGTTAAATCTCCGCTATCCGTCCGTCCGTATACCACAGGGCTGTACCTTTTGTACTTGAAACTAGACACTACGCATGTTTTCGGAGCTTTATAAAATATTCCAGGCAATCCTTTGTGAGGGATTTCGACTCGCAATTATAATAATAATAAATGTTCCAAGACATTCTTCACACATGGTTACCTGATCCCAAGTGAAGCAGAGTGTACTGCTAGTAGTATGGCTACCAGGTAACTGATATACTACTTTTTAAATACATAATTATATATATATTTACACCCAGACACAGAACAAACAGACATGTTCATGCACACAAATGTTTGTCCTGGGTGGGAATCGAACCCGCGACCTCTAACCACCAACCCAACTGGCCCGTCAAATGACAACTTTTTTTAAATATTTCCCGCCCTGCATGGCACCTGCGTAAAACAGTCTTAGAGTACGTTCATCAAGTTATTTAGTCGTGAAAAGTTTACAAACAGAAAGAGATAAGATTAACATTCGCATTTATAATATTGATTATATATAGCCTTGATTATTACTTAATTAAATGGTAATTATGACTATAGGCTATATCATAATCCCGGATACATAAGATCTATCGTAAGCTAGCGATTCAAACCGAGGCTCCTCCAACACTGCCTCTAAGCTATATTAAAAACGTGCTAAAAGTCAATATTCTGTCTATCTTTATGATTACTTCGCAAGGTTTTCTCTCGCTGGAAATAACGGCTCCATGGAAGCAATTACGCGAACTTATTTGGTTTTAGACGACCCTGTACTAAGCTCTTTTAAATAGGTGACTGAAAATAGGGTTGGGTCTTGATGGAAACGGTGGGTACTTATTTTTGGGGTTGTTTTTTATACCAGTGTAACTATATATTTTTTTCTTTATTAGGGTTTTGTACCCAAAGGGTAAAACGGGACCTTATTAATAAGACTCAGCTGTCCGTCCGGCTGTCCGTCTGTCCGTCTGTCCGTCTGTCCGTCTGTCCGTCTGTCCGTCTGTCACCAGGCTGTATCTCATCAACCGTGATAGTTGGACATTTGAAATTTTCACAGATGATGTATTTCTGTTGTCGCTATAACGACAAATACTAAAAAACAGAATAAAGTTAATATTTAAGGGGGCTCCCATACCACAAACGTGATTTATTTGCCGTTTTTATTCTTATACCACATGGGCTGACAAAAAGGTCTCCCTTTTCAACTTAATAGTTAGTGATCACTGCCGCCTATGGACATTTGCAACACCAGGGACATCGCTGCGTTGTCGACTCTGAGACGTGAAGTTGTTGAAGTCTCATGTGCTTGTTGTCTATTGCCTGTTGTGTGACTGGTCACGCTCTCATATGCATGTGAAATGTTTTGAACTTGGCTAGACACGCTGTCGCTGTGTTTAGATTTACTTAAGTTATCTTAGTTGTTATAAGTTCTCATGTAAGTGAATTTATAATTCTTATGGGAATAACTGCAAGCATTTTTCATTATCGAATGTAATATTTTGTTTTGTTCCATTTAAAGTTCTTTTTTACCATAATATTTAGTTAATAACACGTTTTTTAATCATTTTTAAATAAGTTTTTTAAGCTATAAAACAAATAAAATTTACTTCACGTACGTCACTTGGCAAAGCTCTTCATTAGATGCCTACTTACAACATGTAGGGAGGTGGTTTAAAATGACCATATTAGCACGTCCGCCATATTGGATTTAGAATGACGTCACTTAGCTAATCGTGCAATATCAACAAAAACAATTGATAGTGCAAAATTTCAGCTCGATTCAAGGTGGTCTAAAATTCAGTTGCAAGATTTGTGCCAAACATACTAACAGGTGAAATAAAATAAAAACAATTTTATTCTGTATATTTGTAATCAAAATTGACAACTCTACAATATCGAGTATTTGTGCCAATAGAATCATGTTACTCGATTGGAAATTTAATAGAATTATTTGTGGGACTTCTCTGTGACACCCCTTTCACACAAACATCTGTATCTTGGAATTTTTAAAGGGAATATGTTTTATTTAATCCTGTCATAACTTTTGCGTATTCAAAAATACAATTTATTGCGAGAAATATTAATTTTATTTATCGGGAAAATGTTGGCTCTAAAGAACTCCAGTGGTGTATTTAATTGACTCCAATTTAATTTATTTGAGGTGTACTTAAGACAAGTTATATGTTAAAAATATATATAGGTAGCTGTCAGCTATCAGCTTCAAAAGTGGTGCTTCCCAAAGATCACAAACTGAGTGACACTTCACCACTTCAGTCTTTACAGTAGTTTTAAAGATTTAAGCATACATAGGGATATAGGGACAGAAAAAAGCGACTTTGTTTTATACTAATATATGTAATGATAATAATTTGCAAAATCACAAAACTGCTAAAATTAATGTAATCTAAATTGAATATGTACGCTTTCCTAAAGGCTTCTTTTGTATCTATTTCAACAAACTATTTTGAATTTGAAAGAAAGCTCCACTATTCCCTAATAACATAGGCCGAATTATAATACCGAAATATATTAGATCGCAGGCCAGTAGTTATATTCTAAAAACATTCAGGACAGTACTGAAGAACTTTAGAATATCAGTGATTTGCATATTCTAGTTGCAAAAGCGCTTTAAAGCTCATAAGTGCTACTTAGTAAAGCTATTTTAGTAGGAAACTTAAGTTACAAAGGCCTGACACACCTGGGGCATGGAATAAGGAGGACAACAACGTCGATTACACTTTTAAAAGCCTTTGTCAGGCGCTTCAATAAACCTTTTACATAGTTGTTACTACTTCTTTTTTTATATATTCAGTACTAGTTATCCCTCGCGGTTTCTCCCGCCTTCCCGTAGTATACTGAGGACAAAGAGTAAGATTTTATTAATAAAACTAGCTGTACCCGTGACTTCGTACGTTTGATTACTTTGATGAAATAAAGCCTTTATTCTGATCTAAACTACGATCAAATTTACTTCAAACCCCAATCAATTCGTCCAATAACTTTAAGATTAGCGTGTTCAAACAGACCGACAGATAAAGTTTTCTATATTATTTTTGGATTACTACCTCATGACGGTTTTACAGGTATATTATGGATAGATAGAAGAAAAAAAGCCTTGCATTAAGGCAAACCAGTAACTCCGAAAAAGAACTCAATAACTCTGTAATTATAAATTTCTTTCACACAACATTTTAAAGCATTATAAAAATGTAATCTGCGTAGAACACGGCGCGGCCGTCGAACAATGGTTGTGTCGCAACATTAGCGCGTACGGTCACGGGACCAGCAGCCCAGTTCCCAGGGTCTGTCGTCGTGGAGTAATTGTATTGCAATTACCGTGGCCACACCAATTTGTGACGTTATTTGGTGCTGTATTTATAACGTGGATTTTTACGGTGGTCCAAAAATGTTGTTTAATAAAAATTTTTGTATATTGAGTAGTAGAGCTCTTAGTCCAGAGTTCGTCCGGGGAAGTACTACCACCTTACCCAATTCCAGCGTGAAGCAGTAGTGCACTTGTTTACTGTTTCGGTTAGAAAGGTTAGGGAGCAGGTGAAATTACAGGCACATGAGACTTAACAACAAAAAGCCAAAATAAAATTGACTAAGACATGAGTTGCGTTTCTTAAGATCTGTACTAATAATTTAAAAAAGTTAAATTTCAAGTTTGGATTTTGGAGGTTATGACAAAACTGCTTATCCGATTTAAAAAATTCTTTCACTGGTGGAAAGCTACACCATTTTCTTGTGACATAGGCTATTTTATAATCTCGAAATAAATTAGATTCCTCAGGAATATGGGTAAAATCCCGAAACGGTCTTGATAGGCTAAATTAAAACAAAAGGATTTCATTTCTTCATCCATTCATTTTATTCTAAACGTGTCAGAAAGGCTAAGAAACAAATATGTTCAGTACCATGATCTAAGATGTCCACAGCCTGAAGTTAACTACCCTATAATCAAGCGCGGATCCACCGTTGCGGGCACGATGGGCTTGCCCACAACCCTCATAGACTTGTGACGTCACACTTCTACGGTCTATTGAGGTCGATAGGCTGATGATATTATCCACTGCCTTTATTAAGTAAATACAAAACCTTTGTAGGAATGTACTCTGTGAGTTTAAACTCCCGTGTTTAACACGATGTTCGGGTGGCTGTGACTTCAAACTTTTTTGTGGACTGGACCACGCCTGACTATAAATAAGCGGCGTCTTAAAAGATAATCAGGGTCGACTGTCCACTTGCAAAAGTATCCCTTATAAGTTCAGTGAAGTCTCATTCTCCTAGAATTAAATTTTCGCTCCCCATAAAAATTTATCGTTTCTCAATTTCATAATCCAGAAAGAACCTCGAAATACCAACTCAACGATTACATACCTTGATAATAATAGCCATAATATGAGCAAGCCCATTATTTACACCGATCTTGCAATTCAGCGTGTTACTAACAGGAATACGCTTTTACCCCTCACAGCTTTACTCTACTCGTTTCTCCTCTCGTTTACTCCTATACCAAGGAGTAAGGCTATCCTTCTCGCTCGCAGCATCCGTATCGATCGCGCCACTAACCTTGACCTTCGTCGGTGCGGGCAAGTGACCTTGTACCATGAGGGTTTTACGTTCTGTTATCGTTTGCATTGTCATCTGCTTTTTAAGGTTGCTAAGCGATTAATTACATCTTTAACTGTCATGAAATGTTTTAGGTTAGGTTAGGTTTTGAGATAAATTCCTATGAGTAAAGGAGTTACCGAGATTTGTAATAGACGACACGTATTTTAATGGGATAATTTATCTATTTTGATGACATAGTTGACTCTGTGTGTAATTGGTGTTCATACAATGAGTTGTTTGTTGGATTTTTTATTTACCATTTTAACTAATTAATTAGAGGCATGTTATTAAAAGATTTTTACTAGAGACGCAGTTACCATAAGAGGTGTCATTTCTGGATTAAATGTCTCTTTGCTTGTTTTGAGTCTGAAATTTGTTTTTTTACGCTGTGTTTAAAGTTTTGATTCTTCTCTTTATTTAAACAAACAATTTCTCAGCGCTTTTAGTTTATCTAAGAACTCACAAGTGAACATGAATACTAAAACGTTTTTAACGAACTTATTACTTACCTCATGAATTTCAGTATTAAGTCCCACGTAGTCATAAATTAATATAACCTAATTATCTCTCTACCATTCATTCCCCCCCTCTATTAGACCGGCGAAGTTAACGCGCCAACTTCTTCTTAAATGAAATGATTAAGTAGGCCTATTATTTTTTTCATCTTGCCCAAATGAGTTTAATTAAAGTATTAATGGATTGCATTAATATTTTCATTAGAGCTTTAGATTAAACGGATTTCCTGGGATATTTAGTTTATTTATGTTTTCTGCTGCAAAAAAATACTAACAAAACATAATGTTACATATTTTAATAAACTACAGGCACATGAGACACAACTTTACGTCTCAGGGTCGACGATGCATTGGCGACGCCCTGGTGCTGCAAATGTCCATAGGCGGCGGTGACCACTTACTATCTGGTGGACCGTGCGCTTGTTTGTCGGCCCCTTTAGTATATAAAAAAATTACTTAAATAACGGAAGTTCATAATGACAATTTTCGTGAGCCAAACGTCACCAAAAACGCTCAGTCAAATAGTCAGTTAAATATAAAAAAATCTCCTTTACGTTTGAGGTTGGTGGAAATTAACCCTTTTGTCTGATATGGTTTATTTCCAGATAGATCAACCTTATTTCAAATGCAATAGAGTTTAAATTGGATACTATAATAAAACTTGTATGTTGTTTTCAGGCGCGGCGCGGGGGCGGATGTCGGGCGGTGGCGGCGGCCTCATGTCGTGCGTACGCGAGGGCTCGCTCGAGCCGCCCTACCGGCCGCCGCACACCCACTCACACACCAATGGTCAGTATTCACCTCCTGTTGTTTATACCAGCCTGGTACCGCCTTGTGGCTAAATAAGAACTGTTTGTTTCTCAGGCACCGTTTACCTACAGTAATTTATGCTGTCCTGGTATCAAGTGGCCAAATATGACCCGTTTGATTTCACAATTAGAGTGTTTTTGCATTGATATTCCAACACATAGTATTCTTCGTAATGTATGATGATCTAGTACTTTTATATTCACTTGGCATGATTCGTAATTTTAATACTTAACAAAGATTATTGTAAAAAAATCGGTAAGAACAAATATCATTTTCTTGCCTTTGTATTCACTGCAGAAACCAATTGTGCGTTTTTTCGTCATCGATAACTAACTATTATCTGCTGTATTGACGTATGAGAAACCATAAAAGTGAGTTTATATTTAGTTCTGAACTATTTATAAATGTTCCTGAAACTATGCTTATAGTAGAAATATTCATGACTGATGGTCAGAAAAAAGTTACTAAGAAATATGTGGAAGAAAGACATCGTTGCGTTCACCTAGATGTCACACATCAATGTCAAACTGACAAGTCAATTTTATTTTTAAACTTCCAGGCGAAGGACGCACGGGTCGGTTCCTGCGCGGCCTGCGACGCATGTTCAAGCGGCGACGCAGCGGCGCCCGCACCGACGCCTCGCCGGACCCCAAGAGCAGTTCCACTAGTGAATTGCTTGATGCTGACCGTCATGCTAGGAGAAAGTTAGTAGAATATATGCTATAATTTATCCATAGGTCACCGTATTCCACCTCGAACAGCTTCAGTAACTTAAAATTTGACCTTCAAGTGCCTACCGAGGGCCTAAACTGATTTTGAATTTTTAAATTTTTTTAACTGTTGGGAAGGCTCATATCAAAGGTTTTGGATGATATGGTTCATATGCAGCTCTAATGACCAAATATTATGTTTGTAATAAAACGGAATAGGAAATTGTAAAATATGGATGTAATAGTAAAAAAAATTGTTACTTGTATTGAAATGCAATGTTATGAGTAGAAAAAAAAAACGCGGTATAAATAGAACCTTCAGAAAACTATGGGTTCCTATATCATTCTCTGGCAGGTAAAATCCTATAGATGTATATTTTTATCTCTGTTTAGTGACACTTTTTCGATACATCGAGTTTCAAATTACAACGGGGTAAGGTGGTATATGTATGATATATCAAAATGTTGTAAAATGTGTGTTGTAAATGTAAAGTTTATGTTCTGTACTGAACACCTAATATTTTTTCCGAGTAGTAGCGCTCTTAGTGCAGAGTTCGTCCGGGGAAGTACTACCACCTTACCCATTTTTGCAGTGAAGCAGTAGTGCACTTGTATTACTGTGTTTCTGTTCGAAAGGTAAGGGGGCCGGTTAAATTACAGGCACATGAGACTTAACAACTTCACGTCTCAGGGTCGACAAGGCATTGGCGATGCCCCTAGTGTTGCAAATGTCCATAGGCGGCGGTAATCAATTACCATCAGGTGGACCGTCCCCTTGTTTGCCGACCCATGCGTGATAAAAAAAAATTACAATACGGGAAAAGACGGAGTTAAAGTATCATTATGTAGTTACTAGCTGCCCGGACAGACATCGTTCTGTCGAAATAAGTCCATACAAAAATGCAGGAATTCGATTGCAGCGCCACCTACCGGATTCAATTTTGAATCTAAACCATTCTCGAATCTCCACGAACACACACAAAAAATTTCATCAAAATCGGTCCAGTCGTTTAGGAGGAGTTCAGTCACATACACACGCACACAAGAAATATATATATTAAGATATAGAATATAATTAGGTTCACCACTTATGAATACACACAAAGATAAATATATCAACATTTTTATAGACACTTGACAAAACACCTGTTTACCTCATCACTACATAGTATAAAACAATGGCGCTTTCTCTTTTTCAAAATTCAAAATTCAAAACCATTTATTCAGTTTAGGCCTTCGGAGGGCACTTATGAAGGTCAAATTTAAAGTTACTGAAGCTACAACCGGTTCGGAAGTCAGCCTTCAACTGACAAGAACCGGCAAGAAACTCAGCAAGGTTACATTCTTTTTTATTTGTTATATAAATTTTTATCTATTCTGACTTTTTGGCTATTTTATAATTTCAATTTTACATAATTTTATATTTAACAATTACAAAATACTTATTATAGGTAACATTAATAAAAACAAAACAAAAAAAAAAAAAAATATGACAAGACTACAAAATAGAAAATAACAATAATTAGGTACTTACAACTTAAACAAGAGATTTAGAGGTGCACTGTGCAGAGAGCAGCTATTTCCATACATTTTTATCTTCAATATAATGAACTACCTTGTAATACGCTTTTTCTTTCAAAACTTTCCTAATATAATTTTTAAATTTATGATCAGACATTTTGGTTATTGAAAGCGGTATCTTATTATAAAATCGAACACAATTACCAAGAAATGACTTGTTAACTTTAGTTAGTCTAAAGTATGGAACAACTAACTTCTCCCTTTGTCTTGTATTTATACTATGAATATCTAATCTCTGTCCCTATATCCCTATGTACCTATGCTTAAATCTTTAAAACTACGCAACCGATTAAGATGCGTTTTTTTAAAAGATAGAGGTTATTGAAGAGGAACGTTTTTATGTATGACATCCCACGGGAACGCGGGTAAAACCGCGGGGACAGCTACTCTTTCAATATTGCGAGTAGTTGTATATTAGAATACGCAGAATTGTATATGTCCAGAGAAAAACAACAAAATTCAAAGCTATTTCTTCAGTAAAAGGTTTCTTGTTCCATGGTCAATTTTTTTCCATTATTTCTTTCCTCAAAAACCTTATTTAGATTATAACGATATTTTGTTTAGAAAAATACCAAATCCCAGACACGTAAATGTTATTTGTTTAAATAAGCTACTAGTAATTTATTGTGGACCTGTCCGCCATTTTATCGTGATTTTTAGGGTCCCGTACCCGCAGGGTACCAGCGATATGGGATCCCAAGACATTCTTCACACATGGTTACCTGATCCCAAGTTAAGTAGAGTGTACTGCTTGTAGTATGGCTACCAGGTAACTGATATACTACTTTTTAAATGCATACTTATATAGATATTTACACCCAGACACAGAACAAACAGACATGTTCATGCACACAAATGTTTTTCCTGGGTGGGAATCGAACCCGCGACCTTCGGTTTGGCAGTCAGAGCGTTAACCACCAAGCTGTCCGCTGTCCGTCCGTCCGTTGCTTGAACCGTAGTTGAACACCAGAAATTACAGTGTGGATACTACTATAACAACATCTGATACCTCTTATAAGAACCAATATAATAAAAACCAATTTGTTTCTTTTATTACTTATTCTGCTATTTGGAACGGAAATAATTCAAAAAAATAAAGATCATTGAAATCTGTGCAACCATTCTTGTGTTATCAATGGTGTTACTAACACAACTATGTATTACTAACATAACTAGCAGCGCCCTGCGGTTTTGTTCGCTTTCAATCCTTCCTCTTGAATTACTCTATCTATTGCTGAAAACTGCATTACATCCGTTGCATAGTTAACGATTCTATTAAGGAGATACAGACAAACATTCGTTTTTATATACCTACATATATAGATATTGTACGATGGTGCTAGTCCGTCTCGCACTTGGGCGCTTTTAACACGAACTGAGCGATAGCCTTCGAAAATGTAATCGTCCGTTGTCATGACAACCGGGAGCTTATGACGAGCCTTGAAAATAATATACGAGATGGTTTATTTATTCGAAATTGTATATTGATTCGATTTTGGTCCTAGAAGGGTGGGTATGATGGCCAAAGCTACTAAAGTTATCATTATTTCGGAAGTCAGGCCCACTGACATATGGAAACCAGCAGTTACTATGAAGAGTATAGTAATAGATCCAATAATTTGTCACAGAAGAATTGTTTATTTCAACAGTTATTACAATATTCAAGCCGAAAACTAAACTAAACTATCAGAAATAATAAATATAGGCTGTAATGGTGTTACAATTTACAATATTTAATAAATGGTTTCCTTACCAGGCAGCCCTGTATCGAGGAAACAAACTCTGACTATTTATTCAAATTTGAATTTAAACTCCAAAGAAAACGTAAACATATGAACTTATACCTATTTTTAAGATATTTACAGGTATTCCATGAAGTGCCGGATTAGCCACGTAGCAAGAGTAGCAATTGCTGCGGGCCCCGCGTGTCTAAGGCCACCCACCGTTTGTTTTTTTTACTACTTTCTACTTAAGGACCCATAGCAAACCAAAGGCCCCTCGAGAGACTTTGCTACGGGCCCCGCGCTTGCTTAATCCAGCACTGATTCCATGGCTCCACAAAAGAGCATCATATTCGTTTTGTATGTGTGTATGTATGTATATTAGCTGAGAAGAATGTAGGGTTTTTTGGTGCAAGTCACTGATGCCATTTACACCCTGGGGACCATTCGCTGAGGGCTCTAAATCGAGTGTAAGGTTAGACCCAGGTGGGGGCATTCCTGGGGCTTCAATTTATTGGGGATTACGATTATGCGACATTTTATGCTCGGGCTGAATCTTACCCATCATTAATTGACTGGGACGATATTGGGGACAATCAATCAATTATTTATTATATTAGAGATGTTGACTGACATGTCAGATTAACACTTTTTATTAAATATCAAAACGAACGAATGTATGGAGTTTTGTAGGAAATAGCAAGCTGTGACGTCACAATTGTACAGCATGACAACATCTATTCATTTCGGTTAGATTGGTACTTAAAACTCCTATTAATTATAAAATTTTGATCACATTTGATGTATCCGCGTATTTTTCGATTATCAATACACTGGCTAGTATTTGATAATTTATCTTGAATATGGGATAGTTCCCTGTTATATAAATTGCTTTATTTTGTGTGTTTAATATTTATTTAAGAAACTATGTATTATGAAAAATATGCTTAAACTCTGCTTAGTTTAGAATCAAATGGCCGTGTGAGAAATTATGTCCCCGGATATATTTTTATTGAAAACAAAGTACCTTAAAAGGAGATATTTCCACATAACTAAGGTTAGTCTAATTAATGTTTCATCATCATCTCTCTACCCTGTTCCCAATCATTCGTGGTTGGCGCAATATGTTTGCTTTTTGCAAACCTTCTTTGGGAATGATTTTGTTGACCACTTGGTAGTTGGTTTTAGGTGCCAGTGGTCATCGGTATACTCTTTAGTCGTCTCTAACGACACCCTAGAGATGAGTTGGGGTAGTACTATTCGACGCCACTACTACACTGCACTGTTACCACACACAAAACATCCACAAAATTACCATCCTCTATCTCTTTTGTTTGACAGAGAGGGCGCATACGGCAGCGGTCTGTCCGTGTCGCACGATTCGGTGTTCACCGGCGAGCGATCGGGCGACGAGTCGAGCGACGAGCGGCCAACACCCGCGCATGGGCTTGCGCACATCGCCACTTCACACCGGGTATGTTATCGTGGTATTTTCATACATTGTATTCATAAACATCTGCTGACTCTTTCTATCACATGGCGTTCCTTGTAAGAGAACCGAGACTGATGTCGCGATACCACAGATTTGCTCTTGATAGGAAAATAGACATAAATATCGGAAATAATAAAACAAATTAAAGAACAGAAAAATAGTAAGAACACGAGCGTTTATTTCCAATTTAAAATAGTGCGTATTTACATGACATTAGAACGTTTTTCTGATTGTCTTTACAAACATAGACATACATTCAGTTGGGAAGGAATGATACACATAATACAATTCAAATTTTTTACCGAATTCCAAAAAAAGGCTGAACGTACAAACGGTGGAAAGCGACTTTATTTTAAGCTAAGTAAAGGAGATTCTAAATTTATTTTTAAGTCCTATTTCTCAGTATTTAAATGTATCTTCTACTATTACACTATTTAAAATTGACTAAATGAAACACGTGTAATGAAAACAGGCACATGTAAACATCTGTTTCAAGTACGAACGTGTGACGTTTGTGGACATAATTTCAATGGCTAACTGACGTCAATTATGTGCTAATTTAATTGGGTAATATACTTAATTTACCCTGCATTTTCCCGAGACTATAGCTAGGGTACCCAACTTTTTGTACGAAAAAATGATGTGTGTATATTAAGATCAGAGAATTAAAATGAACAGTATTTTACAAAAGAAAACAGTCTTTAATTTTTTGACGTTATAATAGCATTTTTTGGATATTGCAAAATTTATCAATTTATTATTATTTTATAAAATATTCATAAGCCTCCAGTCAGCGGACATAAAAACAGTATTACGATACTTTATTTTTATAGCACAGTAAAAAGTATTAACGAACGAAAAACAGTATCAGTATTATACTTTTGTTCGTTTTAGCCAAAGTTACTACTTATAACATCAGCCATCTCCCAGTAAATGTCCCGTCAAAGATTCCCAGGTCTCATGATTACTTGTAGCTTTGGATTGGTCCCACGTCGCTGCCTACTCTTCAGTAATAAGGAGGAAGCTTGAAGATATTATGCAATTTAATATTATTTTTAATAATATTAGTCACGCACAGGCCAGATGGCTTGGAGGATAGACCCGACCACGCCACGGGTCGTGGATTCCTTTACCACCCAGGACAAACATTTGTGTGCATGAATTGGCATATTAGTTATCTGGCTACCATACCTAGTACTAGGTCTGCTTAGTTTGGGATCAGATGGCCGTGTAAAGTATGCCCCAGTAGTATCAGCTGGTAGTTTTAGTATTGATCGCTAGATGGCGCTAGTTGTAACGAAATAAAAAATCTTATATTTAACACACTTGATTTTCCTGATTATAAAAATAGCCCTATTAGACTTGGTTACAATAGGGAACTGTCCTGTATTTAAAATTAATGATCAAACACTAACCAGTGTATTGAACGTCTAAAAATACACGGACACATTCAATATTACACTTTGAGTAGTTAAGCTCTTAGTGCAGAGTTCGTCCGGGGAAATACTACCTTACCCATTTCCACTTGCATTACTGTGTTTCGGTTAGAAAGGTAAAGGGGCCCGTGAAATTACAGGCGCATGAGACTTAACCATTTCATCTCTCAGGGTCGATAACGCATTGGCGATACCCTGGTGTTGCATATGTCCATTGGCGGCGGTGAACACTTACCATCAGCTGGGCCGTGTGCTTGTATGTCGGTTTAAAAATAAAATATGAAAATATGAGCAAAATTATATTTTTTATTTGATTTTTAAGTACCAATCTAACCGCAAAGAGTACCTATCTTTGGATGCTGTATCATAATGACGTCACAACTATTTAATACAAAACTCCATTCATTCGATCATTTTGATATTTAAGAAAAAGTTGCTGATTTGACTTATCATTGCATGCCTATTGGATAGTAGAAATAAAATGCCTTCGATAGACGTAATTCTTTTTTTCATAGTCTGTTTCATTTATATGAACATTATGATATACCTATTTTAGAACTTCAAAAAATCCCAATCAATAATTATTGTCCTTTTTGACGTTCAAAAATGTAAATGAAAAATAAATCCTATGCCTCTAAAATAAGGATCATCGATCGCAAAACCAAACATTGCATCAACAGTTGAACCTTATTTTGCAAGAAATAAAGTCGTTTTTTCCATAACATTTATTCCAAAAAGGACTGTGTAAAATATTGTAGTTGATAATATAGATGGTTAAAGTTGTTGTCTCTGATAACAATGACACATGATAGTTAGGTAGTTACCTGCCTTTGTTCAGTACCGGAAGGGACTCCGTACAACATGATTCTTGAGACTGTAGTGAAGAATGTGTTAATGAAGTAGACACTCATAATATGAACAATGTTTACCAGAAAATCAATCTATGTGCTACCTAGTAAGTACTTGTTGACCAAAAGTTCGTTATACCAGCGTTTAAATTGATTAAAAGTAGATAACGTGTGGTTTAAACTTCATCACGATACGTTTAGCCGTAAAAACACAATATGTAGTTTTTATAGACAGACGACAAGTGCTCACTGATGTCCATGCTCATTCTCAGCACCAAGGGATTTGATAATGTGTTGTTGAACCTCAGACGTGAAATGGTTAAGTCGCATGTGCTTGTAATTAGACCGGGCCCCTTACCTTTCTATCCGAAACACAGTATTACAAGTGCACTACTGCTTCGCGGCGGAAATGGGTATGAAGGTAGTACTTCCTCGGACGAGTTTCGCACTAAGAGCTATACTGTACAAAAAAATACCTTGTTTGTGGATTCCATATTTACAAGCAGGTAATTCAGATAAATAACACGCATTTCTAGCTGTCTTGTTAAATCAAAACCTGCGGCTCAATTCTGTAATGCACTCGGAATCGAAGTTAAAGCCGACTGTAACTACTAGTCATCGCCTCTGCTGTCCATCTTTGAATCCAAGAGAATATTCAATTCAGTAGCTGTTTTGGTTGTGAGACTATATCCACGACTCAGAATGAAATAATCCAAGTCATTTGATGATGACTACAGAATCAACAAACTAATAGAAACATAAATTGGTAAAATAGAAAGCTATACTAACATAGAATGTCATCTCTATATACTATTGCACAACAGAGTAATGTATAAAAAACAGTCATTGCCTCTCTTAGTCTTTAATTTGACCTGTCATGTTATAAAAGTTAATATGAAGTTGGCAAATCTTACAGTCGCGACAGCGAGTTAGCAAATCTATCTTTCTATACAGGGTGATACAAAACAACCCGTAAAGCCGAAAGGAGGTTAAATGGGGCCTTACAACGAGTCCATTCACAATATTAAAGATCCGTAGTAACGCTGTATAACATAGTCCAAAAAAATTAAAAACTGATTTCTATGAATGAAAAATAGAAAATTATTAAAGTAGACAATTATTAGGTAAACTAGGCCTTTCCTATAAATGATCTGGTTCTTTTACATGACAGCTTACTAGGGTTGTGGGCTTTGATAAATTAATTATATTTTTACGGGGTAATATAAGCAAAATAGGATTCCTTTGACGCACCATCACCTCAAAACTACTGAACACATCGGGATCGGACTGCTACCATTCGACGTGGATTTTTTCGTAGATAGTTATAGGCTATCTATAATATCGATAAACGCGGGTGAAACCGGGGGGACAGCTACTGTAGTATAAATAGGTGCGCCAGCTATTCCGACCAGCTGATAGCTCACTAGCTGTCGCCCGGAGTTTCGTCCGTGTTCCGAAGGGATGATACTTCTTCCCGGAATAAATATTCTGTGTACTATTCCAGACCTATAATCTCTGTGAAAATTTCATCCAGATCCGTTGAACTTCTGGCGTGATTGTGTAACAAACATCCCTCCATCAAAACATTCGCATTTATAATTGTAGCAAGATTATACCCGAAGAGGTACGCATAGGTGAGAATGAAACTCATTCCACCGAAAATATTTAAGGTCTTAAGGTTACTTACTCCTAGCTCCATCATCAGATCAGCACGATGACATCAAATAATTGTATAATCATCCGGATGCCACATACTTGCAAATTTTCAAACCGATAGGACAATTAGAAGTAGGTTAAAATCGATCAATGTACATGGTCAGCCCACGAAAAATAATGTATACCTACCTTAATTTAAAGTTTTCACAGTCACGAAATTGCAGACACATCTAGTACATACTATATCAGCATTGTCATGCAATGAACTATTGAATGAGTTAATTTCTCTATGACATACCAGTTCAGTTTAGTTGATATCGTTTGATACGTGGTAGGCTACAATATCAAAGGACTTGAAACAGGCCCAATTGAACGAAAAGAAAGCCCAGGTACGACCGACCTGGCGCATGAAAACGAGGAGGACCGACCCCAAATAATGGGAAGAGGCACGGAAAGAAGAAGAAGATACCAGTTCAGTTTATTTCTAAATATTTCGAAATTTGCATCGATTTCTGTTACTCCACAAGTTACTTCAGTGTAACTCAAATGAAAGTGCGAGTTAGTACTTGAACGAGCACTTACACAAATTAAAGGTTCCACAAATAGACTGGAGTGGATTCAATTAGACATATTAAAATCGTGTGGTTGACGACCAAGCTTGTTAGTAATATGTATTTACAAACTGTCCCCCGATTTTTCCCGCATTCACAAGGAAACTTACATTGTATTAGTAGTAAAACAGGATACACCTAATTCTGCTCTTCAAAGGCATAATCAAGTAACGCTAAAATTGCAGTAAGGTGAGGCATAAGTAATCATTTATATAGATACTAGCTGTCTCCCAATGGCGTAGCTACCGGAGGGCTAGACGGGGCAGTGCCCCAGGTCTCCCAAACTCAGGGGGCCCCTTGGGCTCTGACTTACAAACAGTGGCGTAGCTACAGGAGGGATAGACGAGGTAGTGCCCCCGGGCACCCAAGCTTAAGGGGGCCCTCGGACTCTGACTTACAAACGTTACAACGGGTGGCGTTGCTACCGGAGGGATAGACGGGGCAGTACCCCAGGGCCCCCAAGCTTCGACTGGAGGGCAAACGATTTTAAATAGTTTAGTTGGGGCCCTACTTGATTTTATGCCCCCGGGCCTTTGGATACCTAGCTACGCCACTGCTGTCTCCCATCGTTTCACTCGCGTTACCGAGGAATATAAGCATATATAAACCTTCCCCTTGAATCACTCTATATATTGCTGAATAGAATTGAATTAAAATCCGTTGCGCAAACAGCGGGAGTGACTTAGTTTTATACTATGTAAAGATTTACAACCAGCAGGGTTATTGTGTAATGCTCTCGGAATCGTCGTTGCAGTCAATATTGTAGTACATCGACGGTGCTACGAGTGTTGTGCTACACTGCTCGGGCGCCGAACCATTAATCTATTATGAAATAGGGTTCCACATTGAATCCCAGAGAGTTAGACAATTAGGGGGCAGAGACATGTTTGTCCTGGGTGGGAATTAAGCCCACGACCTGTGGGATGGCAGTCAGGGTACTCCACAACCGGGCCATCATAAATGTCCTGGGACATTCTTTTAGACACGGTCATCTAATCCCAAACTAAGCAGAGCTTGTACTATGGAAACCAGATTACCGATATTCTATATATACAACGTTAATTTTCTTAATACATACATATATATTTACACCCAGACACAGAACAAACAGACATGTTCATGCACACAAAAGTTTGTCCTGGGTAGGAATCGAACGCGACCGAGGACATGGCAGGCAGGGTCGCTAACCACCAAGCCAACTGGCCAGTCATATGTCCGTCAAATTGTTGTCTAAATATTAAAAAGAATCCGTAAGATTTCTAGTTAGCTAAATCACTTTGAATGTTCCTTTGTTCAAATCTAAATTTATTCGTGAAAACAGACAATATTATTATCATTACAGAATGCTTTCATTTATGAAAGTCTGGCGAACATCAGTGGCAATTGAATCTGCACATTTGTGTTCAGTATGATTGGAAACAGACATGCCTAACCTACCGCAAAACGCATTGTGAGCCGCCGTAAACATTTATGTTTGGATTTTATCTTCTGTTATTATCGGGTATTTAGTCTGATGACGTAATCAGGTGCAAATCCTTTTTTTTTTGCTTGTGACTCTTTGAATTGAAACATCCATATCCTGGGACATTCCTTTGACATAATGCCATCTGATCCCGAACTATGCAGTGCTCGTAACTAGCAAGGCGATTATTTAATGCTCTCGGAATTGCTGTTACAGTCAATTTGTATTACATTGGCGGCGCCACGACTGTTTCATACTGCTCTCACGTCGAGCCATCGATCTATTGAGAAATCGGCTTCAATATTGAATCCGAGAGGGTGTAACCCTCTAACATGCGGGTGCAGATAATCGATATACTACGTATGTTCAGCACAAAAGTGTTTGTTAAACATGGGAATCGAAGCCACGTCCTGTATCTAAGCAGCCAGGGTATCTTACCACTACGTCAACTAGGCCATTAAACTTTGACCCCCAAAACTAGTTAATTACTGAGCTATATAATCAAATGCTGACGATGTAAGAAGCGAAGCAAGTAGGTTAAAATAAAGAGAATCGACTATCTTCAAAATTAAGAAGTATAAAACCATTTGCTTTAGACTCTTTGGATTAAATACATAATTACATAACGGTTCCTACGGATTTAGTTTAAATCTAGTTTCATTAACATAAAATATTCATAATTTATTTTTAGGAATTTGACTTTTGACATCAAACCGATCATTAGGTGTAGGAGCGGTAAATATTCATTTATTTGAGTACAAAAATAATGCATGTTTAGTTTGTTCAATGACCATCCGATATCTCTCGAGAATTCTCAAACATAAAGTTTTACGATTACACGAGAAAAATAACTGTGATAATTTAAAAAGCTAATCCATTTAAAATTCGAACCACAAAAGGCTCAAAGGTGTTAGGCGTCTGCGTCTAAAAAAAAAAACATATCAATTTACAGTTCTCAGAAGCAACATGTAAAGTATACGTAGTCTCATATCAACTCGACCATACAATACGGCTAGATGCGAGGCGAGATTCAATAGCAATAGAGATCTAGTGATCACAGGTATTCGCAACCGTTGCCCGAAGCCTGTCCGGTTATGCTCTCGTGCCCACGAAGTTTTTAGTACGACGCGTTTTGCACTCGACGCGCGCTCGTGTGGACCAATGTTGTTATTTTACATGTTACTTTTTTCTTTTATTTCCTTCTACTACACTCAGATGGGATGAATCACGCGCCAACCCAGTCTGTATTCCCGCGCGCGATCGGAGCGTCGCGTATTCGAAATTAGAACTTTATTCTTTTTTCGTTAATTAAGTGACTTGTGACGTTTGTTTTTTTTTTATTCTAGTGGTGTGTGAGGATATCAGTGGTTTTTGTGCGCCGGCGGAAAGTTGTTCGGATTTCGGTCAAGGTTTTTAAAGCATCAAGTTTTGTGTTTCTATTTACGTATTATTATTGAAGCGTGCTTAATGTCATAGGTTTAATTGCTAAGTTTTGACGAGTTTCAATGTATATTGGCACTTTTTCAAATAAGGCAGTACGGATAGTGGGTTCGGTCTGCCTGTGACTCATTTTCCGTCGGCTTCTGATCAATAACTGGCTGTATAACTGTTTGACATTGGAGTTGTGAGCTCTTTAAAAACATTATCGAATGCTTGAATTGGAATTTCATATTAATATCGATGTTTTGTTTGAATTATCTCGATCACCTTGGTCTGCTCAGACTCTCTATGTTTTAATTAATTTTAATGAAGGACTTATGTTTTCTTGGTACCAAATATTTTTATATTACACGAGCCGGCGGGTGTATAAGTTAGATACCCTGAAAGCCACGCTATAGGCCGTGGTTTCGATTTCCGACTAAGACAAACATTTGTGTGCACTATTATACATATCTTACTGTATCGTATAAGTATATATTTATAAAATAGTATATCTGTTATCTGGTTTCCATAGTACAACCTCTGCTTAGTTTAAGAACCAGATGGGCGTACGAGAAGTAACGTCTCAGAAATTATTAATTAACTTGAAATAAACAACAAAATTTAATACGATAACCTCGCTTAGACAGCAGATAGCGAAATAATAATTGATAAATTTGATAATGAAATCTCTATTCATGTACCGTTTATAACAGAATCTTCGGAATTCTATGTGAACTAACATGTCTGTTTGTTCTGTGTCTATGTGTAAATATCGATAAAAATGTTTCGAAAAAAAAAAAATAGTTTGTTGTATATCAGTTATCTGGTGTCCATAATACAAGATCTGGTTAGTTTGCGATCAGATGACCATGTGTAAAGAATGTCCCAGAGTATTTATTTTTGGAACTAAATTCCTTATCGCGCGTTGTGAAAGGGGGCTAGACGGAAAAAATTCATACGAAAAGTTGTAACGACACTTTTTTTCATATTGTTACGTTCGACATTTAAATGATATGGTTTATTATTGGGTTTGTTTTTTTCATAATTTATTTAAAAGCTACATACAGGTTTAAAATTCTGTTCCATTTATAAATTAGTATAATTAGTAATTATTATAAGAAAAGGAATAAGTTAAAAGTCTATTTTGAATCGCACTGAATTGAGCGAAGCATGTATTATGTCAATGAAAACTTCGTTCCTATCTGGTGTTCCACGACACCATTTTTATTTCTGAATCATTCCATGTATTTAAGCTAAACAACGAAGAATGGTTTTTTTGTTCAAAGTTTCCAATCAAGTCAGTCAAACAACGAGAAATTGTTAAAATATTTTTCTAGCTAAATTGTTTATATAGACAAGATAAACTCAGCTCTTTGTTAACCTTTGGCGTAGATAAAGTCACATCGAATGTTCATTAAAAATCGTTAGTAGATTCCGAACTTTACTTCTAATACCTAAACTATTTAATAAAATCTTAATTATTGAAACTAATCCGTACTAATATTATAAATGTGAATGTAAGTTTGTTTGTTACGTTTTCGCACATAAACTACTTAAGCGATCATCATGAAACTTTGTACACATATTCTTGGAGGTATTAGAAGTAAACTTTTGTGCCGAGAAAATGTTTCATCCATGGGAACGCGGATGAAACCGCGGAGGACAACTAGTTATGTTATAAATAGTAAAGATTTGATTTTTTGTTTGTTACGATTTAACTCAAAAACTACTGGACCGATTTAAAAAATTCTTTCACTAATGAAAAGCTACATTATCAGCGAGTAACATGAGCTATATTTCATCCCCGTATTATCACGGGGAACGGAAACTACGCGGGTGAAACCGCGGGGCACTACTAGCTTTAAATACTTAGGATAAGGATGAGATAAAGATCTTCACACATGGCCAATACTATACTGAACAGAGCTTGTATTATAGAAACCAGATAACTGTTACTTATACCTACTACGTTTAAATATCTTACAAATAAATATGCGGAACTGTAAAGATGGACAGCTGAAAGTCTGTTACTCTTTCATGCAAAAACTTCCATGTAATTGGATGAAACTTTCCATATACGTAGCTTATAACCTGGATTCTATGTCCTGGGAAAATTTTACCTATTCCTTCACGCCAAAAAACACCGCACGGGATTGGACGACACTAGCTACATAGGTAGTTTATAAACCTTGTTTTACACGTAAGCTACTCTATTTCATTAATGTTACATCCCTCAGGAACGTTGTAGCTTCAGTAACTTTAAATTTGACCTTCATAAGTGGCTTCCGAGGGCCTAAACTGAATAAATGGTTTTGATTGTTTTTTATTGCGAGTGAAACCGGCCGATACAGCTAGTATCGTAAGGATGGATAGCTGCATGTTTGTTACTCTTTCACTCAAGAAACTCCGAACGGAATTGGATGAAACTTGCTATATAGGTAGATTGTAACCTTGTTTTACACATAGGACACTTTTTAACCCGGGTAAATGTTACATCCCTCAGAAACGCTAGTGAAACCGCGAGCAACAGCTAGTGTAACTTAAGATATAGTATAAGGTATATTTAAACTCAGGGATCAAAAAGATAACTATATTGATGGCTCGATCTTCGTGCTTTTCCTACTAAAATTCTTACTCCGACTGTCAGTTTTAAAGTCCTTATCAATCATCATATATTAACATCGAATTAGTAGAGCTCTTAGTGCAGAATTCGTAGGATTACTATTAATTATAGATACTATTAATAATCCGGGGAAGTACTACCACCTGATCCATTTCCGCCGTGAAGCAGTAGTGCTATTGTATTACTGTGTTTCGGTTAGAAAGGTAAGGGGGCCGGTGAAATTACAGGCACATGAGACTTAACAACTTCACGTCTCAGGGTCGACAACGCATTGGCGATGCTCCTAGTGTTGCAAATGTCCATAGGCGGCGGTGACCACTTACCATCAGGTGGACCGTCTGCTTGTTTGTCGGCCCAAGTAGCATAAAAAAAAAAGCGTTGGCGATGCTCTTGGTGTTGCAAATATTCGTAGGCGGCGGTGACCACTTACCATCAGATGGATCGTCGGTCTACTCGGCATAAAAAAATAAGTGATGAACCTTATCACAAAGATCTTGGGTTCTTTTTTGAATGACTTTAACGGTAATAAGAACTTCGGAACAGACTAAAATAAAGAAAGAAAATATAGTATACGTCATGAACAGTAACAGTATATTGCATAACAGAGGTTTAACATGTTCAGGTTTCTGAAATTTGTATCTTACGGGGAGGATATCTTTCGGATTGAAATAAGCCTGGGAGATCCTTTACACACGGCCATGTGATCCCAAACTAAGCAGAGCTTGTGCTATGGAAACCTGGATTCGGAGTGTGCTTTCGGAATTTTCGTTCATTTTGTTTTACATTGCCGGCGGTACCACTGTTGTTCCACACTGCTCGCGCACGCTCGAACCTTCAATCTATTACGAAATAATAGGTATCCACTTTGAATCCGACAGTCACATCATTCGGGTAATAACTGATATACTACATATTATACTACTTTTGTCAAAATACATTCTACTAATATTATAAATACGAAAGTTTGTGAATATTTATGTTTTTTGTACTTAAGTTCTAAACGGATTTGGTTGAAACTTTTTTTTTTGTTTTTTAAATAATATAAACTAGTGCTTGACTGCGATCCCACCTGATGGTAAGCAGTGATGCAATCTTAGATGTTGAGGCGCACTAGTTTATTAAGAGCCTATTCACTCTAGCCTTGAAGACACCCAAATTATAGTTGCTCGGGAAGACCGCAACAGGCAAGTTATTCCAGTCCCTCGATGTACTTCATCATCATCAGCCTATCTCCGGCCATATGGCACGCCACTGAGGCATCTTCAGCTCTTTGTTTCCAGCTGCCAGCCAGCTTGCGTATATCATCGCTCCATCTAGCTGGAGGGCACCCTACACGACATTGAATCTTGGCACATAGATAGTCTATTGCCTATTATATACCTGGACTGACGTGTAGGATACTTTTTATCCCAGGAAATGTAATAACTGTATGTATAAATGTAACACCCCTCATCAGTCGCTTATTCAGTCAAAACCTTTAAAACTTCAATATTTGGTAACCATATCAATTGCTATTGCTTTTCTATTAATATAGATGTTCCCCGCGGGATTTTCGATAATCCCGGTTGTTAAAGTATCCTATGTTATTCTAAAGTATGCTTCATCTATGTGCCAAGTTTCATCAAATTCCGTTCAGTAGTTTTTGCGTGAAAGAGCAACAAACATCCATACGTACAAACTTTCGCATTTAAAATATCAGTAGGATATTTCTATTAACCTCTTTTGTAGTAACAATACGTATTAGAAGGGAGTTGGTATCGAAGGAGGTTTTAATTTTTTTTTTTTTTTTACTTTATAGGAGCATCAAAAAGTTTGTGCATAATGTACCTAGACAAATTCCAAATTCAACGGATAATTATGGTACTGTAAGATGTTATAAACCTTTTTACTGTCATATCGCACCTTTAGAATTGAAGTGGCTTAATCCAAAATTCTTGTTTTTTGGTAAACACCAAAAATGTAATAGAAGAATTAGCCGTTTTGTAGATTTTCAATTTTATTGCTCTAGGTTAAGCGTTTATTTTTATTTTTTTTGTTATTAACCGTAGGGTAGGAATTGTTTTAATGATTGGACACTAAACCTTTACGTATAACTAATTAGAACATTTGTTAATTAGTCATTAAAAAAAAAATGACACTTATTTTCCGAAATCAATTTAATATTATTGGCATATTTGACTTTGAGTCAATTTTTTACTTAACGATACATAAACAAATTGTGCCTATTTAAAAAAGAGGCGATTAATTTCTAATGTTATATTTGAACATGGTGACAGATTTTACAATATGCTAGTTTAATTATTGTAGACTAGTTAAATTAAAGGAAAGTGAAAAACAGACTTTGGTTTCAAAATCGTGTATTTTGAAATTTTCCCTCACTAATCATCATTAAACACTAATCTACTGGTACTGCTACCAACATAACATTACCACCTGGTATTCAATTAAGGTAAGTTTATAAAAATCAATGGTTTGAAATAATCTCCAAATACTATGTAAACCTTTGATAAAATAATATAAAACAATGAAATACTTCTTATCAATAGAGTAGAAAAATAATAAAGTAAAAGTCATTTTGTTATATTTAATAACTGGCCAAAAAATATTTATAAAAATGTCTAAGAAAGAATTTACGAAATAAAAAAACTTTTATCAAACTCAACTAATTAACATAATCAACCATTCACTTTTTTTTAAATAAACAGCAAAAATAACATATCTTGATTCAACACTAAAATGAGATCAAAATAGATCATTAAGTTAATTTATTAAAAATAATTATAAACGCGAGTCATAGAACCAGGCGTAGATACTAGGGATTGCTTTAGTTCTTATAAGATAATTTAGATCTTTTTTTTATTTTCTGCAAGCACCATTTTGGACTATAAGCATTCGTTATTGTAATTTCACACGCTTTTTTCATTTTATTTCTTAAAGTCTTTTTCAGCATATGTATTTTTATAGTAAAATAAAAATAGCTCGTCTTTAACTAATTTTAACACTTTTATCTTGCTATCTAAGTCCCTCAAACCCACTGCATTTTTATCAACATCCTAAATAAAGTTATACCCCCATTCGTTCTGCAACACATTTAAGTCTATAAAAAATTGTAACCTTAACTCTTTAACTCTAATTGGGGTGCCAGTTTTTCTAGCACCTCTTAGTAAAGGCATATATTGTTGCGGTTTGTCAATAGGACCAGATCTTAGGTTTCTCTTTATTTCTTTTCAATTAAACTATGTGCATTGTCTCCCTCTTTCTGTGTATGTCCCTTAATTAGATATTTATGCGTTATTGATTGAATGTTGTCAAAATGGGCCACTGTCTTATGCAGTGGCCTAAACTGCTATAAACTGGCAATATATTTTTGTTTTGACCATTACAATTTCTGAATAAAATATTAGATTTAAAGTTTTGTCTGCATTATTTTCACTGATGGGACTTTAAGTAATCAAAAACGCAGAAACCTATTTCAATAGCCCCTTTATTACCATGTCTTCTTTTCCAAAAATAGCAATATACTTCTTCATATGCACCTAGTTCACTAACGTTTTTCTTTTTTTATTATGTTTTGATTTAGAAGCTAGTTCAACTATTGTAAAATTATAACAATTAAGTCTTGACCTATAATATAAAGATGAATCATCGCCTTTGCGACAGGTCATTGCAGCTTCGAGATCATAAACAGCACATTTAGTTTCGTTAATAATACATATTCATATATTTATATCTTGTCTCATATTATATATATCATTAGTCTCATAAATATTTTTTGGCCTTAAAAAAACTTATATTATTTTCAGTTGTAAATATTAAGTAAAAAACCCAGTATGGGCGTGAGATTTGTTTTGATTATTATTAAAGTCCCTACATATCTCTTTTATACTCTTGCTGCCATCCATATAATCTCTTGAAGTAGAAAATCTTAGTTAATGTGATTCTATGCGCGGTAGACTATTAATATGGTCCTTAATATCATGTACAAGATTTGGGTTAATCGGGGCTCGGCTTCTAGAACGCCCTCTAAGATCTTCCACAAGGCCATTAGTTTTCAGTTTCACAGTTCTTATCTGTCTCTCTGTAATACGAGTATCTAGTGTATTGATAAAAAAAGGTTTTATAAACGCGAATTCTTTGGCAATCAGCTGTAAAATAAATGGCTGTGTTTGGTTTACGAGGATGGGCAGCATTTTTGTACTGATATTTTGGTTTCACCTCCATCGTGCATGCCTTGATAAATGATCGCTTCAAGTCAAAATTACTTAGCTGCCAATAATAGTCGTATATTTCGCTCAGGGGTTATGTTATCGGAACAACGAAGTCTACAAACACAATTACTTTGTTAGATTTAGAAAGTGATTGGTAGGCTTTTCCGGTATTTCGAAGAGATTTAACAATATTTTGTTTCCATTGAGACGGATTGCGCAGGCGCTTCCTAGATTTTTTATTCTGAGGAAACAATTGCATCGTCACCATCATGTGCCCCATCCCTGTCAGACGTGTTGGTTGATGAACTGAAAGAGCGTCGTAGCGATGAATCGTTGTAAGTCGGATCAGCGTCACACAGATCGACTTCTGATTGCAAAGAATGCACAGGTGATTGACGGTAGTTTATGTCTTTATCTAACCGTATTTTGCTATTTGAGGGCTCGGCACAAATTATATTCGTGTAATCGATTTGAGTACCTGACATGATAGAAGGTGAGCTATTTATTTTCATTTCGTCTCAGCTTTGCTTCGGTTATGTAAAAGACTTTGATGACGACGACGTTGTGCTGGAACTTGAAGATGATGACATAGAAGAAATGAAATGAAATGAAAATATTTTTATTCAAATAGGTCTTTCCAAGCACTTATGAATAGTCTGATTCTAATACCGGTTCGGAAGGTTGTTTTTTACTGAGAAGAGCCGACATTAAACTCAGCAATAACTCTTTTTTTTAAAAAACCAACTTAGCTTTATTACATAAAATCTATTCAGTCTCACTAATAATACCTGTGTGTTATCGCAAAAGTGAAGAATTATTGAACAATAATATAATATTATGAATAACTAATAAAACAAAAAATAATAATAATAATACAAACAAACAACAGAACTGGATGATGATGTACTACTGGATCGATCTCTCATGTTTTGTGATGTTTGTTCTTTGATAATTGGATTAACGCTTTTCTTACTGCTGATTATCGACGTATTGTTAATCTCCTTTAGAATCCGTTGTTCAGTTTCCACTTGCGGTAAAATTTCAATTCAATCTAGGACTTCCATCCGTCGCCTTATCCAAGGGTATTTTCTAATAGTTTTCCTTACCACGCTCTTTGGATCCATTTTAAGCACTAGTATAACCTTCTGCACTTGCTGTTCTCATCTCTTCACCCTGTTCATGCATAATATTTCATTCCGGTTTAATAGATGCAAAATAAGATCTGCACTTCTTTTCATTATTGATCTCAAACTTTAACTGAAATAAAAATAAAAAGACTCAACTCAAAATAAAGCTCACTAAGTCTCATATCATTCAGTAAAGAATAAACATATTTACCTATACGTCTCCGTAGTCACAAAATTGGTAGTAAAGTAAAGCAATAATATAAAATAAGGCTCGATCATTTAAGCAATATTTGGTAATAAAATGACGGCAGTACTAATACGACACCACAATATTATAATCATTTAGTATTGAAACGCCCAAAACCAAAATGAGTCATTACAAAAATATGTATCGAAGAAATAACTTACCTTGCGTTTAGTATTAAAACTGCAGATTACAGTTTCCGCCCTTTACGGAGCAACCGCACTACGTCCAGCGTTTAGCACTGTTGACGCAACTTTGAATGAGATCCTTTAATACAGAGGGATGCGCGGTAACCGCGTGATTTTAAAGAGACGGAAATAGCACGTTTGTCCTTTTCTGGCTTAAAATAATCTATTTATTTATAATAAACTGATAGAATAGATGTTTATAAGTAATTCCATGTACAAAAGTCATTTTCTTAAAATTTTGAGTTATGCCACTTCAATTCTAAAGGTGCGATATTGATTTTCCTTTTTTTCTATTTAAAACTAAATATACCTGGCCACGTGGAATGTCACGTGGGCAGACGTTTCCCGTCTCATATTATTCTTTGTAATTGTTATTGAAGACATTTAAAATTGGACGACTTTATCAATGACAGTAAACAATACTAAACTTATAGGCTTTTAAAGCCTACGAAGATTCGGCTATAACAATTACAATCATCATTAGGTGAATCACATGTTAGTCATGGGCTTGTTGGCTTGGTGGTTAGAGACTGACTACCACGCCACAGATCGTTGGTTCGATTGCTACTGAGGACAAATATTTGTGTTTGGGTGGAAATATCTATAAGTAGAAGTGTTTAGTAGAAAAAAAGTAGTAGGTATAACAATTATCTGGTTGCCATAAAAAAAAAATCAAAACCATTTATTCAGTTTAGGCCTTCGGAGGGCACATATGAAAGTCAAATTTAAAGTTACTGAAGCTACATAGTACAGCATTGCTTAATTTGGGATCAGGTGTGTGAAGAACGTCCTAGGATATTTATTATTTAATAAATATTAGAATCAGACTATTCATAAGTGCTTGTAAAGGCCTATTTGAATAAAAATATTTTCATTTCATTTCAATAGATGCATTTTCTAAAATAATGCAAATTTATCAAAATTATGATAACATACACTACAATTCAAAGAGAATCGGTATTATGAATAAATCAGAGTAACGGTACGGCGATATTGCGGTACGTACTTACACCTCAGTGTCCTATGTGAGTGTTGCCTGTAAAGAAAAATCGATAAATAGTATATCGATTATTATTAATCGATATTTCCCTTTATTTAGACCTATTTTTTGTCGTTACGTGCGGTGGGACCATCTTTATTGTACCCAAAAACTTACAACTACTAACGGGAAAGCAACTTCCATCTTCGGCCTCATATTTACCTACCATCAGGTCAATCGCAATCCCATCATAAATAAAAAATACAAAATTTTGCTGATGATGCAGTAGTCACTGCCTCAATTCATACGTAAATATGAAATTATTTTAGCCATTCAATATTGCCATACAAGCAGCTCTACTAGCAGGGTTACTCGTATATTTTTCACTAGCAAGAGCTTTAGCAAGTATTACAACAGTATATTATATATATTTTATTATATAGGTATTTAAACTTATTTTTGTAGCTGAGAAAACTAGCCTCTAACTAAGCGCTCAACGTTTTGACCATTGCGGTACGGAACACTTAAATTTGATTACCTTACGAAGATACCCGATGTGTTAAACGTACTCGTAAACTCGGAGACTATATCTGTCCCGCTCGAGCTATCACTATAATTAGCAACAAATATTACGTGCATAGATTATACTATTTAAAATTACATTATAATAGGCAACATTATAACGCTGCGTCTAGAAAGCAGATTATGGTTTTGAATAATAAAGTAAGGTTTTCACTTATGTTGAACTTACCATGACTAACTTAATCGATTGGAAAATATTTTTTATTCAAATAGGCATTCCAAGCACTGAGAATAGGACTCTAATACCGGTTCGGAAGGTTGTTTTTAAGTAATTACCTTTTTTAGAAACGATCGATTTTTTACTTAAAATGTATTTAGTCTCTCTAGCAGTAATAGTAATAGTGTAGTGTAATAGTGGAAAATATTAATTTATAAGGTTATATTATAAATTAAATAAAACAACAAAAGTAGACCAGACATCTCTTCCTTCATCTTTTATCCCTATCTTTTCAGTGTACTGCATATTACCAAGATTTATTTAGATTAGATTTGACAAGATATTGACAGCTGTTTGCCTTACACCAACATTGGGAATGTTTTTATTGACTCGGTGCAAGGTGTAAGTCCACGTGGTTGCTCACTCGCCTCCTACGACACCTAGAGATGAGTTATTGTATAAGGCGCTACCACTCAGTTAAAACAGTCTCAAGAGTTTCGTGGTTGATAATAGAAACAGTTTCGGCAAAATACTAGCGCCTGGTGATACAACCAGTAGATATGCTGAGTCGAGACCATTTTGCTGCTGTAGCACGCGTCAAATATTATTATTATTAAATTTAAATTATTATTTATTTATTTGAATACTCCTTTTTTATTTTTTTTCTGTACAACAAGCTCTTTGTTCCATGTGTACAAGCAGTAGATATATACTGAGTCGAGACTATTTTGCTGCTGTAGCACACAAATATGATTAGATAATATTACTTCTTAAGACGCGTTATGAAAAAATGATGAGAGTGAAGTTTTAAGATACGCGCGCATCACTGTAACACAAAAGTGACAGTTTGAAGTTAGCTGATTACTGTCTCTCCGGAACATCGCACAAATCGCAATTGTCAGTGTCAATGAGTGAGTAATGATGTTATTGTCAATAATTACCTGACAACTTCAAAAATTGTTATTCGTTGCTACAGACACGTGCAGAGTTTGGACACTACATATTCACGACTGAATAGTAAAGGCAAATGCTTTTAGTGCAATTTTTCTCATCAATCATTTCGGGTAAAATTACTTTCGTGCGTACACACACGTTTTTTTTAATTATCAATATGTCACTTTGAGTTTTTGTAATGTTTTATGTTGTATGTGGCAAATTGATGTAAAAATTGCGTTAACAAATGAATCATAGTCTTTCATGCATCTCTAAGAGTAGGCAA
Source organism: Habrosyne pyritoides (assembly GCA_907165245.1). Classification (NCBI taxonomy): domain Eukaryota; kingdom Metazoa; phylum Arthropoda; class Insecta; order Lepidoptera; family Drepanidae; genus Habrosyne; species Habrosyne pyritoides. Next base: position 11,390,074 of record OU015603.1, on the reverse strand, counting down.
GTCTTATTACGTAATTTGCAATGCAGTCACGTCACCGTGCGTCATATGAACCATTTACCTGAAAGTTTGAAGTGAATGATTTGCAAATAACAATAATTCTTGATACTTAATTAAGAGCCTAAAAGAAAAGAGATGCGTAATTTTTTGCTTAACGACAAAAACCTAAACGTCAAAACTACGTCATAAAGACGGCTGGAATGATTTGTGGTCTGTCACCTCACCTTATTTTTTTAATGATTTTCTAAGGCCTATCTTTCTATTCAACCTCGATAAATCCCTTTTTTTTTTAAATACAAATATAATATTATTTCTGTTGCTATGCTAACTATGAATAAAATATTAGTGTGGCAATTTATGTGCCGACTTCCAACAAGTTGCCACTTACATAATATTACTAAAAGTCAACATTGTTCACCGGAATCGTCGATTTTTATCTTTATCAGATTGAGACAGTAAATCGTGAGGTCGCATGTCGTCTTGAACCCAAATGCCAATCTTATATTAGCTTTTACATTTAAGTAAAGCAACGTATAAATCGAGTAAGTATTATGCCAACTGCAGCAAAAAAAAAAAACTTTTTTTATTAAGTTTTGGCTTATCTATCAAGGACTCTGACCAAAGTCATCTATTTATCAAACCACAACAGTGTGTGCCAAGCCTTACGTGTGTACATTAATTTCAATGCTCCGTACCGTTTCGCTCGTTGGTTCTACTTTCCAAAATTCTCTTCACAGTGCAAGATACAGAAACAATTAACCAAACCGACAGTGTTTTTGGTGCTCTCCATTGTGTCGGCAAAGTGGTTGATTTAATTCTAAAATTAAAAGCAAAATTTATTCCAAGTTTGAAACTCGCGCGCAAATTTTGTAATGTTGATTGTTTTTCTATGCTGCCAGTGACGTTCTGAATTTATTTACTTTATACAAGGAGTTTGTGTTATAGATTTAGCTATTTATTTGCTATTTTACTGTTGTGTTTTGTTAAAAAAAAAACAATTTGAAATGAGATAGAATTAATAATGGTGATGTAATAACTTCGTAATACTTCGTGGTGTATATGAAAATTTGGAAATTCGGAATTATTTGAGTGATAACAAAATGGCGCGTTCTATAACGGGTGCAATCAGAAATATTTGGAATTTCACATGGCTGCTCGCTACAAAAGTGTTTTTGGTAATGGAATTTTTTTTAGTAATTTTCTTTTATTTTCTGCCTGCTCCAATTATTTAGGATCGGCGCAATACTTAAGCTTTTGGTATGTTATGCGAATTTGGACTCTAAATATTATAAAACAAAGTCACTATTCCTGACTTTTTGTGCGCTTATATCTTTTTAACTACGCAATAACTTTTGATGGGCTCTTCACTATCATTTAGAGAATTTCATCACCAAAGTTTATGTATATCAGTTATCTGGTTTCCATAGTACAAGCTCTGCTTAGTTTGGGATCAGATGGCCGTGTGTTAAGAATTTCCCGGGATATGTCCCGGGATATTTATGTGTACACAACATTTATTTTATCTCACTCAAGAAAAGCCGGGTCGTTAGTATTAGTTAGCTAGTACATGTTGCCAAAACCTTACGTATTTTACCTCTTTTAGTGAAGGATTTCCCTGCCCCTTTAGTGCAAGGTGTAAAGAGCACGTGGTAGTTGGAAGTCTCCAAGATGTTGAGATGAAGAGACAACCAAGAGATGAGTTGGGTAATGGTATTCGTAGTAGACACTACCAGATATCATTATACTACCAAATTAGGGTGGTCCAATATTTCAACACCCACTAAAGAACTCAATATCTGAAAGGCCTTTTGACAGTTCAGAATGTCATTGAAAAATCATCTTTATTTCTAAATGCATAAGGTTCACCTATTGATCCAATGGCTAATTGTATAATGATGATGAACCCAATCACATTTGGCTGTCAAAACGAACCTATTAGTTTGGGACAACTTTAAACCACGGTTGTTGACAGCACATAGATTACACCAGCCCAGCTGTTATCTATTTTTTTTATTTTAATATAGGTTATGACTTTCATGCAAGGAAGCTGTCCCCCGTGTTCTCGAGGGATAATCTAGCGGACAGATTTGGATTAAACATGGCAAATATAGTCTGGGTATATATTATATATGTAACTTGTGTTAAATGTAGCCAAACTTCTAGGCACAGGAGACATTGAACGCGCAATATCATACAATTAATAATTAACTAAACACCTAATTTCAAAAGCAGTTAAGTCAATTTTCTTGACGTCAAAACAGCTGTCAAACTGTTCATCCAACCAAGTGATCAATGTAAGTAAATGATCCAGCCAAGTTCATTTTTTTAATTTAAATATGTAAGCTCTGAGACATGACATACTGTATTTCCGTAAGTTTCCACTGTTCCCATTGTCCTTTTGTGCCTACTTCCCGGTTGCGACGTGCATGCTGTTTATTGTATTATCATGAAAGTGAAATGCGATATAAAATCTTGATTTGAGTAGGTGTTACAGTGATAAGAGGTAGCGGGTAGCGATTGAAATAACATTAAAAACTTACTTACTTTAAAATGATTAAATAGACTACAAAAAACGCTTATGAATAACCGTCAAAAAGTTAAGTAAACACACTTGATTTGGCGATTGCTACCTCTTTTCTGCACATCCGAGCAGAGGGAGATAGAGCAGTTGCTGAGCCTTAATTCTATTCCAAAACCGTCTCGCTAATGTAATGTTTCTCGGACCTACAATATTTGAAATACATAATTAAGTTAATTACGGTACGCTATCTTGTTTAATATGAAAACGCCTGCTATATTTATAGATTGGTGTTTAGGAAATCTGCTTGTATTTTTGTACTTCTAATTTTGCCAATGAAATAATCAAACCAGTTTATACCAGTAACGATCGTTAGCAAAACACTGTTTTAATATGTTAATTGAATTACATTTTCCAAAGTTGAATATAGCAATCTCTTCATCGTGCGTGAAAAGTAAACTCCCGTTCCGCTACCCGCTCCGCTACTCGCTCTCGCTCGCTCCTCCACTAAGTCCACGTCTTAAGATGTTACAATTGGAACATGTGAACTCCGGTTTAGTAATATTTTTAATCTTACTGTCTGGTGCCGTTACGTCGAGTATTAAATAAGTTTACGAGCATTGTTCTTAGCTTTTAAGCTTGCTCGATTTAGCTTACTTCGGAGAAGATCGGCTAACAAGAGCGGAGTATGAGTTCTGATTATATCTAAAGTATTAAATATTATAAGAGTTCATCCGGGGAAGTATCACCACCATTACCAGTATTACCGCCGTCAAGCAGTAGTGCACTAGTATTACTGTAATCTGCAATCGGCTAGAATGGTAAGGGGGCCCGTGAAATTACAGGCACATGCGACTTAACAACTTCACGTCTCAGGGTCGGCAACGCATTGGCGATGCCTCCTGTGTTGCAAATGTTCATAGGCGGCGGTTACCACTTACCATCAGTTGTACCAGCTGGATTTTCGAAACGGTAGTATTTGAAAAACTACATTCTACTAACTACCAAGTAGGCAAAAAAACTCAAGTCTATGAACAAATTATTTTAATATTTGCTACATTAGTTATTTATTTGCTCATTTGAAATAAAACCGGTTTCAGTATACTTTCCTTATTTGCAATAATATAATTAGAACAGATTGACGCTAGTATTTATTTTCAATTATAAGCGGAAAATGTTCAGTATTAATTAATTTGCAATGCGACATATGCCATTAAAATTTGACCTTTATATATTAGGTACTTAGTATCTTAGTTTACATACAATAAGTAGGTACTGTACTCGCTTTTATAGACTCATGAATAAATATATAAATGAATAAAACTATTCAAAATTTCCTCATATCATATGTTTTGGGTTTTAGATTTAACATGTTTTTTTATATATATATTTTTTATTTTTTTTACCTACTCTGGTATCGTTACAGTTTGTTGACGTAATAGGCAAATTTTGATGACATTAACAAAGTTAGGTATCCATACACATTATTTTGGACAGTCGTTTCGCTTTCAATGTAGTAGGCATTGACTGCAACAATAATTTCGACAGCATTACACTATCGCCTTGCTCTGACCGGCATTTGATCGTATTCCTACTTAATTATCCTTGTTACTGTTGTTAATTACCTGTGCTTTGTTAAGTAAAATAGTGTCATATGAAGCAGTTGTTCTCCACAGCTACAGGAAAACATTCGTTTATTGGAACTAATAACCATAAATAAATGAGATTATCCATAAGATTCAAAATGCAATAACTATTAACCAGGTTAGGCCTTAAGAAGAACATATTCTGAAGCTATCACCGATTTGAAGTCAACTTTCAACTGAGTAGAGCCGGAAGAAAATCAATAAAATTTTTCATATATTTTCGACTAACTCTCGTGGTTTCGACCGCGTTCTCGATGGATGTTACTTTTTTCCAGGATAAAAAGTATCCTATGTTTTAATCGAGGTTATAAACTATCTATGTGCCAAGTTTCATCCAAATCCGTTTAGTAGATTTTGCGTGAAAGTAGTATCAAACATCCACCCTGACAGTCGCTCGCATTTTGCATTTCGTGATAGAATTATCTGACAATGTCTTTGAAACAATCAGCCTTAATGCACTTAGTCATAAAGCTCAAATTAGTTTACACTGTTCAAATGATCACTAGAGAGCCAGTTCCTTCGCAAGCTATCGCCACATCATCATACGCATGGTGAGCTTCCAGTCAAAAGAAACCATGCTAAAAAAACTCTCCAAAAGCCTTTTAGGTTTAAAATCAATATAATATTACTATTAAAGCCAGTAGGATTTCGTAAGGAATGTTGAACTCTATAGGTACCTATATTATGGTTGTGATACTAACTATCGCCCACCACTTTATAAATATTCAAATGAGTTTGTAATGTCGCTATTACGTATTCAGATTGAACGGCTGTTGTTTTTTTTTTGAAATTTCGATTTGTTGTATTATTAGCTGTTGAGGATTTAGATGCAATAGGTTTTTTAAATAGGCTCTGGTTGGTTGGTCGGACTGTGTTCATTTTAGTTTCTGCAAATGCTCGAAAACAAGCGTTGCTTACGTAGCAAATTTTTTTTGTAAAGTTTCTTTGTTGTGTGATTTTTTTGAAGTGATATTGAAATTCGGATCCGCAACCTTTTTGTGTGACGAAAAATTCATGAATGATAAACACAATCTAAGCTATTCTAAAGTGATTGATGAATAATTAAAATGTTTCTCTGTAATACAAAAGTTTCACTGCTATCGTGTGTCTTTACCTAGTTATTATTTTACTTGTTTTAATGATGTTATCTGTGTGAGTCCTCAATAAATATATTTTCATTCAAATATATTAATAAAAATTTAATTCGATTGTCTATCAACGCTTGTATATACAGTTTTCATTTTTATTAGAAAACAAATCTACATTATAATTTCGTCTCCACATTATTTTGACAAGTGATTGATTCCCATTTGTTTTATTGACGTTGGCAACCCTAGCGTGAGTGTGTAAGGTTGGCGCCCTGGCGACGCGACTCGGTCATGTGGTGACGCATCTTGATAATCGCAAGATTATCGTATCTTCCTTATTTGATATTAAATTGAAATGTACCTACTGTGTTGTTAAATAAGTAATACCTAACTGTATAGAGAAAATTTGAGTCCATTTTTATTATCCTACTTCTATTATAAGTGGGAATATTTGTAAGGATGTATGTACCTTTGTTACTCTTTCAAGAAAAATATTACTTTGCGGATTTGTATGAAACTTGGCAAAAATATAGTTTATAACCTGGATTAAAACATACGATACTTTTTATCCCGGTAAAAAGTAACATGCCTTTGAAAACGCGGGTGAAACCGTGAGGGACAACTAGTACGTACTTAATCAACCTTCCTCGCAATCGCTGGTCGGTGTAATATGTATCCTGGATCCTACCCTACGTCATTGGGTACATTATTATGTACAATGGATATGACAGATTTTGTTATTGCCCGTGTAAGGGTGTAATAAGCATCAGAGGCTAACACCTTCGTCCCTTAAAAAAAAAATGTGACAGATTTTGTTACAGTGGGCCCAACAAACCTCTTTAAAAATGGCATTGCATATTTTTTTTAAACTTGATTTTTTTGATAATAGATTGTAGAATAAATAGCTGATATCTTCATTAGATTGTCTACAGTTTCTACTGAACTATTCAAGAGAAGTTTTTGGGTACTTAAGAGAGCTGTAGAATATACAGTTGTAGAACAAAGAACTATGGTCTGAAATCTTCATAAAATTTCTAACAGTTCTTACTATTTTCGAAGAGGGGTCCTTTACTGGGGTACTTTCGGATTACAGTTCATTGCTCATTGTCACTCATGGCCATCCATCACTGTGTCACCTAATTGAGAGTGGTGGAGAAATGACTCTTCATTATTTTTTGCTGCGAGAAACTGCAAAGTTTTCATTTGGAGATTTAAAATTCTAGAAACCAATTAAGTAGAATGAACACTAAAAACAATGACAAACTACCTAAAGACATACCACAACCTACTACCTACAAGAGTTACCGGTGCATAAATTTAAAAAGGTGGTAAAGAATACTGTATATCAACAGAGAATTTATAATATATCTGATTATTTTGAGGATCCTTGGCAATAAAGTGCTTGTCTGACAATCCATTTCATTATTTAAATTGTAAAGACGATTTATAAGAGCCTGTGAAGGAATTTTGTAATATCCGGAACCACGGCACCTTATTGAAATTTTTTTTCACAATAATTCCATAGACAGAGGATCCCTCGGGAATGCAGGCGAAAACGCGGCACAGAAAGCTAGTAAGCAATAAATCGCATTCAACAATTAGAACTAGCAATTAAACACGTTATATTAATGTAAAGCGGCTTTAGTACTTTTCTAAAGTCTAGAATGTTATTCCGTTCAATTTTATTCAATACTGGCCACCAATAAATAATGGCTATAAAATCTGTCTGCCCGTCAGATCGTCAGGAATGTGTGGAGGACACAAGGGGGCACCACAATGAAACGGTTCGATTCGAGTCCATTGTTATCGATTGCGAAATCGTAATGTAACCGATTGTTAACTCGATTATTTATGCAATGCTCTCGATATGAGCGTGATGTGTAGAGCGATGATCCCACGGTAAGTCACATCAGGCTTATATTAAAAAGAACTTTATTCTCCAATAGATAAAGCTTGATTTAAATATTACGATGTGTATTCCTGTGACAACCAAAAATCCACCCTACCATTTATTTTTATAATCATAAATTCCAACTTCATTAGTTAATCGAAATTCCAATTCCAGGTATTTTAACATATAACCAATTACTCGAAATTACGTGAGAGTAACCCTTTTGTTTAAGCTATACTACCTGCACAAATGAACAATTTAACATAAACAAATTCTACTAAATACCGATCCTTCCTGTTATTATCGTTGTTCATAATAGGTATTATTCATAATGTTTACATAGAATACCCCATGATTAATAATTACGCACACTTATTTTAGTACAAACTTGACCAAAGAGATCGACAGACGTTCGATTTGTAAATTGTTACATGCCAGTGAATTAAAATAGAGAGAAATCTTTTTTAATGTAATAGAGATTTTTTTATTTAGTTTTAAAATCCGAATCAATTTTGTGTGTATTTATTTGAAATTAGAACGTTGTTAAAGGGAAAATGTGCCAGTATTCTATTTAAAAACTGAATAGAAGGAAATCACGGAGTCAATTAAAAGCTACTGTCAAGTCAATAAGTGCTTTAATTTTAAATTATTGTGTCAATAACCAAAGAGTTTTGATGGCCGTTTTAATCAAATTCGGTCTTCAAAACACACCTACTAAGTGATGACTAAAAAGTGCCTAGTTTAAGTGTGAATTTATTATAAAATTCAAAGTGATAATGTTTAGTTAGCATAAAGGAATATTGTTAAAGTGGTCGAAGATGAGTCAACGATGGAAGAAAAGATTCTGCTGGATTACAGAAGGGAAGGTTGCAAGATTATGGGTTAGTTCATTTCATATTTACTACTGGCTGTTCCCGGCATGAGTCTTTTTTTATTTTATAAAATTTTGAAATATCAACCTACTCCGGCCTACTTAGAACAGTTCTACCAAAGTTTTATCACGAACGCATATATATATATATATATAAATAGGGTTCCTTTGACGCACCATCAGCTCAAAACTACTGAACATATCGGGATGGGACTGCTACCATTCGACGCAGAATTTTTCGTAGCTGGTTATAGGCTATATGATATCGATAAAAGGGGTGAAACCGCGGGGTACAGCTTATTTATAATATAGATCATCATGTCCACAGAAATACTGCAAAAATGAATATTTACAGTTCCCACAGCAGATAACTATGACATTTCCTAATTAGTTATTATAATGCATTTAAAGAGTGTCATTTATCATTTGTCCGTGAATTTGGGAAATTACACTTGGTAATGGTCGTCGTGAGTCAGTTTTATAATTATTTTCATTAATACACTTCCTTTTAACTTACCCTTTGGTTTACCCATTGTAGTATCGCCGGGACAGCTAGTAATAATATAATATATTCCTCATTACATTTTGTGTGTTAAATAAGATGAAGAAGAAACAGGGGAACCTTGGGCTGGATGGGACGTAGCTTGTTAGATAATTTCAATGCCAAAGATTTCACTAACGTGCAATTTTGCAAAATCTTACTCTATTCTAAAAATTAGCCTAAATTCAACCTTATTTTCAACGCTGAGGCTATGTAAAGTTTGTATTGATTTTCTAATATTGGATTAAATATCAAAGGTTTTGACGTTTCGTTTGTCATGAAAAAACTGCAAAATTCAATTTTAGAATGCTTTATTCGGAACTAACATAAGCTATTTATCCTTCAGGAACGCGGGTGAAACCGCGAGTCAAACATAGTAGAAAAAATATATAAAAATGAATGTTTTCTTGCGTGTATGTTTCTTACTTTACGTTAGTCGTAGAATTAATAATAAAATAGAATGCATGCTGTGGCAGCCTATAATTGAGGCAGCACTTAAAATGAGATCTACTTATAATGAAATTAAATGTAATTTTGTTGGTGTATGTCTTATTGGTTGCCCTTTAATAAATAAAGAAATAAATACTCCTATGCTTTTAATCCGATCGCGCCTAAACTTTAGTAAGTACTACGAGCGCTAGCGAAGGCTTCCGAACTTGTCGGGAACAGCTGTGCCTTTACCATGAGTTTTTAACGTACGCACTCACTAGCGACGGCGTAAAACATTTCTATGGCAAATGTGTACAGCGCCACTAGCGGTCACCTAAAGAACTAAAATCGATAGTACGAGTCGATAGGTAAAAAACCTATTGAAATGTAAACACTAGCGAGTAACGTTTTTTAGCCTTTGCTATAGAAATTCGGTACAATGAGTCACAAATTTAACAGTTGCTATCGAGAAATACTGCATCGATAGTAGTTTACTCGCTAGTGACTAAAGTAAGTTTCGATAGCAACTCATGGTAGAGGTACTGGTTGAGATGAGTTGTTTTAAACCTGCTACCGTTAGCATCAGCCTAACTTCTTACCATAAACTTATCTACTTCAACGATAATTTCAATGTTTATTATTCTGCTAAATTGATAAACAAAACAGTAAAGTATGAGAGGAAGCGGCGCGTGCGCTGTTCACTATCGCTCTGTTATCTGTATCACATCCTACTGGACCATTTTCCTATTTCATTAAAATTTTATTTGTTGTTATATGTGTAGTAACTATTAAGATATTTATAATTAACTACACTGAGATAAGTTGGTACATTTGACCAAAATAAACCCTTTGCAAACTAGCGCCATCTAGTTGTAAACGAAAATGGTAGGTAATAAGTGAGAATTGTAGAGTAGTAACTTTATTTGTGTTTATTTTACATATTTTTTAACATATAAAATAAAAAATGTATATTATAAGTCACAGAATCTTATGAATTGTCAGAAAAGGTAGAAGATCTGGCAAAAACTCAACAATTACTCTTTTAGAAATAGCAAAAGCGAGAGTAACTCCCATAACATATCTCTATACATTAATATATTAACACCCATTATATTTCAAAGGTAGAGGTAACCACATCGTGACAAGAGATGATTACCAATCGTGGGCAACAGAAAAATTTGGCCGATTCGGGTGCCCAAACCAAGAACTTTGGGTCTATAGCCGTGCTTTTCAGTAGGCATGTGTAACTCAGCTCTGAACCGATTCAACAGATCAGATCACACCTACTTGAACTGTCGAGCTGCGGCTCAAGAGCAAACTAAACAGCTCAAGGCTCACTTATTATTTTACAGTCTGTACTTACAATATATTCTGTCATATTGTGTCGTTGCAGCGGCGAAGACTCTGTGATCGGTCTGTAATACCCGAGTTGATCTGTGAACCGCAGCTCACGCATTTTGGTTGAGTTACCCATGTCTACATTTCAGCACCACCACCGCCCAAGGCGTTGTCACTTACGTATATTATCGTATCCTTATTAAGTTTCGTATATTTGTCGACAGGCGGAGCTAGTGGCGGCGGTAAGGCGGCGCGGGCGCGGCGACGGCAGCGACGACGACGGACTGCCACAGAGTCCGCCAGCATCACCACCTACAGACAAGGCTGATAAGGTACATATTTCATTGACAATAAATAAATATCCTGGGAGATTCATCGGTTCAAATCACAAACGGTTGTCTGATGCCAAATTAAGCAGAGCACTGTGGCAATAAGATTTCTGTTGCATCGTCTCTCATGTAACTATTAGTTGACGTGCAGCGACATCTATGTGCTAGACAGTGAAACACGTTGTAAAACTAAATAAATGTCTTATAATTTAACCTTAAAGAATTAAACTACAGACGCCAATAAAAATGCTAAGTAATTTTTATGTTGATCAGCGCCATCTAGGAAAATGCGGCGGAGTTAATTAGTAACGGTAAAGTTACAGAGGGAAAAATATAGATGGCGGTGCTAGGTTTTGAATAATAGGCATGCTCTTAGTTTGTTGGGATAATTATTATTTTGCGTATTTTAAAAATGAAATAACACTAGCAATCATGACAGTATATTTAGTGATTAATTAAATAAAGAACCTACATCACCTTTGTAATGCAATGAAGTATTGAGTACTGAGGAAAGTTTTTAGTTAAACTAGCCCTTAGTGCATCCATTTAAGAACTAATTTCATTAATGGAGAAGGCATTAGTCATGGATACAATTCAGCGGGCACTGAGCGCCTTATGTGTCACAACGGAGATATTAATTAATATATAATAGCGCAGTTCAAATTCAACTTTTTATTTGCATATGGCAGTTATAATTAAACTTTCAAAATTCCTATACATCTTCATTAGGTACCTACATAGATATAAAACGACCTTAAAGTAAACTTTCACAACTGCACATTGGATACAATACGTACTTATTAAATACATCGATACAGAGTAAACAATGAGAACTGGATGTGACAAGGCGAAATATATCTTTATGTAACTCGAAATATATTTGGATACACAGTGATCTCGTTGAGAAAATACCGTGAGGAAACCGTATAACGATTGTAGGGTTTAGGTACGCCTGGCTGAGTGATGATAGGTCAAATCTTAACTTAAAACCACCGCCAAAGTCTTTGGCTGTGACCGGGCCTCACTGACAGTGGCACTAGATAACTTCTAAGTACTTCTAGTTCGTTCTTCTTCTCTCTACATCGTCATTCCTAACGTACAGACGACGATGGCCCCTGATCATCATATTCCGACGAAATAAAGACTTTACCAACATAATATGATAGTCCTTGAACTATTGAGTCAATAGTCAGTGTGTAAGTTGTATTGTAGATTTTTAGTTATTTTGTAATCTTGTCTTTTTTTTCTCATTGATCTAATTTTGTACCTTCATTCCGTCCATATCTATATAACCTATCTATCTAAAGGTATTAGTACCTTTAGACGAGCAATTCTTGTATATATATGTAAAGAAATAATATTTCTTTAAGTTTGAATTTTGCCGCGCTTACTACATTACCAACGACATTGACAACTGACAAGTGCTAGAGTCTGTGGCATCCTTGGTCTGAGGTCAATGGTCAGTTGAGAGGTTATGAAAAAAATAGCATTGTAAAAGAAATTTATTGTGATAGATTTGTTAATTAAAATAGATAAATAAGAATAATTGGTGGAAGAATAGACTTTAATTGTCGTTTCTTCGTTTTCAGGTAAAGTTGTAATAATAGTGTAGTTAAATAAGTTATCGTATTTGTAAGAAACTAACGAAATAAAACTTCGTTTTCAGAAGCAACGCATGAGTTTATTTTTAACCTAAAATTGAGGGATAGCTGCTATATATATAATAAGGATCTCGGAAACGGCTCCAACGATTTTCATGAAATTTAGTATGCAGGGGGTTTCGGGGGCGTTAAATCGATCTAGGATTCATTTTCAGAAAATATCGTTTTATCCGTGCTTTCAGACAATGAAAACTGCTACAATGTCATTAGAAGGTAAGGTCTTCAAGTTACATCTTTTGTGAGAAATACTGTTATTGGGAGCCTTTATTATCGCATCTAATTCGTATCTAGGTATATATGACAGTGCTTTAAAAAAGAGAATATGGTAGAAGTCACGTTAGTAAAGAAATCCCGAGCAATGCTCGGCCATCCAGGTACGATATTAATAACGTAAAATAAACAAAACGTAAACCTTAATTTACATGATGTCCTAAAATTGCTCGCCTTGTTTACCTGTAAAGATTATGCAGTAAGTTTTTATATAATTTTCCTTCTGTATAATTTGTGTATGTAAGACTGTTACAATAGTTAGTAAACCTAATAAATAAATAAAAGAAAATTAAAAAATAACTGTTTCTCACTAAAATTTTACTCAAATTCAGTAAACAAGTCAAGTTATCGTATCTAGAAGGTAACTATGTCAATAATCAATAGAACTGCACTTTGCTATTGTTCGTATACCGTTGCGGTAACGGTGGGTGTTTATTGCTAGTCCCTGGCTAGGTACGCTAGGTACGCTAGGTACTAGGTTTACAGCCTAGACAATGCTTTACCAATTATAATATACTTGGTTATATGCGCCTTAGTTTATATGCAGATTTGTTAAACTCTACACTAAACTCTTGCGTTTAAATATTATTATGGTTATGTAAGAAAGTGATTTAGATGGTTTTAAAATTGAAAATCGTTTAACTGTTGTAACTATGCAGCCGTTTAGTAAATATGTCTTTGAAACGGTAAGACCATATAGGTTCTCTAAAAAGAATTACTCTTATAGAAGATTTTATAGGGATGTTACTTTTTATTTAGAATTATCGATGGACCGATAAACGGTTTTATTATTTGTCCGTGTAAGGGTGTGCTATCGGACTCTCCAAAAAAAAATAACTTTTCATTATTTATTCTGACAAAAACCGGTTTATTGAATTTCCATTTACCGACAAAAACTGGTTTTCCGAATTACTCTTTACCGACAAAACCGTTTTTTCAAATTTCCATTTACCGACAAATACCGGTTTTTCAAATTTCTTACTTTGCTATATTGAAAGAACTAAAAGTCTATATGTTACTTACACTAGAAAGAAAAATAACAGATCAATAGTACTTTGACATACGTGACGTGATCGCGAGACCCTGACCGAGCAGGGTCGAGGCGACTGGGGATTTAATATGTATGCCTCCCCCACATGTGTCATATGGCTTTCATTATATCATACAATATGACTGTTTATTTGACTTTTACTCTTAATTGAAGTATGCATAAGATTTACTTTATCTTGGTGTTATTTTCGTGACGGAACTAAAGCTGAATTACAAATATTTTTAAATTCAGAATTTTGTATTCACGAATTTTCCTTTCCAGACTCGGTAGCCATTTCGGGTACCTATTTGGTATGAGTCTATTAATTGATCAAGAAACATTTCCTTATTCAATATTTTTTTAAGTTTTCTAAGTATCAAAATTATTAAAAGTAAAGGCGTGTATTAATTATTATTATGGTAATATAGATATGCTCACTTTGGATTACCAACTCACTGTTCTATGCGATGATGAGCCGGACATAGTCAGCACACTTGGCCATACAGCACTGTCTGGTTTGATTAAACTGCCCAAACACTTTACGCGACGAGTTCAACAACTACTGGTTACACATCAGTCCACTAACAATATACCAGTATCCCATTAATAGTATAAATGCGAAAGTTTGTATGTATGGATGTTTGTTTCTCTTTCACGCAAATACTACCAAACAGATTTAGATTCTATTTGGCACATAGGTAGAGGATATTCTGGAATAACATATTGGCTGCTTTGCATCTCGGGAAACCGTGAAATCCCTCGGGTAAACCGCGGGGGACAGCTAGTTTTCTATGATTTTGTCTCTTCTGTCAATCTCCTTGTGGTTACCATAACTAGATGGAATGTGGACCAGAGTAAATGAAGAGCTATTTGGTGTACTATAGAGTTGAAATACCTTAATAATATTTGTATTACTGTATCTGTTTGTACTGTATCTGGGTGTAAATATAGGAAAAAAAACTTAAAGGGCAATGCCTCCAGCATTCTGGGGACGTTGCATACTGATAGTGATTTCTATAAAAAAAAAATGTTTTTATAAAAAATTAAAAAGAAATAACAAGCACATGAGGTTTAACTAATTCTCTCAGGGTCGACGACGCATTGGTGATGCTCTGGTGTTCCAAAGATCCATAGGCGGCGGTGACCACTAACCATCAGGCGGGACCATCTGCTTGTCGCCCCATGTGGTATAAAAAAATATGTATATATATTGCTCTTCTAATACGATAAAGAAAAAAAGTAATATGTAACCTATATAGTTTCTAAACTACCCTTTCTGCTAAGTGCATGATCACAAAGCTGTAGGAAAAATTGCCTAAGATTTTTAATATTTTTAATTGACCTTAATCACCTTTGGTATGCCCAGGTTGATAGCTCCAATAAAAGTGTAGTACTTATCGATCTGTTTCTAACAGACAAAAACATAGATTACGTAGTCTATTAATACCATAAACAACGCAGTAATCAATAAACAATTAATTACGTATCATCCCACCTCTATCTATCTACGAACACGTACGTGTGATACGTAAATGGTTAGACGAAGCTCTCGTATACGTCAACTACAACATTTCCATTTAAGGCTTCCATACTGTATCTGATATAACGTAATAAAAACTGTTTAGTCTTCACGCAGCCTTAGACAAAGGCGCGCGCGTACCGTGAAAAAAAAATACAATAGAGTTCAGTTGACAATATATAAAATAATCGAGTGCTCAAAAACTTTTGTGTGTTTTGGAATAGTGATGTGAATTTATGGTTCGATTTTTGAATTTATAGTGTTTTATGGTTTGATAATTCGACATTCAAAGTTTATGTTTCTGTCAATACTTTTACTAACTGTTTTGCTGTATTGCGATAGTTGGAAATATAGTAAAAAATGTGAATAATGTAGAAACTTTTTTAAATATAAAACTAAGGGAAACCTTTCCCTAAATTTGCACACTTTTACATTTTAAAGTATCAATATTTTGGCAATGAATGACCATTTTTGACACATCGATCATCTCCACACATCGTAAACGCCAAAAAAGTAAATAAAAAATAATTTCACACACTCACGTAACATTCGCACCTCGATTAGAAAACGCAAACTATAAAAAAACAAAACTAATTGTTTATGGTTTATCTTGAACAGATATTTTTTTAATTACCAGGCAAGAAACAAAACAAGGTGTGAAGCCTAAAAATAAATTAAAAACAAATTAGTTAATGGATGGTTTAATCAAAATCCAATATTATTAATTAGAACTGGTACCTACTTAATTTCTATTAGTGTTTTTAATATTGTTGGCTGTTCATTTTAAAATGGTCACAGTGAAAATTAGCCGTGACAAATCCAATCAAAATAATCGTTTCACCACCTATTAAGGTGGCGAAGTCTATAAACCACGTTCTTAATGGAAAGTCACAATATTGCCTTTTCCGATTAGCTGTTGATTTATTACAACAATTATGTTAATATATTTGACATTAATATGGTAGTATTTTTAATCAACCGAGTAACAATAAATTATTAATAATGAATTGTTTTTTTTTATGAATGTAGTTTCGAGTGTATTATTTAAGGTCACCGAAAAGTACGTTTCTTGAATTTTGAATATATGCCAGTAACATTTTGTTATTTGTTTCTACAAATATTTTCGGTATCTATAATTTTATTCTAAAGAAGTTTTTATCTATCAAACTATTTATCCGAAAAAAGAATCTTTCTCTGATCGAGTGTCACTCCGTGTATTAACAGAGATACATAATATCCCTCGATTAAAAACAAAAAAAATACGGCACATCCTTAAAGTTTTTACAAAAACGACGAGTTTACTATACTAACATGCACTTCGCATGAAAAAATTGTTTTCGAAATCCTCATTTAAAACGTTTTCTTTCAAATTCCGGTTTTTTAAGAATAGAAACGTAGATATTCTTGTTGTGTTAGGCAGATGAAATACAGGCTAGTGCTGCACATATGTTTCCTAACATGATAAGTGACATAGTTATTGCTCTACGAATGGATTCGCTATTACATTACACGCAATTTTCTTTTATGAACACGATATTTTCGTATCACCCGCGAACAACGCCTGACACATGTTTCATATGTACATAATTTTTAACTATCTCCCTAGTTTCACATAACGACACGCATAAACCGGTGTTTTCCGATTTCAATTTCACTTGAACTTATAGGAAAAACTTCACATTTTCATGGTAAAAAAAATATGCGTGAGTGTCGCGGAACACACGGCTAGAACGGAGTTCCCTTCTTGTATATTATTATTTAAAGTTGTATTTTTTGTATTGAATAGCTAAGCCTTTAGTGAGAGTCCGTACGGATAAGTACTACCACCATACTAATTTCCACCGTGAAACAGTAGTACTTGTAATTCTATGTTTTGGTCAGAAAGGTAAGGGTGAAATTACAGGCACATGAGACTTAACAACTTCACGCCTCAGGGTCGACAACACATTGGCGATGCTCCTGGTGTTGCAAATGTCTATAGGCGGCGGTGACCACTTACCATCAGGTGGACCGACTACCTGTTTGTCGGCCCTAATTTCATTAACAGTTCCTGGACCTAAGATTAACTATTATTATCGAAACATTTTCCGATATAAAATAATAATAAAATCTTTATTAATTTGTAGTAAACTATTAAAAATCTTAAATTTGCCAACCGTAGCTTAGTATTTAAAGTAAAAGAAACAAACAATGTGTTATAAACAGACACTCTTAGCACTAAACTTGACAGTTTGCCGGTAAAATTTAACGGTATTATCGATTGGCGTCCCTGTAAAAACGTGGGAGCGTGTATCGTTGTGTCAGTTGAAATCTCCGTTTTAACCGGTGTTAATCGGTTTTTACTATAAATACTTTTAAGACAACGATGGAGTCACGTGGGTTTTTAAATCTCTCATTGTTGGATTGAGATATCAGCCTTAATCGTGTTGGAACTTAGCAATGTTGGAAGCTTAAGACTTTTTTTAACCTGAATTTAACAATACGATTAAAATAAATATGTACTACCTAATCTGTGGTTACACGGTGTGTTCAAGTAGCTATCCTACGTTCCCTTCTATGCTATATGTAAAAAAAATATACATTTTATAAAATCCTTTTTAAAGTCATTAATGCGAAATTTTGTGCTGATAGATGTACGGATCAATAGATGTTTGTAACTCTATCATGCTAAAACTGCTTAACGGATTTGGATGTAACGTGGCATTGATAGTTGATTGCCTGGATTAATATATAGGAATTTTGTCCCAGGAAAGTATTACATGTAACGCAAGTAAAACCGCGGGGACGGCTAGTTATTTTTAAGACGTATTTCTGCCCACGACCACTTCAATCTTGTTTTGCGTCAGTACTATCCAGTTTTTCCCAATACGTATTATAAATGTTATCAAATCAAGTAAAGCACAATGGTCTTCAATCTGAAGTACTATTAATACTTAAATATAAATTCATTTATTTAGATAGAGCAAAGCGATGGAAGCACTTGTAATGTCGCATATCAGGCATCGGTTTAGTGTCACGCTGAGTGTGTTAATCTCTTTAATGCTATTTGCTTTGTACTCGTATACATAATGATAAATTAATATGTGATTAAAGTATATATTATTATTACTAATCGACTTATATTAATTGATTTAATTAACGCCTGTACTTGGCATTTTTTTACAATGGTTTCTGTACTGGAAATATAGAAAAAATACCGGTTTTCTACAGCCTCAAAAAAAACAAAACCGTCCCTTCCATTGTAACCAATTAAAATTTAACAGCCCTGACCTACACCATTATATTATTTGTATAAAAAAAGCAACGGATTTCGAAACGAGAAAAATTAGAACAATAACCGTGACGATCGGCGATCGTTCCACACTACATTTGTGCCGATTAAGTGTTGCTGCACACGAAAAATATAAACCTCATATTACACAAGGGAACCTTGCGTTTTTTCCAATGCCAGCTTACGTTCACGATGCGTGTTGGCCGTGTGGTGGGTGGCCAGTGTAACTAATCGGCCTGTTCCTTCTGTTCGGAGATTGTTATTTTATAGGTAAGATACCGATTCCAAACTGAGATTTCATCGACCTTTAGTGAAGTTATATTTTGGAATTACCGGTAAATAGTATAAAACCTTTTTTTAGGTAATAAAAGTCAAAAAAATATTAATTTTATTATCAGGCACTTTTATTTTCAAAATATATAATCAAACCCTATATATAATAATACCTCAGACAGATAGACGGATAATTACAATACTTACAAAGATTTATGTTTTATAAAATATTACTCCAAACCAAGGAGGTTGTAATTATGACGTCAAATGCCTTTTAAAGAAAATTCCATAGCAAACTAATGTTTTGATATATCAGCAATAATATCGATGATTTGTCATTAAATCAAACACCAAATTGTCAATAGTAAGTTAGAATGACAAAGTACTGGCTAAACTGGCAGTAATGACTAAAAATGTTATTTAAAAAGCCTTTGACCCAATTTTTATTGTTCAGTCTCATCGCTATATGACTTACGCTTCCTGCCGATAAATTATGTTGGGTTTTGAACAGCTACTTCACATGTTTGTTGTAACATTATTTTATGTATTACTAGCTGTCCCCCGCGGTTTTACCCACGTTCCCGTTGGATGTCACATGTATTATACATAAAAACCTTCCTCTTCAATCACTCTATCTATTAAAAAAAAACGCATCAAAATCCGTTGCGTAGTTTTAAAGATTTAAGCATACATAGGGATATAGGGACAGAGAAAGCGTCTTTGTTTTATACTAGTGATAATCATATTTTATTACAATTAAAATTAAATTAATAATAACGATTTGGCAATTAAAATTTTACGAATTATTAAAGATTTCGAAACATGTTTTTACACATATAATTATAGTTTATTAGAATAAAGTACTGTAAAGGAATTGGCTACCGGATAAAGCTGTAAAATACATCACTTTAGTTATCATTTATCAATCACTCGCAATCGCATGGAGGTCCGGTAAAGTTTTGTTGATTCTGCAATCGACATGATTAGTCGATTATGAAATCGACACAGTTTACTACTGTATTTCATTCATTAAGTATTTTACTACCCATTTAATACAAATATAAGCCTCAATTTTTTTTATCATAATCTTTGATATAGTAAAAAAATATATTTGAACAAAACCGGTTTAAATAAAAAAGAACATTGAACGAATACATCACTAAAGTCGGAAGCACATCCGGCGTGTTTACGCGCTAACATTACGCAAGGTGCAACAACCATGTTTGAAAATGGAACAATTTTCTAGCCATCATTATTTTTTTTTAAATTAAACTACTTTTGAATGTTATGTACCTGTTTGCAATTCAATGGACAGCAAGAATCTACCTTTGTTCATTCGCGCATGTGGTTTGCGCGGCAAAAACGAACTGACAAGCTCGATGTCAAGAAAATGAATGAAAGAAATTGACATGTGACGCAGGCAAGATTCCTTGTGCGGTTTTGTTTGGCATACTGACTCAGCTTTCCTATAGGTAATATATATTCGTAGTTGAAGAATATTTTTTTTTTAACACGCGGTTTCGATACTGTGACAGTATTGGCTTGTTCGTAAAAAGAGTATTCTATCGTTGCGAGTTGCGTAAAGATTCAATGAAACATGATCGTTGCTTCAGAGCGGTGATTGGAAATGTCAGTGTTTTTGCTGCCTTGAATTGTTTTTAGGGGGCATTTTGGGTCGCACTATTGTTTTATTAGATTTAATTAAAATTAAGACTGGAACCTTCTTTTTCTTTAATTTGTATTTAGAGTGTAATTTTTTTATTGCTCCATGTTTCACGTGAGTTTTCTGATAATTGATTGATTGAATAAGATATTTAAAAATTTAAAAATGTATCGATTTATTTTGACGTCGTTCTCTTAGAAACTTTCCTGACCATGTTATTAGACTCCATTGGCTATGATAATGTAACCTTAAAGTGGGTTTAAGTTAACTGGTCATAGAGACTCCGGCGCACGCTTTCTATGCACTTTCCACGGTTCAATTGTTTCCAGTTAACTATAACGATTATCTTGTGTAACTGACGGTTGTGTATTAACTTATTTATGTTTTGTTGTGTTATTTAGAAGGCAAAAAGTATGGAGTAAAATCATGCCATTTGTCTATGGTCTGAAATTACCGGTTTTCACACTTTCTTATCTATGGTTACATCTCAGCTGTATCTAAATTGGTCTTACTGATTCGCCTTGAAATTGGTACCGTTTTTATTTTATTTTATTGGTCATTATTGTGGCGCCATCCAGTAAGTCTGTACTAAGAAGAATGCCTAATATTTGGTATTCTTTATTATTGGCACGCATATTCAGTAATAGTGTCAAATGAAATAAGTATGTAATGACATATTCATTCATGTATAAAACAATTATTTGTCCTGTTTAGGAATCGAACCCATCACATGTGGCATAGCCCAAAGATTAACCCTGGTAAAAAAAGTATATAACTACTCCACCAACGGTCACGTCGCGAAAATAAAGAACATGTTCTTTATACTGTGCTAACATTAGAATTAAGATAAATCGAATGCTAAGAAATATGGAAATTGTCTGACGTAAATAAAAAAGAATACTTACATATATTCTAGAAAATACCCATAAAAGCCACAAAGGCCAGTTGGTTTGGTGGTTAGCGACTCTGACTGCCAAGCCGAAGGTCGCGGGTTCGATTCCCACCCAGGACAAACATTTATGTGCATGAACATGTCTGTTTGTTCTGTGGCTGGGTGTAAATATGTATATAAGTATGCATTTAGAAAAAAATACTACATGTAGTATATCAGTTATCTGGTTTCCATAGTACAAGCTCTGCTTAGTTTGGGACCAGATGGCCGTGTGTAAAGAACGTCCCGGGATATTTAAATATTTTAAATCTATACCGTCATAGAAGATACCAGTACTTACTGGTACGTGTACGGTATTATCAGTCAGGTATTAAAAAACACTGGTGATAATTCGATTGCAATATCGATAACACTTTAATCCCAATAATTATTTGGAAATAAATGTAATTTGATAATGATAGCGTGTGTTGTCGATCCTCTAGACTTTTAGTCGCCATTTGGCGAGTTGGCGTGGTGGTTAGACCCTGACTGAAACGCCGCAGATCGTGGGTTCGATTCTCACCCAGGATTAACATTTGTGTGTATGAATGTGTTGTTATTTTCTGTGTTAGGTGTAAATAATATCTATATAAGTATGTTTATAGAAAAATTGGAGTAAATGTTGTATATTACTAGATAATAATATCCGTTATATTAAAATGCGAAATTATAGATTTTTGGACGTTAGTATATTTTTGATTAATATTTGGTACACATAGAGAATATACTACTGAAATTTTAGGGTTCCATCGATCTATTACTAAGGCTCCGCTGTCCGTCCGTCTATCACAGAGCTGTATCTTTTGAACCGTAAAAGGTAGACACTTCACATTTTTACAGAGTGTATTATGGCCAGTTTAACAAAAAATAAAGGGATTGCAACTTCATAAAAGAAACGTCTTCTTGTCGGCGTCATCTTACATACCTATCTACGGTGGCATGGAACCCTTTGTGATAGAGTTCGACTCGGACTCAACCGCTTTTTATCTCTGGAAAACAGAACGGGGTATTACCGCGGAAGTTAGTGTGCTACATAACAATATGTAGGTATACAAAACACAACACACCAGACAGTCACAATATCCGTGTTGCGGGTATCCCGATGTGATCTCCCCTCTTCCGGCAACATGCCCCAGTCAGGGTTGCCACCTTAACAAAACAGAATTCAGTGTTGTATATAAAAAAATATATTCAAAGAAGGACTGGTATTTTAGAAAGAGACATAATTATCCTACGATATTTTTACACGCCATCAGATCCCAAACTAAGCAGAGCGTGTATTAAGGTAACAGTAATTGCTGAGTTTATTGTCGGTATTAGAGTCAGAATATTTATAAGTGTTTGTAAAGGGCTATTTGAATAAAAAATACTTTAATTTCATTAATTTTACGAAAGTAGTATATGTTGTAGGTATACCAGTTGTCTGGTTTCCATAGTACAAGCTCTGCTTAGCTTGGGATCAGATGGCGCGTAAAAAAGGTCCCAGGATATTTATTATTATTATTTTTTACAAGTGCGCGAAATTTTCCATTTGAAAAAAATATTTACAAGTTCAGTTTCAGTAAAAAAAACAAAAAACCTAACCTCTTTATAACAATACCATAGATCAGTAATCTACATCGTTACCATAGAGCTCTGATGTCATAGAAAAATAAACTTCAGATTGTCCATTTGGTGACCCTAATCAGTAAATTATATAATATGCACTCGTGTTGTATCAAACACTCGACTGACATATTTATCTACCGACGCACTCCGACGGGAGAGGTTGATAACAATGATTGTTAACTACATATACAACGTGTTACAAAATACCCCGTAAAAATATAATGAATTATCAAAGCCAACAACCTTAGTAAGCTGTCATGTCAGGGAACCATTTAACAGAAGGACCTACGTACCTATTTTACCTAATAATTGTCTACTTTAATAGTTTTTAAATTTTTCATTCATAAAAAAACAGTTTTTTTTTATTTTTTTTAGGATTTGTTATACAGCGTTACCATGATTCTTAATCGTATATATATTATATGTATGTATATACTTCTCTTCAAATTACGAGCCGTTTATTGGACATTTTTTAATAACATTATTATATATACAATATACAACACATTATTGTTTTATGATAAAATTGGATGCACTATTGCTTATAATAAAAGTACATTTTATTAGTTATTGGAAATTGATTGTTATCAATCGATTTCCTGTACTTACACGTGTCCATTTTAATTAATATATTTTTTCTAAAAAAAATATAAATATTCTGGAATATTTTTTACACGCGGCCATCCCAAACTAAGCAGAGCTTGTACTATGGTAACAAGATAACTGATATACTACATATCTTCTAAATACATACTTAGCTAGATATAGAGCAAACAGACATGTTCAAATACACAAATGTTTGTCCTTGGTGGGAACCGACCCAACGACCTGCGACGTGATACTAAGGGTCGCTAACCACCGAGCCAACTGCCCCCTTATACTAAAAACATAAATAAAGGCATGCAAAGTCACTAATTAAAAAATACCGTTGTGTTACTTCCTCGTTGTTACCAATAATTGAAATACACATACGATCAATAAAAGTGATAAAACCGTATTACCCCAGACAGGTGTAATGTCGGACGCGCCTCATTACATCACCAGGTGCGGGTGTGCGGTGTATATTTAATTTTGCAACACAACCCCACGCGGGACATTCGCCGCGCCTGTACACTGGCGTGCATTAAAAATATATATGTTAGGTAATGCAATATTGACGGTTTGTGTCACGTACGTGGGCGGGCGTTAATGACCGCTTACGAAGGAAATGTTCTATCCAAGTAGGTATTTGCATGTGTCAATGTCTCTATTTTTGTCTGATACCCCTTATTTGATCGTTGAACGGTAGTTGTTGACGCAACACCTGGAAATGGCGTCGTTTAACCTGTTTCTGTATGCTTATTAACATCAAAGTGCCGCAAAATTTATCGTTATATTCTTTTTTGTTGTATTGGCTAAACTTTCTTAGGATTGTGAATCAATTTAAGAAAATATCTTCGGGTAATGCTTTGAAGATCATTGTTATCTCTATTTGTAGTACACTAAATTCCCCGTTGAACATTGACAAACCAACCAACATATTCCTTAGAATATTAAAGTAAATAGATGTTGTAGATATAATATATTTACTAAAACAACTAGTTCCCGTCTCATGGTTGAATCTGCGTCTCTGAAAGATTTAATGCGTTCCCTGGAAATTACCTAGCTGATGTCCATTTGGAATAACGTACCTTTAAAATTGTGTAAGAATTTTTCATATAGGTACAGTGATTCCGGAGATTACCCTCCACTCACTTACAAAATCTACTCATTCCTTTATTATTAAAAGTTATAGATGACAGCTACATATGTTCCTGACTATACTCAAACTATAGAGTGTAGAAGTAAAGGAGGACCATCTCAGTGTACTAAAAAGTGTCCGTTGATAGGGAACAAATTAAGGTGGCAAGTGGAAGAATTTTAAATAGAGCGCCACAAATTATTAGAGTAGGATACAAAATTAATAAAAAAGGAAAGAAACATTTCTGTTTTGTTACAACGATTATTACTTTATTTAGACAAACATGAGTATGGAATAAAATAATACAGTGTTTTTAAGTACCCCAATTAATTGTAAATAGCAAATATTATTAAAGAATTATCGGCAACCAACCCAGCACACTTCACTCTGTTTATAACTGCCAATGCTGCTAAGTTCATATCATTCCCACTTGCTACACTAGCGCTATTTCGGTGAGAATTCGAAAACTAATTTGCTGTTTATAAGTGGACACTTTTTCGACTAATCCCCCATACAAGATGGTCCTCCTTGACTTCTACACACCATAACTCGAACGAACTCTTCTGCATCCAGGCTCATAGATTCCTTACCTTTTATAAACTGACTGTATTTATGATATACAGCATTAATTCTAAATGCGTGTTAATTTTTCCACTACCGCAATAAGCACTTTTCTACGCTAATTCCTACACTCAGCGTTGTCTAAACGACATGGTCTATTTTTTGTTCAGTTCAATGTCAGCGAATTAACATAAAGACTGACACAAGCGCATAGCGTGTGTGACATAATTGAAATCTTTTCCATTTTGTGACGTTAATTAATTAGTTGCGTGTATACGTTATTGTGCCTTCAAGTGTACTGGTTAGCCTTTAAAATATCGCGTTACGGGGTAGCTAAAGGTGTGTTTCGCAATCTAGACTGTAATACATTAATATTAGGTACCATTTTAATTTACTCATGACTAATTAAATTTATATGAAGTGTGAATAATTTTGCTGTGTTATTATCCTGATTTATTTTAGGATATGTACTAATAATTGTTTAGTTTCTATTTGTGAAATCTCTTTAATTAAGTTCTAATTAAAATTTATATTAAATTATATTACTAGCAGTCTTCCGCGGTTTTATTCGCGTTTCCAAGGGGTAATTGGATTTTCCGGATATAAAAATCTTTTGTGTTATAATCGGTCCGGGTTTTAAACTATCTATGTGCCAAGTAAGTACTTAACTACAGCGCCACCTACCGGATCGTAGAACCAAGCAAATATTGAATTATGAGGTAACAAACATTAACAAAAAGTACAGACGAATTGATAACCTCCTCCTTTTTTGAAGTCGGTTAAAAATATGGAAAATTAAGAAGAAAAGTGGTTTATTGACAACAGCTCCATCTACCGGCTCCAACTGTAGCTAATGACCATCCTTTTCGCCAACAAATAAAACTCCCAGTATTTGATGGTAGCGCCACCTACCGGCTCCAATTGTCAACTCAAACACATAAAATAAAATATCAAAACCAGTTCGCTGAGGAAGTGTTTAGTGACATACATACGAACAGAAGAAATATATATAAAAAAGTAAATAAAATATGCTGTAACATGATCACTACATATAATACTCTCTTAAATACAAACTTGACAGGCCAGTTGGCTTGGTGGGTAGCGACTCTGCCAAGCCGAAGGTCGCGGGTTCGATTCCCACCCAGGACAAACATTTGTGTGCTTGAACATGTGTGTTTGTTCTGTGTCTGGGTGTAAATATCTATATAAGTATGTATTTTGAAAAAAAATAGTATATGTAGTATATCAGCTATCTGGTTTCCATAGTACAAGCTCTGCTTAGTTTGTGATCAGATGGCCGTGTGTAAGATAATGTCCCAGGATATTTATTCATTAAAACTTATACAGATATTTACATCCAGACACAGAACAAACAGACACGTTGGTCCTGAGTGGGAATCGAACCCACGACAGACATGGCAGCCACGGCCTCTAACCAAGCTAAAGCCAATATATATAAAAATATTATATAATATCATATCTAAAGATTTAGTTAGCTGAAAGAATAAATAAGAAAAAAAAATTCCATTGATATCATCTGGTCACATCACGAGACAGCCATCTCACATCTACATACATTTCGTGAATTTATCATTACTCTTCTGCAAACATATCTATGACACTGTCACGATAATGAAAAGTATTACAATTCTTGTAATGATAATATTTATTTTCGTGCATTTTTATATTTTTTATCTTTAATATAATAATTGTGATATTGCTTAGGTATGCATATCCTGCATCGTACTACATGATGTTTATCACGTTTTAACACGTATATTCACGCCTATTTTGCCCTATAAGGTAGGCAGGTCTTAAATAGTGAATACATTACTGTTTTGAGCAATGTCACCCTCTCTGGCTCAGTAACTGATCTTATCAAACGTTAATTGCTTCATTCCCGATGTTTATTTGAATATAATGTAGTTATATTTTTATTTAGTGTTCATATTTAGTACTTTAATATTGTTAAACATACAGACTAATAGCCAAATAAGTCAGATCTATTTTTTTATTTATTTCTTTTTTTTTCGGACTCTTAGTCCGTACTCTTTGGAGATTCTATGATAAAATATATAAAATAATTTAAGATTAATTGTATTGTGTTTTTATGAACTAACATCTTTTAAAATACAGATCTTAAAAATATATAATTATTATTAGTTGCCGTACACAGTAAATTTTACTTTTATACAGGATTCTAAGGCCTAAATTAACAAATGGCTTTGAATTTAAATATAACCTACATTTAGCCCGTAAAGGAATTTCTATAGATGTTTTCAGGCTTATTATAAATATCGAATTAATTTCAAATACTATATACAATAATATAAGATAACCCATAACTCTGTAGATACAATTTGCCATGTTGCATTAAACTACACTTGACGACCTAGGTTTTCAAATATTCTAATCGTCTTCATATCGCTCCCTCAGAACGATAGGATTAACTCAAAAAAAACACTTTTGGCACATCTCTAATTGGTTCACTTTCGCACTGAGCAGAGGGTGGGTCCCGGTGTTAAAAAGGCTGAAGTGTCGGTATGCTTATTCTATCATTACATTGACTATGTTTTACTATTCATCGGATAGAGCGTACTTTGTTTAGTCTCTATGATCGTAACTCCATTTCGAAAAATTTTGAGTTAAGCCGTTATCGTACCGAGCGATATGGTAATAATAGGTACATCCAAAATAGATTTAACTGAGTCCCCCTAATCTTTTATTACCTATAATAATACCCTTGCACTTCCAAGTCGGGTAATAAAATGATAAGATACAATCAATATATGTTATCTACAATTTGACTTACATATCCCAAGTAACATCATTTCGTATTTATTTGAATAAGAATACAGTTTAGAATAGAATGTGCAATAAAAAACAAACTTAATTGTAACCAAAACTTTTTACTATTCGTTCAAAACTCTTTTCTAGATCACTACAAAGTATATAATATTAATTGTAAAAAAACATTGTGTAAAAAAAAACTTTTTATAAATGTGACAAAAACTGTGGAATAGACATTAGACAGTGCAATGTGAAAACAGTGTATCGATTTAGTTCGGACTGTATCGATTGATTTATAATCGATTAAAATGATGCTCTACATGACCAAGACTACGGAGGAGGTGGCCATCAAACGGCCACCACGGAGGAGGCACATCAGTGCCAATATTAAGGTTTGTTGGGTCTTTGTTTTAGCCTTAAAAGAGACAAAGGAATTCTTATAGGATCACTTCGTTGACTACAATCTATCTATCTGTCTGTTATGACCCTTTTTCTCAAAAACGTGGAGGTATCAAGATGAAATTAATATCAAGTACAGGATTCTGCACTTCCTTGAGTTGAAAAAATCTAACTTCTAATTTAATCAAATAAAAAAAAAACACACTTTAATAGAAAATCCAACTAAAAGACAAAAATTATTAACTATTATTTATTTTTCATGTTTTAGTTAAACTGCTAATCCTGATTATCCTAGTAAGGATAACGGGTCTAACTGTTTAACATATTGAATTGTCATCGGTCCTCGATAAATCTACAAAGTTTGAATGAAATCTGCCCGTTAAAAGTTTACACTGTTTCAAAACCACACATTTGATTTTAATAAATTTAAGTCTGCCTTGACCAACTCTGCGAATAAAATCAGAATTTGTCAACAATCGTGTCGGTATACCGCGTTTCATTGAATAACAAATTAATGCAAATATTACTACTATACATCCGGTGTCCATTGATTCGATACCGCGATGGTTATCAATTATTGACGTCATAAATCAACTTCATAGTTTCACTTGCTGTGCAGAGTAATCTATACTTCGACTAGCTGACCCGGCAAACGTTGTTTTGCCATATTTACTTTATTATAAACTAGCTGTCCCCCGCGCTTTTACCCGCGTTCCCGTGGGATGTCACATGTATTATACATAAAAACCTTCCTCTTTAAGAACCTCTATCTATTAAAAAAAACAGCATCAAAATCCGTTGCGTAGTTTTAAAGATTTAAGCATATAAGATTTACGCATACATAGGGATATAGGGACATAGAATGCGACTTTGACATGAAAATTTATCGTTCGATTGCCATCTTGCAACCCTACTGCGAATCTGTAGAATAATATAAAAATCGCGATTAAAAAACAGGGGTCGATCGTAGAAGGGTGAAAATTTTAAATTGTATGTATTTTTAAATGCTAAATCATAATTAAATAAAAAAAAACCCTTATCACTTAGGGGTATGAAAAATAGATAGTCGCCGATTCTCAGACCTACTGAATATGCATATAAAATTTTATAAAAATCGGTCAAGCCGTTTCGCAGGAGTATGGTAACTAACATTGTGACAGGAGTATTATATATACAGTGAAACTTGGTTAAGTGGGACCTGGATAAGTGAGAAACCTCCATAACTGGAACTCATGCTAAAGTCCAACACTTTGGCACTAAATTACCTCTCTTAGTGGGATGAGGCATAGTTACCTCTATAACTAAGACAGTGAATTTTATACGTATAAACCTCTGTAACTGAGATAATATCGTTTTGTTTGTTTACTCATTCTTATCCTACCCACAAATTCCACATTCAAGTACGTAAGTAATTTTGAGCCTCACTGACCTTTAGTTTTAATTTCGCTTTACTTCCATACGCATGTTTATTTGAAAAATGTCAAAACGAAAGCTACAATCTTTATCATTACATGAAAAACTGAAATTAATATCCGCTTATGAAAGTGGAAAGACACGCGAAGAAGTTTGTGTCGAATTTAATGTGCCAAAATCTACTCTTTGTAGAATAATTCAGAATAAACGTAAAATTGAATCAGAATGTGTTATAACTGAAATAACCCGTATTCTCACTTCTATCAATGGAACCCTCTGTAAATGAGACAGATATTAATTTATACCTGGATATCTGAAACACTGGGTAAGTGGAATACCTCAATAAGTGCAACGACATTGCAGGTCCCTTGGAGTCTCACTTAACCAGGTTTCACTGTATAAGATACCTTACAAATATAAAAAGCTGAAGAGTATGTTTGGTTGAATGCGTTAATCTCAATAACGACTGGTTGGAATCGAAAAGATATTCTTGTGTTAAATAGTCCATTTATCGAGGAAGACTATAGGCTATATAACATCACGCTACGACCAATAGGAGCGGAGCATCAATGAAAAATGGGGCAAACACTTTTATTGAGTTGTTCTACGTACGCCTGCATGTTCGATGTGAGTCGCAAACAAGGAGACTCGACAAGAAATCGACACGTGTTTCGCTACTACACGAAGCATCTTCAGGACGTAGTAGAACTGCTGGTACTAGCAGCATAGACGCGTTTGGATTGGATTTACGCAAGTCCACGCCTGAGTCAATTAGTTATCACATGCATAGTATATAATATATGTATATAATAACTTTTAATCCTGGTATACATACGATCCTTCAGTAATCCGGGTAAAACCGCGAGATTGGTATAAATAAGTCAGTAGCTAAGCCCTCTGTTTGTTTCTCTGCAGCGGCGCCATGCGGGTATCTCCCAGTCCTCGTGCAGCGATGGCTCGCTCCTCAGCGTCGGCTCCTCGGAGATGGATGAAGACAGCAGCAGTGGCCACCACCACTCGCACGATCACTCATCCAGGAGTGACCAGTTTTACTTCGACAGTGAGTATTCATTTCTATATTATTTGAGAAGTAGTAGAGGTCTTAGTGCAAACTTCTTCCGGGGTTACAGCTTGCCAAGAGGCTTTCAAGCTATGTACTCTTATTTAGGCATTATCCTAAGGAATGTTGTAACGCATGCGTGTACCATGAACATGCTGCTTGATGAGTGTTGCATGCAACTTGTAGCTTGTTGTGTGTAACGAGTTGCGAGTTGCATATTATTATAACATGTGTCGAGGTGCGTGTTGCGTATAACATGTTGCATGGTGCGTGTTGCATGTATCATGTGGCGTGGTGCGTGTTCCGTATTGCGTGTTGCATATAACATGTTTCGAATTGCGTGTTGCAGGCGCGATGGAGCCTCCGCCGGGCGTGGCGCCACTGTCGCACTCGGCGGCGCGACACAAGATGGCGGTGCGTCCGCGCAGGACGCATGGAGCGCCCCGTCGGAACAAACACAACCCTGTTAGTATTAAACTTATTATTACTTATATATAATTAGGTTTCTGTGTTTACTCAGTAAGCCAGTTAGGAATCGCTAGTCTGAGAACTGCCCAGTGCCTTATAAGTTTATTGATAGGCATTACTTAATTTAAGTAAAAGGTATGTCGATATGCTTGTTATTGCAGTACTGTGATGTCTTTGCCTTTGCTATGCGAGAGCTCATTTGTCTTTGTATATACTAGTCCATTATGGAGGAGTGAGGTATGAGACTCCTCCATTTAAAAGGGAAGATCTTCCGCCAGGCTAGGTGATCATGTCTGGGGACCGCGGTCCAACTGTTGATGTTGGATGCTTGTATATATGCCAAATCCTGAGAGAATCTTGATAGTGCGATGTAGGATTCTCGTGTGTTTCTACTCGTTCATAGATGTCGCCACATCACTGTAGTGCGGGCGGTGAAGGATTTTTGTAGGCGTGTTCATAGATGTCGCCACACCATATAAAAAATAAATGTTTATGAATTGTGTATCCACCGAAAGTTCTGCAATCATCTTTGATTAAATGATTCATTCATTCATTTCTCTTCTTTAATTCGTGAGGTGGTTTGACGATTGTAAATTAAACCCTATATCGAAAACAACTAAGATGATATTTCTATATCCTTCTTAGCTGTGTGTGTATAGATGTGTGTGTAGATTTCTACAACTAAGCATTAGTACATTACACTTAGTACTGACTGTACTTAGATTTAATTAATTTGAGTGCAGAACGTGAATAATCACATCTATTTACTTAAATCGAGTTATAGTATACCTAGCAACTGTTTAATGTATAAGTTCGTACTTTAATAAAAAATTAATGCTGTGCTTTCCTGTAATTTAGATGCATGCGAGAAAAGTAACTGTTATAGTATTCTAAGATAATGTTAAGTGTTTATTTAGTTGGTAAGCCAATAATTAAATAAATCAAAGTACGAAAAATCACACAGAAAAAATATATTTCTTGCATTTAAAGTAGAATTGTATTGATTTGTATAAGACTTCTATGGTAAAATAGAGACAAATTTATTTATTCATATAAAACATCAAAGAGTACAGTCAGTAACAAAGTAGCTAAACAGATCTTACGTTTACAAAACAATTGTACACTCCATCTATCCATGATATGGAAAGATAAAGTAATTAGGAGTTTAGTAAATATCTGTCTATAAAAACCTTTAATTTTACAGTTCTATATTATGCATTTGTTTTAGAGTACAGGTGTTTTGTAATTGCGGATCTGATAAGCTACTTATGTTGCTGACCGTACCTATAATTAAGTTCTATCATACATACAAATATATTACAATGTGGTTAAATAGGATAAAATATTTATACAAAGAAAACCTGTGCTAGAACGTATAGAAAAATATTGTCACATAGGTATTAATGTTATTGGTTACAGAAAGTCCATATTTGGGCACATTGCATAGACTCAATTTTTCACTAAATTTTGATAAGATTGTGACATAGATATGAGATGAAATCATTTTCATCTATAGATATGAATATCGATCATCATATTGATAGAATTTTCCTCATGATTTCAGATTGCATCAGCCTTGCCGATAACGCCCGAACTAAACGAAGAAATGATACGAAGCACAACTCCTGATGTGACACGCAAAAGCTCAGAAGTTGTTACTGGTACGTCTTTACACACAACAAAACATGTTGGCGATCTCTTTACACACAACAAAACATGTTGGCGATCTCTTTACACACAACAAAACATGTTGGCGATCTCTTTACACACAACAAAACATGTTGGCGATCTCTTTACACACAACAAAACATGTTGGCGATCTCTTTACACACAACAAAACATGTTGGCGATCTCTTTACACACAACAAAACATGTTGGCGATCCCTTTAACGATTTCGGATATTTTATGGTTATCATAAAATATTTAAAAAAATACTTTTTAATGCTGATATCTGTTCATATTATTTTGTATTTTTAAACAAAGAACAAATGCGTGATTTTTTTTTATTCCCCAAAAAAATTCTAATCCCAAACAATATTACAATATAACGTTTCTGATTCCAGAATCATTATCTTCATCGACCACTTCGAAGTATAATCAAATGAAAGATCATCACCACCACGTGAACCGAGAGTTGCAAAGAGTAATGGAGACCCCGAGCGACACAAAGATAAAATCCTCATCGTTGCCTCCCGGCCTAGCACTAAGCCAGCTAGTCGGACAGTCTCCAGCTAAACTAAGCATAGCTGAGTCAAACACTCCTCGATCCTCAATAAAGAGGAGCCAGTCCAGTTCCCAAGAACAATCCCTCAGAGAAAACTCACCAAAACCACGCGGAAGTCAAATCCAAACTTATCACTCCGAAGAAAGAATGACTAAGTACCGCACCGACAAGAAATATGCCGAAGAGTCTTGCCACGAAAAGAAATCTAAGTCAGAAAAGAAATCAGAGAACGAAGTTATCAAATCGAAGAAAGAAGAATCATTCTTCAGTAGATTGCTACTCCGGAAGAGTGGGAAGAAATCGAAGAAGGATCAAACGGACGGGGACGGACAGCAGGAAGTCAAGAAATCTAAAACTGAAAAATCTGCTCCTCAATACAAGCCTGTAGATGCGGAACGAGGTTATTACGAAGAGCAAGGCTACAAGCCCGTACCTGCCGAAAGAACACACAAATCTGCTGGACAGAAAGCTTTCGCCAACCAAATGCATAAGCGATTAGACAACAAAGGCGCTTACGTCCAAGACGGAGCATACAAAGATGTATACAGCGCTGCTAAAGTTTCAGGAGCGGAATACAACATAACTGATCTCAAAATGGCCGACGAAACTGATAAAATGTTGAATTTGGAAATGAAAAGTCGTTTTAGTAGACGCGAAGAATTCTGCGAGAAAGTTGAAAAGACAAAGAGGACGCCTTCGAAAGAAGCTATCGATGATAAACGTGATTCATTTAACTTACACCATGAGAAAGCGAAGAGACCGACGTCTGTTCAGAGAACAGCTGATCCATTTTCGTCAAAAGCATTTATAAATAATGAGCTCGCAAATAGAGCTCAAGAGGAGAGTTTATCACCATCACTAGTGATTTCAGAAGAGGAGCCGCCAGTAAGGGCTATGCGTATGAAAAATGTTCATAGTGAGTACATGTTTACGAGTGGCAGCATGCCAAAAAACATTCCATATTTCAATCCCAGTTCGATGTCCGCTTCAGCATCTTCCCCCAAAAACGTAAGAAGCTCCGAAAACATCAAACACAGGTCTTCGGAACATGTATCCGAATACAGTGACAGAGTTGAATGCAAAAGGGAATCGGTACGTCACGCTGCCAAGACTGAAGAGTCGTACGTGACATCCGGACTAAGATCTTTAGGGGACGAATATGTTGAAACAAGAAGCAGCATTGGAAAATCTCACAGTTTCAGATACGCTTCAGAATCTACTTCGATTAGTTCACAGGAAAACCAAATGCCAAGTCTTCCAGCAATCGTCGGTATATCCGAACCTCTGCTCGAAAGCTGGGAAGTTAATTACAGGAGAAACGTTAGCGAACGCCATGATTTTTCTAAGAGAGTTTCTGCTAGAAACTATGGTGTGCTTCACAACAATGCTGAAGCAAACTACGATAGCCTACAGAGCACCGATAGTAGTTATCTAGATAGCCTCAAAACTGACGTAAACGATGAGCGGAAAATGTTCACAAACAGCATTCATATTACAATGGACAGTCATAAACGCGATAGCGATATCTCTGAGATAGAGGCTAAAATCGACGATATTATTAGTTCCCCTAAGCCTATTATTGCCCCAATACTCAAGTCAAGTTCTTTAGATAGCATTAAGAGTAGCCCAGAGAAGCCAATCGATGATAGACGAAAAACCATTTCGGTCGAATGTGCTTTGACTCAAGGTAAAACTAATATTATTCCAAAAGATTTGAACCAAGAAGCTGAGAGTTTCATATCCGTAACCCATATAAATAAAGAACAAACTCCTGTGAAGCAAAACGAAACTCCAATCGAAGCTGCAAAAATTAATAAAAGTGAGGAGAAGTTACAAAAAACTGAAACGAAGCCCGGAGTGCCTGAGTTTCTAAATATACAACTAAACAAGGTTGATACAAAACCTACAACTAATATTGTACTGACTGCCAATGTCACACCAAAGAAACTTGATAATCCGCAGATAGAAAAAGAAGAAGATATTGAGATTGTCCAAACAGAAACTAAATCGGTTCAAAATATTCCAGAGCGTAAGGAATCTATTAAAAAAGTAAATGAAAACATTATTGAACTTATAGAGAATGATATAGATTCTCCATTGAATGTTAGAAAATCGGTGATGCCTGTTGCGCCGCAAAGCCCCTTAACACCAAAGGCTTTCTTCAAACGAAAAGCAACCAGCGTTGAGCTACAAGACAGGCCGGAGAAGCCTAGGACTAACTCACTGAGCACCGACGGAAGCACTGAGAAAATATACGACAACATATCTATAGACCAAAAATCACACTCAAGTTTCGGAAGCAAAAGCTCCATACATAGCACAGATAGTAACGAAATAAGAACACCAGACAGACATGAAGAGGCTGTTGTGTACCGTAAGAAAATGGCGTCTAAAGATCTTCGCAGCAGCAGTGACAGGAAAAACGATGATGAACCGGAATTAATGAAAGTTTTTGCGCGTAGATCGCTTAAAATAAAAGATTCTGAAGCCGATACCTTGGCTCAAGACATCGCCGCATCTAACAATAAAGATGACTCAGAAAACATAACAACAACACGCAGTAAATCACTGAAGAATGAATTCAACGCTTCAATCAAATCACGGGACAGTGACAAGGAAAATGAAGATACAGTTAAAGAAGAAGAGAGATTAGTCGATATCGCTGCAAGAGTCAGTCAATTTGGAATGCCACATTATCAAAGAAGTGTAAGCATCAACAGTGTATCCAATCCTAAAAGAGAAAGTGCACCAGTGTATAGAAGCGAAGTCAACAAATACAAAAAAGAAGTATCAGACTCTACTCCCGAGAAAAGACTTCGGAACAGAACATTTCCCGACCCGTCAAACGACAGAGAGGATATTAAA
Source organism: Habrosyne pyritoides (assembly GCA_907165245.1). NCBI lineage: Eukaryota > Metazoa > Arthropoda > Insecta > Lepidoptera > Drepanidae > Habrosyne > Habrosyne pyritoides. The sequence goes on along the minus strand of OU015603.1, from coordinate 11,353,699 downwards.
AACATAGTCAAAAGCGAAGCGATGGCTAATAAAGCTGACACCTTAACGAAAAGGCAGTGGCAAAGAAACGATGAAAGATTTAGAGTGTCTATAGAGAAAGAGAAACGAGAGAGTGCTGTGATAGAAAAGGACGGGGATAGGGAGAAGGAAGAGGGTGTGAAAGAGAAGGATGGTGCTGGAGGAGAGGCTGACGCGTCTCCACAATTCAAGGGTATTTTGCAAATGAGGGCCGAGTGGGAGAGGCGAGCAAAGCAAGGGATGACCAAATAAACTGGTGCTAGGTACAAGGTATATATCATTTTTTTATTAAAATGCCAACCCTATTAATATACTCAATTTCATGTTCATTTTTGCATTTAGTTTTGTATTGCTTTGCATATCGTAGTATTAAGATAAATAAATAAGTTAACTAACTTATACTGCATGTCTACATTCTATTAATAATTTTGAACAGACACTTGTTCTGAACTCTTTAAATCAGTTGGACATGAGAGCTGCAACTAGAGAGCAACTTTTCAGAATTTTCTAAATTGTGATGAAAACTGCATCAAACATGATGCGTCTCAACAATAGTATATAGCCTATATCCATCTAGGAAAAAATCCGCCTCGAATGGTAGCAGTCCCATCCCGACATGTTCAGTAGTTTTGAGGTGATGGTGCGTCAAAGGAAACCTATTTTCCTTATATATATAGTGGACCCCCGGTAATCCGACAAACGTTTTGCGGGGCAGTGTCGGTCTATCGAATTTGTCGGATTATAGAGTACTGCTTAATGGGGTCTTAGCCCAGATAATTTTGAAAAACAGTACCTTGTAATCCGACAAATTACAGATCAAAATAATAAGAAAAGATTTGCCAAAATAATGTTTGTGTAACTACATTCGACAATGGTAGGCATGTCGGATTACAGGGGGCGCCGGATTAGACAGGGGCCGGATTAGCAGGGGTCCACGTATATATTCTAGTTCTTATTTGTTGCATGTGAGGTCTTGCGCATAGCGGAAAGAAGTAAATTATTTTCCTTATACCATTACAAGCAAGCTATTGATCGATTGGATACAGTTACTGAGTCATTGGATAATATTTCATAAATGATTTCCTCTATTAATTACAAACTTATTCAATCATGCATAAAACATACAATCCTACAATCAGCTTTGATTGATGCATCTTGCATAATATATACCAGTTCACAAGCACTGAAGATTGATTGATTTTGGATATACCTTACTTAGACTACAAACAAATTCACAAGAAGCAAACAATTCTACATAAAATAGAGATCTCATTAGTCGCTTTACTGGGAATTAGCCTTTTGAACGCCACGCTATAACGGCATCTCCACGTCCCTGTACGCCATTCCCGAAAATTGATATTTATTTATTAAAAAAAACACATATACATACATATAAAACACATAAAAGTAATGATTTTTGTCTTTTTCTGTGTCCTGTTTTCGATTGCGCCAAAATGTTGATTTTGATAATTGAACCCCGCACATACCGTGACGTGTGTAGTTCAATTTCCGATTGCAATGGTTGTTGGAGCACTCGATACGATGACGATACGTTAACGATGGTCGTGCTCAGTACCTCTACCATGAGTTGCTATCGAAACTTACTTTAGTCACTAGCGAGTAAACGACTATCGATACGGTAGTTCTCGATAGCAACTGTCAAATTTGTGACTCATGGTACCGAATTTCTATAGCAAATGCTAAAAAACGTTACTCGCTAGTGTTTACATTTCGATAGGTTTTTTACCTATCGACTCGTACTATCGATTTTAGTTCTTTAGGTGACCGCTAGTGGCGCTGTACACATTTGCCATAGAATTGTTTTACGCCGTCGCTATCGAGTACGTACGTTAAAAACTCATGGTAAAGGCACAGGGCTCTGTTTATTGTCGGTTAGACGACAATGACGCATAGGGCACGCTTGCGCATGTCGAGTATAGCAGACATTGGCGTTCAAAAGGATAAAAATCTTTCTTTTTGTATGTTACTTTGGTAACTTTGATCTTTATAAGTGCCCTAATGTGTGGTTGTGATTTTTTGACATCAGTATACAAAAAAGGAATTAACCCATTTTTTATGTTTCAGAAGTTGAAGAATAGTACCACGCTGTATACAATCGCATAGATATAGATACTATTATTATATTAGTTATAAATTACAATGTAAGCATAGACACAATAATCGGCAAATTAATGTTATTAATAAATAAAAAATAAAATAGAATTTTATCTAACGTTAATGTGACAATGTATTTTTGAGTGTTATTGCAATGACATAGCGTATTGTTCTATTTTATTAAACAAATACTATTTTGTATTGAACATTTCGAAAACTGTGAAATACAAATTTTATTCCTATAGTTTTGGTGTTGTTTTATTTTATGCCTTAAATCATTCCATGACATTGACTGATATAAAAATGAATCCCTATTTTCCTTGGTCACGGCGTCACGCAGGAACGGCTGGACCGATTTCGTTAATTCTTTTCTTGTTGTGTTTGTTTTTGTCAGGAGAAGGTTCTTATGAATGAAAAAAATTTGAAAGTTGCGTGTAACATTAGAAAGTTTAAGAAAACATAACGACCATATTAACTTTTCTGATGTAACCTTACCGCTTTTGACAATATAAACTCTGATAATGTAAGCTTATGGTGTTTGACATAAAAGTCAGTCGTTTGACAATATCGTTTAAAACAGAGACATGGGTCGGAATTATATTGATAAAATAATTAATTTATCATTACTTAGTGTACATTTCACAGTCGATTAAATCGGAAAATTGTATTGTAATATACAGTGAGTTTTTTTAAAAAGTGTTTGTTCATCACGGTTAGTTCAGAGCGCCATCACGTCTTTAATATTAAAAGTTTAATTGTCAAGAATAATAAACACTATTTTCTTGGTATTTTATTTTTATTAATGATACCAATTCGAATTAAATATTCATTAAAGGCAGGACAACGACTGCTGGGTCAGCTAGTAATAAATAAATACCAAATTGTTGAAAAAAATAAACGTATATTTGATATTACTATAATTTTATATACCCTCTTTCATATTTTGTTACTTACAAACTAATAGGTCAAGTAATTGTCAGTTGACAGTGTGTAGATTCCGTATCATATACTGACTACCATGTTATAGTTTACATAGTGTACATAAAAATTATGAACAACAATTTTATTTTTTTGTATTTAACTAACTAGCTGTCCCCCACGTTTCCGAGGGATGTAACATTTTCCCGGAATAAAAAATATCCAAAATGTTAGTCCAGGGCATGCTCTATCTATGTGCTTAGTTTCATTTAAATCCGTTCAGTAGTTTCTGCCTGAAAGAGTGACAAACATCCATACATCTATACAAACTTTCGCATTTATAATATTAGGCTAGGATAGAACATAAATTTTCTCAAACTGAAATAACAATCTTATTAATGTATCTTGTTCAAAAATTTTTTTTATTGGAAGTGTTATTAATTCCTACTTGAAAAGTTATGAGGTAACTAGATCGTGATAAGATATGAACAGACTGTTTTGTCATATCTCACAAAACTATTGACCTCACAATTTTTTGGTTTTTTTCTTTATACCACTGGGCCGACAAACAAGCAGACGGTCCACCTGATGGTAGGGAGTGGTCACCGCGCCCCCTATGGACATTTGCAACACTAGGGGCATCGCCAATGCGTTGTCGACCCTGAGACGTGAAGTTGTTTAGTCTCATGTGTCTGTAATTTCACCAGTCCTCTTACCTTTCTAACCGAAATACAGTAATACAAGTGCACTACTGCTTCACGGCTGAAATGGGTAAGGTGGTAGTACTTCCTCGGACGAACTCTGCCCTAAGAGCTCTACTACTCTAGAATCTCATAAATCTTCATATTTTTAAAGACTTATCAAATATAAAAATTTACACTTTTATATGCATTGGACATATTAATTTCATGTATTCCTCAGTGTAAGGAGAGGAACCCCAAATTTCTTTTAAAAAATTTACTATCTATACATTTCTATTATCAACCGGTTCATAGAAATTAATTTAATGTTCCACGTTATTAACTAATTTATAAAGATCCTGAATGTTGCTCATAAAAAAATGATAAATGCAAACTGCTACATTCGCAAACATTCCGATAGGCAACAATCAGTAATTAAAATTATCAAATTTCTTATGAGATTTTTGTTATTTTTTTTAATTTTATATATTAACGGCTTGAACCTAAAAAGTGACAATGACGTCACCAACATGGTTGAGATACACTGATCTGTCAATATTTTTTTTTTAAAATAGTTGTCTGACCTTTTTCAGTTTTTAATACATGGCACACTTTCTATCATAAGTAACTACATAACCGTGATTTATTTTATTTTTTTTATTTATTTATTTAGATCACCAACAAGACACACACTAATACATTCAAAAATACAGGTATCAAAATGTTAATCATAAATGGTGTCCCAATTAGAGGTGACGACCGCATGCATTAAAGAAAGACAAAAAACAGAACCAACGAATATCTTAAAAATAAAAAAATATATATATTTCACAACCCAATAAAATCATGGAAAAAAAAAAATTATATATAGTAAAAAAGAGAAAAAAAAAAACACAACGGACAATGCTTTACAAATCGCTTACATTAAGCAGCTTATTTTTAAATGCAAAGAGACTGTCGCCGAATTATAAGCGCCGAATTATAATGATATAGCGCTTAGAACAGAAACAACTTTATAAGTTAGTTATTTATTTAAAAACTAAAATATTTCGAAAAATCTTCCTTTTCAAAATATTATAAAGAAGCCATAAGACATCAAACAGTACATAGGTACTATGTAGGTAGTCGGCCGATCTTATAATTAATTTTGCACAGCATTCTTTAACTGGTGCTATCTGTCTCTCACTCAGGAGAGAAGGAGGTATCAAATATAGGGCATTACCAAAGTAACCTTGTGGGGTACAAGGGGTCAAGGTGGCTAAATTCGTTATTATATTACTTTTAAAAGGTAACACAAATATTATTTATCTCTGGTAATACCTATTTGCTGAATACCTCAGTCGGTTCGAGAAAGAGAGAAACACAGTGCATTCCAAATTCAAATTTGTGTTTTTTATCTCGTCTAAGCGCCATCTAGTTTACTTTAAAAATAACTTTTGTATGTAGAGAAATTCAGTTTTAAGTTTTCTTTTTAATCTGTTGCATTATATTTTAATCTGTTCGCAATGAAAATTATACCTACATTTTAATTACGATTTTCGAAATTTCTTTAAGCTCTTTAACTCATTTATAATATTTATTAATCTTCGACTGTTTATCTACCCTTCTTTTAAATATAAGGGTAGGTAGCTCCTGAACGCAGACAAATTTATAAGAGGGTTGGTGAGGGTAGATGTACGCATGCGCATAGAAGTGACGGTCTAACTAACCCCACGGCTACACGAAAAATTATTCATCCACCATTTTATTTCATTATTTTCGCGTTTCCCTTACAATCGTTACATTAAATATCGCGTGTAAATGGAAAATAAGTACATTTGAATAAACAGTGGCTAAGTGAAGTGTGAATGAACGTTGCTAACTGACCATTTCAAAACATTTGAGTAAGCGTGTCCTTACGTAATATTTTTTTTTATTCTCGAAGACGCTATCACATACTACGGCCAAAAAATAAGGTAAGAACAATTTTATTATATTACTATCTTCCACTAGTTTTATCAGTATTCCTGGCGGATTTAATGTTGTTCTAATATAAATATTCTGTGGAAATCTTGGAAATGAGCTGTATCTGTGGAAAGGTACAACGGTGGAAATGTATTAGGTATATAAAATTTACGATAATATTATTGATTTTCCTACAAATACGATGTATTGTATTCATATTCTCTTTGGAGTGGAAGAAACGTCACGAGCATTAGCAACAAAACCGGTACCTTTAGTACTGACAGTACTTTCTACGGTATTGTAAATTTACTGCGTTTCGAAGAAGGAAGATTTTTCTTTAAAAAAATATAGGTAGTATTGTAATATTTACTCCCAAAATTAAGACATGATAGTTTTGATCTCTAGTAGTAGATATAGTATAGAATTCCCCGGACGATAATATGCTAATGTCGCATTTAAATTGATTGCGACAATAACAGGATTATCCCATAATTAATATTATTATAAAAAGGGAAGGACTACCATATTACCCATTACCACCGTGTAGTAGTGCACTTGTATTACTGTGTTTCGATTAGAAAGGTAAAGAGGCCGGTGAAATTACAGGCTTACTTAACAACTCCACGTCTCAGGGTCGAACGCATTGGCGATGACCCCTGGTGTTGCGAATGTCACGGAATATAAAAAGAAAGAAGAAATTGAGGAAGACATTTTTGTATTCATTCCTCTTCTATCTTCTTACCTATGCTTTTCTAACAATATTGCATAGTACCTTCTTTCTCTATCTAACATCCTTTCTGACATTTAGAATTTTTATACAAAAATGTACTCCTTTGCTTTGTAATAAGGTGTTATTTTTATTTGTCTAGTAGGTCCACAATCAGGCTGACGTCCACCTGACGGTAAATCGGGCATCGTCAATGCATTGTCGTTCCTGATACGTGAAGTTAAGTCTCATGTGCTTGTAATTTCACAAGCCCACTTACCTTTCTAACCGAAACACAGTAATAATTGTACATATAGTACTACTGCTGCATGGCGGAAATAGGTATGGTGGTAGTACTTCCCCGGTCGATCTCTGCATTAAGAGCTCTACTACTTCTTAATCAAAGAAATAAAGTAACGTAATAAATTTTAGCGTCTAAAGGACTTATTTGGGACAGACTTAATACATTTTCGCTACTAGACCTATATAATAAGGAATACGCTAAGAGAGTACAGGGAAACTCTTATCTAGGGCTGCCATCACCTTAATAGCCAACGCCGGACAAAAACTTTAAAAACCCAGGACATTTGGGAGTAATTGGGTATTTTCCCGGAGACGTCTAAAAATATTTTTACACTTATAGTTTACATTTTAATTGGATGTGGTTCACTATTACGAATCAATTTTAACTGCTTATTTACTAATTTATTGGGAATCCTCTGACACAAGCGTCACACTGTCCGTGTTCAACCGAATTTTTTTTAAAAACCCCATCCGGACGCTCCCCGAACACCCTCTAAGCTAGGACAAATCCGGACGAATGGCAGCCCTACTCTTACCAAGCAAATTGATGCCATGATTCTCCAGTAACAGTGTTATAGAAAAAAATACCCCTTTGGCGTAATGATAAAATTCATCAACATCATCATTCAATTACCTATTGGATCAGTAAATGAGCCTTATCTTTAAAGCATAAAGAAGGTTTTTCTTTGACATTATTATGTGTCAAAACAGGCTTGTTAGATCTCGACAATTTTAGTGGATTCAAGTCCTACAGTTTCCTTTCGTTGAATTAAACCATTGAATGGAAGCCTCAGTTTTTAAGGTTCCTTTAACTAACGATCAGCCCCCTTATTCAGCTAATACAAACTTCGTCGGCGAGCCGCTTCACGGAGGGCTCGAAGAGCTTACCTCTCACGTGATTAGTAGTATTAGCGTAGTAAGCGACAGAGACAGAGCATTGAGGCCGCGAAGAAACATCCTCGAGTTAGTGTCATTTTCCTTACAGAATCGAGCCCCTCTAGTCCGTCGGTCACTGGGCTGTATCTTTTGAACCGTAAAAGGTAGCTTAAAATATTCACAGAGTGTGTATTTTTGTGTCCGTTAAGTAAAACATTGAAGAATGAAACCCAATAAAAGAAACGTGTTTTTTTTAGGCGTTTTGTTAAACATTGTACGGTTCGTGCACGGGTCTGACTCATATATGGCCGCTTTTTCTTTTAGCTTAGATTCCCTGCAGTGCCTAGTTGGTCCAAGAATCTACCTTTAACCACCTTTGACTAGCCGGCAGCTGCCACCATGGTTATATAAAATTCAATCTCAAGTCTGTCACAGTTTGAGCAATAAGGTGCCAGCTGAAAATCAGCGCTGTTGTCTTCAACAGCACATGCTGAGCTGGTCCCCCTTTTGTCAGCACTCCCACCGCTTGTTTATCATTGATTTGTTTTATGTTTGTTATGTTTATGTAATTAGTGTTAAAGTGTGCTGTCAATAAATATTTTCTTTCTTTCTTTCAATAAAAAAGCTTCCCAAATACTTAACAATCGTCGGTCAATCTTTTCGAGTAGTAGAGCTCTTAGTGCAGAGTTCGTCCGGGGAAGTACTACCACCTTACCCATTTCTGCCGTGAAGCAGTAGTGCACTTGTGTTACTGTGTTTCGGTTAGAAAGGTAAGGGGGCCGGTGAAATTACAGGCACATGAGACTTAATAACTTCACGTCTCAGGGTCGACAACGCATTGGCGATGCCCCTAGTGTTGCAAATGTCCATAGGCGGCGGTGATCACTTACCATCAGGTGGACCGATTGCTTGTTTGTCGGCCCATGTGGTATAGAAAGAAAAAAAAAACAATAAAGTGGCAGTATATTAAAGAGCCATTTAGATACCGATAGATCCACTTGGCTGTGACCTATTTTATATCGACTGCCTTACATTTACGATTTAACGTGTTTTGTACGTGCTTCTTTGAAACTGTTTCGAATGTAATTTAATGACGTAGTTGCTTACGTGAGGCGTTGAGTGTTGAAACAGTTATTCTTTTATTATTAACTAGCCATCCGCCCCGGCTTCGCTTGAGTGTGAAACTATAAATGCTTACACACAAACCTTCTCGGAGAAATTATATGTATGGTTATAGTTTTACATTGTTTTCTTTATATGATAAAATCATTATCATAAGATTATTTTAATTGTAGCAAATCTTGAGACCAGGAGATCCGTTGTACGGGCTCTACTCAGTTTGGACTCCTGTCTACCGCTACATATTTCACTCGTGCCATAGCATAGTTTCTCTTATTTGTTATAATGTAATTAGTATATATTCTGGGAGAAAATATTCAACTTGGGGCTCTTTAAAAAAAGAGTGAATAGGCTACTAACGGGAAAGCGAGCTCCATCTTCGGCCTCATCTTCACTTACCATCAGGTGAGATTGAGGCCAATCGCAATCCCGTCTGATATAAAAAAATAATTAATAAATAAATGTATTATTATTATGTTCATGCATACAAATGTTTGTCCTGGATGGGAATCGAACCCGCGACCTTCGGCTTGGCAGTCAGGGTCTCTAACCACCAAGCCAACTGGCCCGTCAATTATAATTTTAAATTCAATAAATTCCAATATAACAGTAGTGCAAATTTCATCGAAATCTATTTCGTCGTTTAAAAGAACAATGCACACATACATACAAAAATGAATACTGTCTTTGTTTTATATTACCTAGTTATGAATTGTAATCAAAGTTCTGGAAAGAGAATAGCTAAGCTTATTGCCGGCTATTCTCAGCAAAACCAACCTTATGAAACGGTGTTAGAGTGGAAATTCATTAGCATCTACTATAAGCCCCATTTAAATGTACGGGAGATATTCTCATTTCAAAGGAACAATGTTTTCAATTAAATCTATAACATCGACCATTCGTTGAAAAGAAATGTTACAGAATAATCTCGTTTTTGTTTATTTCTATGAATACTACAGTACATTAAAATTTCAGAACTCTAAAATTCCTGGCTAAAGCCAGGAATATCTGGCCCTAATGTAATATTCTTTTGTATTTACTCTATATTTGTTCAGTGACAAGTATAGGAATAGCAGAGGCGTAATAATGCGTGGTCTACCCTGAGACATGATATAATTAAGTCTCGTGTCTCTCTCTCTCCCTCTCTTTTCTCTCTCTAAATTCACTGGTCCCAAACCAAATCTCTGGCCTACTACTTCTGCAAATAAGTATGGTAGTAGTACCTACTTCCCCAGACGGACTCTGCACTAAGAGCCCCTGTATATTCTACTAAATCCTCCAGGTATAAACCTCTTACAGGTTTTCTAATTTCTCTCACCTCACCATCGAGGCTTGGCGATAAATTTAAGAGAGGTCTTGACGAAGCCCTCGGAGAAGCGCTGCGGTCCAATTTACATAATGACTGGCCATCAATAATCATTTAGCGTTTATTGAAATTTATAGAAGTTGGTCCGGAGCGACCGGTGCAGGTGTCGAATTTGTAATAGACTGTATTTCCCTCTTGGCATAATGAAGCCCCTATAGTCGTTGTTCTATAGAAGTATTCCTGTTACCCTGTCACCTAAAATTTGGCACTTAGACGTAACTGGCATCTTGTTTTCGAAAGTTCTTTCTTTCGTTCAATTACTTATGGTTTACCTGTTGCAATATTTCAATATCTTAAACAAGTACACCAAAAATCGCGATTGGCACCACGTAACGCACCGAGCTAGACGACCTCTTACCAGGGTACCACCGGACCATGGGAGAGCCCTTTTTTCAGCATGGCAACTTGCCTTGATATGATCATAATGACTAATTGATTCACGGCGCAAAATTTCTATGGTGGTGTATTCTTTCTCATTGTGAGCTTACACAACCATCCTGTTTTTGAAGATTTGCTCCCAGTAACCCGTTTGGCGCTTTCCAAGCATCCACATCACACCAAAGCCTGTTCCGTCATATTGAAACAAAACCACTTGAAGCATAGAAACTTGCTCATAAAACACGCCACATTGCGGTTCCGTCCCCCGCCGCTCTACCCGCATACGTCACGTTAACGTATTGTGCGGTTCTGCGATACGGGATAGTTTGTACGATAATTAATTGTAGGATTTGTTTAGTGTTTATTACTCGCAGTGGAGAGTAGATTTTGGTTTGTTTACTACGTTTTATTGGTATGATGACGGTCTTTTAGTTCTCTTTGTGATTCTGCTCTCCTGGTACATTAACACTAATCATACCAACACTTACTAGGTACCAATTTCTACCATAGCGGGTCAAATGTGACTTCATATTTCCTGCTTGTATGTATGAAATATGGTTGTTAGGAAGGGAAATAAATAGTATAACTGTTTCATCATCATCATCATCAGCCTATCTCCGTCCACTGCTGGACATAGGCCTCACCTAGGGCACGCCACTGAGCTCGATCTTCAGCTCTTTGTTTCCAACCGCTGCCAGCCAGCTTGCGTATATCATCGCTCCATCTAGCTGGAGGGCGCCCTACACTACGTTTACCGAGCCGTGGTCTCCACTCTAGAACACGTCTACCCCAACGGTTATCGGTTCTGCGACAGATGTGACCAGCCCACTGCCACTTCAGCTTGCTAATCCTTTGAGCTATGTCGATAACTTTGGTTCTCTGACGGATGACTTCATTTCGAATTCGATCCTTCAGAGAGACTCCGAGCATAGCTCTCTCCATAGCTCGCTGAGCGACTTTGAGTTGGTGAACCAGTCGCACCGTCAGTGTCCACGTCTCAACGTATAACTGTTTATTAATTAGTAAGAAAAAGTCAAGAAGTCAAATGTGCAAAAGCAATAAGATGATGCGTGCATTTTCAATGCAAAGTTCAAAGTGGGTCATTTGACCCGGTTATGGTATGTTTAGTGTTAATGTTTATTTTGATGTCTTCATCAAATTACTTAGGTTGTATTTAAAGAAGTATGTTTTCCGTAAACTAATAACTTTGTGGTTGATCATAATCTCAACATAATTAGGGTTCTAACACACTTTCAACACATTGGGATTTTGCCTTCACGCCCCGCGTAGACTGGAGCGTGGCTTTACGAAGCACTTTGCAAAATTCTACTGATACTATGGCCTGGCTTTCTGGAGCTCAGATCGTATTGGTTCCTTGGTAAACATGGTTTCATTCAGGTTTTGGACGGACATGACTTTTTGACAGCTTCTGTCATCGTAAAGCTAAACTAACTCCCAACTAACACTAAACTAACTCGTTGGGAGTTAGGTTAGTTTAGCTTTACGATTTAACTGCTTGTGGTCATGTGACATGATGTCTGAGTTTCTTAATAATAATATTCGAATTATAATTTCGATTATCTCGATTAGATTAATGTAGGTGAATGTTAATGTATTTATTAATTACTTAATGTTGAACTAAATGTAGGTAGTTCCTATAAAGCAACGTCAATTTTGACGTGGACTTGACGAAATTTACTTTTAAACGCTGTTAGCTGAATTTACCTCTACTATAACCTGCCAATTATTATTTTTTACATTCTGAGGATTCTTGCTCTGAATTCTCCAAAGATTTTGTGTTTATTATTTAGTTACCTGCCAGCCTAAAATGTCCACAAAATATGGTTAACTGTTTGGAAATAAGAGATCGAATATAGACACATCTAAAAACAATCTAGAAAAAGTTTTATCCTAGAATTTAATGGATAGTATCGATTTTTTGACGTTTATTCGACTTCAACTCAATAAAACCTGAATATTTTTTATAATACAGTACCTAATACATGTGCACTACCGCTTCACGGCGGAAATGGGTAAGGTGGAAGTATTTTCCCGAACGAACTCTGCACTAAGAGGAGAAGAGAGTCTACTATTCTAAGTAATAATTGCGTCAAATACTAAAATCCAATTAAAACAACCACCACATTACGTCACTATGAAAAAACATTGAGTAACGTCGTCATATCGTCACGTACGCGTCACGTACGTGTCACGTCATGTCACGTCGCCTCCGCGCTGCTGTACGTGAGCGCTAATGGTTTTCGCTTTTGCTATATTTATTTATTATAACATGACGTTGTTTGATTTCATTTGAATTTTGACAGTTCCTAAGTCGGATCAATATTTTTATTAGCTTAGACCTCCGCGTTTTAGCCCGCATTCCTGGGGAATGTTACTATTTCCCGGGATAAAAGTGTATTTTTGAAGTTCTACTTCTTTATCCCGAATAGCGTTGCCAGGCGTTTGGATAACATTAGAACGGACATAGTTAGGCTTTTTGATTGTGTGCCCGGCTAAAATAAACGGTGTCCGGCTCGTCCCGCATTTGTTAGGCTTTTTATAAATCGGAAACGAGCTGGTAATAATGAGATACAAGTTCCTCAATAATGTAGGATGTCCGGCCAAACTGACGGCTCTGTCTGGCTATAAGGTTTGGGGACCTGGCAAGCCTAATCCCGAACAATATTTCATCCCTTGAGAACGCTGGTGAAACCGCTGAAGAGATGATCTACAAAAGGAGCTCTAAATTTTGATAATGTTAACGCGATCCAAGGTTCCCACGAGTCTGCACCACGTCGCCTGAGGTGCATGTCTACCTAGATAATGAACACTTGACATTCGGAGCACGCACTCTAACGTTTTGCGTTATTAAACAATAAGTGAGAAAATTCACAGCTTTCTAGGTCATTTGAGGGCATCTAGAAACGGTTTAAAATAAAATTGGATGAGATTATATTGCGCAACGATCACAGAGGTGACATTGAAGATTTTCTAGAATATTAAATACATAACGTTATAAGGCGTATTACTGCAATCTCAGAATATCACAGTTTGTTTTATATGTAGGATTCGTGGTTTGAATACCAAAATAATTATAATTACCGACGTTCCACCTGATGGTAAGTGGTCACCACTCACCGTCGCCTATGGACAATTGCAACACTAGCGGCATCGCCGATACGTTGTCGAGCCTGAGACGTGAAGTTGTTAAGTCTCAAGTGCCTGTAATTTCTAAGTTAACTAAACAAGAAAATTTGTAAATAATGTTGGACGAGAAAAACTGCCGACAAACTGCTATGCAGTTTGGCAGATTTCATGTATAATTTTAGTGTTTAACAAATTTGGGACAAATAAAAAAATAAAAAAAGGAACCTCGCTACCAAATAAATATCCCGGTACATTCTTTACACACGGCCATCTGATCCCAAACTAAGCAGAGCTTGTACTATGGAAACCAGATAACTGATCACTACATATACAACTTTTAATTTTTCTAAATACATACATTTTAGACATTTAACCCAGACACAGAACAAATAGACATGTTCATGCACACAAATGTTTGTCCTGGGTGGGAATCGATACTGTGACCACCGAGCCAACTGGCTGTCTTAATAACTCTAATACTCATTTAAACAAATAAGGCCAGACTCGAGGAGTCACCTATTAGTGGCCAAAAGCTACTGAAGAGTTCCACTATCCATCTCCTGACTCCATTATCAGATCAGCTCTTAAACGCTTTTACATTTATTTGGTGCTCTATTAGATGGGCCATTTGCTTTGGTTAGAGACCCTGACTGCCACAAAGGTCCTGGATTCGATTCCCACCACACAAACCTTTGTTTGCATGAACATGTCTCTTTGTTCTGGATGTAAATATCTATATAAGTATATATTTAAATGAATAGAATGTAGTATATCAGTTATCTGGTTTCCATAGTACAAGTTCTGCTTAGTTTGGGATGGGGGTGTAAAGAATGTCCAAAGATATTATATTATTCAAAATGTGTCAAAAAGTCTGCATAAAAAATTATCCCACGTTTAAAAAAAACTATGGAGTCAGTATTCAATAGCCGGAGTGTCCCCATAAAACTACAATTGTGCACCTATTAGTTTGATTGGTGCTTGATGGAGAGCTTTTCTATTTTCCTCAAATAGATACTGACTTTTTAAAGGGATTATATTATTTATTTTAATTAGGTACTTACAATCGACTGGCGCCTAAAGTTATGAATAGGTTATATTTCTATGGAAGTAGATTAACATTTTATTTTTATTCGCAATAAATCGTATTGCCAAATGATTTTTAATATCATCTATAATTTATAAGGAATTTTACTTATAATGAAATTCATTTTACTTACCTACACGCCCGCGCCCCTACGAGATAGGTAGAGGTCTCAGCAATAAGGCTCATATTCCAATGAAGACATTTGATGCCTCAATGTGACATGTGGTGAGTTGGCGATATGATGGTTTACAATAAAAGACTAAAAACGTTTAAAGATTTTATACAAAGTGGAGAGATTTCTTAACGTGCAAAAAATTGCTTTAAAACTTTCGGGAATGTTAATCAAATGTTTTTTATACAAAGACACAGCTACAGACTATATATGATTTGATTGATTTCTAATAGTCGATTTTTAATATACATTTAAGGCCGTTTCTTTACACACGGCCATCTGATATTGTTTATGCACCTGTTTGTCCTAGATGGGAACCGAGCCCACGACCTGTGCCGAGCAGATAGGTTCTCTAACCACCAAGCCAACTCCGTCACATCATTTCGCATTCGTGATTCATTACATTACCTTGACATTAACGTTTCCCATTAGACAGTTAAATGGAAGCACCGTCATATTCCATGGAACCCGTCGAAATTGCTGCAAATACATCAATATTTCCATGTACAATGACGTATGTTTCATCGTGGTTGTAGATACCTACAAAAACTATGTACGTGTACTGACGTACTGGTTAGTTTTCATTTGTTTCCTCCTAAGAAACTGTGAAAGAAAATAAAAAGTCTGACTAGTTGGCATGGTGCTTAGAGACTCTGACTACCACGCCACAGGTCATGGGTTCGATTTCCACCCAGGACATACATGTGTGAACAAGTCTGTTTGTTCTTTGTTAGCTATCGTATCTTATTCTACTAATTAGTATTACTATCTTAACTTATGTTTTTTTTTTTATATCGGGATAATGGAACATCTCTCCGGAATGGTATTATATTTACATAGTAATATTATCTATTTATTAGTTATCTGGTTTTTATAGTAAAAGCTTAGCTGCAGAGAAGTAGAGATCTAAATACAAAAATCGTCAAGGGAAGTACCACCATACTTCCGAGAAGTATATAAAATTAAATTCTTAAGTCACTAAATTGTCACTCTATAGATTTTCAAAATATATATTGTATATTAAATAAATATCATGGCATGTCATGTTAACACTAAACAGACCATAACCGGGTCAAATGACCCATTTTGAACTTTGCATTGAAAATGCACGTATCATCTTATTGCTTTTGCACATTTGACTTCATGACTTTTTCTTACTAATTAATATACAGTTATACTATTTATTTCCCTTCCTAACAACCATATTTCATACATTCAAGCAGGAAACATAAAGTCACATTTGACCCGCTATGGTAGAAATAGGTACCTAATAAGTGTTGGTATGATTAGTGTTAAATAAATATCATGGCATGTCATGTTAAATAATATAAAGATAAAAAGCAGTCTCTACTAATATTATAAACGTGAATGTAAGTTTGTTTGTTACGCTTTCACACGAAAAGTACTTAACCGATCATCATGAAACTTTGTACACAAATTCTTAGAGGTATTAGATGTAACATAGGATACTCCTTGCGGAAAATGTTACATCCCTCGGAAACGCGGGTGAAACCGCTGGGGAAAGCTTATTATGATTAAGTATTATATAAAAAGAGTGCGAATTTTGTGGATCTGCAAATGAGCGGATTTAAAAAATTCTGTAAATATTCGAAAGGTATATTATTCCGGATGGATATATGCTATTATACAACTTGTTAGAAAATACCCCGTAAAAATATAAGCCAACAACCCTAGTAAGCCATGTATGTCAGGGAACCAGATTATTTAACAGAAAGGCGTACGTACCTATTTTACCTAATATTTTTACCAAACAAAAAAATCATCCCTTGAGAATGCGGGTGAAATCGCGAGGGACAGCTAATAATCTATAAATAAAAAACTTAACCCTTTCAGACCTGATTTTTTTTATTTTCGTTAATCGATCTGAAAAAAATGCCTGCAACTAGGTTATTGTAAATAGATCTAAGGAAAAATAAATAAATAAATCCTGATTACAAGCTTTTCAAAAAAAACAGGTTTTTCTTTTTGTGTACAAGTGTACACATCCGTCCAATGTAATGAAAATATTAGTGTTAAAGGATGTTTATCTATAATGATAAAAACATTTATTTTTCAACTTTTTATTAGGAAATATGAAGCAATATGAAATAAAAAATATAAATAATAGTATTCTCTTTAACAAAAATGGCTTTTTCTTCGGGTAGGTTTAACAAATTGCACTTAAATCACAGTCTAAATTAAAATTAAAATCAAAGCTATATTGATGTATAGCATGCTATGTATGAAATGCTAAGAAGCAATTCTTATCCTTAGTTAGGCATAAGTGAACCTGCATTTTATGCATTTGATTCCGGTTCTACCCTTGCATCCCATCATTTTACACCGTGTCCCGAGCCCCTCATCGTGTGCAGGAAAATGCCCAAAACCGTCCCATCGCATGATTGTACTTCCTTACAATTTCGGGACGTTCCACTTCAATAAAGTGCTTATCTTTTTTACACCACCTATTCACTAAATCTTTTTCACCAATTCCAACAAAATTAGATCTAAATGGGTAATCTTATTATCCAACCATTTGACCACAGTTACATCTTCATCATAGCTAGTCATTTCTTGAGCAAAGCCTCGCGGTTTTTTGTTCATTTATTTGTCGCTTAGCAACGATGGCTTTACAAATCTGTTGATACGAATAGTGCCAGCAGCCAAAATTCCTCTCTGTTTTAAAATTTGTAGCAGATGGTAGGACGAAAAATAATTGTCGAAGTATAGCTGGTGACCTTTGCTTTCTCCAATTCTCTTTGTAAGATGAACGACTACAGCTGCACCCTATCCAATTTTTTTTATTAAATCATTATCTAATTCTGGACTGGAACTCTGATAAAGGATAAAATCGTAAGCCATGGTCAACCATGTTTACCACATAAGAAAAAGATTTCAGACCCCATGGACAAGGCTTGCCCTTTATATACTGTTTGGCAACATGTTTTCCGGTGAAAGGAACCATCTGTTCGTCAACACAAAGGTTTTTCTCGATACCTACGATGTACAACAATAAATCAGAAATACATCGTATGCGCCTGATGTGTACATTTGTGTACAAATATAAAAATCACGAAAATTTGTACAAAAATAAACTAAAACCAACAACATGTATGTAAAATATGACGACAACAATATAACACATCGACCTACAAATATTTCATTACATATACTTTGATATTTTCTATTTTTTAGAAATAAAATAATGAACTTACCTGCACAATGCAAACTTCGGTCGGCTACTGGTCATAACTTTCCAAAAACTGTCATTCAACGCTAAGAAATGGCGTTGGGAGTATCGTTTTCGGTAGTTTATTATGTGAACTAATGAATACAACCGTTTTTAGTTGCAAATAATGTGAAATTAATACTTAAATTTATTTTTATATTATATGTGTACAATTGTGTACACCAGGTCTGAAAGGGTTAATTTAGATTGTTAGAGCCGTCTATGAGTAAAGTCTAGAAGCCTAGAAGGCTGGTTATGTTGCCTCTTTGTATGTATAGAATCTATTGATAATAAACCTTCAGTGTGACAGGTAAGGGCGCCGGTGAAGTTAGAGGCACTTCAGGCACTTGAGACCAAACAACTTCACGTCTCAGGGTCGAACGAATTGGCTTTTCCACTGGTATTGCAAATGTACACAGGCGGCGGTGACCACTCATTTGTTTTCAATAATTATTCCTGGGACATTCTCTATACACGGCCATCTGATCTCGAACTAATCAGAGCTTGTACTATGGAAACAAGAAAACTGATATACTATTTTTATGAACATTAAATTAATATTCCTAAATATAATTTACACATACATCGATAGTTGAGAGATAAATTGTTCAATATGTAATTGCAATTGACTTGCTTTCAAGAATCGATATGTAATAGTACACTCACCTTTTACCCAAAAGACGGTAAAAAAAAATATAATAATACTGTGTCCAGTGTCTACTACTGTTACTTTTACAAGTACCTACCTTCTTCATAAGTAATTCTTATATTTAGTCTTAAAATAACCTTGTATTTCTCATATTAAGTGAATTGTATTCTTTTTGAGAAATAAATTTCTTAAACCGTATATATTTATGTAGATATTTATTTACTCCCAGACAGAAAACAAACAGACATGTCCATGCATACAAATCTTAGTCCTGAGTCGGAATCCAGTATATCATAATAATAATCATTATGATGAATATTTTACAATAAAAAAAGTGTGCATTTCACATGCGGTTGAAGTAAAACCTTGAGAAAACTACCTATCTCATTCTCCGCAGGCTAAATGCTACAGATGTGTGATATGTTTGTCTCTTTTTAGTTCGTTTCGTTTCATCGAGCGGCGAGCTTGTACTCTGGAAACCAGATAACTGATATACTAAATAAATCCTTATATAGATATTCACACCAGACAGAACAAACAGCCTTGCACACAAATATTTGTCCTGGATGTAAATAATTTTGAATTTAATTTTGATTTTGTCATCCACAGTATAGCCGTTGCGCAGTAATGCAAGTGCATCGCTAGATGCTCTGCGGAGCCATATTGTCCGCCGCGCCGGTGTCACTCCGCGGCCTGGCGCCCGGCTTGCCCGCCGCTCGGCCAGCGCTGCTCGCCGCGCTCGTCATGCATGCGCTACATCCGCACCGCATCGATGATGAGTCCAGTTTCATAGGTGAGTGAAATCATCTTATCTAGCTGCAGACGTAAAGGAGTTCAAGAAGCCCGAGGTATGTTATTGGTTGAGAGTATCTGTCAAGGAAAATGTCACCTGCGTAAAGATAAAAAAAGATATACATACCAAATGCGAGTCTGATTTGCACTTGGCATCGTACCACAATACAATATTTACCAAAAACGCTGAAAAAACACGTTTCTTGTATGGAGACCACGTTATACGTTATTTTTCGATATTGTTTGTTATAGCAGCCATAGTTGTACACACTCTGAAAATGTCAACAGTCTAATTATTACGGTTACGGTATACAGCCCGCCGCGAGATGGACGGATGGATGGACAGACGGACAGCGGGGCATTAGTAATAGGTACTATTAGTACAGCTGTGGTTTTATGATTACTCATACATTTAAACTTAATAATACTAAGTCTATATTTAGTGTATATTTTTTTATGGATGTAAAAGTGCTTCCTTTTGTAATGTAAAAGGTTGCACTCTTTCTCGGACAAACGAGCGCAGAAGGCCAAAACTAATCTTACAATAATCATGGACATTAAACTGTGTATCTCTGTTTATAACTCGGCTGCGTAATATCTGAACGAATTTTATCAAATTTGGTATTTATTAAATTTATGTCATGGAATAGGATATTGCGTGCTCGAGTCTCGAGTCAAACCACCACGTTACATTGCAGATTTGTTGCTTTATAACAAAAACAACCCCTTAATTAACCATATTAGTCCGCAAAAAGGGGTTGTGGCAGATATTATCATGTTATCACGCAATTTTCTCGCATTTGTCCGTCCCTCGACCCGCGTGCGTCACTATCGCCACAATCTAGTGTCAACGCACCCGATACGCGGTTGATTTTTACTGCATTTCCACAGTGTGTCTACTGTTATTTATATTTACTGTTACTTTCTGTTCTAATGTTTGAGTATATTTTTTTATTTCGCTTAAAATTACTCTTTTAAATAGTAGATAGATAGATAGATAAATAACTCTTTATTGTACACCAAACAAGAAAATTAATAACATAAACAACAACAAACCTTAAAACTATGTACAATGGGTGGTCTTATCACGCAAAAGCGATTTCTTCCAGACAACCTTAGGATGGAGAGAAATTTAGGGACGATAATTGACGGTGCGTATTTTTAAATTTATTTTAAACACACAATTTTATGAACTTTTTTTAAATCCTATTCATATAAATGCGCATGTTTGTAAGGATGGATCTTTGTTACTCTTTCACCCCAAAACTACTTTGTGAATTTGGATGAAACTTGGCACATAGATATTTTATAATCTGGATTGACATTTAGGATACTTTTTGTACTCTATAAAACCGCAGGGAACAGCGAGTATTTAATTAATTAATTTTTCAATTTTCTTTAATTTGTAAGTAGTTAATGCGTAAAATATTTTTAAATTGTGGCAACCCTAATTAAGACATATTTCTAATTACAATAATTAGGGTGATATTTCGTTAAAAAGGTAACCATTGTTTTCAAAGTGCAAAGTCACAAAATTTTCACCTTCGCTCAATCTTCACTTTAAACCGACCGTTTTTTATTAAAATTAGTATATTTAGCTAGTTAATTCCATAATCTATACCTATACTAATATATAATCTAAAGGATTTGTTTGTCTATCCAACCTAAGAAAGATTAATCCGATCTCGATAAAAATTGGTATATAGCCAAAATATGTGGTTATATCGATAAAAGCGGGTGATACGCGGGGAACAGCTTGTATAAGCAAAATATATTAGGGTATTTTGTATACTCGTATGGTTACTATGTAGGTAATAGTTCAGCAGAAAAGGTCAGATCTCTTCCAGGCATTGTTAGAAAAGATCTTACTCTTAAGGGCTTTCGAAACATACTGATAGATGTGGCTACAGATTTAGAAGTTCAGAGTACATGCAAGGGAACTTTATACCCTAAGCTATAGTTATGTTATCTTTCATCGCCTGTTGTCAAAATCTGACAGGCCTTTTGACAGTTATTGTGTTATAGAAAAATGAACTCTATTGCGTTGTGTTATGATTCATCTACACCATCTTACAATAAGAAACTGTCCCGTATTAAAGATAAATGATCCAACACTAACCAGTGTATTTAACATCCAAAAATATACGAAAACATCAAATATGGTCAAAATTAAATCATTAATGTGATTTTGAAGTACCGACCTAATCACAAAGAGTATGTTATTTGATGCTATACAATTATGATTTCCCAGCTTGCTATTTCAGACAGAACTCCATACATTTAATCGTTTTGACATATCATAAAGAATTGCTGATTTGACAGAACACATCCCTATTAACCATTGGATTAATAGATGCCTTATCTCTAAAGCAATAAAATTGATTTTTCAATGATAATCTTACCTGTCAAAGCAGGCCGTTGAAATCTCGTCGAGTTGAATGTCAATGCACGAACAGTCATTACACAAGTTCATTCTGTCGTGACCTCCGTCGTGACTTGGACTATTATCAATAATTCAATCGATTTTTTATTCGTTTTTATTCAGGGCTATAAAGATTGACATCGGCTATATTGGGCAAGACTGTCGCCATTTTTTTACTGACTTCCAAAAAGAAGGAGTTGCGATTCGACGGTGTGTTTGTTTTATTTAGTTGCGTATTTGATGGATATGATTATTTTATTCTACTATCGGGTTTCTTTCTAAAAACTATTTGTACGAAGAAAGGAAGACGACCTGGATCTCTTTAAAACCCAAAATTCTTTTGTAGATTCCTTATTCTTTATATTGGTTTGGTATCACCAGAATATTTTACGTGAGAATTCATCGAGTTCGCATAGTAGCAACACTAAACCCCCGAGGGATTGGGGAAAGCAAGGGGTAACACTTATTTTAATTAAGCTAATAATGAAATGGCCGTAATCTGAACTTTTATGATGTGTCATCAGGATATAGTGGCTCGGAGTCTGATTTACCTTTATATAAATGAACGTTGGACAATGACTTTAAAGTTTGATGACATTCTCTGCTTAACAAATGCGTTACTTCAGATAATAATGAAAAGTTATAATGAAAATAATATTAAACAAAAAGTTACGATAGAACTCGTATTCTAATGTGTTGTAAATATTTAAATGTTTAAAAAAAAACGGTAGTCAATAAACGAATGAATTTGAAAATAGATTCTATATAAAAAATAAAATTGAATTCCCTGCCAAACCATAGACGAATTACCTGTAAATTACCTGTAGGTATTTACGTGTTAAAAAAAAACAATTTGCACTGTTGAGAAAATAAACTAAGTAAGTGTAGGTATATCAACTATATCTAGCTTGAGAGAGACAGAAAGTGAATACGATTGTATTCACCGGAATAACGCTAAATAGAAGAACATTTGGATTATTCCACCAAATACAAAATCTAGAGATTATGAAAATTTATTTGAATATTGCTGGCAGCCCTGTCCGTAATTCAACCGAAATAGTTCGCTCTGAGTCACGCGAGGCAGCCCTATCGGCAGACATCTTGGCGCCGCCCCTCCCCGCCCCTCTCCCGCCCCGCTGACGCACACCCCCGCGGACGCCTGACGCAGTGGTGCATTGTACATTCATGGATTCCATTAAACGCCTTGAGGTTTATGGGAGCCTGGTACTTTAGAATTTTGGTTTAGTCATGATGGTTGCGTAATATTTGTTTTTTTTTATATCTACCATGTGGGCCTTTGCATATGGACAAAAAGACTGTTATTTATTTACTTCTTAATAAATAATTGATATAATATTAATCGTTTAAAACGAAGTCCTAGAAACCGAAAAGGGATTCAAACTGCAACACTCAGACCTAAAATAACCTAACAGCTCCAAAAATTAAATTGCCATGTTACAAAAAAGCTGTAACTTTATATGAAAACCCATTTGTTTTCGCGCAAAATGAATACGACAATCCAAAAGACAATGACGCTTGACACGACAATATTAAAGATACTACAGACCATCTGGCGACATCGCAAATGTCTCTGAACGTAGCTAGGTGGTCAATGTGGCGGAAAACACAAATGTTTCGTCCCTCACCAGCGACGGAACGTCTGGTTTCCGCAATTTGCATGTAAAATGTTTTACGCTAACACTAGTACTGAAGACTGAATCTTATTATTCTTCATGTTTGCAAGGATATTTTTTGCTGCATGATATAAACAGACGATTTTATTATCAAGTAAAGCACAGTACCAACATAAGTTCACTCAACGGTTTACCAAATCCAAAACAAAATACTTGTTCACAAAATCTAATTCATGATTTAGAAATGTCTAAGAGATATTTGCTTGGTGGCAATAGAGCGCTTAGTGTAGAGTTCGTCCGGGGAATACTACCACCATAACAATTTCTGCCGTGAAACAGTTGTGAAATGTTACAGCATTTCGGTTAGAAAGGTAAGGGGGCTGGTGAAATTACAGGTACTTACATGATACTTAACAACTTCGCATCTCAGGGTCGACATTGGCCGTGCGTCTGGTGTTACATATGTCCATAGACGGCGGTGACCACTTACCATCAGGTAGACCGTCTACCTTTTTTTTTTCCCGGTTTTTCAGCCTGACATAACATTATTGTTATAGACACGCGTATCCAAAATTAATATTTATACTTGTCCGGTGTTTTATTATTTTCGCTCTTATTGCCATGAAATAAAATATCTTGGGATATTTCTGTGATCTGATACCTAACTAAACTTATAATATGGTTAACTGATATACTTTAAGATTTATTTTGCATTTTTCGTGTGTAGGTCATTAAATATGCCGACTAATAAAAATATTTTGCATCCAGACGGACGACAAATAGATTTGATAATTCACGAGAATGTCTGCCTAGGTGGGAACCGAATCTAAGACCAGTAATTTGGTACTTAAGATATCTAATCTAGCCCGACCAAAAATATTACAAACTTTAGAAAGCTACTTTCTTTCCCAACTAAACCCTCTCATAACACCCGATATGGCAAAAGTGTCATCATTTTGAGATTTATCTCTAATGCAAACTCAATAACGCCTCTTGGAAACTCGAAATTCCTTAGGGTCTTATCGGCGAAATGCTGTTACACTAGCGACCCACCCCGTCTTCGCCTAAGTTAGGTAATATAAATGTATTATACACATAAACTTTTGGAAATATATTTTCTAAATGTTAATAAAAACTCCATTAAAATCTATTGCGTAGCTTAAAAGAACTTAGCGCACAAATAGACATACAGATATAGTGAACTTGTTTGATACTATTAGAGATACAACCAATCCTGTGTCTAGATTCTACGCTATATACTCGTATGTATTGTACCAAATTGATGTCGATGTACGGGATTCTACAGCTTATGTTCGATTATATGTAATACTAGCCGTTCCCTGCGGTTTAACTCGGGTTTTTGGAGATGTAAATTTTTCCCGGAATAACAATTTGTTATTCCAGATTATGATCTATTTCTGTGCCAAGTTTCATCCGGATCCATTCACGCTTTTTTGGCGCGAATTTTGAATCATTAGCATTTATAATATTAGTCGGATATATGCAGAATGTTTTATTAAAATTCTCTATTATTTTAAAAGAGAGTAGGTATGTTATAATATACAAAGTATATCAGTATTTCATGCCTTTAAGAAAGCGTAGTACATCATATTAAATTTATTTTAGCACAATTTTTTTATTTTAGTAATTACTAGCTGTCCCCCGCGGTTTTACCCGCGTTCCCGTAAGATGTCACATGCATTATACATATAAACCTTCCTCTTGAATCAACTATCTATTGAAAAAAAAACCGCATCAAAATCCGTTGCGTTGTTTTAAAGATTTAAGCATACATAGCGACATAGGGATATAGGGACAGAGAAAGGGGCTTTGTTTTATACTATATAGTGATAATATGATAAAAAATAACTAAAAGTTACAAAATTTTAAAAATTTATTACTTAAAATGACATCTCGAATATAATATCAAAAAATATATTCTTGTTATGCTTGAATACAGAATAATTAGCCATAGCTTCAAATTTGGTCTGAAAGTTTATTAATGTCTAATAGGCTGATGAACAGGCACACAGGTCCAGGCTTCGATTCTGTACGGCAATGACACTAGCTCGAGGATGTTTCTTAGTGGCCTCTATACTCTCTCTTTTTCGCTAACCATATAATCACGTGAGAGGTAAGCTCTCCGAGGTCTCGGTGCGCTTGCTCGCTGACGAAGTTTGTAATAGCTGATTATGAGGGCTGGCAAGAGCTCACGTGAACATTTAAGCATTATCGGCTAGACATGAAGTTGTTAAGTCTCATGTGCCTGTCATTTCACCGGCCCCCTTACCTTTCTATCCGAAACACAGTAATACAAGTGCATTACTGCTTCACGGCGGAAAGCGTGGTAGTACTTGCCAAAGAGGTCTTCTGTATTACTAGCAGGGTTCTTTCATAGTAGTCAACTGAGAAATCAAAGGTACTCCAATTTTTTTTCTTTTTTGCTAACTCACAGTTTGTCCCTTGATAAAGGTTGTTCATGTGATTCTTTTGATGAGTACGTCTACCCTTTTAAGTAATGTCTACGACTTAAAATCATCCTATATAGCTTGAAATAATATGTAGATGTCGTTCGTGCAGGCTACAGTCTTCGATGTAGAAAAGTCGTGATTCCTTTCGATAGAAAATATTTCTTATTTCGACTCGCACACATATTGTTTAGCTTGAGTAACAGAGCTTTTTTCAAGAAATCCATTTACTGAGAAAGGTACTGAAGTTATTACAGGTTTGAAAGACTTCAACTGAGAAGAAGGCAAGGTTTCCTTTTTGTATATTTTTTTTTTATATTTAAGTTGAACACACAAACTAGTCAGTCACAAACGGTATATATGTTATAATCTTATAACAAGAAATATTAACGCAGACTTAGAAAAACTGAAAAATTCAAAAAGTAAAAAAAAAATTACTTTGTAGCTCAAATGCTGAGATACCAATTCACAAGAACTCATTGCCGGCGTCAGTTATTCCCGATTCATACAATCTTGGAATCTTTAAGGCAAGAGTGAATAGGCATTACTTGAGTCCGCGTGTACCATCCTCGACTGCATCGTTACTTTCCATCAGGTGAGATCCAGTTAAATGCGCTCAAGTTAAAAAAACAAAAAGAAGATTTAAGAGTAAGATTATTAAAAATAATTGTCTTAATATACTATTTTTGTCTTAAGCGAACGCAAACTTTTATGTTCACTACCTTTGGATATTAATTTCATTGAAAAATATTCTGAATTCGAAGAAGTTTTATAACAATTTCTCGTGGCTACTAAAATAAATACTATAATACGACCGCACAAAACCCGTCACATCGACCTACAAAATGTACAATTTGACGTCCACACCTGATTAGTAACTTATATTCATGCATAGAATGGCGCCAGAAAACTCCGCCCCAAGCGTTCAGGTTGTTTCAGCGATGACTCATAGATTTACATCGGACTTTCCACACTAACGACTCGGTTGAAAACGTCACATGGTTAGAAATAGCAATTTTAACGTCAACTTTATTTGTTTGTAGATAAAGTTGGCTTTTGAACAAACGTTAGCGTTCCCTGAAAGTTTTTGGATTAGTGGATGAATCTTGGTACTCGGGAACTAAAGGGTTGTATGTTTTTCGGAAACGTCAATCGACTTTAGTCTTAATGCGTACGTTGGACGGGACATTTTCAAGTGAATTTGGATTGTTCATAAGGGTGGTTTTTCCTTGTAATTTCATGTTTGTTTCCTAGATTTCATTCATGTAGTTTGGTACAACGTTAGTCAGTGTTCGTGTTAAAAGTCACGTTTTGAGTTTGATATTGTGTTTTTTAATAACGTTTAATGTTTTAATTGGAGCGATGGCCTTGTGATGTGTCGACTTATATTGCTATCGGGTTTAATCAATTACGTTTTCAAGAAACCATTGCGGAGTAAGTCTTTTACAAAAATAAATATTACGTGTTATTACATAATTATATATAATATTTTTGCAGTGTGTATATGGCTTTAGAAGACTGATTTAAAAAAATTTTTTTGTTTATTTGACCACAATTTCATCATGGTAAATGAAGCTGGGTGGAAGGTGGTAAATATACTAAACTTAGAAGGACTGGATATGATGTAGCAAGTAGCGTGGTGGCATACAACCTGCCTGTCACGCCACCAGTTGTGGGTTCGATTCCCGCTCAGGACAAAATATTGTGTGTTCTGTATCTAGGTTTGTCTGTTAAAACATTTATTTAAAAGTAGTATTTAGTTAGTATTCAGTTAGCTTCCATAGTACAAACTGCTTAGCTTGGGATCAGCCCCCCTGTTCAGCTTATACAAACTTCGGCGGCGAGCGGAGGCCTCGGAGAGCTTACCTCTCATGTGTTTGCGTAATTAGCGAAAGAGACAGAGCATAGAGGCTGCGACGAAACATCCTAGAGCGAGTGTCAATTTCCCATACAGAATCGAAGCTCATATAAGCGTGTGTTAAGAATAATCCAGGTATTTTTTCATACCACTTTGCCCGTTAAACAAGCGGACGGTCCATCTGATGGTAAGTGGTCACTGCCGCCTATGGACATTTGCAACACTAGGGGCATCGCCAATGCGTTGTCGACCCTGAGACGTGAAGTTGTTAAGTCTCATGTGCCTGTAATTTTTGATTCACAGATGATTCGGGGATTCTGGTAAGATACGTTAGTTATTATCTTGGAATTTTGGCCTCAGGCCTAACTCTATATAAGTAGTTAATCACCGGAAAACCCTGAGGCCGACACTGATTCATCCTTATTTAGTTTATTTACAAAACATAACATACATATTGGTTACAAGACAAAGAGGGAGAGTATTATAGTAGATCATAACTTTGGAGAGTGAGATGTATGGAAATTTATTTATTTATTAGTCAAATAACACCAATTATTGAAAAAGCTGCTTTCTGCACAAGTGTACCTATTACATACTTGTTTATGTTGTTAATATTATTATGATGTAAATGAAATGATGTTGCAAATGTTCTTTGGCGGCAGTGACCACTTACTCAGGTCGACCGTTGTATCGCGATTAATGCGGTAAAAAAAATCATCGTACAGGCTTTTTGATAAAGTCAAATTAAAGGGCATTAAATTGTCTAAAAGTGTTTTTTATAAGAAATAATGGAAAAACATTTTTTGAAGACCGCAGACCTGTTTTTCGTAGTTTTCTTAGGATTTCTCCAGACCCAAACGAGATAAAAAAAAATCATGGTCATCTTCAAAACTAGACACATGGAGACAATTTGCTTTTTGCTGTACGATAATTTTCCTCAAAGTTACGGCTCGTTTAAAACCACCCAAAATTTTGTATTTTTTAATATCCTTAATTTTTGTGACTAGTTTATATTAATAACATACCGCAAATGTTTTACCTCACTGAGTTTTTTCCCCGGTTCTTCTCAGTTGAAGACTAACTTCCGTAACTCAGTTCTTTATAAGTGCTTTTGCGCAAACCTAAACTGAATAAATGGTTTCGATTTTTTGACCGTATTTATAAAATTAACGCTATAATATTGTGGCTAGGTATATCAGCATCTTCATGCAATTGGCCATTGGATCAATAGATTAACCTTATTTTAAAAGGAATAAAGGTGATTTTTCTTTGACATTTAGCTATCAAAACGGTTTTTTTTAATCATAATCCTACTAATGCAAAAGTTGGTATGTATAGATATTTGTTATGCTTTCACGAAAAAATAACTAAACGGATTTTGATAAAACTTGGTACATATATAGAAAATGCCCTGGAATAACACATAGGATACTTTTTGTGCCGGGAAAATATTACATCCCTCAGGAGCGCGAGTGAAACCGCGGGGGACAGCTAGTCTTTTTAATAAACGCGTAAATACGTATTACTTCACAGATTGGACAAATGCCAGTTACTAACTATATAAAATCGATTCTAAAATGTTTAATGACTAAACGTAGTATATTATAAATGATGAGTTTGTATGTCATATCCGTACCTATTTAGTTATAGATAAGGTTCTGTATTGATTAACCATTAGAATCAAAATATCGTGCGTCATTCCAGTTCCACAGACCTATTATATTACGTATAACAATACTGTTTTGAAACAATATCATTGTTTTAAAAGATCAAAATGTTTACATGCCTTCTGTGGCGGTTGGGTAAAACTGCATTCCATCTTTGGTGAGAGGTTTTTCTTTTACTAGTCGTGAATCTTCGGTGTACTTCGGAAAACCTCGTCAGAAAATCAATCAAAAAGAAATCACTCTTATATACGACAGGCCAGTTTTGTGGTTTGTCCCTGACTGCCACGACCGACCTGTCGTGGGTTCGATTCCAACCTGGGACAAGCTCTACTGGACTACTCTTCTGAGAAGTAGTATAGCTCGTCCTTTGCCTTGGTCTTCCACGATATCTTTTTTAATTGTTTTTTTTTTGTTTTAATTATATTTTTTAAAGTCACCTAACTGAGTGGTGCTTCTCAGTTGAATGTAGACTTCCAAACTGGTAGCAACTTCTTATTCTTAAATTGTTGTTTTTCTTTTTTTTATCTTCCCATAACGTGTTTTATTCCCGTTCATCGGTTGAGGGCATTATTATTTTTACCTATTTATCTAGTTTTTTTTATACTTCTTGGGCCGACAAACAAGCAGGCGGTCCACCTGATGGTAAGTGGTCACCGCCGTCTATGGACATTTGCAACACTAGGGGCATCGCCAATGCGTTGTCGAATCTGAGCCGTGAAGTTGTTAAGTCTCATGTGCCTGTAATTTCACCGGCCCCTTTACCTTTCTAACCGAAACACGTGCACTACTGCTCCACAGCAGAAATGGGTAAGGTGGTAGTACTTCCCCGGACGAACTCTGCACTAAGAGGTCTACTACCCAAGAAATTGCTTAACTTTTCCATACAATCAATCTTTTACAGGTCCCACAGAACAATTTAAAAGCTATTGTGATCTATATATCAGATTATATATAACTGTAGAGTGTAGTGATGTAATATATCGATTAAATTCAACCCGAGATACTCGGATTCATATTCGGATGACCTATTTTTAATCGAGAGACGTGGCATGTTTTATTCAAGTATCTTTCTGATTCGAGAAGGCTCGAGTGTAGCCTAAGGGCGCTTTAACAAGGGATCAAAGTGACGAAGCCTTTTCATGAAGACGCGAAGGGCCACTTAATTTTGGTTTGAACCTAATATCTTTAAAAAAAAACACGAAAATATCTTCACAGGTTTTTTTTTGTGATCATAGAACTCTGTGATGAACAGTGCTCTATATCCTTAGTCTATGGTAAAGTAACTACATATATACCCATCAAATTCGGTCCAGCTCTTTAGTCCTATAAAGGTAAGGTAAGGTCTGAGTTTCTTGCTGGTTTTTCTCAGTTGAAGGCTGACTTCCGAATTATCCTTATGCAGTTTTATTTCTCCATTAAAACATATCGATGTACACGAGTACACGATTCCCAATCGATATTCCAATCCATTGACTAGTGTCCCCTCACTACGCGTGTCTAGCCGCAAATGTGTGATGCAATACATTGTGCTACCGTAATATAGGAATTGCATTGTGTAATGTTTGACGCTCTACTGATTATCGGAACCTGTCGTACTTTATGGCAGCCTGGCACTCGGCATAATGCAATTGCGTTTAAATACCGTGTGAACGATTAAATGGGGCCATTGGAAGGGTTCTAACCCCGATGGGGACTAGGGGAGCAGGGGATGGTCGTAGTGTTCATCTACTTGCCACAGATAACGCAAAAGATCGAAATTAGAAACTTTTTCAAAAATTCAAATGCATTTATTCTCTAAGTTACTGAAGCTACTGTCATCAGAATTCTTTTGTTTTGATCCAAAAGTCAAACTGCATTATTATACATACCATTCGCATACATTGGCCATTTCCTCGATTCAATATATTATTTCCAGACTCAGTATTTATATGGGCTCATTCTATGAAGCTAGCTGTTCCCTGCGGTTACAGCCGCGTTCCAGGGACAAAAAGCTTCCATCCCTCTCCATCCATAGGCTATGTGTGCGCTAAACAAACAGTTTAGCATTCACAATATTATATGTAGTTGATACAGTTTTAATGTCACATTGAAATTTCTCAGTATTGAAAACAAACAACATATAATTATTGGTAGCAGTAACACCGATCACCCCTTATTGCATGTCGATACAATCGCTCGTGAGGACAAGGCTTAAACACCGGGGGCGGGCGCCCTTCTATCGCCCCCCACCAACCCCCACAAACGAACGGCCGGCCAGTCTGCAACCGACCGCAATCGAGGCAGAACGCGCGTCTGACCTACGCTCGACGCAAATTAAAAAAAAAGTGCTCCATAGTGCAGTGGTTACAAAATCAATTGTGACATTTGTTTTTTTTTCTCAAGGTTTGTTTGTGCGTTCCGTTGGTCGGAAAATGTATTGATTATTAAGTATTTTCTTTTTAACTCAAGATTTATTTTGGGTATTCGATACGTTTGCGTGTGGGTTGCGCTAGGATTTATTTCGGGATGTTTCGCCAAATATTTGACTTTATATGGATTATTACATTCTGGCTAAGAATTTCTTATTAAAAGTGTAACATTATACGTAATATGTACCAAAAAAACCTTCTTGAAGAAGAAAAAAAAGTACTTTAAATAAAGAGGTTGATATCTATCAAAACTTTTTCAAAAATAGAAGCTTCTAAAATATTTACTACCGGTCTTAAATAAAAAATATTACTGGATAAAGATCAACATTTTTCTGTTCACTAAATGTACACTATAATCGCATTAGACCAGTGTAGTTTCAAGGCTCGAATCAGCAAATCGGATTTATAGTTTTTTCCTTCTATTATGTAATTATAGTCGGTGCCGAATACAAACATTGATTCAATAATGGCTACGTTGAGTTTCACTTATTAAAAGTTAAGCTGCCTTATTAAAAATTATCTAAATTGTGTAATGCAAAGTCACTATATCTTTTTAAATTCGTGCTTTAAGTTCTTTTAAACTACGCTATAGAATTGAATGTGATTTTACCACTACTTGAAGGATTTTATTAGGAAGGTTTCTGTGTATAATAAATAATTCTTACAGATTAATTACTTTAAAATAAAGACTTTAGGTTTTGGAAGGACTGACAGAAGTAGCAAAAAGTATTTACTGTGACTGAAACAAAAATGTGATTTTTCATGATATCTCTCAAGTTTTATTACTTTTTTTTAACCAAGTACTCGTCAATTTAACCCGGTTTTTTGGCTGAGCTTGAGTATATAAAAAGTGCGGACTGCATAGAGTACCAAGTAGTAAACGGGAACACAGCGCATCTCTAGTAAAAATCAATTAAAACATTTCGTTCCGGAATTTAAAACAAAGGTCTGTTTTCAGTGACAGTAATCAAAATGACGAGGACCTCGTTCAATTTGGAGTAGAGTGGGACCATAAATCTGTCCAATTAATTAGGGTTAATCCAGGGTTAAACCGAGATTAACCGGCCCTGAGCCTGCGAAATCGACTAAGCTAAGGCCGCTCACACGAATAACGATTTTTAGCACGATTTTTCAACATTTACATGCAAATCTTTAAATCAATGTTTATTTATTCAAATGTTTTAGCGTGCCTTTGTTAAATTTGACTAGTTTTACTTAGTTTACTGATTTCAAGGCAAAAATTGTACTGTTTTTTTGTAGATAAATATTTTCGGTGTAGTCTTTTTAATTTACTTTTCATTGGCTTTTTATTTTCCATTTACTTTTAACGCACAGTGAAATTCCGTTGTGTTTTTAATTAAGAAAATCTAATTCAAGTTTTGCTGCCTACTTGTTAATGAAAGGAAAAGTAGATAGCATAAACCTATTTCTCTTAAAATTATCTCAGGAATGTGCTGTTTTACTTTCATTTTCTAGTTTGATTGATTCGAATTCTTTCAGCTATTATCCATACAGAATCTTTATCATGTTAATTACATATAGAAATGTGCGACAATTAAAAGAGAGGCCAATTGCGACTCGGTCTCGCACGTAAACGGTTCCGTACCACTGTACAATATTGAATCACCCGCGGTTTTACCCACGTTTTCGAGGGATATCACATTTTCCCGGGATAAAAAGTAGCCTATACGTTATTCCAGGATATCCTTTATCTATCTGCCAAGTTTCATCCATATCTGTTTAGTAGTTTTTGCGTGAAAGAGTAACAAACAACAAATCTTTCCTCTTTATAATATTAATATTAGTATAGAAAACGCGTGCCTTGTATGTACGTCCTTTGATTGTTTTATTTTTTGTTATAGCGGTCATAGTAGTACAAGCTCTGTAAAAATTTCAACAGCCTACCTTCTACGGTTCATGTGATACAGCTCCCTGACAGATTAACGGACGGACAACGGAGCCTTAGTAATAGGTCTCCGTTGGCACCGTTTGGATAAGGATCCCTAAAAATGAAATAATTTATCCAAATTATTATATTACTATGTTGCTAATACAAAACACTTAACTTGATATAAATGTAGGTCACAAAATATATTAAAACCATTTCTTTAAATGCAGCAGAGCAAAGGTAACTTGCCATTCAGCCACTCACTTCAAAAATAATATTAATTAATTTACAATTCGCTGAAAAATTCACCATCGTCTACCACCAATAAAGGGGAAGTAAAAATGATTGATCACATGTAAATAGAGTGGCTGAAACCTAAAATGGGTGGTTCATGATTGATCGCAGAGCCCCACGACCTCAATAAAGGCAAGCGTGTGGTGCGTTGCCCCCACGAAATGCGTCCATTATGGACGGAATTAGTCCGTTTACACACGCGGCAACTTCCTGGAAACAGTGGATTTTTTACTGCTTACATAAATTGTTGTAAGAACGATGTTAATTTTCTAAGGTATTTTTTATTGTAAATTCATACGTATTATGTATATTAATAGAGGTGAAAATGCCCGGTAGAGTATTGTCCGTTGATGCCTGTTATTTCAATGACCTAATAGTACTAATAACTATGTAATTAAGTTCTTACCATGATTTATATACATTACAATGAGATGATGAAACACAAATGGTCTATGGGCTAAGTGGTGAGACACTCTGACTGCCACGCCACAGGTCGTACGTTACATTCCCAGCATGGACAAACATTTGTGTGCATGAACACGTCTGTTTGTTCTGTGTCTGTAGAAACTTTAAGTTTGACCTTCATAAGTGCCCTTTGTGGACCTAAACTGAATAAATGGTTTTGAATTTATAAATTCTGTATTTGAATTTTACTACTATTAAGAATACGAAAATTTGAATGGATGGATTGTTTGTTATGAAACGTGGGACAAAGATGGATTAGTCTAGTAGAACGATAGCATGGATAAAAAATATTATAAGTGATCCTCAAAATACTGGCTAGACCTTTTTTAAATAATTACATTATTATTTATCATTTATTCAATAAAAAATCATGTAGTTTACATGGACAACAGTTTGTTGGCGATAATGGCAAGTCTTAAGTCTCAGAGTTTGTAAAGCGCCTTAAAAAGGGGGAATTAAGAGTCGATAACGAAAGAGGGTTGTAAAGGAAAGCTACATAGCAAAATGGGACAAGAATAACATGGCGGGCGACGACCTTTCACAATAACATAAAAAAAGACATATGAGGTTATATATTTATTGGCGTCAGACTAGACAAAATTGGCTGTACTCCCTAAATATTTATGTGAATAAATTGTTACTAATCCCTACTAATATTATAAATGTGAACGTAAGTTTGTTAATTACGCTTTCATGCGAAAGCTACTAAGAGTAGTAGAGCTCGTAGTGCAGAGTTCGTCCGGGAAAGTACTACCACCTTACCCATTTCAGTCGTGAAGCAGTAGTGCACTTGTATTGCTGTGTTTCAGTTAGAAAGGTAAGGTGGCCGGTGAAATTAAGGCACATGAGACTTAACATCTTCACGTCTCAGGGTCGACAACGTACGGGCGATGCCCTTGGTGTTGCCAATGTCCATAGGCGGCGGTGACCACTTACCATCAGGTGGACCGTCTACTTGTTTGTCGGCCAAAGTGGCATAAAAAAAAAAACCGTTCATCATGAAACTTTGTAGTACCTACACATATTCTTGGAGGTATTAGAAGTAACAAAGGATAGTTTTTGTGCCGGGAAAATTTCACATCCCTCGGAAACGCGGGTGAAACCGCGGGGGACAGCTAGTATTATACAAAAAGAGTGCGAATTTTGTGGATCTCCAAGAATGCGGATTTAAAAAATTCTGTCAGTATTTAAAAGGTACATTATTCCGGATGGATATAGGGCTATTATACAACGTGTTACAAAATACCCCGTAAAAATATAATTAATCATCAAAGCCAACAACCCTAGTAAGCTGTCAGGGAACCAGATTAATTAACAGAAAGGCCTACGTACTTATTTTACCTAATAATTGTCTACTTTAACCATTTTTCTATTTTTCATTCACAAAAATCAGTTTTTTTTATTTTTTTGGAGTATGTTATACAGCGTTACTACGGTTCTTAAATATTGTGAATGTCGATTTCGTTATAAGGCCCCATTTAACCTCCTTTCGGCTTTACGGGTAGTTTTGTAACATTCTGTATATATTGGATCCCTCAGGAATGCAAGTAAAACCGCGGCACGGAAAGTTAGTACATAATATTATAAAAAGAGACCAGATTTTGAAAATTTGTCTTTATGTGAACGATCTATGGCCACGATACCACGGTACCTATTTCTAAGATTCCTACACCATATTAAAGGTAGGTCTTTTAGAGTAGTAGAGCTCTTAGTGCAGACTTAGAATATAGCAATATTTAACAAAATACTTGGTATTTATTAACAATTGCTTGTTTAATTCAAAGTTTCCTTCCAGTTAATATCAGTGTTTCTATTTGGTTACAATGTAGCATTCAGTTTCAACCATAACGACGGTTATCTGATTAGGTACTTACTGCATATATATTTACATATTTTTATTTGTTCATTGTAATTCGTTAGTATAGTATGATGTTTTAATATGATATATAAATAAAGATATAAATTATACTTACCTGCATACATTTATACACAAAACACAACTTTTTTCATTGTTTCAAATATATTGAGTTGTTTTTGAAAGCACCTTTTGTAAGTAAGTATAATTTACATAATTTAACCAGGAATATTGTAATTGGCTTAATTTAAGGAATAATTCCTTTTGTATTTAATTGTTATTTAAAAAAAAAAAGCTGTAATGTTCCTTATTTAATAAAAAAAAAAAGTAAGTTACATTAGAAATGGTTTAACTCTCAGATTCAAAGTTTACTTAACTAAGTATCCTGAGACATACTTTACATACGGATTTAAACTGAAACTTAGAGAATTTGACGGGCCATTTGGCTTGGTGGTTGAAAACACTGACTACCACATCGCAGGTCGTGGGTTCGATTCCCACCCAGGACAAATATTTGTGTGCATGTCTGTTTGTTATGTATCTTGATGTAAATATCTATATAAATATGTTTTTACAAGTAGTATATGTAGTATATCAGTTATCTGGTTTCCATAGTACAAGCTCTGCTTAGATTGGGATATCTGATCCGTGTGGAAAGTTTGTGAGATGCACGGATGTTTGTTCCTCTTTCACGCAAAAACTATTGAGTGGATTTCGATGAAACTTGGCATATATATAGATCATGCCCTAATATAACATATAGCATACTTTTTATCCCAGGTAAATGTAAATTACCTCGGGTACGCGGGTGAAACCGCGGGAACAGCTAGTATTTTTATATTATGCCACTATATAAAATATATAATAAATTCACCACTATCCCAAAACTCCCATTAACAAGGCCGTTGATAAATTTTAATTAAATAAAACAAACTTTTACGCAATGAAAATGTTACTTTTCATTTTTATTACTTGAGCTTTTAATGAAATAATAAAATATCAAATCAGCTTTTATGCACAATTGTTCTGCATAATTCTTGTTTAATTTCTATATGTTATAGTATAAAGCAGCTAGGTTTCGCCCGCGGTTTTACTCGCGATTCCGAGCGATGTTATATTTTCCCGTGATAAATGGTATCCTATGTGTTAATCCATGTTACGAACTATCTATGTGGCATGTTTGATCTAAATCTGTATGTTTTTTTCGCATTTATAATATTATGAGGATAGAATAGGAAATCACTTTTGCTTTCTGTCTGTTTGTGCCCTATGTTCTTTTGAACTACGCAATAGTTATTGAAGTCATCTTCGTTATCATTGCTGAGTTTCTTGCCGGTTCTTCTCAGTTAAATATTTGAACTTCAGAAGTGCATCCGCGGTACCAAAATGAATAAATGGTTTTGAATTTAGATTTTTCTTTGATTTAGAAACTAAAGAAAAATTTTAAGAAAAAGAAAGTATATACGGAACGTATAACAATAAAACATTTTTATTAAATTTTCTGAAATGGCTGGACCGATTTCGACGGGATATTCACTAACAGGTAGCTGAGGTTATAAAAAGTAGGCAACTTGGATATATTATCCCGGGGAAATGTAATTTCCCTCGGGAGCGCGGGTTAAGGCGGGGGACCGGCTAGCTCGAAAATAAAAAATGGCCGCTGACATTTAAGTTTTTACTCACCAAATAAAATAAAATAATGTACTAATCATAAAACATTAATTTCGTCATTCAGATGTCCGAGTTGATGAATGGTGATGATAATAATAACCTTTTAGAGATTGGTCATCAATTCAAAACATGTAAATTAATCTAATGATGTGTCAAGGGCATTTTTTCTTTGATTATTTAATAATGATATTAAACGCATTACAAATATTCATCAATATTCTATCGTTCTAATATTATCATATATCGGATAAACACACTCAGCTGTCCCCCGTGGTTCACTCGCGTTTCGATAAACGCTATATCTTTATATATAATAGGTTGGGGAAAAAGTTCCTTCGCATTTTTTAAGAAAATTCAAAACATTTTTAATATAGTTTATTTACATTTAACTAAAGTATGTAGGTACCATTTTGTTCGATAACTTTTTGCCATCTTGTAGGTAGGGACATGATCCCATTGCTATAGAAATTTTGGGACTTCTGATCAAAATACTGCGACAAGTGGTTTTGACAGTCCTCTCGTGATTTAACATCACTGACACTGCCTAAAGAATTCTGAAAATACCGAAACAGGTGGAAATATGAAGGTGCAAGGTCAGGACTATAAGGCGGATGCATTAATACCTCCCAACCAAACTCTCTTAATTTTTGCTGAATGGCTAAAGATGTGTGAGGTCTAGCGTTATCATGTTGCGAGTTAAACCGGGTTTCGCCACAGTCTGTGAAGCCTGACCGGCCTTTGAACACGACCTTTTTCGCACGTTCTTGTCGTACGTGATCCACTTTTCATCACCAGTTATCAGCTTCTTCAAAAATGGTTCGGTTTCATGACGTCGTAATAAAGAATCACAAATGAGTACACGGTTTATTAGGTTTCTTTCAGTGAGCTCGTGAGGTACCCAAATATCTAGCTTTTTTGTGTACCCAGTTTTTTTCAAATGCGCCAAAACTGTTTTGAATTT
Source organism: Habrosyne pyritoides (assembly GCA_907165245.1). Lineage (NCBI taxonomy): Eukaryota > Metazoa > Arthropoda > Insecta > Lepidoptera > Drepanidae > Habrosyne > Habrosyne pyritoides. The sequence continues at coordinate 11,314,612 of OU015603.1, read as the reverse complement.
GGAATTATGTTCTTTAAAATTTAAACTTTTAATGATACCAAAACCAGCCAGATACAAATAATATAGCCAAAGAGATTTTATTACAAGTTCATACACACTATAATGCGAAAAGCCTTTTTCCCCAACCTAATATAATTCTTCTGTACGTGTGTTGACAGTGAACTCCTCCTAATCGGCTGGACCGATTTGATTGAATTTTTTTGTATGCGTTTGGGTGGCGTCCTGGATGGTTTAGTTTCACAATTGGTTGGTGGCGCTGCAAGCAAATTCCTGCATTTTTGTATGGACTTATTTCGCCAGAACGACGTCTGTCCGGGAAGCTAGTATATAATAACCATCTACGAAAAATTCCGAATCCAATGGTAGCAGTCCCATACCGATATGTTTAGAAGTTTTGAGGTGATGGTGCTTCAAAGGAAGCCTTTTTTGCTTATTAATATATATACTAGCTCTCCCCCGCGGTTTCATCCGCGTTCTCGAGGGATGTAACATTTTTGTGATAAACAGCCCATATGTTATTCCAATATATGCTCTATCTATGTGCCAAGTTTCATCCAAATCCGTTGGGTAGTTTTTGCGTGAAAGAGGAACAAACATCCATACATACAAACTTCATAGAAGACATGACCACCTTAAAATAGTACATGTCAAATTGAAAAATCTTCTAAAAATTTACAAAATAAAAAAAGCTTATTGTATTATCAACGACCGCGTCTGGATAGATATCAGTCATTTGGTATTTATGTTCTCAAATCTACCTTCGTTACCTTTTTCTAATGCAAGGTTCTTTCCCACCCTAAGCCCTGCGATGCCTTCCCTTAGATATCTGATCACTTATACTGGAAACATAAGTATCTTATATAACTTACATACTTATAGGCACATCTGGCATCTAGCCAAACGCGTCTCACTCCGCAGTTTATTAAATGGATAGAGTTTTGCCGATATTGCAGGCGACTTAATTGTGGCGGAGCGTGTAGATGGCCTAATTTATCATTGAATTATATATATATATTTTTTTTTTTATACTACTAAGGTAGCAAACAAGCTGACGGCCCGTCTGATGGTAAACGGTCACCGCAGCCTATGGACGCTTGCAACACCGTGGGTATCACTCGCGCGTTCCCGACCCTGCAAAAATCTCTTCACACCCTTCTTGAAGGACCCCATGCTGTACTCCCTTGGGTAAAATGTACTCCCTTATTTAGTATGTCTATGGAAATAAATCAAAGTGTAACAATAACTGATGACGGATCAGTTTGATTGGCTCCGGAACCTTCCGTATGCGAATCCGACATGCACTTGACTGCCTTTTTTAGCTTCATTTTTATTGTCAATAAAAATAAAAATTGTGTGATATTTTGTATTTTAATTTAAATAAAAACATTATATTACATATTCAAATTAGATACATTGAATTTCTAAACACAGACTAGTGACAAAAAAACATACGTAGCCAGAATCTATAAAATAATACATATTTATAAATTTTTTTTATAACTTATACGAAACAAAGAGACTTTTTGAGAGATCCAAGGCAATGGAATCGCAAATTATTATTTACTCACAAAAAAAATCAATAAAACCGCATCTTACATAACAATAAACAACCTTGTTACATAAACATAGCGTTGAAATTAAAGGAAATCAACAATTATGCTGCACTTTGAGGGAAACCCGACAAATTGCGTTATTTCTAAGCAATTCTACACCAGACTGGTACCTATCGATAAGTAGTATTTTTCCCCGAGGGATCTGATCTTTTCCCGCGATATATGTTTATAATCTTATATGGTAATCCAAAATATACTATCTGTATGTCAAAATTGTTTTAGCTGTTTAATTGTGAATAAATTACAAAAGAGTAATTGCTAAGTTTATTGCCGGCTCTTCTCAGTAAAAGCAACCTTCCGAACCGGTGTTAGAGTCTGACCATCCATAAGTGCCTGTGAAGGCCTATTTGAATAAATATTTCAGTTCATATAACCCCTTCGCGAGCATTGGCAAAATAATTGCCAAATCACTTTTAGATTATTTTTAGATATAGTTTATGATCTGAGATTGTAATCATATTATAATATGTAATACAAACTGGGCATTACTTTGCCATATAAGAAGTTACAAACGGGCATTGGCAGAGATATTGCTGTAGTCCGTAAAAAGGGGGGGCCACAAGGAAGGGAGGGAAATTGATTAGTATTGTTTAAAAAATGTTATTTCACAATGTTTTGGAATAAACAAAATCAAAATCGGAGGTGTATTTAGTAGGGTGAATTTAGGGCGAAAGGGTTAATCCAAAATTTTAACTAAATCCTTACCAAGGCGTAAACTTTGACTCACAAATATCACGAGACATTATTTCACAAACCCGCGAGACAGCAAGTTCCAAATGCTGTGTAAAAGATAATCGATGTATAATTTTTAAATTGGTAATAAATAAAAAATAAATTGCAAAGTAAAGTTTTATAAAATAAAATAAATCCATAAATGCAGGTATTCGATCACAGCGCCACCTATCGGGTCCAATTATGAATCTCAACCATTCTCGAATTCACTAGAACAGATACAACAATTTTAATTATAATCTATCCAGCCGTTTAGGAGGAGTTTTGTGACATAAACACGTACAATAGAATTATATAATAAAGATGTCAGAAAAAAACCAGTTTGCTTTTACCACACCTAGCACAACACCATATTAAATTAGATCAGTCTAATAAAGGTCACTTTACAAATTAACAAACAAAAAAAAAAACACGATTATGTAAATCTAAACAAAGACTGGCACAGATTCGAAAAAGTAATTAACTCATTAAAATTTAATTAGTCAGTAGTCGCTTTCATTCAAGTTGAAATAAAAGTGAAATCTTTCACACGTGGTGAATGTGTGGAAGAAACGAGTCTGGTTTTGTACGTAGGGCTGTTAATTGCATTCAAAATAGTTCCCGAGCACTGGTCACAAGTGAGCCGAGTGCATGCTGTCGTACATTCAATTTAAATGTAGATATTTTAAAATGTAATTAAATAAAAAAAGTGAATAGGCATTTTTTGGGTAAGCGTGCTACATTCTCGGCCTCATCATAACTCCTTCTGGGGTCAATGGAAGGCGAAACGCAATTAAATTAAAAGAATAATAATAAACATTAAATTAAATAAAAAATCCTCGGTCATAAAAAAAATGTTCTCAGTTACAGTAAAACTAACATTTATTTCTCTTATCTCAGTTTTTAGTCTCAAAACTAAATAGTAAAACAAAGTCACAATGTCTGTTTGTTAGTCCTCTTATATCTTTTAAACTTAGTTATTGACTTAAATGCCATTTTCACTATCTTTTAGAAAATTTCTTTACGAAGGTTTCTATGTAGGTATAATAAATTTATATTATCCCACACAGGCAAAGCCGGGACGGGTCAATAGTTATTTTATAAAATTACATACTTAGTTACATCTATTGATCCATTGGTAAAATGGATGATGATGTAGTTAACCTTAATTGTAGTAAGTATAGAGTTGATTTTTATATAACATTCTTAAACGTCAAAAAGAACTTTTTTATACGGAACAGATAGTAGATGCATTCATTTTAATAAATAGGCACTTAAAAATTTAGATCAGGGATTTTTTCCTTTTTCTTAATTTAAAATTCATTCAACGTATTGACAGATCTCTCTCTCATTTAAAAAGTAATTTAAAATTTAAATAAGGAACAAATTGCGTAATACAATTTAAACATTAAAACAACTCATGTGTCCTCAGCTCAACTCACACGCTACGAGCTCTGAATAGATAAACTGCAAGTGAAATGTGATAGAAAGTGTTTTTTAAAGTGTTTGTCAAAGTGTTTGCAATGTGTCCATCTGTCTAGAAGTATCTCAGAAACATGGGTCTGCATAAGCGAGAAAGTGAGTACTATATTTACATTGTTATTGTTAATTTTATTTGATTTTGTTGTTTGTGATTTTTTTTTCAAATACAAATACAAAATTTGTGATTTTTACAATGGTTTCTATGATTTGTTTTGACGTTTTTAGAATTTTGTGTTTGTTGATGAAATTTACAAGGCAATTGATTTAAAGTCTTCCTGATTCGAAAATTGAGAATTCATTTACTATTTTAACCGAATTCTAAAAAAGGAGGTTCTCAATTAGAAAGTTGTTTTTTTCGAAATTCTTGTTTCAATGAATCATGAATCTATATTTTCGTCACATGATATATTAATATCGATTTTATTTCTTGATCCTTGATCGATTATAACTCGATGTCGCTATAAAGAAATACCTAGTTTGTCAATAATATTAATCATTTAATGTGTTATTATAAAATAGAATGGTTCGATTTTCAAATTCTTTACTGAGACAGGATGCAATACTATTCAAACCTGTGGTTGATAATATCTATGCCAAACATGACCTTATTCTAGTGTAAACAAAACATAAAATGCGGTGGTCGAGGACACGGGTCAGTTACGCATCGTCACGCAACCATTTCCCATTGGATGACGGATAGGGTTGCCAATCGAGAATTATATATCAATTTTGATGTAAATATGTATGTACATATATATTACACATGCGTAT